>CM044559.2:17266593-18579093 GCA_024416835.2 Perccottus glenii | reverse complement strand
AGTAGTCAAATTACTCCACAATCTCCACACTGTAACTTTAACTTTATTCATTCTCATTGAAAATAAAAACAGTGGTACTTATAGGAAAACATATCTTTTCCAGTCAGTCCCAAAACCATGTGTTGCAAATTTTAAAGGACAAACAATATGTCATAAACAAAGTCCAATCATTATGCTAGAAGTTCACCAGTTTTCATGACAGCTAGTGTTTTGCATGAGAGAATGTGGACATACATTGTGCTAATTAGCCCCACCATTAGCATTCTTACATGCTTCACGTCAGTGGTGTTGAGAGAGGTAATAATTTAGCATTTTGGCTAGTTCTAATTAGCATTGCACCTACCACTAATTAGCCTCTCAGTTGGTGGAATAACATTGAAAAGGTTAACTTAACAGTGTAATAGTGCCATAGTGACAAAAGTGGCTACAGGCTAGAACGAGAAGTCATTGCCACCCAATTATCCCCGGCCTGAAATATGATTTAAGAAGATAAATGAAGAGACAGCTGCTGTCTGTCTAATGATGTTCTTTCAGTCGTGTACACTCAGGAAACATTTAGAGGCAAGTTAAGCAACAAGTCATCATTGTAACATTACTTTTATGGTTTAGTTAGAAAAGTGTCTATTGTGTAGTATATTGTTTACATTTCCACACTGTTCCTACAATTTTGTGCAGCACAACACAAATAACATGGCTGCTATTAGACAGACAAGACCATAACACAAAATCTTTATAAAATTAACTAATCTGAACTGCTATACCCAGAATTCTGTTCCACTCATATCTCTTTGCTTAAGTTATATTCATCCTCCTCGGAACCGGTCTTTGTCCTCAAAATTGAGCAGCTGAACTTCTCTCACATCTGCTGCTTCACGTGGCTGCTCCTATTGTTACCCCATTGTCATTCGGTGAATACGATGATTGCACCATTCTTAGCGGCAGAGGTATCTGCCCCCTACGTATCCATAAGGGACTTTTATTATAGTGTGACAGCACATTCAGCACTGACTTTCTTTTTTTTCTTTTCTGATTTTAACGCCATAAAGTAGCAAAGGTTTATGGAGAATGACTGTGACATCACTCTTTGCAAAAAGCCCATTTTTATCCAACATGGTGAATTTGATTTCCTTCCAAGTCTTTATGTGTCTACAAAGGTCTCCAGTTTTTCTCTTGGATGACACTGACAGTCACATACTGAATAACGTCGTTTTGCAAAGCCAGAGTTTTAACAAGCTGAGTGTTGTACAGAACCGTTGTCTTGTTAAATGGATGTTTTTGTATTTAAACTTTTTGGACCTGTACTAATGAAGACGTACTGTGTCAGTCCTGAAGTGAGACACAGCATGCCTTATATATCATTTCACTCATTTCCATGCCCGACACATTTTGTTATGTATTCTTGCATTTAGTGAAAAGATGAGCAGCGGATGCATTTCCATTTCTGTCAGACATCTATTGTACTGTTTGCCTCATTCATTAGGCGGCATTGTTTTGGGCTTTCCACTTATATCACCGACCGCACAGCCAGCCATTATGTTATAACTCATTGGGATTATTTATTGTCGCCCCACAATGAACAAAGTAACAGAGGCCTACGAAGCACCACAGGCCAGACGATCATTTGTAGCTGCTCCCCATCTAATTGAAAAGCAACAAGAAGCATCAGTAATATACAGACAGGACATGCACATACCTCGTGGAATAAGCAACTCACCTCATCCTTTACCACATGTCATATTAACAAGTCTGTGTTCAAGTTATTATCGTCTCTAAATCTTCATTAGTTTTGATTTACTCGTTCAGCAGCTTCTGTTTTAGCTCCCAAGTGCTTCTTATTCTATCCCATTACAGCAGCAACAATGTATGACATTGACACGGATTAGCTTAACAAATCATGCTCAACCAGCCTTCACTGAAATACAAGAAAACTGCAGTTCACTTCATGGCCTTTAGAAGCATTGATGCCATTCAACTGAGACATTTAACCGTACATAAAATACAGAAACACAGACCTGCACACAGTAGAGCACCTGGATCTTAGCATACGTTCTACTTATTATTACTTGCATCTGATGTTATCTGATGTTATTTTGTGAAACACCTGATTATTGTAATTTACATTTAGAGTTAGGCAATTAAACTTGTTTGCAATATAGCAGTGAAGTAAAAACAAAAACAGTAAAACCTGGCTTATAGGGCTAAAGAAGAAAGTTGTGACTGCATTTGATATGATTAAGCACTTAAGTGGGAGGAACAATGCTGCTAAATTAAGACTGAGCACAGAGTTTGCTCTTTTCTTTTTTGTTTGAGCGAGGTGAATTCACACGGGAGGTCTCATTCAGTGACACGGCAAACTCAGCACTTGGGCTTAAAAGCGTAAAAAAAAACGTAACTACAAAAAGGTATCCGTGAGTGTGTGGCTCTTTGAAATGCTGCCAGTATGACACACTCGGCTTGTGGAAAACATCTGGGAGACTTGTCTAGACTGTTGATGCTGCATGATGATGGGGCACAATGCCAGGCTATCTTTTCTCTTTGTTTAGATCCCCACTGACAACATTAGCCATTGTCCTGTGTGTTTTACATTGACTGGAGTACAGCCACTTATTATGACAAGAATGATTTATACAGTCTGCCAGTCAGCAGCTTTGTGCCAGGTTTCCACAGGTCAACCCCTCCTCAACTCGCACAGAGTCGAAGGCCAATGGAAGCGAGTGCTGAGGTGCGATTAACTGCTTATTATGTCAAAGTGATGTGAAGAAGACGAGTAGAGGCCAAGAGGTCATCACTTATTTTATACATGTGCCCTGAAAAACATTAACATGCCCCACACTCCACAAGCTGCGAAATAATAAACAAACAAAAAAAAGTAAAATGCAATTTAAGACGCAGTGGTTACTGTCGATGTAATTGTGTGTGCTATCGGGAGGATTTATTACGACACTGGTTTGTTTACCGAACTGGTTCCATGTGCAACGTTTCCATGTTTGTTTTTTGATAGACAGAGGTTCCCTAGGTTGTAGTCTTCATTTTTAGGTGTGGTGTTCTGTCCATGTTTGAATGTTCTTCAGGTGATTGATCCAACAATGTCAACAGTAGAAACACAATAAATGTCAAACTTAGATACATGCATGTCCATTTGTCCATTTGATAATAACCCGACTCTGCCAGAACGAACCGCCTGGGAGGGCAAAAGGGCAGGTAGTTTAAATGAATACCCGGTTTGCGATTGGATTTATCAACCGCAGTTTTATCCCATCAGAGCAGCGCCACGTTGTGTACGTTCATAACGGTAAAACAGTCACTACATCTTCAAACCGAAAACACGCCCAAACCTGTCAGAGCTGTCCCATCATTGGTCAAATCAAGCCCATAAAGCCAGGGTTCGGACCTTGAATACTTTAAGATGGATTTTTGCCAAATCTCGCAAGGTTATTTGATAATAGTTGTAAGAAATTAAAGTACTGATGCAGTAAACCATAAAAATTTAGTCGATGATGTAATGTCACATATCTGCTGTCACAGCAACAGTCAGTAAAAAAGTTTTTTAACAGTTCGGTAATACAACTCTGAGCCGCACTTTTACCTAACGCTCCACTACCTGACTTTCTTTTTGTCATCTCACTCTCAGACTCCACTTACCCCCAAAAGCAGCCTAAAGACCTCACCCAATTTTCCTCCATAAAATATTTTGAATAAAATCAATAATCTCTACGCTCTGTTAAACATTACGTTATTTATCGTTGCCTCCTTTTTCTCTGTTGATACTTTTTTTTTTAGCTAAACTTTGTGTATTTTGGTAAGACTTTTAGCTTAAATCTGAACTATTTTCCGACATTGTAAATGAAATGAACTTGAGCACCAAAGAAAAGGTGAGAAAGATATACAGCAGCAGTTATTGCTACAAAAACTCAGAAGAAGGATTGACATTGATATAGTCTCTGCAGAGCCTGATGAGGAACCTATTGCAACTTCAAAAAATTCAAAAGCCTATCTGAGGAATAATAAGCTGGCCCTAAGACAAGAAAAGTTGAGTTGGGGTAGATTCATGAAGGAAAGCAGCAACGCAAGAAAAATAGAGGCGGAACAAGGAGAGTTGATCTGGTCACATCTAAAAAGGGAAAATTGGAGAAATTCAGGTTTGACATTTTGGATTATCAAGACGATGCAGTATTGGATAAATATGTTACAGTGGGAGAACTTTGCTCCTTGCTCAAAATGGGGATATTAAGATTTTATATATACCCAAGCAAATTAAAGGAAACTACAAATATAGAAATCACTGATACAGCAGAGGAATCTGAGCCCAATGAACAAGAAAAAGAAAATGTCTCACTGTCATCCATCACCTTTGAGGTCATCATAGGTTCCTATGCAGATGAACCTTTGTCTTAGCAGCTAGATGACACCATGTCCATATCGAGTGATGAAGGTGAGTACGTGATGGATAATGTCCTGACAGCTTCAACTGCTGTCAATCCTGGGACTGATTACAACTTTAGACTTAATACCGTTGAGCAAAGTACTACTGCATACCCTACACCCACCATGAACGCCAACTGACACCAACTCCAAAATTGCTCACCTGACCCCTGAAATTTAGTTTTGTCAATGAAATAGGAGCAGACGCAGATGGAGTTTCCAGCGATGTATTCTGTATTCTGGCCTGAATTTTTGCAACTGAGGGGCAAGACATGAGAGTTACGCCACATTCCCCTAAGTGTAAGGTGGAGGAATGGAAGTCAATTGGCTGAATCCTGAATCCTATCAGGACCATAGTTACTTCCCTTGTCGTCTTGCAAAGGCTTTTACTAGTTTTGGGGAAAATATTTGTCACCTAACATGCTTTTTAAGTAATTTCTCTTGTACATCAACAAAGAGGAAAGGGTCTAAACAAAGCTTTTCAGGAAGATCTTCCCAAAAAGCTGAGCATCCAACAGCTAAAATATGATCTAGCCAAAATGTCAGGTAGCCCTCTACATATTCAACAACTCTATGAAAACACAAAACCCCCAACAAGAAAAGTTCTGAAGCAGAGCACCAGAGTTTGCATTGCCTACAGCAGTCAACCAGAGTCTCAGACAGTTCCTGCAATTTATTAAAGGCTTTGATGAAAACTACTTAAAGTTTACTGGGCTACATGATGAGTCTCAGTGTTTAATCTTGTCAGTTAGTGGGATAAAAGGTAAAATCATATAAAAATTGTCCCAAAAGTAGAATCAAGGTGTGACTCACGTAAAAAAGTACCACCATGAAACTTTCCTGAATAACTAGTTAACCCTCCTTTGCCCCCTGTGTACAATGGCTGACAATGTCATGCCCATCAACTCGTCGGAGCAGAACCATTTTCAGAGTCTGCATCGTTGTACATGTCTGCATTTTGTGTGTGTACATCCTCAGGGAACATTAGTCAAGACAGCTAATTTATCAGATAATAAAATAATGATAAAGGTAATTAGATAAATTCTCCTGATCACGCTGATCATGACCCGTGCACTTTGAATGCTGATTATCTTGAGCATACAAATCTGTGTGATTTTCCACTTTGATAACTGCACACTGACACTAGGACTCCACACTGTATTTTCTAACAAGGTAATAACAATAAAATACCTTCAGCTGCCAAAGCACAGTTACATCTATTTCTCCTTTTACATTCAAAATGCTACAAACAAGAACTGTGCTGCTCGCTATAAAACATTTCTCTTCAATTAGCATGTAATTAAGACGTATCTAGGCATTGGCATTGAAGTACATCACAAATCCTGTGCAGCTGAATAACTATGGAATATAGAAGACGAAAGAAGGCTAATTAAGTTGGCCTTTAAATCATCTTTAATTTACAATTACCATAAAGGAAAACAGAAAAAATAAAATAAACAGCAGCATTACTTGTGCAGTCTAGTCACAACTAAACCTTTTTCTTTCCATTTCATGGCAAATAAACCACAAGAGTAGACTAAAAGTGACATAATATTTGTTGTTCTGCCAGCTTTTGTTTATGTCTTACAGGGTTGGCCTAATGATTGGGGTAATACCGAGCTGAACAATTTCTTTATGCTAATGCTCGGCTGTACAACACAGATCTCAAGTGGTGCACATGGTATGGATGTTGACAGCAGGTGAATGAATGCACAGCCAGCTTAGAAAGTTGCTATGTCACAAGTGGACGTAGAGATATTACAGCCATAATAGCATGGAGAGGTCTTTATCCCCATGCAGTCTAAGTACATTAGCCCTGCTGTTGATACGTTTAATGCCAGCAGAGCTTTACATGCAACGCTCCATGAATCACAGAGAGGACTTCTGGGTGATATAAATCATTGATATTGTTAAGCTTTCAAGCAGACAGATCATTTATCGTGTGTTCAAGGAGAAACAGACGGCCTAAGACTCTTGTCAATGGCGTGTTGGTGAGAAAGCCTCTGATGTGTCAGGCCAGAGATGAGATGTACGTCATGTACCAAGACAAGTGCTTAAACAAGCATCGTCTTTGCTTATCTGTGCCATAAAAAGGATGCACAAATTCACACATGTAATGGATGGAGATTCTGGCAAACACTCTTCACCTCCGCCTGCCGCTGGAAATTATCACCTGTCATATCCGTGACATTTCGGCAAAGACGGCTTGACAGCGACACGTGATGTTTGGAGATATGAACTTTGGGGAGGGGGAGGTTTCTGTCTTTTTGCAGCCTTCCACCGCAGCCATCTCCCGCTGTTATCAATTCATCTTAAGTAGCGAGATCAAAACAGAGGAACAGAGGCAAAACTGCCTGAACTGAGATCAGACTTAAGATTTGTGGTGCACCATGGGTAATTTTTTACCAAGCCAGATCAGTAAGCAGCAAATTACCAGAGGATATTAGGTTTTGATATGTAGAAAGATGACATTTTCATGATAAAAAGTAAAAGCACGAGTTTGGGTGGTGGATGGGACACAAAATCACAAAGTGGGCTTCCCTCAGACATAGTTAACATTTTGAAGTAAGAAAGTTAGAAAAAATTCAATAAAAAATGAAAGCTCAGTTGGTACAGTTCATGCCAAATACGCAGGAGACCTGGGTTTGGGTCATTTACCCAATGTCATCCCCTCTCTCTCACCCTGTTTTCTGTCTCTCGAATAAAGGCCACAAATCATATTAAATTTAAAAAAAAAGAAAATAAATATTATTTTGCCATAAATACTTTTTGCTCCCTGCTTACTATAATGTCCTTTCTTACTTCTTTTGCTTAATAAAAATATATATATATATATATTATAATTTTATTATCCCTGTGGGAAAATCCACTGGCGGCAGCCGCCACCAGGGGGCACTCAGTATGTTTTAAAGTGACAGTGCTAACCACTGTGCTGCCGTTTGTGTATTTGTAGATCTGAAGGATAGCACATGTGTGGAAGAACCTAACAAGAGCAAAGAAGACAGTGGCAGTGTGTGGAGAGAGACAGCCTTCAGAGTCATGGCTGGCTTTACTCGCTTTATTATTTTGTTAAAAATTTTGTTAAAGGGCAGGCTGGTCAAGTTGTGAAACAGAAGCAACAGAGGGGGAGGACACACTTTCCCATGTGGGATTGTTCTTATTTCTGTAACAGGGGAGTGGGAAACCTTTCAGCCCACCAGTGTCACGCATTTTTACAAGATCAAACGCTGCAGAGAAAATGCCAGTTAACAAAATGTGGATGGCTCAGTGCTTAAACAAAGACAATGCTGCGTATAGCACAAAATATTGTTTGTTTAAACACTAAGGAAGGGTTAAAGAGAAAAGCACCAGAACATGAAGGCTTTTTTAATACACTATTGCTTTTAGTTTTACAACATAATACATTTTATATGTTATTTTTTAGAAAACAGAAATATTTTTGGTGCATAAAAATGACACAGGAATGAAAATGTAACAGGTGTAACAGGTATTTGAACATGTATGTTTCCAATTTTATAGTTCATAAAAATGGTCAGATATAACCTTTGCCATTGAAAAAAAGGGTTGAAGTAAAAGCATCTGGACTCAGGATGTCCTGGATGACTGAGAACCTTCACAGAAACCTTCGCCATTGTGTTGATACATCTATTCAGCTTACCTCACCTTAAATGCTTCTAATTGGGGATATTTTGAAAAAGGAGGAGCAGTCTACTTTTGGGCACCTCATAAATCCTCTTGTATCGCTCTGATGTTTGCTGTGTCACAAGGACAGCTCTTAGACTAGGAGAGCCATTTGTGCACTTTATCTGATAAAAGCAGGTAATGGATTTGTTCAGAAACAGCCACTTGCTTTGTGGCTTCACTGGAAAAGTCAAGTTTTGAAGGCCAACCTGTTCACGGGTTGTTAGATTTCTTTCTTTAAAAACTTACACTATTTGAAAAAGCCACTGGCATGTTTGCCGCCCAAATAATTGGTGAATCTAAATTGCCCCTGAACGAATGAATGAATGTGAGAGTGAAGTGACTGCCCAAAGCTGCTGGGATAGGCTCCAGGGACTAACCAGAAGAAGATAAATCTGTATATGATCGCTTTGAACCACAAGATTGTGAAACAAATGCCTTTTATGTTTATCAGTCATTCATTATTGTATAATTATTAGATTAGAAACATTTTCTAGCTCCATAAACTGAACTTCCATTAAAAGTTGACTACACAGTTCTTTCTTTACAGTCTGCGGTCAAGTCTTTTAACTTTCTGCATATCTCTCTGTATCACGCTGCAGCCTTTAGATAGGATTCAAATTCTGAGCTTTTATACGAGCCATTGTTTTCTCTTCCTCTGCTTCATTATGCTATTATTCTCCTATCCTTTAATAGCATGCCATTCAATTGGATGCCATTTTCTTCTATAGAGAGGTGCCTAGTTAACAAAGACAGAAGAAAAGCCATTAAAATGAATGGCTTTCTAATCAACAGGAAGCTACCCAGCCACAGAGGCACAAGTTATTCTGTGAAACCCTCTTAATCATCCAACAAACACAATTATCACCATTTCCCTGTGAGCAGAGCTCGGGCCGTGTTGGCTGACATCTGCTCGGCACACTCTTAGTCACACTTTAATGACTAGGGCATAAAGACGAATGTAAAGAAACAGCTTTCAGAATGTGGGATATGTTTCTTTGATCAATTCAGCTTGTTTACTTGCATTCTCTATAAAATACGGTCCTGCGCTTGTTTTGTTTTTGCCACTTTGCTGTTATGAAAGCAGAAAAAACATGACAGGGAAACTTGTGTTATCTCAGCAGGACATCGTGCTGCAAGCTCACTTACTGGCGCATTTGTTCCTCGACCAATATGCTCTGTAGATACCACTTAGTTCCTCTTCATTTGAGATGTGAGCTGTAGTGAGGGTGGTTTTATATTCTTTTTAATTTGTCCACATGCCAGGCTAAAGAATGTGCTGGCGCTTAAAGCCGGGAGATGTTAAATGAATCATGTGGCGAATGTGGGAGCAGCTCAAAAGGTGTACAACAGACTAAAAGGCATTATATAGTCACCCGTTTCAGAATATAAAGCTGGAACAGCGTTTGAGATCCTATCACACGTAGCACAGAGGCTGGTGCATGCGGTGCCAGGACTCGTCTAATGACTCCCTCTCATGGGCTGCCAGTTCATGGAGACGTGTGACACAGTCAACACTTCGGAAGCTATTCAGCGAAGTCCAACTGTTCGCTGCCGAGGACCAAAACAAGACTTGATTAGCAATGGCTCTGCGGGAATGCTATACAGTCGTACAGAAAGTAAGGTATCAACTGGATTTAGGCAGCTGGGGGAAGGGCTTTTTAGAGAAGGGCAGGCAAAACAAGCACCTAGCTCTGGCGCTGACAACAGACCGCCGCTCCCCTGACAGCTATATTAGAGCTAATGACAGGTTGTGTTACTGTGAGGCAGGGAGGCACCTGGGCTCTGGGCAGAGTGGCCCCTGGACCAGCGTGAACACATGACCATTCAGAGCTCACAATAAGGCCCTTTCACAGGTTAATTGTACGGTAACATATAGTCACAAGAGGAAAAATACAATCTCTTCAGGTGCAGCCTTTTCTTTTATCAAATGTTAATTTTAGGGGCTGCAGATGGGACTAACATTTGAACAAAATTAAAAAAGCCACATTAATACCTTTGGCATCTAGATGTCACCTGTAAATTATGTAATTAAACTCCAAATGTCAGCGCTAGAAAGAGCAGACACAAGCTAGTTTGACAAATATTGGAAGCACACTTTGGTTTCCTGACTGAGCAATTTGTTCTATTGCTGTAGCTTATGACTGATGTAGAGGGAAAACATTGCAGGTGTTTACCTTTTTATGAGCTTAAATGTGTTACTAATGTATATGTCCAAGGGTATAGGGTGAAAATAATGGACTGTGCATCTTTTGAATCAGCTAATAAGAATCACATTAAGGAGACAGATCAGGAATAACAGTAACATACCATATTTGTGTCATTTGGAAGCACAGTTTCTAAGTATCGTAATGACTGCAGCCTTTTAGAGTGCTCTTTATTAATTTACAACTAAGGCTAAAGTACTTTGACACAACTGAGAAAATACATTTGATAAATGAGAACATTTTTTTTACGAATAACACATTTACTCCACAACCATCGAGAGGGGGCTTCAAGGGAAAGTGCACGAGAAGGCATTATCTGGCCTGTCAGCAAGGCCAGTCTAAAATAAATACCATTTGCATCTTTCTTCTATTTATCATGTGTTGCATTACGCCTGCTGTCCTCTCACGTTGCTGATTAGATTTCCATTAGCCATGCTTACCAGTGCTATGGCTGTGAGTGAGATTGCTCGGTGAGTCGAGTTTGGGTAATGACATGGTGGCGTGGGTTTTCCGGCGGGGGATACACTGTGTGACAGCATATCTTTTTGTTTCAGTGCATTTCTGCCTCTATCTTGAAGCATGGCAGGAAGTGAATAGTGAATAATAATGCACATTCTTTATAGAAATGAAGATCAACTTGTTTAAAAGGGTAGATGGACATTTCCATGTAAATGAAAACATCTCTCTGGATGTAAGTACCTTTCAGCTTATCTCCATCCGGGGGTCGCCACAGTGAAGTAGTTTGCATGAGTAGCTTGGCAGTGTTTTTACGCCGGATACCCTTCCTGACACAACTCTCTTTTCATTTACCGAACCCTCAATCTTCCACCCCCAAACCATACACTAACCTCTCCACCTCAGAGGAACCTCTCTCTGGATGTGCTGTATTCAAATGTGAGCCATGACTGAAGGCTGTTCAGAAACCTGTTGGAGCTAAAACCACTCTTGAACTGTAACAACCAACAGAGCAAGAAGATCACACAGCTTGGCAGACATGATGAAAATAAAGGTTAATGTTTTGAGTTTGATCATGTGGATTAAGCAATAACATCTCCCAGAGTCTGGCTTTGTAAATTATTCACTTGTACTTAATTATACATTCATTTATTCATTTTCTACCTTTTATCCTGTTCAGATTGGAGCTGCTTTGGGTGGGCTTCTTCAATCTCACAAAGGCTATGCAAACACACATCAGACTTATGTGGATTAACACATTTCATGATCAACAAATCTAGGATCATTCAGATCATTTAAAGTTAAAATTGATATCAACATAAAACACATTTTCATTTATTAGGCTAAATGTTGCAGGTGCCATGGTTTTGGTTTGAGTAAATAGTCTGGACACTGAGTTTATGGACCACATACAGGTGTGTTGGATGTTAGAAACACAAGCTCAGTTATTTGTGTAACCATGAGCAGGTTTAGCGGCTGTGAGCTTGTATTTTGTGATTCAAGATGCTGGACCAAGTTGAAAAATCAGGAATGTTTCTTGGTGGTGTTGATGCTTTTGAGTATGAGATCAGAATGTTGAAATTGTGCCACATAGGTATAAAAAGAATGGTCTCTTCTTGTGGAAAGACTGATTTGTTGTTTCCGCATTTTCTTTGGCTCGTGTTTCATCGAGTTCTGCGAGCCCTTGCTGTCCTGTGATTTGTCTTCATCGATCTGTAAACTTCACATTCTATACTTCAATGTGTGAGTGTGTTTTTACCTTTGTGTGTATCACTCAAGTCCATTTACTTTCAGATAGTTGCCATTATTTTAAACAAAAGTTCTTCATTGGTGGACTTTATGCTTTTCTGGGTTATTTCTTGTTTGTGCAGCCCGCCGTGGTTTTTGTTAGATTTGCTGCCTCCTCACAAACCTCCCTTTTTGAATGGGCGCACAGACGTGACAGTCCCTTTTTGAATGTTCAGACAATTCACCTCAGATAATTTTCTTTTCACACTAAATTGAGAGCTATGACTGAAAGCTTAAGAATGCTTCTGAATAGGTCCTAATGGAATTGGTGACACAGCCAAGGGGCAAAGACATGGCCAGTTTTCAATGAAGTCACTCCTCTGCTTCCCCACTTTCATCGTTTTGTCCCAATATGTCCGTCTTTGGCCACAAAAACACTTTTTCTCATCCACTTTTTAGATTCTATACACTGTGAACTCTCTTTGATTCAGAAACTAAACTGCGTTTTGACCAAAATGCCAAACCTACCATTTGTAAGAGGGGCATTAAGAACTGCTCTGTGTAGCTATCTCCTCTGCTCCTTGCTTTGTTTAATAACTATCTGGATTGATTAGTGCAGGGAGGATGGGCGTCTGCACCGGCCGCTGCCTCATTACTCTCCGCGTGCAGGTGCTCTCGCCATTTGTGCGGCGCTACCATTTTCTCTGCGCACACAAGAAGACAGAGGACAGAGACCATCGGCACCTCGTTCGTCTCACGCCATGATGGAGGTCACGCAGGAAAGCGGTCTCGCTCGGAATAAGTCTCTGGGAGTGACAGATGGAGTCGCAGCGAAAGGGAGGGGAAGCAACTCAGCCTCAAAGTCTTCCATTTGGTTTTTTTTCGTTCCAGGAAGGTCCACTTTCTGATGACAGCGGCCGCCAGACTCACTTTATGGTTATGTAAGGCTCCCTGACGCGGCCTGTTTGAGTTTTACAGCGTCTTCATAAATCTGCAACAGCAAGTGTACTTAATGCAAGTTTTTATTTGCCGCTATAACTGTACAATCTGTCTGTGCTGTGTCCCGACTGTCATCTGGACATGCAGCTACATAATAAACATTAAGAAATATACTGCAGGCATTTTCTGAAGGGGCTGTGAAACACGGCAAAAGAAGACAGAAACCCAGATACAACATTATTAATAGGAAAACGCACTATATATTACTACACATAAGTAAAATATGTCACACCTTGTGACTTGTCCCTTCATTTACAACGAAATAATGTCCTGTTTCAAAATGTTATATGATGCTTTGATTGTGATTGGTGGTCTGCTGTAGGGCCTGCATATGCAATAATAAGGACACATTTTTCTCTGGTTGGGTTTGGGGGAGTTCCTTTTATTGACCGAGAGTCTTTGACGTGAGGAAAGGAAGTGTGACTTGACATGTCATAGATGACTCCAGAAGAAGATGAGTAAGAGTAACAAACTGTGCAAAGACTAATTAAAGCAGCAGGAGCCAAAAACAACTCCTTCTGTCACGCTCCCATTCCTCACAACAACATAGCAACCTACCTGCTTTTGTTCATTAAAAAATACTTTAAAAATATAACCAATTTGCCAAAAACTAATAGATTACATCACACCAAGGTCAAGAGCTTACCTTAAACCACTTGGTCTGAGTTCAGTGTTAGACCTTTTAAAATCCTTGATAATAAAGCCTATACGTCTTAAGGTCTTTTTTTTTTCTCAGACCTTTCCTATAACAATATGCAATCAGGTGAATACACAGTTTTCCTCAGTTAAAAGAAGTTGCATCATGAAACAAACAAAAGGTGTAACTAGTAGACGGGTAAGAGTTAATATTACTAACACATCTTGGAAAGTAATCGAAAACATTAAAATCAGAGACAAAAACAGATTAAGTTCATCTGTAGAGTAACTTTTTTGTTCTTCTCACATAACTCTTTCATAAAATACCAGGTCTTTAGTTCCGAATGGTCTCCTCTAGTGACAAAATGTGGGGTCATAAAGTCAGTGAGTAGCCATCCAGCTCGTCTCAGAAGTCCTAATTGACGTATTAGAGCAGGGATCTAACACAGACACGGGTCTCATTATTCTGGCTTTCATTTCACAAATACTTTGCAGGTTCTTTTCTCCTGACTCGAGCCGCTGTCACGTTTTGTTCTGTCTCTGAGCGGAGGAGTTCTGGATCATAAACTCCATCTCCTCACATTTGCATTTTCACTCCGGGACTGCTCGCCTCAGCTGTCTCCCCAGGTGAGGGGCTCGAGAAGACCATCACAGAAAACCTTTCAGACTCTTCCAATCCCAAGGACACTGCAATTAAGCTCCGTGACCAGATCTGTTGTTTAAATCTCTGGAATTTATGCGGCTTATTGTTGTGCAGTGCATTATCTTGACAATCTCAGTGGGCTTTAATTATTGGAACAGTTAAAGTGTGTTGTACAGTTTATTAGTGCTCTGTAACGTTCAACACAGGGCTGCCAACAAAGAGGGGGGCAATTAGAGTCTGGAGCAGCTTCCACTTGTCTCATGTCCCACAGGAGTTCTGTCCTCACAGCTCGGTTCCAGTCAATAATTCAGCCACTGGATTTAAGTGTTCGTCCTCATGTGAGACTCCTCGTTGGCACTACGACTGGACTTTAAAGAGCTGCCACAGACTGGGCCATGCACGTTTACACCTGCTGTTTGATGTCAATACAGGCTCTGGTGTATGCACTCATATGCCTCTATGTCAGCCATGTTGAGAGTCCAGCCCAGGAGCTACACATTACAATACAGGGGCTAGGGTATGTAAATAAAATGAAATAAAGATATGCGGTTGATATATTCGGTGCCAAATCAGATGTACAGTATTCATTTTATTTACACATGAGACCAACTTGGAAAAACTGTTTTGCCGAGTTTTTGTTAACATTGGACCTTTATTTAGAAACTTAACTATATCCAACTAGAGCTCTTTTCCAAGGGAATCTCAGCCCATGTGAGGCTGACATATACTACGTGACTCCTCTAGCCTTTACCAAAGTTTATAACTACTTTTTTTTTTTTTTTTTCTGCATAAGCCATTGAAATTTCTGCAGCCAGGGGTTATTTCTAGTGACTTCAATATTGATTGATGAATATATCACACTCCAACAAACAGTCATGACCGAATATACAGTCAATATTGTCATGAGCACATTATGGTTAAGGCCATGAGACAACCCTCCTGTATCACAGTCTATAGCCCTTCCTCCAACATCCATAGTGTACTCTCAGATTGACTCAGAGTGACTTTGAGTATCCATATTTAGAAACTGTATCTGACTAATAATCAATTCAAAACTAGCTCATTTGCCGGACTCTTGCAAACCTTAAAATGAACGTAATAAACAAATAAAGTCAGGCTATGGAATACTTCCTGATGCTGACACTCGCCTGAAAGCTTCACGTGCAAACGCTTCATGCAGTGTGCCTCAGCGGTGTGCATCATGGAGAGACCTGGCTCAGATGGCCTGCTTTGAAAGCCAACCATTATCTCAGGCTCTGCATCATTGGCTGGCAACTTATTTTCCAGTTGAATGGCAATAATGAGGGACAGGTTGACAAATACTTGATGCCTTTTTATAAAACAGAACTGCCCCCTCCATCAGCAGCTCTGAAATTACGAACTGTTTTTGTGCCAATTTAAACGTTCAATATCATGCAACAGAAACTACCTATTTCTTTTCCCTTTTTACCAATTTGATTCAAACTTGCCCAGAGACTGGTTATGGGGGAGCGTTCTGCTCACAGATGCTATTGTCCCGCTGCGTGACAAGCCTATCTAGCAAAGTGAATGCAAGTGCTGTGGACACAGTGGTTTTTTTGATAGATACAGTTCAGTATGCAGTTCAGGGATGGGTTTGGAAACTGGCAACAGCAGCAGCCCGACTCGACAGTATGACACAATCTCCCAGTTACAAGTGACAAAGGCTCAGGAAGGGTTTCATTAACCGCGGGGTCAGTACGAATCCCTTGCTTAGGATTCCTATAAGCTGCTGTGTTTACTGCAGAACTGCTGCCTTTTCTGTGACATCTAATGGGACAACTTTCAGTGGTACTGCTACTTCTTTTTACTTTTAGCCAGAAACATGGAACAAAACAAGAAGCTGAGATTTATGTTTGTTTTTTTTTGGGGGGTGTAGTGGCTCAGGAGGTAGAGCAGGGCGTCCAATAACTGGAAGGTCCCCCCAATTCATACTGTCACTGTGTCCTTGGGCAAAACACTTCACCTACCTTGCCCTCCAGTGCCACAGCTCTGGAGTATGTTTGTGTACAATGGTGGAGGTGTGTTTGGTGGTGGTCAGAGAGGCTGTTGATGCTGTTTGTATGTTAAGTTCAGTTCAATTTATTTTCCATTTGTGGTACAAAACTGCACTGGAAACCTTCCATATTGGAAAGCAGTAAGTAGCTCACATTCAAAAGACAAAACGTAAAACACAAGTGCTGAATAAAAACATGTTAAACCATGACATGGCAGGTATGGACAAGTCATGTCATGTATGGTGCAGCGGCTCAGTCTGCCCCAGGGCAGCTGTGGCTACAGATGTAGTTTACCACCAGTGTGTGACTGTGGAGTGAATGAACAATGTGAGCGCTTTGAGTCTCTGAAAAAAACGCAATGTAAATCAAATCCATTATTATTATATAAATGCATACCATTTACTACAGACATACAGTTGGGGCGTTTTATTGTACAATCAGTATTAGCTATAGATTGTGAATCATTTTAAAAGTCGTACTTGCAATAAATATCCTCCTCTGGCAGGATATTTATTGCTATTTTCACACTTGGGGTTGTTGACACACGCAGTGATAACTGTTACTGAGTCTGTCTGACATCTTCTTCCACTGACATCCAAAGCCACACGTATCTGCAAAATAATCCTCGCTGTTAAACTGGAGTTAGTCAAGTGCTGTTTCCATTGCAGGCGGCGAGTGACTGACAAAAGTGGCTTTTGAAAGGATCATTATAAGAAGCTGAAAAACAATTTGTTTATCTTGTAAAGAATGACATGCAGCCATTTGAATAAACTAGAAATTAGGTTCATACATGCTACATAAATAAGAAAAAGAAACATAATTGCCTAAAGACTTGAGACCTGTTAGACCTCTTAAAGATCTTTGTAATACAAGTCCAAACTGCTGATGAATGCATAACCGCTTAAGTAAGGCAAGTTGGATTAGAAATAAAAAAATTCCAGATGGTGACTTGGGGCCGCTCTACACACTCTGACATTAATATTTAAAATCCTCTTATCTCCACTTTAAAAAGAGACAGAATTTGCTCCTGTGCTTTCAGCAGGGGGCAGACGGTAAAATACCAATCTGTGGAAGATGTACATCATGTGGCCTCTTTTTTTCAGCTCCCCTATCACCCTGACTCATTTTGTCAAAACATTGAATTCAGCTCATACACCACAACACTATGGACTCTAGAGAATAACGTAATCAAGTGCAGAGCGTTATGAGGAGGGACGAGCAGTGATTTATATTTGTAAATATCTCCAGAAGTGATGAAGTGAGTCAGTCAATGATGGCAGTGCAGTGTAAACGCTGGTTAATCCTATGTACAGTGGCATCTGGCCATCTTGGCTCAGGAGGATTTGTGCACTGTAGGAGGCCAGAGGGGACGGATCAAACGTGAATGAGACGGCACAATTAAGACGACTCAATAACTCAAGCTGCGCTGAATAAACAGAAAAATAGTCCCAGTAAAGCAAGCTTGATTCTAGAAATGCCTCACTTATGAATAACTTCATCGTTTCTGTGGTTTTGTATTAGCATCCTGGGTAAACAACACAGTTAATTTAGGTCATTTAATTGCAAGAGGGAAACAATACTAACCCCGAAATGAAATAAATTATCCAAGATACTCTTTGTGACTACAGCATCATTAATTTTATGTTTTGGCACAAGCTGCATGGGGTTGACTTTAGGGAAAAGTAGCCAGTCTTTTTAACAAGTTGCTGATGTATTTTATTAACATTAATACAAATTCTAAGTAAATTATTTAGACTGACTCCTGAGGAAAGCCAAAAGAGCTCCATCAGAGAACATCTCCCAACTCACAAATAATGAACTATTAATACTATTAAACTATTTTTTTTCAAAATGTTATTACAAAAAAACAAACAAAAAAAATCTATCATGATTCCTAGTGGTCTAAACTATAAATAAGTTTTTGTGGATATAATTTGGCACCAGTTAGAGACACAAAAACCTGTAATGAGAGTGTTTTAGCTTCACAAAATAGAAAGCGTTATTAGATCAATCTTTATAATTTAACTATGGAGAAGCCTCTAAAACACTTTGGTGGCAGCTACAGAAAGTGCAAGCATATGGTCCATTATTATATACAGCCTATGTAGTAATATACAACCTGCACTACAGTGTGTTTGTGATGGGATTGCCACTTCCTGTTTGGGCTGGCACTTGTAACGTCAAACCTGTTGGAGTGCTCATAAAATCAGATGTGGGTTTAGATATTGTAACATGAATACTTTTATTGCAAATAATAGTGATTTGATAAAAGGGAGTTGTTAATACCATTATTAGAAAGAATCAACATCCATTACATATTATATGGAATACTAGCATGGTCGTAACGGCTTAGACAAGCAACCAACAGATGTCCAGACTGTCACGACTGTGTCACAATATAATTATCATGACTGGGAATAGCAGTTATTAAAGTTTCTCATTAAATTCATTCAAAGAAATCACAAAAACATAGCCTGGTGATCTGTAAGAGGTATGTATTTTAGACCAGGTCAAAAAAACAAAACAAAAAAAAAAAACAGAAAAGTTGCAAAAGTGAAAGAACAGTGTCCACTCATAATAAGTATGAATATTTGTAAAATGGCCACCTCAAAAACACAGGTTAACTTGGACATGCAGCACAACCATACTCTGCACATCGTCAAACACTCAAGTGTGTGAAAACTAGGACTACAGACTGGCTCTAAAGATTAAAAGTTATCCTATTTTCTCCAAATATACACACATTGATACTGTTATATTGGTTCACACCCTCTCGGTTTTTAAAAAGTAGGTAATTTAATTGCAAACATTGTTCTTTTTAATGTACTCTGACCAAAAAACAAAAAAACAACAGTTATGGCATCTAAAGGAACTCGACAACATTATAAACTATGCCATACTGTACCCCATTCAAATAAATTTCACATATCCAGTTTTACATCTTTCAAATGTATTTTATACATTGTTTTCATAAAGGAAGATAATAAATATACTTCTGACCCATTTTCATTATAGCTTAACATTTAAACAAGATCATATGGTGCAGTAGTTTCATAATTTGTAAAACAAGCTGATACAAGTACAAACAATAAAATGAAAATAAAATGTTCAGCAAATTTTAAAACAAATCACCACGACAAAGTAATAACAGTGTTTGTGCTTTAAGTCCTTAACTGCGATGGCTATTTTCTAAAGGTTTGCAGTTAGAAGTAAAAATACTGTCTGATCGGTGCAGTCAATTTGTCTCAGAAAAAAACAGGGCGAATATAACACAATCTGAACAACCTGTACGAGAAATACTGCATTTTATCAGCTGCAACTGGCTTGTCAGATAATCTTTTAAATATTAATGCCTAATCTGAACAATAAGTCGACTAATGGGTTATGAACATTTAGCCATCATCAATGTGGCAAATGAATGACTTTAAAAGGGTTCATTTGTGTGACAGCTTTCAAAACCTGTCAATTTGATGTCTATGGTTCATTAAGGCATTACAGTACAGTACAGTATCTCATTTTACACCATGGGCTGAAGATACTCAAAGATGAATATGTCATGCTGACAAACCCTTACAGGAATACTTTGATATGGTGAGGGTTAGCTCTGTTAAATGACTATATGGTTGAACCTTTGTTTTTTTGTTAAGACTCCTACTTTAAAGGAGCGCTGTGGAAGCAACGGGCCATGTTGCTGCTATTTATACACTTCATTTCATTTTTGTTCTTACAGTGCAAAAGATCTGTGCCTTATTATATTTATAACAATATGAAGTAACAAGGCCTTTAGCTTGCTAATATCTGTAATTGGTACAATAAGCTTCTCTGGCATTGAACAAGTGTAATATATTAGCTGTAAAAGATGGAAAATGCAGTGCTACTAAACCCATTTATAGTGAAGTATCATGCCAAACACTGGTGCCAAAACCCACATAGCTGAGGATTTTTAGCCAAAAGACGTTAGCAGGTAGTACATCCAGAGATAAAACACCCAGTTCAGATTCCCACTGCTTCAAACCGATGCAATAAAAATAAAGAAAAAGCCAACAATTGAACTTTACTGCTTAACAATAACATTCAAATCCAGTGTGTGAAAAAGTATGGAGAATATAGTATATTTATAAATGTAAACATAGGGCAGCAATGTTCCCCCCTTCATACTGTACAGTTTCATGAGTTAATGTTCTTGGTCGAATGAGAAAAGCTGGTCCCACTTGACAAACAAAGCCTACACTATATTAAAATATAAAGATACAATACAGTATACTTTGCTACTTCGACGGCTGCCTGATCAAAGCTGTTCGGCAGATAGAGAAACCAAGGACCCATTTCAGAATACGACAAAGTACACCTTCAACACTGCATCCACCTATAAGTAAGACAACATAACATAGGCCCTCTGTAGCCCTGCCTTTTTGTTCTTTTCATTTTTTTTTCATTTTCTTTATACATTTTTAAGCACACTCCATAATCAAAATTGTATTATTAGGTATTGTTAGGAATCTATATGTCTTTGTTCCACGAGCCATAATACATTCAATACAACATTGGTAGGGTAATTGTGTTCAGCAAAATTAAAGAAGATGTCAATTTAGCGCCTGAAAAAGATCTAACTGTAAAAGATTACATTTTCTGATATGATTGGAGATGGGGTGGTGCTGGAAACTGATTCTAGAAAACTAAAAATTAAAACGATAAAAATAAAACATCATCATAGTATTTACATGACAGAAATTTCACAAAAGAAAATAAATCCTCACACAAATAACAGTGATATTTCCCCATCACGTCTTTTCAACAAACAGATTGGACTCCAGCCACCAGCAATGTCAAAAAAGATTCATAAATGCTCTGGACAGTCATTGTGTCTGGGCCGGCCCTTGTTAGTACACGCTGATGAGGGACGACAGAGCCAGGACTAGGTACCGGCAGGCCAGCGGGGCGTCCGCACTTCCTGTGCTCCCATAGGGTGCAGTGTTGGGTGCTGTGGGCGAGAAACAAGAGAAGCACTGATTAGTTTTGATTGCACTTTCAGTTCAACCACACCCACCACTTGCAAAGCTGCATTCAGCGCCGTTTGGTGCTTTGAATGAGGTGGTGAGCACTGGAATTACCACAGCTGATGATTGGACCTGGTAGGAAAAAAACTTCAGATATACTTTTCATTCTACTTTCATTCTTACATCCAATTCATATCTGACTATGTTATCTGTTCAGTAGGCCTACATTTTTATCCAGACACACACTATTGGATTTTTTGAATTGTTTGGGCACAAACAGTAATAATTACCATTGAGAAAAACGTAATTATACACTCCCCATGCCCTATCCTTCTTCCAGTCAAGTCCAAACAAGAAAGAAACAAACAAACAGGAAGGCAAGAACTAGACAACCATTCACCCACAGTATAAGAGCTTGCTGTTGTAGGGCTATTACAGACAATATACAATTTAGTCTTCTTCCAAGTCAGATGGTTTAATGGTAGCTGACTAATTCGTGAAATTGTAGATCCTACAATTTCTTGAATTAGTCAGCTTTTTAATGGAGGGATTGTACATCAGGAGTTTGGTGAGTCACTGATTGGTGCATGGAGAAATATTTTTGAACAACTGTATGTCTACCACTTGTTTATGTGTCACCATGTGCCAGACAGCATTTTCGGAGACTCACAAAACAGTTAGGTCGCTCTGTTCAAATCGACTGAACTCCTTTAAGAAAACAGAAAACACATAGGGAACAGCTGCATTTTGATAAATCCCCACAAATGTCCAAACCTGCAGCTTTTGTGGGATTTTAATTAGACTGCTGTGGTTAGTAATTAAAGTGGTGCAAAGAAAAGGTGGTGAATTAAAATCTTGTGGCGCTGTGGGGTAAATAAGTCCACCTTCAGAGATCTAATGGAGTCAGTGGCTTAAATGGTTCAGACAGCTACAGCCATTAGGTAGACGTAATGTTATGGCCGATTGGTCTACGCTACAGCAAAACTTAATGTAGGTACAGCACTTAAGTCAATGGACTTTGCAACAGTGATTTGAAAAAATCCAAAAGCCCATCTCCTGGATAATAGCCATATCATATTTCACTTTCTTCTCTTTCAAGTTGGAGCCAAAAGCCATCAATGACGAGAGGAGGAGGGCACCATCAGTGCTGCTCTTTGCTTTTTCTGAAGAAGGCAGCTTTGTTTTGTGTTGTTTGTGTTGCAGTGTCCAGCAGACAGCCACAGTAATATGAGCAGACCCCTCCAGAGAGCTGCGTCAGGCGGGCGGAGAGGCCAGCTTTTTCGTTGGGAAGAAATGCTCTGCCTCCTCAACGCGAGACACACTCTTTTAGCTTGTAGCTCAATAAAGCACACCTCACAGGTTACGAAACATGCTCAGCCTCAGCACCCACAAGTATATACTGTACCTTCATGTACAGGTCACATGCCTACACACACACACACAACACACACACACACACACACACACACAGCTCAGCAAGGCAGCGTAAACAGGCTTGGCTGTACCAGGGGAAATCATGCGGCGTACAGTCCATATCAGCGGGATGCCTCTATTTACACGGCCATGTAATTAGTTCACATTGTAACTCCTCTGATGCGGACCCTGCCTGGCACAAACAGGAACACGGCTGATTTTCTTCACACAACTGGAAAAGCTCACTTTCTGTTCTCTGAAGATGACTGTTATCCCATAGAACTGTGTCATAACTCAATAAAGAACCTTGAGCTGCTTGTCATTACAGTGGCATACAAAGTCTGTGGTGTTGAAATAAACACTATGATGCTGAGACTGATCTTTTCTAGTGGCATAATAGCTTGTCGGTGACAATTTTCTCCCGAGATGCCATGGTAAATATATATATATATATATATATAAAACATTCAACCCATTATAAAGTGACAGCAATGCTTTTCCTTGTTATTTGGCAGTATTTGAGTTGTTTACCTATTAGAGTGAAAACTATAGCAGCGCTGACAGATGGGGGAAGGGGGTGTACAGTACAGAGTATAGCACAAATAGGGGCAAATTTCAATAATGAGTGAGTGGGGTGCGGGGCAGTCTTTGTGAAGTGCGACCCCTCCATCTCTTTCCTTCTATCTTGCCTTTCTACCTCACTGTCTCTCTCTTCTCCTCTCCAAAGTACAGAATAATGACACAGTTTTCCCAGGCTGCACAAGTGAGCTGAGAAATAGTAACCATGGCAACAGCTCCTGTCCTGTGCTCAGCTGGCCCACTGTTGCCGGAGCGTGTTCAATGCATTGTGCTAGCCCCAGTAGCACAATCGTTTAGGGTTGGATTTGTAGTTGGTGGGGAATCGGCAGATGCCACTATTCTCCACTTTGCCATCCCATTAGGGAAGTTTTTGGCAAACAATGTAGTAATATCTTGTGCATTTTATGTTAGCTGGTTGGAGAAAGGCCCTACTTCTTACACTTATTTTGGACTTATTTAAAGAAGAAGTAAGGAATCTGTTTTCTGATAATACAAGGACGGAAAATCCAAATTTAAACAATGTAGTTATACTATTCAGACAGAAGCTCTCTAATGTGCAACAATGATCTATTTTCCTATTTTTTCAACCGGAATAAAAGAATGAAAGCCTACCAGCCAAAACTAGCCAAAGGTAAGCTGTATTTTATTCTACAATAGCCATATAATAGCCATGTTTGTTTGAATAAAGGGTAAAAAAAGAAAATCACCAAATGTAAGCCAATGTGAGTCACTTACTTCTCCTTTAAACATGGCTCTGTTTTAGTTGCAGGCCTCTATTGTTTTGACTGTGTGGGATGTAACTTGCCATTTTAATTAACTCCCCAGCTAGGAACTGCCTGCTACACCATTACGCTACTTATTAACATGAAGGGAATAGACGGTAAGAGGGAAGAAAGATATGGGGACTCAAAGTAATAGAGAGAGAGCTGGGAGAGGAAGACAGTGATTGAAAGCAGTGCAAAAATGGTAAAAGCTGTGCTACAACATGAGGAAAGACTGTTGGGGCTGAGCTACAGCTACACTTGGGGTTTAAATTTAATTGCCATGTACATCAGCACGCAGCTAGAATGAAGAATTCCAAACAATGTATCATAGAGAAACTAACATTGTATAGATGTTACGTAGAGAACAGCAGTGCTCTTAAGGGAGAGAGAAGATAAGTGGAGATGAAAGAGATACGCTTCAATTACTACTTTGCAACACAATTCAAATAAAAACTAAAGGAACTAACCAAAGTCACGCGAAACAATAACAACCCCAGCTTCTCTTGCAATTCTGGACTCGAGCCATCAGCTTTAAATAGTGCGAAGTTCACACTCTTGTGCCTTACATCCCTCAAAATCTCCATCAACAGCAGTTTGGTCTCTCCCATATCATATGCACAACAAATGCTAAGGGCCTGAACTCCAGCCACTGTTGACATAGATAATGAATCATTCTGAAAGATGCAAGAGAAGCACTCAACGCCTGAGCATCTTCAAGTAGGCATATCTCTTGTGTATGTAACATCATCATTCATTAGGTAACTATGCTGGTCTTTTTCAGGCTTTACGTTATCTGTATTCAGAAATCCTGATTGTTGTGGTTAGAGCTTCATATGCTCTATGACGTAAACACATCACGCACAGAAAAAAAGAATCACCATAATTTCATATGGGATTAAGTGACCAATTTATGGCTTTTTACCATTAAGCATATGATTCATTCAGTCGAATTTGGTGGTGTCCTGAGTGATACTGCACACACAGCTTCCAGCCAGGCATCAGCCCGATTCCCAAGAGAAGGTGGCTTCATAGATGGGCTCCTCTGAGCGTGTGGGTGGGGGATGGGTTCACAGTGTCCTTGACCATCAATCAGTGGCCTGTGGTCCTCCCCCAGAGAGAGACCACATGAGACACTCTTGAGCCACAACTGATCCTCAACGCAGTGCGCTGTAAATCGGGCCAAATCCCACTACATGCAAGGTGCACAGCAGCTGGCAAGGGCATCTTTTAACAGACTGCAGCCACAATGAAAAGTGCTTTTTACAGGGCACTGTATCGCACTATGCAACATATGTGACATTAAAGAAATACCTTTACTTCACAGTAAGTCTGCCATTTTATCTTTTGTGCACCTTCTCTGTGTTGTACTGCTTGAGTTTGGCATTGGTCCTGACACCGATTTTGAGAGCACTATATGTACAGTATGTGTATACAGTAGATGTGACTGGTCTTGACCTCCCAAAAAACCTTGGTTGTGGCAATGACTGGCCTTGGTAAGTGAGTTTAGAGAAAAAGCTGTTGCCCGTACTTCATGGTATAGTACACCGACAGACAAACTCTCATATCCTTTCCACAATCCATCTCACCCTCTTGCTTGTAGCAGTCAGCCACATCGAGGCGCACAATTGACTCACTGACCCTTCAGCTCATTCATCCATCTCCCCTTTATTTGTCCTGTACAAGCAAAATGTTCATCATGCTCACAATGTGATGTTCAAAACTCACCACCTTTGTCTCCCGCTGCGATCATCACAGAGCTTCACTCTACGGTCCTGGTTCAAGTGGACCTCAGAGCTCATTAGCCCCCACCAATCACTCACATTAGTGCAAGTAATGAAAAGGCTCCATTAATAAGATGGCCTTCAGAGATCATTTACCCTCCTCTGCCTCCCCACACTGCCATATTCTCACTCCACCTCTGCCTCTCTTTCTTCTCTCACATCTTGCTACCTGCTGGTTATCAACGCATAGCAGAATGCTTTTTGGGGCTGGAGTCCTGGCTCTAATAGCTCCTCTCAGCATCAGTATCTGACTGGAGAGTGAATGAGCGAGGGAGACGGTCACCTGATAGCTCGCTGAGTGAGTCGGAGACTCTGGATTGCAGGCAGGCTTTGGCCTTCAGCTTGACTTAATCAACGCCACTGTAGGGTATCTAGACACATAAGAGAACCATCGGCACAGTGCGGGCTGGAGAAAGAAATCCCAGCAGAGTAGAGATTTCCAGCGTCTCCACAGATACTGTTCCTTTTCATTATTGATTGAACCCTCTCTCTTTTACAGTCTCTTTTGATCCTTTTTTTTTTCATCCACTTTAAAAAGATATTTCTTCGTTGGCAAAAAAGTAAGTTTGACTTTTGAGAGAATCTAAAATCGACACTGACCTACATGAGTGTTTATTGTACCTATCAATTCAAGGACACAGTTGAAGTGGGAAATCTCAGAGATTGCAAATGATGTACTTTGTATGCATGGCTGATGGACAAATCTACATTTTAAAAATGTTTTATGAATTTCCAGGCGTTGTTCTTTCTATCTTTAATCTACAAAGTAAATCCACATCATCACGTTTGGGAAGTAAACTCAACAAAGCAATACAGGAAAGTGTGGTGTGATAGTCAAAGCAAGCAGTTTTAATCACAGCATTTCCAAAAGCATAATTATTCTGTGACTTTGACTTCTCAGGCTAAATCTGCTTAATGTTAGGAGCTTAATAAAATGCACAGGGACACAAACAAATGGCGTCAGCATGTAGCTTCATACAGCTCAAATTTTTACCCCCTCTCTTTCAGTAATAATCTCTCTCTCATATTTGAGTCTCAGACTGACTCTCTAATAATTCCCCATGCCCTCAGTCTCTCGCTCACTTTTAATGCTTATCTGGGCTTTATTTCCATACGAGTGCTGCTGCAGGCCCAAGGATTTTGCTGAGTCAGCTGCTGTTTAGCTACCACACTGCTTCAACGACAGCTACAATCTGCTCGCTTATGAGGAATGCCTTGTGACGAAGCCAGTCGACTTGAATCTTCATAAGCCGCTCCATCAATACATAGTGATAACATCTGATCTCCAACCAGGAGACAACTTCCTGCACACTTCCCGCCCCTCTTTTCTGCCCAAATCCTCAGGCTGTAGCCTCTTAAAATAGCAATTCCCTTCTGTTATGTATGTAGGATTATGATAAGACAGCTCTCTTTTATCAATTTCCATTACGGCACTGATAACATGGCAGGGAGGAATGTAGAGGGTTAAGTGCATTTTCGACTTGATGGATATAAGATAAGTTTATCAGTGAATACTGCCTGGTTATCACACTTCACCTGGGGCTAGTTAAACCTGACCAGAATTTACTTATGCTGAGCTTTCCTACACACAGCAAGCAGCCAGTAAGAATTTGCTTGAATGGTCATATAAGTATGCAGAAGAATCCATATTTTTTGTTCGTCTCTACCTACCCTGGGCTGTTAATAGATTTCTCACGGATCAATTTGGTGGTTTACAGAAATTGTTGGCCCGAAAAAGGGCCAAATCAATTGCCAAGTGATTTGCATGGGCAGTGGATTATTCTTAGCTGTGTACGACTTGCGCCTGCATCACAGAAAGGCTACATTTCAATGAAGGAATGTGCCATATGTTTATGTTAATTATTGCTAGCTCTGCTTTAGCTACTGTATGCCCATAGGCTGTGTAAGTGTCACACATTAAATATTCCTTTATTACGCCAAGACAGAACCTGAGGCTGTGAGTGCAGTCTCTAGACCTTGTTGCTCAGTGCCTGCGGGAGGTTCACATAAAAGCAGCGGAGTCCTGAAGTGAACGCCATTGATTCCAAGGATATTCTTTACAACAGTGTATATCTCAGACACTCAACTTCAGTCTGGGCTGTGTGTGAATTCCTCCTGTTCAAAGATTACATATTAACACTGTAGTTTATACAAACTTAGAGAGCCAAAACATGGAACTGACCCTTACGCAATCAACACAACCCTATTGACCTGTATAGCTGGGGGGTTGGTGGGAATACAAATATTCGATTTCTTAATATCTGGTGATCGGCTGTGCTAAAAGGCTAAAAAGTCAGTCAGTAATGTCAGAGGCACTTGTGTGGGGTGTGCAATAGACAGAAATGTAAAGTGAGTTTGACTTATGTCATAAAAAGATGTTTCTTCTGACATTTCAGGGCTTCATTGCACGAGGAAGGAAAAAACACCAAGGATTTAGCTCAGTGAGTTTCTGACATATATTAGATGTAAGCCTTCATGATGCGTTTACCGTATATGATGAGAGTAAAGCTTGTACAGAGGACTATAACGCAACCTGGAAATAGTAAAACTGCTAAATGATCCATTATTGGTCAGCATCAGCTATCTCTTGTAAACTATATAATGCATGTGATGTAGGGCTGTTTCGAATGCCATTTTTTGAGCTTCGAAGCTTAGGTGGCAATCAATATCGAATATTCGAAGCTTCGGTGGGTGGGGCTAAATATATAATAATAGTGTCGGTTTGCATTTGTATCATCTTTCACGTTTCACTCTTCGGCATCGTAAATGTGTTTTTTTGCCGTGCTACAGAACCGTCTTTCAATAGCGCCATAAAAACACCGTGAAAACTGATGAAACACACAGATAAAACAACAGTTAGCTTAACGAAAATAAGTACAATTGATACATTAACTTCTAGAAAATAAAACAGACAAAACAAACCTCGAGTACCATGAGAGGGATTAGCTTTGGAGATTTTCTGTCCTTTACCTTATAAATTTAAACTTTAACTTTTAGTGTAATTATTCTCTTATTCATGTATCCTTTCTTGGTTTTTTGTGGAGATCGCTACTTCTGCTCTAATCAATCTACCACTGCGTATACAAAAGCCTAACTCTGCGCTCCAGCGCCCTCTGGTGACACTTTACAAAACACACCAAATAACAGTTTACACAGAAAATGAACAGAAATGAAAATGCGGCAGTTACAAAGAATATTCGAATCTCAAAACTGAAAATCGAATGCCACCCCACCGAACGAATATTCGAATATTCGATTATTCTAGTACAGCCCTAATGTGATGCAAAAACTTTTTGAGTGCCTCAGTACAATGTTTTTGCATTTAGCCTTTATTAACACATGGCTCGTTTGATAAAACGTTTCGGCTCACAGGCCTTCTTCAGGGAAAACTTGAGGTGGCTGCCTAGAGCCATCTTTTAAACCTGTTGGCAGTAGTCACATGCTCAAAGAGGGCTGGCTCATGGGTCATCTGGTTTGTGATCAAGAGTCATTAGTACAACAATAGATATACATTTACATAGAAAAATACAATTGATTAGAGACAGAATGTCGTATCTCTGACCAGATGTAGCATCCTTAAAAAAGTGTGTGTGCTGTACAAACCAACACATTTTCTCTGGTAAGGTTTTTAGCTCTATTGTAGGCTGAAGACACATTGCTATCTGAATAACCTCGCTGGCACATAAAACAAAACACATGTGGTCGGGGTTTAAACATGAACAATGAAAATGCAAACTTAAAACTTAGTCTTGAATATTCCCAATCAGAAATACATTTTCATGACCTGCACATTCATAAAGACATTAACGGTGACTTACACAGCACCATTTATAGGAAGTCTATCGGCCGCAACACTCTACTAAGGGCAGACAATTTCCATCCTCTACAATTTTAGAGACTAAGAGAAATCTGTGACACTGACTGTAACATTGACATACATGCACAAGATATGTGCCAGCAATTTGAAAACAGAGGTTATCCAGATAGCAATGTGTCTTCAGGCTACAAAAGAGCTGAAAACCTTAACAGAAAGAAAATTGTTGGTTTGGAAAGAAAAGAAAACTGAGATCCCAAACCAGGTATAGTTTGTGAGAGAGTACAACACAGAAGCAAACCGAATAAAACATATATTCAAACAGAACTGGAGCATTTTAAGAAGTGATAAAACACTCAGAGATGTCTTTCCTGAGACACCCACCATTAGTTTTAGAAAAGCCCCCACAATAGCAATTAAATTGGTTAACAGCTATTTCCTCCTTCTAAAACAAAAAACATGGTTTAACACACAGATGGTGTACCTACTGCATTATGTACAGTGCACATACTTTTTTAAGGATGCTACATCTGGTCAGAGATACAACATACAGGCTCTTATCAATTGTAACAGCGTCTATGTGATATATAGACTTGAATTTCTATTTAGGCAGAACAAAATGCAAATTGAAAACCAGACTAGTAGAGCACAAATAGGCCATAAGAACAGGCAATCCTCTATACCTCATGGTCATGCATTATAAAGATGCTAACCATGAAAGCTGCAATAGCCTAAACATATGTGGTATAGAACACCTTCAGGACTCAAGAGGAGGAGATAGACTTAAAAACCCTTTTTCTTTTTGGATCTAAACCCTAAAAGCAATGCAGTTTTCAGGTCTCAATGTAACTAGACTTCTCTCCCTTTATTTAGATGTATGATGACTATATTTATATGTGCCTGATGTTAACTTGTATGTACATTTTCTATCTATTGTACTTGACTCTTGATCACAAACCAGATGACCCATGAGCCAGCCCTCTTTGAGCATGTGACTACTGCCAACAGGTTAAAAAGATGGCTCTAGGCAGCTATCTCGGGTTTTTTCCTGAAGAAGGCCTGTGAGCCAAAACGCGTTGGCATTTTATCAAACGAGCCATGTGTTAATAAAGGCTTTTTACCAGTTACCTTTTTGAGTGCCTCAGTACACTCTTTTTGGCATCACTAATGAGACTGAGCCTTGCACTGAAGAGCACCTAAAGGATGATGCAAAAAGAATTTCACATCCAAGCAGCACTTCATGCACACAAGTTTTGATTTTATACTGCATGTGTTATCTTGACAAAAGTCTAATGGTTGCTGAACATACAGTCAGTTTTACAAATTATAAAGATATTACATTTACTTTATGACAAGATTGTGAGTCAAACAATGTATAGTGGCCAGGGAAGATGTAAACTGCAAAGTACAGCAATAAGTGTCTTAAAACAGATTAAAAGTTAATACACCCTCAACTTGTTATGCTATTATGTAATAAACACACATAAAAATAGGTCAACTTTGCGAACTACACTCCAAATTAGCCACTAAAATAACTCAGTAACTTAACTTAATAACTCAGTTTGCTTACAGGGTAGTTAGGACAAGTTTTTGGGAGGAAGCAAGTCGAGTAAAATAAACAATTAACTAAACAAATCTGCAATATTGTACTATTTCTCAAAAGATGCAGTGGAAGAATGACGTTCTTAAGCTTTTGCTCATGATGTGTTGGGTAAATCATACATTTATGCAGTGTAAAGTTGTGCTATTTTCATCATTTTGCTGCTCTGAGCCTTAGATGATTACAGAATAATTGAAGATGAAAGATTTGAAGGTGATTTGACACAACATGCATTACAATGCTATAGGATGTGCCTAGAAGATGCACAATTGCTTTAAGATTCCTCAAGGCTTTGCAGTAGGACTGTTAAAATGAGTCTTGTGCTATTTCCAATAACTCTACAAAACGTCTGGACAAAAAGATGATATGAATAAAAAGCACATATAAAACACTTTTAAAGTCTTATCTTCAGTGTCACATACACTTCAGATTCCAAATCCACTTCAGCCTGTCCTCTAAAGCCTTATCCTTTGTGTCACGCTGGCACTTTCCATGTACAACTTACACTGTAGCATAAATACCACAACAGATGAAGGTGACACACACTTGTTTTCTTTGATGTGGGAAGCAGCCCGACGTCAGCAGCTCCCAAGCCTGAGCATAACACTCAGTGCCTTTGTGTTTCACGAGGTCAAACATTATTGACTGAAATCACAGAGGGGAATCAGTCTGCGTTTACCGACAAATTGGACTGGTGGATTGACCCCTGGTTCAACTCGGCAGGGTACGGGGAGCAGCAAATATCAATACATCTTGTGCAATACACACATCCTTTTGTAGGAGGAAAAAGAGTCGATGGATTCACATTAACATATAGTATTCATCATAAAGTTGACTCACTGCTCTCATGACAGTGGAAGTGAGCATGGGAAATGTCAGTTTAATTATACTGCATTCATATCATTAAAAGCAATTATTGAGAATGAAAACGGTCGAGAATAGACATATAAAGGACATAATACCATCTGATCAAAGGTTCACTGGATATTTTAAACAAGAATCCAATTACCAGCTTCGTTAATCTCTGTTAATTTTCCTGGTATTGTTTGTGTGCAAAAGACAAACTGAATATGCATCCATCAAGACTATTCCTGTTGTTAGCTATGCAGTTGTATTAAACAACAACTTTCAGAGCGCACAGTAAACTGTCCATGTAAGATCTTAGATAGCATTATAAGTTGCCTTTAATTAAACAGTGGCTCAATACAAAGCCAGCCAGCACCATGATTACGTCACATGACAAAAGAAGAAATTTAGTATCCCTGTAGGATAAAACAAATAAAAGCAATCATAAGACTTTTGCTTTAGCTAATCATTAAAAAAAAGCAGCATTAGGGTCACTGAATAATCATTCACGTTGAAAGGTAAATTTGTCGGTTTGCAGTGATACATCTAACTTCACAAAACCTTTCAATTCTTCATAATACTGTGTAGATTATCCACTTGTTCTTTGTTCTATTGTTATTGACACCAAATCCCCTGGACAACCAGGATTATGAGTTCTGCCTCCTGGCTTGTCCCAACTTCACAATCTGTCTCTAAAACCCAGCTTATACATGCCTAATGAGGACAAAAATCTTTATTAACACACACAGATGTAACGAGTCAGCCTCAACAACCTAAAAACCAGACAGTAGAGTGAATATTTATGTCAAGGCTTAAAATAAACTATAGTGCCATTTCTCCTCACGCTGAGGCAACTTGTCAGCCAGTAAAACTGTACTGATAATAGCTGTGTTTTTAGTTAACTGCGCAAGATGTTCTGCAATAAACTAGGCTCCAGACTAAAGCTACATGGGCTATGTTCATCTTTAATCATATGATGTTTCATTTATCATTTCTACAGAATAGCATCAATATAAAAATTGATTTTACATTGAGTATTAAAAAAAAAAAAAAAAAAAAAAAAAGAGTCATTGTTATCACACCTCATCATAACTCTATATGTGACAGAGGCTGGAGGTTTAAGGGAAATCTTTAGTTGGTGATAAATGTTTGTTTGGTATTTTGTCAATTTGTCTTCTTTACTTATTAAATTAAGGCGTGTTCTTATTTGGAGAGAACAAATTAGGTTTTCCTTGCAGAGCAGAGCCAACATCAATCACCCAAATGTCATGCTACAAATAATGGTTATTATTTTCAATCGTAATAATGGCAAAAAAAGGACACAGGAAAATCACTGTATGCATTAAGATCTGATGTAGAGACATCCTTTCAGACATTTTTTCAGACAGTCTCTTTTTGCTGGAGTTTAGATCAATTGCTGGGACACCACTGGATGCCACCCACAAGAACTTAGATCTATTCTTGCATGAGGAATAACAAATGTAAAGCAAAGTGGATAATCCGCTCATCTCTGTTCGAATGTGCTCAGATAAAGGGGACTGGAATTCTTCGACACTAATTAGTAGTGTCAATTGTGACCAAACTCTTACTTTTGAGCAGCTCTGCCCATTGATTGTTTCGAACACGTTGACTGTAATTTAGCAGGAAGCACTCGGGTAAAAGAATAAACAAATCACGTCAGACGTCTGGACAGCCTTGGAGTATTGTGTCCTGAGATGATTTTACCAGGGGCATCTCCCAAAGCGTTCATTGACCTTTCTGCATCATTAGCAAATGTAAAGGTGGATCCTTGTCAAAAGCCTTGAATAACTCATCAGGAACAAGGCCAGGGGAATACTAAAGGGTTAATGGTTTCTGTTAAGAGCCTCAGAGGATTTACCCGTAAGCACATGCATTTCAATTGGCCCACTGCACGAGGAGGCATGAGAGCAAAGCAGGGAAGCAGGAGAGAGCTGAGTGCTGTCGAGATATGATGCGTAAAGGTGGATGTGTGTGTGTGTGACAGGCTGGTTTTCTGTGCGAGTGCATGAGTGCGTGCAGGGGAAGAGTATCATTAACTGACAGCAACAACCCCCAGCTATCCACCACTAATGCAGCCATCCGTAGACATGCACATACCACGAGCAGCAACAAACTCGGTGAATACAGAATCAGTGCAAATGTGTTGAAGCCCTACGGGAGTGTATCACACAGTGACCCCACTCCAACTAGTGCCAAGGGCCTTTAATATTAGAAGAGGGCTCGCCACTCTTTAGTGAGGGCAAGGACGGCAGGCGGACAGGAAACAGGCTGACAGAAGCAACCTTATTTAACAGCCAGACATTCAAGCCATTCTGCCCAAAGAGAATGCCATTTCTGAATGTCATGACCTTTTCTAACCGCATTTAAAAACCTCCAAGGTCTTCAAGGTGTGGTTTGTCAATAATATAAGATTTCAAAGATCAGCAAAGAGTGCTAAACACAGAGTGAAGGTAAGGCATATGTGCAGCGTTTAATCAGAGCTTTGTTGTTGTTTCTGTCATCTGTTGTCAGATGACTGAGCTTTTTTTTTTTGTGTTTGCAAATTGCACATATGTTTAACATCATGAATATAGGTCAAATGAAACAAGGGGGAACCCGTCGGGGATTAGTGTGTGAGTGTAATTTGGTGTTTGTTTGCACCGTGACAGCAGTGTGATCCAATTTAGTGGGTGATGGGCAGCAGGTTGATTTACAGGTGAAGAGAAATTGTTGTAAAGAGCTGCTCTCTCTCTTTTGTTTTAGGCGGCTCACAGATAATTGTCTGTCAGAACAGAACAACATTGTGCTGTAGCTAAGCCACAGCAGGCACACCGAGTTCATCCACAGTGGGTTAAAGGGTCACAAAAAAAACATCAAACTCTGTGAAGAAGTAAAGAACCAATTGAAGGAAACACAAGTGTCTTGTGTGTGAGTCAAAGAGACAGTGAGGCTCCATATAATCAATAATGTTTTTTCAAAGCTGAAACAGATACATTGGATTCATGTAGAAATCTCTCCAAGAAAGAGTAGTGCCATCATATCACATTTCTTTTACTGTGACCCCGCATACAGAGTGGAGACGAATGTGGTTGTGCTGTTGCCCAAGGCTGTAGCGATTAAGAGGAGCTTGAATTCTATTTTAGCCAAAGCTGGATGAAATGCAAATCAGCAGCCAATGCAGCCGCAGCTTTGATGACTGACAGGCTTTTCTCTGCAAGTTTTTGAAGGCCAGTTAAGGTTCAACCGGCAGAGTAAGCACAAAACATAGCAATTAAACTCTGATATTTAAACTAAACACACCTGCTTTAGAGCGTGCATAAAAAAAAAAAAACATCTCCAAATTTTAGAAAGTGATAAAACAATTTTACAGCAAACCTCAATTATAAACAGCAAGCACATCTCCATATCAATATGTGTGTGATTTCTACAAGTGAAACAAATCCTGGCATTAAAATGTCTATGCAAATTTGGGTTGAAAAGAAGGTTGCTTTCATATGCAGTGGGCACAGTATCTTTGCTCTTCAGGCTTCTTACATTGTCACTGTCAGTCAGGCCTTGTTTATAATAGGCAAACTAATTACTGTGTAATTCCCAATACTTATCATAGAGTGACATATAGGCACCTCATCCTGCTACAACTCCTCCTATACGTGGTTTAAGACACGTTGATTGGGTGCAATGCCAGAGGTTTTAATGCTGAGGATTGCAAGCAACTAAGTCTTAACCCTTCTGGCACAATCACATGAAAGACTACTAATCTACTGGCAGCCAGCTGTCATATATGAATACTTAAGCATACACAAGGCTGGCACTTGAAGTGAGGCTTTCAGGAAATGCGGGAACACTCAAATAAATGCTTTTGAATTTTCCTGCTGCCACGAAAAATGGCACATCTAAAAAAAAGATGAATTCAATGCTGGGGTCAGTCTAACAAAACCACATCGGAATCGCAAAAACAGAATTTGTTTAGTCTTTTTTGCATTTGAATGCAATCAAAATTACCTTTATTTCCATGGCAACAGCTATTTCAACTTTTAGGCTATTAAGTAAGCAGCATTCTGTAAAAAGTAAAAAGTCTTTACCAAGTTAACTTTAAATTTTCACAGTTTGGCATAAATTACTTATATTTATTCCTTGAGAACAAATGTTAAAAACTAAGTGGTCAGAGTGGTCAATATTGTAAGACTAATCTAAGACACAGACACCTATGCCTGAAACTCAATGATTGTACTGTATATACATTTCAACTGTCTTGAGCAGAGTCCTTTGAATGAGAGCAGCTGTCAAAATCTGGTTGATCTAAAACATAAGCTGGGAGACTGAGAACTCTTAATATTGGCTGAACAACAGAGTTGAGCATGCCAAAAACTCACCCATTGACCTCAACAAAACATGCTACAAAACTCAAAAAGTGAAATAAAGTGTGAATTTGACAAGCCCAGTGAGACTGATTATAATTTAGCCAACCAAAAGCAAGCTTTGCTTAACTAAATAAAATGTAATTTCCAGTAAATACTATTAAATGCTTTTATGTGCTCATACAGGCCAAAATACCAACCTCAAGACTCATTACTCTTCTGACAAATACATTGGAAATCCAATTATGTAACTGTACCAATATTCTGGTGACATTAAACCTTGGACCTTTGGTGAGACCGGTCAGATCTCTGCACTTTATGGGCTCTGCTTCAAGGTCCACAGCCTGAGAGTGATGTGAAGGGAACAGTCTCCTAACAACCAGGGCAGGCCTTAAAAAACATTTACTGCATTTCAAGGGGCTATAACAACATTTTCAAGGCATTCTTTCCATTATGACTAAAATTGTGCTCAAAATTATCCTAATTTAAGTCAAGTTGAAGAGTGCTCTCAGCAGACATAAGAGAGAGGGAAGACCTAAAGCACTGCACAGTGTGAATCCACTGCAATCGACAAATTGGCCAAAAAGGCATCCTTTCTTATTTACTGTGGGTTAAGTGTGTGGCTTTCTTCAATCATCCTCCTTAATTTACTAACTTTACAATGTGCCCAGACAGAAAATATACCCCGGTGTCTCAATTATGGATCAAGAATGCAGCCTCCGTGGCCATAAAAGGAAAAAAAAACTATCCATTTTGTAGTCCAACATGCACACAATAACATAGCGACCTGTCTGTTGATGGGGAACCAAAACTCATCTCTCCAATGGTTGGTCTTATTAATCACTCTGACTACCATGGCCAAAGTGCCAATTAAGGCTGAATAAAAGAGCCCAACTGGTGAGAACCGTTGCTCCACTTGTGCTGCCAAACAGTCTCTCTGGTGGAATTCAGTGCAATTGAAAACACGTGTAAATACGACAAGTGAATTGTGAAAGCTTGGCAACATGCAAGCATGAGTGCGTTGGTCAACAATGAAAAATAGTCAAATTTGGTGATCTACAAACTTGGAAAAGTTATTGCCAAGAATAAAAAAGATAGTGACAGCAACACAGAATAGAAGGGCTTCTAACAAGCAGTGGGGTATGAATGTGTAAGATGCAAGATGTGTGGTAGGAGAAATGTAAACATGAGAAAGCCTTTGACAGGTCTCAGTTTTAAATATGCATCATCGATATTAGATTCAAAAATACAAAGGGATATCCATAAAATATGAATGGAGATAAAAGTTTTCTTTTGGAGTTAGTTATTGTGTTTCTTCTCAGCATGTGTGGGGTGACCAGGTTTGCATTTAATGGTCGGCACTCTTGAGGAAGCACCGAGTGGGAGAGATGATCAGAGCCGGAGAGGAGAGCGTATGTGGAAGCACAAGAAAAACAGAACAGGAGACAGAGTAACTGTGAAAGAGAATGTGTGACTAGAATTATTTGCTGAGTGAAGCATGCTGGCCAGGTAAATGTAAGAGAAATAAATGAGCATTTAGAAGTGTTAAAAAGACATACCATATCATTACTGTATGTAGGTCATCAATTGTCCTAAAACAGCTCTGACCAGTGAGACTCCACTCTGAAGGTGTGCTGTGGTATCTAGTCCTATTCCAGTAGCAGCTAATCCTTTAAATCCTAAAGGTTATGAAGTGCAATCAGGTTATGTATACTTACTTTTATATACAATACATTGTTACTTTTGTATATTTTGCACACTGGCAATACTACTGTTTTAGACTATTTTTGAAATGCTCTAACTCATCTAAGTCAGTCACAAAGTCAGTACACATTGCTTTAATCACAAGCTTAGAATAAATCATAGTGTAAACCTTTTTACTGATTAAAATGACTAATCATTGCACCCTAAACCCTGGTGTATTAAATGAAAGTAGAACAAACACTTTCTTTAAGATGTGTATTTTACAAATAAACCATATTACAAATGTTAATTCCTGTCTCTACTAGGCTTTTAAGACTGTCCTTTTATGAAGCTCAAGTGTTTTATAATTAATCAACCAAAACAAATAAAACTGCCTTCCCAGTACATACAGTAATGCCTGCATTCATTTCCATGTCAACATCACCACATTAAACAAATTATTATTGACACTGAGTGTTTTTGTGGAACTGGAATAAAGCAAGCACCAGTGAAAGAGAACCTAACACATAATGACTAATATCAAACAACTCAGTACCAATCAGCCAAAGAGCATGAAGCAACACAACCCCTTTGATTACCACACATTAATGAGAGAATAAACGCATCACAGGCATAATGTGCTTCATTTCAGAAAAGAAATGGCTTTCATTTTAGCTTTGCAATGCACACATTTTTACATGGCATCGGAAGTGTATCAATCAAACTAATTCTTAAATTTCACTAAACACAATTTGTAATAATAGTACGTAAGAACCCATACAAAGGGAAAGTAGTACATTATTGCGAGATATTCACACTATATATAGCAACTTATTTAGTAGAATAGTAGTATTATAAAATCCAGGGCATCTATCCCATGATGCTCTGTGCACGCAGAGCATGCACTCAGGCTTGCACAGAATAGTCTCTAGACAACTAGTGTGTGCACATTGTCCTGAGATCCAGGGGTCAAGCATGATAGATGACATGCCATCTGCTTATCAGGTGCTTCCACAGATGATTGTGGGAGTTAGTGCTGTGTAAAATGAAGGTCAGCGTATCACCTCAAAACAAAGTATGGGAGACAGGATTCAGGTGGCGGCGCTGTGGTGGCGGTAGAAGGGCACAGAAAGGTTCACAGGTTTTTGATCTTGCCACCATATAAGTGATAAGGTGGGTAGAAAATACACAGTCAAAAGGGATTATCTGAGGCAAGCTCAGAGTGTCAGCAGCAGGCATGCTGGGTAAAGGAGGGCAGGACTGTTGACTGTCACAGCAGACACAGTTTATGCCTATGCTTTGTTTTTCTCTGCAATTTCAAGTTGACTCAATGTCGTACAAAGAACTCAGCAAAGCATATCAGTGGCATATATTCTGTATTGTGTGGGACATGCACGTAGCAATTAGCTGGTGACACGCAAACAGGAGCTGTCACTCACTTTGTTGACACTAATGTAATTGCCACTCGACGCAACTGAACTCAACACTTATAGCAACATTACCATGCTTTCCAATCTTTCTGTAGTGTAGCAATTCAACAATGGTATGATGGAGTACATGTATATATGCAAAAAGCAAACACTTTTTTATTTTGAATGCTTGATGAATTGCATATCTGGTCCACAGATGAAGCTCAGGTCTACCATAGACTAGTTTACACTTCCCTAACGTGAAAATGCTGCTATGCAAAAAATCCTGACACAGTCTGCTAAAGGGCTCTTTCAGCATTAGTATAGTACAAGATGGGCCAGTTGATGTGAGCAAGCTGAAAAAGGTAGGTACATGTATCATCTACTGTTTGATAAATACGACTGTAAACAACAGTAAAGAAAGGGGTACTGGCTCCAAGAGACATGTTTTGATCATGCGTGTATGTAAGTGAAAAAATTTAAACAACTGAAGACACATATGGGAGCTTCCACAGAGGGAGTTGTTACTGTGACAACAAACAAGCAGTTATTTTAGCTGTGAAAGCAACACACTGTATCTCTGCATATCTGAAGATGAGCACAGCATACAGAATGCAGAGATGCAGAGCTGATTCAGCTAGTGACTGCAGGAATGGAAGTATTTTAAGGAAGTTATTAAATGAAGAAAAAATACAGATAAATATCTATGTCAAAACACCCTGAAACCAAGTCAACACAGCATCGTCATTGCTAAAAAAAAAGCAAATGTTCGGTATAAACATGAGTGATGTTCTATTATCTTTCAGGGTTATTTTGTTCTCTAATTTACTCAATAAACACGATGCATCATTGTGCATATGCATGGAAGATGACACAACCCTCAGAGTGCACTAGCTTGTATACAGAGGTCCATCTGAGTGTATTGACCTATACTATGTATGTGTTATTGATACATGTGCACTGTAAAAGGGACTAGAGCTTAAACATGAACAATTGTAAAATAATGTCGAGATCACTTTCTTTCATTTAAAGGAGAATGTGTCGTGCTACCAGGGAATGACTTATGACTTATAATAAACACTCACCTAGTATACGTGATCTTGACCTAACAGATGCCCGACAATACAATGCAACAATAGAGATTCTCAGAAACATACACATTTGAGCTGAATGCAGGCAAAAAGGATGCAGTAATAAATGATCAGAAAATGGAGCAGATAAAAAAAAATTTAGGGAAACTTCCAATATATTATATACAGTATATTAATTAAGGCACAGGATAAAATGATGATTTATTGGAGAAGCTGTGTACAACAAATATAACACAATCAAACTACAAAATATGTAATTAAAAAGAGAATTGTGTGTTTTAAGATTTTTTGATTTACTGACTTAAACATGCTAGTTCCTTTAAGTCCTTACACTTACAAAGCCATAGAGGTTTGGTGAAGTAATTTGAGGAATACAGTTGCGAAGCCTTTGGGTAATGAGCGAGTGACTAAGGAAGAATACTTAATGAGGTAGATTATTGCTTTGATGCTGTGTCTTGGACCTTGAATAAAGAAAGACATATGACCTGCAGTCAGGCTGAATCAATCAGGAAAAAGGATCTTAATTAAACTGTTGGGACTATTTGCAAAACATCAAGAAAAAACTAAAAACCTCCAAAGTCCATTTTGAATGAAGAAAACAATAAATCTAAGCCTAATTTATTATTTGTGATTCATAGCCTGCTGACAACTACTACCAAGAAACAAACCTGTAGCAAGTCATTAATTCTCCAGTAGTGCTGGGTAGAGGGTAGATAAGTTAATCCCTTACATGTCATCATTCAAAGACACCCATGGGCATTAAAGTTACATACTTTGCAATTTGCCCTCATTAAGCCACATATATTTCTCCACTCCAAAATAAGGCAGGTTTATAAAAGAAACCAAGTAGTATACTCAAACTGGCTAATACCTGTTTATTTGGGAGCTAACATGACACTGGGGAATCTGAGATGTTCTTACGTATTATGTATAATGCGTGTATTTTTTCTTGATCTGGCAGCGTTATACTCTGCATCTTATAATGGGAAGAAATGTGGCATAGAACCTTGGTACAGTGTTAAGAGCATTGTCTTCCTACTGTCAAGTCATTTGCAGAAATAGACAGGAGTGAAAGCCTGTGGGAGCATATGCTTACCACAGATCTACAATTCATGGGAATGACAGGGTGGCACCTAGCCAGCTGCTTCGGAGTATAGGGGCAGTGCCTTGCTTAAAAGCTAAACACATACAAATCCATACGTCAGAGATGAAAACAGCTTAAGACCTTTCTCTGTCAACAATGGTGTTACATTATAATTTTAGGAGGAGGCAGCAGAATCGTAGATGCAGATGGCTTCTATTTCAGTCCATTGTCAGTCTATTTATGTGAGAAGATACAACAAAAATTAGGAGAACGATTAGATGCTACTGTATATCAACTTAACTAAGGATAGGGCAGGATAATACTAATGCAATTCAAATGCAAATATATCATCTGAAATTGACATTGAATCCTGCATACAAATGAAAACAATAGTCCTTAGTTACTTGGAGAAGGGGAAGACATTGGTCCTTATCCAAAGGTCAACAGTGCTCGTCTGGCAGTTGACCGGGGGTATGTTGTTTACTGTTCTCTTTGGCTGTCACATGTTCTGTTGGAGCGTCTGGTGGCAGTAGGCCCAAGTGAACGCCTGAAGCTCTCCATCTTGCTCTTTGGTACTATCAGCTGGTGGCAGAATGCACTACCCATCTGCCACACTTTATCATATTTTAAAATGGGAGTGGATATTTATTATGTCCGTCATCCTCGTCCCAGCCACTGCCCACAGAACGTCCAGTTCCAGCACAAACATGGAGCCTCGCAGTTTACTCAGTATGCTGGCAATGCCATTCTGTCCACCCCGCTATGACAACGGCAGCCAAGTGTGGTGCCATGGCCAAAATGGACGAATCTTGAGCTCGATGGGGATGTTTTGAAGACCAACTTTTTACCAATGACCTCAACAATTTCTTATATTCAGCAAAAGGGAGTTTGGTTGACTTTTCTGTGGAATCTAACAAAGTCACCTAATATCCAACCTGCACACAGTATAAAATAAACTTTCTGCTGTGACTCCAGTCTTTGGTAACATATATAAGTAGTATGATAAATGTTGCCTTTCATCATTGTTTTCTCTTTATAATTTGATTTTCCATGTATTCCCTTGCTAAATGATGCTGAACATACACCTAAATCCTACCAGGTATAGACTATTTTACGCTTCAGATGTTTCGATGCCCGTACCTTGCATTAAATTACATTGTACATTTGGTTTTCTATTATTATTCCATTACTCCACTCGCAGGGGAAATAAAACTAGATAATAACCTGTAAAAAATAATTATTAAACTTGATTAAAATACAGTAAAGACAAGGAGTCATTTGTAAGTATCTGAATAATTTCTTTTACCAAACACAACTTGGAGCAAAACAAGAACAGAGGCCCGATGAGTGAGTTTATCTTCCCGACTGAAACCACTGGTGTTCCTTTGGACCATGAAATTGTCATTTGTTCTGCAAGCGTACATCAAATGAGTGTTCAGGGCTGCATCAGGACTGCTCGTCGCTGCTGAGCTATTTTAGCTAGTTATCTGGCAGAATCTCCATGGATAATTATATTTAGCTCAGATAGACAGGTAGTGAATGCACATGCTAATCTAGACCTGTGTCCATGAAACGCAAAATGACACTATGGGCTTTTTTTTCCCCAAAAGGTAAATATAAACCCCCCAACAATGTGCATCACACAATGTAGATATTTACATAGTTTGAACCCTTTTTTGCTCTGCATTTGCATAGCTGTGTGTATGTGGAGAGCATTAAGCAAAAATAACATAACCAGAAAGAGAGATTACATTTTGTGACTTGGTTAAAACCATTAGGGAAGGAGAAAAGACGACCAGGCTGAGGGGATTACACTTGGCTGGAATGTGGAAGCGGCTGAACATAGTTGGGGGAAGGGGTGGGGGACAAGGGCGACATTGACAGTATGGCACCAGCAACAGCAACTAGCAGCAGATCAGGTTTAAATGGGTGGCAATGCGCCAAATGATTCTAGAAAGGACAGAGAAAGGAAGGATACATAAAGATACAGAACAAGAGACAGTAAGGCAGGGCTAGTGGTACAAGACAGCAGAGATTTCATCTGCAAACAATAAACCAAAGGTTTTTGCCACCAACAACATCCTGTCTGTGATGTAGGCTGTGTTTAGCACTGAGGAGCAGCAGAGTGGCGGCGTCAGTGGTGAGAAAACCAGCAAGAAGAAGCCATCAGCATGAAAAGCGTCAAGCCCAGAGGCATATGGAGCAGCCACTTTGATGACGTTGTAGTTCGCTCCACATAGAGGCGGCGGAGGTGGGCTTTAATGATGGGAACAGGGGTGGGGTGTGGCGATGACACAAGCTGCAGGTAGTATATGTACGCAGGCTGTACAAGCCAACCAAAAATCAACCAAAAGTAAAGAAATAAGAAACATACAATGAAGCTGTACACCCAGCAGGCATTGCAGCCAGCCAATTGAAATAAATCAAGATGGAGGAGATTTCGGATCAGGTTAGTATGAGGCAGCAGACCTCGTGGCTGATTTGGTGTACAGCGCAGTGACATATACTGACCTGGGCTTGAGACAGCACTAGAGGTGGTGGGTTCAATAATTGCTACAGGGGAGGAGAGGGGGAGAGGGATGGGAAAGAGGACATTCATGTATTATTAACAGAATGGAGACGTAAAAGAAAAAAGAAAAATGCATGCAAGGACAAAAGGACAGGGAATGGAGACAAATCCTCTTCATGCACTAACAACGAGAGTCTCAGTGGCAAAATGCAACCACCACATGTTTTTAACAACATGCTTTATCCCCCAGGTGGCTCTGGACTCTTACACAGGCTGCATCTAAGACAATAACAAGGAGAATCTGTGAGCGGAGACTGCTCCAAAGCCCTAAAGGAGTTTTCTAATAAAGCAGAAACTATAATCACACTTCAAGCCTGGTATGCTAAACAACTGGATGCCTTTCACTTTGAAGCAAGCTCACGCTGCACTCAGTTAGCAGCCATAATTTCATCTGCGTCTGCTAGGTGGTTCTTAAATCTCAAGGTTTAAAATGTATTTTCATGTCCTATAGATTATTAAGCTGCCTCACACTTTATGACCTCATTTTACAGCGCAGGGCTTGAGGAGAAAGGGGGACTTTAGTCTCTGTTTGATTCCTCAGAGGAGCAAGTGCAGTCCCAATCTGATTACCTTATGAACTCATTTCAGATTGAGCCACAGTGTCCAAGTAATACTGCTGAGGTTTTCTACAAAAAGATGGCAGCAAATACTTGATATATACCTCACAACTACACTGAGACAGACATTTTACTAAAAAAATGTTGTAATTTTAACATAAAAAGACTTTGTACGTAAGTTTTTGTACTGTGGACTTACTCAAACAAAATAAACAAAAATACTGAAGAAGGCTCAAAAGCAAATTGCTGTGTCTCTTCAAAACTGTGTATAACTTAAACCACTCTGGGTTTGACATTAATTATTGAATACTACTTTGGTAGAAAGATAGCGCTGCAATATAAACATGACTGCCTGACTGATCTAAAGTTGTCTTATTTAAATAATTAAATAAGACATCGCTCTGTTTGGTAAACACACACTTAATTCGCAATAAGCTGTGACCAGATTTGCGCCGTGACTCACTTGGAAGGTGAATCTGTAATGTGTGGGGAGGCTTTCTTTAGCAGGAGAACTCGACTCACATTGAGCGGGTGGTCGGGCTCATGGGGAGTTTTCTGCTTCGCTTCTGGCACAAAACCAGCGTGACTTAAACCGGCGGGTAGAATAAACTATTTTTACTTCTCATAAAGGTCCACACCACCTTCCTCCACAAGTACAAGGCAGAGGAGGAGCTTACGCATCACAAAGGAAAACGTTGTAGCCATGATTACACCACACACAAAGGATACGTTGGTGCTCTGAACGGCAGTATCTAGGCCATGCAAGCGCCTAGTTACACTTCCCATTTTAAACTGTTTACATGGGCTTTCAATATGGACATTTCAACTGAAGGACAAATGGGAGGGCAGCATTATCCACAACATGGTCACTGTGTTTGGTGTTGCTTTACCGACAATCTCTAACAACTGTATGACGACAGGCTGATGGTATGCCAACGACAATACATTTGCTTTCATTTGATTTCATCATTTGATTTACCAGGGGTGGGGGGGGTTGTGGCTACCTAAAATGATTTGCCATTCCCTTTTTTTTTGTAATGGTGGGGGATGATTAAATTCATCTTTTCATCCCCAAATGTTCCCACTTTGTTCGCTCCTGGGTAAGAAGATGTGTTTCTTTCTAGTTTCTGAGTACTATCCGATTAATACTTGAGCAGGAATGCACATTGAATCACTCCAAGAGTCCTCCGACTCTCCCAGTTACCGCTATATTCGTTTGACATACGATCTCTGCTGCACAGCTCCTCATCATTGCACCACACAGAGTCGGACGCTCTCTCATTTAGCATTAAAGCACACCAGTTCCTGTACTATATGATAGAGGCTGCTCACTTGTGAGATAAAACACATTACTTTTCACAGCTCTTTCATTTCTGGAATTGCTATCTTCTTTGTTCTCCGTAGCAAGGATAAAGCAATAGATTTATTTGACATTATTTGTAGAAGTTATTTTTTTTTTGTAGAGACCACTTTTGTTTTTGGCTTGTCACAAGCTTTTCATAGCTCAACTGTTCAAATTCTTTTCCATGGCTGTAGGATTGAAGTGCCAATGTACTGTCTAAGAGACATACAGGACCAACACAAGACCAATACATTTTATCTAAAAACAGGATTCAGAGTGGAATTTGTGCAGAATGCAATGTTTTAAAGTGATTTAAAGAGTCTTTAAATTCCTCGCCGAGATGAGAGTATTGATTAAAACTCACATCAAAACCTTTCAAATATAATAGAATATTGATCTGAGCAATAAAATCTTACTTAGCTCCTCTTAATGCGACATATAGGAAGTGAATGTGTTGGCAGTTTTTACTGTTAAGTGCTCAAATTGGCCCAGTGCTTTCAGTTATGTATAAACAGGCTCATGGTGGAACTGTGGGTGTTAAATTCTGTGTCCATTCAGGAGCCAAATAATTACTTATTCATCCTATGTCCTTTAAATGTTTGCCAGAGTGTGCATCATCCTGTGGGCATCCACAGGCCGGTCATCCAGGGATGAGTACTGCTACCAGAGCATCTGGCGTCCTCTTGTAGGGTGGGTGTGGTGTGGGTGGGTATAAAACCCATTGCCTGCTGGACAGCTGAATGATTCGGCCTCAGTATTTCCTCACTGCAGTATGCCTGCAAAATGTTAATGGTGTTTCTGATTGCCTGAATATGGAAATGCAGCCATTTGTATGATAGGTAAATGGCACAACACCATAAGGGTGCTTTTGGGAAAATAAAAGGATACTGAAACCTGAACTAATTTAATGTGTGCCTTCATTTTGCACAAAAACCCAAAAAAACCATTCATGGTTGAATGTGATCTGGTGGTATTGGCTATCTCCCTGGATTTGATGTTTTTTGCTGCATTATCACACACCCAGAGTTCACCTTTAACTCCCATTTCCCTGCCATGATATAACATGACTCAGGTGCAATCACAGGGAGCAAGAACCAACAACATCATCAACAACCGCGGCAGATGAGGAGACATGTCAAAGTGACACCTACACATCGGTTGATTGATAAGCGTAACAAACCAACACAATGTTCATTAACCAACTAGCCTGCAGAGTCTCTGCCGCCTGAGGGAAGCCACGGCGTGACAAAGAGCCGCTCCTTTTCTCCCTCATCAGTCTCTTCCGATTACAGCGCAGCGGGGTGGAGAGGAGGGGGACCAGGGAAATGAAGGCAGAGGTACAGGCAGAAGGAAATCTCCTCCAGGGCTAAGCCGAGGTAGGCTGTGGGATAAGAGCTTGACCAATTAAGCTGGAGGACTTCTCAGAAAATTGGCGAGTACGGTCTCAGTTTTTTCATCATACTTCACTTCCATCTAGCACATGAAATGGGAAGTTGAAATGGGGATTGCCAGTTTGGTGATGGTTAAACCTCAACTAAAATTATAAACAGTGAATGTCGTTGTTCGCAAGTCAACACAGTAACATTAAGAAAGAGTATTACAAAAACCGCAATGTTCAGTGCATCCTTACTCCAAATTTAAATTTTATTAGTGAAATCTAATATTAGTAATAGTCCCTTTCCTTCAAGATGACCTGGATGACCGAGAACCTTCACAGACATTAGTTCAGACAACATGCCTCTGGATTCACTTCAGGCCAACTCAAAGGGATATTACATGTGGACATTATAAGTAGTCAACATATGATGGGGGTGGGGGGATGGGGGGCATTTTTGTCTCTAGACAACTGTGGTCGTATCTTGTTTTTGTGAGCTGACTACACAAAGTAGCCTCAGGGCCACTGTGAAGTTTTTTGTTTACATATCTTGTTTTTGTCTCATAAGCTTGAAGGAGGACAAAAATTATTATTTTTTGCACAGCCAGAGCCCCAGGTCTGAAAATGAACACTGCAAGGAGAGCTGATATCAGAAAAATGTACAGCATTTTAATGGTAATATAGCATGTGAATTTAGTTATATCAGCATTAGCATTGCTTTTTGCCTTTTCTACAAAAGGTAACATCTGTCCACATAAACTAGGCTTGTTTGTGGTTACTTTGTAGTGTAATATTTTGTGGATGTTCTGTCATTTTCACCACAAATAAATCAGTAAGAGCTGCCAAGTGTCTCGACTTACTTCTTTTTTTTTGTCTATTAAATGAGATTTTTTTCTAACAGCAAGTGCATTAATCTAAGCCCACACAATGCTGCACATTGTGTTTCAAATTGACTGATCCCATTTTAGTTGCTGATTAAACAAAGTTCTAATGATTCTCCCAGAAAGCTGATACCACATTAGACGTGATTGTTTTTCTCTTGTATGCACTTGTTGCTTTTAAATCTAAATGGCTGAAACTAAAATCACACTGTTAATACCTCAGGCATAATCAACTGAAACCAAATATTTCAACAGTAAAACACAAGAGCTGTCTGTCAATTCACATCCGAGCCATTGTTTAAGCTTATTATCCACTTAAATACACTGCACCTTTGGAACTTAACAATTGTTTTGAAGTACAGTCAATTGTGACGAGTGGTTCCACTTTATTGTTAGTTGCGCTGATGACACAAGCTATTGTGTTATTTGAAACAAGATTTAATCCAAAAGGCTATTTGCAATAAGCTTTCTTTGTGCTTCAAATACAGATTTAAAACATTGTTTGGAATTATGTTTTAAATAAAGTTGACCTATGACAAGTCGTTGCTGTTTCATTTCAAATGCTGTTAATCATAATCGAAAGTCCAACATGTTTACTTTCCTAAAGTAGGCTTTTCAGAGTCAACACATTTTGTCTTATCACAGAGTGTAATTGTGTGCTGCTTCGGACTCATATAAACGGACTATGTGAGCGTGAGACAAAGAGATTTACACCAAAGAAGATACAAATCTTTTAAATTTATTCATTTTTTTTCTTTTAAATTTAATGAATACTATTTTGAATTTGATCTTGTTAGACTTCTATTTTAAACCAACTAACTTCTCTTCTCTGTTAAACCTAATAAATTGGAGCCGACCAACTGTACAGTGCACATAGTTGTATCGCAGTACTTGACACCAGTGTTGAGACCACTTTTAAAGGTCTCGGCCTTATCTTGGAATTAAACACATTTTTAGTAGACCTGTCTCTGTCCTCTTCTGATTATCCTGGTCTCTGGCACAAAGCACTTCAAATTTTAAATCAAGTCTAACAATGAACGTACATTAATACAGAATATCTCCACTACAGGCCACCCATAATGCTGTTACTTAGAATTCACCCCAGTGTATGATGTTCTATCAAATATGCATGGTCTTTTCCCCTCCTTCCTAGCTCATCAATAGATATTGACTGCTCCTAAAATAGCAACCCAAAGTCACCCCAAGTGAAATCTAACCTCTGGGTTTTGTTATTTGCATCAACGTAGTGATGAGAGCCTGGTGCAGCAATTGGCTTGCCATTTCTCATTTAGAAAGACATCGGAATGGGCCTTTCTGCCATTAGTGACGATCATGAGTGTGCAAGGGAGGTATGTGTGAAAAAACATTTGATGCAAGAAGAAGGGAGGACAAAAGAGTGAGTGCGTCAGATAAGACAGTCAGATAGAAGGAAGTACGACAGACAGTCAGAAGAGATAACGATGGCGAGTGGGGGCGGCGGTGCAGGAAGCTGCCTCCTCTGTCTATTCTCAGGGATTCTTTGGCTGCCTTTGAGACCCTGCTAGTGTCACATTAAGATCATCCATTTGAGGATCTGAGACGAGCCTTTGATGTTCTTTGTGAATACACAAACAGCAGAGTAGAGTGGCCCTTTGACAATTGCCATCGCTACAAGAATATCTTTTTGTATTGTGAGTCTCTGGCCTGGTAGGTACAACGTTATAATCAGAAGGTGCAGCGCAAACTGCTGAATAATTGAATTCACCTGTTCATATTTTATCACAGAATACATCAAATGCAAATTTTTCACCCAGCGATGCTTTAAAAATAGGAGACAAGTATGTTTATCATTGCCTTGCTTCATTGTTCATTCGTTGTTATTAAAGAAACACCAGGCTGATGAAATAAGAGAAAAAAGTAACACTGAAACTGAAGCAGAGTAAAGGGCTTGCAAGAGTGGTTTTAAACTTTCTTTTTCAAACTTAAAAAAGCAAGTCTTTTTCTTTCTTTCTTTCTCACAAAAACGGTTAAGAGCACAATTCTAAACTAAGAACAGGCCATTTATATCCAAACAATATAATAAAATATACTCCATGTCTTTTAATTGACCTCATTACAGACCTTGGCCCAAGGCACCGCAGTGGGAATAATTGTCCGTCTGACTTTTTCAAAGGCGCCTATAAAAATGTATTGGGCTTATTATATTTCTACAGTCAATAAAAAAACATTGATCAGCCAATGAATCCCTACTTGGGTGAATGATAGACAAATGACACATTAAGGGTGGTGTGACAGTGGGTCTTTTTTAACCTTTGTTTTGTCTTTACAAAGTAATGTGAACGGATTATGAACTTTAGACATAAATGAGAGATGTATAAGATAGTATGTACAAATTGTGAGTATTCACATACTGTATTGTTGTTTTCTGGCAATAATAATGTAATAAGGCAGTAAACACACTTTAATAGTATCACAGGATACCTTGTAATTTACTTTCCACCTACTCCTAAATATAATTTTTTTATAGTTGTTTTCCAATAATTATAAAATATGAAATACTGTACAAGCCAAATGCCCCCCAAAAAATATTTCTGGTTATGTAACTGCCTTGACAATCCTGAATTGTGTGCCTTTGCTGATGTTTTGTATTTCATAACACTGTCCATTGTAATGCCATCCCCCCAGAAAAGTACTGGAATTAAAGTATGTGCCTCAGATAGCCCTCATAGGGCTTTGTGCACTATCAAAGGCCTACACTGGGACTTGGCAGAGTCTGAATAGACTGCCTTTGTATTAGAATTACAATGCTTTTAAGTTATAGATAGAAATCTGTTGAGCCCATGGCTACTGAAAATCTGCAGGCGTCTCGCAAAGGCCCTGATGACGAGCATGCCCAAGCTTTGATAGCTGGTTCTATTCCCTTATTTGGCGAGATGTCCACAAGAAAGAAGAATAAAGAAGGAGTGGTGTTTTTGGAGTGGTTGAGTGCTGCCAGCGGACAGCGTACAGCGGAGATCCCCCACTCCCGGGCCTCCCCGGGAGTCTTCCGCCCCATCGTCCGCTGGTCTTGCTGTTGGGTTGACAAACCTGTTTGAAGTCTGTGCCATTTTTTGCTTTTAGACTAGTTATTTTTTCTTTTTTGTAAATTTGGCCAGGGTCAAATTCAATAAAATATATAGCTAATTTTTTAATCTTCAATCCTCTTTGTCTCTCTCATTCTTTGGTAAGTCTGCCTGCCTGTAATATTGTGCCTGTATTTTATTGTATAGAGCTATTTTGAGTGTTTTGAGTGTGTCTCTACTGGGGGTTGTCCAGACGGGACGCAGCGGTTTTGCTGCAAGCGGCTCAAGGAATGGGATAGTTCCATAGCAAGCAAACATTGTGGGGTGTTGATCTAGTGTTTTTACTCCTGTAAAAGCCTTTGTGTTGCCTTGGTATTCTGTTTATTTCCTTTCCAAATCTAGTTTCTAATAGTAAGCCTTGGCCTATAGATTAATAAGCCCTGCACGTTTAGATAATCTGTTACATAAACTGGTGAGACACTCAATAAAAAGAATTGTGACCTTAACCAATTCTTTTAAGGTGTATTTTTTTCCCAAATTTTACATTTATACTTTAAAAGCAGTTACAAACCAAGACATGATCACACACTGTACGCTACAACAAATGATAAGAACAGAGATAAAAAGCCATTTTTTCTGGTAGGTTATGAGTTGGTTTTAAACAAATAGTACTCCAAGGAGCAAAAAATTCCCCTTACTAGTTGCATTTGCATTAAAAGATTATATTCATTTACAGTACCCAAATTTGAAATTGTCCATGTAAATTGGAAAATGAAATGGTACATTTAAGTGGGTTTTCAATCCATGTATGGTTTGTTCTCTGGTTATTTCCTTTCAAAACAAAATTCCATTACAAAAAACATTAATGAGCTGGTTTAAGTGTTTTTCTATTTTAAACAAAAATGGAATAACTGTTGGTTTTTTGGTTTTTGTAATATTCAGATTTTTCCCTTTAGTGTAACATGGGAGTGGGTAAACCGTGTCCTTTATTCCCACACATTCCCACAGCAGCCTATGCTTTAGCACCGGCCCCTAGCACAGCGCTCCCAGCTGCTGATCTAATCTTTATGGACACCAGGAGTAGGATTATATGTTTGGACTAGTGCTTTATGGGTTTCCGTTTAATGCAGGCTACCACCCCAGGAAACTTTGGTGGGTCTTAACCTGGGGCTGCATTAGATCAGGACCGGTGAGAGTGATCCCCACATGGTGCCACTGTCCCCAGAGCTGACAGCAGCACAGCTTCACAACACAAACTAGCCTCATTGAGTCTCATTGAATAAAAAAATGAAAAATAAATAAAAAAAGTCTCACTTATTCATATCTGGGACGAGGTGGAGGTGCCCTCACGTTGTGGCCGAGATGTAGCCTAATCTCAGAGTTTGAACCATTAATACTTCCACTGAGTTAACATAAAGTCAGTTCTAATTACATTGAACTTGTTTGATAATTCCAATTGCAGCTGTGTGAGGCTCAGTCCTGATGCTCTGCAGCCACTGCTCTTCTGTCTGGAGCGGGGTTTACTGTCACTTGCCTCGCTTATGTTCCCCCGGTCTGAGTCTCTCCTCAGCCCCAGTCCCGGTCTGAGGTCTGGGCTGTAATTGCGCTGTCCTTCTGATGGGGTTGTGTTAAAGGGACCGGTAAAGCTTGCGCCCCATGGAGGAAGCACTATGAGGCAGTGGAACTGTGGGGCGTTTAAGCTACGCTAGTCCCGCAGTAGTCTACAACATTAGACTACTACATTAGGCAAAAAAAAACAAATTGTACAAACAAAACCGATTGTTTTTCATATTTTTGATTTGATTTTCTCATTTCTGATTTAAAACAGAAAAACATTTTGTGTTTTGGGGATTTTGTTTTGAAACAGAATAACTAAAGAACAAACCATACAAAAATCTTTTTTTTGTTTGCTTGTTTCTTTAAATAAACCCTGATGTAGCACATGCCAAACTTATGCGGTCAGCTGTGTCTAGTTTTGGAAATGGATAATAATAATATAATACAACTGAAAATTGTAACAGCAATATTTTATGGAAAGCTTCAAAAAATTGGATAATATATTAAAGAGGGTCGCTCCTTGAGGTACAGGTCCTGCTGCTGTGGTATGGCCCCCACCACAAGCATAAAAACCATACATAAGGCATAAAATAAAGACTAATACAAGTTGACAAGAAAGGGTTAATATTCTCACATTAAATGTCTGGAAAGATTTTGTTCATGCTATTTCTTGTAACCTCGGGAGATAATTGCACCTTATTTGCACTTTTTGTTTTGAAGCGTTTAATAATTCTCATTCAAATTAATTTTATATAACAGGGAACAAAACCACTGACACTCACCGGAACCATTCAGCTCTCTCAACACTTATCTTATACAAGCAAAAAAAGCAGGTAGAGGGACAACTTACGAACAAGAGGCAAACTGGCATTAGTTGTCCCAAGTTTGTTGGTGGCGACACACGTGTAGTTGCCATAACGATCCTCTGTCATGTTGGTCACTGTGAGGACTGATCTGGAGCTGAGGCTCTTAATCTCGATGCCCTGACCTTTTATAATCCTGAAAACAGAAGACAATCACAACAAATGAAGTTGCTCTTCAGTACACACACCCAAAGTGTCAAGAAGTGCAATAAGTCAAGGCTGGTACAAATATTTATCACACTTTGTGCTTCTTCAGATCATACAGTACTTCATCACTCTCTTCAACAGATCTATTTATCCCTTAGTGTGACACTGCTTTGGAGAGACACCATGAAGGACTCAAAGGAGAATGGGGAGACCCAGAGGTGAAGCAGCTGGGCGCCACTTGACATGTTCATTGTTTTGTTGCAGGTGCAAGGATTAGAATAAATCCCATTCCAGTTGTGGATGACATCTGTGCAGTGAAACTGACAAATGGTTTCTAGCTTACTTGGGAAAATACCGAGACATTAAAAGTTCCTTTGTTCCGACATATGTTGTTTATCCCTGACTAGAGTATTAAAAAGTGTTGCTATTACTTCTGCAGTTTCACATTTGGCACCAGCTTTTAACTGCAGAGAAAATACATTGCTCCAAGTTGGCCTCACTCTCGCCCTTTGTAAACTCTAGCGTGGTTGGACTAAGTCTGAGAGGCACTCTCAGTTGACTGCAATGTGACCTTATGTCCAGTAAAAGTGGTGTTACTATCTGACATCTTCACCAAATCTTAACTGATCTTTTAGTTCTCAATCTTTGCAAAAGACACTCCGGGGCAAGAAGGCACACAACTGCAAATTTAATTGTTCAAAGGCACATTTATGTATTCTATTGAAAACAATCTGTACAAATGCACTGAGCCTGTTTCCATACAGTTTTATGTAGACTTGGGGCAACCTGCAGCCCTTTTTGTGTCCCATTTAAACAGAAATGAATTCAGAGTAAAAGATAATCAACGTGAGCTTTAATCCAGTGACCGGGGTAGGGAAAAGTGGTGACCAGTGTGTGTATGTTAAAGACATACTAACTGAGACTCATTTAACAGTGCAAAGGTAATAAGGACTACACTTAGTAAAATCAAAACCAAAAGCACATGGCCTATGAATGAATAGCACAAACACAATTTAGTACATGCTATTTGTGCTAAATATAAATATAATAGGGGCTAAAGGATTTGCCTATTGTGCCATTGTTGACAAGGGAGATAGAAGAACTAGCACAAAGAAGAATTTATATAGTGTACCTTTCTTTTTTTGCCCTTTTATGCCAATATCTGGGATTTAAAAAAATATATATATATATGTTCATTAAAATAGTACTTGTCCCTGTCCCAAACAATCATGTCCTAATGTCAAATTGCCAATTAAGAAATAGCAGAATATCTGTATCAAGATAATGTATCATAAAACCATAAAAATAAAAAAAGACAGCATAAACACTCACTTCCATCTCACTTCCATTTAACCATCAAAGCAGCGTCACATCAAGGGAAAGGTTTACTTGTCAAAACTGTCTATCAACTTCTGATAAAGGCAAACTGGCAGCAGTTCTGTGCTGATAAAACCTTAATTCTCTTCCTCACGGTGAATGGAAATTGGAGAATTCTACGTGCAAGCTACACATCCTCTAAGCTTATATTAATGGACTTCACATGATGAGAGCTAAATGAAGAAATCACAGTTTAGTCATGTAAGAAGTCAGAGAAAGAACAAGTCCTTGAATTAAGTAAAGACTAGAATCATGCCAACTTGCCTCCTTAGCAATTGGAATAAATTGAATCCACCCCATAATTACAATTAGCACAGTGTGAGCTCATGATTGAAATTGTGCTCACCAGGAGTGGGTAAATGATGGGTAATAAGGGTAATTTGGTTTTTAAATTCAAGAACTGACACTTGAATCTAGACTGATTGATGTATGTACAGCAAATGATTTAAGTCGGTTGCTGGCAAATAGTTTATTAGGATGCAAGGTGAGGACAAGGCACAAATAACTCTTTCTGGAATATTCACGTGGGTTCTCCCCAGGCTACACACATATGGGCAAACAAACAAATCATGATTCTTCCCTTGACAAATTTCAGATTTAATACCAGCAATTAAGCACCTTACAATAGCTCTCAAATGTCAGCATTATATTTTAGCGTGGAATACATAAAACAAGTATCTTCTGTTTTTAGACATGTTCACAGTAATAATTGGGCTTTTCCAACGGAAAGACAGCAGTCCAAGTTTGGATCTCGAGGCCACAGTTGTTGAGATAAGATATTTAGAAAAATGTTGCTTTTTGTTAATTATATGTTCTTGAATTGTATTGTTTGGTGTAGATTGTCCTAGGTGTCAGAGCATTATGGATGAATGACCAGACATATAATATAAATACCATTAGATCCTAAAACAATCTCATGATGCATTTAGCCCTGTTTGGTCTACTTTAATCGAGTTCTAGTCCGTTCCCTCAGAAAGTTTTGTTTGTTTGGGGAGGTGTGAATGTGCAATGAAACTCTGGTGTGGACCAAAAAAGCGAACCCTGCTCTGCCTAAAAACACAGGTCTCGGTTCACTTCCAACCGAGACCACTTCAAATGAGGTGAGAATACAAAGCAATCCAAACCAAAGGAAGGTTTTGGTACAAGGAGTGAGGAGGGGGTAAAGTGCTGCCACGTTGTGGCAGAAAAGAAAGTTGCCCTGCACTGGCCAACAGATGGGCAAATTTTCTTGTTCTGTGTTTCTTGTCGTCTACTTCAGTAATTATTGATGCAGCGTCACTACTGGTGAGGGGGGTAACTGTGTAATTCAGAAGGTTTGGGTTGTTTGACAAAGATGGTTTGGTGCGAACCAAACCATCAGAAAATGCAGCAATGTTCCTCAATCCTCAATCGAACCGAGTCTAACGGACTATTAGGTGTAAAAACAACGTCAAACATTTCATGATTTTATCTTATCAACTACATTAATTCATATTTAAATTGGTTTCTCCTATCTCTACTGCGTGTGGCTTTGCTATTTCTGCTGTATTGTCATTTCCAGATTTGATTGCACACAGAATATTCAACCTGGTGTTAAAATTACTCAAACTGAGCAAGAGTAGCTCATTTATTGCAGAGTTCAAGAAAAAAATGGCACTACTGTTTATCCAGGTCTGGTTCTTTTCTAACAGTGTCAAAGTTTTCTTGAAAAACAAGCCAAAATGATAGGGTTGCACAATATAAAAATTATGTTTATCTCAATATCAATAATTTATTGCATTATATCACAAAAAACTGTTGTATTGCAATAATATCATGAGATGACATTTTTTTTTACAATAAACAACAATGACTTACCTTTTTTCACCCTTGTACCACTCAAACGTTGGAAAGGGCACAGCAGCTGCCTCACATCGTAGTAATGCTGAGCGTCCCAGAGTGACTCCGCTTTTTGTGTCAAGGATAGACGGGGGAACTATAGGAAGCAAAAAAAATTGTTGAACATAGAAAGAAAATATAGATGCTTCTCAGTGCTTTCATTACATAGTGTACGCTCAATACTCTACACAACAGTTGGACCTGGGGAGAGGAAAAGGCATCCATCCCCAAAGTTAGAAAAATTAAATGAATTGCTTGACATGGTGATAAATGGCTTAATGGAAGTTCAAAGACCCAATGGTGGAGACAGGTCCTGTGAATGCAAAATGAGGCTCTTTCATGTGCTGAAATGTGGAGTAAATCTGTCACGAAGGCACTTTCTAAAGCAACACACTCCTTTTATACTTCAAATGTTTACCATGCAAATAATAATGTACTGCAGCCTTATAAAAACATATTCAAGTAAACTCTTCAAAATTCTCCAGTGCAAATGGATTTTAACTGTAATATTCCCTTTAAAGCATACCTTAATTTTTAATTTTTTTTATGTTTCTTGTTTCTCACAATTACCTTCTAAATTTGTATTTTTTGTTTTGATTGCCTCCTCTAACTTATCTTACTAATTTTTCATAAACTCGCCCCTGTCTGTCCATCTTTTTTTTTTGTTGCTGCTTTTTTTACTGTACACATAAAGATTACACTTTTTTTTTTCAAAGACATGTCAGACAGAGCTGAACATCCAGTGTGGGCACTTGGTCAAATAAAAACCTTTAGACTGAACTGCATTTATTGCTGTTCATTAAGAATGACCTCACTATGGGCAGCTACACATCAACAACAACTGCTATTAAATTATCACAAGTCATTTTGGTGTTCACAGTTTGGTGTGAGCATCTGACTATTAATGGGAATTTTTTTTTTTTTATTTTGTCACAATTTGTCTGTATAAGTAAGGCTGGGAAAATAATTAAATTTTTTCTAATATCAAGTTATTCACTGTCAGTGGTCTAAATGTTTTGGCTAATTGGTAATAATGAAGGGGTCCACATACTCTCTGTATTTTTAGTCAATTATGTTTTTTTGACTTAATTTTAATTAGGTTGTCTGGTCTTCAAATGCTAATGTTAACATTTGTGGAGGATGAGAATACTGTTCAGTTATACTCCATGTTCCTTTCAGTGATTACGTTCAGAGATTCAGAAGATTTATGATTACCAAACCTGGCGAAGGTGAAAAACAATGTATGATAGTGAAGGAGAGCTCTTCTGTGATGATGGATATCCCTTTTACCAACCTTATTTTATATCTTAATGAGCATATTTATATTGCTCCAGTATGTTGTTTTACGTAGGACTATGTGTGCCACTAGATGTTATTTTCCCTGTGCTACAGGAGTGTGCTGAGTAATTTAAAGGACTTGAGAAAGTGACTCAAGCTATGGGTTATGCTAGGGCTTTGTGCGTCCATTTATCACTGTATGAAGTGTTGGATGTCATGCTGTGGGGTTGTAGTAGACCTTGACTGGCTGTCGGTACAAGCTGTGGGTGTGTGTCTATGAAATATCAGACCTGAAAGTATCAGCATTTTTCTCACTCAGTCTCACTTTAAGATCAGTATTACAGGAAACCACACCAAACAGACAGCATCAAAATGAACAGGAACACTCTAGAGTTACTAATGAGAGGTAAAACATCTGTGTCTAGCAAACTGTATCAACAGAAATGAGATCTGCAATCCCTAAAGAAAATGAAGGAAATGCAGAGACAAAATGTTAAGAGTGCTCTGAGGCAAAAAAAATATTTACTGCAATAACACGAATGACAAAATCAATGTAGTATGGTGGCTGTCAGCAGATTAATGAATCCTTGTAATCCTCTATTGGTGTCATTGTGCGGTTACATTGATTATCTGAAGCCTGTGAAAGCACCAGGGTGACCCGCCTGTCGTACGCTACAGTCACACGGACAGTCGACCTGGTGGCTCAGGCAGGTGTGTCGATATTTGAAACTTTACTCACAGAGTCAGTATATTTCACGTCAAGAACACAAATTCACTGCAATAATGTCTGAAAGTGCTTTAGTGAGAGGTTTGATGCGTACCCTTTTATTCAACACCCACTGAATGTGCTATTTGCCAAAAAGAACAGCATGTTTTCTTCACTAGACTTAAAGGATTTAATATTCATTGGAGAATTGTTCTTTATCTGAAGTTTATTGGTGGAAGCCTTGACAAACAAAATAAGATTATTGACTATTATTTAATTTGCTGGTTCAACATTAAAGGAAAAAGGAATAGGATTGGTGCGTGGTAAAATAAAAGAACATTATAGGTATTCATTTGCCTACAGTTTATAGTCTGCAAACAATAGAACCTTTTGAAAAGAAAAGTTCCTCATGGTTTTTGTGGGTGGTCCAAATGCTGCGATTTTATATGCATATCAATAATATCAAGTCCTTCCAATTTAAGGCTTGGCATAAAGTACTGTTAAGACAGATTACAGCCATGAAATCAGGTCCAATCCAATAATACCAATTTCTACTAGCTGACACACTCTATATCATCATATACTGTGCAATACACCATCAGGATTTGGAGGTAATGCAAAGTAGTGCACTAAAACCATGAAGGCCCAATAATCCAGGTAATTTAGTGTCTGAAGAATGCTGTGGTGGTGCTGTAAATCATGCCTGCAGTCATGGTGACTCCGCCAGATGGGGGTGGGGGGTTGGGTCCAGGAATAGCGCAGGCATGGCAGAAAAATGGGTGCTGTAAGGCCCTGCTGGGTGACAAATGGACAATTATGGGTAAATCACAAACTGACTGCCACTATATTCATTACATGAAGGATGTCATACGAAACATGGCAATGTCTTTAATTGAAGCATGTTATTGCTGCGTACAGCTGACCCTGTCCTTATGAAATATTAATGGTCAGGGTTTGTTAAGAAAGCATTGCACCTTAATGCAAAGAGCTTCACTTAGATGCTTGTCTTAAGCAGTTTCCATGTGACTATTAATGATTAATTGGTATGCTTCAAGAATGAATATGATTTATTTAGCTACAAACTATTGTTTGCCAAGGAACCCAGAGAACGAAGGCTTTTTAATTAAAATATCAATTAATAACCCTACCTCTTCAGCCAGATTTGAAAATGAGTTTTCATTGCAATTAAGAAATGGACTCATCAGTGCATGACTTATCAGCTTACACACAGAGACACTGTTCCCCACTGCCATCTGTGGGCTTCATTGTCCTGTTTTTGTCAGTCAGGAATGGTTCAGCTGCCAAGATTTATTAATTCATTAAAATTTCTGTTCAGAACAGCTAGAGAACACTGTGCTCCTTCATTGTATACAATCAAAGGCATAAATAACTGACTGTTTCTGCAGGACTATGTGAATCTACAGCACTACAGATATATTGTCTGGGTTTGCAGTAGAAACATCAAGGCAATCAGAATAGAAGATAATGTGGCCACATTTTAGTCCAGGGAATCAGAAGATAATCCAAAAGAAAAAAGAGAGCTAAAAATGGACCAAATTAGTGCATTTTGTAGACAAGCAGCTACATTTTTGAACAATTTTAGATACTCAAATTCTAAGAACAGGCTAAAATAAATGGATACCATAAAGCCATTGTACATCAGTGTGTGCTGAAGTGGTACTAGCGCAATTCTTTTTCTACGGAAGATCAAGATTGAGCTCATTTATTCATGCCCTGCATGTAGTGAGAAAACCAAATAGCAATCAAGACAAGAGCTTTGGAGAGCTGTGTAGTGAGTTGGATTTACATCCAAACAGCTAGAGGGTACTGGCTTTAGCTGTACTTAGGATCGGATAAGAATCCAATTCTAGGAAGCCTTCTCTTTTGACTGGTAAGCCACGGTATTTTAACAGATAGTGCAAACTCTTAACAAATGCTCAACTGAGACTTTGTGCCTGATGTTAAATACTCCCAATAATGGATTTCACTGAAGTGAGTAATAAACTTTCATTGTACTTTTATCCAATCAAAATCTACACTGAACACCTGAACATGGTGTAGCTCACACAGAATGGACCACACAGACAGTTCAGTGTGAAACAATAATATTCATGAACGTTATGACTAGATTCAAACATGTGCACATTTCAGGGCACAACCTTTACTTTCATGCCAACAAAGAATATTTGAACACAGAGTGCATTTAAGGAGCCTGCTTGTGTTTCCTGACAACAGATAAGTAGTGATACCCTGTTATTTATCTGAGATGGTCATGACTCCTCCAAAGCCCTCTGTCTGGGGAGTCAGAGGAGCACATTGTGGTGCACCCACCAAGGCTGGGCTTGAATTCCAAGCATCCTGATAACCAGGGCTTTAGACAGACAAGGCTGTAGCAAAGAAAATACTAAAGGCAGTGTTGGGAACTCTAAGCATTCACATTACATCTATGTATTTTAATAAAAACAACTCCATATGTTGGTGGTAACTGCTTACAACCAATGCACAGTTCTAAAGTGCACACGTATTAGTTGAAATTACAGTTTTATTGACCTGTTACTGTAAGCAAGAAAGAAAGTGAGATGCTTTATTTTAATAAATCATCACTGGCCATGGTATGTGGTATGGTGTATGTGCGCAGAATTCACAGCTGTGGGAAACTGGAGCAGGAAGGAGGCATATGCAACGGGCTGCAAAACTCGGAAACATACAGAGCACAAGTAAGACTCTGATAGACCAGTGATGTTTAGCCTGCACTGAGAATTGAACTAACATCAAAATACTGTGTCAGAACAAAATACTAATAAACTATGTTGTATCTTGTTTGTAGAAACTAGATACTTAAAATGCTTTTCCAGCCGCATCATTTAAACATCTGTAATGTCTTCAGTGTATCTTTACACATTTATTTACAAGAAATAGACTTGTTGTTATATATGATGTTATTGAATCCTTAAATTAAAGCTTATAGTTTCAGGTGACTACAACAAACTTGGTTCCCATTTACTACTATACACAGCACTCATGTAATATATAGCTAGTATTACTACAAAATAATAATAATAAATATATTTTTTTATTAAAAACTAAAATAACAGTTATGTTCAATTTATTATTCAATCAAACTACAAACACAATCATACTTTCTGGCTTGTGCAATAAAATTAAGTGGTATGTAACATTTAACCATGACATATTTGACTATTGATTGCAACAGGATAAACAGCCAAATAACAGCTTGCAACATTGGTGTGCTAACTGTCTGGTGCCATTTACTCAGTCAGACGTGAGAAGACAGGTCTCTGTGGAATGTCACCCCCCCAAAAAGCAGACCTCTTGCTATTGTTATACCTGTAAGTAGTTTGTAAAGAGGCATTCATTACACAACAAGGTATCGTCATTAATTAATCAAACATAGGATTTTTATCTCAGGCAGGGGTTTTTCCACGGTGCTTCCCTTCCCATTCATCCATCCGCCTCAGCCCCCTAGATGTGATATTTATGCCTTTGAGTCACACTGTGCAGCCAGGATTTCAGCCAATAACTGCACCCACCTGCCGCGAGGATGAATATGTAAATTTTAAAAGTAGGTCAGAGATCAAATTTCATCAGGTAATATCACTGCTGAGATATCTTTTAGCCAGGCGGGCCTTTTCAGTTGATCTGATTCAAGTGCTGACCTTGTGGCTAACTGCCATCATTCAGGTTTTGCAGATAAAAGTATTCATTCAACATTCATTCATCACCCGAAGTATCAAGACACGTGGCAGCAACTAACCACGCAGGAGGTAATTTAATTAATGCTGTCCGATCAGTGAAGACTTTGGAGCCTGGGAGAAATGTATGCAGGGTTACATGTAGTGGACTTAACACTGGCACTGGCCTAACATTAAATGCCTCAGCTCTTTTGCCTCTAACACCTCCTATCATATAAAGCCAAATGGCAGGCTTAGTGTTACAGTAGGTCTGCTGTTATTAAAACTGCTAAGGCTTAATTTTGTTTTCATTACTTTGGTTTTCTTATTTTAATTAAGAGGCCTTAATCTGCAATTAGCCCAGAGGTCAGCTATACTCTGAAAAAAAAAAGTGTGATTGTATTGAAAGCAGAAAGAAGTTGTTTGGACATGTATTTAATTATACAGTTAACCCGTAAATGTCAATGTCACAAGTCGTAGTAATAGAAAGATAAAATGGAAAAATGGCGGACATGAGGGATTAATGTTTATAACCTAATTAATTGGAACTGCTATTAACAAGAAGGATATCCACACAGGATCAATACTGCGACTGATATAATCTGACAAGAGATCCAATGGGTCCCTTTTTCCTACCTTTATCATTAGGTGTGTATCTTTTTAGAATATGCTAGCATTATAATGTCATTCTTACATACAAAATTAAGTGCAGGCACTTGTGTATGTTAGGTATTCTCTTTTCTTTATGTCAGCTAACTCCTTGATCTTAATTCAGACCATGGCATGCCCAACACGCAGATGTGCGACCGTGGAGCATGAATGATACAGGAGATTAGGGATCGGTCCAAATGCCTCTCTCTTTTTCCGCCACAGAGCAAGGCCAGTGGTGCGGTCAGGAGGAGGAGGAGCGGGAAGTGAAGAGTGGCTACCATCTGGCTAAGCCTTTGCCAGCTGAAGCAGTCTTTACCCAAACTTTGAGTCATTTCTTCTGACCCTTACATTTAACACAAACATAGGAAGAACTGACATGCAATCTGTGGTTTAGGCTAACATATGGACAAACGTGAGATAGTTAGATCCTGACAGCATTTCTGAGATGCTAACAACCAATGTCCCCTTTTACAGCTTTAATCTCAGTGGCAGTTGTGTTTATGCAGGTCTCATTGCTGGGCACCATTTGGAATGCTAAACAGCTCCATAAAACACAGCCGTGCCCATGTGTAAGGACTTGTGAGGCCAGAAAAGTCAGTTACTTTGTGCCAATAGCTCAAACAGACTGTTGTAAATCAGGCAATATTTGGTGACTAAAGTGCTGGAGCTCAGAGATTTACACCTTGTGGACTCAAGCTGTCTCTTCAGCTACATTAGCTTTAACTAATTACTTAAAATGATTTTGACTAATGGGTCTTTCAAGCTATAAATAATGGCAAGAGGTTTGTCATCACCTATACCAATGATAAAAAACTACAGACCTCTAGTTTTGTCCTAAACACATAATACGTATTCAATTTAATTCAATTAAAATATATTAATCCCCAAGGGGAAATTTAATTGTACGGTCTTCAAATTAGCAGACTTGTACAGCCTTATGGCAGTCGGGAAGAAGGAGTTCTTGTGGTGTTCCATCCTGCAGCCACTGATCTCCGCCAGCTGCTCTCTGTTTTTCAAAAGCCTTATGCAGGGGATGGTCTATGTTGTTCAGTACTCATATTGCTAGACACTGCTCTATTTGACTTGCTCAAAACTACCTAACTTAAACCTTCTGACAAAAGAAAAAATTACAGGAAAATATGGTAACCGAGAAAAGGCTTACAACGCTGTGTGTGGACGTGTTGGAGACTGCCGATTGTGCAGGGTGTACCCACCACACGCCCAGAGGAGCTTGGATAAGCCCAGCCAGTTGAAAATTATGTTTTTGGAAATATATTAAAATAACACTATTTAACATGTCATAAAAAAGACAATGTCTCTGTTATTGCAATATTGTTGTTTTTATTTTTTTTACTGTACTGTAATATTTCTATAACAACCATTTGTACTCAGTTCATAAACCCTGCATATTTTTAGAGGTTACAGTTCCTTGGCTGAGTCATTTCCTGACTGTTTCTATTAAAACCATTAGCTTGGCTGATAAATGTATTGTCATGGACGCTGTGCTCATGTAGCAGTAAGACACCGGATGTGATACAGGCTGCAATTTATTCATATTTTTATAAGAACAAATTATGTAGCAAATCAGAAACCAATTTCCTAATGCTTAAGCACTTTGATAACACACAATAATAAAAAAGGATTAACTGGACTATAAAATAATGGCCTGGTGGTTCTGTCTGTGTCAGATAACTGGGCAGAGGGTAAGTGTGGCCTCCAACTGCTGCCAAAGAATGACTCTAGTGTCCGGCCGCTGGTGACATTGTCTGACGGCTTTGTAATCAATTTATTCAGTGTGGATGCCCAGCGCATATACCCTCACTGTCCCACTTGAAAAATGTGACTTCCAACTACCTTATCAATCATTCTGAATCGCCATTGTTGTAACATAAAGTCTGCCAGTTGTTAGAGCACTTTTATCCTTGAACCTGTGCCTCAATAGAACTATAAATAGCCAGACTAAAAAAAATCCTATTCAGCCTCTGCTCATTAGTAGCATAGAAACTGCCCACAAGACAGGCTCTATGAGAAAAAAGACTAAAACAAAGAGGTGGAAATGGAGTGCAATCCTTACCAGACTTGAATTATTTCCCCCCCCCAAAATTTAAATTGTCAAAGCTGCATATGAAATAAAAATGACTCCCTACTTTAAATTTGAATTAGAAAACTTGCATAATTAGCTTCCAGGATATATAAGTGGGCCAGGAGGAGCCTTTTACTTTCCCTCCTCAGTCTCTTTAGGGCTGCCTGGGCAATGCCAAAAGTAAGATTTAGCACAAAGCAACTATGCAGAACTCCTTTGAATAACACTATATGTAAAAAAATTAGGAAGAATGGCGATAATTGCCAAGTACTGTTCCTGTTTCCATGTGACCGTGACAGCCAAAGCCCATATCATTCATTAATGCCCTGGCTCCCCATTACTGTCTCCTCACACTTTTGAAAGACTCATTACCTGCATAATGGAATAGTGCTTAGAACAGTCAGACCTTTCCTTACTGTGAATTAATCACCTACATGCACGGACAAAAAGGGAATTCTCACATTAAATATTAAGAAACTTCAAACTTGGCTATTTCAAACTTCCATTAAGGTGCACAGTCAGGGACACGGCTCTGGGATTGTGCGCTCTTTTATGTGATGGCCAAGGCCAGCGTTGAAGTGGAAAGACAAAGGAAGCAAAGAGAAGGAAAGAGATCTACTTACAGTTGACTGTGACTTTTACTGTTTTGGTGTCAGGAGAGGCGATGTCATTTAAAGCGCTGCATTCGTAGTCCCCAGCCTGGTCCCTTGTGATAGCGGTGATGTTAAGATATTCGCCACTGTCATATTTCCTTGCTGGAAAAAGAAAAATGGAAGTAAAGTACTTACAACCTGTCTTAGAAGAATACAAACATAGCACACAAACACAGCACAAGCACACCATCAGAACATATATATAAACCTATTCACACTATGTGGAAAACCCTTATTAATCCTATAGAGCTTTTGAGAGTCTTGACAAGATGCTGCAATGTGATTAGGTATTTGGTGGAACTGGTGATTGCCATCCTTAGGGGAGGAAGATCAGCAGTGCATCAATTCATTTATTGTGACGCCGGGGCAGGAAATGAAATAATAGTGTGCCTCCACTCATCATTTACTAAACCCCACACTGTGCAGTTTGAGCTACTTTCTGGAAGACAGACAAATCCAATGGCTCGATGCACATGTCAGTACTTTATAGCAAGTTAACAGTGCCAACAGGCAGTAGCAGCAAACACCATGACTTGCTTATTACTTGGCAGTAGTGGACCTAAAAAAAAGTTAGAGGAACAGCATACACACACACAAAAACAAACAAACAAACAAACAAACCACTCACTCACCAATCAACAGAGGAGTGAGGTGATACTCTGCAATGTTAAAGTATAGTAACTACTAATTGTACCATGATGTGGTGAAATGCTCACTACTACTTACTACTTTTTAGAGAACAGAACTTTTTCCATATCTCATACTTTACATACAGATAACGACTGATAGCAATGCTAATTCTGCAACTACTTGGCCTACTACTTATGCGGTCTTAACAAGCAGCATGGTGCATGCAGATTCTCCCTGACCAGAATTCATTTCTCCACAACACACCTCAGTATTGAATCTATTTATACAAATGCAGGATGGTAGTGGTTTGGAAAGCAGAATATGTGTGCTTTCTGAGGCTGGTGATCTAACAGAGTGCACGCAGGCAAAACTGAGCCCAACATACAGTGCAGTTGACACAAGATTCAAGACCCGACACTGACACAGGAATAGCTCACACAGAAAAGCTCAAATTAAGTCAATTCATGTTTCATTAGTAGAAATACGTGCATACATATTCTGCTACACTGACTGTCTTTTATCTGCCAACTACAATGTCAAATAACTTGAAACTGAAGGCTGTTCTGATAATGAGCTTTTCTGTTTCTTTTAACACTGTTGTGTCGGCAACATAAGAGTCCAAGAGCCTTGGCAAAGATAGTAGTGGTAACAGAAACAAGCGCAACACACTGGAAAACGTTTTTTAAAAAGTGATCCACACAAACCATGGGTGGCTGGAAAAACATCCGGTTTAATATAAAGAGAGGGCACAGTGACACAGATGTTACAAAAGGGCTCTTTTTTTGGTGATACGGCACAACAGAGTTTTGCACAAGTGAAAATCTTTCTTTGAGAGTAGTATTTTTACATAAATAAATATTTGAAAGTAAAAAAATTAGGGCTGGGAATCGATTAAAAAAAATTAACTAATTAATTGCACATTTTCTGTAATTAATTAATTAATTGTGTTTTCCAAGCTTGTTATCATCAATATTTAAATTAGGGCTGGGCAACGATTAAAATGTTTAATCGTGAATAATCGCACAATGTTCTGTGATTAATCGCGATTAATCGCATTATACACAAAATGTAATAATGAATTCAAAATTAGTGTACTGCATACATTTTTAAAGAACTGCTATATGAACAAAAGTGCAATAACATTTGGTTTGCACTTTAAACAACACTTTAAACAAATAATGTGCTTTTTACAGCAGTTAAAACATTTCTTGTAAATCTGAACTTAAACATTAATGTAATCAAATTAAATATTAAAACCAAAAATATTTGCCACTGACAGGGCATTAATATTTTTATTTTGTTACAGAAAAACAAGTTATGTCCAGAGCTTCAATCATAACATTATAACAATATAAACAATATAAAAGTCTCTCTTGTGTTTTCATTACAGTCAGAGCATATGATTTCAATGTCAAACTCAATGTATGGGTAATGTAGTCTCTGCTCTTGGTGGGATTAGGCGGCAGAGCTCTGGAAAGCGGCAGAGCAGGCAAAGATTAAAACCTCTATTAAAACAGATGTCGAAACTGGCGTACCAGTGCTAAAAGCACGTTCTGGGCACGGAGAAGTGGCGGTACTGAGTACAGGTGCGTGCGGCCCACTAAAGCACTGTATGAGGCGGCTCACACGTGCAGTCATTAAAGGGCTCTTTATACTAATCGGCACAACAGAGTTTTGCGATAAAGTGAAAATCTTAATCTTTGAGAGTATAACATAAATATTTGAAAGTAAAAAATATATTTTCTTCAAAAGGTAATCATAATAGCTCACATACTGAAGTGGATGCCCTGCTGAGACTTTGTCTCAACCTTTGTCATAAAACTTTAATTAAAGCTATGGCAGTTGCAAAGAGATGGGATATTATCTGTTTGAATGAAAAGGCATGTCTCACGTTAAGTAACAGAAAGGTTCTACAAAAGCCACTGTATTTTTTTCATAAAGGGAAAAAAGGCAGCAGCTGGAAGAACAAGGATAATAGGGAAAAGTTAAAATAGCAAAATAATTTCCGATGTATCGTTACTGTCTTACTGTGTGAAACAACAGTGCCGGAAGTACGTATGTGTGCTGGTAACATGCACGTGGGAAAACTAGTGGCGTCCGGTTCATTAAAAGCTACTGTCATAAAATATTTTGGTTGTTATGTAGCGGAAATTAGTGTCAGTTTAGAATCTCACGATAAACAACAGTGTATTTACCCGAATAAGGCTTTACATGTTCAGTTCATGTTCATGTCCAAACAAAGTATATTAATAACAAATCTTGAATGTACAAATAATGCTTTTCATTTAAGAATTGAATCATGGGCTTCTGAATCAAAATCAAATTGAAAAATGAATAAAGATTCCCATCCCAAAAGGATAGCTTAGAGAAACACTAACTTCTGACCTTCATTTAGAGGCACCAAAGAATATATTGCACTCTGTTAAATTCACCATAAGCTTCAAAAAGCTGAGTGAATTAATTGAATGCATTTCTTAATGTATAATGCTATAAGGTCCGCTCTGCCATATGCTAGTGACGGTGTTATAAAAAAAATAAGTAAAAGCTAGGCGCATAAGGAGGACCCTCAGGTATATTAAAAGCAACACATATTGCAGGTATGCAAGAATGGGAATACACTGTAGAGATCATTAATACAGTTTGGGATGCAGAAAGGCTGTCTTTTCAGTCAGTTGGCTGTTCAAAGCGCTTAAATAAACTTTACTTTCTTTCTCCCCATGACTTTGTGTCCCCCTACACTCTGAGGAGTTGCATTGCACGGTTGACCTATACAGCTCCATAGTATTTCAGTATAATTGGAAGTTATGATACACAGTATGTGGAAAGCCATTGTGTGCACTTTAGTGGGGCAGTGAAATCAAAGGTAGTAGTGACCCATGAGACCAAGCACACTTGATACCCCAATACTATTTGCCAAATGATTGAAGCAAATGGAATAGTTTCCACAGCAAAGCACACAAACTTTCATTCACACAATCCATCATTTGTTTGTCACTGCGGAAAGTGTCGTGTCAAGCAAGAGTAATCAATGTCAAAGTGTTTTCAAATGAGTTTCTTGAAGCTAAATACTTGTACAGCATGCAGTCTTTGAGTTTGTCCCAACTCCAGTCTGCCTTCACATTGTGCCATGCAGTACATATGCAAGTAACTCAGGGCTCAACAAATGTGTTATTGGTGCACATTCCTACAACAGATGAACTGCTGACCACGATTGGAAACATATTTCTGGGACAAATGGCAACTTGGACATGAATCAGTGAGATGAAATTAGTGCTGCTCCATTGGAACTGCATCAAAAACATAGTACTTGACAAACCAGACATTGAAGATTTGAAATTATAAGATTGAGAAAAATCTGTTTTTCTCAAATAGTGAGCGAGCATTGAGCCTACATCTTCCACTGAAACAAAGAGCTTAAAACAGATCTTTCTAAAACATCCAGACCCATTTCCATTGTACAAATCAAATCAGACTGTAGTCTTTCCTGATAAATGGAGGCCAATCTTTTTTCTTGCAGGATCTAGTAGCATCAACAGCCTGCCCTGGCAGCAAATGGTATTCCTATCGATTACAACAGGAAGGGAGCTTACAAAGGTCAAAGCAGCCATTAAACAAGAATTACACCTTTGATATACTTTGAAGAAAATTATATACGGGGGAATCTTAACTTTGTAGCCATTGTACTTGACAGAGCATTATGTATGTTCAGAGAAATATAGTAAAGAAAGCAGGAATTTCTTGGGGGAAACCAATCCTTACTGTTGTTGTATGCAATGAAAGACCCCCCCCAAGGGATCTCACACGAGTTAAGTGTGAGTGCACGCTGAGACATTCGAGCGACTGTAAGAAAGCCCTTCTCACCTGAGGGAGATGTCACTCCAAGCAAATTAAAGAAATCATAGCAAGGTTAATTTGGTATTCAGTGCCAAAGCTGGCTAAGTGCCGTAGCAGTAAGCAATTTCCCACATTGTGTATGGGAGCTGCGAGTATGCTTCCTTCAGGGCTGCAACACACAGATAGGGCAGGCATCGTTCAAGAATCCATTATGGCATAGAGCAGCATTTTTACATCAATTTATCCTTTTAACTCCTGAAAATGGTGAACAACCCAGAGTCCTACATTGTGCGGTTCTGCCTTCTGGCCCCAACTCAAGGAGTGGGGCAGAACTAGAGCTAGATGTGCACCGTGGCCTTGATAATTCAACCTACCCTGCACTATAGCTGTCAGACTGAGCTGCTAAAACTCAGAAAAAAAAATGGAGTTCAGCCAAAAGAGCTTCAGACTTTAGTCATGTCTGATTGCATGTGCACCTTAATGACCTGCAGAATTACATCAGTGGTACTCTCTGGGCTGATAAATACACTGTGGCCTAAATACAATCACAGGTGTAAGACTTACAGATACTCTTTTGTACATAATATACATGTATTCTTATCAACATTTTACCTCACAGTTGAAATGGACAGTAGACTCAACATACTTGTTTATGAATAATCTTAGCTCCAAAATTGATAGAAACCTTTGACTACTAAGAGTAAGCTCTCAAACTGAGCACTGCTTCATTGCCAACAAAAAAGGAGTGCTGAATGAGACTTCCATGAGCAAACCTGGCAACACCTTACTTATAGCCGGCAATCTAAGCATAACATAATCATGAAGTCATATTTAAGTTTCCCTCAACAAAGACTGCTTCTACAAACTTAAAGACAATTAAATTTTTTGTTTTAGATAATGAGATTCTTATGAAGTGTGTTATGAGATATTCACCTTACACAAAAAGGCTTAGATTCTTGGAGAGAGGAAAAGAGTGTGTCCCAGCTGAGTCCTATCACAGAAGACAATCAAATATGTATTCTACTCAGCCTTTTCAAAGGTCACACTTCTATCAATGGAAAGAGCTTATCAAAGCAATTTTGCCTAGCATCCAGCCATCCAGCCATTCGACTCACTATAGTAAAGGCTATTTCAACCACTCACAGCGCTTCATGCATAAGCAATATCCTGCTGGGCTCATATGCAACCTAAGCTATTACAAGCATTTAAGGAAAGCATAAATGTCAAATGGTAAATGTATGACTTTGTTTTGACTTTCTAAGTTTAACTAGATCCTGGTTTTATTAAACAACAAGTTCATTTTGACATATGCTGACATCTCCATCCTGGGAGCTGAGCCAAAGGGTCAGGAATAATTTTACACCACTAGGGCTAAACGGTTGCTCGGGGCATCATTGGGAGCAGCTGAAAGCGAGAGGAGTATGAGACACTTTCTACATTCAGATTTTATCTGTCAATAAACAGATAACGAGATCTGAGTTGGTGCTCCAGTGACACGCTCTGTTGTCACGCACCAATCACCACACACCAACTCCACTGTCAAGCACAATTTTACATGGCTAATTAATCAGCCACACAAAAGAGCATCAAAACATTAAACATCGAGACCATTCCCTCTAAACATGTCAGCATAAAAAGGATCTCTGTGTTAAAAGCCATTGCGCCAGTTTGCATCTCTCTAATTGCAGAATATGCATTGACAATACACAGACAAACTGAGGCAAATTATTGTTTCTATAAACTGTTTATGGCCACACTTCAGTGGGTGCACAAAGTTTATTATTAGCTGGCAGTTGCTGGTTGGCAAGAGGGGCCGAAAATGAAGAAAAAAATGCAAACACAAAACACTTAGAATGGGAACTTGACAGTCAGTCAGGGCAATTCATCATTCTGTCAAACTTCACTGACTGCTGCAGCAGAACCATCTACAGTGCAAAAAAATCACCCAGCACTCCACTTAAAAGGAAGGACAGCAAATTAAACCTGCCATTTGTCACTTTAGCCATGTTTTTTACCTGTCAAAAGGTTTTTACACAAATGACCAAAATTATTTAAACCATTTTAATAATCACTACGGAAAGGTTTACTGTCCCTGACATTATTTTTATTATTATTATTGGGAGCCCACTAGTATGTGGAACTGGAAACCCTAACATCTTGAGTAACTTAGGCCCAAGATGATCACTGTCAGAGAAAAATAAAGTATGCCATAAAAAGACAGAACAAAGTCTAGCTTCCCATGAGCCAAATCCAGTCCTGTGATGTAAATGGATTAATGAAAATATGTCATTCATCAAGTATAACATAATAACATAATGGCCGGGCCAACTAGAAATATAAGTTTGTTAAAGGTATTGCAGAGGTTGTTTTTAATGTTCCATTTTTTCTATATAATCTAAAACTGCCTTAACAGACAAATAACCAACTGTTTAAGGTGCATTAGAGAAATTTATATGGTTCAAATAAAACAATTTCTAATCCATACATGCATCAGCAACAGCCTCATGTACAAAGTGAATTCTGAATTTGCCGCGGTTACCTCTGTAAGCTTGTACAGTCAGTTAAATGAGAAGGTTTCTGGTGCAATACTCCCACGCTGTTTCAGCAGATGTAACGTAATGCACATGCGTGCTCGTTTACCTGGTTTTCACTTCCTTATTTGCCACCATAAGTAAACTAAGCAACGCTAGCGGCAAAGTTGAAAATTAATCCTGAAAACACAGAGAAGAGAAAGGCCTCCATCGCACTTGAAAACGGCAGATTCTTCTTTGGTTGTTGTTTGTTTGTGCTCGCACAATGCTGGATGCAAAAAACGCTAATGTCTGAGGTGGCACACTAGTACAAAAATCCGGAATCTTCTATAATGCTCCTTTAAATGGGTGTACTTAAAAAATTATTACAACATTCATAAACTCTGCGGGACCAAAAAAAAACATCAACCAATCATAGACACTTGGCGAGCGTTGTTTATTGGCTCTCTGGCTTGTCAATGACTGTTGCTACGTGCGTTACATTATGTACGCATGTTCCATTTGCTGTGCATGCAGTGTGTTTATGTAGCTCCGGGGCTACTCCCGGCTTTTATGCATTGTTGCTCTGCTGGTCTGACCGCGAAGTTGCAAAAGGGCCGAGAAACAACATGAAGCAGGTAGTGGCAAAATTAAATCTTCTTTTGAGGAATATGAGAAGAGGAGAAAAATGTCTCAAGAGCAAAATAAAACCAGAGTGTGTCTTGGAAATTCTTTTTCACAATGGCATGCTCTGAAGACACAGAAAGGGCTTCCTACTGTCCGTCACCAAGTTTCTTCTGGACAGGTAACTTTTGTTTGTATTTTGGTGAAAATATTTGATTTTGGGGAGTTTGGGAACGATACAGTGCCTTGGGAAAGTATTCGGCACCCTTCAGGCTTCAAACATAAAGATATAAAACTGTAATTTTTTGTGAAGAATCAACAACAAGTGGGACCTTGTGTTCCTTGTTCTTCATGATGCTCTCTGCGCTTTAAACGGACCTCTGAGACTGTCACAGTGCAGGTGCATTTATACGGAGACACAGGTGGATTCCATTTATCATTAGTCATTTAGGTCAACATTGGATCATTCAGAGATCCTCACTGAACTTCTTGAGAGAGTTTGCTGCACTGAAAGTAAAGGGGCTGAATAATGTTGCACGCCCAATTTTTCAGTTTTTTATTTGTTAAAAAAGTTTAAAATATCCAATAAATTTCGTTCCACTTCATGATTGTGTCCCACTTGCTGATTCTTCACAAAAAAATACAGTTTCATATCTTTATGTTTGAAGCCTGAAATGTGGCAAAAGGTCGCAAAGTTCAAGGGGGCCGAATACTTTCGCAAGGCACTGTACGTATTCTGGCACTGTTAAGCAACAGGCAGTTTGGTAATGCTACGAGTAATAGTGATGTCCAGCGGTGAGTCCAACATAGTGATTCTACAAATGCGACACAGCAAATGTGAGATTTGGGAAGTGTTCCTTCCAAATGAGCACACGCTCATTTAAAAAACTCACTAACAGTCGTTGGTTTCTCAGTCCTGTTTAACACCTTTAAGCTAATTGTCGGTAATATTTATGGATTGTGGATATGTAAAAAAGCAGAAAAAAAAAGAATTGTTTGACAAATATTGGTTAAAAAAATAAAATAAAAACACAATTCGATTATTTTCCAAAATCTTTTAGTCCTAGTTGAAATCCATTGCTCTACAACTTTTTAATTGGTAAATTATAAATGATTGTATCTGAAGTGATTTCATATTCAGGTTATGCTCTGGCCACAGCAGGCAGCTCCGCAGATCTAACAGAGTTAATAGAATGCAGTATAGGTAATTAGTCTATTAGACTATGTCTGTTGTAACACATCTGTATACAAATCGCCCACTACAATGAGCGACTAAAAGATCCCATGCTTAAGGGTTTCTTCTGTGATGTGCTGGGAGCAGTCTGTGATTACATTCAGTCCCAGACCCTTTCATTTGACCAGCATATCATTTCTTTCCTGGCATACTTCAAAGTGTGGACACTTCAAAGCAGAATGAGTGACTGCCACTCGGACTCTGAGGATGGCTCTTTTGATCATCTTCTGAAAACTTCCCTAATGCCATCAGGGTAAGCACACCAGAGAGGAGAATTTGACAGCCATAAGATAAATGCAGCCATCCTCACAGCTATCAGATAAGCGCAGCATGCTCTAATCCATTAATATGAAAATGAGGGAGGACTGGAAGTGGATGGGTGGGGGCTTTGTTTCAACAGTTAAATGCTCTGGAATGAGTTTTCAAAAAGAGGATTCAGAATTCAAAACACTTAATGGTGTCGCTCTGACTAGCAGCCCACATAATAAAGTAGAACAACAATAATGATACTCTTTGCTAATGCACATTAAATGATTAGTTACAAACTGAGAAACAAATTACAGGTTGACACACATTTACTGGAACAGCTATTGGTTGACAAAGATTCTCATAAACACATTCAATTTCCAGCCAAGTCCGTATGTGTTCCTCCCACAGATTTAAGGGCCAGCACTCTTCCCAATACATTCTGACTTTAAAGTGGGTAACTTTGTGTTGCAAATATTAAAGGTTTAAAAGGAAAGTTCCCTTTTTAATAGGGTTTTCCAAAGCACTTACACATAATTAATGTAATAACAACAAAACCTTAAGCCGATGGGGCAATTTTATTGTGGCTACACTGAGGGTTGGTAGTACATTTGCTCAAACTGTCTACACAGAGACGGCATGGTGACAATCCACTACCTATTAAACTAAATATTCCTGAATGTACTTTACTACCCTTTCTTGATTTGGCTCAACATAGTAATAACTACTATAACACAGAAGATAGTAGTTCTCTATGTCATCATTAAATCCTCCTGTCTCATGTGGAGTAGGGTGGCATTACTCTAAAGTTCTCTGCCTCAATTACATCACTTTAATTTTTTATAATTAAATTGTTGTAAATAATAAAAATATTTGAAATGTTAAATATTATATATAAAAAAAAGTGCTGTTGTTGTACTAAAAAGACGGAACCAAAAAGATTTTGTGCGCCACCCGGACAGATTAGACTAAGCACAGAGTGCAGAGGACAGCACGAGCCACAAAATAGATATCAATAAAGAGTAAAACTTGTGCCTCTCACTTATTTCAAAAAACTTGTTGTGTAAAGATAAACATGTCACGGTCTATTTTGACCATCGCTGCTCACTACTTTTACTAATGATTTGTGGAAAACTTTGAATGCACGCAAGTTATTGTTACTGTTGCACATTGTATATGCATTTAGCAAATTATTTTAATTAATTAAATTTAAAAAAATCTTATACAATAAGATATTTAACTTGCAAGAAAAAAAAATTCACAATTTAGGTTTTTGATCCAGCAGTATTTTTATTTCTTTAAGACTGTACAACAGTAAAAAAGTTACACTAAACTGCAATATTTCGAAATATATCAAGTCGAAATTTGATTTAAATTGGAGAATTGTTTTTGAATTGAGAATAAAAAAATCTTGAATTGTTTTTTAATTGAATCATGACTCCAAGAATCAAATTAAACTGAATTCCAAAATAATCCAACCCCTATTCCACATCTCTCCATCTAATCACACCTATAGTAGCTCCAACACTACACTAACCCTGTCAATTTTCTAAGAGTTCTCTCTCTTCGGTCCATCACCTATCGATCTCGTTCATGCTTTTTCATTTCCGCTTTCCATCCATACGTCCATCCATTTGCCCATCCATCCACTCGTTCATTACCATACCAACAGGAAAGGCATAGTCAACTCACCTAATGGGGTTATGTGTCTCCAGGAAATGGTTGGCTCAGGTTTTCCACTTGCCATACAGATAAGCGACACATTACTGCCTCGTTTACCGTGATGTTGGAGGAGATGTCGTATATCTTGGGAGGAACTAAAGAAAGGAAAGAAAAGGAATAATGAATAAATATATTGGTAGAGTGAAATGAATAATTGTATTTAATGATTTACAGTATTACAATGCTACTATGGTTGTTTTAGATGAAGACAATACATTTTGGGAGTGTTGCATTATTGAAGACATTAGTTAAAGATGGTAGTAGATTGCATACACATTTTGAATAACATTTAATAAGATAGTAAGATGCAAATTATAAACTATACACAATTATATGAAAATGTTACATCTTGGAGAAAGTCTCTGCTTTGTTTCTTGAACAAGTGAGTTTAATAAATGATGAGCAAAACCAACAATTGCCTCTGTTGAAAAAAAAAATGCTTAAAAGGCATGCTTTCAATTAGCTTCTTCAAGTGTCTGTAGTTGGAGTACACAATAAAGTAAAGGAGAAGGAAGCAGACTAATATTCAAAAATGTAATATCTTTAATCTTTAATAACATGAGTTGATTGTTTTTAATGTCATTTGGGGTTTTATTCTTTCAACAAAATAATCTTGCTATTCTTGAAGAACGACAAAACTGAAACTAATACATCTAAATATTTATTTCAGTTTCTTCCAAGAAATGGGTTGGTATGTAGCCAGCATGTGTAATTAAAATATCAGGAGGATGTGAAAAATATAAATAAGACATATTTGATGCTAAAGCTGATCCTAAGGAAATGTCAGCCAACAAATGTAGTCAGCTCCTGGTCTGCTTTCACACGATGACATAATCTTGCATCACATTTTATCTTAATGCTAAGACACGATTAGAATATTACACAGTCTTGTTTATGAATGTGCATTTAGAGTATCAGAGACAATTGGTTCCACCCACCAATGTTCAATTGGCCCGGTTGTTCATACAGAGTAATTTTATACACATTTTAAAAATATTTTTGAGTTGCTCCAATGTATTGAGATGTGGGCATTAATCCATAGATCTGGTATGTGCTACAACAAGAAACTAGAAAATGTTCAAAAAGAAAAGTAAAAAAAAAAAAATATATATATATATATATATATATATATATATATATATATATATATATATCCCATTCCGGGACGCCCAACAACAGTCACTGCTGGACACCACTTAAAAAATATAATTGAGGAGGTTCTGTCCATTTATATTCTCTTGAAGCTTTGATGTAATTCGGTATTTAAGCTGCTCAAACACACATACAGCCACCCACAAAGACATTTGAACGCATCAGAATTCACACACAATCAGACTATTTAAAACGTGAATCTCTTATGGACCTTTTCTTTGGTGGACTTTGCTATTATAGCCTTTTATCTTAATGACAGCTACAAACAACAATAGAAAAGCATTTCTCAAGTGTCTCTATGATTTTGTAGAGTCACATGACCTTCTTCTTTGTCAATGACTCGTGCATTGTCTGACAACTTCCCCTGGAGTTCAGAGTAGTAACCAGGCAGAACTGGCATATTAGGGCTGAAATTCAGAAACAATACGGAGCACAGACATTTTAGGCACTATTTCTGATCAAGGCGGATCTAAATGAATGGAAGTCTTTAGTGAGAGAAGGCCAGAGGTGATGTTGAATCTACTTTATTGCTTGTCAGACTCTAGTGTTTACTTGCTATAGGACCCCACTGTTGACACATCTCTTCGGTGTCTGATAGCACAAAATTGAAAATGTTGGCGTTGTCTACTGATCCTATCTTCTCCTCACCATATCCTGAGAAGGCTTCACAGTTTCCGATGGAGGGCCTCTTAGTTATTCCAACTCAGAGCTCCACTAGATTTGTTGCTTTGGTCCAAAAGAGATTAGAGAACATTATTACAGGAAACAGAATAATAGCTCACTAGATGTACACTCTATCCCATATTCAAATATAAAGCATTAATCACAGCAAAACACTTTCACTTTAATAAAGTTTCTAGAGGAATGCTATGTCCACATATTTAGCTGCTTGTTAAGGATAACGCTTTATTATGTGAGGAGAATGGCATCACTAAATGGTTGGACACAGCAAGTGCACAAATAAAAAACAATCCTGCCATCTGTTGCTCAGTATATAAAATAAATAATTAAATAAAAAAGCACTGTTTCATATAAGTAGCAATGTTGTTGCTAGGTGACAGTGCTTAGACTGTACAAGCTTTGTTATAAAAGCCTGTAGGATCTACGCTTGATGTTGAGGACAAGAGAGAAATTGTATAACTATAGGATCAAGAAAAAAAAAGATTCAAGAAAGTAAGCATTAATTTGCTTTAAGCTCTTTACACACAACACAGTAGTGTGTATAGTTTTCTGAAAGATTTGCTGGCCATCATTTAAAAATAAACTGTACTGTACTTTACAAACAGCTTTTAATAATGTTAGAACATAGTCCTTGGACAATTATGGGCTAGATTTTCATGAGGTAAAACGCAAAGTGCTTGGTGGATGGCAAACTCATTTTCAGGGCATGGTCAGAGCTGGCGCATTGTTTAATGAAACTTTGTTCAAACTTAATTCAACGTTGGTGGACAATAAAGTTCTATTCTATTCTACTCTATGAAAGGCTGGACATGACATAAATGGGCGGAGTTTTCTTTTAGATTGACAAGTCAAGTTGGATATGCCAGAGGTGAAAGCACAGTTGACATTTGTTAATTTTAGATTTAGTTTAAATGGCTAATTTCACCTAAACTCAAGGGACATATTTACAAGACGACAAATAACATGTATTTCACAAATAACAGCAGGTATTAATATACCTTATTATACATGAGTCTGTGGTGCGTCATGTCTAACCAATGAACTAAATAAACGCACCTTAAACAGAATATAAATGGAGGAGATAGAGAATCAGCAACACCGTCAGACTGTCACTAGTTATACATTTATAGAAACTCACTGTTTACATGGAACTTGTTACGCTTGTGTTTTACTGAATTAAATAAAGAGCAATAGCGGTGTATAAGAGTAAAACAGGGCATAACCAGACATGAGAAGCAGCACGTGGATGAATTGATAATAAAGTATAGGACAAACAGATAAAACCTCCCAGGATTCAATTGTGGATCTACTGCAGGAAGCGGTCTGGGCATGGAACAGGTGCACGAGTGTGTCCTCGTTTTGGAAAGATTTATTTTTGAAAAACAGTGACTGCATAAAGATTAGTGTAAAGAGTAGCCCGTTTTCTCATAATAAGGACATGAGGACTTAGAACATAATAATCTACTACGCTATATCCTACTGTCTTTGCATTTAAACAGCTGTTATGTGCTTCACGTTAAACACAGTGCTCACTTGCTCTATCCTTTAATAAATCAGTCCACAATGGCACTAAATACAACGATAAACAGTTTAGCAGCTACTTCCAGCATCTTGTTGAAAAAAGTGTTTAGTGTCCTGCTCTGCTCAGGTGAATGTGCGCTTGCACGAGCCTGAGATGAGAAAGACTGGGTCTGGACTCACAGAAGTCTCCAGCCTCAGGAAAGAGATGCTACTAAAACCAGGTCCATTATTTTTGTAAAATTGTATTAATTATATCTTTATTTCAACAAGTATTACCCTATACAATATAAATCTTCATGTATAATTATGTATTAAATATACTGTATATGTATATTATTTTTTTCTTTGTATTTAGACTAGTAAAATGTATTATCAGTACATTTTAGATACATTCTTAATATTTTAGGAGTTATACTATATTATATTTGGTTTGTTTAAAAATCTTAAGAAATGCCTACTAATACACCAGTGTTATCAGGCCTCAATTTGTCTTGCTCCCAGACTCCGCCTCAGAACTCCCACAGCGATGCATGACGGCTCATCAACACCTGCGTCAGGTGGAAGGTAGCAAATCAGCCATGCGTGACTGACTATGAGCCTTTCGCAAGGTATAAGATCGGGCCCTAAGTGCGTAAGGTTAAGTAAAGCTTTGTCAAAACCGTCAAAAGCCCATTAAGTGTTGTGGAAATCTGACCTTACAAAGTTCTTTATTGCAACATCAGCTTGACATGTTGCAAGGACAATTACTGTAATTTTCTCTCAATTGCCTCTCACTGAGTGCTATAGGAAATCACTTTTACATCTGTGCTGTCTTTTATAATATCACTGACGACCATAAGTGTTCTGTTGCTATAGAACAGAGTACAACTCGTCTCTAGATACCTGAGCACACAGATTGTTGTTTTCTTTATGTGCTAATTTATGAACAACGCTCTGATTGTCATGTTTGCCCATTCTACTTTTTCAGCCCAGCGGGAGGTGCCGAGTGAGCTGCCACAGCTGATCTGAGTGGCACCATCTTCTTCCTCGACAGAATAAATAAGCTTCTAATGATGCCACTGTGAATTACAGAAATGCTTACAGCAGTACTATTAAAATGCAGGTCTTGGTTTGGGATGCACAGAAATGGGCTGGATCCCTTGTCCTCTACACAATGATTTCTGCTGCTAAATTGCAGGAACCCATTACTAGCTAAACCTGACATCCAGTTCGCCAATTAGAGCACAGAGGGGAAGCCCAGCAACTTGTAGAAATGGATGGCTATAGGGCCAATTGGAAGAAGGCCAAAGGAAAGATTCAGAGTTAGTGGAAAACAATGACAGTAAATACAATACAACTAAGACAATTATTCATTAAATACAATTTGAGAAGTGTTTCTTACAATAGTAAGAATAGTTATAAAAGAGAATCTGTTCCAGCACATTACCACAACAAAGGTCAAGAGGATAGAAGCTAGCTTTGATGTTTTTTCTTCATTCTTCATTTATCTTCATTTTAATTGTTAATTTATTTTAATCTTTTCTGAGTTGCCACATAATTTTTCTAAAAATCTCTGGTATTATTTCATGATATTTGCATATGCCATGTCCCCTGATTTCCAGACTTGTTTCTTCATTACAAAAGGCTCTGCCTAACTAGATTCATCATAATTCTATAAGGAATTAAGGCAAATATATTTATGCGTACATTTCCCTTAGAGGTTACATAAATGGTTTAGGAAAGACTACAGGAAAGGGGACTTTTTGGCAAATCACAAATGTCATCTTTAAAATAAACAAGCCCACCTGGTTAAGGCCTAATCCTGCTGTGACTAACACTGACTCTCGCAGTCAGGCTGTGTAAAGCACATGCTGTATGGGGCGAAACAAACAGATTCAGGCAAGCCACGGCTAGAACTGAAGGGATTCAAAAAGCCTCTTTGAATGTTGCTCTTTGCACAGGTTTACTCTAATTAAAAGCTAAATGTGAATTCAAAATGAAGTAAGTAATTAGCCTGCATTGTTGTGCAAGTAGATCAGACGAGAAAATGGGTGTATGAAGCAAGCAGGGGCTTGTTTGTTCTTTTTCTTCTTCTTTCTGGCAAACCAGGCAGCGATTAGTGCGTATGTACCCCCCACTGTGTCGTTACAGCACTGGCAGATTAGTGGAAGCTCTACTGGTCAGCAGCCTGTCACTATTTTGTGGAATAGATATAAAAGTTATATTATCACCAGACACCATTGTCTCAAATATGCAAAAATATTGGCAGAGGGTTTGTCCTCTAATGGTAATAAATGTCACTATTACTGGGCAACATTAAAGCACAGCATTTACAGTATACTATCCTCAAATCAATATTATGTTCATATTCTCCATCCACATAAAATGCAGCCACTTACTGATCAGACGACAGTTGAATCAAAGACAAGGAATTGGAGAACAAATTAGATTAGAGGCCAATTTAGTTTTACCTTTCAGCTTTGCTTGATGTAGGGAGAAATCCCCAGGATATGTGATATCAACGCTCAACTTAGACTGCCTCCACTAAGTCTCCTCAAAGTGTAGTAGTTAGTGCTGACACTGATACAGATTATAATGTAAGTTTTTATACACTCTGCAAAGATCTACCTGTGTGTAATGTACCTTAGTGATATGACAGTTCCTACACAACTATCCCTAAAGGTTTTCTGTTCCATATTCTGAGAGCAGCAGGAAGAAGCGCCAACTTTCAGTCCGTTAATTAGGTGTCAGACACGGAGGCTAAACATAAACAGTGTCATATTATATTACTCAATGGGATTACTTTCATCTGCAGTGTCATAAAGCACACAAAAAAACTGTCGTACTTAACTTTTGGAAAAGATAGTTTAAGTAGGAAATGCTAGCTCCAATTATTTCTAGGTTTTAACATTGTTCCTGCTTAATAGTATTTACGCCATGTGATCGGACAGATTAATCAGCATGCAAAAAGTGAATGCCTGATATGCTACACGATTTTGCATTTAAAGTGTTTGACATGTAGAGTATATTGCACATGTCGACAGTCCATTTTGTACAAACTGTGCAGTCCTGTTCCTCCAGACACTGCCACTGGGTGAGCTCATGTGTTTGCTCAAATATGGTTTCAGATAAATAATATACAGTATTTGACAGTCGAGCTATACATTTTGAAGGTCTGTAGCATCACCTGCTGCTCTCTGTTACCGTTATTAAACATATCAATCTCTATTATTTCCAAGAGAAAAACACACCCAACCATACACCAATAATGAAAAAGTAATAAAAGTGTTCAGAAGAAGAGATGTTTTCTTTTTCTTTCCATTTATTTGAGCCCAGGAGCATTAAATGACGTGGGCTAAGCGCTGAAATGGCAGAGCCAAGACATAAAACCTCATCAGGCCTTATTGCTTGTCTGGTTTGGGCATCTTTTCATATTCCGAGATCTCCTTGTGGCTACAATGTTAGCTAATAAAGAATTGAGATGTTCAAAACGCTAGCAGACAACACAAGGCTCAAGACACAAATAGATTCCCAGCAAGTGCACATTAGCTGATGAACATTATTCCATAATGATATCATTATGTGTGATGAATTCCGCGATTTGCCGTATTAATGTACTGCAAAAATTGTCTATGGGAGCAGTGTGGTGTGTGCTGGAGTAGAAACTATATCCATTATAATATATTCTGCAATTTAGGATTACTTTATTATATTGAGTGTAGGCGCGACTTCGTTGTTGCACTGGATCACTGTAAAAGCACCTGGCATCACTTTTATAGTAAATTTTAAATTGTCTCCCAATTTACTTTAGTGCATCAATTTCTCCTTACATTGCCCAGCAGCTGGATTCCTGTGAGATGTGTGAGTTCATAAACCCACTAAAATCCATTGTGTACAGCTCAAGGCATTACAAGATAGATTTTAGTGAGTGACCTGGTTCGAACCAACGGTGGGACAGTTTGAAGACGAGGCAACCATTTTACAGTCACTAATGTAAATAACATGGTGTTGCTCTGATTGGATAAAACTGTGTTACTAACAAATAGGTTATCAAAACATTTTTATTGATGCCCTTCCAGATAGTTCAGGGATTGGAGAAAACAGTTTCACCATGTTCAGGATAAAGAGAGTAGGGTTGGGACGGTATAAAGCTTTTTAGGGGATACGAACATTTATCTGGCTGTTGTGGCCGATATCTGGTATTGGCTGATGTTGATATTTAAAATATTAATAGCCTTTGCTTTACTCAATATAAATAATCAAATTTTTACTTTTTTATTTTTAATAAAAATGCATGTTCATATTTAAATCACATTGTACTTTAATAATTTCTCTTCTCTTCTTGGATAATAAGTTTGGCTTTTGAGGAATCTTTGCTGAATCCTTGCCTTTAGCAGTGCTTGTTGCTTGTGTTAGGGATCGCCAGTTGCTAATCTAACGCGAGCTTGCAAACTCCAGCTTGTTGTTTTCAAACAAGTTATTAAATTGGTGTAATAATGACTTGACGCGGGAACCTCCTCACATATTTCTGCCATTGGATTTCAATCCGACTATCTTCTTTTGACAAACCGCAAAATACGTCTGGACGATAGACGATAGCGATGGCTCCAGCACTGAACTTACAAGCCCGAAATGGAGCGTCGCTGCTTTCAGGTGCACTACGGTATCAAAGGGACAAACAAACTAGTCGATAGAAAATAATATCGGCTCTGCACATCGGCCAACTTTTCCTCATTGGGCCAATGCAGATGAATAAAAATAACACATATCGGGCGACATCAATATTAGCGCCGATTAAAAGACTAATATGATTTTCCATACAACTGCACAGGTTTAAACAAAAATCAATCTTTGCTTCTTGCAGAAAATAAGAACAATATAAGCCATTTCTAATGAACCATTAGTTTTTAATCTTCTTGTCATGGCTTAATAATGCAAAAATAACATGCTTCCACATACAGTATGTCACAAGGATTAGTAATTGGCAATGAGGTTAACCATGCAGAAATTATGATTATACAGAGCCAGTGTTAGGATCCACTCCTGGCTTTTGTGTGTTCTCCTTGTTCTCTTTGTTCCTGTGTCAAGGCGTGTCAATGCTGACTGCTGGCACACCTGTTCCCAATCCACTCATCATCACCTGCAGTATAAGGCCTAGTCCACACGGACACGGGTATTTTTATAACCGTGACTTTTTTTTACACGGTTCGGCCATTCGTCCACACGGAAACGCAGTATCAGGTCACTGAAACTGAACATTTTTGAAAACCCCTGCCAGGGTGAGGATTTTCAGAAACGCCGGTTGTAGCGTTGTTGCGTGTGGACAGTAAAACCGGTTTTTGCCTTGCGACGTCAGTGTGCGCCGTTATCCGCTGGTCTGATTGGCCAACATGCCTTAACGATTAGGGTGATATCGCCGCCTGTTGGTGTGGCATGCTCTTGACAGTGCTTGATAGCGGGTTTTTGCGTTTTCATGCGAGCGTTTGTGGACAGGATTTTTTTTTTAAACGCAGGAGGAAAAACCCCGGTTATAAAAATACCCGTGTCCGTGTGGACTAGGCCTAAGAAGCCTGGTTCCTCATCCACTCCTCGCTAGTTTGTTGTTGCAACTACCTTAAGTTGGTAACGTTAGGCTCAGCTGCTTGTGAAACGCTGTTCCCGGTTTTAGATGTCCTTTTTCCTCCTATGCTCAGGTGTTGGCCAGCCTGCCTGTACACCTCCCTACCTGCCTGTTCGTCAGTCAGTCTATCCACCCGCCTGCCCGCCGTCCGTCTGTCTGTCCTGACTCTTGAGCCCAGGTTATCTCCGTCTTTGCTACTTGTTCAGCTTGACCTACAGCAATAAACCAGTTCTTGTCCCGTCACTGTTCTGTCTTTGGGTCCTCTACTTGAAGTGTGACAGCATGTTACCAATTTCATTAAGTTAGGGGAATTTCAAAAATTAAGTCAAAACAATTGGCAATTAGTCTTCAATGGAAGAGTGGCACTGGGCATGTACATAGTTCAAAGATATATTAATGCTAATCAGCGTTTTATACAGCTTCCTTTTTCTAAAACAAAATGACTCTCTAAGATCCATTTACCTTCAACACTTGCATGTTCAGTTATTCATGCTTAGAACTTCACAAAAACACTTTTAAGATGGATTTTTATGAGTTTGCCTTCAAAAGACAACCAAATATCATCCTGCGACCACATGCCCATTGCTAAAGGCAATCGTTTTTTGTTTTTAAGGAGAGAATTTGTGTGTGGAATGAATGATCTGAGGACTCAAAACGCTGCCTCCATCTGACACTGGGTCTTGTTGCAGCACTAAAAGGTCAGAGTTCAAACCTACAATCAAGGTAATGTTAATGGAAAGAAAGCAGCTGGCAGCAAGTCTATGCATTCGAGCGGCTCTTCATTGACTTAGTCTTTAACAGCCACGATATGCATTAGGTTAAAAGGTTTCATTCACCATAATGGATGACTGATTATGATATTATAATTAGGGCTGTGCATTGTATTGAAAACCTAATTGTGATTCCGGCATAAATTGTGGCAATAAATTAAGGTATTACATTATATAATATATGTACAATTTGAAGGCATGGTGAGTAAACGCAAGCAAAAGTATGTGGTAAATACTGTAAATATTGGAATTCTATCAAAAAGGTAGCACTTGTTGCTAGACTGACGAGTTACAACTATGAATGAATCTCTCTATAAAATTATAATTCCTGTCTGAAAATTTGGCGTTGCTGAAGCATGGAGTTGGAGAGACAATGGTCCTTCTGGAAAAGTACTGTCTAATATACTTTTCTAAATGTCCTAAATAATCATGATGGGTGCCTTTCAAATTATCCGCTGAAGTTTTAAGAAATGCATCATCATAAAAGCAATGCTCTAATCTAGCCATCATTCTTTGTTCGTCTATTTGCAGTGACATTAAGCTTTTACCTTGAAAAATGAATTAGTTATATCCGTCACTGAATCCACTGGAGCAAGGTTTCTGACAAAAAAACATTGACGTAATCCTTACATATTAGAAGTAGGATTTGAAACTCTTTTTTTCTCATTAATGCCCCATGGGATGATGGGAGGAAGATTTGGACTAAACAACACATGGGTAACACAAGTACCCACTGAGGACTTTGGAAAGGCCAAAGTCATGAATATTCAACAAGTTGCTCATCATTAAAACACAGAGATTGCCGTTTGCAGAATACAGATGTCACTTGGTGCTATTTATTGTGGCATTACTCTGAAATGCAGACTGTTTACAGAAGTCTTTTCTGATTTGAAACAAGGATGAAACAAAGACCATCCCAAAATGATATAAGTCAAGTGCAGCGCGGAAGAGATGCCTCTGTGCTCTTTAATTGAACTTGAATCTGATGGATTTCATAGATGAGACAGGCGGGCGACTCCCTACTGCTGGTGGTCAGCGTCCATTCGGGGTGATGTATGCAATAGTTCTGTAGGGCCAGGGAGTGCAGCTTGTGATATTTATCTGCCCAATTAAGGCCAGTGTATCGCAGAGACACATGTGGCAATGCTTCAACCCCCGACCCCTGCAAATGTGTTTCACTGCTCTCCTATTGTTGATGATGGCTGTACCATATGATAAACCCTGCCTGAAGGAAGAGAACAGTGCAAGTTTGGATCCACACACAAGTGTTAAGAAGTCATGTTGCTTTTGTGATTTACACCTCTAAGAACCAACTGTTTAACGCTGCTAAGCCCATGAGCTCCACACCAGTGGGTGCTGACTGATCTAGATTTAGGCTGTTCGCACACTTTCTGTTTCAGAGATTTATTTAAAGATTTTTAATGAAAAAAAGAGTTGATAGAGAAAAAAATTACAAATAAAGGGAGGAAACATAAAGGAAATAGACCCGAGTGAGGATTCAAACCTGGGTAGGTCAGTCTTATATAGTTACGTGCTTCAGCTGAAAACAAACTAAATTCAAATTAATGACATTAAAGCTATTACAGATTATGCCTTCTTATGAGTGAAATACCAAGAAATAAGAGAAATAAAAGAGTAGTACAGGTGTCAAAGGAAAATATAAAGACCACTATTTCTAAGTTGTATTTGAGCATTTTTACTAACAAACTAAAATTCAAAATCTGTCTTTAAAAAGCCGGATGCCAAAGTTCAAGGTTCAAAAATGTATGAAAAACAGGAAGCATGGCTTTCATAAAGTAACCTGTTGCAACGTCCTACGTATAAAGCTAGTGATGCTCATGTCATACTTTCAAACTTATTTGGTGGATTCAATTATCAATACCTAGACCAGGGGTCGGCAACCTTTACCACTCAAAGAGCCATTTGGACCCGTTTTCAACAGTAAAGAAAACACTGGGAGCCACAAAACCCTTTCGACATTTAAAATGAAATAACACTGCATATAACACTGCACATTCTTTTGCCTTTATGCTATGTATAAATAAAGTATAATGTGTTGCATTTATGAAATGAATGAAGGACTGCAGAGAAAACAAAACTACATTTCTGCATGTAACAAAAACATTTTGAACCGTGAAAAAGATACGTTCGGTTGAAGGATACTTTTAAGTAAACCTTTTATGCACCTTAATGTATATAAAACACTATATTCTTGCACTTCTGGTTAGATGCTAACTGCATTTCATTAGCTCTGTACTTGTACTCTGCATAATGACAATAAAGTTGAATCTAATCTAAATCTAAAGTACTTGATGTCTAATTGTATTTACGAAAAAAAAACGCAGAACTTAAATGATCCACCAGCAGCAAACCAAATCTGCTGTCTATCTGAATAATAAAAGGACTATTTCACTGAACAATGTAAAAATATGAATATATGCAAAATAATAGGCAATTAAAATAGTTATCATACTTGGTTATAGGGCTTGGCGATATATTGATATAAAAAAAATACATCGATATATTTTTAGACGAGATATGGAATTAGACCATATCGCATATATCGATATGCTAGTATGATAGTTTAAATTTGCGCTGCTCCCCGCACCACCACCCCTCCTCTTCGAGGGGGAGGCAGGCACAGATTTACTCTTCAACAAACATGGACTACGTCTGCGGAGCGGGCGGAGGAATTAGTTAGTAAAAGAAAAAGCAGTGGCTCAGTAATTTGGAGATGGTTCGGATTCAAAGTATCAGATAACCAACAACATCACGTTATTTGTAGGGAGTGCAATAAACAAGTTACAGCCAGGGGTGGAAGCACTACAAATGTTTTTCACCACCTTAAACAGTGGCACAAACTGCAGTACGAAGAGTCTTTGAAACTGCGCGCTGCAGAAGCCACAGCCGCAAGCCATCGACCACCCGAAAAAGCTCCAGCCCCGAAACAAAGCTCACTGCAAACTTCATTTTCCCGCAATGTGCCTTATGAAAAGAAAAGTGTCAAGTGGTGTACTATAACTAAAGCCGTGTCCTATCACATTGCTAAAGATATGGTCCCCGTTGCAACTGTGGAACAAGTCGGATTCCAAAAGCTACTGAAAACTATGGACCCGAGATATGAGCTTCCCAGCCGCAACTACTTTGCACGAGAAGCACTGCCACAAATGTACACTGAAATCAGACAGAGCCTTGCTGACCGGCTCGCTAACGTGACCCATTTTGCGTTGACCAGCCGGATGCTGTTGACAGGCTGGTGTTTCTCGCACAAAATCTTTAAACGAAGGAGGATACACTGGTCTGTCTTCTAATGTCTACCTCAAGACAGCATTACTGTTTATCAAAGCAAAAAAAGAGGGAGAAAATGTTTATTGAGTTGATAATCTGTTTCTTGTGCAACTGGTTGAGACTGTTCAGATAAGAAATTGAGTTAACAAAAAGGTAATCTCAAGCTGATGTTTAAAAAAAAAGTTCTTAAACTGAGCACTTTATTTTGTTCTTTCTTTATATGTAAATGCTGCCCTTAAGTTACTAGGGTTTGTCATATTCTTTTGTAATGTTCGTTATTTGCATCTTTAGATTTGTTAGAAAGGAGAATAAAATCTGTTATTGGATTTTAATAAGCCATTTATAGTTGTAAAACTAAAAATTTTTGATATTGTACTTTTCTCATATAAATATATTTATTTCGTAAAAAGATTGGCCTATTTTATTTTATAGGCTATTTTTAAGATTTTTTTTTTTTATTTAAATGTGCACCTTATGGAGCTTTGATTTTAAAAAAAGGTACTCCTGTCCTATTGTTATACAGTATTTTAATTTTTTTTTAATTTTGTTATTTGAACAGCTGAGCATTTAATTATGAACCAGGTGAAGAAACCTGTTTATTATTTATTCATTTGATTTTGCAACTGTTCACTGAAATGGCCGGTTTCAATAAAACTACTTGTGACGTCATATTTTGCTTTGACTGAACATTTGCTCTCACTTTGTGGAAAAAATATTGGGATATATATCGTATATCGATATTCAGCCTAAATGTATTGGGATATGACTTTTTGTCCATATCGCCCAGCCCTACTTGGTTAATGGGATTTCTGCTCCTGAACCTCAGCGCACAGCGTCTGCACATCAGGGCTGTACGCCGTCACCTTCATCTTAACACAGGATCGCAAGCTGTCATCTGTGAGGCGGCTGGCGGGTGTCGCACATTGGCATTTTTGACGCATAGTAACAGCGACAACATAAAAACGAACTAAACAAATGATAGGAACAAACTAAAATAAAATACATTTTAATTAAATACTCATTAGTTATTTTCAAAAGCCACAGGGAGCCGCATAAGAGAGATGAAAGAGCCGCATGTGGCTCCGGAGCCGCGGGTTGCCGACCCCTGACCTAGACCTATACATAACCGTGAAATCATATTATGTTTTTTACGTTATTTTGGTAATATGACTTAGTTACCGTCCACTCATGGTTTATCTATTCCCTCTCTAGAGAAGAAAGACGTCAGAGCTGAGCAGCTGACCTTTGTCCTTCCTCATTTTAATTAACTACGGCTAATATCAGCTATTTCCATGATGAGGGCTCACATTACAATCAGCGCACCAACACACAATAACACACACTCTGTTGCAGATGCAAGCAGACAGTAGAGTTAAGGTAGAGATTCACAAAGCCTTGCCAGGACACACACACACACACAGACACACAGACAGACACACAGACACACACACACACACACACACACACACACACACACACACACACACACACACACACACACACACACACACACACACACACACACACACACACACACAGAGCAATGATTAGTTGCTAAATAAATGTCAGGGCCATAATGGCAAATCTGTTCCTTTAGACACACTCATATTCTCTCTGCCCTTCCCTGCAATATCAGTGCCAGCCTACATTGTGTATACAATGTTATACCACAAAGGCTGGAAATCAGCTCTAGCTCCAGCAGCAAGTAAAACAAACACTGCATATTAATATTATTATTTTTAAATGTGCACTTGTAGACTGTAACAAAAGAGCGGCTCTAAATGTATGTCCTCAAGACTAAATGAAGCAGTTGTGAGGGTTGTGTACTGTTTGGACGTTTCGGTGGGTTCTGCTATTTGTGGGCCACAATTTACCTGATGCACAAAAATAAAGCAATCAGATGTTCAGTGGCTGGTTTTTGATGGTATACGCCAGGGGTTTTAAACTCATATTACTTGGGAGCTGCAGGAGGCAGAGTCTGGGTGAGGCTGGGCCAGATTAGGTATTCCACAAAATTGTTAAATCATCTCAAACGTCATTACTAACAATTCTTTAACTTCAATGGGTTATTCTGAACCTGAGCTATCCTTAACTTAAATGGAATATTGAACAACATGAATGAGTTGGCTGAGTGGCCCCATTGGATGTCTACTCGCCTCAGTGATATTGTCAACAGAACCTCGGCGTTAATTTGCAGATTCGTCATGATAACAAATCCGCATGGATTGTGGCGATCAAATTGCCATCAACTTTCAAACAAATCAGCCCATTTCAAATGATCCAATGCCGGTAACATTGACTTTGTCCAGCTCAAGGTCAAACATGCTCATTTCAAACACAGTAAGAAGCAGTAATTTTATGACGGCTATGTGATGTTACACATGCTCCTCCATAGTTGTGAAATGTTTCTCTGCCTGCATCAAGCCCAGCCGATGGCCCGCCCCCAGGAGCCATATACTCCACTGTGATGGTAGGTTGGTTCAGTTCCAGCTTGCACAAAAAGGAACCATCCACACACAACGTGGTAACGTGCCATCCATATAAAACTCGCAGGGCGAACTAACATAAAAATTTCATATCGTCCTGCGGGCCACAAAAAATTGTCTTGCGGGCCGCAGTTGGCCCCCGGGCCGTGAGTTTGAGACCCCTGGTCTACGCAGTTCTGAAAAAGAAACATGGCGGTATATAAATTGCTTCCAATAAATGGTAGGGGGTTGTAAAATGCATTAGATTTTTATATAACAAGTTAATTCTGCTGTTGTCTGAATAGATGCAGGTACCAAACATGGGTCAGTTAATAGGTGACTCAAAACCCAAACCACAGTGTAAACAACTGATTCAAGTGAGCCTCAACAGAGCCTTAATTACCTAACACTGCTTTCCAATTAGCAGAATGACTTTAGCTGGATTCTCTAAGCATTATACCATCTGTTATATTAAATTGCCTTTCTAATAGCAGCATTAAATGATACCTTTGGTTAAAACCAGAGTGACTATTGACTAACTGTCCAGCAATGTTTCAGTTTCAGTAAAATACCACAACATTACAGCCAATAAACCGCTCAACATCTAAATTGGTCTGGCCATTTTGTTCACACATACCAATATATTTTAACTGGATAATAAACAAAGGAGAACTAAACATCTGTAAAGTACTGATATTTCCTACAAGGACTTAGCAAAGCACAAGATGTAGGATGTACTTTTGGAGTTGGATTAATATTTGTGTGACTCTGGTCTTGAGAAAATTAAATCTTTGTAAGTATACCCAGCAATTAATTAGAATGACAAAATGATAGCTTATTCAGAACAACAGTGATTTGCCGGGCCTTACACATATTTTTCATCTACACTGTAATTATTCTACTCTGTTTCTGTGTGCTGACATCAAAGAGTGGAGAAGTGACCTGGAGGTTTAACCCTTTTCCACTTCTCGCTGGGAAACACTTTCCCCAGAATGACTCACTGCAGGGGTGGGCGAGCAGTTTTTTTTTTTTTTTACACTGATCCTTATTAATGTCCAAAGCATTTTCATCACATACAGGATTATGTCTGGCACATTTGAAACACTAACACTATGAAGTGCACCATGAGACATAGGTTCTGTTAGAAAGTACTAGACAAGCCAGTTGGGTTAACTTGGTCTCCGTTTCTTTTTTCCTTTATTTTCTGTGATAAAACCTTGGAGAATGTTAAAAGACCCCATGTGCGTAGGGAGGTACGCTTCTACCCCTGTCTTAATGTGACAAGATATTCATAGATGAGAGGTGCTGAGCATATATTTAATACTTTATCACTACAATCTTAATTAACGGGGTGGGGGTAGTCAGGGGTGACGTAGAACAGAAAGGAGGAAGTAATAGTCCTGTGTGATGTAGAAGGGAGGGTTGGGGACGATATCAATCTCTCATTCCCCTGTATCCTACAGCAGATAATGGTCAGGGATGACTCTAAATAGGTCAGCATATGCACAGCAAAGATACACGGCGATGTGCACTGATTCAGTGCGGCAAACCGACAAGCAAAAGGACAAAGCCATGGGTCGATGTGAACCAGCAGCAGCTAATGGACACAGTTCATAAGGTTGTCAGTTATGTTACTGATATTTGACTATCACGAAATCAATCAAACCACAAGGCAGAAGATATTGAATTTAATCCTGTTAAGTGGAGTCTTTAAACGAGGGATTTAACTGCTGGAGTTCCCTTTGCCAAATAGACCTCTAGGTAAAAATGATGTTGAGCAGATGCCCATCAGTAACTATTATTGCTTTTAGCCAAGATTATCTGAGCTAATTTTGTACCTTAACTGTACTGATTTAGTTTCTGTCATAAAAGATCCTGGCAATAAGATGTACGCGTTATATTATGGTGGAGCGATGGCAGAGTGGTTAGCACTCCTGCCTCCTTTCTCGGCCTTTCTGTGTGGAGTTTGCATGTTCTCCCCGTGTCTCCCAGGTTTCCCCTACCACCAAAAACATGTACAATAGTCTGTACACACACACACACACGGGGCAAGGACTCCCCTGCAAAAAAGATTTGTAATCTCAGTGAGACTTTCCTGGATAAATACAGATAAAATTATATATTATTTCACTGGTATGGTTTAATGTTAGTTTAATGGTGAGGAATATTGGACAGAGATGTAAAAATCTAATTTGTTGAGGTGCCTTGTGGTCTCTGAGGGGAATAAATGTCATGCAGAGATTAAATGATTCGTATAGATGTGGGAGCAATCACTGTTGACGCTGCCCCCTGCCTTTTAATGCAGCAGCGTGTGAATGCAGAGTTGAGATGTGTGACACTAACAAGACATATTACAATGTTGTTGGTAAATTTAACCCAAATGAAAAGACGGTTAGAGAAATAAATGGTGAACAGCTCTTTAGAAGACACAAGAAATGAGTTTCGACCACAGCAAATATTTTTATACCAGTGTATGTTAATCCCTTTCTGCTTCCATTTTCTCTATAACTCCTCATGGAGCACTATCCAGCAATGCAAAAGTGCCAAAAATCCACTGCCATGAAATCCTTTTACTTCAACTGTAACATTCATGTCGCAGCATTAATAAAGGGTGAATGCTTCCACTGAAAAGCCCAGATTAAAGTGTCTGTGTGAATGTGTGTTTTTTTTATTTTCTTACCAAGTGTTCCCTTTCCTTTCTGCAGATGAAAAAGCACTGTGCTCCCAAAAGCCTCTGAAACATGACAGCACTGCTCCACTGCTACAACTCATCTGTAAAGAAATCCCTCTGTTCTCCATGAGTGGGCTTAACCATGTGTACACAAGTATCACGCTGTGACAGGTAATGATTCACCACAGACATCATTTTGACAACGCAAATAAACATAAGCGCAATATGGTGTAAGTTATGGCGGTGCCATAACACCATGTATGCCGTTAACATTGTATAAGAATGGGAGCAGCTGGCAAGAATCTTTTTAACTACCTCGAGTAGCCTGTCAGAGACACGAACGGCTGCATTTATCAGCTCAAGTGAGTCATCTGTATACAGGCTTCCTCCCTGCAGCTCACAGCCCTGGCACCAACGGCTGAAGACCCATTTGTTCATGACTCAACAGTCAGCAGATTTAGATAACACATCTATAACATCATCATCACAAGCTTTGTAGAAAGCTAATAACAGTGAAAACTACAAAGCATATGTTTGGCAATGCAGTGATAATGATGTTTTTACTTATTTTTATGTGAGTTTATGTTTAAGGTGTCAAAAATAATCCAGATGTGTTCTGTATACTTATCTGTAAGTGGCCATGTTTGTCCAGTATAGGCCACATGTATCAGGAATTCCATGTAATAAAAACTGTACTGCACAGCTGTTAGCTGGCACATTAGCTTCAGTTTGATGGGGCCATATGGCCAGAGGCAAGTAGTGCCCATGACCTGAAAAGCCCCTGTATGATTCTTGTTGTTCTTGTTCTTCATGAAGCCAGCATCCACACAAACACGATGGTTGTGGAGTGTTCATTACTACCAGCTGGACAGTGAGTTAACTTAAACTGCTGGTGAAGCAGAGGTAGTGTTTAATAAAAAACAACTCCAGCTGTCAGTGAATATCTCTGATAACTGGTGCAGATTTTTACTTAAACGTCACCATTCTTCTTCTGAGCTAACCCATTAATCTTTAATTAAATGCTAATCAGAGTCTTGAAGTGCTGATGTCACTTTAAGCTTGACTAAGTTTATACATCTAAAATGACAAAAAATAAAGAACTTGTGTAAGGCCCTTAAAAGGTGTTATGACGGACAGATTGGCAGAGCCATTCATACTGATCTGTTCAACATGTAACACAGAAACACACACTCTGTCTTCATTTGTGTAAACTTGTGTCTGTCTGAACAGAACTACCTTTCCTAAAAGACTCAGACTGTGCTATCACCATCCACGTGCTGCCCGCATAATAGCGACCACATTACCATCGCAATGAATCAAAAAGCACTTAGGGTATGTTCAAACCAACCACCTCACCACCCAACACCCACTCAGTGTTTTAAGTACAGTGTGATGAGATAGATGTTGACATATTATAGCTGGCAGCAAAGAGAATCTAGAATAACAAAATGAACTGTGGAAGCACTGCCTCCATTCAAAAGTTGGTGCTTTTAGTGAGCTGGTTATTGATGCTTTCTGAACAGGTCTGAGCACCTGAGAATGGGCACTGATCGAAGAGAATGAGGTTTTACTATCTTTTAGCAAAATCAAAGGTGTATTTTGGTGAAATAAACTGCCAAGACTTTTTTAACAAGTCATTTCTGAGAAAAAAAGATCCCTTCTTTATGGGGTAATTTTATAAATATTTCAGAAATTGAGAATGGCTTTTGACTTTTACGAATCTAATAAAGATTAGAAGATGGTTGAGCATCAAACTGGCAGGACAAATGACACCATGGCAGGGCTTTAAAGTAGAGCATACAAACCACAGACATCATGACATCCCTCAGTTCACTCCATATGTTTTAACATTAATCCCAGCTGGGAAACTGGTTTTCTCAAACAGACCAGCTGGTTTTGACGTGCACATTTGGCTCATATTTCTAGTCTGAGTTGGTCTGACCCTTACCAACTCTATAAATACCCTGCTGCTGGGTAGGTATGCATATTCCATCATTATACTTTTTCAGAATAATCCAGCAATTGGGTTGTCTTGACAGCAGAATGAGATTAATTTGCCTTGTGCACTTGTAATTCCGCTGATTCCTGCTTAAATGGACCGCCAAAGCATGCTATCACACTATGTGGTAAAATAAATCTAGAAATTAAAGACGGAATGTAACAAATTGTATTTACTTTTGACATCTTAACTAATAACATTACAACCTCATAAATATTCCAACCTGAACACACAGAGACAGGTGGACTACAAATGCTGTAAGTGCTTAGATCGTCTTTGTACACAAATAGAGCATGACATTTGTAAGATGGATTTTTACAACAGCTGTTGTCTCTACTTAAGAAATCATCATAATAACTCAGCCATGACCTTATTATTGCAAGTACCAATTAGAAACCTGATGTCAATTAGTTTTCTCTGCCACAAAAACCCTCTGAAAGCACAAAAGCCACTGTTGAGCAAAGAAGATATAACAATATTTATCAGTCACATCCTTTTTAGACTTTCTTTAACTAATCTGAAAACAAAGACTGAAAGACTTCAAAATACAAAGGGACACACTTTGGGTGGAAAAAAACTCCAGGGGTTGTGTCATTTGTTCCAATGTGAGAAAACTGTGATATAATCAGAATAGGATGACTGTTTTGTTTTACAAATAATTTCCCTCTTTTAAATATGTATATAGATTGCTTTTCCAAGCAGCACATTAGAAGGAAAAAACATGTCTTTTGAAACAGTAGGGTCATTTTAGTGTATTTTGTACAAATAGGATTCTGCTAGGCTCCTGTTTATTGGCCTATTTTCTTTATTATATGCATCGCATTTTTTTCTTCAAAAAAAAATAATTATCGTATCCTTATCTTTGTATACTGTGCTGGGTTTAAACTGACTAGTTTTTTGTGCACTTATGCTTTTTGTGTTGTTAAAATTGCTTCCATTGTTTTTCTCACTTGTAAGTCGCTTTGGATAAAAGCGTCTGCTAAATGACTAAATGTAAATGTAAATCGTGTAGAAGAGTCACTCACGCAAAACGTCACCGTCCTGGCGACAGGAACATTACATTGGAGGATTCTGTCCAGCTGAGGGACTGTGTCAGTGGGATAGGCATGATTCTACAGATCTCATGTCTGAGAAACATCAAAATGATTTTGAAAAGATATATTTTGTGGCTACTTTATGTTACAAAAAACAAGCTATTGTATTACTTAAGAGTGTTCTGTGTGCATCTTGTCTTATCTTAGTGAAATCAATAAAGTACTATATAGCTCTTACCTTTTACAATGAGGTTGAGGAGCTTTGGCCGTGGGTTGCGCTCACTCTGGATTGAACATGTGTAATGGCCGTCGTCAGTTACATCCACCTTCTGTATTTGAAGGCTGTACTCGTGTTTGTCCCCTGGACTGGATACAATTGATACTCGTGGATCCACAGACCACTTGTCATTTCCTGCAAATATGATGCTTGAGCGGTTCAGCCATGCTCCTTTAGAGATCCCATCCAACAGGTAGCACCTACAAAAAAGAGTATGATGGTGTTAAGGACGGTATGCGCCTAAGGCAAGTCACAAGATAATATGCAATATCTGCAATAGAGCAGACAACTGACCAGTTAAAGCCGACTGGGCTTTGAGGGATCTGAAACCATGATTACTGTATGTTAATTGCACATACTGGGACTTAGAGTTATTCCTTTCTAAGTACAACAGATAACTTACTATAGTAAAGAAATAATATAAAATAATAATAAAGAATAACAAAGCAATTGAACAAATTAATTGAACAAATGTGACCAAACACAATGAACAGAACTAACTGTTTCCATGTTTGTATGCTACAAGATCATAAGGTGAGTCTGCCTTTTGGCAAATAAAGTTTAAAGTGGCTTTAATACATTTATAACTGGAAAGAGCATTAGTTACTAAAATGGCAAATTCTACATAGACGAGATGCTTTTAGCAAATGGCAACTGACTGACTGCATGAGTGTGCTGTCAGTGAGTAAGTAGAGAACATTATTGCTACAAGCTACAAGTGAAGCAAACTCAGATCTTCCTGATGAGATTAGCTTACACTATAAAGCTGTACAACTTGTATTATTGTATGTAAAATACATGTCAGCTTTAGAAGACATTATACAAACACACAGATAAAGTAACATACAAACAGGGAGCTATATGATAAACACAGCAGCCAACTTGAGAAAAGTCCACAAGACCTAAAAAGGACAAGCTTTTTCTCCACCTCTAAAATCTCTAACTTAGTGCTTTTAATGTAAATAAATGAGATTACTGCTGCATTTGTTGTTGCATGGGCGTATATAATTTTTGATGGCATTGCTTGTGGAAGGGTCTAGATATTCAGTGAAGAAACAAATGGCCAGAAAACCGCAATTGTTCCAATAGTTAAAGAACTTGTTTAATGCTTTATTCCAGTTATGATTGTGCATCATAAACTGTGACAAATACTGTAATAATGACTGGGAAACCAGGCAGTGGAGTTTGGCTCTTTAGCTGTTGTCAACATTCCACGCAAACTGCCAGCATCAGTTCTAAAGTCACCGAGGAAATCAGTTTGGCACAAAGCACAAAGCACCTTTCCCTGTTTGCCAAGAAAGTGTCTGTCAACTGGAGCGAGTGGAGGACAATGGTGTAGAAGCAAACAATCGAAATGAATGAAAATGGGAAAAAATGTTGAACGAGTGAAGTCCAGGTCTTGCAGAAAATCCACATGGGCCTGCCTTTTTACTTAGCCCAATGACCACCTGAGCCGAGCGCTGGATGCCCGTGGCAGGATTTGCTGCAGAAGCAGTTCCAGCGCTTTCTTTTTTTGTCAACTTGAAAGTCATAAAATAGAGTGAGCTTTATAACACTATGTATCCATCATGTTAGGTAAAATAATGTTATACAATGATGATGCAAATTAAGTTGGCTTTAGGCTTGGATTTTCTTACTAAGGCAATCCCCTTTGTGAAAGTGGAGTAGTTTATATACAGGGCACTGTATTGATGACAAAAGCACTCTGTACATCTAAATAAAAAGGTACTCTTTCCTGCCACAGCTGCAGTATGACTTGCTTCCCTGTTTGCCATCTGTATTCCTAGTATGTTCCAGGCACTCCTAATTTTGGCAGTGCTGACCACAGCTGCTGCTCCCTGAAAAAAAAAACTTTCAAGGATGAATTTGGATAGGGTAAACAACTAAACTACAGTGAATTACATTTATAGTCAACAGTTTTTTTGCAGAAAAGGTGTTTGTTAAGGTGGTAACTAACTTATTGAACATTTAAACTTCACACTTACAGATTCATACCATTTACAGTTCATTTATAACTCCTAAATGCTTTTCTAAGTTAACCTAGATAAAGTCTCCAACACAAAAGCGCACCATTATGGTTAAATAATTACATAAACTGTTTTTTATATAGGCTTTATTGAATGGTGGTCAGTGCTTGTTACTAAGGTGGCTGCCTTAACTATAAATTGTTGCAGGAAACACTGAACTTAAAAATAAGTTTTTAGATTTATTGCACATCATAACTAACTTTCTTTTAGCACAAAGGGCAAGTCGCACTGTTGCCAAAGGTCGTCCATGTATATGTTGGGTTTCTCCAAAAAATCCTGGCTCAGTATCTGGACACTGTGTGGCCACTGCTCCTTAGAGCGACACTCGATGATGAGATGAGGAGAGTGACTATACGTCCCGTTTTAAGCCCCCTGTCCCATGTCCCGGGGGATATCTGCAAAAATATCAAAATGCCCCTTCTTCATTCAATGCCAATCATAAAGCCAAAGCAGAGTACTTTGCTTCTAACTCATTTGTCAGGTTACTGTCTGTGTGTCAATCACAGAGTTGCCATGGTTACAGCAATATTAACTGATTGGAAAAGATCAACAGTGTTCCACACGTCTGTAACTCAATAATAATTGGTCCATTTACGTGCTTAAATGTCTCTATAGCTCTTCTCCAGCTTTCATCGTTTCAGTCTGTCATCAGCCAAAAAGAAAGTCCCCATTTACTTATGGGTTGAAGGAACAATACAACTGTTTGCTTTTAGGAAAGCACATGTTTGTAACATGTTAATTATAATAAGAAAATGTTACTCAATACAATCAGTTCACGTTTACTGGTGGTATATTGATTTTGTGCAGCATTTTCCATTAAGAAAGTTCTGTTACGGTGCTGTCCTTTGATTTGCTTATATAAAATTAAATCTCTAGGGTGCAAATCACCCTAGAGATGAGTAAGATTCTTCTATACAATAAAGGTACAATAAAGTGTAAGTTTTACATTTGCACATTGTCTTGAGTTTCTGTCTCCTTTCAATCGTGTTGGCATCATAAATAGTATAAAAGAAGTAAGTGTGCAGCACCTTTTACATTTGTACTTCACAGCTAGTATGTATTTTTTATTTCTGTGAAAAATCAATGCCACAGAAAAATGCTCAAGACTGGCATTGATTCACACACAAACCAGTACAGCTGTGAAAACAGTAAACCAGACACACAGTTTTAGCTAAACCTAAATTGAATGCCATGAAAAATTATTGGCCAGCAAGAAGGACTCTCTTGGAAAATAAAGTTATCACCTTGGTCACTGCATGTCCTTGCCCATTGCTTCAATCAAACAAAGCAGCACTAAACCCTTAAAACCACAGGTGGGCTGGGATTTCATCAAGGTTGTTTCTCTCAAAGCCTATTTGGACACATTGCTTCCTGTTCCCAATACAAAGCTTGAATAATCCTTCTATATCATACTTATATTTATCCCTGACAGGTGACTGCAGCAAACAGATATTATAAGCTCAATTCTAACTTCACAGATTTCAATTGAAGCTGTGGTGATTATACAATATGTGCACACAGGAATGTAGTGTTTGAATACCTTATATTCATGAATGACAAACTATTAATTCCAAACTATTAATTACAACAAGGCAGTTGAAGTGTAACCCATTTAGCTAAACCTATTCAAATCCTTTAATCTTGCCATAATTACCATCAAGGCATCCCAAAGTAGGTTTTTACACTCTGAACTGTCTTCCTGGCAGCAACTTCACAGGGTTTCAGCTGTAAATATATTTCTGTGTTTCACAGAGTCTAGTAATGTATACGCAGCAGATTCCTCTTGGCAAAATGAAATACTCAAATCTCTTTGGATTGAGACATTACGTAACTGTTATGTAATGAACATAGAACATGGATATATTAGACGTGCAGTTTTAAGACTTTTGCAGTGCCTGTATCCAAACCTAATTTCGAGGTGAGCTGGTGGGCATTACCCTAGCTGTAATGTAGTTAATGAAGTTGTTTCCTGCCTGTGTGCAATTAAAAGTCAATCATAAAATCAGTACATTGGGCTTGTGATCAATGTGCTAACCTGACACATCAAGCGGTACTGAGCAGCTCTCACTTGAAGTTATGTTTCTGTACCTATGTCAAGCATAAAATCAGAGCAAACATAAAAAGATAGCTTTTTGACACACACTCTGTCACATGATGCCTGTTAACGCTCAATATACGAACCTGCACACCACTCCAATAACTACCTTATTAGAGTATTAAAGTGGAAAAAAATCCTGAGTGAGGTGCTTGGATATTTACAGTTCTAGACCTTGTTAAAATGGTGTAAATCAGAAATTAAAGTGGAACATCTGCTAAAAGACAATGCCTTTGTGTCTCTGTTAATAGAGCCCACTTAACCCACTGGATTGAAGTGGTTTAAGTTTTGAAGAGCATAATGAGAGGGTGTAATAGCACCACCATCATGATGTATAAGAGAGGAACTGCCTGATCATGGGGCCGGGACAGATGTTTCTTTCTTTTTTGCCATTTAACAGGAAATGAGAGCTGCCTCACCAATCGCACCTGTACCGAATGCTCGACAATGTTTTTATCGACGTACTGCCCTCAACAAAGCTCCGCTGTTTGAGAAATACACACAAACACTGAAGCAGTGTTGTGTGAAAATAGTTTTTAATTGCAGAGTTGGATAGTCCATTTTTCTGTTCTTTGAAATTGCCAGAGTCACTATCTTGTGTTTTTTAATGCACCATGAGAAGAGAATAAAAGACTGATGAAACTAAGGATAATGGTGTTTCATAATCCATCTGGTTATTTCTCTTGAGAGATGACTAATGCCGCAGCTGTTTACTGATTCATCTTTTGGTATACAAAATAGAATAAATCATAAACAAATAAAATGGTGCATTCTTTTCTATGACTATTACTTATTTTTTTATTCTTATCAAGTTTGCACATGAGCCTGACAAGCCCCAATCAAATCATGTCAGACTGCACATTTGATGCTTTGGAATACCATACAGAAAGGTTGTGGCCTGGAATTGAACTACCGCCTTCACCACCCACAATAGTCCATATTAAGCCTAAACAAAACATAAAATGCTCACTTTATAGAAATACATACCATAGCATTGTTAAACTGGAATGATTTGGCCTTTATTAATGTAGAATGCCATTCTTTTTTTATTTTCAGACTGTCTGCTGTATAAGCACAGAGCCTATTTCCAGCGTGGTTCCACATTTGAAAAGTGTGTAAGGTTTTACAGCAGGAAGGAGAATGAGGCCATAGTGTAGTGCTGCACAACTAAGGTAAAGAGCAGCAGGCTTTTAATCCCTAAAATAATCCTGTTGACTGCAGCCGGTGGGACACATCTGAAGCCTTCCAGCTATAATCCACCCAGAACCAACAGTGAAACCAACACCTACTGTTAAAGACACAGAGATCATTTTAAAACACATCAAGCTACGGTGTTAAAGGCGCCTGACTTCCTACAATGCCTAAAACAGAGCACTATTTTTTACCTTAAAGTGAAGCTCCTCTATTCTCTACCACTGAATACCAAGTGAAGTCACCCAGGATTCAATGGCTTTTCTTAAATTTGTTGCTGTACATGCATGGTAAGTCAAAACAACTCACACTATCAGTAAGAGGTCAGCTTTTTCAAGATCAACAGTAAAGGGTTGTGGCTGGTCTCCTTTACATGTAAAAGTTTCACAAGTTGTTCTTCTAAATTTGAACCAATGGCAGCAACTCCCTTAACTACTTCATGCACAGAAAATTGTTCAAATTCACACTTCTGATTTCTTTTTTGTTTTCAAGCATTGACAATGAATTCAACTTCAGTAGAATAGACAATAAATCAAACTTTTTGAATAAAAAAGATTTTCGGAGAAAAAAAGTTGTCTTTAATGAGGCACAAGCAGCGGATTTGTTTCCACTCCTAACATTTTCCCATGTTACAATGTAAAACTACATAATAACAATAATTGATAATAAGACAATATATTATGCAAATACTGGGTTTTTGATGCTTCCTTCCTCAGGGTAGTAGCCATAACCTCATTTCTAGTCATTGATAAAAGAATGTTAGGAGCTTAGCTTAGCGTTTTTGAAGGTGAGTTTACAGGTTATACAACCTTAACGTCATAAAACCATTACTTAACTTACATGAAATCAAATTTACATTCAGAAGGCCATAAAGGTCAGCAGGTCACAAAGAGCTTTGCAACTGTGCAGAATTACAGCCGAATATACAATTATTTTTATTTGTATTTTAAATATACACATTTTGCAGCGTAAGCCTCTATGAGTTTAGAAATAAACATTTGTAAAGTGGCCATGTGACGTGTAAACATCTTGCAAAGAGCCAGTCTAATTACCTTCAAATCATTCACACTATGATAGACCAATAGTTATATTGTAAAGACTGTTGAAGGATATTAAGCCAAAGCTGGGAAAGAAAGGATAATACAACTCTGCCAGAAATCTTTTTTTTTTTTTTTTTAAAGGCAGAGATCAAACTGAGATACGCAGTAGGTGGTTGACAAACCCTAGACGGCTACTCTGCAGTTCTGGGTGCTGCAATATTTCCTCCACACTGGAAGCCTTAAATATTTTATATAATTTCCATTCTGCTATAAATTGGAAGTAAGACTGTCATTCAACCTAAAATTAGAGTAGATATAAATATCTACTTCACCATATTGACTTTAAAATGAAATTTCTATATTTTCACCTGATTAAAATATACCACAAGTAACATGCCGTTGAATGTTATATCTAAGAACAGTAAAGCTGCTAACATTGTAACCACTTGTTTAACTCTTCCTTGTGTGTGGGAAGTAATAGTAATAATGCTCTACTTTTACAAAGATGCAGCACTGTTTTCTGTGCCGTTGTTTCAAATATCTTGAAATATTCTGTGAGATTTAAAGCTTTTGCAGAAGTCTACAGGGGCTGTGTTGAATTTTAGAGTTTTTTTTTCTGGTGACATTTCTGAGCATTTTTTAGCATCTGCTTTCTCAAATCTAGCCACCCGTTTGGAGGTAGCCTATTTGCTGGGTGTACTTGTACGATTGTTTCTGAGCTGGCAGGGACTACCCTCTACAGCTCAGTGGGGACATGTGCCACCCACAGCCATCTGGACCCAGGTTCCCTAATCCCCTTCTTGCTGTCAAAGCTTCCCGTTCTCCTTTCTCACTTTTCCTTCTCTTCTACTTGTGTTTACTCCTTCAAACACAGCAACAGTGCTAAGACATATTGTAGTCCTCAATCCATTATGACAGCAAAGGAGAGTCACATCACTTATGAATGACAAGAGTACTCAGTGTCACTCGAGTGTGTCTGCAGGCTGTGGCGTTGGTGATGTTTTATTGAGATGAAAAATAACAAAGTGGAATCCGTCTTCTCCAGAGTGGTGATCTCAAAATGAACTCAATTAATATAAAAGACACATTGAAGTATATGGTATCTGACCTATGATTATGATTAGTTTGTGTAGGCAGTAGACTTGTAAACTGCATAAATCTAAATTACCTCAATACAGTTATCTGATGAAGTAACTATATTATTCCATTAAGGCAAGATTGCATGGTATAGCTATTTCATAATAATAGTCTTATAAAAGGTGTCATAGAAAAACTGTCTATGAGCTCAGAAACAATGAGCACTTTATTAATTGAGATGTACTTTTATGAAACACAGCAATCATATTTGACTTAAAACACACTTTTCTTTAAATTTCAATAAAAAAATGTCTTTATTTAAAAAAATGTATAAAAACCCCTTGGCTCATGCAATAAGACAATCTCATAGTATTTAAAAAAAATATCAGTTTATTTCAGATAGGGTTTCAAGACAAATATTCATATATTCTCTTAATGATGAATTTGTTTCTTTTGTTCATGCTTTCACATTGTATACAAAGGTTATTAGATATAGATAGAAAATAGCTTTTATTCACAATTGCATTGTATTTGTATTCAGGGACCTCATAAGAAACCGAATAATGAATTAATCCTATCAGTGAAAATGTAAATACTGAATCAACACTTTATAGTGGTTTCAGGTGTGGCTCTTTACTTTCTTTGTTTTTGCTTTGAAGTGCACATGAGGCACTGATTCCTCTCATCAGTACATGGCCCATGTGTATTCCCCTGCCAAACAGTTAAGCAGCCCAGCTAACCGCCTCAGTGACAGGTCAGGCTTGGCTGAGCGCCAGCAAGCCCCATGAAAGTGGAGTCACAAGGCAAGATCGGTGCTGAGTGTGGGGTACAGCTACTCAGAGCTGTTAGCCTCGACCCACTGCGACTTACATACCGCGGTACTGTCTCGATAACACAGCATAACCTCGTCAGACCAACCCAAAACAAGGATGTTTGTGCAGTGTCTAGACTGTGAGAGGACACTTGAGATGACAAGAGGGGGGCCATGCTCGCCGCTTTTAAATGTCACAGCAAATGAGTGCTTCTGAAGGGGGTAACACGCTGGGCCTTGTAGTTGACACTTGTTATGACTTTAAAACTACAAACTAAGATGCAGTTTGTAGCCTCAGTCTTAATGTCTTCCTAGGAAGCTTGAAATGGCAGCAATTTGTAAAAGGTCTAAATCCAAATCTTTCTAAACCACACATATTTTTTTCATGGTGGTAGGCACTGAGCACAAAGAAAAGAGTGAGCCCAACAAAAGGCTTTGTAAATTCTTGAACTCACATTTCTGAGATTCTATGTGATCAGTGCAGATGTTTACTGTAACATTCATCTGTAAAATGTAGTTGTTTTCACCTCTCAAACTAGACATTAACTAAACATTAACACTTTGTTTTCCTGTAGGTAAAGCATGGGTCCTGAGTATGCACATACGGTATGTAGAATTGCCAGGCTTTAAAGTCTCTCTATCATAAACAATGACAGTAACAAGGCAGTGTTTGTTATTGCTTTCCTGCAGGGCTTTATCCAGTCTTTTTGATGTGCTCTGTCCACGGTACAAATGGACAATCCTTCATTGTCAAAGGACACTGGAACCCCTGCGCAGTCCGATAGGTGCGCCCACATTCATCATCCTGACAAAGGGAAATAAGCAATTGCCACAGCACTTAACTGGTTTCAGTCATCTGCAAATATTGGAATAAATACATTGAGCAGAATAGAGGGCCCTCTGGGCTTAGTCATATTTTACCTGCCCTTTTTGTGTTGATGCTTTTGTGATTCACGGGCATTGTAAAGTGCACTACCACTTTCAATCTCTCAGATCCTCTGTGCAAGAAATCACTTAACAAAGGGATTTTAATAGTTATGCAGAATCTGTTTAGTAAATTGTAATTATTCAGAGAATAATCCAACCCATTTGTTACTGCAATATCAAAATATAGTTATATATATTCTTTATGGACATATGGATGCATGTTATTGTGTGCACAAGGAAGGAGGCAGAGGGATTGATTAATGCAGAAATCCAATGAATGCTCCTCTGTTAAAATGCAGAGCCTGTGTGTTGGCAGGGACCGAAAAGTCCTTAGTTAAGCTAATCGCCAGTCCATTTGGCAAGGATTATGCCCAGCTTAGGGTTCGTCCTACGAACAGGGTCTCTGATTCATAACACTGATTTGAGTAAGTAATTTTGTTGATAGAGCAAATAGTCCATTTTGAGATTGTCTTAATGGCTGTAAGGTCTTCATGGGAAGACATCAGTAGGAGTGAAAATGCTATTAAGGCAATTAAAAATATGAATGTATTCCCCAGGAGAGTGAGAGATGGAATGGGTTGACTTGAGGACAAAGAGGCACAAGCCAGAAAAGTATCAGCATTAGTTCCTGATGACAGCCAACAGGGGGCACAGCACCAGTCCAAAAGGCACTTCACTTTACAGCACCAGAACTAAGAGGAGTTTAGTGGGCTAAACTTGTAGATAAGAAACACTACAAGTGTCCCAAGATCAACACAAGGTAATACAAGAATAAGAATATCAGGCAGTGGTATAAGAATTTACCTGCATAACATTACAAAACCTGTAAAACATTTCTATTATGTTAAATGGGGCATCCTATTAAATCTTGTATCTACTGTAAAAAGTATTTGTCCCATTGCTGTAGTAAAGCTTAATTTAACTTTGTCACGTATCTTAAAATATCATTAAAATGTAATGTCTAATGCTTTAATGCTTCCATTTACCATTTTTTGATTTTTACCATGCAGTCTGAAGTCTATCACCATGTTCTTAGCACTGAGTTGTATGTGAAGTAATGGAAAGTCAACCTAATCATCCATGTCTCTCAGAATGTCTGGTATGAACAGACTAGAATGAAAACAAAACATCTAATTATACATCACATTCATCTGTAGGAAGTAACAAGGTTGAAAAAGCAATTAAAACTTGAGACAGATGGAAAAAGTAGCTCCACTAGAAAAAAACAATGAGTGACAAAGCAATGCAATGCAATGAACAACGCAAGTCCAACAGTAATTGTGTTAGGCACATAGACGTGGATTTTTTTCTCAGAACAATAGTCATTTAACAGCTTTTACTGACACAATATTACCTTCTTAAGCTTAATTAGCTGTCTCTGTATATGTGCCAAAAAGGAAAGTTTCTTATTTATTTTTACAGATTTCTTTTTCTAAATGTATTGTTTTGTGTTTTATTTCATTAGTGATAATAATGACATAAGTTGTTAAAATTGTTTAGCAGCAAACACATTTATTTTTGGATGTAATAACATAACAGAGATCTAATCAGCTGCTATCTTGTTATCTCCCTAATGACAAAAACAGTCAACAAACATTATCTTCTGGCTTGGCATTTTCAATCAATTGCATTAAGTGGCAGAAACATTTGTAGAGACAATGGCACCAATCCAAAAGCAGCCCCAGATTGGCACCAAAACATATTAACATCATGGTGTTGTTATCTAAAGCCTATTAAACGTTGCATCTGGGCCTGGTTCTTGTCCAGCAGCATGCCACTACTAAAGCGACATTACGGGAGGATGCATCTGAGAGAACAGGTTCATTAAGCTTTCGCGAGTTACTGCAACATCTAGGAATTTAGCATCTTGGCGAATGGGATAATCACAGAATAGGAAAAAAAGAAAAAAACACCACTCATCCCTTCCCTAGACATTGTTATGCCCTGCTAGCTCTGGCTGCTCATTACCAACATTGCAAATATTCAAATAAGCCAATGGCAAATGAGTGTGCAGACCGAAACAAAACACTATTCGAGGAGGGGTTGGAGGGGTCGAGGATTTTATGACAAACACAGCTTATCAAATAGTATCCAGAACTGACATTTGTCGTTCTGATCACGCATTTGACTGTGATGGGAATAAATGGTGTACAGGAAAGCTGTTCCTTCTCAGTGTATATAATTTTAGCTGAGACTCAAGTGGCTGATAAGACGGAGAGTTAGCTAAGCTTCAAAATTGGATGCTTACAGAAGTGTGGGAATCTAAATAAGATATAAAGGCTGCAGCCTGTAACCTGTGTGCTTTTCCTTATCAGTTTGTGAAACATGCAATTAGTTTAAGGTGGCCGCAAGGTTTACTGAATAACCCCATTAAAGAGAAGTGTTAAATAGGAAAGCGCCCAAAGGCAAACATAATGGGTTTTTCCATTGACATGCTTTCTATTTGAAGGGAGAGAATGCTTTTCCTGTTCTTAATTCAGGCTTGGACATCTTGAGAAGGCGGTAATGTTTATATTTCATAATTTATAGACATCCTAAATGGCAAAATACATCACAGTAAACTAATAATCATTAGACAGTGAGCATCTGGCTTTACATTAAGAGTCTGGGGCCAATATAGCTTGCCTTCGTTTTCAACGTATGATTGGAGAGAATATTTAGATGGACTTACAGCAAGCGCACACACTATACATTGGGAGGCAAATCATATCAACGCTGTGAAAAAAGAGGGCTTAATGGAATCTATTTTTAAACACCGCTTAGCATAGCATGGCTGAACAGAGCTCTAGTTGCCTTGTGCTTCAATCGTCCCGGGGTTTGGTTACGTTGTGAATCAGCCAAGTCCTTTAGATGTCTCACCCTCAATTGCTTTCAAAGATGCAGCCGCCATCGAGACTGCCTTTACACACAACAATTTTAATCATTGTTTGAGTCAATAGGAGTTCAAACAGACAAAGCAACCAAACTTCATATTACATTAGTTTTCTTCAAAGAAACACTTATTGGACGGTCTGTTTTGTAAATATAGTTCTTGTGACACTATTTGTAATGGTTCTCATTTTATACAGCTCTTGGTAACTTAATAAAGATTGGATAGTTTTTATTATTTGCATCCTAATCGATCTATGCACATAAGTGTACATAAATGACCCATTGACGATGTATAAAAATGGAACGTGCCACACAACGTCTGCAACAATGTTGAAAACCAGCAAAGATGACTTGTAACCAGAACTGCCCTGCCAACACAGTGAGTACAGCAAGTAAATCAACATTCGTACTAATGAAAAACCTGACACGTGGTGTTTTATGTCATATTTTAGTGGCAATGTGTGCCATTGGATGCCATAGGAAACACACTTGTTATAGCACCAGTTGAAACAGTTGAATTATGGGCAGTGATCTCTCTGGCCAATTACTTTTAAAGTAGCTGCAGCAGCTCATCTGGAAGGCAATCAACTGAAATTGCAATCAGCAGGTTAGCAAATGAGTGTTTAGAAAAATATGAGCTTGGTCTGTGAAACCCTTAGAGATGTGAGGAAAGCAAAGTGAGATTTTTTTTATGTGCTGTACTTAAAAACAGAATCAAAGTTGTCCATGTTCAGCAAAATGGCACAGTAGACTACAGTACAGGACATTCTCTTATGTTGCAGTCATATGTCACCACCACTAAATGACTTTGACATGTGGCAAGTGGCAAAACATTGTAGATTTTGCAGTCCAGGCTAAAAAAAACACTATTTTAGCATATTGTCAAAGCCTGCAATCTGTTATCAACTCCCCATGGACTAATAGAAGAGGCCAATTTCCAAGACCAAAATTAGCTGCAATCAAGCTGTAACCAAGCTGCTGTTTGACTGGCACTTACACACATACACTAACACATACACAAAGGCATTTCTTTTGGAAAACACCCCACACATACAGCATTCTGAATGAATAAACCCATCTATTCAGCACTGAGATGATACTGGCTCCAAATAATCCCATTCTTGTAATCCTATACAGTTGTTATTCTCCTCTTTGCTAAATATTACTGTTGTGGGTAGTCATTTGAAAAAAATAAATATAAATAATTTATATGTTTATAATAATTTTTATATGTTGGGGCACAGTGGCTCAGTGGTTGAGCGGTCGTCCTTCAACAGGAAGGTAGGGGTTCGATTCCCGCTCTACACACTGCCGTTGTGTCCTTGGGCATGACACTTAACCCACCTTGCCTCCAGTGGTGTTCCAGCTGTAACAAAGGTAATTAGAAGCTTAATGTAAGTCACTTTAAATGAAAGCATCAACTAAAATATAAAATGTAAATGTAACACTGTTGAATGGACGCTTCATGTAAGTCGGATAAAAGCGTTTTCTAAATGACTAAATGTAAATATATAAATTACACAGTAAATGGAAAAAAGCTCACTTTGTTATTCTAAATTTAACATTTTAATTGAATTGTCTCTCAGGTTTTAATGCAGTGATCTCTCTGATTGATATGTTTGATTTATGATGGATAGAATATAGCCTATATGATACAGTAAGTTCACCAGGCAATTTTTTATACGCCTGGTAACCACTGACCTTGACAGCAACATAGCACATTCCCATCCTGTGATTCTGACAACCATGTCATCCATCATGTGCTGCTGAACCAAAGACGCGGGTCAGAAACGCCAAGTTAGTGGGGCATTCTCACCTCCACGTGGTTCACAAAACCTGCAGTCTAGCCCTCAAAAGATACAGCCGAATGTTCATTTTTGTCAGGGATTAATGATGTATGGCCTTCCATTGGTGTTGTGGGAGATAGGGCTGTCTGTCAACTGCTTTCCACTGAACAGAATACGTGGACACACAAACACTCTCTATGCAATCAATACAATACAAATGTCTACACCTGAGCTGGATATCCTGTTGCTGAGTTGGCTTACACTCTTTACTTTTTTTCCTTGGGCTTTACAAAGATAGTGTGTGCAGCTTCAACATATCACCTCCTGACAGAGCGGACCGCCATTCCCCGCTAGTACACACTAACAAGAGAGCAAGATTCCTGCTTACAGCATGTAGGTCAGTGCTGCCTTTCATGACAACCTCTTAAAAGAAGATGTTATTACCAGTAGATGTGAGCTCCACTCTCCCACGGACACATTTTTTGTCTAAAACCACATGCATCTCCCACCAGAGTACCACTGCATTCACAGCACATGTTGCTATAAAGTTCTGTTCTAAAGAACCCTGACCTTAAAAACAAAAATCTAACCAGCCTCTGTGATATTGCGCTGGCTTCTTCCTAATAAAAACATATCTCCACTGTTGCAGTAACATTTTGCCCCTGCCAATGTGAGCCTCTACAGTCATTACAAAAGCCATATGGACCCTGACATGGAGTTAATAATTTGAGTGATGAAATATTGCCATAATTGAAAGACAAAAGCTTAATTACACATTTTGGCCTAATGCTGATGACTGTTTTAGAAAGTGTGTAGGTCGGACAGTTTGTAAGCCACAAGCCATGTCATGAGCATTTCAATTAAACATAATCAACTTAGTAAATTTTCTCTTGTTCTGCTGCTCCAAGAGAGAGCAGCATCTATTATATGCCATATTATATTACTGTGCACCTCCCAAAGGAGACATTATCTTAAAGTATTTTCCACATGGTCGTTTTCTGCTATAAAGTGAAAGACATAAAATGAACAAAAGAACTTGTGCCAGAAAATATAACCGTGATTCTAATTCAAAAGTATAGAGCTTTCATAAGTTTTTAAAATGATAAAACACCTCCATACGATAGTGTTCCAGGATCATTTTTTAGGCTTTCATTAGCTGGTGCTGACACTGTCGAGACTGTGACAAAACCATGAAAAGACTTACTCATAAAGAGGAATCTTCTGTGATGATGAATTGTCATTATCATTATACCCTTCGTATCGAGCCAAGTAGCCATTTTTGGAAACATTACAAATGTCTGAGCCCGAGTCACACAATGTGTCACAACTACAGCCAAGAGGAACAGTTGGTTATAGATGGCTGACGCAAGAGGGAACAGGCACACTGTAAACATCTGACAGGCAGGGTGAGAAGCATTTGCCAGAGGTCATTGTGGATCATGTTTACTAGTTGCAGTGGGATAATGCTCACACTTTGTTTATACAGCACTCTATTATTTAAATAACTGTTTTTTTTCTTCCACACGATGTACCATCTAATTCACTTAAGCAGTTCTCGAGTGAACAATCACCACTGTTCTCTACACAATCTCTATACACTGACCTGCCACATATGAGCACTTACATCAGCAATCCACCTATGAATGGATATATAACGCAGCAACTGCAAGTGAGCATAATTTTCAGGTCTATAGAACTCAGGGCATCTCCCAGGCAGCCATTTAGTGGATCTATAAGACAAAAGGGTAAAAGTTTTGAAACAGAGAAAGGGCATATGTAAGATTTAATTCCTGGAGCTCTAGCTCACATGAATTTTAAGGATCTGCTGCAAACAATTTAGAGCCAGACCCTGTAGCACACTTTCAGTGGGGTCTATGCCTCGATGGGTTAGAGCTCTTTGTGTAAGAAAAGGAGGAAACTCTACATGTTGTGTGTATTATGACATTTCTGATCAAACTGGAATGGGGTTAAAAGAATTGTACAAGAATGCAGCCTAGCTTGAATTGTATCTTTGAATATATTCACAGATTTTTTTTTTATCTATCCTTATCCACTATTGACACGCCTGCTATACATTAGACTTTGATGATTAGTGTAGCATTTTTTTCTTCCTTTTCTATTTTGAAGACCATTCTGTTCCAATAACCAGCACAATCCTATCTAATGAACAAAAATAGTAGCTGCACTAATGGCTTGAAAAACACCAGTCATGCCATTGTCGTTCGTGAAATTGGCTGGCCACTGTCATTCTCCTCTCTCGTTCCTCTTCTTTTTCTTGTGCCAGAAAAAAGGGAAAGATTTGGAAGAAGCCTGAAGCAGGACTGATGATTGATGACACGCCTCCTCTGGTGCACACTTCCCCGCTGACGCACTCTCACACTGCTACACTTTTCAGCACTAATTGGGCAAACCCTGCAAACTTCCTTCCCAGTATGTGTGGTCCACGTCCAAGCAAACCAGCCATTCAGAAAAACGATGTGAACTATTCTGCTCCAAAAAGCACTCTCCAAAATAGCTCTTACATTTATTAACACACTTAGGTCTTGTTTACTGAGGTTGTGTGCCTCATTACAGTTTATTTCAGAGGGTAGAAACTTTTGAGTATCTCTTTGAAACAAGTGAGTTATTTATATCAACTTACAGAAAAATCCCCAAGCAGAATACATTACAATAGTGACTCCAAACAATGACAAAGCAATGCAATTCAGACAACAGCCACTTGATATTCCCCAGCAGTGTTATGGGCCAAGGTGCTATCTGGGGCCAGCATTATTTGTTTCTCCTGACTCCATTGAGGGTGACTTACATAACCTATGATATGTGTACAGAGCATTTATGAAGATGGATATTAAGTGACACAATTTAGATTAAGTACCTCGCCCAAGGACACATCAGCAGTATCCTCTGCCCCCGCGTTTGAACTGACAGGCTCGGGATTATTAATCCATTTAGATCCGGGCATGGAATAAACAGAAGGCCAGTGTCCTTTAGAACTGTTTGCTAAACAGTGCAGCATGTTCGCATCATGACTGCATCCACAATATTCTGTAATGCAGGCAGGGGCAATTATAAAGCTCGCGAAGCATATGGTCTGAGAGACATCTAATAACAGTCTGTGTCTAGTGTATGTTCGCTGGTTTTCAATGAAGGACAAAGGTTTAGTTTACGGATGGAGGAATTGCTGCAGTGCACTGACGCATGACTGATTTGGGCTATTGGCAAGCACAAAGGGTATTATGTAAAATAAAATAAAAACCCTCCTGAATAAATATACATGATGTGCTGATATTGTAACAAGGAGAAAAACTATTCTACTTTTATTGCACAAACTTCTACTATATAAGCTACTGTATGTTTTGTTGCAATTTTTAAATCCCCGTTCTGTGTTTTCTTGTCTCTGTTGGCCCACTTACTTTTCCTCCTCCTTTTATCTTCTTCTTCTATTTCAATGTAATTGTTAATGTTTAAGTGTCTCTGGGCCCCCAGACTGTATAATTAGGACCTGTCACTTCCTCATTGGCAGTGTAAACCAGGGGTGGCTTTAAGATGTCATGTCCAAGAATCATAAGAACTTAGATGGTGGAGGAGGTGGAAACAATAGAGGCGCTTTTGAATTAGCTCTCTCATCCAGGCTTAAACAGCCACTTCTAAAGACTCAGAACTTAAGGCAGCAGCGTCGGCAGGCTAGCTGATTAGCCGCTTCTGAAGGCATTTATGTTCACAGCCGAGTTATTTTTATTCTTTTTTTAATCACTACAAAGGAATGCTAGTATGAATAATTCATGCTGCGGTGTAAAATATCTACCTATTATTAACAGTAAGATAAAGAATATATATTTATCTGTGAAAAATTATTAACCTGGCAAAGTTGACTCTACATATACATTAAAAGTGCACATTCAAAATAAAAAATATATATTTCAAAGCACTAGCAAGAGAGCTAATTTGTCCAAAGAATGGTATCAATCATTTACAGATAGATTTTATTTTTTTATTGGCATTCAAAGACATTTGTCTTTTGAAGCAGTTTCACATTGCTGCCCAGACCAGTTTTGTGGTATTTATGTCTCTATTTGTCTATTGCCTTGGCAGCTGGAAAACTCAATCTGACATAGTATGTAAATAAAGATTTTTGCAGCCAGTAAACACATCCTGTCAACTGAATTTTGTGTCAAGTGTCAAGGCTTATAGGGCAAAATTAAACCTCGCCAGTAGTCAGAGACTTGAATCGGCTGCTGTGGCATATTTACTCTTGAAGTTATTGAGTAAACGTATTGATTGTTTAAAAGGCTTTTTTAGACTCAATAGATTTGCATAAGCCAGTTTCAAACTAACCCCCAGGATATGTTAAAAGAATAAGGTCAGGATCTTGCCCCAGTTTACCCATTCACTTGTAGGCAAGAAAATAAATCCTCATTTGAGTGATGTTCAAAGTCCACAGAAATTACCAGCAGGGTAAGTCATTAAGTAAAAGCAATAAAAGATAGAGTCTACTATGTTTGGCAACAAGACATTACAGTTAACACATTAATAAATAAAAAAAAACATTATACCAATAAAGTGAAAAGGGACTCCTGGAACACTCTAGGCTGTGCACCCTTTTTCATACTAATGCCACTTATGCACACCTGCATAGGTCTATTCTTGTATGCACGGGCAGGCAATGTGAGGCCTTGGTTCCATTCTCTAAACACTGACAGCTCTTTTAGAATGCTTAGGGTGGCGCGGCCAGAGAAAATATCTCCTCATCACCAAAATGCATGAGATGCTCTTCTGCAGGGGCCTTTACAATGAAATGCTGCTGCTCACTCAAGGTAAATCATTTAATTTCAGGAAAGAAAAACTCCGCCAATACATGGTGGAGACGCGTTGCAGTTACACTGAATGGATACTTCATCATCTCGGACGATTGGCTTGTTGTGGGATAGTATGATCAGGTTGCTCAACATGCCAACACGTCTGAAATAGAGGTAAACACAAATACATTGTGAAAGCCTGAGTATAATATAAACTATTTTTTTTTTCACTGCAGGATATTGTCCATCTATTTCACACTGCAGCTTGAAGATTAGCCATGTTTAGGTTTTGGATTTCTCATACACCTTTTTACATTATGTTTATTTTTTGCCCCAGGTCAACTTTTGTTTTTTTGTTTTTAATAAAAGCTCACTTAGGACCACCTGTTTGCTGGAATAACTGAATATCAGTGTAACAAATCCATGTAAAATAATCCAGAAATTAGCCTTAAAGTGTCTAGATCACCTTTCCAACACCACACTTAAGTGTATGATACACTTGCAAAACATCCCAACGTAATAAAAAAAAAATGTACTAAGCTATTCCCTAAAGTGGTCTATAAGCCAGTGAAGTCATCCAGCACAGCACCAGTTTTCACCTATTCTGTAACAATGGCAGGCGTAAGAGTAGAACGAAGAGTAAGCCTCTTGAACTTGAACTTGTTTTATGGCTCTAAGGTGGCCCCAAAAAACAAAGTTGACAGGGTTATTATCCTTTGTACAGTTTGAAAAGACGACCCATCAGCTACTGCAGTTAACACAAAAAAGAACAAAAAAACACAGGGGTGAAGACTCTGAAATGAAAGTGACACACACACGGCACAGAGAGAAGGCAGCGGGGGTATTGTGTCGAAATCAAAGCCGATGCCTAGATTGAGGTTCGAGGCAGAAAGACGAAGCCACGTTTTCCACTGAAGTCAACTGGCAGTTTGGGAGAGTGCTGAAAACGTACTGTAGTGGGAAAAGAAACTGGTGTGGTGCCTTAAGTGTCAAACAGATAAAAAGTTTGGGTATTTTATCAAACAAACAATTTTCATTTGCCTCCAGCAACTGTGACATTGATTTATTTTGCATCATCTACTTATACATTTTACTTGTGCTTCCTGGAGATCCATGCTAATTAGCTTTAAGCTGTAATCCCCATTTTTATAATGCTAACTAGTTGTAATGAGTCACAAAATACAGACAATTGCAGAGGTTAATTGTACAACCTAATCTCAATGAATTCCCCTCCTTTGATTTAAATCCCCCTAAATTATTGTTATGGCTGCTGCAACAAATTTAGCCCCCTCTCTCTCTCTAGTGAGTTTGAGTCATACCATTGTTTAAAAAAAGGCAGCTAAAAAAATTGTTATGTGCACACATGGTGTTTCTGAATATAAAGTGAAATATTTTATGAAACACAAATTTTCTCCTTGTTTTATTTTTTTCTCCAAATCTGCTTTACGTTGTTGAAAACACGTCAGAATATATGCATAGCCAATGGATGCAATAAAAACACAACTGCCACTAACACTACAGTGATGACACACAACAAAGGAGTGAGGGGAAATCTGTTCCAAAAACCTTTTCTGGAGAAGTGCCCAATAAGTATGAGATTTACTGCATGAGTATAAAGAAGAGTTTTCTATAAACAAAAATTAATAAATTAATTAATTTTCTTGTTCTTCTTGCTGTGTGTTTCCAGCAGCTATTTTACAGTTCACACAATGATGTAGGGGAGATGTGAGTTAGCATTTTTAAAAATACATTTTTTGTTATCAGTGTAACTTTGTTCACAACAGCCTCTGCAAAAGGTTAGAGTTTGGAAAGTGCAAATGAAGAAGCAATAATTTGCACACACTGAAGCACATAACTTGTAGCCAGCTTTCAGTTCCACAAACAGTTTTTGTGGATTAGAATCACCTTTGGTCTGAAATAGGGCTTACAGTTTTAAGAAAAAAGAAATAGACTGATCGTCATTGCCACAGATAAGCTTTCTTTAGGCAGTGTAAAGCAAAAATGGAGACAGCGATGTGCCTCAAATGTGATAAATGATCATTTCATGATTGATATGAGCCTAGGCATCCTTTTATTTTCCAGTCCTGGTTTATTGTGATAAATTTGGACAAGAAAAAAAGACAGCTAATATTGCTTTAGTAAGCCAACATACTAGACACAGAACAGATTGATGACATTGTAACTGACTGCTCTTACCTGCTTGTATTTTCAAGGCATTATGAAAGGCTTATAGGGAAAAAAGAAGTGATAGACAAAGATTAAGTGGCACAGGGAGAAAAAAAAAGATGGAGAGTTATTTTGTTGTTAGATCAAAACCCATTATGAAGAGAGAAAGGGTCTAAAATTAGAAATATAATGAGTGTCAGTCTCTGATCACTTTGTGAATTCAGTGTTCAGCAGTTGCTCAGACTGTCATGCTGAGTGTTCCACCATTTTATTTTTAGAATAGAGATCTAATTAATACGGCTTACTTTTCAACAAGTAAAATGCATTTTAATAATAAATGGACTCAAGTGCTTTCACAGTTAGTTGACCAGATGCATTAAGACAACAACACAATCTATCAGCAGATATGAAACAATTAAGGTTGGGACATAGCACTAACCTGTGTGAGTGATGACAGGGCCCTACCATTTCCATAATTAGTCAAGTGCTAAAGGGGCTGTTTTAAATTCCACTTGAGTAACACCAGATTTTGTTCCGTTTAATTGGGTTACTCCAACACCCATTTGTGCCATCTGTGCAAAAAGGCAAAGAGTTAAAACACTGTCATGAATTTACAATAAGCATTAAGTGAGCTTTAGGAGTGTTAGCCATGTCCACTTTTCATCAAACACAGAATTAATGAAAAGCTTTTTCATTAAAATATATTTCAGTAGCCCATCAGTAGTGCAACATGCATAAAATTAAGACAATATTAATGAACTGATCCTAAAATATTTTTTGTAATAAACTCTGCTTCTTGACTTGTGTTACTCCTGTGTTACTCCTGACCAAACTGGCAGCCAAAGGTAGCACTACAGTATTCCCAGTGATATTGATTTGCACCACTGCTTCAAACTCCATTTACTAATAATTACGAATGCACACTTTCCAATTACGCAGCTCCAACAAACATTTACAGCGGGCTGAAATCCACACACTCATTATGCAGATGACAGAAAAAATGGAAGAACATAAAACCTGCTCTGAGTGCCTCCAATTAAAATGTTTTGACCATACCAAGATTAAGCCTTCTCCGATCAGGAATTTTGATGTCAATCACCGATCACCTAAATCGGCCGATCACTGATCACCTATCGTGGGGTCTATTTGATTATGCACCTTAATAAACTCACTATTCTAAAAACGCGGAAGCCTATTGTAAATTTTAGTTTATTAGGGGTGGTAAAACTAAAAGGTAATAAACTGATAATGATTATTTTCTTTATTTACTTTTTTCAACAAGTTTACAAAATAAAAACAAAAAAACAAACAAAAACAAACAAAAAACAACAAATAACTTGTGCTACATTCAACAATCTAAAATCAGCCCTCAGCTTTACCTAACTGAACTTTAAATTAAAGAACAAATAACAGGCAGAAACTGAAGTGCTACATAAACCAGAAAAGGAAGTCGTTCATAACAGAAGCCCAGTGGTTTAAAAAAAGAGGAGAACTTGGATTTGGACAGAGGTTGAGCAAGCTTTCACACCACAGATGGACCGCACCAGAGTGCAGCGACAGCTGTACCTAGACCACAAGTTTAGAGCGGTCTCAGTACAGCCGTTTAGTGCGGCTGTTGTGTTCACACAGACCCAAACAAACCGTACTCGGGCCAAAAGCTCCTTTGTGCCTGACCTGCCAATGTGAAAACAGCCCAAACACTAATAAAAACTAAAATGATAGCTTCACACAAAGACTAGACAAAAACTTTATTTAAAACAAGCCACCAAATACAACCCTGTGGGTGGGTCTGGAACTTCTCCCACTGACTTTCACTGACTTCAAATGAACATTGTCAATCATAACCTCTTCAAATTGGGCAAGCTTTTAGCATCATTTTTTTTTCTTATTGGCTATATGCTTTCAAAATTTTGTTGGTCCCTACGAATGTCCAACAGAATTCTTATTGGTGGTATGTGTATTTGCTCCGCCCGGAATCAGACAGAGACAATTAGACAAATCTGCTTGAATATTTTTGTAAATGGGCAAAATGCTTTGTACATACAGTACTGTTCAATGTGACTAACCAGAATAATCCAGGTTTTTAGTATATGTTTTATTGCTAAGTGACAAACAAGTTACCAGTATGTGCAGTAGATTCTCAGAAAACAAACAAGACCCAGAATTCATGATATGCACGCTCTTAAGGCTGTGCAATTGTGCAATTAGTTGAAAGGGTTGTGTTAAAAAAATAGCAGTGTCAGCCGTTGACTGTACAAACTCAAAACTATTTTGTACAAACGTTTTTGTTTCTAGGATTTAGCAATCCTGTGAATCACTAAACTAATATTTAGTTGTATGACCACAGTTTTTTAAAACTGCTTCAGATCTGTGTGGACTCAACTAACTTGTGGCACCTCTCAGCTGTTATTCCACTCCATGATTCATTAACAACATTCCACAATTCATTTACATTTCTTGGTTTTGCTTCAGAAAAAGCATTCTTGTTTGTTTTCTGAGAATCTACTGCACCTACTGGTAACTTGTTTGCCACTTAGCAATAAAAAATATACTAAAAACCTGGATTATCCTGGTTAGTCACATTGTACTGTTATTATTTTGAACAATACTGTATTGTTTTTGATCCTATAGGTACTGAGAAGATTCACACACAGCCTGAATTGGGAGTTGTGTGACGTCATGTCCTGAAGAACTAATAGTAGACACTGAAATCCAATACTTCTTTTTGGGACCAGCAATACCACAGTAATTCATTATAAACACGCGCTCAAGAACCCAATTTTTGATCACTTAACTGTGTTGGTGCTACACTTCTTATTTTGCAGACTGGGATTCAGAGAAATACGTAAGCCTACTGCAAAAATCAAATCAAAACCCATTTCCCAGAAACACTACTTAAAGTGGTGGTGTTCTCATGCTCAGCATACCAAGCACCATGTACCACCGCTAAATGCACTCTTTTTCTCAGGACTTCACTTTCTGTAACTCAGGCTTCAAATTCTCAATGTCAGCGTTTTCTAATGTAACCTGCTGACTTACCAAGTTTTACTAGTGTTAATGAGAGCTCCTACTGGGATTACACAGTGTTTTCAAGATTAACACGGCTACCAATAAGGAACACTGGTAGATGCTTAAGAGTTGAGGCAAGTGGTGGGCTCTGAGAAATTGTAAAATAAAACATACTTTTGAATTATTTTATCTCTTATCTTTCATTATATCTTTAGAAACAAAGGAGAAGAAGGGAAAAAGACAGAAGGCAAAAACTCACACACAAAATGCAGTGCTGCTTATGTGATAAATGTTGTAAGTAATTAAATAAATCCTTAACATCATAAATGATAGTTGTTTGCTAAAAATATATTTACTTATTTTTCTTATGTTTTCTCTAAAGCTGGAGAACACACTTAAAAATCAGAAGACTGTTTCTCAATAGGGTTATTTTAAATAGTCAAATAAATAGTTTAATATAATTTGACTCCTTAGTTCACTGGAGTAGGAGTAATTTTTCTTGTATCCAGCTCCAATTATCTTTGTCACATTGTGTTGTGTTTGCTCATGATAGTGAGCGTGTGAATCAGATAGTACGCCATGTTTCTGGGAATGCTTCATTTCATGTATTTTATCTGCTCCCAAAAATGTTAATTGCATTTCTTTCTTAAAGAACTGCTGTGAGAATGAATTGTAGAGATATGGAAAGATAATCTCCACACCATGTTTCTTTTAATTGCACCAGTATTCCCTGACAATGATAAAGCTATTGTCCAAAATGTGTTCTCACAAACAATACACAGGAATACCCTTAAGAAACAAGATTGTTTCTAATAGAGCTGATTTTAAATCAATGCACATATTGATTGTTTTATAGCAGCCTGTTTAAAAAACAAAATCATTTTCTTCCACGTAATGAAGACACCTGTAGCTAACAAATTGTCCAATTATGCTCCAGTGCTAAAATTAGAACTCTGTCCAAGCCAGCCTTTTAGCAATCCAAGAAAACAGATGAGACTCCTAACACAGTCAACATGTTCTATTGAAAAATGTAATCTGTGATCACTTTCAAATTTTCTAAATACCGTATTTTTCGGACTATAAGTCGCACCTGAGTATAAGTCGCATCAGTCCAAAAATACATCATGACGAGGAAAAAAACATATATAAGTCGCACCGGACTATAAGTCGCATTCATTTAGAACCAAGAGAAAACATTACCGTCTATTTACATGTGTTCATGTGTAAATACACACACGAATCTCTCTCCTGGCATTTTCTCAAAAGTTACGTATTTATTATTTCTTAAACATTGTCAACACATTAACTGTGCACCACACCTCATTCATTGTTTTACTGATTATATTTCTGCTAGAGGTTAATACTAGAGTTGCTGTCGTTTTGTGAACAGGGCATTTTGTTTGTGCTAGCTAGCTTACATGCTAGCGGGTTTTTAGCAATTGAGTTAGCGCTTAGCATACCTCGAGTGTTGTGCTTCATTTATTTAAAATCCAAGACCAAGAACAGATATTGGTAATCTGGCAAGTCTGGCAAGGCAAGTTATTCAGCTAATGGTACACAATAGTACACAGAACAACAGGCTGAATATGTATATTAACGTAACACATTAACAGTTAGCTACATATTAGCATAGCACTCACTCCAAACTTTCTTTCTGCTGCTCGATTAACATGTTACCGTGGCTGCATATTTTACTATCTGCAGTTTGTAATCTGCAGAATAGGATTTTCTTTTGGTGGCATTTTGTTTGCATTCAGTCTTTCTCAGTTGTCTTTAAGTTAATATTTCAGTTAACAGTTTTCAGTGGTAGGCTACAGGCGCACTGAGCAGCATAGAGCGCCCTCTCGTGGCTGTAGACGGTAATGTTTTCTCTTGGTTCATTTCTCTCGGTTCATTTTTATCGGTTCATGTCAAATAAATTGATAAATAAGTCGCACCTGACTATAAGTCGCAGGACCAGCCAAACTATGAAAAAAAGTGCGACTTATAGTCCGGAAAATACGGTTGTAACGTGAGGCTGCTTCTCCAGTCTTTCTCTCTCAAGTTTAATTTTGTAATTCAGAGCCTTCTCACAAGCACAAAAACTCTTCTCTAAAACAGATCTATCTTAAGGATTACCAAAACAGTAGCCGCTAAAGACAGCTCAAGAAGAAGCCATTAATGATATGTGTCTTGTTGACAAGAATACAGGAACTATTTCTACAATAATCTGGTTTTGAACAGCACTGCTACAGGCACGTTTACATTTATTGAAATTATACCCAGGTAATTTGCATAAATGTGTTATTATATAAACATGACGAATCACATGCCCTGCATAATGTAATCATTAGACTTTTGAACCACACTTTAAGCTCAATGCAGTTCCCAAACACTCAAGCCATAGACATGCTGCAAGGGAAACACAGACGCTTGGGGTAATCAATTTTCACCTTGTAGCACATTATGACCCAACGCGACAGCCAATGGACAAAAGAGCAGATGTCATGAAAGTGACATCTGCTTTATAATAACCAATGCACGTACTAAACAAATGTCAGATGAGTAAAGAGAAAATATTTAACTGTCCACAGTTGTATGCACAATGCAGATAATGTGTCTATTTGTGTTCAGTCAGAACATATGTTGTAATAGGCCTGGTTACAAGATGGTTACATGGAGGGGCAGCCATTGACAAGCCGAAAAATGTAGTGACATTGACCTTGAGTGAGTTACATAGGAAGGAAGCGGGATCAATTTGGGTAGCATGCTTTAAAAGGACCTCTAAAGTGTGCATTCTTAAAGATAATAAGGGCAGAGAAACCATAAATCAAAACATAAACTGATGAGATTGAGAGGAAAAATGCATCACCTTCACCTTTAACAAAATCCGCAAAGAAGACACTTTAGAGATGAATTCTGTCTCAACCTTAAGGTTTGTTTTTGTTTTTTTAACCAACACAGCCATAAACAGTGATAAAACATGGCTCTGCATTTTTTATTTTATTCTGTTCTTCAGGGGGTCTTAAAAAAGGCAGTTAGCATGAAAAGTCCTTTTAGCCATGCAGCACTAGCATGTAACCATGTCAGTACATTTTAATTTAACTACAGCAGATCTATTGCAAACGGACCAGAATAATGAATCTTATGAATACTTAAGCAGCCCCCCTCCATTCTTCCCCTTAAGCTAGAGGGGACCGACCCCACTGATTTAAAGGCATACAGTGGGTCAGTTCTGCAGCAAAAGCATCCCATGCTACATAGACATCATCATTTTTCATCCGCCACATCCTGTCCTCCAAAAAACTGTTTATACATCATCAGCTCATCCAAGACTAAAATACATGCAGATATTTGAAATGTGTATATATTTGGGCTGGGGCCGTTGCTATTCCACATTTCTAGCAATTTATGTGTACGTTAAATTTCACTGGGTTGAACTGTGATGAGCACAGGAACATTGAATAAGCACATTGCTACAGTGCACTGACAGTCACACTGATCACATTGAGCATGTGGTACAGAGACAACCAAAAGACTTAGGGATAATTAACAATGGCTGCCTCAGGTGTACACCCAGATGGGTTGTAAGAAATAAACCAGGTTTTCCTCTAAATGAGCGCATGAAACTGCAGATATTTGTCAGCTAACTCAAATGTTCAGAGCATACCTTTTCCCCTTACATCTCCCAACAAGCTGTTAGGAGATTCTTTTGACACATCTGTGGCCTAATTAAAAAAAAATGCTGAAATGCAGAATATGTTGTGAGCGTTTTTCATTGTTATGGTCTGTGTTAAGGACATAACCAACATTTTTGTCTTAAGTGCATCCAGAGAATTGGTGCATTAATATTTCTCTGTTCTGTGTGGCTTGTATGTGCACCAAGGGTAGGGATACCAAGCTATTTAAACTAGATACTATCTGCGGCACAAGTGCTTATAGTAAATGTCAAGACCTTTCAGAGCTGTAAAAATGACACAGTTGAGGGAAATAATACATGGCACTGTTTTTTGTCCTGGATATAACTTGAAAAAAATCAGCGCTGCCAGTACAATAGTGTACAGCCAAAATGGGTTTTCATCACCAGCTCTTTCAACACAAGGCAATGATTTCAGCTTTCTACGAATATTAGACTTTCCAACCAATGACAGGTCAATTTTACACTATAACAGAAAGGAAAATCCATGGTGCTTCCACTTAGTATGGCTGAGGACTGTCAAGCTAAATAAAAAAAAACTATGGTTATTGTTTCATTCTTGGGATCTGCTGGCAATTTTCTTATCTGTTAAACCATACTCTCCAATGTTCTCACAAGTCAGGAACATTTACCCTGACAGACTATATTAACTGGCTAAAATCAAAGGAATCTTCTCTAAGAGGATTTATTTCTTAATATTCAGAGCAAGATGTCAATATGAGACATTTTAATAAACTAAAAGACAACCTAATGATATCAATCCTTTTGTTTGCATGAATGTTTTATGGCAAAGTTGCAGTCTTCTGGGCTGCGTTTCAAATTTCACCATTGGCCATCCTTAGCAGTATAACTAAACAAATCCTAAATGATTGTCACATGTGTTGAGAAACTGGAGACAGAAAGCATGTGGTCAAAAACTGGAAACATAAAGCAGGGACATTTAGAGTAACTCTAGTGCTGTAAACAACTTTTCCTTGAATAAATGGCAATCTTTGACTCTGAAAGCTTGGGATGATGTTAGGTCAAGTTGTTTTAAGGAACAACATAAACAATGGCAAACAGCTGTTTCATTAAAGTAACAGTAACCAATCCAATTTATGATGCAACTATTGTTATTTGAACTACTATCTTCTTTAAGTTCACACTTTATACAGATATAAACACTGATGGTGATGCCTATTAATAATTAGTTAATAATTAATGATAACAGACATTATTATAGAACATAATTTGCACAAAAAATACCGGTAGAATGTGTCTTTTTATTTGGCTGGCCCCTGAATTTTTGGATTTATTATGTAATAATGTAAATGTTTCAAAATGACATAGACATGTACAAAAGGGTGGGCTACAATATGCTCTCTATATATTTAAGCCGAGTGGATTTCTAAAATAAGTAAAATAATGGCAGCATCTGTGCATAACTTGTGTGCACTCAGGCAAAGCAGCTCAACTCATTTCAAGACAAGAGCCTTTGGTAAGGGCGTTAAAATGGGCAAGCTTCTCTGCAGTCAAAACAAATTAAAAGGTTGATAATACACACGTGTACCATTCCTCATCTTCAAATAGCTCAAATCATTATTGATATGGGCCCAGTAACTTGAATAGGTGCTGCTGTGTTAAGAATTAAAGAGGATGGAGAAATGAACACGTGACGGGAGCTGCATCTTGTGGGAGCTACTCCTAATCCACAGCACTAATGACTAATTGCATGCTCTTGGGTATGTCAGTATTTGGGAACGTTCACATTTTTTAGCCTGCATTGACTTTCAAGAGGCTAGACAAAATTGCCTTCAAATTGCCAAGGGTCTTGTTGATAGTAAGCCTCGTCAAACAACCACCTTTCTCTGGCTCGTGTGAAGAAAATAATAGACACATTTTAAGAAGATTTGACAGATTAATCATTACTTTGGCACAGACAGTGTTGCAAGAAAACAGTTGGACAAAATACATATGTTCAAAATGTGCAAGCATTTCCTGAGAGCAACCAAATAATTACGCATGATTTCGACAATGAAAACATAATAAAAATAAAATTACTTCTCATTTGTGCATTTCCTGTTGGTAGTTAAGAAAGTGACAACCAACTTGGGAGGAAAGTGTTGCCTTATTTGAGGGCGGGGGCCAACTTGTTTATTGAGCTGATTCATAGCATAGGGATAATCTCTTGTCCAATAAAACGTCAGGATTCAGACAAAGCCTCTGTCGCTGATCACAGCCAACCCAGATTGACACTAGGGAATTAGACGCCCTCTCTTAAAAGACTGTCAGAGGCATAAGTCTCTGTGACAGGATGGCCCCAAGGCAGTGAGGGAATATAGTAAAAATATCTCCAAGCAGTTACCGAGGTAAATCTTTCATGTACACCAACACAATACATGACTCCTGGTAACGATACTCTTGTAGACACGGATAATGACCTTAAAAACTTAAAGCAGCTTTTAACAACCACACAGGAAAGAGCAAAAGCCAAGCAGAGAAACTTTAGACACTTAGCTTGTCTATATTCAAGTCCACACCCAGCTGTCAGACACAGCATCCACTGATTTCATATAGAAATGGGACCGGCTTTGGCCCCATAGTTTTTCCTTCTTGCTTTCAAAATTGATATTTAAAATTGGCCAAAGATATAATCACAATTTGTAAGATGATTGTCTTTTTCTGTTCTGTTTTGAGCAGGTCATTGTGTAGTTGCACTCAACCTTAAAGTGTTGTGCACAGCCTATATGTTCACGTCTTACTGGATTATTCCTGAATATGGCTCCTGTTTCAAAACTCATCATTAAGTCTAAACCACGCCCGTGACATTAAACGTTACCTGGGCAGCTGGCGTCGTAGGGTAGGCTACGTGATGAAAAGGGAGAATGGGGGAAGATAGCGCGTCATTGCCATAACTCAATTCTTAAACGAAGACCACACAGAGCAGCCTACGCTCTCCCCACTCTTGCCTCGTTTTAAAACTGCGACATCACATCGTACATTTAGCAAAACGGTAAACACATCTCAAACGAAACGCACTTTGTCGCGCATAGACGTCAACAAACTCACTTAATTGAACAATGTAAGAAAGATAATAAAACATTAGGGGTTAGCATTCTACAGCATCATCCTACCGATGTGTGGGGGGGAATTAAGGACTCGTCCAACGATAGTTATATTAAAAAACAGAAGCACCTTCTACGGTCACATTGTATAGACACGTGCGTGTATATAAGACACATTTTTGGCAAAGTGCAAGCTGGAAAGTATCTTGGTAAAACTTTATGTTAGCATCCCTGCCAAGCTAGCGGCACAAGCCGCGTCCTGCGTAGCCTCGCCTCCAATGTCCCCCTGACAGGGAAAAACAAGGACGGGATGGAGGGAAAACGACCCATTGTGTGTTTGTCCCAGGCGTCTATTGAATTTGTGTGGGTGACACATGTGGCTTTTAGGATGGTTTCAAGTGCGTGGCGGGGAAAAGTGAAGTTGTTTTAGCGTGTTTTTACCTCAGTAAAGCAGTGTCGCCTTGTCTGCTGACCACACTTTCAACCGAGGAGTAGTCCACAGTTTGTCCAGCGGGCAAACAGGACGGCAGAAAGCAGCATAGGCTCAGAATGATCGCAGTAAGCCACTGACCAGACACACAAGCATCCTGCACCGCAATCATTATGTCCATCACAGCTGTGTTTTGTTGTCGCCTTTTCCCAAGTCTTCTTCAAAAACAGCAGTGTTGGCAAGAAAAAGAGGTTTTATTCCCACACTTTTCCTCCTCCGTGAAGAAACGCTCCGCCGTGCAGTTTCCCAGGTTTGTTTTGCTAGATGTAGAGCCCACAGTGCGGGTGAAGTGTAGCCTACTCTCCAGTGGCTCGCACACCATCTAGTGAGGAAATGCGATGTAAAATGGGAGCAGACCTAGAAGCAGACAACCCCCAGGCTCTGATCCTGTTGCCATGCGGCCGTTTCCCGGGCAACCCGTTCCCAATGACTTGTGATGGAGCAGTAAAACCGGCAGGTATTGATACAAGCCAGGGGCAATTATAGATATCGACTGGAGAACCACCCCTATTTATCCCATATAAGCAAATGAACAAATTGAGCGTCTGTGGAAACGGAGCTTACTGATGGTGACGCAGACGTAAGCGATCCCTTAGGACAGACGTGGAAAATATCTCCAACTCTCAAGTCTTCTCATCACACAATTATTTGATTTGTTTAGTGCCTACACTGAAATAGGTTAACTCTGTAAAACTTTTGCAGGTCAAAAAGCACTCTTGACAAGCCCGGTTAACATTATAAAAAAATAAAAAACAGTGGTGTCAAACGAGTTTTGTAAAGTACAGCAAAGAGATTATAACTGAATTTTATAACAAGTGGTCATAGAGCCCAGTTACCACAAACTTGCCCTGCATCATGTTGCCTTTAAGCCTTAAGACTTAGCCTACATAATTCTTTACAGGCTGCACAGCTGTTGCCATGGAAATGACACACATTTATCTGAGGTGGCATGTTGACACAGTGTCATTGAATTTGTGTGGGTGACACATGTGGCTTTTTAGGATGGTTTAATTAGGGGAGGGTTAAATAAAGTTTTACAAGGGTAAATAAATTATAAAAAGTATTTTAAAGGGAATAGGATCTAATTAAAATTTAACTTATTGTTAAAATTGCAATTTTAAAGTATCTTTTTCCTTGTCAGTATCACATTTTTATGTGTCAAAATATCACATCTTAAAATCTTATCTTGCAGACCAGAGAGCTGAGATTGAAGTCTTTCGCTGTTATCAAGATGCACTGTCGAACTGCTATTGCTAAATTAAATGGGGTGAGTAGCTGAATGCCTCAGTTTTTTTAGACCAAAACCAACTTTATTTTATTGCCTCTAAAACAAAAAATATACACTCTCTAGAAATTCACACTGTCCACCTTGGGAGTTGAAAGAATTCCTTGGTTATTATTTATTTGAGGAGATAAATTGTTTATCACAGTGGTATGAGAGCATATGAGTTGGGGAACAGTTCCTTTTGAGGGCTAGACTTTGAAAGAGACACAGAAATGTCCTTTTTGGAGGTTTCAAAGGACGATTCACCGTGTTGGAAATGAGTCAACAACCAATGTTCCATGACAAGTGGCGTTAAAAGCGGGGCAGTGAAGGTTCATCTTGTCACAGACACAGCACTAATTTGCATAACTGAGGCTCCCTCTACTGTTAATAACTGTGATAATACTGCCAGTACAAACTCAGCTATTGTGACAGAGGTGTTTTGAGTTGAGACACGCAGATATTTTCACCATTGCATTGTGACATAGATTTTTCTTTTTCATTTCATTTCTCTGATCCCTCCAAATTACCTCAGAAAATGTACCTTGCCATGCATGAAAGCCATAATTACAATGAGTCCATTTAGTGTTAGTGTGCTGCGCAGAGGGGAAGAAGAGTGGCAGCCTTTAATATTCAGTTCGTAATAACCTTCAGGGATTATGAATAAGATGAAAGAGATCAGGGACCGGACTATCATAACACAGGGCTGTTTTGAGTAATGGATGCATCAGACATTTTTTCCATGTTTGTATAACCAGGCATCTTTTTTCAAACCTGTTGTAAAATCAATTTTTGCAGTTTTCTATTATAGGAAGTCAATGAAGTGACACACAAGAAGGTAAAATATTTTCTTGGTCTCATTATACATTAACTTACTTGACGTGCCGTGAGTGTTTTTAAAAGTAAACATATATTTCTGTTGGCATTTCCTGCCTTGCTGCATGTTTTGAAAGCATTTTGTCCAAGCATGTTTCAGACGGAATAATAGAAGATAAATGAATGACAATCATTAAGTACATCTACTAGTATTGTTTATTAGAGTGTATTTCTAAACTAGCAAAGCAGAAATAAAAGTGCTTTTTGTTCATTTGTTTTAGTGGTTGCAAAAAACATTCTTGCTGTCAGTATATGTATGTCTGCCATTGAAAGAGCAATTTTTATATTTTCCAATCTGGGGACCACAAAAAAAAGTAACTGGAGGGCCCGGAAGACCAAAAGAGGATGCCAATACACACCATAAAGAACAGGTAAGAACAGAAACAAAGATGACAAGGCGATTTGCCGTAGCAGCTCTAGGTCAAAATATCCAGAACACTAAATCTCTGGGCACCATGTGACACCATCTCAGCTACAATAAAATTCAGCTTTTGATAAAAAATGCTCACACTGTTTTCTGCAAAATACAAAGTAACCTCAATGCCCTTAGTTTGGCCCTCAGTTCTTCACATAAGAAATCCCATTATGGTACAGTTACAAAATAAATGCCACTTGTCTGAGAAACAAGTAATGTATAACATTTCTCAAACAGTACCTTGCTGTCAAAGTCCAATGCACATTTATAACATAGATGTAGTGGACAAAATACATTTTAAATGAACTATAGAGTTTGATATATGTAGCCCTCTAGCTATGATTTATTTCAGGTCCTTTTCTTCTGCTCTGGCCATGTGGGACCAAACCTTCAACACTCATGAGTCATAACTGATCTCTACATTCAGACAGCACCTACCGCATTTCATCCACAGAGACTGCTTTGGAACGCTCTCTTGAGTCATTATATATATCGCAAGAAGCTGATCTTGTAGCCCCAACTGTGCCATTTGCGTTGAACTCTTTCCAAGATGTGCTCCTCAGTCAAATTAAAAGAGGGAGTTGGAAAAGTTCATCTTGTCATAAAAAACATTGAGAATAGACAGCGGTGAGATGTTACTGACATCTTTGTAGCACATTCTGTAGTTACTGGTTAGTTTATGTTTAAAGCAAACGTCTGGAACAGTTGCGGGCCCATATGGTATTGAGTGGAGTGGTCCGTGGTGTATACAGTGTGCTTTAGGCTACACAATAATGAGACAGTAGGAGACAGAAATGGATACAGTTAAAATGTCTTATTAATTAACTTAAATGTTCTGATCATTGACACTGTCTTGTTACTCACTGCATTTTTAATTAGCCTTCAATCTTATTAGATAATACTTTTTACTACTATAATGTAGTGTTTTTTGCCTGAAAATACATTATTTGGTTACTGGAAACTGGTAAAATATACAGTAAAGATATTTAATTCTGAAGAAAACAAAACCAATTAATGCATCTGTAATAAAATAAAAAACACTAAAAATGTTCCAATTGTTGATGATTTGAAAAAAATACTGAAAGAACGAACTGTATAAGGATGTTCTATGCCTTCAGTCATGGGATACAAGCTCAAATGGGCTCATTTAAAACCTCTCCTCTTGCAAAGTCACCATAACGTTCTTATAACCAGTTCTTGTCAACTAAGTATGGCACGGCTAATATACATTCTGTTTTGTGCCAGTTTATTTTGATACAGCAGCTAAAATCTGTTGTGAATGACACCTCCATTATTCTTTAAAGGATATATTGTATTTGATTATGTTTTATTGTTGGTGATAAGTTAAAAGCAATATTGTTTCCATAAATCATTCACTACATTATCTTTATTCCATGCACTCCTTTTGATTTAAAGCAAGTAAGGTGAAGGCATCAGAGAAAGTTCAAAGTGTCTTTTTTGTTGTTGTACAGCAGTGTGTTCATAAAAAAATGTCACAGTGAACTTTGGGAATAATGTATCTGAAGTCTTTCCAGCTTGAATATTGTTAACTCTAAACGCCTGCAGTGCTGCCACAGTCTCTAGGTCTCCATTATACGCTTTACTTTTGTCACTGAAGTAACCTCGCAAGCATAGTGCATCTTGTGCATTTTTCTATGCCCAACTGCACAGGTCTTTGTGAAAGCTGAACAACCTGTAGTCACTTTAATGCAAAAAGTCGATGAATGGCTTTCTGGCTTTTAAGTATTTCTTTGAAATGGATGTTGCCACCAGAGTGTCTGTGAGAAGTGAGTGTCAAGTGAAAAAATCTTCCAAAAGAATTTCAGAAAAGAGGAAAATAAAATCCAGAACCTTGAAAATATACTGCTTCGAATCACCTGTCTTAATAATTCATTCTTAGTTGAAAAAAAGAAAGGAGAAAGGAAAGGACTTGGAAGATTTGGCGCAGACTGACATCTGCCATTTGCTGAAAAACAAAAGGCATGACAACTAACTTGAATTATCATGATGAGAGTTTTTAAACTGGTTATTTTATTACAAGCTCTATATATATACATATACATATATATATATATATATATATATATATATATATATATATATATATATATATATATATATATATATATATATATATATATATATATATATATATTTTTTTTTTTTCCGAGATAATCCATCTACCTGGCAGTAGTGTGGCATGTCACCTGTGCAATAATCATGCTCTCTAATCAGCATCTTGATATATCTATATATGTATGAAACTTCTAATAATAATTTATTCATCTTTATCTCTATCGATTTTTCTTCATTATCTCAAATCCTACTGTATTTTTTTACTCGTCCTCCATGCACACAACACACTTAGTGTTGCTGGCGGCTCCAGCAGTATTTTCTGTTAGAAGAGCTTGTTGAGCCTGGAGGCAGTGTTAATATTGCACATGGCAACCTTTCTTTCATACAATATCTTCTTTTATTTTTATCAAAAGTGTTTTTTTCTATCACTATTACTACCTGAAAAGTGGTGCATCTTTACTTTCCTTTGGTTTTCAAGTTCGGTGAGACAAAGGCATGCCAAAAAAATCAGCATCCTGCATGAACCTTTCAATCTACCCAGCGCTCAACCCTGCACGGATAGATATTAGTCAAGTCAATAAATGACCAAAGCATAGAGGTCAACTGTAGTCTAAAATAGACAAGACACCACAGGACTGATAACTGTATAGTCATGTGAACAAAGTGTCTTTACCCAATGGAGATCTTGTATAAAAAGTGTTAAATGTCACCGCACTTAATGCATGTAATTTGTTTGGATTTAATTTGAACACTTAGATTGACGTGACCTTTTAAGGTATTACAAACAACAACCAAGGTCCTTAAAGGAAATCACTTGATATTGACCTCATGGGTATTCATTTAAGGTGGACCATCGAAGGTCAAAACTGTGCTGGTGGCTTTTTAAATATCATTAGAAGTACACTGCTTCTATTGTAATGTCAAAGACAAAGGGGTTTTGATAATGGCAATGTAATTATTAGAGAGAAATTTAATTATCTTCTGAAAAAAAAATAGTTTAATCACACACAACTCTTGAGCTGTTAAATGATTTTAATCACAAAGAACAGACAGAAATGTTCAAGAAGAAACTTAACAGTCCATTGCATTGGCTTACACCCTATCTAATTCTTGGTGATTGTTAAATGCAAATTAAAAAAATGTTTTATCTTCATGGAAAAAAAGTGCCTGTTGACTAAATCTGAAAAATTCTGCAACAGTCAACACTCAGCTTTTTTGCATTCAGTCATTTCTGAATGAGGACCATGGGAAAATCATTGGTTACACTGAGAGCATCAAGCGACTTCTCTTTTTAGGTACAAAAGCATGACCTTCACACCAGAAGCCCAGAAGTTAATTTTACATCTCATTGCGAGTCAACTTTTAGAGCTGTGCTGCTCCCTTGCAGACAGCTGTCATAGAAAACTGGAATCTTCATAGCAAGGTTTAATCTGTCTGACCTTCTGCCACTGAGAAATAGATTACTGAGCGCACCTCCAGAGCCCCGGCTCTAACTACCTGTGTTGCTGTTTTGCATACCAAGAAGGACATCCAACTGATGCTCATTAGGTGCGTTGTGTACATCATTAGAGCTGTTTTGTATGTTATCACTGTGAGAAACAATGGGGTCCATCTGTGTTTCTTATAAAACAAGCCCATTTGATTATTGGACAAGCGTATGTGCTTCTAAACAAATGATAATCAACTCAAGAGGAGAAATGATTTGTAATGTAGATGCTGTCACATACAAAAAGGTTTACCCTTCCACGACAAGAGAGACATTTTTGAGAGGTTTTGACAGATAATAATTCACGGATAAAATATCCATGTAATCTTTGGTCAAGCTCGAGACAAGTCTCAACTTTTATAATCATTATTATTCTTTCATGTTTCATAGCAGACTATTTATTAGGTGCACTGAAACAAAAATTATAATATTTATTATCTGTGGACAAGGTGAGGTCTTCAAAACATCAGTCAATGGTTGGCGCAGTCACCGCACCAACCATTGGCCCTCTGGCTTGTCAATCAATGTTACTATGTGCGTCATGTTATGCATACAGTAAAAATAACAAAGGCAGATTTTTTATTTTATTTTGTAGAGGTTCACATGTGTTTTGCTTTTCTAAGTGTAAGCCAGCACTTATATTTAAAATTGACATGTTGTTCAGTATTGTATTATTTTGTTGTGATTGCATAATTTACATAAAAGTTTGTTTATTGGTAAGGTAAGGCACATTTTTTGAAAGGATAAGATTTCAAAATGCAGTACTGTGAGTCACTATTGGAAATGTATAGCACCGGAAAGATGCATTACTCTTATTTAATATAGCTGTATGTTTTTCTGGGAAGAAAACTCACTGTTGCTTTGCAAATACAGCAAATATTTACATAGACGTGAATAGATTGGAAGATTAAAAAAAGATATAACACAGAGTGGTAACATGTAAAGCTTTGCTCAAGCTGAAAAGCCTGGGGGTAGCATTGATATAAGTCCGGTTTAGTGTCCAGATTGGATGATCCTTATATTCAATATCCAGTTTATCCGACTGCCACCAAGCCCATATGTGTTTTTTATTGAAAGGCTGAACCTGACTAGACCCAAGAAAAAAACATGGACGCCTAAAATTGTGCATTTGTCATTACTCTTTTATTCTTCCTGTAGTGCAAAACCTTTCCAATGGGTGGTAGAATTCCCCAGGCTATTTTGATGGGAGATAAAAAAAAAAACATTCAAAAACAAAAACATAAATACTTTCCCCACCACTGGGCAACTGAGCAATTTTGTTACAGACTTTTCTCTGTGGTCACAAATGTAGTTTTCACGTTGTTTTGATTCAAGGAAAGAAAAGCCAGTATTTCTTTCATTTCCCCTCGACTGACAACCCCAGCAGCCCCCAGCAGGACAGTGAGGATCGAGGTGAATGTATCAGTGTGAAATGAAATGCTCACAGTGTCCTGAGGGAGGTGCTTGTTCGGTGGGGTCCGCCACTCAAGTAGAAATAATATTTGAGCTTACAAGGATTAATGGCATGGACAGATGACAGTGAGGTGGGAAAAATTTTTTTGAGAATTTGTTAAATAATCATACCATCTGTCTTTGTGCCTGATTGAAGCCTAAATTACTAATCCCTATTTCTGATACCATTAATGGTACCATTAATACAATCAAATAGTGAAACCCTTCACTATTTATTGTTTTGTAGGTTTATGTCAGATACAATAAATCTCTTTGGCAACTTAAAACTAAACTTTTGTTTGATTAGTCAGACCCCTATTATGGTCCTGTTAAGTTGAGTGTCTTTGTTTTAAAGTGATGGTTGGTAACTGTAACATTATGTAAATGTAAAATGTTGTAAATTCACCCAAATTATGTTTTGGTTTTAAACAATATATTTCTCACTGTCCCAGTCATCATTGTAGTCACTGCCAGCTCTCCAAAATTGTGCCGCACTAAATGTCTTAAAAACACCTTAATATGCATACATTTGGTGCGTTATATTATTCTTTTAGGATAATTGAATGCATGCAACATGATCAGTAAGTGTCACAGTCATATTTGTACTGATTAATTGAGTAAAAAACTGATGATTATTGTGTAAATGTCAGTTTGAGCATTGAAACCTTCTTATCTAGCTGCTCACACTGCTTCCTGATGCTATTATTTCAAGCCTTTCTCCTGTTACTGTCAGCTCTTTCTGTTGCCTGAGGCAATTATATCTTTAATTGAACCTGCTCAGTGTTTAATTGGACACCTTTTCCTCATCATATCACATTATTCTCAATTTAACGAGTATTTTTGAACTCTTTCAGGTGCAGAGAGACACACTTACAGTATACTACAGCCAGTAGCTTGAAAACATAGAAATTCATACTAAAACTGCTCCGATGGCTAAAAAATAGTTAAATAGAACTGTCAGTTACTTCCAGATTTAATGAGGACAAATCTTTTGGGGTATGACTCTAAACATCTGTCAAGTGTAACTAGAAGTCTCAGCTGGGAAAGCAGGTATCAATGCTTGTCACATAAAAGATCTGGAGGTGTATTTATACTGGGACTCGGCACCAGAGGACACATTTATTCAGGATCAATTAGTGCCAAAGACCAATAAGAAATAAAATTGATTTTCAGCAGCGATCTGTTCCTTATCTCTTTTACTGTTCACAATGAGGTCAGAGGTCAGAAGAAGGCTACAACCTTAAAGCATGTACTGAACTAGTCTTTTGTTGTTTAGTGTTTAGTTTAGCAATTACAGTCCAATATAGACTGTTCATATTATGCCTTTAAATTATACTGCCTAATTGTAGACGACATTAAGCTTATCAGAAACAAAAACGGTCAGAGTCCTTCTCAGAGCATCACACTCTTCGCTCAAGCCTGAACTTTAGCTAGATTTGTGTTGTGGCTGATATCACATTAAGCAAAAACTAATGAGTGTAAATTAAGGGCTGGGCGTGTGGGAGTGCTCAAGTAAACAATTTTATTTTCATTAGCTACAGTGATGCGGTTACTGAAAAAGCATTTAGTTAATTTGCTTTTATGATTAAACAAAAACAAGTTGCAGCGTTTTTAAAGGACAGGAGAAATTTGATTGTCAGTTAAAATCAATAAGCTTGCCACTGTGATTAAATAGATGTGAGCTGGAGGTAAAAGGAGAAATGAGTAACGTTACTAAAGTACATTTATATACATCCATACATTCATCTTCTTCCACTTATCCGGGGCTGGGCCTGTGCAGTCTAAAGATTGACGCCCAGACTTCCCACTCCCTAGACACTTAACCCATTTTAATGACATAGTCCCTCCAGTGTGTCCTAGGTCTTCCCTGGGACCTCCTTCTGGTGGGACACGCCTGGAACACCTCCCTGGAAAGCGTCCAGGAGGCATCTGATACAGCTGCCCGAGCCACTTCAGCTGGCTCCTCTCGATGTAGAGGAGTAGCAGCTCTACTCTGAGCTCTTCCAGAGTCCGGAGGTACTGTCCCCAGCCACCACGCGATGTTGCAGAGCCGTGTCAGCCACGACAGCCCCACAACATCCGCGCACCACAGTGGTAGAAAGTCCAGCCTCTCTTAAGGGCCGTGGTTCCAGAGCCCAAGCTGTGCGTAAAGGTGAGCCCGACTAGCTCAGGATCCTTCTCCGCCTGCGAGGTGTACCCACCTCAGGCTCAAAACAGCTGGGATAGGCTCCAGTCATCTTTGCCCCTATCCAGGATCAGAAAATGAATGAAAGAAAATGTGATATCAAAGGCAGATGATATAATTTTCAGATAGCCAACTTGCATCTTCTGAATTTAAATTGACTTTACCCATCTCACTCTGAACAAGGAAAGTCTGAATGAGTAACACAAATTAGTAAGGCCATAATCCTAATGCCAACATTGACAATGATTTAAACAGACCCGTCCAATATATTATGACCATTCAATGGTTATGATTGCCTTGTCTATCCTCGTTTACTCGCCCTTTTTCCTGTTTACAGTTGTGTTTAATTAGATTTACTGTTGTTTACTGTCCTTCCTTGACTTTTGATTGTACAATGTCTCTGACACAAAACACCACTAACAAATCACAGAATCAACAGTTTGGAGATGCTCTAAAAACGTTTTGGTTGTTGTTGTTTTTTTCTTTGTTTTTTTTTGTTTTTTTAAATGAAAGGTGCCATGGTAAGAATGCCATTCTCATGGTACCTGCATTGATTTCTTACATCATGCATGTATTTTTACAGCCTCTCTAGTCAATGTAATTGTAATGCAAAATGCCAATATAGACAAATGTTATGGTGCTGATGACACATTGAAATGATGTCACATTCAAAATGTTGAAATTACCTTTAACTGATATACTATAAGGTAAAGAAATTAAAGCTTGTAAATTAATTGGTTAATCTATAAAGATGTGGACTTAAACATCACAGCAGTTCTTCTGTCATCAGAGCCCTTTGTTTACTCTTGGCTAAAAGTCTTTCAATTCCAATCAAGTATGCTCTAATGGATAATTGTTGAGTGGCCAGAGCTCAAGTTTATTCCAATAATAAGAAAGCAATTTGTAGTGGATGGATCTGAGACACTAGGCCAAAGGAAATCAATAGAGAGGCAGAGCATAATGATGGAGATTCAGAAAACTCCTTACATTACATTACTCCATCTCTCCCGACCACGCGCCACCCTGACATATAAAATCAAATGCTCCATTTGTATTCGACGTGGGGCTCTGACCCAACACTGAAGACCACGGTTTGTCTTCTCACCTTTACCAAGTCAGTGTGGATTAGACTTGTGGTAAATGTCATTTCTTCCCAACAAACTTACTCTAGTACACTCCCCAAAAAATGACAAATTGCACTGGGTGTGCACAGCTTATGCATGGATTCATCTGGGTTATGTATCCAGGGCAGCACTGACCGATGTTCTGTTGTAAACCAGGAGTAGAAGCAATTTATCCATGCTGTATCATCTACACATAGGTTATTTTTTTTCACTGAAATATGGCAGGAAGAAGAATTTGTGTTACGACGTGCAACCAAAATAGAATACACTCACCACATTTAAGTCAGCTCTCTATAATATTCACATTTGAAATAACTCTTAAAAATACCTCTAAAAATCATTCCCCATTCATCCAGGGCTGGATTGTGGTGGAAGTAGTCTAGGCAGAGATGTCCAGACCCCCACCCCCTGAGACACTTCTTCCCACAAGTGAAAACAGAGGTGCTCCCAGGCAGAGACACACTTCATAAATGTGGCTATAAATCTTAATCTTCTTAAGATTAAGGCTGTTTCCGAATCAACACACACTTATCCCTATATAGTGCACTATACCGTATAGTGATTAGACCATTTTGTAGTGGTACAGATGGACCTTTGAGAGATTCCCTCTTGAGACATAAAAGAGCTGCAATAATCCAGTCAGTTTTGGTTATTGAACAAGAGTTGTTAAATAAACCACGTAAGTGTATTTATATTAATACTTATATCACAAAAGTGTTGTGTTTTATTTTTTTATATTTATTTTTACACAAGTCTATTATCAGCAGTTGAGTGCCCTATATAGTGCTGCACTATATAGTGATTGAGGGGTTAGGGACTAGGGAGTGCATTCGGACACAAGTGTTTTTTTGTTGGTTTTGCGATCTTTTTAAAATTTGCAAGGGAGGTTTACTTTTCTATTGAAGTATTATAAAATAAAATAAATCATACTTTTGTTAATTAAATTTACAGTATTATTTGGCAACAACAAAAAAAAAATGAATTGCAAGTTTCAAAATAAATACATAGCATATACAGCCTTTTAATTAAAGTTGTACTCTTGTTTTGATTGCATTTCAGTCATTACAAATATCACTTTCCTATTTTAATTAAACCAATTTGTAATATTATAAAAGGGAATAATTATGTCAAATCAGCAAGGAGTGAAAAGAAATGTAAAATATCATGTTGATGTGATTAAAATTGGAGTGCTTTTAGGTAAATCATTTCTATGTTAAAGGGTAAACTCACAGTCATTATCATAACAGGCATCATTCTTCATGTTGCATTGTCTTCTGCTTATCAATCTGTGTACTTGTCACCTGATGAAGTGAGCTCATATGGCAGCGTGACGCCCCCTGGCGCGACGTTGGCCAGGCATGGGGCAGGCGCACAGGCGAGAGGAGCGCTGCATCCAGGGAGAAGAAGATGGAGTACGCTCCTCCCTTTCTGTCTCCTGTGTGACAGGGCCTCTCCTCGGCACCTCCACATTCTTCTAATGAGGTGATAAAGTGAATGAATGAGGCATGAAAGCAGACATGCTGCTGGGGCCAGTGTGTTCCCAAGATGCCACTCCCCGCCCTGCAACCTTTTCGCCTTTCTGTATTTCGAGTACAGTAGGAGATAAAGCTCACAGGAGGATGAGGCAATTTGTGTGTTGGCAACACATTTATCAGTCCTGGGCACAAACACATAAAATCTACTTGTTACTGTACAACTGAGAGTCAATGCAAATAAAGATTTTTTAGAAAATCATTAAGGCAATACAAAATTGTCCTCTTTGTGATGTTAAGCCGGTCTGGTTAAACACACACAAACAAAGTGTTTTACATGAGACTAAGTAATGTTCTCCAAAATTACCTCAGTCCAAGTTCATACAATGAAGAAAATTGGTTTATGCTCTTTTTGTAAAGAAATAATGCCAAGAAACAAAATAGTCACTTTCATTTTGCCTGTTCAGCCATGTAAATGTTTCCAATGTGGCCAATTCTTTGTCATGCACAAAGAACTCACTGAAAAGCTTTTCTTTTTCCTCAGAGCATGTGCATTCACTCTCAGAGATACCAGAATCTGCCAAGCAGATTTATTAGGTAAAATTTAATTCAGCTAGAGTTATTTAAGGAGTCACACTGAGTCAAAATGATGGTCTTGTATTGGCGTTTTCTGACTATTTTTAAAGGACAGGGGAAATTACAAAGGGACTGCATATAAAAATGTTTTCCTATCAACGACAAGGAAGTGAGTTTTAATTTGGGGCATTAGATTCTAATAAACTAAGCCTTAAAGCATATTTTCTCAAAAAGGGAATTGCAATACTGCATTGTGACTACTTTTTATAGCATTACAAATCCAATGTAGCCCCCAGCTTTGGAGCCATCTCCTGCTGAAGACTGGGAGGTATTAATGATTAATAGAGTTACCTGATGCAGAGTCCTGTTCTAGATAGGATTGGGATATTGATGTCATTTCAATCACATTTTGTTGGAAATTCTGTAATGCTTTTCTGCTGCTGGAGGGGAAGTAAAGGTCTTCGACAGCGAGTGCAGATTAGCTTGCTCGCTGAATGTAATGACTTTCTGCTAACATTGTAATCTTTCCGTCCAAACACTAGGAGAAGCTCAGTGTTTCACATGTCACTGAGCAGATTGGTGGATTGTCTGTAGCCAAAACAGACAGAGGATTGTTTTCTTGTCTTGCCCACCGGGGAGATCAAGTATTAGCCAAAATCCTTGTATTAACGCAAACTAACCAGGAATCACAATGCACAAGCCGTAGTCAAACACAAGAATCGGGTAGACAGTTTGTCCCCCTCTGAGTTACAAATATAACATTCTGAGAATGGCATTGGCGCTGTGTGCACATTGTCTGCTTAAATGCTGAATAAATAATCCCAACTTGACAATAAGGCTCAGGAGAAGGAATGGAAGTGCTTAGGCCAGGAGCAGGGCGGCAGGAGACCTCAATTGGTATTCCTGCTTGACTTGCATCCCAGAAGGCCAGCCCTCATAAATAATATGATAATGCTGTACTTCCAGTTGCTGCTGAGGTGAGTTGTATAGCAGGTTGCAAACAAAGCGCAGCTCTGCCAGAGCGACCTCAGGTGAGTGCAAGGTTCGACAGCAGTGGGTGCATTCTGAGGTGATTGCGTTTCCAATGTGCTCAACCACTGTGAGGAGGAATGTTGACAAGTTTAATCAAACTGTGTCAGCTTTGACAAGGAAAAGATTGGGACTGTAAAAATGGCTGACAGGAGTGGTGTATGTTTATGCAGAAAGACCAGTGTTGCCAGCACAGATTAGGGGGGCTAGAGATCTGCCTCAGAAACACTTAGGTCCTTCTTTAAGCAGAGGGGATCTTAAGCTGCTCCCATCTTGACCCAGTCGTTTCAAAACAAACATCGCTCCTGCCAGTCAGGATACATAAGTGGAAACATTGAATTTAACACTGCCAAAGGGGGCATAGATGGGAAAAATACAGATTCAGTTTATTTTTGCAGCTGCAGCATAAAGAAGTGACTGCTCCTTGAAATCAACACACACCTTTCCTTGTGCTTCTGAGAGAGAGTGTAAGCTCTCATTGTTTCCATATATTTATGCGGAACAGATTTCACTGTAATGGCATTTTTGGGGGGGCTTTTGAGTATACATTATCTTTACTGTGCAGCAAAAGAGATGAAATGACATGGGTGTTAACAATGTATGTGTATTATTCCAAATAGAACTTTTATCTGGCTGTCTTTTGCACATGATAGGCATGGCACTTTATTGCAATACTTAATGGTTTTGCAATAAAGATACCAAAAAAAAAATGCAACACCATTTTGATATTATTTTTGCCTCAAAGACAGTCTTGATATGAAAACAGTGATACACACAGTGAAACATTTTCTCCAAACAAAAAGAGCATCACATTTTTGTGATGGCTGATACAGTGTTATTTTTCTCACCTTGTGATCAGTCTATTTACAGGCTTATTTTGAACAGCATTTCAAAGCTTGGAAGCTTGGCATCTCTCCTTAACATATCAAAAGAATGTATATTTCCAAGCACTTTTATTTGTTGCTTTATGTATTGCACCAATGGATGGCTTCCAGAATTCCTTTGCCAAAATGGGTAGCCACAGCAGACCTTTTTACTATGTTTTTACCTTAATTGCATGCTAGAAATATTGAGATAAGTAACATATTTGACAAAAAGGACTTTTTTTTCTTCTTTTATCCCATTAATTATCTCAGTAGAAACAATGACTGAGTTTCAAGGGCAGTCACTTATTACTGGCTTTAAAGTCACTGTGAAAATGACTAGTCTTCCAATCAACTTTTATTCTTTATACCAGTGGTTCCCAATCTGTGGTCCGAGACCCCTGGTGGGCCGCTAAGGTACTGTGGGAGGCCTCCAGAGGTTGTCCACATAAGCACAAAAATAAACTATTTGCGTATCAGTTCTTCTCTGTGGTGTTAAAGAATATTATTATCAGCTCCATTGATTGCTACCAACACCTACGTCAAATGACTTGGAGTGCTACTGGCTTGACTTGGGCTAACATGGGCTTTTAACAGGTTATATTCTTGTTCCTGATGTACTAACCGCTGTGCAAGTACTGGTAGGCTTTGGTTAAATGCTTAGACAAAACGGATGTGCATTAATCACAAAAGTGGGTGTGGCGGAATAAGGTCAAAAGTCAAGCTAATGAAGGCTAACGGTATCTATACATCACAGTACCACAGCTCTCTGACTCTGATATCTAAGGCTTTCTTCAAGACTCGGATGTGCGGCTCAGAAGACTGTATTTTAGAACTGAAACTGAATTTTCAACTCGGAAAAAGCAGCTTCAATGCAAATCAATTAAATTTCAAAATATTAATTAATTTTCAATATTGTTATTTGTTTATTTATTTATTTTAAGCAAAAGTGACAGTGATATAACAAAGGCAATAGAGAACATTTGATCTATGCAACAAGTAAATTCATCTTGCATTAACAACATAAATTAATCTATTGCTCAAAACGGAGTGGGAAGAAGTCAAACTTATTTAGACCCACTACGGTCTGTTTCAAATAAAGAGTTGCTCAAATTTACTGCAATTCATTTACAAACCAAGGCATTTAGTTTCAGATTACATTTATTTAACTTGAGCAATTGGATTCAGTTTAAGCTCTTCAAATTCAAATATAACATATTCAGTTTCAGTTTCTAGTGGCACAATATGTGAATTACAACTTGCCTGAAGTAGTTAACAGGAACTTACAGAGATAAACACCCAAAAATAGAATTCACTTGTAATTAAAAAGACACTGTGGCATAATTTCATTTACAAACTGAAAGTGCTAATTAAAGAAGTGACTAGTTGGCATGTACAAAATTTAACTAAACCTAATTTTCAGTTTGTGCTCAACCCTTTCTCCTCTTGTACAGGTAAATTGTTACAAGCCCATTAAATTGTTACTTTATTTCCTGACTCTTGTTTTTTTTTTTTTGTACTAAAGTGACTGCAAAGGTTGCTGTTTTTAGCTAAGATATATTCTGATTGAGTAGAAATGTAGCATTGATTTGATCATTTCTTTTTCTGGTATTTTGTATGCTATTTTACAATGAATTAATCTTTTACAACTAAGATTTATAGAGTTAAACTGTTTTGAGTCCTTTATTAATTTATATACTGGCCAATAAACTAGACATTTGCAAATTATTTGAGACCTAATTCCAAAATTTGTATTCCTGTTATCTATAATCTGATGGCCCAGTGATCTGAACACTTTCACAACATGCCACAAACTGTCATGGGGAGTCAAGCCAGCCTGGGAGCCCAAGTGTGTCAGAGTTTATTTGTGCCTGCGGTGAGGGCAACTCTCAAACAACTCGATTGACAAAGTCTGCTTTTAAGGCCCCTTTTGGAGACTTCCCTAAAAGAGTGTGAGGGACTTTTTGCTCTCTCACAGGGAGGTCATGATGGAGAATTGTATCATTGCATGGTTAAAACACCATGAAATTCTTGCCTGAGTTAATATTGATCTGCTTAAAAAGTGATTCTCTTTCACCCTTGGAGTCTGGAGGAAACAAATGTGCTTCTTCCACTTTCTTGCCCACGCAGTCTTAACTTACTCAGACAATTGTTGTACATATATGTCACTGTGAGAGGTACATTAATCATGGTTTTGTCATACCACAGAAGAAAATGACCATTATGAGTGACTGTCTGTAGGGGTTCTCTGGAGGCACTGAGATGCCAGTGTTTCAATATTTATAGCCCATCATGATACTTATCTCTTTTTCCCGATTAAAGAGGAGAGTTCACCTACCAAAATAGCACACTTTTTCACTTGCAGTATTTTCATATTAGCATTTTTCCTTTATTAAGCAAAAGGGCAGTGGATTAATTAAACTCAGTTAAACAAAATTAAGGAATGGTTTAATAGTAATAAGTTGTCATTAAATATAACAAAAGAATTATGCTATGCTAGTTGGAGACCACAAATAGGTAATATTTGTACAAAAATGGTAAAAAGTATTGCCATAAATAAGAAAAGCTCTCTCTTTTATTGTTCACTCATCCTACTGTATATTGATTACTGTACTGAAGTTTGTGATTACTGTACTGAAGTTCCACTACATTGTAAGTCATTGTATAGACTCCAGAAAAAAGCCATCAGAATTGTATCTAATGTGGGATTTACGGATCACACCAAGACACTATTGCTAAAATGATATAACCGAAAACCTGAAGGCATTGTTGATAATATACAAAGTTAAAAACAATCAACCCCATCAATCGAGAAGGGGGTATAATGTAAGAGGAGAGTATAATTTAAAGGTGCAGTGTGCTCGTACCACACTAAAGAGGCAGTGCATTTCTAAGAGTGGCGTGAATCTGTGGAATGCACTGGACAAATATATAGAGGGTGCAGCAACGTTTACAAAATTTTAAAAACTATATCAAATTTATATCTTTGATAAATACACACTGACTAAATAACAAATCCTAAACATAACAAATATAATTAATTAAAATAAGTTAAACAACTAATCAAATAATTTTACCTAAAATAACTTAAATAATCTAATTCTTCTGTTTTGTGAATGTAATTTCATGTAATTCTTTTTCTGTGTGTTTTTTTTTTTTTTGTGTTTTTGTTGTGATGTGAAGCACTTTAATTTTTCAAAAAGGGTTAGGCATAATAAGTTATTGACTTGAGCCTTAACCCATTCGGTCTATGATTTATAGTTAATACAATTGTTGTGTTCTTTTTAACCTTTATTTCACCAGGAAAGTCCCACTGAGATTACAAATCTCTTTTGCAGGGGAGTCCTGACCCCCCAATATGTGTATTGGGAGGGAAGAAGGGAAGAGGCACAGTGGGTTAAGTGTCTTGCCCAAGGACACAACGATAGTATGTGGGGGAGGCCGCTCTACCCACTGAGCTACTGCCGTCCCAAATAAATAAAACAATTTAACGACCAAATAAATAAAACAATTTAACAAAACACGTCAAATAAATGTAAGGCTTCTCCTTAATGCTGTGCTATTATGAAGACATATGACACAGCAGGCAGTATAACCCTCTCCAACAGTTCTACTCTAAAAATGTAATGATTTTTAAACACTCCTTTAGGGTCCTTTGAGGATTTCACGTGTCTTTGTGGCATGACAAGGCTGTGATGTGTTGAATTGTGACAACACTGGTCACATTGCCAGGTGCTCTTCTCTCAATTCAGGTCAGTGCTGATGCGTGACGCTGGGGAGGCACCGGTGCGCGAACACTTGAATGTCCATCAATATGCTTCTCTCACTAGAAGTGTCGAAAAAAGCCTGTAGAACTAGAGAAAAGGGAGTGTGTTATCGCAGGAAAAGGGGAGAAAAAAAGCCCACTGTGTGAATGACAAGCCTCAGAGAGTCGGGAGGACATTGCTTTGCCACGCTGACATTCACTCTTTGGTTGGGAGCTTACTGCCAGAGATATGGCAAACCCTGCGGTGCCTACACAGACAGCAGCTCAACACACATACACTGGTGGGCTTCAAAGCTCTTGTCAAGCCACTTTAACCTCACCCTTCTCCACACATAACCCTTAACCCTCACCTTTGTTGTGCTTCCAGACTTGCGGCAGTGTCCTGTGTCAGGCCAGGTATTTCTAATTTGCCCCAGTGCCCTGTGGGTTTGAGGAGTAGCAGTTGGCAGACTGTGAACCGTAGGTGTGACACGGCAGATGGAAGGAGCGGTGGGAGTCTAGGTGAATCTTCCAGTCCTATGGCGAGTCCCCTGGGCCGCCAGTGGAAAGTGACCGTAGTAATTAATCCATTTTTACCACTTTTTATCCTCTAAATACAGCGCCTCGCGGGAAGAATGTTCATTGAAGGACACAGAAAATTTCATTTCTCACTTGAAGTGGCGGAGGGAGGGAAGAGCGAGGAGGAAGAAGAAGAAGGACAAGGAGGTTATGAAAGGTAATGTGTGGTCACAGCAGAGCCATAACAAATAGAGGTCAGGCTGCAAACATTTGAGTAGAAAAGCTCATAGGCTAAACTATCTCCTGTATGCACTCATGCTCATTTGAACAAAATAAAGTATGCCATTAGAGAGAAATGTGAGAAACTTTACTGTATACTTTGGGAACTTGAAAAACATATTCTTATGAATGCTTTTGTTAACTTTCTAAAAAGAGTTACACATTTTTAGATTTTAAATATGTTTATGAAATGTCTAGTTTTAGTTTATCTACTATATGTCTGTATTTTTATAACATTAATATTTGATGAATGTTGTAAGAGTTTGAACTTTAATACCATTACCTGTATTGGTGGCCCTAGTTGTACTGGTCCTAATGGTTCCGCTGATGTTCTTTTTGTTAAACTAAAAGGATCTTTTAGTGATTCGATATATATTCAAGAGCCAAAGATGCCCAACTCAGTATAAACTATCTATTATATATTATACTCTATTTATCTTGAACTTCACTTTAACCCTGGTTGCATTAATTACACCCTTTGCAAATCATGTGAGATGCCTTCAGTTCCACATCACCATTTTCTTACCCACCAGCATTTCTTCATAATATCCCAGCGAAAGGTAGAGAAATAGTCGAAATAATCATATTTTTTTCTCCCTGCAGCACTTTCCTCATGAAATCGCTTCACATCTTAGAGGTTGCACAGAAATCTCCATGTTGCATCATTATAAAAACATTACATCAAAGCAAGGAACTCTTTACAAACGGTCTCTGTAGATTAGCAGTAGAACAGTGAGCATTCATTCACCGAGAACAAAGGGCTTGTGCGCTGTACATGTGTGGACAAAAGCAGAATTAATCTGTAACATACAAATAAATACACACACTTAACAGTTTGAAAACGATCAAATATTATTCAGTACCAGGCCTTGCTCTTCTCTTCCCTGGACAGGGACGTGACCTACAGTCAACAGAGGTCAGTAGTTGGGCGTTTAATACGTTCTGCCCAAGGGTTCCAAGTTGAATTTTACACGTAGCCTAAAGTTTATCTTTTAATTGCCTTCTGAAGAAGTTGACCTGAATGATTAATCATGTAGGTACTTTAGTGCGGATATTGCAGCTTGACTTTATCAAGTGTGGTTCATGCCTATGCTTTATTAAAAATATGTGAGACTCTATTTATTGTTGAAAAGAGGCTCAATGTGTTCTTTAACTTTAATAATGAGCATGTGCTACTGTTTTGCATTTTAAAGTGTTTATTGTTGAATCAGAGAAAAACATTGGCAACATTTTATTATTACTATATACAACGTTGAAACAAAAAAATGCTAACTCTTGCTAATCTCTTTTCCTGACACCTTGAAACCTGTAAAAGAAAGCTTGCACTGTTGCATCTGTCAGAATGTGCTGTTCTAAATGTGGAAAAAGATTCAGTGATAACTTTCCACAAAATACAGCATGATCAATTCAAGTGTGAAGGAGAAAGTTCCATAAATAGCCCCCAATAATTACAGTAACTCTTCAGCTAACACAATTTAACATGCGGCCAGATTGTACATCAAATACTAGTGCCACCACAATGATTAATCAAGATTAAAGATGTTTTAACGTGTAATATAAATACAAACATGTTTTTTTTTAATCTATATTACTACTGTTTACCTGTTTACCTATTTCATTTTCATAAAAGTTTGACAGCAGTAGCAAATAAGGCTCTTCCTCTGTGTGCCAGGCAAACACCTAAACAGACTAACTAGCTGAAAACTCACATTTGGCTTCTTGTAATTATTGTCTGTGGTAATCGATTAAACAATGTCTTATGCCCATTTGTTAAAGTTTTTATTTAATATTATCAACAACAGTAACATAAAACATTAACATTTTTAGTTTTAAACAAGCACCAAAACTAACCATTACATCACTCACAAACTCTCAAAATTCCACTACCCATGAATTGTGTGGAAATTTCTTGGGCTTCAATACAAAACTCAAACTGCAATAAAACTCAAACTACTTTATGAACCGCTTCACACAGCGAGGCTTCAAACGTCACTCACCGTAAACAACACAAACCTTTATACAAGCTTCACTAATTACTTCCTGAGGCCTGTGGCTAGAAGCCGGTTCAGGTTTAGATCCAGGTAAGTTCAGGGCTGAGCATTCTCTGAGTCTTCCGTCTCCAGAAAGTGGTTTGATTTTTAGCGGGTTTTATCGCCATGGTAACTTACACCACACGACTACCCTGCTCCAGAACAGGTTAACTTTAGGTTTAGAGTCGGCAAAACCAAAGTTGACCAATCAGATGTGAGCAAAGTCACATGAATCTGACACTGCAATCAATTTTTTTTTCTTTTGGTTCAGAAAATATAGGCTACTTTATTCAACTATGTACAAAACAAAGTGGAGGACATCAGTTACACTTTGAAAGCTTTTTCTGTATTTCAATTTTATTTGCTGTGACAATTTTTGAAATTAATTTGGGTTACACCTAAGTTATATGCCAAAATGTGTAAATTATTTTTGATTCATCATTTTCATATTTTTGAGTAATTTGTTCTACAGTTTTACTATGTTTTTATTATGTTTTAATGTCAAAACAATTTACACTTAGTGTGAAACATTACAAAATATAGGACAGGGGATGTTGTCTAGTGCAGTCTGTTAAGCTCTTTGAGGCGGCTGTTGTTGTGATATTGGACTATACAAAAATAAATGTCTTGTCTTGTCTTGAGTTTGTTCAACCGGCTTCTAGCAGCTCTCTGGATTCCTCGACACATGCTTTGAAGCCTCGGCACAGTACGTCCCATCACTAGTCATAGCTGTACATACTGGTGTAGTTATATTTATCGTAGCATGACATGTTTAGTATCATTGTAATTGTTAGCTTCTCAGCTTTCCTTTGAGCATTAGTTCTGCTTAGTAGGTGGCTCTGTTCTTATTTTGACATGTTGTTTGATGTGCAGTGTTGCCATTTTAGGCTTCAGTGGGACAAATCAGCATGCTGTTAGTTTGGGACATGTTCGGCTGAAGGGCTCTTGAAGTCAGGAAAAGCCACAAATTAATGGTATGATGAGGTGTTCATGAACGTTTTGTAAAAACCCGTGGTTAGATTTTATACACATTTATTTACCACCGCACCTACTATTGAATCTTTTTTTAAAAATGGCATCAAAACGCCCTACTTTTGGCAATTACTGATTGAAATGACAAATCATTGGATAAATGGGCATTGTTTATTAGTCATAAAGTATCAGCACTGAGCAGCTCAGTAACAACTGAAGAATGTTACTACCAGCTCAGTTGAGCATAGGGTGACCAGATTTTCAAAACTCAAAACTGGGACACTTTAATTTTATAAACGCAAATCAAAGGACAGCACCTTAACAGAAATTCAAAATGAGTATACCCCAGTAAACACTAAAATATATAAACTGATTGTATTGAGTAACATTTTTTTATTGTATTGTTCCTTAAGTTCATTAGTAAATAGGGACTTTCACTGCTGATCTTTTCCAAATGGTTAATATTTCTGTAACCATGGTAACTTGGTCATTGACACACATACTGTAGACTACTGCCAAATGAGTTACAAGCAAAGATCGCTGCTTTGGCTTTTGGATTGGCAATTGGGACAGGAAGAGGGATGTCACCCAAAACACGGGACAGGGAGCTTAAAAACAGGACATATGGTCACCCTAGTTGAGCACTGCTTTGAACATACAATTTACCTGAGCAGAAGTGTCACTGTTTGCAATAACCTTAACTTAGTTTTCTAAATAACCACTCTAATTTTAACAATATCACTCTAATGCATTATTAAAGAGTCTTTATGAAACCGTAGACACTTGGACCTTTTAACAATTGTTACATCCCTGGTCCTTTTAACACTGTAGGTCCTGGAACAAGACAAAACAATTAGAAATGTGTGTGCGTTTGGGCAAAACCTGATGTCAGTTAACCACCTCTGACATACAACCATAAACAATTGCATTCATTTCCTATCAGCCATTTATATTCTCCAATTCACCTTCAACCTTCTTTCTGTGAGCCTCTCTGCCCTTGTGCATATTTGCAAATTTTGTAAATTATCATAACAATAACACAAGTGCAAAAAGGCTCAAAGCAAATATACATTTGTGAAATGTTTGGATTAGACTAGTGGATTAGAAGGTAAGTATTCAATTATGCGGTTAAGACTTGCTTACACACATTTCTTACAGAAGCTTACAGAATTTACTGCGTACATTATGTTTTTTATGAGGCCCTGAATAGACATGCAGAGATAAGGATACATTGGTGAGTATATTATTAACAAACAAACCCATTAGACTGGTATGTTTTTATGCAACATACAGTCTTTTTATTGAGCATTGTTTACAATGTATCCTGCCCACACAAATCCACAACAGAGCCAAAAAGTGAAAATGCCTTTTCTGCAGCTACTCCTCCAACTTTGTCGTCCACCTTAAAATGATAGTAGTATTTGAGAAGGTGTTACTGATAGATGATAGATGGCTCTGTGTGAATGAAGAGGCTATTTAACACACTGATGCACAATTGCTTGGCTTTGTCACTTGAGGGATGCAAAAGCTGGATGGAAGGTGAGAAAAGCAGCCTGTTGGCAGCGGCCAGTAAACAGGCGCTTGCTGCTCAATGATAAATTGTCTTTGGCACCTGATCCTGGCACATTTTACTTGTGTCATTGTAAAGTTTGTCAAGGCAGATTATGATATTCACATCTCTTTAACACAGTCTCCAATAATTCTCATTAATATTTTACATCTCCAGTATTCTCCAGAAAGCACATTATTCATTTTAAACACTATAATAACACCTTTTTAATTGTTAACATGTTGGAGTGGTGTATGTACAAAACAACCTAGGACTTTTGTTTAAGAGACCATAGTTCACACGAGATTTCAGTAACACTTGATAACTATTAAGAAGTAGTAGAGCATTAAAAAATATAAAGTCATTTAAGAATTATATTTTTAAACAAATTGTCAGGTGAGAGATTGACAAAGACCGAATGGACCTGAGCTGGGATTCGAACTAGTGCTGTTGAGCCACTAATGTGCACCCAGTGACTGAAGTCTTATGTGCTGCTACTTTAATCATTCTGCTTCAGCGAAAGTGACATGACAGCCAAAAAAAATAAAAGTCAAACACAGTGCAGATTAGGCACATCCTTCGTAGTGTGTAAAATGCTTTGCAAGTTTGAATCTCTCCCATTTATTTCACGTGGTGACACAGTCATTTATTATGCTACTTCTCATTACCAGTGTGTCAAATGAAGCCGACTGGAAGAGCACATTTGTAGCTTCATCATATCAAAATATTGTCACTGGCATTGTCACTATTTCAAAATGCCAAACACGTTGTGCCATGGCTGCTCTATCAATTTGCATCTGAAGTATTTATTGAGAGAATTAAAGTAGTCAATTGTCAGATGATGTATAGCAACTGCCATCATTGACCACAAAAAAACAAAAACCAAGAACAAATAAAAACAAGTAACATGGGTTTGAACCCCTTTAATGGACCAAAACCACTGTAATGCCGTCCTCTCAACACTATCGGTGTGATGAGATATAAAACACAATGACCACTTAGGCTCTGTTTCCTTTTACAGGTAATTAATGCAAGATGGAGAGAATCAGTAACAAAAAGAGACACAATTTAGTCTGGAGCCATTCTGAGAAAGTTAATTACTTTGCACTCATTTTAAAAATACATATCTCAGTGTGCTTCATGGACTAAAACCCCTATTAGTGTGTTGAGATGCTTAATTACTGCAAGATGAACTCAAGTATCAGATTGAGAGTAAATGTTATGTCTGTCATATTTTCTCATATCCTGCTTTTAAAATAATAACTTCCCCAGACTACAGCTTCCATTTTTAGAAATGAGTCATACATTAAAAGTTATCAAAGTTAGTCAGGGTTGTGCAGCTCTCATTAAAAACATTACATTTACCAACGCCATTAAACACAGACCTGTGTAGTAATAGTAAGCCCCTAAAATGTAGGAAACTGGTGCAACCTCCCAAACGTTTTATTCTCAACCTCTTGCTACTCTTTTAAACAGATTTTTTTCTAGCAATAGCAATAAATTGTGAAAAAACAGACTTTATGATGCCATCTTCAATAGATGAGAATTTTCATCTCGGTAGAGGGGCTTTGGCCAATCACAGCTCACTCCCATTGGTCTACACTGGCTTGTCTAATAACGTTCCAGGAAGTTTTTGACACCCAAACAAAAAGAAAAGAAAAAAAAGAAAAAGGGAGGCAACATGAAATAAGGATAAATACTGTCAATTCAATCCCGTAAAGTTTTAGCTAAGCTAACAGTAAGCTCTAAACTTCAGTTTGGTGTAATGAATTTATATTTTGTGGAGGAAAAATGGGTCCGGTTAGACTTTTTTAACAAAAGAGAAGCAGGAGAGGTCACAGCTGCTTTTGGGGGTGAGTGGCGTCTGAGACAGGGACGGCAAAAAATCGGGTGGAGCTTTAAGCAGCACAACTCTCTTCAAGGGTTACCTGTACCAAACTGTGCCATTCTGTTCAGACTAGGACTGTAGCACTCAGTGGAAATAACCCCATGGACATCATTTTATTCCACATGAACAACATTAACATGTAACTATCACTGTTGGAAATTAAACATAAACATTGTCAGCATCCTGTGTTGGAAAAGGACACCCTTAAAATCTTTTAATCTTTCATTTTGATGACATTCATGGTTTTGTTTCTATTAATTTCAACTCATGACATGTTTTGTGAGTAGTTCACGGTCTGTTAATTTCTCTGTCATTAGTTCATAGCATTGTGATAAAAGGGCTTTTGTGGCGTACTAAACCTTTAAATCCATTACTCAGTTATAAACCAATTTAATGGGCAGGCTTTTTGTAAAGTGCCCCCAAGTTTGCCCAATAAAATGTCAAAAAAATGTGATTTACAGTCAAATATGATTTTGACTCTTGGGCCTGCGTGTCAGTAGCACAGATGGATTAACTAATTTTTCTCGGAGACATTCTTAATTGCATCAATGTCATGGTTGGGTTGAATGGGCCATGACATCAGTGTATTACACAGTGTAAATTGTGGTGTTTGCAGGGACCACAACAGTGAGCCTCCAGCCATGCAGCTAATCTCTAATCACCCTGTCACCCTGCCACCTGCTTACCTCAACACCTATATGTACCAATATCACATGTCCAGTGGAATTAGACACACAACTGAAGCATATGGAGCAGGTCTCACTTCACTGACGGACACGCCTAACTGACCAATAGCGGCCGGTCATCACTTAGAAATGATTTAATTCTTTTTCCATGTTATTTTCAATCACGTACACTTAACATCACTAAACTCCTCAATCTCCTTATTGCCAGGGAACCTTGATAAACTGAGTGGTTGCTATGACAACGCTCTTCACAGCCAGGAGGATCAGTGGCCTTTCTTTTCTGAGCCTATAAGAAGAATAACTGTGTTCTTGTCTGCCGACTGAATGGCTAAAGCTACTTCACAACTGCTCTTTCACAGTGCTGCTTTTTCTGCCGCTCATTTTATGTGTTTCATTTTTAAATAGCATGCAGGGACAAACAACTCACTTGCTTTACGTTCGTAATTGTTCTCTACCCTGCTTGTTTTGTTTGGAGAGCCACGAAGCCTTAATTAACTCAGGGTGTACAAAGGATGGACTTCTGAGATGGCTTACCGCTGCTTCAACCAGGTATTTAAATAGTACCTATATGAAGGACTTATATGTTGTCTCGGGCCTAGGAGCTTGAAAAGTGAATTGCTCTGATCGAAACAGTAACATCAACATTTCACAAGATGTAAAAATAGAAGGCTCCACAAGTGAAGTTCTTTACGTCACTGCTTAAAACAACAGTGCCCCCTGTTGTTCATACAACTGTCACCGCAAGCCCTTAATGCTAATACGAGAGGGAACTAGAGATTATGTGTGATCACTTGACCGGGTAAACACAGAGCAGTACATTCTGACGTCTCTCCTGCTGTGCTCGCAGACAAAGTGCAATGCCGTAGGATCAAAAGACAATTTTACTGCCTACCATGTTAGTGTTTATCCAATCAGCAGAGAATAGAAAGAAAATATCTGGTTCCTCACAGCAGGAAAGCTATTTGAGAAAAAGGCAGCTCAAAGCTCATAAATAATACTGATAAATTGCATGATGTTTACAAAATACATATAAGAGTTGCAAATGAAAGTATTGATTTCAGTGGTCTTTGAGTTAGGCCTGATTTGTCCTTTTTGCATTGTCACAGTCTATTTTCATAATTTTACTTATGAGTCTTTAGTGAGTGATTACTTAATAATATGTGCATATGGGGCCAAAAAATGACACAGCAGATTTCCAAGTACGTGAAAAAAGGTGAGTTTTGCTCTTTAGTCTGAACTGGTGATTTTTGTGAATGGTCATTAAATACAACTCCATAGTAGACTGTACTAGCAGAAAGGTATGTAGAAAGGTTCATTAGCCCTTCCTCCAGAGGCTGAAAGTGCACTAAAGGTCAACATTTGAGAAGCTACTGTGTGCTCAAGTGTAGGTCTTTTTTAGTCTAGCCACATTACACACAATGTCAGAACCCATAAAACCATCTCGAACAGAGATTTCCATTTTCATTTTTCTTTCCTAAGCCCTTTTCCCTTTAGCCAAAGCCTATATAGGAGCTCATTACTGCATGTTCCATTGTAAACTCCGAAAGCACGATTGAAAGACATTATGGTTTTGTTAATGTATCCTATATTACATAGTGCGTCTTATACAATATTTAAGTCCTATACAGTTTGTATTTTTGCTGCCCAAAGCTACCTTAACCTGCTGATTGATATTGAAGTATTTGGGTGTGGACATTTTCCACAAGACGTTATGGCCTTTAGTTATTGCCTTAATAAACTGAAAAAACAACAAAGCCCTGATGTAAGCAGCTCTCTCAGTTGTGCTTCAAACTCATATGTTCAGCACAGCCTCAGCACTATTTCTCTACTCGTTCTAATGAAGCACAAATAATACGACTCCCCGACTCCACTATCCCAGAGAAATGTAGATGTAAAATAGTGAAGTACTGAAAATGAACCGAACCATTCAAGTGATGTGACAGTTGGAATTGAAAAGAGCAACCATGAAATAGTAAGGTAGCTTCAAAATTAATCACTGACCTGAATTTCAAAAGTCCAAGTCAATAATGCATCAGTTTTGTATCAGTTAACTTTTGAGGCATTGCTCTAGGGCTGGATCCATATCTGCATGCAAACATTTACAGGGATTCCAGGTGCTGTAGCTCAGGCTGACGGGTAAGAAATCATTTGAGGCTGTATTGATAGTTCATATGGATATCATATACAGTTCAAGATAATGGGTTAAACACATTGTTGCAGCTGTGGGGATTTATCTTGGTTTGTAATACAAATGTTCATGTTGTAGTTTGAATACAGACTAACACAACATGTAATGCACATTGTTAATGCTCTAGGAAGCCTGTCAGATCACGTGTGTTTATTATTTGTATTTGTACTAAAAAGTAACACACTTCCTAGGCTCTAGCTAGGATTTATAAATGAGTCAGGTCCAGAGTATTTGCTCTTGAAATATCAATTACAGCTACAGCTGCAAATCTATTTCCAGTACCATATAAAAGCTACAAAAGCTAGCTACAAATCTATGATAAATAGGTCCAATCGCCAAACTAAGAATTACCAAAGCCAAGCTATAAAGTCTTTTGGGCATTGAATGTTTTGAATGTGATGTGTTTTTGCACACTACCTCATCATAAGTTGTAATCTTTCCTAAATGAACTGTAACCATTACATGACAAAGAGATGAATGAGAAGAGTTAACTAGAGTGAGGTGTTTTCCTGCTCTTATCTTTTTGCTAACTTCAGATGTTAACGACTGATACATTATTGGGTTTGGAGAATTATATGATCAGAGTGGCTTGTAAATGTTTCCTTTTATGTTTTTTACAAAAAAAAATAGCTTGTACTGTGAAAATATAGAAGGATGCAGGTGTGTTTTCTTGATGCATCCCAGGTCTCTTGATCTGAATTGATGTGATACTCCAACATGCATCATAAGTACCAAATACTGTAGTCCTTCCGTGAATAGACTAAAATGATGAATGGAAGTGGATTTAGAGGTTTTGGCAGGTGATAAAGCTGTACACTTTTTTTTTTTTTTTCATTTATATACCAACAATTCAACATTAAGGACCACTGGAAACTTGGCAATGGTTACAAACACTAAAAGGATAAAAAAGACCCTTTAAAATATTCCATGTTAAATTCTATGAACCTAAAATATGACTTTGGTTTTACACTCTCCATTATAAATATTTCCCATATAATTTGCTTTCAAAATGTTCAGGTTTAACATGCCACTGCTTTTTCAAGGAGAAAATAACACATCTTAGCGCAGACAGGGCGCACGCAGGCAACCGACACATCTGCTGAGATTATTGGGTGAGATGATGTGAGTGCGGTGAGTGGAGGTCTAACAGCGGGCACTGTGTCACATTTGGAGCCCTCTGTGGGAGTCGTGAAGTGTCCGTGACAAGGTGTGCCCACTTGATAATGTCACAGATAATGTCAGCGGTATAATGAGTCTCACCTACTCACATTTGCTGCACGACACGCAATCCCTTTCTCTGTGTTCCTAAATCCGAAAGGAAGATATTTGTATTCGCTCCATTTTAGAGAGATTTGATCAGATGCCTCAGGTAATTAAAATTATTCCTTCTATATTTTATCTATACAAAACTGAAATATGCCGTCTCTTTCAAAGCCTGTAAACGGCAGGAGCCAACACCAAAACATATGCTTAATTATCCTCAAAGCGTCAACATTCACTCTAATGCCTTTTGTATGAACTGAGCAAAGACTGGTGCCAGGCATTTAGTGCTGCACCAGCGATATTTGAATATCTGGTAAACACTGTCCTCTAGTGCTCACATTTAAACACACATACAGACAGGTTTTTATTTTCTCTTGTCAATGTCAACCAGCTTATTGTTTCTTTCTTATGTTCCAGTCGCTCCTTTAACCTGCAATGACTTATCAACACTCATCACAGGTAAAGGTCCCAAAATGTCTGTCTATCAACAGCTTGCCTCAGATGGGCCGGTTTATTGTAGCCTGCCTAATGAGGCTTGTCACAATCACAGAGCAGCAGTAAAAGCAACAAAACAACATTCACTCTTTTCTCCAAACGACCTGATCAATCATTGATTTTTGTTTTCCCAACACAGGTCAACACAAGATGTACTAAACTGATACAAACTCTACCTGGATGTAAACGTACGTGAGCTCTGACAGAGATTTTAGAGATGGAAATGAAGCACAATGGTGTCATTATAATTGTGTTCATTCTGTTCGGTCTTTGATGGTGATGGCTTTTTTGTCTGCAATTTGACACCATCTGGCTAAATCAATGTAGGCAGTGGAAGCAAAGCCAGAAGTCATTAGCAGAACCAATCTTTAGTTAGTATGCAATCATTACCCTCAGTCACTAACACATCCCATATGTAAAGACTTAAGTATGAATCATTCGAGTGTCAAATAATGTCAATAAAGTGTTCCCTCTTTTGCTGAAAATGTTGAAGTGCTTACATGTGTGATGTTAGCCCTGGACCTTGTTTCAAAGGGCACACAGAACTTTGTCACTGTGAACTTTAGAGCTGTGCACAGTGACATTGTGTACTGAGTCCTGCAAACATTTCTGTCGGGTGGTTGACCAAACAAACAGGGCACGTCACACAGACCTTGTTAATACGTATCTGCCTCCACAAAAGGGATTTATGATCCATTTCACTGCATCTAAAATGTCCAATAATACTGGATCCTTAAACAATCCAATGGGATTTTAGTTTTTAATTTGCCAGTTTGGTTTGAAAAATACACAAAGCTGGCAGGAGTTTTTGATTGTGCCTTTTCTTTTACATCTGGCAAATTAAACATCATGTTCCGCAAATTATGAAAGCAGAAGGTCCAATATAGTTGCATCAGCTGTCAAAGGTTGTTGCTTGTTATTGAAGTGTCATGCATGACCGAAAATTGTCTGATGTATTTCCATTGGTTTCATCAGTGTTGTTGTTATTAAGTCCTCCACCTCCAGCTAAGACTCAACCCAGCAAAATAATACTGTCTGTGTTCTTCATATAAATTAGATTTCATCTCAAGATTAAGCTAACCTGATGGAACTGCAAATAACTACTGTTTAGTGGGGATTTGTAAAATGCACACATAATACGGTAAGAAATGCTGCTTTGCATTTTAATTTCAAGATATAAGATTCAATTTTTTATGAACAATCAAGACAGAAAGAGAGAGGGCTATGCAGAAACATTCAAATCCAAAGTGAAGATTCAATGAGTTACAATATTTCTGTATGATCAAATATTAGGTTGTGTGTTTTCATAAATCAGTGATCATTTTAGAAGTGGTGACATCTGACAATATACTGATAATGATGACTTGGGTTGCACTGGGGAGAGATTTTATTGCAGTGTTATCTTTGTGGAGAGATTCATCTGGCTTCCATCTGGCTTTTTTTTGTTTTTCTGCAACAAATAACATATTTTAAAGCTTAAAAAAGCTTGCTCATTTGCATCAAAGAGCTTTAAAATAATTCCTGGTGACCCACTTGTTTTATGATTGTCCAGTGGTGTTTATTGTTCTGTTGCCGTGCAGGAAATTGGCAGGTTTCAGTGGTGAAGGAAAAGCCTCACGACACAGTGTGAGCTGCAAAACAAGAAGGAAAGACATTTGTCTAAATACAGAAGTCATGAAGAGATACAGTATATGCAAAGCAAGACTGATGCATAAATATGAAGGTGGAGAATATTTCACACCAATACCTCTGGGTAATTTAATCATCACATTGATGCTGTCTGCTGAGGCAGCAGTAACTGACGCAGAAACCTCCTGCACAACATTTTGCACTTCTTTCTGATTAAAGCCAAGAAGGAAAAATATGCCTGGGATGTATCTTGCAACTCTGTGGATGGTAAAAAAGCTCATTTAACTGTGCACATGTCTGTCATATGCTCTGCATAGCTCTGTCATATAGATTTTCCTGGCTGCTCTGAGTTACATTTTACACCATTCCCCTCTTTCCCAGTGATGCCTACCTTTTGCCGCACTGCACCAGCTTTCTGGCATCCTTTCCCATAGTTGAAGTTGGCCTTGAGCTCTGGATTGGAGCCAGACACACGTGCAATGCTTATCGACAGAGCGTAGGTCTGACATTCAGCTCCCCATGCTATGTGTGCCTAGAACAAACACACAGTGTGAGCACAGTCACCCAAGCAGCTCCCCCAAACGCAGTTCCCCTCTGTTGTTTACACTATACAACATATTTGATTTAATCTAGACCAATATTAGTTATTCACATGATATATTTCTCACATAAGTTTCCTAAAATAATAAACAGGGCTGTTATTCTATATGTGTGTTTATTTATTTTTATGAATTTTTTGCTGAAGATTTCGAAGGTAGATTCAGCGTAAGGGGTGGTTAGTGCTCCTGCCTCACAACAAGAAGGTTGTGAGTTCAAACCCCGGGTGACTCAAACATCCTCCTCCATCCTTTTTGTGTGGAGTCTGCATGTTCTCTCCGGGTACTCCGGCTTCCTCCCACCGCCCAAAGACATGCACGTATAGGTCAATTGGCAAATCTAAAGTGTCCCTAGTGAATGAATGTGAGAGTGAATGGTTGTCTGTCACAGTGTATTTCTAAATGTAAGCCCTGCGCCACCTCAGACCAAAAGTTGCTGGGATAGGCTCCAGTCATCTGCAAACCCTAACGGGACTAAAAATAGAGAATTAGATGAGATTCATACGTTTATTACCTTTGCTTTGTCCTGTGAAGCCAGAGTGGTGTCAAAACACATCTTCCAGTTGGTAGCTTCTCCGACGTGGGACACAATCAGCTGTGTGCTCTGAATGCCTTGCCTCAGGCGTGTAGTACATGGATGCATCGTAACCCTCAGGCTTCTGGGTGCTGCTCATGGCGAGGACTTTGATGTTCAATACAGGTTCAGGTGAAGTGTCAGTGCCCTAAGGAGTTCAAATGAGACAGAAAGATTTATTTACCTCCAACATGAATCATTATTTATTTAATATAAATATTATTAACGGACCCTTGTCGGTCTGTCCTGCTGTACGCGAGATGGAGGGGTGCTTGACTGGTTGACGTCCTGTGAACAATTAAGGAGCAAACAAATGGAAATGGTTTACAGACTTGAGCAGATGCAGAGATAACAACACTGCGAGGCGAGCCAAATACCTTGGACATCATTCTCAGGATGTCAAAGAGTTGGCGGATATTCATTGGATTCCTGCTTGGAGCGGCGTTTACCTCCAGGTGGATTTTCTCAACAGCTTTTGTTTCCTGGACTGAAAAATGTAAATTGACAGTGTTAATGAGATATACCAATAAAGAGACTGAGAATGAAAAGAAAGTGCTGACTCGGTAAAAACAACACATGCAAATGTCGTTATTGTTTATTTCTACTGTACCTGGTGCTACTTTGATGGCAAAGTGAGTGTAACCAAGGAAGTAGTACAGAGGGTATTCCTCCTGGTAATAGTCTTGCCTTAACTCAGCTTCGGTGCAGAAAGCCACTCCATAGATTGTACTCTTAGTGCACATTTTTTCAGTTGAATGCCATTTGTTTGGCTTAAGGAACTGCATAATTGAAAATGGCACAATGATTGATTTTAAAGTATGTGTTCAGGGAAGAGAAAATTCCAGAGACTCACCTTGTCTGAGTAAGTTACTTGGCTCAAACTTTCATTTTTTGGTATCATTGGGGTCTCTATAGCTGTGTCTGGGTTGATAATGTTCCTGGAGATTGCAAATGCACTGGAACTGTTTGGCAAAAAAACACAAAACAAAAAGACAAACATTGAATGCACTTAAGATGAAGGAATTTCCTTTTTCTTCACGCTGCGTATTACTTTAGTTTTTACATTGGGATAATAACACACACATACTAATATGAGGTATTACCTGAATGAAAAAACTTCAATCTCCTTAGTGCTTCGAGGAAATTCAAGTTCAAATTTCCACTCTCGGACATTGATCTTGGCAGCAAATTTCCAGGGGATAGCAAGTGAATTACTTGCCTTGAGCTCAACACCAGACTGGAATAACTCAGTGTTGATACCATAGTAAACCCAGAAATTCTTTGTGTATCTATACAGGTATGAGATAATACACAACATATATTGGTTAAGTTTGCTTTGTTGCAACCTTTTTGATTTAACTAGATTTACCCAATGAAGCCGTCTGTCTCCAGTGTAGTTTCAGAGGATAGTAACTGGCCAAGATTTCCAGTGACTGGTGGATTTATTGCAGCTTTAGCTTCATAAAAGACAACATAATACAAAACATATTTTTGTACTTTTTTTCCAAACATAATATAACTGCTTTTATACATCAGTAAAGATTTTTTTTTTACCGTTGACAGTTAGGCCGTTGAGAACATGATAATATTTGCTAATCTCCAGTGGGAGACCGAGGGTGGTTGCTTGGATGTAGCGAGCCTCAGTGACCAGATATGGCAGGACCCCGTGCCATGAAAAACCTTTTTGTAAATGATCCACCATAGTCCACAGACAGCTATCTTTTCCTGCAGTGGCACTGAATGCCTTTAATTTGGATGGTAGAGTATGCTATATCATACAGTGCATAATAGTTTTACAATGCCCTGATTTCAAATTTGTGGTCTTACCCTGATTATCCTCTCAAGTAAGTCTTTATTGAAATCAGCGAAATACCACTCTTGTCCAGATGCACGTGTGTAGAAGGTAAAGACTGGCTTGTCATTTGGCAGAGTTTCCCACTTTGTAAGCTGCAAGGATCATAATACTTTGTCAGCCAAACAAACTACAACTTTTTTTCCTCCATTTGAAATACTCACAACATCAGTAAGAGCCAGGAAATCACTCAAACTAAAATCTCCTTTAAACCCTGGGATGCCGGCACCAAACAGATTTTTTATTCCCTCTGGGCGAAGACCCAACTTCAGAAATGAAAGCAAATATGTTGATGTATTAATGCTATATGAAACAATTGCAGTTAAATGATCATGTCCATTACAAAACTTCAGCATACCTCCAGCAACTGCAGAACTCTCCCGATAAAATACAACTTTCCTTTGATCATCATTTCAGCTGGGATCATTTGTGCAGCTCTTTTGAGAGAGAAGGCCTCTGCAGCTGTGCCAATGAGGTAATCATCTGCAATGAAAAGGCGTTTAATAGTCACTCTATGTATTTTATGTTTGTAAATAATTTTTCTTCCTCTGTTTGTTAGCATAGTCTAAAATGTACATCCTACCATGAAACCAGTCCACGCGTTGTGCTCTGCTGAAGTGGTAATTAAGACTACCAAATTTAGGGGCCAGGATTTTCACAGCCACACTGCAAGCTGTCGAGCTATAGAAGAAAAAAAAATATTATTATATCTAGTATCACTAATGTATTAATTAATGACAGTTATATATAATGCATTATATACTCACAGGAAGTGATTGTCTGGAGTATTTGTTCTGGCAAAGCTCTTTAAGTAGGTGTACGCAAAGCTGACAACTTGCAAATCTGTTTCATCAAGCAGGTGTGCAGTCACTGTGGACACCAAAGCCATTGATGGTTTAGCGTCAAACAGAACCATGAAGGCTAGCATCCGAATCTCAGAAGAAAGCTCCTTGTTTAAGAACAGGCTCAAAGTGATGTCTTGTACCTTTTAAGCAGGATTACAAGAAAGAACAAGAAAGTCAGGTCATTCAGTCAAGACCACTAAAAGCCACTGACAGTGCTCAAATCCATCAGAAATCAGAAAACATTGGTAGCTAATGTTGATGGAAAGATTTTCTTCTGACTTCAACAGACACTTAAGCCAACGTGCAAAGTCTGATCACCATTTACCATTTGAATAACATTGTTAACAAATGAATGTATTTAAAAAAAATCATATTTATTGATCTAGTCCTTACACGATGAGGGTCCCTGGTAGCAATCAGTCTCATGGCCTGCACAGCGGCACTCACTACTCGTGGGTTCAGATCCACTGGATTGGGAGCCACTCCTGGCAGGAACTTTATGATGGTTTTGAGACTGCGTGGATGACCTGCGTTACCCAGAGCTTTCAGAAAAAGGATCATGTCGTCCTCATTGTTATTTCTCTGACTCTCTTCAGTCATGGCCAGCAGAGGCTAGTACAGATGACAGACATTGTTATGAGTTGAATCCATGTTAAGTTTGATTAAAATGTAAGTAAATCAAAAAAAATAATTAAACTCTTTACCCTTAGGGCTTCTTCTGGACAGGGGGTATAATAAGCACACTGCTTATTCACCAGAGAGCCATAGGCCAACACCACCACATTACGCACATGGGAGTTATTAAAGTTCATTGTTAGGAATCTCTGAGGAAAAAAGAAGTAACAATATCAGAAGCTTATCTTGGGATATTTTGCACAGAATAGAAATGTCAATATTGCAAAACTGTGTTAACTCACTTCTGCAATTTGGAGCAGCTCTGGAGATGCCTCAAGATGGCCGAAAGATTGTACAACAGCGGTCACAGCTTCAAGTGGATTTAATTTTTCTTGCTGTAAAAGGCGTTCCAGGAAATTCAAGATTCTTGCGTCGTTGACCTCAACAATGGTGTGTAATAACCAGTTTCTAAAGAAAAACACACACTATAAATTGATCTTTTTTACGTTTTGACCACTTCCTATAGAATGTAAAAGAGTAAAGCTATGAAAATGATGATCTCCACTTTGCACATTGTCAATGATGTATTTAATTCTGTAAAGATTGCTCAAACTACTACAAAATTCTAAAGAAAGATGGAGCCAAGCTAACCTTTGATCCCGGTTTTCTTCAACGTCCGCCCACATCTTCTCCAGATTTTCCAAAGGAATCACTCGCAGAAGCTGATACAGTTTTATTGTGTCTTCAGATGTAGCTTTGTCAATCTCATATGCATTGGCTTGAGCCAAACGTTTGATCAGTTCCATGGCCTGTAACACCAAATGGATATTGTCAAAGTAGATTCTACACCAAATATGGTGTACTTTTACTTTTCCATATCACATTGTCTTATTGCTAGGTTATTATTGTTACCTTGGGCACTGGGCCATCCAGGTTCTGCATCAAGATCGGGATATTGGCGGCTGCGTTCACCAACCTGTAGATAAGGTTGCCTCTGCTTTCTGTTGCTCTATTAATAGTAATGTTTCCTGTTTTGTCCTTCACACTCATCAGCACTAGTTCTTTTCTGAAAGATATTTTTTATGCTTTGTAATTCACAGGCGATCCGATTTGTAATGTGTAAATGTTTTTGTCTTACGTGGCTTCCATCTTTAAGCTGGCTTTCTTAAGATTGAAGGGAGTGAAGTATTGCACTTCCAGGGCCTGAGCTTTGGTAAGAAGACCAGCTTCTGCTGTTGGTTTGATGTTGTAAGTATATTTCACTGTTGAAAAGACAGATTCACCCCTCTAGATTGAAGGACACAGGCAAAAATGTTACTGACTTTGGGCTTGTGATGGGAAAATGATGAATCTGTAGTTTAGGTAGGTATTCAGACCTGTTTGGAAACTTTGTCAACAACAGCATTAGCCAGTCCAGAGTAGAGGCTTGCCTTCTCCCTGCAGTTGGTTATATCTACCACCTGAGTGAGGAGCATCTCTTTTGTGTCCTTGTTTTCCTTAGCTGCATAGTTACTAAGACACTTGCCATGAATGCCAACCTGCAAGAATTGTTATGCAGTGGTTCATAAAACAGATCAGAAGGCTTTAGGTTACAAAGATGATAGAGTTTGAGTTCTTACCTCCTCGAGATCATAGATTTTCTGAGTGGTCTTAACAGTGACTTGGAAGAAATCAAGGATTCCTCTCACAATGTTAAGCACAGTGTCGGACACCTCAGCTGGAGCACGGATCTCGCCCACATTTCCAGCAGTATATGTGAATATAATGGGCTTGGCTAGCTGTGCAGCAATATGCTCAGCCAGCTGGTTGGCTTCAACAAAGTTGCTCGTGTCTGGGAAGCCGTTGAACTCCTCAAAGACTACATTTGAAAACTAACCACAGAAAAACATTTTTAAATTGTTAATGGCATACAATAAACTCAAACACCTAATAGGTGTCATGACACACACAGATATACACACAGTAGATACTAAACAATGCCTTAGAAAGCTTTATTTGTATATTTTCTCATTTGTACCTGAAGAAGGAATGTGTCGGCAGAAGCACCAACAATCCTGACAATGCACTTCAGTTTCACGCCGGACTCTGCGTGGTTTGGCATGCCGAGGCCAAATTGGGCCTTTCCTTCATACTGGTATTCATAGATCTTCTTGGCGTTCAAGGTGAGGTCTGAAAAGAGATCCTCAAAACATTACTTCACTATTCTTAAAAAAAAAAGTAGTTTTTTTGTATTTAGTGATTAGACTTACCATAGCGCATATTCTGGCATGCTAAAATAAAAAAAGACATAGCATAGTAAAAACCATATCATACAAACATATACACAGCTGATCCAACAATTAAACCATTTTTAAAATAGACTGAACTAGTTAAAACAGCCTACACTGATCATAACCTGCACTGCTAGCACAAATGACCAAAAACATAACAAAGGCACAAATACTTACAGGCAAGGGCCACGAGGCAGCAGAGAAGGAGCCCCCACATCCTGAAGTCCAAGCTGCGGGCTCTCAGTCAGACCTGTTCTTTATATACAACTATGTGGGTCCTCATTTTGTGACATTTATTGCATTTAAAGTAAACACAAATTGTCAAAGCCATGCTGAGTGACATGACATGAGTCACAGTGACATGCAGACAAGAGATAACCGTTGGAACAGTCCAAAACTGGTCTGTGACAAGAGTCAAAAACAAGTTTGCTTCAGAAACAGAAACAAGTCAATACAAAGCAGTTATACTATGTTTGATAAGTTGTCTTTTTTTCTTTGGTGCAGCGTTTATTTGTTTGTTGAGAAGTTAGAGAAGTATCAAAGATAAGCCTCATTTTTAATCAGTCAGCAATGAAGTAAACAAGTTCTTCACAGCTGAATGAAGATAGACGCAGTTGAATACACTTTTATTCCCCGAGCAGTTAAAGAAACAGCACACACTGATGGTTTATGCTCGTACACGTTGAATATCATTGGATAAGACAATTTATAAGACATGTCCCTAGACTTTTGAAATCCTCCCTCGTGGATAAAACAAAGCCAAGCACTGTAGTGAGTCTATGCCTTTCATTTTAAAGATAAAATATGCCTCTATCTACATGGCTTCACAAAAAGGCCTTTCAAACTGTACACTACACTCTGAAGCTGACGAAACCGAGCAACAATCAAACAAAGAATTTATTGTTTGCCGCCTGAGGCCTGTTGCTTGAAGCCGGTTTAGATTACGATCCAGGTAAGTTCAGGTATAGTTCGAGAAAACTCAAAATTTTCTGGCTCCAGAAGATGGTTTTGAGTGGGTTTCATCCTGAGCAGGTTTTATTTGGGTTTAGAGACCGTAAAACTAAAGTGGACCAATCAGATGTGTGCAAAGTCACATTGGATCTGACTTTTTGTTTTGTTTTCTTTTGGTTTATAGAATATACTATAGTTAAACTCTGCACAAAAACAATGTAGAGGACATGACTTTGAAAGCTTTCTGTAGTTCAATTTTATATACGACCACAATTCTCCCTTGTGAATTTGGGTCTAACCTAAGTTTTATTAAAAAAAAAAAAAGTCAAGGGTAACTTTTGGTCTTATTCTTATTGTGAGACAGTTACAATTACTGTCTTACACATTTATACAACCAGCTTTTTTCCTCTTACTCCTGTACTCCTGAGAAATAGCCCCACCCCCTTTCCCCTCCAGGTTTATTGCTATTGGCTGTTTGCTGGACAGACAGACAGTATTCATTAGTTAAGAGTTGAGAGAGAAAGCTGATAACTAGCGTTGTGTAACCAAATAACCCAAAGTTACCCAGTTTGGATTTGTTTCATCTTACTCTGCATCTCTGAGTTTGTTTAATCGACTTCCAGCAACAGCCCTCTCACTCCAGAGTATTTAGACTTAGATATTGTCAATGGTCTTTTTTCTTCACCTGATTGCAGTTTTAAGGGCAACCTTTAGAGGGCGCAATAGATTCTGTTCTTTTTCTGTTGGTTTTTGGTATATATTTTATCCTAAAGTTGTCCACTTTGGATAATCAAGTATCATCAGTAAGTTCACTTTTGACAAGTGAAAAAGTAAAGCTGAAATCCAACTGGGACCTTAAACTCTCTTCAAAGGAGCTTTTAGAGATAAGTCGATTCTCTGATAAATGTAGTCAAGAACATCAAATGTCGAGGGATTTGAAAGATTTATAGCAAATATTAAAGTAGGCCCAAATAAAACACGAGTTTTGTTGGGGTTAGTGAGGACAGCAATTTTTTAGAGCAGTTTCAAAAAGTACAAGACAAACTTTTAAAGAGATCTAGTTTCTGAACAACAATTTCTGAACAACTTAACAAGCTCTTGTGGCGTTGAAGAAAACTAGAGTAAATACAATACAATACAATATAACTTTCTTAAAATGAGTTCTATAACCTATGAATAAATCGGATTCCAGTGTTATTTTAGAAAACACAATTTATTTGCTCATGTAGACGTTTAACAGAAACAGTTCTAGACTCTGACCAGTAGATGGCACTATGGCACCAGTAAAAAGGTGTTGGCTATAGGTATGGAGCAAAAGGTGGATGCTTTGTCAAATTTACTGTCATAGTAATTATTTACATCAAAATTTTGACACAGAAGACAGCAAAGACAAAGTACAGGTCACTTGAGATGCATAACATATAAATTATATAAAAAAATATTCAATCATTACAGAGTTGAATGACATTTGTTTTGTATGAATACAGAACAGACAGTATATGCTGGCTTTCAGAAAGATAAAGCTTGGCTGCATGTTATTTCTGAGATATCTGTACAACACAACTCCTCCCACAGCATGTTCCAAAAAGGAAAACACGAGTCACAGGATATTGTAAAGCTGAAGTGTTGACTCGCTCTGTACAAATGCCCGATGACGACAGGTTTTGTTTCATCTCAGGCATTCAAAACAACAAGGCACGTTTTTAAAAAGCCTGTAGTACTCATCTTGGATCTGAAGCAATACAAAATAAGGTTTAAGATGACGTTCAAAAACAAACATGTTAAATTAAAAAGTGAGACGTTCTAATGAACCGTACCTTTCGGGACAACACACAAAGGAAGATGAAGATAAACATCCCTTGGAAAGCATTACTGAAGGTGAACAGATAAGCAGTGAGTGTGGTCTCATGGAGGATGTGCAGCACTCCGAACGTCCAAGTGGCACCGAGGACAAAGAGCAGGGCCAAAGCACCGCGAGCACAAGATCTGATACAGCCATGAGATTAGGATGAAACATGAATTCAAAATAATCCGCTTTATTTTTGATCTACGGACAATACCTGATGTTTTCATAGTGGCTGATTTCAGGCTTTTTCACAGCAGTGTGCTGGTACACTTTGAACATGATTACAGCAAAGGCCAGGAGGTTAACCTTTGAGGAAAGACAAAGACAAACCAGACAAGCACATGTAGTACCTTTTCAATTAATTCAAGTATTACTATAAAAAAGAAAATCAGTGTATTTAAAAATGTCTGTATACTTTGGGTCAGGGATTTTACCAGAATGATGAGACACGCAGGTCCAATAAAACTCCAAATGAAGTGGTTTTCTGTACTTAGCCAACACCTGGGGCACAGAAAACCCTTTTATTCAACATAAACTATAATTTAGTATCTCTATAATAAAGCAGCAGAAAAAAACAACTTAACAAAAACATTTAAGGCCATTTATTTGCCTTGCTTCTGATTATACTCATCCTCCTTTGTGTGTTGCTTTTGTGCAAATATCCTCATGTGCTGTTAGTAATAACACTCTTAGAACATACAAAGTCAAAAACGTCAAATTTCCTGGGTCAATGGAGAAATCTCTGTTACTCACATTCTATCTGTGCCATAATACTTGGATCCTAGTGTTGCTGATATGGCCACCACAACGGCTGGGCTCCCATAGCCGAAAAAATAAAAATGACGATGAAGGAAACCTTTGTTGTAGATTACACCAACCACTATTAAGTACAGATGGATGCCCTCGATGCACATCCAGGCAAAAGCCGCGAGGAAGAAATAGTGCAACAGCCCTGCAACCACTGAGCAGAACAACTGTCGAGAAACAAATGAGAAGAAAACACAAGAAAATAATGTCAAGAGATGTGCCTTTACGCCCCTGCTGCCATGTAACCATTTAGAAACTATTTTTTCCATGTAACTTAATTAATGATTGTTTGGTCAAGTGGCAGTGGAAATTCAGTCACAATCATTGTATTCTTTCCCCCATTTCATCATAAGCTCACCTTATGGGTGTTCATGTTGATGCCCACCAGGAAGATGAACTCGGCCATGAAGAGGCTGCAGCACAGGTTCTTATGAATGGTGGTTCGCGTGCTCTGGATCTCACTGAAGAACCAGAAGGTGAAGATGCACATGGACAGACAGATGAGGGAGATGATCATCCCCAGCTGGGTGATGCGGGTCAGGACGGTATAGTGCGCCACCAGCTGAGAAGCAAATGGAAAGGGAGGTGTTTCATTCACAGTTTTATGGTTTGATGAAGCTGTAATTTGTTGTCTTTTCTGCTTGAGATCATTTGATATATCTTAAGTGTCACTGGGGTTTTACTGGGCTGCAGGCAACTGGGACAGGACTGGTCTGTGCTGTTCAATGTGATCCCATTTATTATACACATTACTTTTCAATAGGCTGCACAAAGGTAACAGATTGTGAAGAATTATCTTTTATATGGTTATATCTGAGCTTTTTGTTCAAAATATAAATAGCAATGTTTATAACTCAATGCTTCTTAAAGTAGGAGTAATGCTTTGTAAATGATGAGCACATTAAAAATGCTTACCTCATACGTTATAAAGATTATTTAGTTATTTATACTATAAATGCTGCGTAAAGTGGCTACTAATGAAACAAAATATTACATTGAAATAGGTGTTTTCATTGATCTTCTACTAGTTCCAAGTTTCTTTTCTAAGACATTGTTAAATTACTGGCTTCAGAGAAAATCATTTTGTTTGGATAGACCTGCAATCACTTTTAAAAGCGGCAGGAGTTACAGTTGCACTTTTAATGTAGGCTCACTCACGTTGGCTCGGCCAGAGGACATGAGGATGGCGAAGTGTGTGAGGTGGTTGCAGGAGCAGCTGGTGGCGTTGCTGGTGACGTGGAGCGTCTTGCAGCCGTCCAAAGCCCAGTGGCCCTGCAGGCTGTCTGCGTCGTACTCCCAGAAGGCACACTTCGTAACATCGGAGCTGGTATCTATTAGCTTTGAGGAACACAGAGCAACAAAGACCCAGTTAACTGCGGACACCACTGTTTTATTAGTTTTTACTGCGCTGCTTTGGGATAACAGATCGCCTGGGGGCAAGAAACTCATGGAGCAATTTACACTAAAACAGCAGACCAGATAAGTTACTCCTCTCTCAGCGTGAGTGCAAAACAACCCAACAGTAACAACTAAAAAAATATTCATATTACAAAAGAAAATATTTATTTATATTGTATTACAAGGCAAGAACCAAACAGAACCTTGTAATAACAAGTTAAAGATGGCAGCACAGACTGTCTTATAGTCTTAAATGTTAACAAAAGATCTTAGGATGAGAAAGTAAATGCTCAGCTCATTTGTGAAGTATTCATCTGTTCAACTGATGAAGTAGTGCCTGTAAGTTGCATCTAAAAGGCCACAACAGAAGCACATAGAGTTTCATAAACAATAAAGCAGAGGACTAAGTGTTCCGTCTAAGTGGGAAACACTGAATTTGACCTTAAAAGAATGATTGAAATTCAGAAGGAGTCAAAAATATAAAGGATCCCTCTGTGGAGCTGTTACCTCTTTGTGTTTGAGAGTGAAGGTGACATGGTCAAGTTGGTAAACATCAGCAGGTTCGACCGCTGCGGCGACAACGTGGGAGTTGACATTAATTTCCCCAGTTTCTGCGTAGCGTGAGTAGTCGGTGACACCCGGGTCACTGCTCGGCTTCAGGATGTCACTGATGCTGTCGTATCTCACAAACACTACAGACACACTTCCTGCGGTAAAGAAAGATGAAAGACTGAATGGAGTCCAGGCACGCCCAATGAAACATCAAAAGAGTTAGGTCCTGATGGCAAATAATTTCTGCCTCTTTAGTTTTTATAATAGATGTTAAAACATAAATCTGCTCTGCTTTTTGGTAATATAGGATTGACTTGAAGGTAAAACATGAAGCACAGTAAAATAAAACAAAGCATCTAATGTATGAAAACCAGACATATATGTTAACTTGACACAACAGTTTCCATATTCATCACTTACACATCTGCTAACATATTTGTATAAGGTATTTTTTCAAAATTGTTCAAAGTCTTTACCATTTTTGTCATTCTTTGGCTCGACTTTTGGAGTTAGACTCACAACATCTCCTCCCATTGTGGCAGACAGTTTGGCTTTTGTTTGACGAGCCTCAAAAGTAACAACTTTCAATTCTGTCGATAACAAAAGAACAACATGGTTTATAGAATATTGTTTGCATCATTGTGGGGGCCTGTTGTTTCACTGGCGCTCACCCATCTCACTAGCTTTAATCTGGAGCTCTGTCGGTGTCTTGTATCCATTGGCCAGCTTCAGTGCGCTCTCCTCAACAGTGTGCAGCAGCTTGGTGATAGTATGGTCTCGTTGCTCTTCCTTGATTCTGCTCCAAGCCACCATTTCATCATTCTCCACCAAATTGTTCACAGCATGCACTAATTTCTGTTGGGAAGAGTTTTTAGCGCTTTGGGATATTATAATTATACCATGTTAATATTTGTGTATATGCTCATGTAATACAACACACAACCAAGGACATGCTTTGAACAAAATGAAAAACATTGAAGGACATTTTATTTACAACATTTCAACTCAAATGCTTTATTTAATTTATTTAATTGGGTTCAGATTTAGACCTTGGTGTGCTGTTTTTTTGACAACACAAGTTTTCACTGTACCATATCATAGTTTATACATCCTCTTTGGACAAATAACTAGATTGCAGTACACACTAAAAGTGAACAATGTGTTTGATTGTAGTGGTTTTCTCTAGGCCAGTTCAAAGCATATTCTTGTTCAGCCAGAACAGAGAAATTTCCAGCAGAAACAAAAGTGATAAACAAAGATTACTGTAAGGGTTGAGTTGATAACAGATGGTTTGACAGCGTAATCCTGCTTCCCTTCAGTCATCGTTGATGCAGACCAACACAAGGCCTCAACATATGCGATCACTTCCACTGACGTGAGCTCACCCGACGTCTGTCTGGCGATTTCCTTCAGCACGCTCTGGGGCTCTGTCAGATTACTCAGCTTTGAGAAAAGAAACATATTTCAAGAAAGCATTTGGGCAAAGGGCAGTTCTCTATATGAGATGTATACAAATAAGGAATTAACTTAAGAGAAGAGCGATTGTTGATATGGGTTTAAAGGAGGGAGCAAAAAGTAATTTATTATCATTATCAAACACACACGCTGAAAGTGTCTCTGAAGTGTCATTTTTAATTCTGGTCTAAAATAATAGACACAGAAACCGGACCCTTTTCTATGGCTTAGCAGGTACACGTTCACATTAATAATACTGGATGCTATTAATGCCATGTCTTCTCTCTGATCTCCAATAGAGGGCAGTGTCATTCTTTCTTTCCCACATTTGGCTCCGAGCATGTGCAGAGATACTTACATATTCAAGTGTTTTGTTGACAGTCTTTGTTATGCAGCCGGTGTTGTCATGGCAGTATTTTTGAGGATGCTCTGAAAAAAACAACAATTACCAAAAAGTACCCTTTTGATTAACAGGGTTATCACCATCATTTCTTCTGCTAATGTCAAAATGTCCTAAATTACAAGCTCCTCGTTATCTGCGATATTTCAAAATAAAAAAGAGGAGCAAGTGGTTAAATTGTCTGGGTTATTGTGTTCCTTTTGTGAGACAATAGATAAAGAAAAGGCTCTGTGTCCTTGGATGTGAGTGCCAGTGTGTGCACGCTGCCAGTGTGCTCTTACATCCTGATACCGACCTTTACATCTTACACCTTGCGCTGGATAAAAGTGCTTAGCGCCTGAGGACGGGATGTAATCACGCTGACAGGTGCAATTGAAAGATCCATTTGTATTATGGCAGTGGGAGTTTGGTCCACACATCTGTCCTGATGAGCATTCATCTATGTCTGAAAGATGCAAATGAGTGAGTTCACACACGCAACACAAAAGCAAAAGCCGAATAACTAATTAAAACACAAGGTCAGTGTTTAAGGTTTTGGTATTATAAATTGTTATTTCTCAATTTCTCAGTTTATATTTCTGTCAAATAACATGTAGTTCAATGTCAGATAGTTATAATAGCGAAGACACCACAAAGACTGAAGGAGAAATGACATTTACTCAGTTCTCATTGTCTATCAATAAGTCCACAAATCAAAAATTGGATCCATGTACTCTGCTGCAGTGATTGGTATTTCACAAAGCTGGGAGAGTCATTAGAGAATACCATATTACCAATGCATTCTGTGCCATCGTTGGGCAAGAATTCGGTGGCCCCTGTTGAATTGTATCCAGAGACGCATGTGCAGTAGTAGCTGCCCTCGGTGTTGGTGCAGATCCCCCTGTCCCCACAGATGTTAGTCACATTCTGGCATTCATTGTCATCTACAGAGAGAAGAAAACAGAATCATTCGCGTGGCTTTAGCAAGGTCTGCCCCACAAATATACTGTGGCTATTGCAACTGATTATTAGGAAAATAGAAAGCCACTGTTACTGCCTTGAATCTGAACATATTGCATAAAACGTAGGAAGTAAGTGACTTGTAAATAACAGACTAGCAGTCAAGAATTAATTGAGCAAATAATAATGTGCATTGTAAAACAAGGATTTGGTCAAGTCACTATCCACAATTTATCAGGGAACATTGACGAGGTGGGACATCATTTGTAGAGTCAAAGCTGACAGAGTGCGTCCTCAGGTAAAAGTCACTAACCCTCCGTGGAGTGGCTCAGAAAGCATGCCAAAAAGAAAACTAAGAAACTGCCTTTCTCACACATTTATTTGAAAACAATCAAGCACCACTGGGTCGACATGGACCACCAGAGGCGTGGACCGTTTGTTTTTAGATTTTATTCTGAATTGCAGACATTGAAGAAGGACAGACTAAATTTTTTACGGACAACTTGAAACACACTGCTCAAAACAACAATAGACTCTGAATCATGGGAGGAAATCCTGTTGCTGCCTCCTAGAATTTCAATCTGTAATAAATACAGATAAAATATAGTATTTTACACAATTGTTACATCTTTCCATAGTCTCTACATATACAGCAAATTCACTCAAGGGGCTTTTCCAAATTTTCCCAAATGCAAACTATTTAAAGGAACTAGATATCACTGTCTCTGGGAGTGTGGGGAGATCGAGGCGTTCTGGCGGGCAAAAAATGTAATAAAAATAATAATGTAAATATATGGGCCTATAGCTACTTGCTCAAATAAGGACCGACATCCATCATCAGAACACATACTATAGCATCACTAGATATGGCTGATCAAGCTTGATCAGCCCACAGAGAGCATTCACTGACTAGAACATCAACGAGCCAAGAAGAAATATCCGATCCAATCTGACGTCAAGGCTTTCAGAGCGAACTCAAGCCCTGGTGATCTAAAGATGCTCAAAGCTAGCACAGAAATGAAGTTGTACTAGATTCCATGTGGTGTTAACATTTAGTAGTTTAGGCGTATAAATACAAAGATACTGTAAGGTATTTCTATTGGAGAACATTCTAAAGCAACGGTATGTGCTTTCTTCTGCTATTAAGTTCTATGGTAATTCAGATGATGGGAAACATATGAGAGCAAACAAATATGTCAACCTTATGAAGAATAGACTGACAGTAAAAACAACTGTCCAGGATGCAGCTGGACCTTTAAGGTCTGATGATTGTACCAGACCTTAAAGGTCCAGCTGCATCCTAGACAGTCACCACACCTCTCAGAAGTGTTCACAGACATATATCAACATGGTGCTTTGAATCAAAGCAATGGAAGATGACTGTCCCATTCTATTATGCCAGGTAAGACCTAGACTCGACAGTCCTTGGATGCGATGATAACAGCTGATGTACTACAAGGTCATATAAAAGTCAGGTCTCTTGTCCCAGGAAATGAATAACTGAACAATTTAACTACCCCAAATACCCTTACTGCCAGTCATGCTCTAAACCTGGGGTGCCCAAACCTTTTCCCTTGGAGGGCCACAATAGAAATGTATTAATGAGCCCCGGGCCAGACAGAAAAATTGTTTGCATGTAATTGTAAAGAAATACTCCACTCCATTTTGTTCTGATGAAGTAGTGGCTAATTGGAGCCTTAATCTGTTTGGCCATGAACTTACACTGTTTTACACAAACCTTTCAGAAATCAGACTAGTTGTGGAGACTGTTTCTGAGATAAATAAACCCAGGGGCTCTTCTTTAATGCAATATGCCATTACCAATATCTAAGTATGCTTGACCGTCATTTCTAATTAAAGCAGTGGTCAATTTGCAATTTTAGTTGTAAAACATGACAACCATAGCCGAGCCAAATCGAACCCTTTGGCGGGCCAATTTTTGTCCCCGGGCACAAGTTTGGGCACCCCTGCTCTAAATAAATGCTTAGCAATCCGCGTCCTAAATGTGAATGTTTTCACTAAAAACATGAGAAACCATGATCCCTAAAGACTTGAAGGATGTCTTTTGATATTGGACCTGTCTTGGAAACTTGGCAAATGAAGATGGACCTATAAAAGCAGTATCACAAAAAATGTGATGGAGGGCTGATAGACTTACAACATGTTAAGGAATAATTCAATTGGATTGTTATAATAAGAAATTATATATTTCTATTTTACCCATCTGTTAGGGCAGATAGTACATCCAGAAATGACCTGGTATGACTTTCCACTGTTGTTTTCATTTTGTCGGTATGGTGGACTCTCTGTTCTTCCTTTTGTCTGTACCTTTGCACAAAAACTGTGCAGGAAAGGATATCCTTTACTCTGATGAGGAAGATGACTAAATTCAAAGCGGAAATACCTTCCTGATACACTGGACCCTTGTATCTTTGTAAATATTTTGCACATCACACACACCATTTACTTTGATTTCTTGGTTCGACTCTGAAATAATACTTTACTGGCGGAGGCGTAACATTTTTTTGGGGGCTCCAAGGTAAAATAATATACTGTATGTCACTAATTACTTGATGCATTGCTTGGCCTAATAAACATTCTTCTTGACCGTAGTTCACCATAATATTTACATTTGTCACTTCCATTTCTCTTGGGGGCTGCTAAAAGAAAACTGCCCTATGTGTAATCGGCCATTTTCACAGACATGAGGCATTCAAGGAATTCAAAACAGGGAAGAAACATAACAAGTAACAATGACTAAAATGTGACAAAACACTATCTCACAAAGTGTTAGAAGCTTATTTAGATTGGAAGATTTCCTGCATTAGTAAATCATAAACACAAATTCTCACTTGCAGTTAATTAGATCTTTTGAGTTTGCAACCAAACACATGTTCTAATGCTTTTAACTCTAAATAATATAATCAGTTAGGAAAAAGTTTCAGATTTCCCAGCGGCTGTCTAAAACATTGTGTCATGTACCTTTTCTTGCATTGCAGGACAACTTTGTAATAGATACACTCACCTTTGCAAAATGAAGTTCCATCTCCGGTATATCCATGCTTACAGAAGCAGGCCTTTTTTGATCCATCTACGCATGTCGCGTGTTGGTGACAAGAATTACAAATGTCATCCGAGCGGCATGGCTCCATCAAACTGGAGAGCCAAGCTGCGGAGCCACAAGTACAAGACATAAAGTGAAACTCTGACCATGACTGAAACAAGAATCACGCTGCTGCTTTGAAGGCATGTCTGGTTTCTGTACAAAGTGAATCTTTATCACTGCAGGGTTCGCTAACAAGTTTAAGCTTACTGACATGATCTGTTTCAGTCCCTGAAGTCTATATTGTGAAATTCTACCATAACCACACTTTTTCACTGAGACCAGACTGTTGCCAAACTTGAAGCAGATCCAATAATCTAAAATAACTTCAATGTGAGAAGACATGTGAGGTCACGTACCTGTTAAAAGTACAAGTTTCATCGAAGACTTAAGCAAAGACTCCATAGTTGCGCTTGTTCTGGATTTTACTTTTAGCAGACAATGTGGTGGGTTGGCTGGTGACGTAGACCATTTCCTTGCATCAGTTTTCCTGTTTCCCTAAACCTGGCCCTTCCTGTCTTGATCTTTAATCTGCCTTCAAAAACAGCTTGGTCTTTTTACCAAACACTTACTCAAGTTACAACCCAACACTCCATTTTCACCACCAATCATGAAAATCAGGTCTAGTTTATCATTTTTACAAAGATGTTGACACTGTTGCCGTAATAAAATAAAATACCACGCTATTGTTCCTAACTGTAAATACTGTCTAACTTCACTGATGGGTGGCCCACTCCCTTCCGCAAATGGCCGAACACAAATGACACACATTCCACTGACCATCTCAATGTTTTTGGCAAGAATTACAAAACTGAAACTAAGAATGTTTTGCAAATGTTTTATGGATAATCCTTGTGACATTTATTGAGCTGTTGGCACACTAAAGTTCTCCATTGTCCCCATTTCTATACAATTTCAGTCCATTTCTATCAACACAGCTGAACTATTGAGGGTGTTTAAAAATGGTTAAATAAACAGTTTGTGTTCCCTCTTTGGTAGATGGAATTATAACCTGATTGTGCCTTTGAAAATCACTCATATCATAACACATTGTATTTTAGGATCTTTGACAACAGCCGGGGACTAATGAGCCCATTCATTTTAAGGGAAATTAGCTTTCTGGGTACTTTACTGTTGGTTGGTTGGTTGGTTGGCTGCTTACCCACAAAAAAAGATTTTTTTTCAGGCTGCATTTTCAATCTCTTCCAAACCTTTGTCCATTTTAAGGTCTGATATTTTAGCATCTACTTAACCACCTTGTCTATGTATATCAATTCTAATAATCGGTATCTTATGGTAGGGTTTAGAAGCAGTGGCAAATGGAAATCAGCAACAATATCAGGTGTAGCGGAGCTCCTTACAGCTGCCTACTACTTTTTGGCACACAAACACTCATTGATGAATAGTTTTCACTTGAAAGATAAGTTCTTTGTTGACTGTATTTCAGTCTGTGGAGGCGGTTTGAATTGCTTAGGCAAGGCGTTTAGTTTATTTCTATGAATGGCGGCTGCTTTGAATGACACCATTAGAAGTGCAGCGCGTACTGTCCTGGGAAAGTGAAAACCAGTAAATCTGAATACGTTGCTGTGACACCCTTCTCACAGCGAGGAAGGAAGTGATGTTGTCTCAAACAAACCTGGACTGATTGCACCCTTACTGGGCTGTTTTTTTTTTGTTTTTTTTTATTTTATCCAGGAAAATCTCTTATTTAGGAAAGAAATCTGTGATGCTCACTGCAGCTTGCTTGCCCCACAATAACATTGTAAAAAACACCTAAGTGAAAAGACCTCTTTATGTGTATGAAGGCAGTTTTGTTTAAATGTTTCCTCCTTCCCTTTCCCCTCATGGATATGGAAATTGTGACCGTGCACTGGGAGTAGAAGGGTGCATTCAGGCAATATTGAGATTTGCAGTGTAGTACAGTGGATAATCTATTTTGACACTTCTCACACATCTCTGCTCTGATGTTGGCCTTATGCTCAGCCATGACAGGAGGCCTGAATGGCGGGGTGCAGATGGCAGCGACTGTCTCACAAACATGCAGCTCTTGAATATTTCAGTGCACAAGGTTTAAGGGACAAAGTAGGCTTTCTGCTCAGGTTCAGAGATGCCAGCTGCTGTGCACGTGGAGAAGACTCTGGATATTTCATTGCACTAAAGGGTTTTGCTAACTCGCAGTCAATATCCACTTACAAATTGATCTAAAACATGTCAGGAGATGTGGGGAAAAAGGGTTGAAAAAGTTCAATTTGGCTTGAAAAATATTAATTTTCAGTTGTCAGCATTCAGTCTGGGCAAGATAAGAGGATATCCTCTTAAAAAGTCAACAAATCAGTACCGTTTCAGAGGTCTCCTGCTGACCAGTGAAAAGAACGTTTCTGTAGGCTTAGACTGTTGTAAACGCTGTTTGGGAAGATCAATAACATAAATAAATCTGGGAAAAATGCACACCATGTATTTGCAGAGATACCAATGCCACACAATGGTTTGAATTGTTTCCCTTCAACTATTATCGACATATATACTTCTAGGACGTATATAATAGCATATTGAGAATGATTTGTGCAAAAACCCTCGTCTAGACTTTGTCCAGCTCTGGCCAATCACTTGTTTGCATAGTTCCAACACATTATGGCACACAGTATTTTAAATCAGGATCCATTGTGATTGAATAGACTTAATGAACGTCTAGCTTTAATTGCAAACAATAAGATGATTTTCTTATTTTTAATTTGCCATTAATGGGATGAGAGTGGTCTGAGCTTAATATTTTCATATGACATCTCTTGGTCTTGGTCATTGCTTTGCCTCAGTGTGGTCTTGAGTGCAAACAGTAGCGTTAGGTTAGATAAAGATATGTTTTTGTGTCAAATACAGTTGTCAGTTTGTCTGTCATTGCTCAAGTTCCGGTTTTACAATCATTAAACTCGTAATTATTTACCTTTGACCTTAACATTTCCTCTTTACTGTTATTACTGTAAGTCTCTATTTCCTTTTTCATAAGTGTTTCTGCAGCTCCTGTTCTCTCCAGTGCACAGTGGATTTGATGTTCCCGGTTCAGCAGAGGCCTCAAGGTCAGAGGTCGGTGCTGTGTCTGCTTCCTGTGAAATCCACTCTGAAGGAAGAAGGTTGTTATCTGACTAAAGTTAAATACAGTCACAAGCGCTAACCTTGATATTCTTACAAGTGTAAATGAAACATGGTGCTACACTTTGATATAAAAGTCTCTAAAACCAAGGCTAGTCAGTGCTTGATTTTATCTGCACCACAGCTGCGGGGTACACCCAGACACAGGAGCATTTAAGGTCAGTGACGCTATTATTTGGTAAGTTAGTTCAAGTGTCAAAGTGGATGTTCCTGGAAATATCTGGCGCAACACACTTGAAACCACTTGCTTTGATTGTAAAAGTAATTGGATGGGTCACCGGATCAAAGTTCCTGTGAGTGATTACCTGAGAGTCTAATGGAGGCACATGATGTGGTCAGCTTTTCCGGCACAGTAAGTCTGGAGAGATTGATTGAGGTGTAACTGGTAAAAGAACTGACTGTGGCATGTTTATACTCAAAGAAAGGCTAAAGGATTTTTTATCTAACTTGACTTGGTGCTACCTCAATGTTTGATGTCGTCAGATACAACTTTTATATCATCATCTTGTTGTAAAGGTAATTCAAATGTATTATAACTTTTTAGGGGAATAGGGGGCTGCAGTGGCTCAGGGCAGCCGTCCTATAACCAGAAGGTTGCCGGTTCGATCCCCACTTCCCTCTGTCTATACTGTCGTTGTGTCCTTGGGTAAGACACTTTACCCACGTGGCCTCCAGTGTCTGTGGCACAAGTGAACTCCAGCCACAGTCTATCGGCCGGTCCCAAGCCCGGGCAAATGGAGAAGATTCCAGAAGGAATGTGGGGCAACCCCTGCACAGCGGAGAAAAGCCGAAAGAGGAAAAGAAAACACAGTCACAGTCACACACAGACTAATGATTGCTTACAATAAGAGGCAATTAATAACATTGCATGCCTCAGAGGCATCCTGTATATATATAAAGAGTTGCTATTTGATTGTCACACTTTTGTCAAATACAAAAACACAGTGAGCTATTTTGCTGAAGCAGAAGAGTGAAATAGACTTTCTGAGACTGTCTGAGCTTGAATTTGAAAAAGAAACAATTTCTCCAAAAGATCGGGTGCAATTTACAAATGAATTTCCTTCACGCTCCACTGCTTCATAAACGTATTTGTCCTGACTCAAGATTGAACACAGTTGGTTGAACCTATCCATATTCTACTCTTCTTTTACAAGACAATCTCGCCCCCATTTTCTCACACAAAGGGCTCTGTGCAGCATTTCCATGTTTCCAGGTGCAACAAGTGTTACTGATTGGCCCCTGTTGTTCTTTTTTTTTTTTTTACTTTTTATCCGCCACCAACCTCTTGTTAAGTCATTGACTGGAACAAAGTGCAAGGCGCTCTTGCTCTGCCGAGGATAAACTGTGTCTTCGATGTCATGCAGCTTTACACAGCTTTTCTCAGATTAAAACAGTCAGAACCAAACCAAGATTAACAAATGAAATGTTTCGGTTTTAATTTCAAGACAATTTCAGTAACCACGGAAAAGAAAACAAAGAAAAATAAATAGAGAAACTATGGCTAAGTTTGTGCATTGAAGTCTTGTTTAACTATTATTATTTTTGGGTTTGTTTTTTTGCATGAGTGTTTTTGTTACACATCTGTACTTTTTGAACATAATGCACAATGAAAAACGGGACATACAACATTTGCACTTTCTGAATGCCTACATGTTATGATGCTAAAAAGTCCATTGATATGTCATGGCATGATGTGCTCTAACCTTTGATGCAATTGATTTATGCAAAGCTAAAGGTGAAGCCATTAGTTTCTGAACTGAGATCCCTCTGCGACGGAAATTTATAAAATTTCAAGGAGCTTTGATAATTTCATTTGTGGCGCCCTTTTATAGGTTAGGTCACCTGCAGCGCGCCCCGCAAATTGAATAAAGAACAGTAATAGAAAACAGGATGTCAGGTGGACTCCCTGCTTATAAAATCATTAACAACAGTGTGTCATTTCTCATAAAGGAGCCCATTTATTCTGAGCGGGAAATGTTATGAAAGTGTAAGGAGCAACTCAATTTAGCCTTCATTAGAAAATAACTTTGGAGGATCACAGCGTCGTTTAATAGCTGTATGTGTACATCAGTGGTGAGAACTAATAGCTTTGTTGTATACTCACTTTATATACCTTTAAAGTCACCACATGACATCCCCAATCTGCTGCGTCAGTTTAATTATACACATGTTTACGGCACATATGGTGAGTTGGTTTAATTCAGCTTCCTATTGTTGTTAATATACAAGAGCATGCTGTGTTTGTGTCTATTCTCAGTCGTAACGAGAGAAAAAGAGCAGACTATACCCCCCGCTTAGATCTCACGCTGACGGCTTTGTTTGGGTCATATCAGAATAATGCGGCGGTGGAGGTCAAATCCCGTGCGTCCTTAACAGTGTTCGGCAGAGCTCCCGGCGTTCCCAGCATGACTCAGGCCGCGTACCGCAGGAGGTAGAGAACCCTGCCTAATCCCTTCAGTGCTTTTACAAATATCTACATTTCCTCGCTGAGCAGATCTGAAGATTACAGCTACAATCCATGTATCTGTGGAGAATGACTTATTATTGTGTTTTTTTCCACAGACCTCCAGCAATCTATTTCATAGCTCAAGCTGCTTTCTAGCTCGGATCTGGGGAATATAGAAGAGAACTGAGTCATGACAGTTGCCAGAAATCTTGTGGCTCTTGTTTTTTAGTTTGCATTTAAATATGTTTGCCCAAACATTGTTATTTGCATTTTATGAAATATTAAAATTATGAGTTTCCAAAGTTTTGAAATTACCACATTAAATAGAGAGCTTCTGGGAAAAGCAGGATCAATAAAGTTTTGGACTGCATAACAAAAAGTTTGGACAACTTTCCAGCTGCATTTTACATACGGTTTAATAAAGAGGTTTACAAATATAAAAGTCCATAAATTCCACGTTTATATTTCTTATAATAACTTAGGTAGTTGGGTATGGTTTTTAGAGTTGGTTAAAAGTTGTCCAAGCTGTGATTTCAGCAGTAAACAAAATATTATTTAGATACAGATACTATTAGATCAATGTGGCACACCAATTATGGATTTACAGCAAATATGAGACCAGTATTAGTGTACATACTGTAATTATATTCATTTTTTGATTCATACATATTCATATTTGATTACACATGCATATTACAAATGCTTCTAGTTTTCACAAATGTAAAATAATTAATTTCAGTGTGTGCTTTATTACTTGTTTTTTGGAAATAAAACTAGACCCTAAATGAATTATGGCTTTTTTTTATTGCACAATATCAACAAAGCAATATGATAATCAGACAATAATAAGAAAAACATGGGCTACACCAGTGACTGATTACGTATTCATGTAAGACTAGTGTGTGCACATGTGTTTTAAAAATACCTGATGTGGTGCTGTATTCTTTATTAAGTACTTACTGTAATTGACTGTATTTCCATACTGGGAATGAATGGCTCATACATAATGCTTAACTTTATCTCCCTAGCCTCTGCAGAAACAGCACACATTTGAAATAAAAATAGACAAATATTCCACTCAGTCATCTGCATATATAATGTCATGACTTGGACTAGCTCCTCGATCCTCTGTGCGTGAGAATGTGTTCATCTTGCTCAGTAAATTATTATTAGAATGTAACATTAAGTCATACGCAAATGGGTTATTCATGCATGTTCATCTTGGGTTTTAATTAGGGCCATGTCTTTCATTTGGAATCAGGCTTTTGAAGCGTTTGGTTACCAGCAGAGGCAGCTCATGGCATTACAGCCAGTGTTGAAAAGCAGCTCTCTTCCTATTCCCTGGAAGCTTCCCCACTTGGGACCCTCTGCTAATAAGTTCCCTGGACTCAGCTCAACCTGTTTTCACCTTCTGCATTTGCAATTTGTTTTGTTTCACTTTAGCTGCTAGTACGTAACATTTGGGGTTTTTGGTTATGAATAATTATATTTTATTAAATACAAAGGAGAGTGGTAAAATAAAAGAGCCAAATTAAGCTTTATTTCCACTTTTCCACTGCAGTGAATAGGGATTAAATAAATTGCCTCGGTGTGGACCTGGTCATTACTGGTCATAGTTTCATGGCTTAACACTGAAATGGAAATGAGAGGCAATTATTACAGTTTTTAATATCACCATTATTGCACACAAGATTTCATTTCACAGAGTTTGGGCACATTGGTTAGAGCAGGCATGTTGGAACTCGCAGGCTTATTTTTCTTTCTGTCTGTCTGAAAGGGTCACTTGTCTTTGCTTTGACCTCTTGAATGTTTTTACAGTTCCTTTTTTGTCCTCTTCCAGTGCGAGTGCTGACTGTCCGTTCACATTGAACCGCTGACACAGAACAGAGCTTTTACAGGCTTTGGGAAGGTTTTTTTGGGTCAGTCGGAGAAGGGGGCAACCTCAAGTGTCCACTCAGGCTGTGGGGAAGAAGCTGAAAAGCTGACAGCTGTCATTAAGGTGACTACTCTGAAAGTCCTTGGATTGGACTAATCTTTGACACGTCTTTCTGCCTTTCTATGTCCTTGGATTACATGTCTAAAGATATGTAGTTCCTTGTCCTGTCCTGACAGAGATGATCATAGTTGATACAAAGGTCAGATAGACTTTTCACATGCAAGACACATGCAACACATCAAAGACTGTTGGCATATACCGTCTTTCATATGTTTTGGACAAAGTGGCTTCTTCAATTAAAATCCAGAAGCTCAACGGACTGACACCATCAAAACCTCTGTAAGAGACAATGCTGCACCCAGTCACTGATCTTTGTATCTTCTTAGTCTTGGATATCTCCGCGGTCAACAGTGGCACAAATACACAAGTCTGTACCTTTCAGACCACTATAGATGGTAGAAAAAAGATTAAAAACAACATTGTTTTTTTCTGAAGCTTACACGTTGGTGGGCCCGAGGCTAGTCTTTTCCCCTTTTTACTCCACAGCCTTAGGCACTAACCTTTTTCTGTACATTCTATCTGCTTGTGTTATGTGCTTTGAGATATATGTACATCCATTAATAATCCTCAGAATTACATTTTGGCTTGCGAAGTTATATACAAAACTAGTAATACAATTAATTAATAAGGTAGTGGCTGAGCTTTTGCATCTCATGACAGCTGTTAATAAATGAATTAAAGGATGTGTAGTCATTTAAAAAGATATTTTTGACAATCAGAGATTTAAGTAACTTGCTCGCTGAGGACTCTTTCCACTCAAAGGTCATGGAGGATAAGTGGGGAGGAGGTACATCTCATCACTTTTTGAAGGACTTAGTCTTCTGCAGTGAAATACACCAGAGGGACACTCAAATGACTCCAAAGGCTATATCAGCGAGCACTTGTGGTCGACGTTATTTATTTATTAATTTGAGGCCTGTCTTCTGACACATCTGAGTGGTCTAATTGCTTGTGAATTGACACCGGTTACCGTCCATAATGGGAGCTTGGGAATCCTTTCCTAACCGCAGTTCATTCAGCCGCCCCTCGCTGCAACTTAACTGCCCTTAAAATGTCTGATTGCAACACGGGAGCTGTGGGCCGAGACAGGATTATCAGTCTTTGTTGTGTGACTGTGTCTATTATCCTGACCTCTATTCACAGCGGGCCCTTAGGAGTGTCGCTTCCAGCCACACAGCAAACTACCCCATCCCCCGACAAACAACAAGTGAACCAGAGATCTCACTCTCTCTGTCGGTGTCCCAATGCACTAGACACTTAGAGCGTCCAACAGCGGGCCAAAGCACTCCACTGCAGGTAAGCCAATCAAATCCCTATTGTATTAATAAAGATAAATTGGAGACGTTTCCATTCGATGTTATTGCAGCAGATTGCAGATTGATTGTTGGCGTCAGCGGGCGATATTGTGACAGGCTGCAAAAGTTTGGAAAGTTTGTTTGACGAGATGCTGTTAATAAAGCAGTAAAGAAGTGATATTGTGGGTTCTTAAGGGCATATGCTTATGTGTGTGGTAAAAAGAGTGGTTTTACAGAAGGGATGGGCGCCTTGACATCAGCACAAAAAAAAGTTTATTTAGTAACCATACGGCTTCAGAATTTTTGCTTGGATTTTGCTTTCTCTAGGCTCATTCTGCATTTTTATTAACCAAAAAGCAATCGATTTGAGAGGTTTACAACTTCACCAATTGTATTTATAAATGCACACAAAATGCTTTGAAAATAAAAACATGCCAGATTATAGCTAAAATAACAGCTAGGAGACTGTAATTTCAAAATAAGGCAAAGCAGATGAAAAAGAAATTTGTAAATGTTTTTTTTTTATTCATGTATTTTGTTGTGTGTTTAATTCAAACATAACTAATTAAATCATAATAGTTTTTTTTTTTGAAAATGTGCCAATTTAAAACAACAACCCTTTAGGAGTGTTTTGGATGTTGTGTATAATAAATTATGATTAAATTTAGTTCCACAGCAGAGGACAGGAAAAATATTAAAAGCATAATGAAGCAATTTGGGCAAGTGGAAATAAAAACCTTATTTATCCCATTTCTTTGGTAACAGTCAAGTTGACATAGAAAACGCTGGGTTGCTATGCAGAAAACGATAGTTCATTGTGAGGATACGCTTTAGACCCGCCCCGCTGCTCCCATAGGTTTGTGGGATGAGGTCTAGCACAACATAGCACGCATGCGCAATCCATAAAAACATCTCAATAAAACCTCTGATTAATTCATCATGTTTATTTTCATGGCGGATGTCACATAGTCTATATATATTGTAAATAAATCTTTGCAATTTTAAGGCTGTTCAGGCGCCAAAGGGTTTAGGGCTTTTTGTGTGTGGCATATTTTCCATTTTAAATTTGACCTTAAACCTAAATACTTGCATGATGAATGAAGGATAAACTTAGACTATAGATTTTCTTAACTTTCCCACAATTTTGTTTGCGTATAGCCAAGTGCCTTTACAGTCGTCACAAGTTGGACGAAGTTAACATCATTTTATTCAACCCTTAAAAAAACCAAGTGCAATTGTTTTTTTTTTGTTTTTTCTCTGAGTCTATTCTTTTGAAAACAACAGCATATTCTTCTTTATCTGTCTACTGTGAACTTTCAGCCACGGCAAGTGCGAATTCAATTTATTTCTGCGTGCCCTGATTCACCGCAAATTGCTTAATGGTTTGAAACTCACTCCTGACAGCACCATTAGAGACTTGTACGGAGATAATTTCCAGTGAGGGCCATTAGAGATCTGTTGTATTTTAAGCTTTTTTTTAATGTTTTTTTTTTTTTGTTTCTGCTGAAGAGTATTTAAATGGGGTCATCCTGCAAAAGCACTCAGACATAAACCAAAAAACAAATAAAACAAATTCACGCGAGATTAAAATTTGGACACCCTGATTTTCATCCATAACTTTACAATGTATTTCTGAAAAAGATGTTCCATAATAACATTGTCACATGTCACTTAGTAAATTTCTCGTGTTATCTCTTGTAAACGGGTGCCTGTGGAGTGGAGTGGAGCTGACAGTGGACCATAGACTCACTTATCCTCCCTCAGCCCACTACATCAGATGGGGATGATTACAGTCTTGAAATCAATGAAACCACAAAGCTTCCTGATAATACTCCCTCCTGGGGTGCAGTGGCGGATTCAGTCAGAGCACTATTTATCTGTCTACTGCACATATACCGAGGTGAACCGGACTGGATTTATACACAAATCTATGTCTTCATAGAATTATACATAATAGCACATAAACCTAAATATTTATTTAAATGAAGAAAAAAAAAACATAAAAATATGTAAGTGAAAACGCATTTAATATCAACAGTATTTTTACATACATTATTATAGAAAATATTTATTATTGGCAATCTTCTCTAAAGTGAAGATATGTAAAAGAGGCCAATGACAAGAAGTTTTTTTCCACACTGAACAAATTCATTTATTCATTCAGTAATTTTCTACCGCTTATTGAACAAATATAAAATATGAAAATAGGGAAAAGGTTAATGAAGCAAATAAACCTAATACAAGGATATGCTTCAAGAAGAAGAAGACCTGTTTTACTGTCACCTTTAAAACTTTTTTTAAACATTAATCTGGCATTCACATATATAATGACAAATCCAGGTCTATTTACTCACCTTACGCAAACTGCTCTTGCTAAATGAAACAATACACCACTCATTCAGGTATTAAGGTTTTGGCCTTTTTTCTTACTGAGGTTATTGATAATCAGTTTGACAGAACAGTGGTCTACACGCAGTTTTAGGTTCTTTGTACAAGTGTTTTCCCCTCAGCAACACTTGTTCATGATGACACTTATGTTCTTTGGCTTTGTTAGATCATGCTCCCTGGAGTAACATCCAACAATCTCTAAACGGACAAATTTGACAATATAAGTCTCCCAAGTCTTCCAATCAATCATTTCTTCCCTCTGCATTATTCCCCAAACAATAAAAGGAGATTAATACATGGTGTGTTGTTGGTTGAGGTTTATCCTTGTCGTTTGGGGAAGGTCTCCTTGTCTGAAGCCACCAAGCTGTAAGAAGATTTGGTTGATGGAGCACAACGAGCTTAGGGACGTCTTGGCATTCCAGGTCACTGGTGGATAGCTGAGTTATCTAAAGCCTCGGTTTGTGTTAGATTTTCCTGCATATCCCAGAGTGAGTGTCAGAGATTAGCAGTGGGACCATTTATGTGACCTCTATAGGCTGAGGAGATACTACGCTGCCATCTTGTGATGTGGCCAACAATACAAGTCAATTCAATGTCACACTGCTCCAGTCAATGTTTTTTTTTTCCTTTTTTTTTTAGAAAGCCTTGGTGTTGCATGTAATTTTAGCAACTGTGCACCATCTTGAGTAATGCCCCCACACTGAAACTTTCTGTCAAACTTTTTGATAGCACAAGTTTGTTCTGCTGGGACCTGTGCTGCAGTTGTGTCACTAAAATGACTTATTTAGTAAAACTGTTCATATCTGAGGAACTTGGAATCATTCAGGCTTTAATTTTCTCTGCTTTCAAAATATTTTTGACGTTCTTTAAAATTATTATTAATTTAGTCATTCATTTACAAAGTAAAAAAGAAAATAATAATTATTTCTACTAATGTGCTCTGGCCATTTTGGCAAATAATCAATGAAAAATGTATTAACCCACAGCTTTGTAGGATCCCTCATCTATTATACTGGTCTGACAGCCCAGGCCCACAGATAGGAAAAAACTAATAGAAGTAAAGTCAAAATGTCAAATGGACTATCTCTGAACGTATCAACAAAATGTCTGTATTGAGTCTCTCCAAGGCTTTCCAACTCCCATAACCACACTGCAGAACTCAATACAACCAGAAAAACTGGCAAAAAAACCTCACTCACATATTTGATGTTCCCATTTTTGAGTCTGTCAGGCCTCTTCCTGCTTCAAGCTATGTGTGATGTATAAAATGCTCCCCTAAGAATGTAGAGTTAAACATAGATTTTACCCAGTATGTGAGACGTGTAGATTTTACCAAACCTTGATTTCTGAGTATCTCTAAAAAAACATCAGCTGAACTGTCCTGAGATGTGTGTTTGAATTGTAAAAAAAATACCCTGAAATATCAATCATCTACTCAAAGCATGAAACTTAGAAATATATATATAAAAACACTTTTAGTATTAAAAATGAAGTCACCATAACCTAACCACAATGACAAGCCTGCGGAAAGTGGGCTATTTTCTGAGCACCTTTCACAAAACGTATTTGGACAATGACTGTAATAGCACAGCATTAACAATACTAGACAGCTTTCACATTGCAAGACTATACAATATGTCAGTCATAGTGGATACAAAGTGTATAAAACCCCATGGCCCTAGCATTTTCTTTAGCAGACTTTTGCAGCATGAAACACTAAAAAGACATACTATACTGTGCAGAAATGTCTTTACTTCCTGTAGGACACTTAGACATGTCTTTCAAAATGAATCATTTGCTTCATAATGTCTCACTGCGCAGCACTAAAATTGTTTAAATTCACCTGACTAATATTTTCAGACGCAGCGCTTTGGGCAATCAATTATTATGAATTAATGGTTTTAAAAATTTCAATTACACCTAGTGTTATGAATTACTTATGAACTAACAGTGTCCACTCCAGGCAAGGGAGTGAGAGGAGAGAGTCCATGTAGAATTTCTAAGGAGGAATTAAAGCACATGCAGAGGTTTTTGCACGTTGTTGAAGTGGTGCTATTTGACAAATGGCTTGAAATTGTGATCCATACAGAAAATATAGAAGCCGCTGGTTTGATTGAAATGTGCTATTGCCTTGAATTTCTTAACAGCGGGTCACATGTGAGTTCCTCATTTAGCTCAAATTACAGGACGATGGTACAATAAATGGAAGGCCTTGCAGCTCACTTTACTTACAGTACTTGGTGGGAGTAGCTTTTCATTCTGCTCAGGGTCCTGACCGGTGAAAGGCTTGGTGTGTGATGGGTCATGTTTATTGTGCTACATGTCAGCAGGCCCAAAGAGCTGCACAGGCCCGGTGTAATAACCATATAATTCAAGTTGTCAGCCCTTGTCCATGTTGCATCGCTGAGAGAAGCTGTCCATCAATGACTGCAGCTTTTTTTCTTTTAAAGGGATAGTGACTGTTTGTACATTCCAGTCTCATGCATGGTGCTTTCCACTTCATCTCCATGAGTGCACTTTGAGGGATGTTTAAGAAGGGCGTTAAATGAAAGGCTGCTATATTGCTGTTAACAAAGTGGAAAAGCTGGTCAAGACCAGAGACATACTAGCGACAATATGGTCTTGCTTCAATAGGGGCTCTAACAATATGCCTGGCGGTCAGGAATTAATGATGAGTATTGGGATGGAATGGCATTATGTGCTTAACGTTCATCTTCACATAATGTGTTACCTGCAAGGGCCCAAGGCAGGATCTGTGTTCTCGTCCAGATAGGAACCCAGCTGTGTGCTCTGCCAAGATAGCAGAGCACAAAAATGTATCCATGACCAAAATGCTAATAATGGAATCACTATCATTTGATGTGTTACTTTAATCCCCACACTTTTTATGTATCAGTTCACACTTTGGAGGGGCTCCACATCGACCAAGATGGGATTGGAGAATAACTCAGGGTTGACTGAGATGTTATTCAAAAAGTATTCCACAATTTTTAACTTGTGCATGATTCCCTGTCTCATAACACATCCCATACAAGTTATACTCAGCAACAGCACATTGGCAAATGCACATGTCTATGATGTTATCTTAAAAATATCTTATTTTGTAAAAAAATGAAAATAATACAGGTGTTAAAAAAGGTGTTATGGCTTGTTATATTGCATCAGAACCCACACATTTTAAAATATTTCCATTTATAAATGTGAAAGTCATTAAAAACAAGTATATCTAGGTTGAAAATGTTACTAGGTTTTATTGCGGGATCAAATCAAAGAGAATTCCTGCTTTAAAAACATGACACAAAGCAGCTTAGTGTAGCATCATTAATTAGGATGAAAAAAATATTTCTGTATGCGACTCTATTACAACCAAATCCCTCTGTAATGAGAAAAGCAGCTGTGACAAGGAAACCAAAGATGCTGAATATAAGAAAAAAAAAAATCAATGATTTGTCTGTATATATGGAAGTATCAAAGACGGCTACTGCACAGGACTTACTGTCTCAGAGCAGAGATGGGACTCTTTTCTTGAATGGACTTCAGAGCGGAGCAGTTTTTAGATGCCTTTCCAAGTTCTACTATGATTAATTCACCCGTAATGTATGTTAATGTATGGTAATCTGTGTCACTGATATGGTAATGAACACCTAACTCCCACAATCAAACTTGTCTCGAATGGCACACACAGTCATTGAGAAAGGTACCATGTTAAAATGCAGGGACTGATCAAATGTACAGTGCTCGCAGTAGACCTTTTGACTTGTTAGTTCATTCCAATAAAATTAAATGGACACTAAAGAAGCTTTCATCTACCATTTATTGCCAGATATGATATGGTAATGGAGCTATACTACATTTCCTATAATGCACTATAGCACTTTTTTGTTAGTATGTATATGCCTTCTTTTTTAATATACTTGTTGCCACATGAGGCTATGAGCTACGTTCATTTCATCCACTGTACTTGTTATCCAAAGCAACTTTAAGCAATATAATCTCTTCATTAACAGTAGATGGCACCAGTTCATCATGATGTGGAAGGCTCAGATTTTACTCGTCTATTTTCAACCTCAGTTGCACGGTTAGTAATTAGGTTATGGAGATGTAAAAAGGTACATTTATCTGGCTGGTTAAATCTGCATTTTTTAAATCTTTCTACTTAAAATATCAAAGCCAAAGTAACATACCGTTGGCTCATTTCATACACAATGTAATGAGTGAAACTATTGTACAGTACACATATTGAAGCATCATTTCCAAGGTGTTAACACCAGAATAGTATCACAGAGAAATATGTTGCAACAAAAGGTCACTGACAGGTTTTTTTATTTTTCTGATTGCAAACAATAGGTCTAACCCTTGACCATAAGCTTCTTGCTAAAGTTATGTTATGTCTTCTAAAAATGCTCTGATAGTTTGTTCTCTAAGACAGCACATTTCTTTACCGGAGTTAACATTTCATGTTATCTCTGAATTCAGTCAACTTACCATCGAAGGTCGGACACCTGCGTTCACCTGCACAATGTCTTGGAAATGATTAACTATGAATCTGGAGTGAATATTTCATGACTCTATTCCGGTCTATTTGTCTAGGCTTGTGATAATCAAGAAAGAAAAAACACATTCACATTTACTCAACAAACTCATCCGAATTTGTCAGAGTGGTCAAGGTAAGACAACCTTTACAAAGAAGAAGGTGCTAAACAATTTTGACTTTTAAAATAAACTTTTGAAAATAAATAAGAATTATTTCTTTATAGATAACTTAAAGAATATTTTAACATCCACAAATATTAACATATTTGTCTATAGCCAATTTACCAAGCTACCAGCTGAATTTTATAATATTAAAAAAATCTGTAACAGCTTTTAAAATGTGAACAGTATCATTCACTAGATGCTTAGTTTACATTACATCAGCAACTTTTAATGACCAGGAAAACAATGCTTAGAATGGCTGCCATAAACACTCCTGGCCATTAGCTTGGTCAATGCTGTAAAAGATAACAACATGTTGAAATCAAATGAGCCCACTCATCATCATGTCTAATCTGCCACTGCAGCACTTCTCACGTCATACATTAATCACAAATATTTTATTTGCAATGCCTCGAGATACAGTTGGTAAGTGAGTTAAGACACTTGAGTTGTGTCTACCATTATACAATGACCACTAATTGCAAATTACGCAAGTCTCTGATGGGCAGAAGCGCAGTGGGTTCATCCCATTATTGTTTATTGCTCATTATGTTGGGCTTTGTGCTAATGATTCCATTTTATTAACGTTCAGCATATACGTATATACCATCTTGGCTATGCACACTTGCCAGTGGATATAGGCGTACTGTAGGTCACGGTGGCACAAAAACAAAGCTGAAACTAATCTTTTCTACTGTGTTGTTTTATAGTGTTAATTGAATTGAAACGATTGTTGAAGACCCTCAACAATATACCAGAAGGTATATAGCATTGAGTCCTTGGAAACTGCAACACATCGCTAGATTGACTGTAAAAACACTTTTTGCAGTTTAACTTTAAATTGGTACTTGGTCTAAGATAACATTTGTTTTGATGGACTTCTAACTTTTTCTGGATTGCTCTTGAAGGTCATTCTTTGGCCCGGTCCACTGCAGGGTGCTAATGACTGATTATTTTGGAGTTATTTTTATCAACTTGGTGCTCCTGTCTGTTCGACCTGACAATACTTTGATCCATTGACGTCCACAATAGCATGGAAAATGTCAATCTAGATCACTCTTAACTACTGACGGTACTACTACTACTAGTACTGCTTTTCCTTTCCAATAGATCAAATCAATAAAAAAAAAATGTTTAGGTGTTGTATGAATCAATAATAAGTGTGGGATGAAGCATTGTCTTTCAAAATCAATGTTAAAGTCCATTCCTACCACCAATTATATAATCATGGGCTGATTCTGTAGTTCTTGGTGGAGAAAATTAGGGAGAGCTCCTTAATGTTTTAAAAAGTCAAGACTTGTTTGGACCAAGACCAGTACTACAAACCCAGAGGTTAGTATACAAAAAAGTTTGCCTTAAAGTATCCCTTACACAACTTAAAACTACCTCCAACCTAAATTCCTAAATTCACTTTTATGTCTATGTGCCGGTTACATAAGGTTTTGGAGATGCAAGGCTCGGAAGGAAAAGTGATTTCTTTCTTATGAGCTTTGGTTCATTTATTAAAGTAGGGCAGCCCCGTGCACAGCCAGCCGCTCTGCTCTGCTGTGTTCTTGTACTGTACGATGAGCGTGACGTGACAAGAATAGCAATTTGTTAGTGGAGGCATTTAGCTCCGTGACTGACAATAACTCCAGGTGAATCACTTGACATTGTTTCTGAAGCGTTGCAGTAAAAAAAAAAAAAGTAGTATTTTTTTAAAGCATTTAAATTAAATGTTTTTAGTGTTGCCCACTTGTCCATTATCCAATTATAGTTTTAGGCACCAATTACCTATTTAACCTAAGACTATCTTTCTTATTATTTCAAAACAGTGGTTGAATAGTTACTTTAAATAGTAATACTTTCTATAGTATTTGAGCTAGAACCACTTTAAGTTATAAACCATTCATAACAAGTGCAACTTGCTTCCTACGTATGAATTTGTGAAAGTTGCATATGGTATTTACACCACTAAAAATATATATCCCCTCATATCACGAAAATTTATCATTCATTTTTTTCATGCAATTTGCTCCAGGCTGAGAAATTAAGAGCTCAGTTGCAGTTAGAGATTTGATATTTTCATCATTTTGGGTTATCAAATGAACTTTGCATCTACAGATTTTGATTTGATCTCCAGTTATTCCAGGCCTTTTTTTCTCCCATACTTATTTATTTCTGAGATGTCTAGTTCAAGTTCTTTATATCAAATATTAATAATTAACATAATTCATTTTTGGGGGGATTATCTAATGCAGTGGTTGGAGTCTTAACACAGAAAGATATTTTTGAGGGGATACAATGTTTTAGAATTAGAATACATTTTGTGGTTTCCTTTGCCACTCTGTTTCCATATGGAATACTTTGCAATAATAGCTCTTTGGAACAATTGCATTCCTCCATGTCTGCTATGTTTTGGGTTTTCATAGTATTTTCAGTTATATAGTGTTAAGAAACAATCCAACAGTACATATCTGATTGGACTTAATTGTCTTTACAAAAACATAGTGTTATTGTCCTTCACCCACTTTTGGAAATAAGGCTATTGTATGACAATTTTTTGCATCCATTCGCAAGTGTCACACTTTAGGTTTCTTTTCTGCAAAACCTTGTGGTAAGATTCATTACATCCAGAAAGAGGATCAGTGCTATATAACTTGCTCATGGTGGCTTTTAAGGGGCCTCCATCCTCGGCAACAACAGGAACCTGAAATTCTATATGGTAGCCATTAAGTGCAGATAGTTAGCGCGCCGACACCTTCCCAAAAATGAACTTAATACGATTCGATTTGTCAGCACAGGATCAGTGTTCAGCATTGATTATGGGTAAGCAGTGGGACTTTTTCATTAGACAAATAGTAATTGACTGACATATATGGTTTTGTTTTGGAAATAAAACTTTTTGAAAATAAATTAAGCCACAAAAAGGTCCTTGCTAAAATAATGGAGTGTTTTATACTAATGTTATCAAGACAAATAAATGAAAAGGGGGGCTGTTGTCAGTCAAAGAGATTGATTTCCTTGTTCACAGGGGGGTCAGCATTCATATCAAAGATGCTGAGATGGGATTTTGATTATGACTGCTTCAGTGCCACCCTACTGAGATGATGTTTTTTGGTTGCTGTCTCAGACGTTTGAAATTGCTTAAACAACAAAATGAACTGGCAAACAGACAGACAATAAAACGAGTAAACAAAGAAACAATTTTTTCTAATTACTTACCTTTTTGGTTTGGCTTGTGTGGAGATATAGTTTTGGCGTTTGCAATAGTTGACAAAACTTGTGTCACTGTAGAGCTGTTGTGCTGTTTATGAGAATAATGAAAGGGCGTTGGTGTTCTTTGTTTCCCCTTGTATTACAACTGAGACCTCTTTCAATGTTACTGAGAAGACATCCAATTAAAATCTGAATATATGGCCTTTGTGCTCGAGGTTACAGCTCCCAATGGCACTCTGCTAACAACATATTCATGGACAAAACTCTGTTAATGGAAATAATACAGTGCACAGTGCAACCTTTCAACACATTAATATTGGGAAAAGTTGTTAATGACATGGTGCAATGACACTGTAACAGAAAATCAAAAATGACTGCAAATACAAATGCCAATAGTTCATTATACATTATAATAACAACAATGTTTTCTATACCATCATGGCAAAGGTTATGGCAAAGCTTAAATCAAATGTTTCTCTGTTGGTTTATGCTATTTTAATTCAGAAAACATGGTTCGTAAAAGGGCATGGTTTGCAATAACAAGTTTGAACACAAATTAACCGTGTTATAACTGTTTTATGTCTGTGCAAAAACAGTTGATGAGTGTGACGTAGCCTACTAGCCAGTTCAAGTAGTTTATTCATTTATTGTTACGATCTCCATTAACATCTGCAGCGTACTGCATCAAGTTATAGACATAAATAACTGTAGCATGAGCCCTTCTATACATTTTATTCTGAACAAACCTCACCTTTGCTGAAGTAAATATAGGCTACTATGTATTGTAAGTTAAAAGTGAAATCAGTATTTGCTTTTAAACTGCTTCAATCAATTTTATGTGTTAATGTCATGTTTGTGAGAGACTTTCAGCCAATGGTGAGAAAGTCTAGTTCAGGTGAATTACTTTATACTAAAGCAACTGTAGATTGGCATAATTCAAAACAAAATAAAAAAGTTTGTAGTTCAGAGCAGTCTAACATTCTACACATAAATAAATGACTGCAGTTAATCACATTAAATTAGAAGATGTGATTATGAGATCGGCTCCTTGAACATTCAAGGTCACTGTAAACCACTGGACCTGTCACAAACATCTCAGACATAACAGTTCTGTTTCAATACGACGTGTGCTCTGGGGGTAAACTGACCGACATTTGGTTTGCGAATGCTTTACACCTTGTATGAATTAGTTCAGCTTTGCCTCTGTGCCTGTAATTACTGCCCCCATCTGAATGGGCTTAGCAGACTAGTGTGAAGGAGTCCCAGTGTGGCTCAGCGTGGGTCCTTTCAGCCTTGTATATTTCTGCCCTGCCATTTCAAAAAAATGTATTACCTCCTTGCAGCTCTGGTAAATGTCATGCCATTCTCTGCTGTGTGGGAGGAACAGCAGACGTTGGGGTGGTCAAAGAACCCCAGCTCTCAAACCAACAGGAGGCCAGACATTTTGAGGAATGGGAATAGATGAGCAAACAATACATGTTTTTTTTTTTTTTTTTTCCAACTTCTCTCTTTTAAAAAATGGAAGAGAGCAAGGGAAGGAAAGATATTACCATAAAAATGATCAGGCGTAATGGAATTTGTGTACAGGCCATATTGTAGTAATAGTTGCCATACAATGTGAAAGCAGGGTGTGTCCCCATTTCATAGGATATCTATAATTACTGTCCATATCTTCGGAATAATGTATTGCAATGCAAAATGTATACTAATCCAAAAATAAGTTAGGAAAAATAGAGCACAATTTTTTTTTTGTGTGTTAAACTGTCACATCTCATTTGGTGTTAAATATAAAACTAAAGTACACTGCCTGATTATAGGTTGATGTCAGTAAATAGTAATTAACGGATAGCTTTTCATAGCACTGAGCACTTTGCATCGACAATAAACGTTTATTTAAATGTTTATTTATGTTTTGTAGAGGTGAGTGTAAAAGCATCTAATTATGGGAAACTGTGTAATGTTGCACATGCCAGGTTTGTGATTTAATGTTGCTGTTATATCTGTTCGTCTGATTTGGGGAATTGCATGGGGAAGAGGAGTTGTGCCCATTGTTAAGGCGGCGTCAGTAGAGACATGTTTGTATGTATCTGAATATAATCAACCTACATTGAAAAAGCTATTGCGATTTAGGGAAAGACAAAACCCTATAGTTTACCCTTTAGAGCTTTTTGACTATATTTAATATTGCAACGTATGTATCAAGTTAACAAAGAATTCACACTCTCCTCATCAGTGTAACATCAATACTGGTCACACATCATTAAATATATAGCATGGTTTATTTAAAGTGTGATGCTCAAGATGTGCTCTGGTTAGAAAAATAAATCAAAAAAAGATCAAATGAATCATCTGTATGAGCTGAGGCAATTAGCCGAGTACAGGGGTCTCCCATGTGGCACGAGATCCAGAGTGTGTGTTTTTAGTCCAAAGTGAGCATTCATCATATCACAGTGTGGTTTCCTGATCAGCTTAAAGTGTCCCTAAGGTGATTCTTCTTTAAAGGCATTAATCATGAATGCTTATTACACATGACCTGCTGATACCAGGTTTCTCATTTATCTTTGCAAGAGGACGGCTCCCCTCACGTGTGGCCAAATAGTTCCACCTGATCTCAGTGAACCCTCAGCTGAACCCGCTGCTTCTATCTCCAGCAAGGACCACTTTGGGGTGCTTTAGATGTGTGGTAGTAGTGGGCTAGTTATGACCTCTCTTTAACTATAAACAGCAATTAATTGAAAAGTTTTTGTCCTACACCTCGGACACTGTTAAAACTGCCTAAGAGCTAAGTGGTATCTAAAAGCAAAACAATAATTCATTTGTACAACCAATGGAAATGCTAAAAATATATTCTGAAAGATTTTTCATATATTATAAAATAGTAATAAGTTATCCATTTACATGGTGCTAGGGTTACCTAAAGGCAAATTACATTTTATCTTTAAAAAAGTAAAAGTAAAAAATTTGGGAAATGTACTAAAAAATATATATATTTTTTTCCCCAAAAAGTTTCTCAACTAAATGCAAGTTGTTACTACATACTTCTGGCAGTTTTACATTTACAGACCTAATTTACCTGGTCAGTGATCAATTATAAAGGATTATTAGTAAAGGATTATTTTGTTTAATTTAATGCATGCTACCCTAAAATATCCAATTAAAACAGTAACAGGGAGGTCCGGGTGGCTGTTACTAGGCAGACTGCACGTTCTGTTCCACGTTCACAGGGTGAAACAGAGGGTATGGAGTCTTGTGAATTTTTAATAGGAAAACCCCTCCATAATTAGACAGATTACCTGTTAGCCATGCTTTGTGTGCACAAACCTGTTTAAAGCACCCTCTGTCCTCCAGGCAAATGGAAAGGAAAGTCAAAAGAAATTACACGCAGTCCAGACAACAGCCAACACACTATTAATGGCACAGCCGAAGGGAAAAAAAATACCAGAGTAACTTTCTCATGTTGACTGGTTATTAATTTTTTACCAATTTTTAGTACAAAAGGTTTGGTTAAAAATTTAAAGAGCTTGTGGCTGACAGTGGCAGTCAGATGTCAAGACGGTTCAATCAGTTCAACAGACAAGGGATGTGGGCTTTGGATGAAAATGTGTTTTATCACTTACAACTGCAGACACTATGGAGACTACAGTGTCATAAATATTTCGGTGAAAGGGCTTTTGTGTGTTCAGATACAGTACATGAAGACATATTCCATGTCCGCTTCCAGTTGTCACAAACACATGTCAAAGCACATGGCTCTTTTTATTTTATCATTTATCATTTTACATCATATAACATTTGTTTTGAGACAGAGAAAACTCACATTTGAGAGTAAATCTTTATTAAGATTGTTAATTTTTCCGTTTTTTCCTTGATTTTGCAGACTTCAAAAAATTTAAACAATTTCAGATTAAGATACATAGTAACAGTATTCAGTTCACAAACATTTGATTTAATTAATGACTTTTGAATGTGTTAATTCATTCATTTAAAAACTTTCAACCTCTGTGGCAGAATTTAGATACTCAGAGCATCATTTAAAGTGTAGGATAATACAACCCATTTAATGGATTTAAGACAGTCAATGGACTAATCTATATTTAATCCTAATATATGTATATAATAACATTTAATAATATCATGAATTGGCCTGCTTTTCTTAAAATGTTCTACAAATGTCACACAATCTGCTGTAGCTCTTTGGCTCTTATATGCTCGAGTAATTAATCGCTTCCTACGTTTCCGATATAATCACCGTTGTGTTATGCTATATTTAACTGAGTACAGTCTGTATGATGTTTCCCCTGTGGACAACAGGACCATCTGTGTTGTCATTTTTTTACTGATGACACCAGAGCTTCAGTTGCACAATGTTTCTAAACTTGGCCCAGGTTGTATGCATTTGCCTCACGTTTGTCAGGATACATTTTCATATATCAGATAACTTATTCTCAGATCTTTTATGTTGTATTTTATTTTCATCAGTGTACAACCAGGGAGCCTACACAAATGCCGATGTAAAATGTCACCAATATTTTGTCCGTCCACACTTTGGTACAATCGCTTTTCCAAACTTAAGCAGAATCAGCAACTAGTATGTTGAGTCAGTATATTGGTCACTGATAACCGCTGCTGCCTTTTACTTTTGTTTCTACTCTATTTATTAAGGGAAACGTAATTTATGCCCTTCAGTACACTACATATTCCCTTTCACACCTTTTGTTACTTGAGTGTATTCACAATGAGGATTTCCAATGTCCATTTGTGCTTGGAGATTGAAAATACATGTAAATGTCACAACTTAAATGGGCTGAGTCAAACCATATTCTAACCAAATCACTGTGTGCCAATGAATGTTTACTTTAAATTAAGCTATGTAAAGAAAATTTGAGCCTTTACATGAACTGTCACTGGTTTCTATGTTCAATCCAAAATGGCAAATAAAAGACAATTGAACAAGTGTCATGTGTGCTCATGTGAAAGTCCACTTCATTTGACACATTATTAAATTGAATCTACATTACTGCATGCTTTCTGCTGAAGGGGCACATTAGGTCTTGCCAGTTAGACTTAGAGAGCGGATAAGGTTGAGATCCAGAAATCACCAAACAGAGATTTTTGTCACGTTATGTTCATCATGCACTGACATCAGCCCATTTGTCTGCTACTTTGATCGAATTATTTGGAGGTCATTGTAAATGGTGTGTGGGGAGTTTAAAAATAAAAGTAAGAGTGCAATCCTGACGCAATATTATATCTTTCAGAAGACCGATAAAAACCTAATGAAAAACGAATACATCATTGCTGCTGTGCTCAGATGGCAGCTGCACGCCTCCACACTGCGGCCCATCAGTATGCAAAGCATTGGACAAGACGCTCTAGAATCACAAATCTTATGGGACTCCACCAGGGAAGGGCTGAGGACACGCAAGTGCTTTCTCACATTTTAACTAAACCATTCCTTTTCTCAGCACATGGGGGGATAGTGCAAAGGGATGTCAATTCCAAAGAAAAGCAAGTTAGATATGTGGCGTCACCACCAGGCTATCAGGGGCCTCTGTCTTTTTAATCAAAGGCTCTCATCTTGATGTCCACAAGACTCTGTTCAGCTCTGGTCTGTGTGGAGTGTGGAGAAAAAGTACTGGCGTACCGAAAGCCTTCCATCTTTTCCTGTTGCGATTCTCTGTACATCATCTTTGATTGACCCAATTAGACGAGTCCACCGGGTGATGCTTGCTGCTTATTAGTGTTTCACATTTGGCTTAATCATTGAATGCAGTACGTGAATGAGGTGTGGAGCAACCTGAACCTCACCCTGGCCCTGCTTTCAAGTGCAAATGAAACGGAGGATGGTAACCTGCAGTAATTTCAACAGCTGTTTAGAGCAGCTACTAGAACCAGGAGAAGTTAGTAGGTCACTGTGCAGAGAAATGTTAAGAAACTCCACAATCAACTTCATATTCCCCAAAGTGACATTCATAAGTGTCCGTCAGCAAACATTGCTTCACATTATTTCGGAAGTGGCAGCATTTTTATGACATTCTTTCAAGACATAATGAAGCATTTTAATATAACGAACAGTTAAGGGAATGGAGCAAGCACAAGCATTGTGATACAGATGCAGATGAACTCCCTTAAGTGACAGCGGAGGGGAAAAGGTAATGTGTGAGGAGACCCAGCCTGCCAACATGATGAAGAGTTCCTCTTTGTTGATTCTCCCAAATGTGTCTCCAAGAGTCATAAGAGAGCCAAGCTTACAGTGACACCTTGACTGGCAATTGTGGGAGAAAGAGTCCTTTCTCCAGACAATATGTGTTTAAAATAAAGAATATTATTATGTTTTGATTCTTTGTCACTGGTGCAAGTAATTCTTCTTTTTGTGGTGACATTATTGCCTCTGGGCTTACTGTATGACACTGTTTATAAACAGACTGGTTTCCTGAAGCTTTCCGTAAGGCATTTGCTAACGGAGACAACAGTTGCTAATTTGAGTTGTATGGTGCCACAAAAACATCTGATGTGTCAAACTTTCATCTCAAACTTAGTTCACTTTATAGTCATTATCAATGAACTGCCAGTAGCTTCAGATTTCAGTGTGTGTGTGTGTGTGTGTGTGTGTGTGTGTGATTATGTACTTCTTCAACTCATTTTAAGTTCATCCACCAATTTCTGTTTGAAACACAATTGGACTTGGCTGGGTTTGTGTCTGTAATCCAGTGTTTGTTTTATTGAATGGAATTAGGTCTCGACTTACACCAGGCATAATGTCTATTGTCTGTGGCATTTCTTACATGCAGAAGACAAAAAGTGCAAGAAAAAATTAAAATAAAACAGAAAGCTGTAGAAGCAGTAATTGTGTGTGGTTCTGAACTTTTTTGAGTCAGTGACCTTGATTAGTCACTCAAAACACACCCAAGTCCACATTTTAAACATAATGACTTACAAAGAGTTTACAGTTGTCTTTAGTTCCACAGTTGCATTTAGTGATGAGGTCTGCACAGTAAATATTTTACACACAGTAGAGCGATGTAGACAGGTGTTGATTTGAGAAGCAGAGTGTGTCTAAACACATCCCTTAAGTGAGATCCGGTCAGGAACACGTCAGGATTCCCAGCTGTCATAAAGGGATGGAGACTGGCCCATAGGAACTCAAACAAGTGCACTCAGGGAAACCACCCTAAGCTTTTACAATACTCTGTGTAACTCCACAAAAGTGCATTTGTGAGATTTAATTAATGTTACTATTATTATTTCTAGCTGTCACATACTTTCCTAAACAAGCTGATATTATTTTGATGCCGTCAAGTGTCTTGTTTTCAATAAAACAAAACTTATTTTTGCTTTAATTGTAATTTATGTGATTGTTTGTCAGTCACTCTTTGAAATACAGCAAAAGTTTACTTGTTAATTTCTCTTGTGGAGTCACCATGGGAACCAAGGATTTTTTTTACTCCCCTCTGGGCAACATGTGGTAGCAAAAGCTTTAAACATAAGCTTAAGAGTCCCTTTTTAGGAAACAGTTGGTCGGGTCTGTTCTGGTAGGTTTTCATAAGCAAAAGGGGTCCAAATGGCATATTGTACCACTTTGGGGACCTGTCGGCAAGGGGTCCCTTAACGGGTCCAGCTTTGTGTTACGCTTTGGGCTGAGGTCAACTGATTGGACGATAGATAAGCCTCACTTGAGCAAAACCGAGAAGTGAAAGAATAAACAATAAACAAAAATCTTTTTCAAACAAATAAGACCTTGTTTTCGTGCTAAATGTCATTTTCCAAAAGAAAACTTGCAAAATGTTTTTTTTTCTGAAGACAAAGCTAGCATTTTTCAGGTTTTAAACAGTCAGCAGCGTACGGCTCTCGCTTTATCAGTCTAAACGCTCCTCTCGTGCTGCTCAACAGGATTTATTCATGCAGCTACAAACCAGGATTTATTCTCTTTTTAAATCATTTATTAACAATGCATCCACGTTTCAAAAAGTCTGCTTCAAGACATTTTTGCACACAATTACTGCTTCTACAGCAAATATAGCATCAAACTATGAGAACAATTTACTCATTGTTTGCCAAAAGTGTGCAAAAAGAAATGATTTTTAGTTTTAGTTCTGTGCTTTTTTGGGATATTTTTACATCTTACTCTAAGCATCATATATTATTTGCTCACCCTAATGCCGTCTGTCAGAGATGCACGCCCTCTCACAGTTGTCACAATCTCTCCGTCTTGCGTCTCCCCTCGGAGTGCATTAGTGTCAGCGCGCTCCACTCTCATTGTGTGTAATCATTGCTTTGTCTCTGCTGCCCCCCGACACACACCTCACTGCCTGCAACTTCCGCAGTCCCGCCGGCATCTAAACCCAACACCCCCCCCAAATCTCTCTCTGTCCCCTGCGCCCATGTGCTGCACTTGTCTCACACCTAAAGGGATTGCTGTCACGCTGAAAAGGCCGCGCTCGCTATGCCTGACAACTTGTGTATTTGTACATTGCAATGCAAATGTTTCCCCACTGATATTGTTTTGTCACTTAATGGTGACCCCCACTGGTGTGCCATTAAGAGTCAGGCATTCCTCTGTCTCACAGAAACAAGGCATTTCTTCTAAATTCATCCCCATAGGACATTTTCAATACTTTTCCCTCTTGTTATCTACGTGCTATTGTATACGGCACAAACCCGTTTTCTGCTTTATTTATATCCCACTGCAAGATGTTGCTGGGAGCCCATAGGGAATGACAAGAGTCCTTCATTAGATTTATACTAAATCTTTCACTATTTATCTATATTCTTATTGTGGAGTTTGGATGACACCTGCGAATAATCCTAGGGTTTGTGACATAAATAGGATTCATGCATTCTCTAATCAAATAGCAGGAGTACTATTTTGTTCTGATTATGTTATTCCTGTGTTTTATTTTTAATACTCTCCTTTAGTGCTAAAGAATTATGGAGAGCAGCATCAACATTAAACTCTATACAGTTGGTTACAGTCTTTGTTTCCAGACCCAATTGTTGCAAAACTTGATGTGACCCAAAAAAAAGGACCAAAATTGTGATTACGTTTGAAATAATTTACATCGACCGAGAACACTAATAAATCATGAGTTCTGTTTCCCAATGCAGAGTGCAACATATGAGCCATATGGTGCCATATTGTTTTGCTGCCACTTAGGGCACTGGCCTGTCTCCATGGCACACATAGTTTACCCTGTTACCTGTCACTGGCAAGCTTTGAGGGGCTTGGTGTCAGCGATCCCTGTCACCAGTAACAAGGTCATGTATACTTTCTGCTTTGAAATGTGATGCTTTGTGAAACTATTTATTTGCCAAATTCTTTGAATGACTTGATGATGAAAGAGAGCATGTGTCATTGAACACCTGTCCTTGAAAGTTTGTAATTGTTGCCAGGCTTTGCATACTCACATGATAAAGATTTGAGCACATTTGAGTCTTTTTCTTTTTTTTCAAGATGCATTGAGAATAAAAGTGTGCTGTCTGTTGATACCTTGCTCCTTTCAAGGACATGCCATACCTAACACATAAGTACCCGGGGGGTTATTTTTTCCTTAATAGTACATCTTCTACAGTACAGAAAATGAAGTGCGTCTTGTTTCCTCCCCATTTTAATTAATCGTGAAGAGTATGATACTTGCATACTTATGGATGCAGTTTCTAAATAGGTAGAGTGGAGCAGTGGAGCCATATGTTGTTGTCTGACATGAAGAAATTAGGCCACCAATGCTGTCTGTTCATTGTCATCAACCTGGCCACCTGCTTTGTTTATGCAGCAGGTAATCTATTTGAGACCCTCTTCTCCCTGCCTCTAATTCCAACTTGTTATGCCTTTATTGTACATTATGTACAAGCTTCATCACAAACTATTGAAAAAGGCCAGAGTTTCTTTACAAAGGAACTGAAAAAGGCCAGTGGAGGTTGTTTGGCTTTTGTCCAGCCGCTCGTTTTGAGAAATTTCAGAAGCTGAAAGATAAGTTTGTTACAGATGGTTGGTCCTTGCCATATCCTCTTAGGTTGTGTCCTTGACGTAGCATGCGTGGTTTCCATTGCCAAAGCCCACTAACTGTTTTAAAACAACATCCAACACATTTTTACAACTGTCCTTGGTCACATTAGTGTATTATTAGGCCATTTTTTTTCCATGCCACCTTGTTGTTACTAAGCAATGACTTGGTAGGAAACAAATGGGGAGGATTCAGCGCAGACTTGCAGCGGGGATACTTAGGTCACATTACATCTCAGAATAGACACATTCAAAACAGAGCAGAACAACCTCAGGAGACACACACAGCCATCCCGAGGCACTTCATTTTTTCTGTGTCCATATTAATTTTTCATTGTGGCACATCTTGACTTAACCGAGGCTTCCCCAGTTTCACTGATCTACAGTGAAGCAAACTGTCATATCCATTTGGCAACCACTCACAGGCTACATCCAACTGCTATGTTTGTAGCCACGATATGCAGTTATTTAGACTGTGCTCTGTCATCTCGGCTTATACGGTGTCCTTGACTTTTGTGTAGTGGGAAAAATGCCAAAGCTAACATGGCTCTGGGCTGCTTTCGTTTGAAAAATTTCTTCCAATTTATTATACGCAATGCTAATGACCTATAAATACATTGAAAAGGACAAAAAATATGTGCCCTGTTGCTGCTGGCCTCTATTTTTTGGTTATTGTTCTCTTTTGAATATTTGGTCAGTAAAGTAAAAGTCAATGAAAAGCTAACAGAAGAAGTAACAAATAAATAAATATCCAACAGTTTTTTACGCTGCATTTAAAAATTTGTGTTCAACATATAATTCATGAACTCATCTTTGTTGCTACAATTTAACAGATAACCAAGGCTAAACACCCCTTCCAGTTGTGTCTTGTGAATAGCTCAAAATCTATTATTTCTGTGATCTGCCACAAAGTACCAACAACGATTTGCCAAAACCTTTAGTCCATACGTGGATGGCACATGTCTAAGTCACCGGGCAGAAAGAGTTAAAAGGTCTCTTCAGTTGATTTGGCCCCCATCAAGTGTCAACAAGTCTTCAAGGCCTTTGCTTGAACCTTGAATACGCTGGATTGCGGCTTCATTCTGCTTTAGCGGCTTGGTTTTTACTCGCTGCGGCCCCAGAGCCTGAGGAAGGATTAAAGATTGATGAGAGCTCTCAGAATCAGTTTATTGCTCCAGAGATCCTCGCATGTGTTATAAGTGGGAAGATTGTGTTGCTGTTTTGCCTCATAGACATTTGTGAGGCTGGCATGGTACTGTATACTGAAGCATTTGAAAATCAAGGTTAGATTGTTGTTCTTTTTTCTTTGGTAGCAGTAGGAGCCTTTGGATTGCCAAAGAAGCCATAAGTATATTTGGATGTGAAATGTGATGAAATGCTTTTGCTATCAGGAAAATAGTAGCTTTCATATTTCCACAGATCCATGCCTTTTGCCTAACTTCAAAGCAAAAAATATCTGGACTTTCTAAATTCAGTTTAGATTCTTTGCTGTAGTACATCTGTCTAAAAAGAGCATCAGTTGAGCTTCAGCAGATAAATCCATCCACAAGATTTTTTCTCCTATTAACTCTCCTAAATTTTGACAATGTACACAAAGATATTTATTTTTTTGGCACTTACATTTATTTAAAATATCGTAGCACTTTGCCAAATTATTATTTATTTTTTTACAGACAAATGTAGTTTTTTTAATATGCATTTAAAATGTATTTAAGCGATAGTAGAAGAAAACGTCTAATATTAGCAAAAGCCCCTGTCACCAGCTTCAGTAAAACCTCATATTGTTCAGCACTAATGGTTGCTTCTCCAGACGGCCTAAAGCTGTGATGGAGAAGTCTTTGGGGGCACATAACAGACTGTAGAAAGATGCGTTAATTTTTCGGTCTTGAGTTTAATTTTTCATCCATGTGCTATAGACTCAGCATGGCTCCATGCTTTCACTGATGAACAGCGGAGCAAACTGTCATCTCCATTTGGCAACTCCTCACAAGCTTCACCCAGCTGCATCCTGCGGCACGTGGGAAGGGCAGCACTAACAACACAATGCCTTTATTACCTGGGAAATTAATGATCTGAGAGACTGAGATGTAATGGCTGAACCATCTGCAAAAATCATCCTAGAAAAAGACCTCTCCCCTTTGCTATCTGTAACAGTTTATTCAGGCATAATTCTCCAGCAGCATTAATCAGAACACTAATTTGCACTGTTACCAGATGACAGTACAGTTAGCAAACACCACACTATGATTGATTTCCAACAATTAAATCTGACTTGAGTGATGAGTTATTTTCTTGACTGTTAATGGCAAATACAACTTGGGAAAAAAAATATACGTCTTTAGTTGAATAGTTGGAAGAAGATTTCAAAATTCTGGACTTTTTTTCCCTCAGTTACTGGGGGCAAACTGGGGCTGAATGAAGTTAGTTGCTCTGGTTATGTGCAGTCCCAGTTTCTATGGAATGGTGGAGCAGGGCCATATTTGATTGGCTGACAGCATTTTGGAATGAGCCAATAGAACAGCTATTTTTTTATATGCGGAACGTACGCACACCAATTGTGAGCCAAGTATCACCCCTGTTGCACGCGTTTCCAGTGTGCTCCTCTGGCTGCATCTTAAACTCTGCTGGGTGTCACTACAGTCCACAGTTTTTCAGATTAACGCCACAATGCTATGGCCTCCACAGTATTCGCCTTTAGATTGTCTCCATAAAGCCTGAGGATTCTGTCGGCGGATTTGGTCGCGCTGCTACTGTATGTGTTCAGGGCACACTGTGATGAAACGGGCTTTGTGATTGGAGCAGACAGAAAAACGATTTTCACCAAAAAAAAAGAAAAAAAAAAGCTTTGGCCTTTCATGGTAAAATGTGATAGGATTATTGGCTGCACTGCAGAACAAAGCCGGTCACTAAACTTTGTCCAACTCTATTTAATTTCACAAATCCATACTATTTTGTCACTTGTTCCTGTAATTCGCACCACTTAATTAAATGATTAATCGATTCTATTACTACCTATTTTATAATAGATCATGGGTTAATTTGTGGGAGAGTAAAATGGTTTCGGTAAAGGTTTAATTTTTCCCAGTGGCTAAGGTTTTTGCAGTTAGACCGCATTGTCGATGGTCTTTGAATCCATACACACCTCAATGTTATAATTGAGCTGTAAGTCGGCCTGTGTATACACGCTTGTCTATGCACCCCTTTAGCGTACCCAGTGCACACAACCAGGAGGCTCCCTATATGAAAAAGCTCTGACCTTTCTTTTGTGGTGCAATCAAATGGAGCTGCCTTGGTCCTTGGCTCTGAATAATTAATTCCACCCCTCCGTAGGAGTGTTTGCTAAACAGTGGGGTCCTCGGCAGTTCACTTTTTCTGCACCACTGCCACTGCACCCTAGGGGAGAGGCGAGTGTACGCTTTAGTCAGACTTAAGATGTGCCTTTCAGAGAATAGAGAGACAGTCAGGATATTGGAAGCTGCCTCTTTGCTCATTTTTTTTCCTCTGCGGAGAAAAGACGAGGACACACAATAAAAGGTTGCAAGCTAACTTTGCATAATTCTTTGTTGCGGTTTATGCTACTTACCAGGTTGGAAGTATTTGTTGTCTAAATTAGTAAAAATTGGACTCATTAGAATTTTTTAAAAGCTCCATATCACGGCAATATTTGTGTGTTTGTGCCACTTGAGTCATTTACACCGTATTATTAACTTTCAGGCGTGATAAAAAGTAAATTTAAGTTTACAGCAAACACTAGTTGTCATTCGCACATTGGATTGGTTTACAGGAAAGCCCTCACCTCAAACTATTTGTTCCGCTCACAAGCCTCCAAACCAATCCCCAGTGAGGAGCTCCTACTGTAACGCCCCCTACTGCATTTGCCTCGTAACAGCGTCATCTCCCCCCCGAGTGTGCAGCCTTTCATCATCCGGTCCAGGAATAATATATCGTAGGGGGATACTCCTGAACATTGTATGTGTGCGTATGTGTGACAGGCACTTTGATCTCACTGTGAAAGGCCGAGGCTCCAGGAGAAATTATCAATGAGATGTGGAGAGAGACAGAAAGAGAGTGAAGAGCTGGTATTTGAGCATCAGCATTTCAAAATGGACTGTGCAATTAGTAAGCACTAGTTAGTATGAGGGGCTTTATGAGGGACTTTTAAAATAATGCCTTAAATAAAGAGTTGAAATTGTTTTTCCTCCATGTCAACAAGTACTGGGGGGCAGTACAGGACAAAAACCCTATAGCCCATCTTCCCTAAGCTAAACTCTTGATACAGTTGTGAAGTGAACGGGAAAAATCCAGTGTATTGTCTCACAAAATAAATGAGAGCCTGACCTCATTTCCACAGGCAAATATAATACTATCACCAGTATATTTTTTCAGCAAACAACTGTTTCTATTTCCAATGTGTTTGACATCACATGGTGAAATAATGATGCAATTCATGTTTATTTAATTCTGCATTGGGTCCTTTCACTGTGGCTCATTATTGAAAATGAAGCCTCATTTTGAACAATGTGCTTAAAGCGATGTGAAAACTGACTATATGTTGAATTTAAATTCACCCCAAAAGATGAATAATTTTTTTTTTATCTACTTTATTCAAATAATTATTCAGAATATAAGTTGTTATAATTTTGTTTTATGAAGCAAAAATTTCTAAAGCGCACCATTAATAAATTTAGACACATAAAGCAGATCACTTATAAACCTTTTTTTTTTTGTTGCCATTTGAACTGGATTTTAGCATGAGAAAACAAAAATATATATATATTTTTGGACTGGAAAAAAAAATAAAGTTAGCCACAGAAAAACTGAAAACTGTGAGGAAGATGTGCATGAGACACTGTTGTGAAAAGTGAGTTATTACTGTTGCAGGGAGGGCAGATGAGAGTTTGGTGCGTTCACTGCTGAGCTCACGTTTTCGACATGAAGGGGGAGCTGTGGCTCCTCGTGTCGGCCGAGAGGTTACAGCTCCGGGCTTCCTCCAGCACAGCTTTGCACACTTTCTCACACTTTCCTGGCTGCGCTGTGCTATATTGATTTCAATGTATCTGTTGAGGGAAAATAATCGATGCAAATTCCCTGGCAGAGCAGCCAACAAGTAAGATATGTCTGATTCATCAAGCGGACATTGCTATAAAGACTGCTGATTTTTGTCCCACTTTTATACTCTATGCACCTTTTACAATTCAACAATTTTACTACTTTTCTTCACAAACCCATGCGTGATACTACTGACTTTAATTATGGTAGGTAAAATTCATATTAATTTTTTTTTTTTTTTGATAATTCAGTATTCAAAGCTTACATTTACATTATTTTTTATTTCATTGTTGATCCTACCATTCATTTGAACCTCGCCCCTGCTCCTAACCATTTGAATCCATAAAGAAAATCAACATGTTAGACAGGAAGGAAGTCTCGCCTGACACCTAACCTTACCATTTAGTTTTTGCTCCAACTTGAACTTGGTCAAACGCTATGGCTCCTAACAAGGCCAGAGTGCAGCGGCCTGTGTATATGTATATTCACTACATGTGTGTGTGTGTGTGTGTGTGAGAGAGAAATAAAGGCATGGGGCTAGTTGGAAATTCCTGTGTGATGAAAGGGAAAGAATATCCCTCCAAAAAATGATTAATGTGGTGTTCAGGTACACAGAAGATTGAGTGATCCTGTCATCACACCATATGGTACCAATTTATTCCGGCAAGAATAAGGCAAACTCAGTGGAGGAACTCTCAAGACTGTGCTTCCACCAGTCTCCAGGAAAGAAACATGCATATCCAGTATCAACCTTTATGTAAAGGAGAGTTAAGTTCTTCTGCTATTTTATTGTATATTATTGAGGAAACTTGTAAAATCTATTAATTTATTAATTTTGTCACAATGATACATGTCACCCTTGTTACAACACTGACTATTTGCATTTGTAACTTTTAACTAAAATAAGAAAGATGTAGTCATCTCTATGTGAGTACTTGGCTTGGGGTGTGCACATCAGGTTGCAAAATTAAATCAATAAAGTCATGGACTATTTTAAACCAGTACGATTTATTTTTCTGACAGCATCTCCTTTCTGGTTAAATATACCCAGGTAGTAGACTGAAATGTAGTGTGGATGTGACAAGCCTGTCAAATCAGGTTGAGGGCTGTAATTTGACATGGTTTGTTCATTCACTCACACTTTAATAGGGTCTTTCCTCCAAAATAGACAGTTAAAATGCTCAGGACGTACTAAGCTCGAAGAGGGAAGAGGAAAAAAAGTAAATAAACAGTATAGCCTGTAGTATAATAGCTAGAGCTTTTTAGGAATCATTTAATTGAAATTTTAATCTGTTATACTTTGTATTAGTGTTTTATTTTTGTCTTCCACCATATGTTTTTTCGTAAAGCAGAAAAGGTAATTCGTTTTTTCTGGCAGCCTATGCTGAGCCTTAGATTTGATGACGTTTTCAGTGCAGCACAATTTGAAATATGGGATTTCTGTATTATCTTCCAACACCGCTCGAATGTGCCTCACCTCACTGATGTCTTATCCAGAATGGCGGAGAGAGTGTTTTATTTTGGAATGCATATGGTCGATGACTGAAGGGGGAGCAGGTTAGGGAGCTGCCGGGCTCGTAGCACTTTTCTTTTCCAATAGTGTGTTATTTGTGGCCTTACCCCTGCAGGGCATATGGACAGGAACTGATAAACCTCTTTGTGGCCTGAACTGAATTGGCTCCTATTATCCAAGGTGTGGAGCTGTTCAGTGGTGGAAATAAAAGAGTTTATCCACTGTCCATCTGACCACCGGTCACTCCTTGGCCACTTTGGAGGATTCTGTAAAGCACTGTCCCATTTTTACACAGAGGAACCAGATCTGTTTAAAATGTCTCTTAAGCGTTCCTCCCATATAGGCTTCACTTGAATGCAGGCCTCAAAGACACAGCCTTTGCCATGTAAAACAATATAATGTGAAAGAAAAACTAAATATATAAGGGTGAGCCGGCAGTGAAATGCCTCTGTGTGTGAGGGCATGTGTGTGTGTATCTGGGTGTAACTGTAACAGTACGCAGAGAAATTGATTTGCTTATACAGTCAGGGCCACAGCCAGATCTTAAATGTTTGACTTTTAATCAAGGAAGTAAAACCAAAGGGGATTTTAAAAGTCACTCTTGTGGCTTTTGGAGCTCTGAAAGGGTTCTCCATGACTCCATTGCCATCGTAGCAATGTAGCAGTGTTGAAAAGGCTGAAGGATAAAGCTCAGGTCTCATAATGAATTAATTAATTATTAATTAATTGTATGTCTTTTGTGTAAATGTATACCAAAAGGCAATTTTAAACAAATTCATGTTTGGCAAGTGGAACAGTTGGGGTATTGTGAAAAAAGTTTGCCTCAGACATGATCAAGAAGTCTGACTCAATAAATACTTAAACCATATTTTGCAAACTTCCCTAAAAATAACCACACTCCATTTTCTCAAAGAGGGGTCTTAATTTCATTTTAAGTTACTTTAAAAAAGTAATAAAGTCTTCTAAACCACCCCCATATGCAAACTTCTGCCTAATACAGGATAAGGCATAAATCATGACAGAAGAGAACTGTTTTTAACAAATCCATAAATCTATCTATATATATATATATATATATATATATATATATATATATATATATATATATATATATATATATATATATATATATGTGTGTGTCAATATTCTTTTTCTTAGTTTTACCTAGACTTTGCATTTTAGTCAAGCTCCCTAATCGCACCAAAAGACTAAAAAGCAGAATTGATTTTCTGTTCATTTCACTAGCATTTGCTCCACATGGAAGTTATTTATTCCATTCTCACTGTATCAGTCGTCAAAATGCATCCAATGTTCAGATCAAATCAAGCCCAGTCGGATTGATTTGTAAAGTAATTTTGATAAAAGTTTCTCCTCCCACTCACTTTGAGATGGGACCGACAGGCTGTATAGTAGTTTGAGATGATGTAAGAGCAGTTAATAAAAGACAAATGAAGCAGAGTCAGAGTATGGGACAAAGGAAAGCAGCTGCTTATGATTTGTGGGAATATATAGTGTATATGAAAAGAATGTAAGTATAGTCCAAAATACCAAAGAGCTACAAGATTCCCACAACGTTCATTCCTGTCACACATTCCCTCCACACTTACAAACACCAAGATGCAACATGACAGTGAAAACACTGCATTGAAAGCATATGCAGGCCTTAAGGCTGACACATGTTGAGTCAGTTTAATGACTGCTAAGTGCACAAAAACTCTGGCTAAATGTGCAATGCCTGACATGTACTTTTTGTATTTATTTTTATTTTTTTGAGTCTCACATTCCAGATGTTTGCTTCCACTACTTCACCGTGTTCGGTTCATGGTGGACCAATTGAGCAGAGCCTTGCGAACAGCTTTGTGCCCATTGAAATGCCCAGTTTCCATCTTTGATTATGAGGCCACCTGAGAAGAGATTTCATTTTTTTTTTTAAGATTGCAGACTTTGCAAGAAGTGCATAAATGGAATGGAAATTTTTTCCGACTCTTTTTTTTTTTAAGTGGTGTTTTATAGCCTGCCGTATTACTAATCAAATACTTGAGTCACCTTGAAATGTATCCATCTATCAAAAGTGCTTCAGATGTGTAATTGTTCTCGTGAAGCGGATGAACATGGCATTAAATTCAAGATGAATGTTATCTAAAGTCATCACTGAAAAGATGAAGGAATAAAGTACAGCCAAAAAGGTAAAATTAAAAGTGCTAACTGTAAGTCTGCATTTTGAGCAATTAGTCTTCCATATGTTTGAAACAAGTCTCAAGGGAAATATTTAACAGAGTCTTGAGGAAGTACTTCATCTTCTTTTTTTTTTCTGCAAGAATAAAAATTAGTTATGGTAAAAGATATACATGAGTTCTCGCACAGTGTGGTTCTATCTGAAGTAAGTGAAGTGCTTTATTTTACAGATTCTATACAATGGTGAAACATTGGTGTTCAAGTCCGAGTACCATTTGTAAAAAGAAATAAAGCTTTCTTTTGAATGTCATTTTAAAAGAGACAAGACAAGCAGAGCCGAGTGAAATGGCAGAGTGTTCAAGGTGGCTGGAGCCAGTTACGCTCACTTAATATTAGCATCAATAGAGTGGTTTAAGAAACACAAATGACATGGATCCAAATCCCGACAAGGAGAGGGTTAGGCTGTGTGACAGGGAATCTCTCCCCCAAGCCAAGTGTATAATGACTGTTTGCATGGGGGAATGCAACAAATAGAGCCAAAGATGAATGTCTAGTTTACTGTAGCACTGTCTGTGAAGTTTCAAACTGCTTTAAGCCATTTAATAAAACCATCTGTTCAGGCCTACGGGGCAGTGCTGATTAATATAACCATGGTTAATTGCCACAAAGAGGCCAATATCACACATACTGACTGAAGTTTTCTTTGAGTTGAAAGATTTAATACAACCAAGTTGAACAATTTTGATGTCAGTATCTTACCCAGACATAGCATTATGAGTATTCTATCTCTACACTGGAGATAAAAAAGGTTTTTGGGTCAGTATTGTAAAACAAGCCCAAGGAGTTTAGATTTGATGGAAAACTAACAGCACAAATAAAGTGTTGTAAAGTGAATTTGGGGTGTAATGTCAAATTTTAGCTTCCACAAAGTTACATGTAGTTAGCAATCAGCAAATTACCAAATCAGTTATACTGAGCAATTTTCAAACAGCTTTCATCCTATTAGCATTTAGATGGGCATGCTAAATGGATATTGCACAGGACACAGTGTAAAAGCAACCCGATTCATTGACTCTGCACTAACCACTCACAAATACATCAATAAAAACAATCACCAGCAGTCCTACGTTGCACATCCTTGCCATTTGAATTATTTCAATTCAATTTAACTGCAGTGTCCCACCCTCTGGAGCACCACAACAACACTCACAAGTGTTCATTGGCTTTCTATTTTGGACTAATAATCCAGAAAACAGATTTCCCTTTCAGACCAGTAAGCTAAGCGTCATTGATAGTTAAAGGAAGACATTAGCATGAGTCGGTGGTTAATGACATTGTTTAATGGTGTGTTCACTTTGTTAATATGGCTGACAACACAGACACATTATGCCCCAACTTTGAGTTGTTGGGAGTTCAAAATAAAGAGACACTTTGAAAGATGAGTTCACTTTCAAGCGTTTCCATCCCCGCTCTTAAATCTACACGGTTTAAACACTTCAGACTATCAGTCCTACTAACTGAGAGAGATTAATACAACACACCGGTTTTTAATATAAACAGTTTTGATTGTAGATTATCACAGACACTGGAGCTTGTGTGGATCAAGTGCTCTAACCACGATGCAAAGATGGAAGCATCTGTTGTGAGTTCATTCTTCAGAAATCTTAAGCGTTGTGGGGGTCATCGAAATCTTTCAGCTTGCGTTCACCCGCTGTTATCATTTTATAGCTTGAGTGTACTTATATCAGTGTAATTGTGGAATTTAAGCCCTGAATGTGCCCCCTCTTTTTACTTTGAAACCCCCTTTCTAGCATTCTAAGCACCCCTTTTAAAAAGCACCACGCACTCAACCTTGAGAATGTATCAATAATTCAAAGACATCATCCTCTCATGATGTAGCTGCATGCCTGAAATTGGGGAGGCTGTGTCTCACGGATAATATTGCGCTCCGTCACATCTGACTGGCTGTCACCTGCTTCAACATGACTACACCCAGCTAATAAATGCACAGTCAAAGCAAGCACATTTTCATGATTTGCAGTAGAACCTACCCTTAGGAGGAAACCTGATTTCTGCTGGACTACTCTTAGATATAAAACCTGTTTTTACTCATACTTGTCTGCCTTTTATTTTCTAACTTTTTTTTTTGCATCTCCCAATACATGACCATGCCAAAACTATTAAGGATGGCTTTTGTATCTCAAGAATGAGTTGAATATAAGCTCTAATACATTTTTGTGTGTGCTCTATAGTGTAATGTCTACACTACCGCATACAGTATTTATCATGAACAGTTACATTAACAAATTCCATAGTTTTTCTTAAGGAACATACAAAAGTGGGTCGCGAAAGATTTTAAATGGGTCACCAAAAAAATCAATGGGTTGTTAATGTCAATAAAGCTGCTTTTTTCAATTGGTAATGGTCAGGATTGACACAATGCAAAAAATTATTTAAAAGGACACTTTTTAATAATATATATATATGGATTTGTTAAATACAGTTCTCTTCTGTCATGATTTATGCCTTATCCTGTATTAGGCAGAAGTTTGCATATGGGGGTGGCTTAGAAGACTTTATAACTTTTAAAAGTAACTTAAAATGAAATTAAGACCCCTATTTGAGAAAATGGAGTGTGGTTATTTTTAGGGGAAGTTTGCAAAATATGGTTTAAGTATTTATTGAGTCAAACTTCTTGATCATGTCTGAGGCAAGAAGGGAATATATTATGATAAATAATTTTGCTTTCAACTAAATTAAATGGCACTACAAATAAAGAAAACGAAGAGAAAATTAGACAAAACACAATGTCCAAAATTACAAATCCTTTGTCCTTCTGAAAATTGGGTCCCCTGAAAAAATAGTTTGGAAAACACTGCTCTTTTGGTTAAAAAATATATTTCTGTACTAGCTATGAGTATGTTGACCTTTACTGTGTCAAACGTCTGCTCAGTGTTGGATAATCTCTGATATAATTCTTTATTTTTCTGTAATTGCACGTCATGGTTTCATTTCTTAATGTCGGTTTGTTGCAAGATCCTTAGCTAAAATTGCATGTGATTAGATTCATCCTGTAATCAGCATTGTATCTCATGCCAACTTAAAGTAACACACTCAAGTAAGCTTTTGAATTTTTAATCAGGTCTGATGCAAGACTTTGCTGCCGGTTTGTATCAGTAAAAGCCTATTGGTGCAATTCATTATACTGTACATTAACTGTATTAAATGGTTCACTGATTAAATAGAGGGGTCGAGAAATCTCTGTATCTGTTGTCATTTCCATCACCAAACAAATTAGATTTTTTCATCATTAGGGATGAAAATGAATACAAATGTTCCAGATCGATTTGGCTTCCTCCCAGTTCTTTCTGTTCAGAGATAACCAGAAGAAGTTAATTAGAAGACCTGAGAAATCATTACCCCTTTTAATCATGTTGCAAGTTTGTCTTGTTCATTGTTGTTGTAGTATCGACACAGTTCTGAGACACGAATATTCCACTGATGTAATGTAATCAGAGATGTCTATCTGTGAGAAGTTTTGGCTCAATTAGTCCTCGTGAACACTTGAAACTGAGTAGAGACAAATCTGTCCTATAATAAGCACCTGCACTGAAGTCACTGTGCTCCCAAAACTTTAAAAGGAAGCATATCCTTTTATATTATTAGTATATCAATTATTTATCATTTTGAGCGTTAAGTAAAAAGTGTGGGGCAATCTCATCATTGTTTATTTGAAAACCTTTAGTCTTCACTCTGCAACAAACAGTTCTGAGAATGAACAGTCACGACTAGATGAATACCATTTAGTTTCACCGCAAATGTGCACTACCTCCCCTAGGGCTGTGAAAATATTTGGATGGCCGAGTGAAAAATCACCCTGAATTCTGACCAATGAATCGTTTTACACATGCTTTAATGCTTTTCATAAATAATCTGCCTGAGAAGGTAATTAGTGCAGGTGTTTACACATATTTCTGCCATCAGGGTGCACAGTAGGATCACAGTTGGCTGAGTGAATTTGAGGTTATTAAATTAGGCCCAAGGTAACAGCAAGAAGGATGAGCTATAGTTGGGCAGGTATGAGCAACAACATGTTTCCCTATTTATCATGAGAACAAAAATACATATGCAGGGAATTGTGTAAGTTCAAGCTCTCTTTTTTCCACTAACACATTTTGCATAATCAGTTCTGTATAGAAAGAGAGGTCAGCCTCCCTCTGGGCTTTTCAAAGACTAAACAAGGTTGCACCTAATAATGTAAAAGTTGTTGTTCAACAGTATAATCTTTAAATACATATGTATTTGAATCTTGGTAAAGAAATGGCCTCTTGATAGAGAGTGGGTTAATAATTTTCAAATAACCTTCCAATCACACTGAGCTCAGTAAATATTTAACTGTATTTGGAAAGCTCTTTTATTTCCTACAGTAGATTATTGTCCAGTTTAGAGAAGTAGAGAGGAGCAAAGCCACAGAGACTAAACTGTGTACTGCTGTAAACGCTGTCAGTGAAAATTTGATTTTAATACACTATTTCAATGTCCATTTAAATGTGTGGTCCACAGAGGATATTTTAACAACATATGTTGCAGAGAAGGTGCCCAGATTCTGATGCAGATGGCTACATTAAGGTGCTCTCTCACATGAATAGGATAATGGGTTGTATGATTAATGAACAGACAAAAATCAAATAGATTTGATGAAAAAAAGACATGCCACCAAATAGCTTCGTTGTGACATAAGTTAAGCCAAATCTTTTGATTGCTCTTCAGATCTTCATACTTTCCTGGTGACAGTTTGTTTGTTTTGACACAGAGCATCAATTTATGGGCCAGGAGTGGCTTTTACAAGACACAACTCTTCACCAAGAACTATTGCTTAGTTCATTAGGTCAGTATCTTATGGGTCATTTATCTTTTTACATGTACTTCATGTCAAACATAAGTTAGAAAGAAGTCCTTTCTTTTTATACAAGGAATAAATCTGGAAAATCCCTGTGCCTCCAATATTGTACAGCTGCGGAGTGGCATGAGTTAAAGTTGCAGGGTCTAATGGGTTGGCTGATTGGTGTCGACACTAAATGTCATGTAGTGGCTCTGGTGTCCTCCTCTCATGCTGTAAAGAGTCAGGTGGCTAGAAAGGCCACTAGGAAACCAAGCAGGTTCCATGAAAGGCTGGAATGAAAACAAAAGCAGAACATAGATAATGTTGTATATTAGTTGAGCTGCAATACCTACTGCCTGTATGCTCTTAACACTATTGGATTGGCTTTGATTGTTAAAACATATTATAGTTAATTTGTATGGTACTTTGTGAAGTACATTTTCCTTTAAATGTTGATCAGATATCAGAGTAGATGACTAGCTATAAAAATATTAAACCTTTAATATGATAATATCCAATTCTGAAAGCTTACTGTAGAAAAAAAGAGTGTCTGTTAATTAACATTTATCTTCTATCAAGTTGATGTGTTGTGAAGAAACCACTTTTTTTTCTTATCATTCAAATGTCACTTTGTTAATGTGTCATTTAATTAATGCTAAAAGCGAGGGGCTGCCAGCACAATTGCAGTAGCTAACAGAGACATTACTGTGGCAGGATATAACGTGCAAGTGAGAAGGCATCACCCACAGCATAAAGTCTTGTTCATTCAGCATTATCCTATCAGTACCTCAGTAATTAATAAGTAACATGGTGGGAGGCCAACAGTTAAATAAAATGATGACACTCATATAATACTTTACCATAATAACTCAGTACTTCTAACATCAAGAGAAAGAACTATTAACAGTGTACAACAGAAAACTTAAATTCCCTGAATGTATCATTGATATTTGAGTGAAGCTAAAATGAACTGTCTGCGCTATGTCCACTCCTAACATATTCATTTGTTTTTGTCAGCATTATTAATGTTTTGATAGTTATGTTTTTGTAACCCGAGACCTTTATTAAACACAGAAAGGCATGTGCTCTTGGACAGATATTGCAGGTCTCAGACTTAAAGCATAGGACACTGTGTTTATTTTTATAAGCTTTAATAGAAACCACAACATTTCCTCAACCTCAAACATGTTTTTGTAGCCTTAACCCAACCACTTGAAGGCTACAGGACAAGTCCAGTGTCTGTGTCCTGCTCAATACATTCAGTCTCTTCAACACTTCCAGCTCCACACAAACTGTGCACCAACCCCCAGCCCTCAAAGTCACATTGTGCACGAACATCGTCCACACTTAAAAGTTACTTAGAAATTAATTCACAGGAGAAAATTTACACAACCATTGACAAGTTATTTATTAATAAGAATAAATCATTCCCAAGTGCGTGCGTTGGCAAGTTTATCTTTCTGTCAGAGTTTTAATAGTGAGTTAGACTTTGGTGTATGTAAGTAAAAGAACTGTGGAAGATAAAGGTTGCACAGTCATACTCATCCGGTTTTGGGACTGACATCAACCACCTGGAAATTAAACACAGAATTACTTTTTTAAAACATAAGTATGCCATCATGTTTCTGGTTTCCAGGCTTATTTTTTCCTTTCTATCCCACAGCATTGTCCGTAGTCTATGACAAAATGTGGATTTTAGCTGTTTTGACACGCCCCAGTAGCCAATGGTGCATCTAAGCTAATAGTTGCTGAGCACCCTGTGACCACTATCCTTGTGATTAAAACAAGATAAAAAAAAAAGCAACATTAAAACAAGATCATTTTGAATTTTAAGTCCTGGCTCCTTGTATTATATTTTATGTGTAATTCAAAGTTGTCCTGCGTAACCTTTAGCAAACAACATTGTGTTACTTTTAGCCCAAAAATACACATTCCAGTAATAATTTAATGGTTCCTAAACATAAGAACGGTTGAATAAAGCCTATCTCACTGACACTGTACCTCAGCTGGACAAAATGTTCCAATATTCGCCAGGACGCACAGACTTTACGTGAGGGCAAAATTACACCAATACACTGGAGTTGTATTTGCACAAAATACAGTAAAATGACAATACAATGTTTAAAAATATGTGTTTTTTTTTCTCCCAAACTTTCCAGTTAAAAGTTATGCAAGGTGGCTTTAAATTCCAAAATGCTTGGCTCCAGTCTGCTTGGGAAAGGATTAATAGACCTGTAAAGAGACAGAGTTATGTGTTGGTCAACTCTACTGTATTTGGGAACCCCCTTAGGTTGTAACTCTCCATAGTGGTTTATTTCAAGGATATTAGGAGCAATAAGAAATGTTCTGTTTCCAGTCACCATATTGGCCTGTTATGTTGTAAACATCTCTAAATGTGTTACGGTGTAGTGCGAAACCTTTACTGCTCATTTATGAAAGTGTTTTGATAGCTTGTAGCTTGGGGTGATGACTGTGTAAGCTAGAGAAAACCCTCAATAGCAAAAGCTGTGAGGAAAGAAAAAATGAGTTTGTCCAATCTTTAACCCCACCAGCTTGTGGAATGTTTGCAGCACCACAAGACTAATGGCAGATTTTGAATTTCACTGCAAGTATTTACAGCATAAAAAAGTTAAATCTGGTAATTCACATTTTAGCCAGGACAGTCCTGTTTTTAAGCCCCTTGTCCAGTGTCCTGGGGGATATTTGCAAAAATACTAAAATGTCCCAGTTTTCCCCCACTCCCCGTCCAATTGTTGATTACTTTTACCATCAATGCGCAGTTTGCTTCTAACTCATTTGTCAGTAGACTGTCTGTTTGTCGATCACAGAGTTACCATGGTTGGAAAAGATCAAGAGTGGTCCTTATTGTTTGTAACACAATAAGGATTGGTCCATTAATGTGCTTAAGTGTGACGCTATTGCTAAGCGTCTTTTCTCCAGCTTTCACCGTGTCAGTCTGTCATCAGCCAAAAAGAAAATCACAATTTACTAATGAGCTGAAGAAAAATACAACTGTTTGCCTTTAGAAAAGCACATGTTTGTTACATGTTAATATAATTTTTAAAAATTACTCAATGCAATCTGTTCACGTTTTTTTTTTGTGTCGCAGCTTTTGTTTTGTTACTCATGAACTATGCATGCTTTCTACAGATATTGTGAAATGTCAGAAATATCACGAAGCAAATGCGCACCTCTAATGAAAACAAGGAATGTTGAATGATGGACAGCCGTTGAATACCCCACTAATCTAAGTCTGCTGCAATATGGCCTGTTTCATATAAATCCATGTGCCCCATCAGATTGCTGCTTGTGGAATGTGCCTTTGACTTTGGAGCGGGACTTTAATTAGAAAAGAGTGTTTTGAAGTCGGACCAGTCATTATCTTGCTAACAAAATGAGGACATTTTTCAGATTGTCGACGGAATACCGACATTGTTTTTTGTGGTTTAAGTACATATGTATGAAATACTCAAACAGGTACTGCGGAGATAAATGCGTATTCCAGAGTCTCGCTTTGACACTGTCGCTATGCCTGTCTCCCACTTTTCATGCTGCTGTGAAAATGTTCAATTTACAGCTGCCTCAGGGAGAGGCTTGGTGAAATGTGTCTGGAAGGTGTACTGCAAACGTGCCATTGTGTTGTTCTCCAAAAATTTAACATAAAACAGTGACTACTGGTTGTAACAAAAAACATCTTTAATATATTGTAAAATGAACAGTAGAAGGCAATTGTTAAGAAGGCACAGATTTTGAATTGCTTTAAAAAGTGAGGCTTCTAAGATGTTTAATACAGTATCATACACTTAACACTGTGGTAACCCTAAGCCCAGTATGTTGGTCTTTAATTTGTGTGGCAAGATGTAATAGTTTATTGCACTCCGAGGACATGAAAACCTTTTGGCCAATGACAACATAAAGAGGTCTCTAGATAACGTGTTGAAGGAGGAAGGAAAGCCCCCTTTGGCCATGTGTCACCGCATCTTCAGCTGTGGTCTCTTTAATTACCACAGGAACAATGGCTCAGTTGTCTCTGTCCCCTTCTGAGAGTAGCATCTTTTACAACCTACAGAAAGCTGCTGTCAACAAGGATTTCTGCTTTTCTCTCACTCTCTACCTCTTTCCATTTGCTTTTTATCTGCTCGATGTTGCTAAGCACCGGCGCACCGTGTTTGAGAACATATTTTAGTGAGGAAATCCATCCAGATATGTATTCCACACCTCACTGCTGGATGTCGCTTAGCATTTAGAATATAGAACAGCTGAGCATGTGGCATGGTGGCAATCACCGGACAGACACAATGTGTTTTTGACTGTAAGGGTCCAACCAAATTACTGTCGCAGTATTTTTTTGTATAGGGTGCATTTACAGTTTATAGCACTTTTTTGTACCGTTCTTGGGCACCCAAAGCACTTAACATTATGCTTCCATTCTCCCCATTCTCACACATTCACACCTGGGACAGACAGAGAGGGGTGCTGCACACAGCTTACACACAGCACTCGCAACCTGCTCCCGACCACCTCCAAACTCACCTCTACAGTCACACACCAGAGCTGTGGCACTGGAGACAAGGTGGGTTAAGTGTCTTGCCCAAGGACACAACAACAGTATGAACCAGGGAGAGCAGGAATCAAGCCACCAACCTTCTGGTTATAGGCTCTACCACCTGAGCCACTGGGCCTAATATTTTTAATAACACAATTTATTTGCATATAGTCTGAGTTAGTATCTGATGTAAATGTGTAAAGGTGAAAGGTGGGCTATAATGTTGTTGTTTGTACCACTCACTGTATATTGACCTGGATTTGTCGTCATAAATCATTGTGTGAGCAGTAAATAAATCAAGTGCAAGGCCAAATGCAAACTACCGTCGTGTTGCTACTGAATTTATAGGCAATGGTTGCTGTGAAACATGTTATTTTTTTTCTTCACAAGCATTGGCAACTGTGACTGTCTGATAAAATTGGTGGGATTTCCATAGAACACCAAGCTGTGCGTGAACACACACCTCGGCAGGTAGTCAAACATTTGTATTTATATATGAAAACAAACAAACAAAAAACAACTGGCAAGAAGACAAGAGGTGGTTTATGTTATTGTGGTAAGTTATGTTGCATTGTGAAACTGAACAGAACTAAGTAGTATTTAACTGTTTCCTTGCAGTGCTGAAATAATGATCCTTCTGTGTAAATGTGTCATCTCACCCTCGATCTTTCTTTACTCCTCAGAATGTCACACTTTAAAATTTGATTTAATTTTTTTAAATGACAAACTCTGCACAAACAAAGGTGTTGTGTCAGTGTAAATAGCTACAACAAATAACTTAAACACAAATAAAGTCAACAAATCCAAATCACAAGATGTTTTTGTCTAGTGTAATCATATGATTATGAAGTGTTACGGATTCCTTTTTATTTAACATATAATGCGTTGAAAGCAACACTGTGTAACACATAATAAAAGATGTAGCCTCACACAAAGTATAGAAAGAGTTTCTTGGACAGATTTGATTAATTTCTGCCTCATTTGCAAAGCTTGTTCTTTAAAAAAATAATAATAAAATAGAATATCTCACCAAACCGGAAAAAGAGTCATTATATTGATATATCTTATGTTATCAGGGAGACAATAGCATGTAGCATGGTGATGTTTATTTATGGTGAGAATACAATTGGTTCTGTCTTATCGTCTTGAACATGGTCCAACTGAGACTTAAGATCCCGTTGAGCCATTAGTGTCCCCTTTTTCTTTTTGACGCTGACTCCTGGCTATCTGCCATCCCTTAATATTATATTACAGCATCATCAACCCCCCACATCTCGTTTATCTTTATTACTGGCCTATAATCTCTTGTGACAGTTAATCATGTCACAAGTTCTTTGGGTCACTTAGATCCTTGACCCCTAGTTGCATTGCCGCATCTCCGCTAAAATCTAAAACTGTTTTTTAAGAGACTTTTTTAAATAAAATAAAAATACCTAACACAACTTGTGTCTTATTAAGAGAAGTTACCCATTCTCAGTCAGCGCTGGTTAGCTGCGCTGTGATTAATGTCTTCATGGTCTGGTCAAAGTGTCGATATCTTCAACAGCTGGGCCCATCTGTCATCTTTTTCCTGTGACACCCCTGAACGTAACTCAGGTCCTATCAGGGAGGCCATCCATCAAAGTGGTAAACAGAGACGTCTCACATTAGCAGCCCTGAACACTTCTCATCATATACCATAACAGACAAGCAATCATCTGGTATTATGTAGCGCCATGGGCTAATGTGAAATATTAACGGAAATATACAGCGCACCAGCTGCCGATAGGATGGGGCATCTGTGCTTAGCCTAATGGGTGGGTAACAATTGTGGGGAGAGCGGATTGGAGAATTGCTCGAATGGTTTGAACCAATGCTCATCGCTGAAAAAGGGATCTTTCTTTCATTTGCTCTTTTTCCACTCCTACTCTTTTGTGAGTGTAAATCAAAGGCACCGAGTCCTTTCACTCCGAAAAGCCCTCGCCTGATTGATTTGTGTTGTACACTCAGCATTTAACGTCTGAGCAGCAAAGTAGAGAAGAGCATTTCACTTCTAGTTAAACGAGATCAGCTTTATAAGAGACTCATAAAAATGACTGATACCTTGAAAGAAACTGGAAAGCAATGCATTTGGCGTGTCATTGCCTCTAGGGGGCAAACGAATTATGGAATTGTGGAATATGAGATTGCTTACTGATCCGCCAACGCCGCTGCTCAGATATATGCTACAGGGGTTAAGGCCACAGGACAGCTTACTTCGGATCAACCTCATTGCTTTCACAAGCCCCCAATACTCCCCCCACTCAACTGTGTCGTACTCACTCCTGGCAGGGATTATGCTGACACTGTAGTGAGAGGGATATGCACAGTGAAAATCAAGATATGGAGCTTTTGTCGGGTGCTGTTGTCAAGTGCTGGAGATAAATGTGGCCAAAAGGAGAGGGAAAATGGAACAAAAATGTAGCCCTTATTTCCGGTGGAGATAGTTTTTAAATGTAAAACTAAAAACATCTCACCGGGAGTGGGTTTCTGGCTGATAAATCTGTTACAGCTGGAGATAAAGCATGGTGATGTCAAAGATAAAAACATGGCTCTCTTAGCTCTGGTGGCTGACCATCACAACACACTATTTGATTTAACCAGCAGCAAACCACATGGTATTTGAGAGAAGAAAAACTCTATTAGATAAAGGAGGCCAAATGAAGCACAGCTCCCCTGAAATTGAAGCAAGATAGTGTTTCTGTGACGCTTTTGAAACCCAAGCATGATCTGGCACACATTTAGAAAGAGTGCGGCTAATTGCATCAGCACCTCTGCATAAAAACTCAGTCAGTTATGAAGACATAATGGGAAACAGGATTCCTCTGCAATGCTTCATGAAAGGCACTTTTTTTTTTGGTTCTGTTTCCCCCTTTTCCTTTCTCTTCCATGCAATGTGGTCAAAGCAGAGATAGCTGGTAACTGTAGAAAACATATCACATGGATTGAGAAATGAGGTGGCGGAGGCCAATAATCTGGGCGATCAAACTGAAATACTTTCATTTCCTTTAGTGTAAACAAATACAACATGCAGTCCTTGAAATAGAGCTCTGGGTAAACGGCTGCTATCACTCAACAGAACAGTTTGCCCTGGGCAAAACTAATACTTCCTGAACTTAACTAAATCCATTTTTGAACTCCCAGAAGACCCATGTGATACCGATACATAATATTACAAATGTCCAAAAAAACTAAAGGCATTAAACAAGATAAGAGATGGCTTGATTATCATACATATGGGACAGTAAAAAATGTAGTTGTAAAGCATACACATAATCCACAGCAGAGTAGAGGATTACACTTAAAAGCACCATACATAATCTGAGAAACAGAGAACCACTAGCTGTAAAGTCTCATATCCACTGCCCTACAAGAACCACTGCTTTAAGACGTTAGCATCTGTGAGTAGCAATGTTAGCCATGTATTGACTGCAGGTTATTATTAAAGAGTCTCACTTTTCTGTAATGGTGTTGCTTAAACAGTATGTCTCATCCTCTGCTTCAGCTGATTTTTTGTTTAGTTAGTCATGGCCCAGAAAGGTGTGCTGTTTGTCGAGCCATACAATTATTTGTTTTTTGTTAGGCTGAAATTTGCTCATTTTTATTTTAAAATGTATTGTTTTTGTATGTGTCAAGAGGTGTGTTAATAGGCCTTTTGCTCTGTCATTGCCCATAAATACAGATTCTTTTCTTACTGGTCAACCTTGTCTTTAATACACTCTGTGAGCTCAGATGCTGACTATGGCAAACTCAGATAATTAATCACTGCTCAGTGCTCACAGTTACAGGTCTGTGCAGATGAAGAGATTTATAGAGACAAGAAGTACGCATAGGTGGTAATGATAGAACACTGAGTCAATTGCTCAGGGTGAAAGAATTTCAAATGTGATACAAGGCATCTGTCTGGGACTGTGACCTTCCCATATTTGGTCCAAGTTTTGTAATTAGCACCTTGCATTTGTGAGCTGTGAGGTTTTGGTTGACTGGTGAAACCTGCAGCCACCAATGTCATACAATGAATGTTTTTTTTTCACCCAATCCCGAAAACACACAGGAGGTCTTTTTCATGTGTGCAGGTAGTGCAAATGCTATTGCCACACCTTGAAGAACAGCATGCTACACTAGACTCCTGCATACCTCCAGCACTGTTTGTACAACGTAGCATAAACACGCTGCCCATTTGTTTCACTCAAGTTGTAATGGTGCTTGACTTGCCGGCATGTTTCCCTTCATATCTCAGCAGCGAAGGTCCCGCTGAGAGCTACTGCTAGATAAATCATGCCACAGGTACAAAACACGCATGGACGCTCCACATTAGATCACTCCCTATGCTGTCCCTCAGATGATGCTCCTAATTAGAAGGTCCTTGAAATTTACCGACCAAATTTAAATTTTACTGCCTACATTAGCGCTTAGAAGTCTTTGCAAGCCACTGCAAAAAATGCAAAAACATACCATATATTATGCACATAGAGTGTAATTGACAGTCTTTTGGAGTTGCTTCATTGCTTTGTTTGGCATTGTCATTGGCTATTAGCCCATTACTCACCTGTACTTCCTCCCCAGACAATGGCCTGTTTTCCTCATGTATATGATTGGGTGAGCTGTTGAAGCCAATAAGATGGCTTCCAATTAGAGAGGCTTTCCAGGTGCACTTCAGTACAAACTCGCAGTAGATACCGCACCCCGTAGTGCCTCCTTATAAAGACACTTTTTCTTTATCAGGTATGGACTTGGACCAAAACTTCTAAAAGTATTACAATTACCCACAGACTGTGTAGACCTTTTTGCAAAATGAATGCCTGGGTCAGAATTCTAGGGGTTGTACTTTGTAATGATGTCTTACTAAATGCTCTGATCATAAAGGACTACCAGTGGTGCATTTTGTGCAGACCTTTTTAATTCAGGGCTGAAAGTTAAGAGGAAAAAAAATCAAATAATCCTTTGCTTTTGTTCCTGCCAGATTCCAGTGTAAAGGCTTGGAAACAATGTGAGACCACACATTTGGACAGCTCACACAATCCCAATGGGACACAATGGGCTTTTATATAGTCTTTGCAAGTAGCATAGGAGCTTCAGACAGACTCACATACTGAATGTACATGTTAATGTCCATTAAAAGAACACTTGTGTCTTTTTATGAATGCATTGTAAAATGAAATTAAATATTTAAAGAGCAAACAAATGTAATGCTGTTTTAGTAAATTCAAAAATGGCACATTTTATTTAAAGCGCTGTCTATTGGGGAGTAACTATACTTTTTATGTCAAACAGGTTAGGCCACAACTGAAAAGGAAATTTCCACATTTCTAATGTGAGTGTGTTTCCTGTTTCTGTAAATGCACAGCAATGCACCCAAAAAGTGCCATTTGAATCCAAAAATTTGGTTATTATTCAAATTAAATCAAGTCGGAGCAGACGGGAAGAGCAGTGAGAAGGAGCTCACTGCTGTAAATCTTGCAGCTCTACCTCTGTGATTGCTCAGGCCACCACGGAATAAAGATTAGAAGAAAATCACTAATCACAGCGGATGTCATTAGCATATTACCAATAACGGGATGCGAAAAGAAAAAGAGGAATTGCCTTATAATGCTGGTTAAAGTATGAATCAATGTCATGTATGGATGCACACAGCTGCTTGACAAACAGACATATTCACTTCCAAACATGGGTAAAGGAAGTGTCTAATAATGATGTTTTTTTCAATGTTTTTGTCTGAGTTTCTTGGTGAAGCACTTGATGCTAATATCACATTCCCCCTCTCTCTTTTGATCAGCTTTTGCAGCTGGGCTGCCCTGCCTCACTTGGATGCATCAACAAAGCTTGAAGTGGCCACTCTAATCTGGTTAAGTATTGCCTGGTTGGGGAGAAATTAGCCGAATTCTTTTAACTTTTCAAACAAACATAATGCAGTAAAACTTGCTGGATGAGAATCAATTACATGAACTGAAAATAGGTTCTGGGGGGTGATCTGTTCAACAGACATTTACCAATACTGCCACGTTTAAGCCATATTCTAGTATTGCAAAAGTAATGATATAAGTATCCGTAGAAAAACTGAAAATAATAATAATAATAATAATAATTGATTTTAAATATCTATTCTAGCCATTGGTTGTATAATCATTCTCAACATAACTAAAGTTATTTCTTGACTAATTCAATTGACAAACACTTGTTATCCTGTTGAGAGGAATAACAGGACAGTTTGTCACAGTTAAACTAGTGTCCTGTTAATGGCTCTTTAAATTAGAGCATCTTGATTCTAAACACATTTAAAGCCTTGAAGCATTATTGAATAAACCCATTACAAGCCATACATTTCAGCAAATATAGATCTGTACCCTTCTGACCAGCTTTTGTGCTTTTTGTTCTCCAAATAAATGAGTCCTTTCATGTAAAAATGTGTGTTTGCTTGTGTTTGTGATTATTTATCTATGTACCTGTCACACAACATTGTGTCGTGGACTAATTACACTAATTAAGAACTTTTGAGGAAGCTTTCCAAAGACCAACCAGTATATTTTTGAAACTTTTTTAATCAACTACTTTAGCGAACAGATGGTTTTGAGAGGGAAAAAAAAGAATACGATCACAATACACATTTTAGTTCCATTGAAGATTTTCTCCATTGGATCTTTAGGGCAGATTGTCCCCATTTTTCAACTTGTCTAAACCCTTTGTTTGAGAGAGATCTGTTAAATCTGTCTTGCTTCTAATAAACTGCCATTATTCCTTCCAACAAGGCTGTGCTCATTAATAATACTTCTGTCACATGCTTATTCTCTTCATAGAAAATAGAAAATATCATTAATTACAGTTTCTGTCACCCACTTGACAGCCCGGGCAATTGTTTCAATCCCTGCATTCTGTTTCATTGTGTCTGTACCTAGTGACCAACTATTCTTTACAGTCTCAATGGGGATGTCCAGCATGTGAGAGCCACAAAGGCCCTGGGAGATCTCAGCACACATTGCAGGGCTTCTGTCCCAGCAACACATTAGTCATCGGGGGGCAGCAATTGAGTCAAAATGCAGATCCATCTCACTCTCTTAAACACAGAGTTAGGGAGATGGAGGCGCTTGACTGTTCATTGTGATTTGTCACTACTCTGATTGGCCCACGTTAGAAAAAAAACACTGGAATATTTTCTTATTCAATTCATCAAAACAAGGATAGGAGGGAAAAAGGTTTAGGACTGCAGCTGCTGAATAGAGAGGATTTTTGTAAGCATACACAAAGATCCTATTTCATGTGGAACGCTTGCAAATGAAAAAAATGGCAAATATAAATAAAAGAAAGCACTAGGACATCAGACACACCACTGTAGTGTTTGCAATTAAATTTGTTTAGTCTGTTCCTTTGGTTTACACACAGAGAAGCCAAGAATCACACACCAACTGAGTGTTGCCATCTCACACAAATATATGTATGTGCACAAGCGAGCAAATAACAAATGGTTTTGTTTTATTGGGTCAACTAATTGTTATGTTGGATGAAACTTAGATTTGTACATTTTACATTTATTTATTTGAATTGGGGGTGGATATTCTCTACAAAATGTCTTAGAGGAACAAAGAGCGAGCTCAATAAGCTGCATGACAGAGAGACACAAGGTCCTTTGTCTTCACTGACATAAAGCTTCAACATCTTACTCTTTGGCAGATGAGTTCTGAATGACTGTGAATTGATAATATCATAAATAATTAAGGGATCAATAAGTTGTCCAGTCAATAAATGATCTGAATGTTAAAAAGCATGTCCGTCTCAGAGGAAACTTGTAAACAGGCAAGTGCTTAAATACAAATTAAATACACATCCCACCACCATCTGCACTACTGTTGGGCAGATGGCGTTTTTCTTACCTCAGTCTCAAAGTTTTCTTCAAAACAAACTGTCTCCAAGTTTCAAACCCTTGTATAAATCATACATTGTTTTCTTCTAATGCCATAAAGAAATCTGCTGACACCAGATATATGTAATACTAGATCTAATAACAACAGCATAGGTTTATCTCATGTATTATTCTGTTTGATACATGGTCATGGCAAATTGTAATCAACATAAAACATTTTATATTTTTTGAGTTATACATTATACCAGGGTGGGTAATTATTTTTCCCCAAGGGCCACATTAGAAAACGGGACTCTTGTGGAGGGACGCTCCAACACGGTGAACTCGCTCAATAAAAACACTTTTTCTTTTGCAGATAGTTTAAAGTTTGAATTATAGACAAAACAATATGTGCAATAAACGCAGTATATTCAACGCTACAGTCACAGCTGCACCTCCTCAGTTTTAGATCCACTCCTTACAATTTGTTCAAGAACCAGTAAAAACGAGAGTAGAAATAATAGCTTCAGGAAAGGTTGATACCGTTTGGAGCATGTTGTAGTGGAATCAACTGATCACAGCAGAATACTGGAAGAAAAATATATGCAGTGTTTAATTATCAGTAAATTATTAGTAAATGCTCATTTGTGAAAATGCTTGGTGGGCCAGACCAAACAGCCCAACGGGCCGCACTTTGACTAAAACCTCATTGTATTCATTGTGAATACAACTGGGTTATAGCTCATTATGACAATAAGAAGAAAAGATAGAAAGGTGTAACTTTATATTCATTTCAATGTTTCTCAGATGTTTTAAAGCTTAACATCTAAATGTTTAATTAAAATGATCATTTCCATTTGAGCAAATTATTGTTATATTCTGCTGCTGTAATAAAACAAGCTAACGTATGCACGGTTGAGACACCACACTGTTCTAGTTATTACCACACTTTTCTTTCAAATACTCTGTCAAACACAGGATTATATGACACAATCCAAGAGGCTTAAGGTTTGCCAAGATGAATATGCGTTGAGGGATGTGATAGGAGACGCCATACATGGGTGTAATTAAACAAGGCCAAATGATAGCAAACATGTATCATACAGTGGAGCTGAGGTTGTGGCTTCTTTCGAAGCAGTGTTCCCAGAGACAAATGACCCGCAGCAGTCGCCAGCATCACTTTTAACTTTGCACAACACAGAGAGGGAGCCTGTGCTGAACAGTGGTGGGCCAGCCAAGACAAATGGACCCTTATAATCCCCTCACTGGTGGAGAGTAAGCTTTATTAGAATACCATACATTGCAAGGGAAATATTTTTCTAGCGGCGTGTTCAGTTTCCAACTCGTTCTTCACCACAGACTAGTCATACTTGACAGTTTTTAACTTTTTGTTGAGTAGCTTCACCATCTTGGAGCTAGTGGCTTCAAAGTTAGATAAGTTGTCTGTCAAGCAGTCAGAAATATATTATTACTGGCGGCTCTGTCCTCCACTAGAGAAGTGCGGTGATATAAATAGGGCAGTGCACTCTGTGTAATTAAAATGGACAAAATGTACAGTGGTTTTTGCTAAAAGGGAAATATGAATTTCTAAGTGTCCTAAATTTAGAGAGTCATTCTGGTGTTTAATGGCATTCGCTGTTTATCTATTCAGTTACATGATGCTCTGTTTGGAGCGTTCCTGCAGGAAATGCTGACACCAACAGATCCAGCCATTAATGCTTATGATTACATGAATAAAATATGTGGATGATTACATGCAAAAGTTTGTTCAACAATTGTTCAATTTCAGTTTGTTGGGTTAGAGGGGGAGGGCCAAGGTGCAGCTTTTGTCAATACAGTCAGAAGTAATAGCTCAATGTCCTGCATTTATAATTGATATTGTACTTTTGTACAAAGAAAACAGATAAAGGGTCAAATACAACTGTACTCTCATAATCTGGCTCACTGAAGTGACAAAAAAGATGCCAAACAAGCAAATATATAAAAACAAAGTTTAGAATGAGGTGTGTCTGTCTGTAGCATGAGTGGTGCAGGTGCATGTATGTAGTGAGTGATGTATTATATAATACAAAACTAAACAGAAGCTGAACTAAACTTGTTCTTGCATTGTCATTTAGCCTTTCAAGACTCTAGAGATTTCAAAGCATGTTGACCTTAAACTCAGACACAGCTATATTTTTTTTTACTAAAAACAATGCAATTCTATTGTTTACACATGTGTTTGTCCCAGATGAGAAACTAGTAAGACTTTGATGCTTATGATGTTCTTCTGTGCTCGCTCTGATCAGAGTTTTGACAGCCTTTAAATATGAATTGAAAATTCATCGTCACAGTACACCAAGACTCTCTATAGAATCTCATCCAGCCTATGCATTTCCTACTTAAGTTTGAGGTCATGCACAACTAAAGCATGCACCAGTACCAGGTGAGATGCAGTGGAAGCACATGCCAGTCTATCACAGGGATCAAAACACACACACACACCAGAGGCAATGTAGAGTCTGCCCGAACTGCATGTCTCTGCTCTGTGGGAGGGAAGTGGAGCAAATACAGGAAATACAGTGACATACACATAAACTTTTTTGCCATGAAGTGTCACAGAGAGCCACGGTGCATGAAACCCTCTCTAGTGCAGCTCTTAATAGAAACATCTCCATAAGGCACACAATGCATCATGAATGTTCAGTGCACATGCAAATTGGAGCACAAAGAAGTGCAGGGCATTCCCACAACCACTACTACTTTTAAATCTATTTGATTTCATCTAGAATCTGAATTTAAGTGAAAATATAAGACCTACCAGTGACTATGACTTTATTCTACTGTTATCTATCCAGCTAAGTCATTTGAAAACCAAATCTTATTTATGGCAATGATAGCTCTGGCCAGGGGACAACTATTGATCAGTGATGCTATAATAATAAAAAAAATATCACAATAAAACAGTTTATTGTCAATTTCATCTAAGGAAGATTAATTAATGACCTCATCCTTCTTTTCAGAGATTGCAGAGACGAAGAACATATTTAGTTTAAGACTGAATTGCAAATAAATATCTCAGTTTTAAATCCACAGTAGAAAATATCTAAAGAGAAAGTGCACACATTTTTAGGATTTGAAGAGACCGAGACAAGGTAAATGTTTACATGAACCGGAATCAGTCCAATCTGATATTAGTCAGTCACATGATACTTGATAGAAATATGCAGTGTGTCCCCAAGGAGGCTGTGGATTATGAGCGAAGCTAGCGTTTAGCCACCGAGCAAGGCAACATGACTCATAAGCTGTAAAAAGCTGTGGCATATGTCTGCATCATAAGTCCATTTGTGATATGACAACATGACCTTTGGATCCAAAGCCATCTGTTCTGATTCAGATGTTTACATACGTCAGAGTGAGTGCCACTGCTGTTTTAGAAGCTTGCTCTCCAAACCTATCCTTTGATGAATTTGTCTTCTTTGGACTGAAACAAGTCAATAATTCTCTCTGTAAAGTCTTTTTCCCTTAAATATTGAATAAATAAAGGGTATAAACAATTATTCTTGGATTATTTCTTCCACTTCAGTAAAGTGTGACATTCAAAACCATGATCACATATGAAGTGAGTCAATTTACTTAATCCTATTATCCTTGTTTTGCTTACTTCACTAGAGAACTGGAAGAATCAGACTCAACTCCTGCCATTACCACATAGATCGATTCAAAGTGTGAAAAAAACGCATGTACTGTAATACTGAGCAGGTTTTTTGCAAATGACAAAAAAAGCAATAATGTTTTTAACGACTTGGAGAATTCTATAATTAATCCCATGCACTTGTGTTTCTTAAGGACTGGCAATTTTAACAAATCTTCAGTGAATTAAACCATTGCACACTTGTCATAATTGTCTTCTCATTATGCTCACAGGTCCAGGAAACCCCATGTGCTTTACAAACGGCACGGTCCAGGCAATGAAAACAAGGGACCTACTATTTTAAATGAGGAATCTAGTCTCAGTGGACCATGTGTAAAATTGCTTTCACCTCCTGTGTGTTGACTTGTTCGCAGGGCCATTACTGTGATTCCACTTAGAAATGGGGAAATTAACAATGGTGTCAAAGTAAAAAAATAAAAAAATAAAAAAAAATTTAATATAGACAATAAACACTGGAAGCATTTATTAATTATTATCTAAATCTGCTCCCCATTTCTGTGTTTACCCACAGTTTAAGTAGCACATAAGAGAATGGACAGGCCATTATTCACAGGCTATTGTTTCATTTTCCCAGATGTTCAGTGGTCTGTGTATCTTCATTGTTTTGACGTTTGAAGTAAAGACTACACAAATTAAACTCTACTACATCACTCATTATGACCATCCATCAGGAGTGTTAAAAGGTTTTAAATATACAACGCCGCTGACATGTGAAACTAGCGGTTGACATAGCTCAGATACATTAGGCCCCTAAACAAACCATTCCCGGGGAAATGATCTGTTAACGTCATGTTTTTTGGGGAAAACGCTTGGGTTTGGTTGCTAGAATGTACTCTGCTGTTAAATCAATTGATGACCACCATTATTCTTAACTGTGCTATAAGGGGAGATACTGAACCACCTTAAGATTTTATTTGATTGATCATATTTAGCACAAACATGGCTATGTATCATGTCAGACAATATATGTATTTCCATAAATAAATTTAATTCAAATTCACTTAAAATATTGTAAATAGTTTTATGTAGTAATTTTTTTTATTTTGTCTTAGTAATTAAGTCTGACTCTGTACTCTATAGCTAGTTTGACTCTGGGAACACACATTTGTGAAGGACAACAAGAAGACACAACTATACTTCTGCAGAATGTGAGACAAAACAGCAGTCAAATCTGCTATGATACAGTGCTGCATGGATCCTGTCATTGAGGTAAGGACCCTGACTTGAATTAAAATCACCACGTAATCTCTGCTACTGTCCACTCTGTTCAGTGGCCATAAGAAGTCAAAAGAAGAAGACAGCATCTGTTAAGTTATCCACACAAAACCGCTAAAAAGCTGTTTTGTTTTTACCAGGCTTCAGTTAAGTTAAAACACTAAACTTGTCTATTTCATTTAGCAACATTTAAAAAATTTGACTCACATTTACCTTACATTTTATGGAAACATGACCTTTGAGCGCAGATATTTTACTCCAAAAGCAAACAAAGGTGTAAGAACTCTTTTCTAACTTGTCAGATTAGGCAGTCACAGTTTATCTTACTTAAGAAGCTGATAAGTTAAGGATCCCAAGGGAGCAAACACTCTAATAAGGTAAAGCAGCACTAACGGATCTGAATCCTCATTGGATCATTTACTCTTGGCCAGGAAGTGTCTCCCCTCCTCCTCGTGTCGAAATCTGACCAGGCCATGGGGGTCAGCAGCTTGTCACAATTATCCTCCAGGTCCTGTTGCGTCCACTTAAATAAGAAAAAAATAGATCTGGTGTCTCCTCAAACACTGCTTTCTGCTTCAGGCCAATCAGGAGTGACACAGGAAGTGAAGTTGGCGAATGCTTTATCAGGCCATCATCTGCACGGGAAGACAAGCAGACATTCTTCTCACCGGAGATCAGCGTCTTTGCTCGGGTCTGGCTTTAAGTGGCTCCTCTGCCACTTCACCGCTGCTGATAGGAGCTCATTTGGCAGCTAGATACCAGAAAACTGAGCTGCAGTCATGGGGGAGGGCCAAGCTCAGGCAAACAAGCAAATCCAGTCTAGGTATAGAGTCTACACAGGTTTATTCATTCTATGATGCCTTTCAGAGCACTTTGTTCAGTGTTTACTTTACAAAAGCATTAAATTAACTATTATTAGATGGACTGAAAGTATATAATGAGACATTTGTGGGTGTTCAAAAATATGCAAACTAAAAGCATGAGTAACTTCCTTGAGTTGGCAGTGATTTTATTTGAGTAGGGATTTTTGGATGCTTCCAAGAGCAAAAAGTTTTGTCGAGTGAACTTTTATTCTAAACATACACTTGTTTTAACTGCTTTTATACACAACTAGTGTCACAAAGCAGCAGTATATGTGGCTAAATTAACTATTCAGCGATTGCTTTAGTCCTAATATGAAAATTACTTTATATATTCTTGGAAAGTACCCGATGCCTGCCAAAGCCAATGTCCCAGTCGTTTTGCTATTCTGCAGTGCATTCAAACCACAAACCTCAAAATGATGACATGCTTTCCACTTTTATGTCTGTCAAGTTAATTTATTACTTTTGCTAACAAAGGTCTTGTCCCCGTCTATGAATAGTTAAATAATGAAAGTAAAGAGTTGATAGTAAAAGAACTCAATACAAGTATTTGGGAAAGCGCTTATTCCTTCTAAAGAATTTAAATCTAAACATGTGTTTGGGATTTGTTTAAAATGTAACCCAGTGTGTGGACATCCTGTAAATGCCATTTTAAGAGGATAATGTTTGTATGTTGTTTCCTCAAAGCATCTTATTTCAACTTATTTCCAATTTTAACTACTAATCAATAGACTTTTTATGGGAGTGAAAGAATTCTCTTTGAGGCCGCAGTCAAAGCATTTATAAAAATCAGCCATCTGTTTGTTTAACAATTTGTGGGCTGCTTGTATTTACATGTACTTGTGTGAGTAATGCAGCTGTTTACTGCTTTGATTGGTCCAGATCAGTTTGAGGCCGCTGGCCCAGACTACAAGGAAGTTTAGATAACTGCTGCAAAGACAAATGTAGCAGTCAAATGCACCACAACATACAAATAGTGCAAATTAATGAGTCATGGTTACATTGGAAGCAAATTAAACACGGGGCATTAGACATCTATGATTGAGGCTAACTGTTCCCCCTGCCGAACCGCCTGCCTCCACTTATCCACATTCCCGTTGTTCCTTTGACACTCGGCTGTAGCCCCAGTGCCATCCTTCATCCGGCCTCTTTCCACTGCTCTGTCAGTGAGGTAATTATAACAGGAGCACTGGGGAAGAGCCACTGCTGCATGGTTAGCCTTGGACCTGCTCTCCCTATTGCATTCTGTTTGTCCGTCTCAGGAATCAGATACATTTGATGACCAGCAGAATCTTCTGAATTAACATTAACATTTGTCAAGGTAGTCAAAGGAGTTAAAGAGTCCCAATCCTGAAACCCCAAAATTGAAATGTTGGAAAAGAGGTTATGTGTGAAACAATGCTGCAACACAGTTGTTTTCAAAAGCCAAACTTGGTATACACACATACAGTGAAGGCAGTTGGACATTGATCCTTACTTACAGGGTTCTTAACCACGCATCAGATTTCTTGACAGCCTGGTTTATAAATAGAGTGAAATTTAACCTGCTTACTGATGCACAGTATTCAGTTTTTCTATATACTGTATTTATATGGTGCCAATAAAAATTAAATGAAGAAAAAATAAATAAATAAAATATTTTTCAAAATATAAATGTGGTCAAAGCATATTTATTGGTCTCCACATCCTAAAATGCTAATATATTTTACAGAACCTTGTATCCTGTGTTTTTGTATCTACCCGTCCTGACTATTCATTCATTTGCATCCCAACAGACCCTTGCACTATTCTCATGACAAGTTTAATGCCCAGGTCTCTAGATCAATATATAGCTTATTAAGAGAATTTATGTGTTGTATAGAATATTCTCAGGGACAGCCTGCCTAATTATCTCACTGGATGACATTGGTGTGCTTTATTAATGTACCACTGTATTGCCGACAACCAATAAATATGGCACAAGGGAATCCACCAAAAAAAAAAAGGAATATTTCAATCTTTAAATAAAGCGCTGTCAATGTGCACTACATATACCCTTTATTTAAACATGCACACAATTCTTCAAAGACATATTATACAAAGAGCAGGTAAATGATGGCTGCTGACTTGCCTTTTACAACCAAAGAGCTGCTTTGTGCTGCCTTGGGTCCTTCCTCGTAAGGAAAACAACTGCAGTGCATACAAATAAGATTCACAGCATCTTTTTTATCACCATGATATTGTTCTCCTGGTGTACTTAATGAGCACCTTGAGGCCCTTGCATATCTTAAGTATCTTTCTCTGTGTCTAATCCTACTACAATAAATAGCAAAAGTTTAGATTATAGACTCTGGCTTTTACAACAATAGGTCCAGCTATCCAAGTGCCCAGTCTTGGTTTCACTCACCTTTTATTTGAACATAATGGAAAATCAAACATCATTATCAGTACTCGGAGCTATAAAAGACAAATGTGTGTGTTACAGCACACACTCTGTTTTCTTCAGTGTTTTATGTTCTCCCTAAGGAGATGTTCAAGCCAGTTGCAGATTGGCCATAAATCCCAAACAGGGCTTTTTCATTGCAAAGAGAGGTTGACAACAAATGCATGTGGAGTACTGGACAAGTAAAAATTTATTCTGGTGCTTCTAGTATAGGCAAACCCTTTAGATCCTGATAGAAACACATCACATCTATTAACATATTCATAAAACATAAGAAAACACAGTAACAAATGTTAAACAAGCTGTAAAATAATTATTAAACACAGATTCTATACCTAGTTATTGTATTGTATTATTTTATTTCTCTATTTCTCTTTTGCTTAACAGAATAAACTAAACTATACTAAATTGTGGGTGGCGTTTAAACAAGTAAATTTTCTGTTTTAATAGTGTATGTACAATAATGTAAAAAAGTCTTTTACACTTTTTGTTTTTTATATTTATTTTATAAATAATTAAAAAAAACAAAATATTTATATATATATATATATATATATATAGAGAGAGAGAGAGAGAGCTGGAAAAGGCTTAGAAGGTGAAGGCGACAGTGGTGCCTGTAATCATCGGAGCACTCGGGGCAGTAACTCCCAAACTGGAAGAATGGATACAGCAGATCCCTGGAAGAACACCAGACATCTCGGTCCAGAAAAGTGCAGTACTAGGAACAGCAAAGATACTGCGCAGAACCCTCAAGCTTCCAGGCTTCTGGTAGAGGACACGAGCTCGAAGGATGAGACCACCCGCGGATGGTGAAGGACAAAGTTAGTATATACATATATGTTTTTTTTTCTTCATTCACTTCACAGTCACACACTGGTGGTGGTAAGCTATGTGTTGTAGCCACAGCTTCTATGGGGCTAACTGACAGAGACATGACAGATATGTTGCGCCTACGACCTCTCTGACCATCACCACACATTCTCACACAATCATACACCAGTGTGGAGGCACTGGAGGAAAGCTGGGATAAGTGTCTTGCACAAGGCCACAACTACACTGTGAACTAGGGAGAGCGGAAGTCGACCGCCAACCTTACGGTTATAGGACGACCGCTCTACCACTGAGCCACTGTGCCCCCATCACACTTGTGCAAACTATTCTCAGCTCCTAGATGAACCTGAAAATAAATGTCACTTCACATAAAACAACTAACTAAAGATTTGGTGCTCTCTGGGACCAAGCCTCTTAGGCAGCTCCCTGGTCTGTCTGAGGAACCGGAAAGGGTCCCTAATGCTTGTGGAGGAACAAGCTTGAGAAAGGGGCCACCTCCAGGTGCTTCTCAGAGGCCCGCGGTTGTGGGTTCGACTTAACGAGTCGGGCTGAGCTGTCCTCCAAGCTGATGCATCTTCCAGCTGTTCACACAGGGGTGATTGCAGCCGCCTGCTGCCCAACACATTCCCACCAAGCAGGTGTGAGGACCGTGAGGTGGTCCATCCATTCACACATTCATACACCAGTGCGGTGGCACTGAAGCCAAGGTAGGTTAAGTGTTTTGCCCAAGGAAAAAACTACAGTGTATACTGGGGAGAACGGGATTCGACCACCAACCTTACGGTTATAGGACGACCGCACTACCACTGAGCAACTGTGGTGCGGTCGACCACCAACCTTACGGTTATAGGACGACCGCACTACCACTGAGCAACTGTGCCCCCATCACACTTGTGCACATAATTCTCAGCTCCTAGATGAAGCTGCAAATAAATGTCACTTCACTCAAAAGAACTTACTGGAGAAAGGTTTGGTGCTCTCTGGGACCCAGCCTCTGGCAGCTCTCTGGTCTGCCCGAGGAACCCGAAAGGTTCCCTAATGCTTGTGGAGGAACAAGCTTGGAAAATAGGCCACCTACAGGTGCATCTCAGAGCTTGCGGTTCTGGGTTCGACTTAACGAGTCGGGCTCAGCTGTCCTCCCAGCTGATGCATCTTCCAGCTGGACACCCAGGGGTGACTGCAGCCGCTTGCTGCCTGACACGTTCCCACCAAGCAGGTGTGAGGAGCGTGAGGTGGTCCATCCATTCACACATTCATACACCAGTGCGGTGGCACTGAAGGCAAGGTAGGTTAAGTGTCTTGCCCAAGGAGACAACTACAGTGTGAACTGGGGAGAGCGGGATTCGACCACCAACCTTACGGTTATAGGACGACCGCACTACCACTGAGCAACTGTGCCCCCATCACAAAGTGCACATTATTCTCAGCTCCTAGATTAAGCTGCAAATAAATGTCACTTCACTCAAAAGAACTTACTGGAGAAAGGTTTGTTGCTCTCTGGGACCCAGCCTCTCAGGCAGCTCTATGGTCTGCCCGAGGAACCAGAAAGGTTCCCTAATGCTTGTGGAGGAACAAGCTTGGAAAATAGGCCACGTTCAGGTGCTTCTCAGAGGCCCGCGGTTGTGGGTTCGACTTAACGAGTCGGGCTCAGCTGTCCTCCCAGCTGATGCATCTTCCAGCTGTTCACCCAGGGGTGATTGCAGCTGCCTGCTGCCCAACACGTTCCCACCAAGCAGGTGTGAGGAGCGTGAGGTGGTCCATCTATTCACACATTCATACACTAGTGCGGTGGCACTGAAGGCAAGGTAGGTTAAGTGTCTTGCCCAAGGAAACAACTACAGTGTGAACTGGGGAGAGCGGGATTCGACCACCAACCTTGCGGTTATAGGATGACCGCACTACCACTGAGCAACTGTGCCCCCATCACACTTGTGCACATTATTCTCAGCTCCTAGATGAAGCTGCAAATAAATGTCACTTCACACCAAAGAACTTACTGGAGAAAGGTTTGGTGCTCTCTGGGACACAGACTCTCAGGCAGCTCTCTGGTCTGCCCAAGGAACCCGAAAGGTTCCCTGATGCTTGTGGAGGAACAAGCTTGGAAAATAGGCCACCTACAGGTGTTTCTCAGAGGCCCGCGGTTGTGGGTTCAACCTAACGAGTTGGGCTCAGCTGTCCACCCAGCTGATGCATCTTCCAGCTGGTCACCCAGGGGTGATTGCAGCCGCCTGCTGCCCGGCACATTCCCACCAAGCAGGTGTGAGGAGCGTGAGGTGGTCCATCCATTCACACATTCATACACCAGTGCGGTGGCACTGAAGGCAAGGTAGGTTAAGTGTCTTGCCCAAGGAAACAACTACAGTGTGAACTGGGGAGAGCGGGATTCGACCACCAACCTTACGGTTATAGGACGACCGCACTACCACTGAGCAACTGTGCCCCCATCACACGTGTGCACATTATTCTCAACTCCTAGATGAAGCTGCAAATAAATGTCACTTCATTTAAAAGAACTTGCTGTGAAGAAAGATTTGGTGCTCTCTGACCCAGCCTCTCAGGCAGCTCCCTGGTCTGCCTGAGGAACCGGAAAGGGTTCACTAATGCTTGTGGAGGAACAAGCTTGGAAAATAGGCCACCTACAGAAGCTTCTCAGAGGCCCACGGTTGTGGGTTCGACTTAACGAGTCGGGCTCAGCTGTCCTCCCAGCTGATGCATCTTCCAGCTGTTCACCCAGGGGTGATTGCAGCCGCCTGCTGCCCAACACGTTCCCACCAAGCAGGTGTGAGGAGCTTGAGGTGGTCCATCTATTCACACATTCATACACCAGTGCGGTGGCACTGAAGGCAAGGTAGGTTAAGTGTCTTGCCCAAGGAGACAACTACAGTGTGAACTGGGGAGAACGGGATTCGACCACCAACCTTACGGTTATAGGACCACCGCACTACCACTGAGCAAATGTGCCCCCATCACACTTATGCACATTATTCTCAGCTCCTAGATGAAGCTGCAAATAAATGTCACTTCACTCAAAAGAACTTAGTGAAGAAAGATTTGGTGCTCTCTGGGACCCAGCCTCTTAAGCAGCTCCCTGGTCTGCCTGAGGAACCGGAAAGGTCCCTAAGGCTTGTGGAGGAACAAGCTTGGAAAATAAGCCACCTTCAGGTGCTTCTCAGAGGCCCGCGGTTGTGGGTTCGACTTAAAGAGTCGGGCTCAGCTGTCCTCCCAGCTGATGCATCTTCCAGCTGTTCACCCAGGGGTGATTGCAGCCGCCTGCTGCCCAACACGTTCCCACCAAGCAGGTGTGAGGAGCTTGAGGTGGTCCATCTATTCACACATTCATACACCAGTGCGGTGGCACTGAAGGCAAGGTAGGTTAAGTGTCTTGCCCAAGGAAACAACTACAGTGTGAACTGGGGAGAGCGAGATTCGACCACCAACCTTACGGTTATAGGACGACCGCACTACCACTGAGCAACTGTGCCCCCATCACACTTGTGCACATTATTCTCAGCTCCTAGATGAAGCTGCAAATAAATGTCACTTCACTCAAAAGAACTTACTGGAGAAAGGTTTGGTGCTCTCTGGGACCCAGCCTCTCAGGCAGCTCTCTGGTCTGCCCGAGGAACCAGAAAGGTTCACTAATGCTTGTGGAGGAACAAGCTTGGAAAATAGGCCACCTTCAGGTTCTTCTCAGAGGCCCGCGGCTGTGGGTTCAACTTAACGAGTTGGGCTCAGCTGTCCTCCCAGCTGATGCATCTTCCAGCTGTTCACCCAGGGGTGATTGCAGCCGCCTGCTGCCCGACACGTTCCCACCAAGCAGGTGTGAGGAGCGTGAGGTGGTCCATCCATTCACACATTCATACACCAGTGCGGTGGCACTGAAGGCAAGGTAGGTTAAGTGTCTTGCCCAAGGAAACAACTACAGTATGAACTGGGGAGAGCGGGATTCGACCACCAACCTTACGGTTATAGGACGACCGCACTACCACTGAGCAACTGTGCCCCCATCACACTTGTGCACATTTTTCTCAGCTCCTAGATGAAGCTGCAAATAAATGTCACTTCACTCAAAATAACTAAGTGAAGAAAGATTTGGTGCTCTCTGGGACCCAGCCTCTTAAGCAGCTCCCTGGTCTGCCTGTGGAACCGGAAAGGGTCCCTAAGGCTTGTGGAGGAACAAGCTTGGAAAATAGGCCACCTTCAGGTGCTTCTCAGAGGCCCGCGGTTGTGGGTTCGACTTAACGAGTTGGGCTCAGCTGTCCTCCCAGCTGATGCATCTTCCAGCTGTTCACCCAGGGGTGATTGCAGCCGCCTGCTGCCCGACACGTTCCCACCAAGCAGGTGTGAGGAGCGTGAGGTGGTCCATCCATTCACACATTCATACACCAGTGCGGTGGCACTGAAGGCAAGGTAGGTTAAGTGTCTTGCCCAAGGAAACAACTACAGTGTGAACTGGGGAGAGCGGGATTCGACCACCAACCTTACGGTTATAGGACGACCGCACTACCACTGAGCAACTGTGCCCCCATCACACTTGTGCACATTATTCTCAGCTCCTAGATGAAGCTGCAAATAAATGTCACTTCACTCAAAAGAACTTACTGGAGAAAGGTTTGGTGCTCTCTGGGACCCAGTCTCTCAGGCAGCTCTCTGGTCTGCCCAACGAACCCGAAAGGTTCACTAATGCTTGTGGAGGAACAAGCTTGGAAAATAGGCCACCTACAGGTGCTTCTCAGAGGCCCGCGGTTGTGGGTTCGACTTAACGAGTCGGGCTCAGCTGTCCTCCCAGCTGATGCATCTTCCAGCTGTTCACCCAGGGGTGATTGCAGCCGCCTGCTGCCCGACACGTTCCCACCAAGCAGGTGTGAGGAGCGTGAGGTGTCTATCCAACAGAGCAACTAGACTCACTAAACTAAAAAACCTCTCCTGTATACTCAAACTCTGTTCGCTTTGCTCTGTGACATCACATGCTGCTTGTTGCCATGGCAGTGTTGGGAACAGGCTGTGATGTCATCAACACTACTGGAGAAGCACAGGCGTTGTTTGTTATTTTTTGTTATATTTTAAATGGGTTAATCTCTTTCAAACCATAATAAGAATTAAGCTTTGTGAATGTTGAAGTTGTTTTGAAGACATGATCACCCAATGAGTGTTATTATGAGACAAATAAACAATTTTAAATAATATTTATCTATATATCCTAATCCAAACTTTTACACAATCCCCTTTAAACAAACCGTAACATGTGAATTATGCATGTATCAAATTTTGGTTGTCTACAAAGGAGATCTACAGGCCGAAGCTGTGTTTTGTACCAGTTTGGATTTCAATGAGAGTTCTTCTCTTCACTATTAAAGGCAAAAGCAACGTTGGTTTTAAAGGCTTGCTATCAATAATATCCAACTTGCAAAAACATCAAAGCTCTTTCCTCGGTCCAAAGTTGTTCTTTTGTGTGGTTTGTAACAATAGCTGATGATGCTTTTTTTGGTGTCTAATTTAAAGTGGGCAAAAGTGGTCATATGTCAGTTTACAGACATCTGTCTTGACCCGTACATATTAAAACAAAATCAGGTGATGATATTTTCAGATGAAACTGAAATATATATATATATATATATATCTTCTTATTAATTGTTTCTTTTGGCCGTTTCTAATACTTATATACAGTATATATTTTTTCTTATAATATTTATTACAGCATTGCCGGTTTGAATTTTAAACATGGCCTAACTGACAATGTTCAGGGATTTCACCGGAAATGTCAAACAAGGGTTTGACAACATTTTTAATTTTGCTTTAATGTCAGTTCAGTAGACAATGTAGCAGACCATGATTAAAGAGTTTATAGTATTGTGCAGAACTGTGTGGTTTCTCTCAATGGGATCAATAAGGGCTGTTGGTTGCTTAAAGTTGCTTTCAACAAGTCCAAAGACTAAGGTTTCAAATTTGCACCTTGTAGATAATATAAAGATTGTTTTCATACACTTTTATTCACTAAGCACATTGGCACTGATCATCAACTTCTGCACAGACCGGTCCCGGGCTGAATCAGCTCCGCAGACTTAAAGAGTGTGCAACAAAAATAAGCCTTTGACTGAGGCTGAGCTTTACTCTCTCCAAAACAGAAAAAAAGAAAATGTCCCATTACCAGTTAAGAACAGAGAGAATGTGAGCAGTAATCTTTCTTTAAAAAGAGGCTGTCGTCCTGAGTCTGAACCATCTCTGAGCCATAAGTTATTATTTCATAACACAGTCAGACCCGTCTTAAACTAAATGTTCACCTGTTTAATACTCATCCTTGTCAGAGAGAAGTATTAAGGTTCTGGTGTTATTTTTCCTGCTATTGATAATAAATAATAGGTGAAAACAAATAAAAAGGTAACATTTAAACAAATGAGAGTTGTTTTGATAAAGTTCTACAGTTTTAGGGAAACACAAGAGACCCGTATTTATTATTGAGTTTGATCTATAGAGGTTTAAGGTCTCAGCTAAAATGAATAAGAAGTAATTATTGAACACAAAATAATTAACCAGGTCTAAATCCATCAGAGACAGATTTGTTGGGGATTTTAAGTAAACTTTGTTAATATCCACTTATTCAATATATCTATAAAAAAAAAAAAAATAAGAAAATGTATTTATTTATATAAATGGACAAACATTAGCCTGCATTTCAAATAAATATAGGGACAGCTGACATTCACTTCAGGACAGTTGGCACTGTCTTTCAGGGTGGTGATGAAAAAAGTTAGCCTGGAGCCCTGCATTATCAAAATTAGAAAATATGAGAGGAAAAGGTTTTCAGTCAAAAAAGAAAAACAAGAAAATCAATGTTATGTTTTTATTTATAGATTTTAGTTTGAAAGTTTGGACCCCCGCAGCACCGTGGAGAAACAAGCTTGCCCTCTAAAAAATTTAGTTGATGACCTCTGCCATACTGTGATTTTTTTCTTAGTTTCAAAATAGATGCCAACATGAAATTTTAAAAATAAATCTAAATTTAGCAAGACTATTCCACTCAAAGAAAAACAAACAAAAAACTCAAAGACACTTCATCACCCAATCCTGAAGAAGGCTTCTTTGACTAGAAAAGATGACCCTAATTACATCCTTCAGGAGGAACACATTGATGAGTGGTAGGAACCCAAATTGTCTTTCAAATTTCAGAGAGCTATTGCAATGCACGGCGCACAGTGAGCCTTGAACACGGGTTGCATTTGCTGTACACTCCACTGCAAAATGAGACTAGTCAAGCCCTAATGTAACCAGCAAAAGCTGGATAAAAATCTATACAAACTCAATTATGAATCAATTTGAGTTTGTGTCAGACTGTCTGGTGCCAACAGAGTGGATTTTATATTAACTTATGGTCTGGGAAGAATGAAACACTTTTCATTTGTGTACTTCAGTATGTTGCTTCATGATTCAGAGGATGGGTGTTCACACTTTGTCTTTGTCCCTCATGGTGCTACTGAGTAGATTTGAGTCATGAACATTTTCACTGTCTTACTGTAGTCTGACAAATTACAAGGATTAGACCACACAGGGAGCCCCTGCAGGTTTTAGCATAGCCGAAGGTAGCTCAACAGTTGATTGAATTGTTAAGATAAAATCCCTCACACAATAATTCCTATTACAGCGTTGCTGTGGTACATTGGAGTTCAGACAGATTTTACCCTGCACCCCACTGTCCTGCTCTAGCATATCAAACTAGGTCACATGCATGAATATTCATGATCTTCTATGACAACTCCCTGCTATTCCATGTCAAGACCTATGTTAATTCTGAGATTTGCACATTTGAGCCCACTTGAAACTCTGACTACACCACCTCAAGTTTTGAGCACACTAAGAGGCAGTTTGATGAGTGCATGGCCCGCTTCAAAGAAAATATTGTGCTGCACAAACTTATTCAATAAGTCTTATGTTTGGAGCAATTCTGTGTTTACTGGACATATGGCAGCTATTTCTAGAGGGTCACTGAGGCTACAGCTGTGATAGACTGAAATGGTATTGATTTGAACAAGATAGCCAGGTGGCCATCGGGATTTCTTGGAAAGCCATGCACAGAGCCGATGCCCTAATGCTCATGTGTCACTTGATGAAATGACAGTTGCATATTCTGAAATGCAATAGTCAGCCTGGCTCACTGCTCATCAACATCACAATACATGTGTCAATCCTTTTCTGTCATTACCATTTGCCACTCTTCAACTTTATTACAGAATAGGGTTTGCAATGACAAACATACAAACCTATACTGTATAAAAATCCCATTGGTATCATTAAAAGCTGCCCTACGGTACTTTATCTTTTTTGGTTTCTAAATCATTCACTTGACACCTGCAAGGAAAACCTGCACCATCCCTTTAGGTCAATAAAGGCTCAAGAACTGGCCAGCAGAAATGACAGCATTCCCCCCTGACATTTCCACCCAGTGTGGGATGACCTCTCGTTAGTAACAAAAAGTAGGTCATATATAAGATGTAGTCGTAATCAGTTGTTGAGAGAGCACGAGAAAGTAGAGTGTACTTCATCTTGGGATATTAAACAACCCTCTTGGTAATCATTTACTCCTTCACTGCCAAGAGCAGAATCATTAATCGGAAATGGTGTGGAATGCTTGGGCATGTTTTTTAAAAAGTTGACTGAGATACTGAGGGAGCCAAACTGAGGGAGTGTTTAAGCCAGAAGTATGAAAGCACACGTGATAGGGATGTGTCATGCTGTAGCCTTACAACAGCTACATCTCAAGAGTTTTCTTTTTTATTTTCCTATTCCTTTTACTACACCTTGGTGGAAAATTGACAATTCTGCAACATCATAAATCATATTCACACTGCAGCCTAAAGATCTTAGGTTCATTGGTGTTGCTTTGAAATTCTCAACATTCCCCAGGAACCAAGGGGGAGATGTGGATACACTGCCTGGACTAACGTTTATACACTTGTATCCATTGATAGAGAATGTGATTTGGCATTGTGACTGATTAGAAAGACAATGCCAACATGTGGCTACCATTGTGTCGGGATTCTTACTGCTGATTGGACGAGACATCTGTCACTCAAGATATAGAGGAAGTAGGTATCTAACTTAATTTGTTATACATGTGATCTGCCTTCATAATATAAGAAACTAATGACAATTTCTATTAGCAAGCAAAGAGAAAGTGGAAATCACTCAATGCTAGGGGCGCCGAGGCGGAAGGTAAGCGGTTCAATGCCCGCGCTCCCCACAGTTCATACTGTTGTTGTGTCCTTGGGCAAGACACTTAACCCACCTTGCCTACAGTGTTGAATGGAACCTTTGGATAAAAGTGTCAGCTAAAATGACTAAATGTAAATGTACTTTGAGGATGGATATTCATATGATGTCATTTTGCAGAAAGACTAGTCTGTGATCTCTATACAGTATTCACAATGAGGACGGTACATGTTTGCACATTTATACACATACAAAACTACCGGCGCAGCTCGCTGTACTTCCTCAATATATCTTATCAGAGGTAAGAAGTCTGTCTGCAAACGATACTTACCTTTTCAGTTTTGTCTGAATTGTTGTTGTGTTTTCAATTTTGTTGAATTCTTTTCTGAGTTGATATTTTGGTTTTGTTAATTTGTTTCTGTTTTGTTATTTTGTTTGCACTTCACGGGACACTGTACTAAACACACCCAGAGGAGCCTCATCACCCTGCTGTAACAGACAAGAACAAAGAAACATACAGGGAACAGAAACTAGAGAGAGAGAAAAAATTCCACTCTGCTACAACAAAGAAAACAGTCAAATCTTCACACCCCCTGCCCCTTGCTACAGCAGCCGTTCAACCTGTTCAATCCTCATCTCACCCCAGGAGTAAAATATACTGAGACGTATTGATCATTTCTTACAGCTGTCATTAATTCAGAGAACTCCTGAGCCCAATGAGAAGTGTTATTTCTTCCTTTCTTCCTTGCCTTTGTATTAGAACCCCTGCATTCTTCTCAGTACTCACCTACTTAGTGTGACTTAGATGCTGCCCCATGCCACCCAACTCCCCCCTACTGCCAAATCCAACATTTAAAGATTTATCTCTTAAATGAGAACCTGTAGTAAACAGGCTAATCTGTTTGGCACCACTCTTGGCCATGGCTGAATAAAACATTTGACAACGTTAAGCTCCTGAATCTTCCTATCTCTCTCTGGCAAAAGGCATCTCCCTGCCTCGCTCCTTCATTGTTAATCCCACCGATCGCATTCTTCCAGCTTTTTGCCATGCTGCAGGGGTGTGGCCGGACTTTTGTCTCGCCTGACAGAGAGTTCATTATGTGATTGGTAAGGAGCTAATGCAATAACACTCATCACATTCTGCAAAACAGGGCCAAGTCCAGCCATTCATGCAACACACTGTTTCTCCCTTTGCTATCCTTCTCTTGTCTTGTCAAGGCAGTCTGCCATGTTTTTCCAATAGTGACAGGCTCCCTCAGAGGCATTTATCCACTTGTCTTGCTAAACCCCTTTTAATTGAAATTACCTATTGGCTGATAAACTTCAGGAGCCTTATCAAGGAAGATATATAGTGGGTAGGACTTTCGTGCTGCTATAGCGACAGCTCTTCTCGTTATTTTCCTTCTTATTACACAACTGTTTGTTGGACACGCAATTCTTTCTGTTTATTTTTCTGTTGCCAACTTTGTCTCGCTCATCTTTTTAGTCAAGCATTCTGTGCTTCTAAGTGACACAGGTGTTGTTGTTGAGGGCTCATACCATACAATGTATTGTGATCCAGTAAGTGCTTTCGTTTTTATCTGACATCCATGGGTCGTTGAAGCACTGTGACACGCCTACCCTGTAGGGAGCCGTCAACAGGATCAGACAGAGCAGGCACTGGTCCAGCCAGTGTCACAGATTTGTGTTTGAACTAAATAGCTTTGTACCTTTGTCATCAATCAGCAGACAAACTGTTAATTTATCACCCAGGCACTTTACACACTAAGTACCATAATTAGGTCAGTAACAGTCTTGTCATTTTATCTGTTATTTAAAGCCTGTCACATTAGAGGCTGGACAACTCACCTCCTACACACAGAAAGCTGAAGAAGGTTCTGTTCAGCTGAATGAACAGATAAAATAAAGTGATAACATTATTTTGTAACAAACATCTCAGCTTCTCTCCGTTCAGCTCTTTCTCAAATCATCACTAAAGAATGATGTTGAATTGGAAACCCTGGAGCGTGCCGAGTCCTTTTGTGTAACACTGAAAAAGAATGATATTATCAAGTCAAAGACTTCAACAATGCATTGGTTTGCCAATAGAAATGCACATCAGCTCAGTTCAATATCCCCTCTTTCTACTTGCAGCAAAACCACAGTACAATTTTGAATGGGATCCAACTCATTCAATATGAAAATGCAATCAGAATAAGTTCAGGTAAACATGCTCAAACTTTGCTTATTGTTCGAAAATCCTTTACCTAAAAATATTGAGAAAAAACAGTTTTTCTATTGATTTGATATAGTGTGTTCTTTATGTGTAAATGAATAAAGTTCAACCTTTCCCCTGATAAATACAATGCAAGTGCTAGTGAATATAATTTAATAAAAACTGTTTCTATTTCTAACTTGCAAAAGAAGCAAATAGCAACAGTATTTCAAGTCTAAAAGTATGCCTTAACCTTTGCCCCAATCAAGTATTTAGTAAGATAATAATACTACATGTATGTAGGCTAACTAGGAAAAAAACAAATAAGGAAATTGCTATTGTCAAAAGCATGTAAGATATATGAATGTATATTTAATATTTCAAACATATGCCTGTTTAATCTTCTGATGAAACATTTTTAGTATGTGCACAATATGTTATACATAAGTGTGTTCAAGCATAAAATAGCATTAACACAGGTTGAGAAAACTTGAAATGCGTATTCACTGTGGGAGAATGGGGTACAGATGGAGAGAAACGTGAAAGCCTCTGGATAGGTGTGACCTCAGAAGCACCATTTGGAAATAGAAAGGTCCACTGGAGCCATCTGAGCCTTTGCTAGCCCTGAAACAGGAGTGCTCCGTTGACAAAGCATCATTCAGAGTCCCTGACAGGACTTTCAGCAGACCCAGCTTCCCTGAACCCCCTCTCCTCATGCTGGCCTTCTGACACATGCTCAAACCCAACACCAACGTATGTCAGCGCTGTCATTAGTCTAATTGCTAATTACATACACAAATTGGCCGGACATAAACTATATGTCAGTCCAAAACGTTATTCTCTTACATTTTGCAACATATTGTCTGAATGATTATTGTTTAAGTCTTTCAAGCGCCTCCACTGAACTATTTTTATAATGCAAGGTTTACTTACTTGCAGATTGACTGTGACTGTCATCATCTTGCTGATGGATAACTGTATAATGTGTCATGGACATGTAGCTGTGAAGAACTGACCTTGTTATATATTTTTTTTTCTATGGTCGTTTTGAAGACATTATTCTGATAAAAAAAGGCTTAGGATTCTTAGTGGGATGTTAAACCAAGACTCTGCTACCAGAATCTAGAATTAAATTTAAATTATAACACACGCCTTGTAAACCCTGTGCTTCAACATGCCAAAAAGTGTCTCTAATTTCATTAGACAAATGTGTATGTAATGTTGCTGGAAAGTATTGTCACCATTTTTACCACTCATGACAGATCAGGAGTAGCAAAGCTACTCATCCAAAAGTGCTGGTTTGATCACACATTTTTAAGGCTGGCACAGTATGACTGATGACTATTTCAGTGGCATTTGGCAAACTAAAACCAGATCAGCCTTGTTAAAATGCATGCATTTATTATAAAATATTAACCAATTTTAAACAAAAGGTAAGGTAATTTTAAACAGGTAAGCTTGTCTGACCATCAGCATCTACTTCCCTAATATCTTGATTTCAGGTGCTCACACGGGGTCACTTTAAATGTGTTACTTATGCTGTGCACCACTTGCTCCTGTTTCCAGTGGAGGTGTGGAGGGCACTGGTAGATAGAAGCCGGCTGAGGTGAGCGCTCCCCCATCAGTACGAGGTGATGAGTTTATGCGTTCTCACTCCCCAGAGGCCTCGATGCCTTGACCTCCTATCCATCCCTTTACACTCTCATTCATTTCACTGTTATAAGCACCAGTAATGACTTGGCTCCAATGAGAGAGAGTTGAGACTGAAGCCCTTGTCGTTTCAACAGCTATTGGTATTGCTCTTTGAAATCGCTGCAGGAAGAACAATCATTTTCACCTTCTCAAATACAAATATTGCCTTATGCAACTGGCACTCAAAAGGATTGACACATGCAGGCACAAAGATTGATAGCCACACACTTCCACACAGCGGTTGATGGACCCAGGGCTCTGTGCATTGTAATATGCTTGGGAGGCTGTACAGGGATTAGCAGCTCATTTCAGTGGCTGCACAGTTGGCCTTCACAGTGTCCCAGAGGAGGGGACAGCTGTGTGGGGTGCTGTTTAGATAGTGACTGGCAGTGTGTGTTGAAGAGAAGGGGGGGCACAACTTTTGCTTATCTGACACCGAGGGACAAATTTGAGATGGTCCGCTACCAGCTTAACCAATGCACGCCACTAAGCTTAACTGGAATGGGACAAAGCAGCTGAGTCTAACTTCTCCAGAGATGTCTTATCCTATTGATCCTCACTTTAAACAAACTACAACTTTATGTGGATTTACAGAATCTTTTAGCGCAGGCATGTCACAGAGCATGGACACACGTGTAAGAGAGGATTTGCAATTATTAAAAAAGCAACCCACTGAGATCCAACTTAATTTCAACATAGGTTTGAGCTAACTGTGAACAAGATAAACACTAACACTGGTTTCTATTTTCAACACTGAGTGCACAAGGCCTATACTTTGTTGCAATAATTACATGTGACACCTCTAACTTTAATTATTTGGCCCAAACACGCCACTCCAGTGACTTGTGAAGATAGGATCCAGGTGGACCTTATTATGAAAATGCAAGAAAGGTCTTGAGTGTCAAGGGGTCATGTGAAGATGGGCATGCTTTCACACACAGTCATTTGTAAGGGACTAAGTTACTTTGTAAAAATGTTTTCCTAAGCCTAATTTTTCCATCTTCCAAACAATTTTTATGAAGCCTCTGATTAATGAAATAATACAGTTTAAAGTTTCCTCCCTTTTATAAATGTCATACAACACTCTATCTAAACAATATTCAAAAATAATAAAGTATGTTTTCTAAAAATGACTTTACTGTTGTATTTTTATTATTATAGCACAATATGTGGTGTGTGAGGTCTTTGACTCAAGCCCAGGTCTGAAAAAGAGCTCAGTTGAACTTGCATCTCTAATTATAATTTTTTCTTTACCATTTTGTACTTACACCTTAATATTAATATCATTATAAAATGTTAAAACTGTTTTCTATATTTGGATCTAATCAAAACACACAAATATAAATACATAGACAATACCTATAAAATATATGCCTGCTATCAACCATTGTTTCATAAATGTTCAATGCAAGTTCTGTGCATTTCTGTATTTAAAAGAAAATTGGTGTTGTATTTTATATCGCCTCACTTCCAGGGTGCTGTACATGCTAGAGGGACCAACACAACCACACTGGTTGACCTTCAACTCCTGGTTGAGGAATGGGCTGCCATCCCATGGCAAAATGTGGTCAGGCTGGTGACCAGCATGAGGATGCACCGCATCTGAAATAACAACGTGTTTCTTTGGTGGTCTCCTATCATGACCTTCTATTGCGTGTTGCTTCTTCGTTTTCTAAAGTCTTTCAAAAACACTCCAGTAACTCACAATTAATGAGATTTACACTTTCACACGCCTCTGTGTTTTTAGCAGTAATGACTGAGGTTGTCATTGTTCCACTAATATAAATGCTGGACCGTAGTAACTTTGTTGTCACAGTTTAGGATTTCATGCATGCTGGTGGGCTGGCTTCCGGAATCCTAAAATGTCAGCTCTAAAGCAAACATTACCGACTCTAGAACAGATAAAAAAGGGAAATGAGGAACAAATCCATAGTCAGTCATTCCAAGGAACCTACGCTTTCCCTGAAAATATATTTCCCATGCACTCTAAGAGTTTATAACATAAAAAGGATCGCCAATGATGTCAGTGTGTGTAATTTTGGACACTGAGGACTTTTTAACCACATTGCATCTATTCTATTATGTTGGTCACTCTGAACTGTTTCAGCATTTACATGAGAAATAGGACTGGTGGTGAGCCCAGGCTTTATCTCACAGTTAGATGTCTCTTTAATCCAATCTAGTCCAATAGCGTTGGCTCTGTAGTTCCCAGACTGCAGCAGCAGGGGACTGCTTTGTATAAAAAGGATGGGGTTATCGTTCTGAGATCCCCCACACCACAGAGAGGTCATCGGCTTTGGGTTTCTAGTTTCCTCACACTGTGCTGACATGATATGTGGGATTGAGTGGATTTGCACAGGTCTGACATCCCAGTAGGAAACTAGACAACAGATTTACTAGTGTAATTTTCAGCTAATAGTTCACCAGATGCATTTAGTGAAGTGGGACTCTGGATAAATGAGTCCATTCCTATTCGGGTAACTTTTGGAAAATATAATGAAACCCACAAAAAACAATGAATGTTTAGTAAGCACTTGAAGACAAAGTTACTACAGAATCTGACAACAAATCAGGGCCTTTGAATATTTGTGTGCTGGTGTGGTTTGGGAAGAGTCCTGGGCTGATTGTTCCTTCTACAACAGCTGCGAAGTGCAAACCCCTTCACTGCTGCCTCTTCGTTGACCACATGACCACATTGTCGCCAAGGTATTCAGTGGGTTTAATGGTAAGACACAGAAGAATGTAGTAGTAGCTGAGCCTTTGCCACTTCGAAGCGATTTGTGCGAAAGCTGCTGAACTCAATTCCAAAGGCTTATGTTTACCATTACAAACCAGTGACCTATAAGTTCACTCTTGTAATTTAGGGAGAACCTCCCACAGCCAGACATTCATCTTTTTCATCAGCTCCATTAAATCTGTCTCACAAACTAGAACATTCGAAAATCTGACATAAAGACTTGTTTTTCTGGGCTAATGGTGTCTGAAATAAAATAAAAAATACAGCATCACAATGACTACAACGAAAGTCCTAGTGGCTTTAACAAATCTCCAGAATAGACATGTCCTTGTGAAACTGGGTTCAGTGTGATCCTGCAGCGTGTTCTGTGTGTGGCGCTGAAACAAAGATGTAGACATGATGTAGCTCAAACCTGCAGCATTGGCAGGAGAAGTTAGGGGGTTGCCATAGCAATTGAGATGAAAATGCACTAGTTATTTAATTAAATTCATTCTCGTTTGTTGTTTTGACAGTGAGCAGGGTGATGACAATATGCAGCCATAATGTTAACAGTCCATCATTGGATATTCTTGTAAAAAAAAGTTAATTAATTATATTTATACATGGAGCACATCGGATTGGGGTTTCAACACCATTCCAGCAAATATTGCAATCTTAGTTCTTAATACTGTGCAACACATGGACAGGCGGCACAGTGGTTAGCACTCCGGCCTCGCAGCAAGAAGGTCCAGGGTTTGATTCCCATCCATTTACTGCGTAGGTTTCCTCCAGGTACTCCGGTTTCCCCTACCTAAGTTTACTAAGCATCTCTTCTCTCACAGCTTAATGTACATACAATATATGTGCTGTCCTAAAGAAATAAACTAATCTAGTAATGAACCGTCCTTACTTTCCGCAGAGTTACAGTTACATTACAAGGCTATTCATATCACGTGTTCTCTGCCTGTTTATCTTTGAAGAGGAAAAGCATCAGGCACTACATATGCATACAAAGTGGTGTGCTCTTTTATTAGGAACTATACAAACAAGAATGTATTAAGACGCCAAGAGCAGAGATGATGCTAAAGAGCCTGGAGTTACACACCCTTAACCCCAGGTATAACACAGCATGTAGCTGTCATTTGAGTCAGGCGTCATTATCGCCGCAGGTCGGAATTCTTACTGAAGGCTGCCAGCTTTATGATTTGATGTTCTGGGAGTAATGAAGCAATTTCAAAGCTAGATAGAGGCTCAGATTATGTCTGACATGAATATTGCAATACTTTTGTGCAGTATTTGCATCTTGAATTTGGAGACTTTAAAAAGCAAGAATCCCATTCAGAGAAGTAATGATAATGCACTCATTTGTGTAAATCATATTGACATGGCCTTTATACCGTTCATTCAAGTCTGTCTCTTTGCCCCTATGACACTCTAAGGAGAGAAACCTGGTTAAAAGTCTAAATCCCAGATAACATTTGGAGGTTGTAGTGGGTGGCGTTTATCGTCTCTCATCTCATGGACATGCCATGCAAAGTGAATGACATAATATTAAAGCACTTTCTCATTGAGATTGAAAGGCGTACAATTTTTTGCCTGCAAGCAGTCAATTATTTGACAAGTACACATAATGAACAATGCAAGACTAGTCGGAATTTAATCAAAAGGCAGAGACATGGGCGCAGTACAGATGGGAAATGATTAACACAGTTAATCAAACATCCCAGTGTTAGGTTAAACATGGCAAGCCTATCCCCTCTCATCTGAAATATGGATGGGATCCATTGCATATTTCCATTTTTCCATTTCCTTTTGCCCAAGGAACATTTATGGCATTCATTATGTTGACCCCTATTTATCTTGTGCTTTTTTTCAGAAAGGTATTTACATTGGTCTTGACGTCTTTGATTTATTCCTCTCTTTGGTGAACCCTAATGCTGACAAATTTAGGGGTAACACACAGAAGAATTTGTCAAATGCATTCTGATCCAGGTGGTATTTATGTAAAGGACATTTGATTTTTCTTCTCAGAGGGTTGCTATTGAGAGTATTTGTAAGAAACACCCACATAGTTACACAGTTTATAAACCAAGTGCTTTGGCAAGAATCCAATGCTGTGAGCAGGTCAAAGCATAATAGGTGGGAAACTCAATAGACACCCAGACATTTATTTTTTTATCCAATCCTTTTATTTTTCAGAAATGCTTAATAAATGCCAAAGGCCAGCTTTAATAGAAAGGCGAGCAGTTACTACCAGGCTTTCTTTTGTCAATTATAATCAACCAGCCTGTCAGCATAGTCAGTAAAATGTTTTTTTGAGTTGTTGTACAGGTTGAGTTGATTATTTTTAGCTTCTGTATTATATATCTTTCATACGTCTATTTTTTTACAACCCTAAGTAAACGCTGAAACAACCTGTATCATTCGCACTTTGCTGTGCAACAATAATTAGCCATGATTATGAAGTATCTCTTGAGAAATTGGGACGGGACAATTTAGTTCATTGTTCTCAGAAATTAGACTTACTCTTCCTTTTCCACTTGATCTTTGCAGTACTGGATTTATTTGTTCGTAAGTAGAACAAACACAGCACTAACCACGCAAACCTTTTTTATTGACTTGTGTTTATTCTACAGTAGTTTAACACACAGTTGTATCAAATGATTTAGCATAATTACAACATAAAGTGTTCTCAAATGTTTAGTATTGACATTTGCGTACAACCTTTCAGGAACCTCTTTAAATGTCACATGAAGACTTGGATTAGTCATATGTGAGTTTTGACAAACCTTTAAACATTGTTGTTGACTTAGTAATGACTTTGAGCATCTTTGGCAATGACAATTTGGCTGTTTTTATGCCCTAGTGAGCAGCTTGTGTTTTATAATGTTTTATGGAAATAAGCTATATGTATTTAAAACTTATAATTGTGTTCTTTTATACTTGCACAAAGCAGTTACTTTTAAATTAGTTAAATTAATCGCAATGCAAAATTGAAGGAGGAATGCCTGTCCGTAATGATGAAGGCCTAAGTGAGATTTTGCTTCAATTAAAATTTCAAGCAATTATTCTCAAAGATTATTGACCTCTAAAGGGACTGTTGAGGTCATGTGTTTTGCTCTGTCTTGGCGGTGTGTAGTCTTCATTAGAGAGAACAATTGAAGGCGTTTTGCTCTCATGCTAGAGGGTATTAACACAGACAGATTATCCTTGGCACACTTCACTAATAAAGTTGATTTCTATTATTGTCTGTCCAGGTGGGAGAGATTTCCAAGCACCGTCTTTTCTGACCCATGGCTTTTCCTTTTGTTCTTTCTGCTCACAATGGATGCCAAAATGATCAAGAGCTATATTGGAGTTGATGCTTTGTTGTTTGAGGAAACTGTTTGTAGTATTTAAAATTCTGTTCACATGTATGTTAAGTAACCCAAAAGCATTGGTAGATGGGCCCGCAACTTAAATACAATGTGAATCTTTGGTCACTGTGTTATGATTTTATTCACATTAAAAAATCAAGACAATTATTATTTACTTATTTATTAATAATCGCACTGCCATTAACTGTCACTTAAATCAAAATGGTCATCACTGCTAGCACTATAACTGTGCTATAACTGTGAACATGCTAATTATACTTATTGGATGCTGTTTTGTTATTATAAAGTAAAGGTTTTGTTACCAACCGTTTGTTAATTAAACCAATGTTTAATTATAATTAAATCATTTTAGAAAGGACGTGCACAGAAATACTTCTGAACATATGTAAAGCTACTCCCAGTGCTGTAGAAATGTTTGTGGAAATAATACTGTTGTGAGACAGCTGACGAATAACAACATTGTCAGAGAATTAAAGAAATTATTATTTCAGTTTCCTTGAAAGTCTAAAAATCCCAGATGTTTACTGCTGCTGAGGAGCTTTGTTGTTTTTATAAATTATTATATATCATTTTGATAAATTATAACAGTAATAACTCTGTGCTTGACAGAAAACCTTTGGTTTCCAATGTGGGGCAATCATGAATGAATGGTTCTTGCTTTCCATCTGCTCATTTCAAAGTGCTCTGTGGATTCACTGGGTTTACACAAAAATGTAAGCTTGGTGTGTTTGAAAAATATGTCCACATTTATACAAAAGGATAGAGAACGGCAAAGTGAAGCAAATTGGAACTGTTGGCCTCTGCTGAACCATATTAGTGGTGACCATATATCATTTTTTTATAGGTCACAAGTGAAACACATCTGTTTCCACTTGGCTAAGTTTCCATACAAAACATTTGAATAGAGATTCCTCACCTACGTCTGCTGCTCCTCGCCACTTGTTAAAAGTGACATATGTGTCATACATCAAACCTTGAGAAGGAGCACAGGCTGCTTTCCAACAAAGAGTGAGTTTGAGAAAAGCACTGATCACAAAACAGAGTTTGCTGAGAATCTTCAGTGTTTACACAGCGACACAGCTTGCTTCAAATGATTTGTTTACACAATGTGGTCTTTTCACAGTCAACTTATTTGACAGTTGTGCAAGCCACAGCCCAAGTTGCCCACACTGGACCTGGCTTTTTTTCAAATTTGATCTCAAAGCCCCTCATGTGTTTGACTTCTTTTTAATTGCTTCCTGTCTGCTGGGTCAATTATAAGTCCTGCACACTCGCCTTAAAGGGGGGACTGAGGAAGGCAGTTTCTGAACAGACATGGTGATTAAATAACTGAAATGTGAGCACAATGATGAGATCATTTTGATTTGATAATATTTTACTTGGTGTGCCACTTGGTAACTCACATTTAGAACAAAGTTTGTTGTGTGAGTGACTTTTCTTAGACATGTGGAATGAAATAAAAATGATTGGAGACAAAGAGGGGCATATTGATTTTAAGAGGCTTAAGACAGTCTTTGCTGATATTGATTTTAGGTCAGGTGCAGCCTGGTGAAATAATCACTGGTATTATATTTAACACCAAATATCAGCTGTTTTGAGAAAAAAAAACAATAATTAAAGGAGATTAAGTAGCATCATCAAGCATGCAGAAACGAATAATTTCTTAAAGACAAGTCAACTCTATATCAAGCTAAAATGTTTACGCAGAATTGTTAGAGGATTTAGTAAATTTGAATTTCATTTCAGGATAATTGTACGTTTTCTTTAAAATAGTTCCCAGTGAATACTTAGAAAAACAAAAATACTTAGAAAAACAAAAATTACCCCACTTTTCCAAAATAGATAAAGTATCTAATGTAATAACCTCAATTTTAAAATTTCAAATCTTTTTTTAAAGCTGCATCTTTACCCTTTAAATATCTAGTACAACTATATATATATATATATATATATATATATATATATATATATATATATATATATACTGTATATATATATTTTTTTACATATATATAATTGCATGACGTAATATATACATATATTACGTATATATATATAACATATATAGTAACTAGACAAAAAATAATAATAATATTTTGTTATGTTTAAGATTTTAAAAATTAAGTGGCATTATATTTTCTGGTTTAGGGACCTTTCCTGCTTTTCTTTCATTCATTCATTCATTTTCTTTCACTTTTTTCCATTAGGGGTCACAGGTGACTAGAGCCTATTCCAGCAACTTTGGGATTTAGGACAATGGCCAGTTAGTCGCAGGGCTGACACAAATGAGACAGACACTGAGAGACAACCATTCACTCTTTAAAATTTCATTCTTTTAAAGCTGCATCTTTAGAGTCGCCTTTAAATACTGTACAACTATACATGCATATATATTGGATATATATAGGATATATATAGAGATATATACACAGGAGGACATGCAGACTCATATATATATAATATAGTCAGCCGAGGATGTATATATATATATATATATATATATATATATACTTATATAGCTGTGAGGCAAAAATAATAATAATGCCACTGCTTTTAAGATCTTAAAAAAAGTGGCATTATATTTTCTGGTTTAGGATTTCCTGCTTTTCATGCAAAATACATAATACATTTTCTTTCACTTTTTCCATTGAAGTTTAGAGCTTACTGTAAACTTTATCTCTGCCTCATTAAATATTGAGTGATTGCAATGCCAATATTAATCCTTGTTTCACATTGCATCCCTTTTTTTTCTCATCTTTTTTTGTGCTGTTTTGCTGTTTTAAAGACGTATTCAGCGCTGAATATACACCCTCTCCCTCTTATTAGTAGCCATTACTTCCTTATTTTTAAGCGGTGTAGACCAACTCGAGACCTTGCAGCATGCAGGACTAAAAATTCTATTAAAATCTTTCATAATAAAGCCTAGACAACATTGTAAGGCCTTCACATATGATTCCTATTACAATAGGCTATAAGGTAATCAAACAGTTCTTTTTTTCACATGTATTAAAAAAAAATTGCATACCCCCAGTACCAGCTCGAGTGAACCAAAACTGGCAACTCAGACCTCTAACTGAACATTAAAAAAAAAAAAACATAATCACTCTCTTTGGATTTATCCCTAAACCCTCTCTTAATCTTTGAGCCTTTAGTTTAAGCAGAGCTGGTCGTGATGCTGCAGCACTGAGGTCAAAGCTCTGAATATACACCCTCTACATAAATATTAACTTGAGTCTTGGCTGTGTAGAGAGACCTTCTTTGATTATGACTCGGCTCTGAGTTTGATATCCAAGGAGACCAGTGCGCGACAAAACCCATGAGAGAGTGCAAAGAGAATGTTGTGTGAAGTTTAAGGCTTTCACATGATGATTCCTATTACAATAGGCTATTTGAGGCAATTACATTTTGAACATCGTAAAAAGACAGCATAAATGTGTTGATTGATTTAAATAAGAATACTCTGTTCTCTGGCTTGTTTGACACAGGGAAAGTGATTGAGTAATCAAAGCATAATGCTTTGTTAATGGAGCCATGAAGCTTAAAACCTCCCAAATCTTTGAGCCTGTGGTGCTGGATGTGATTTATAATGAGGTCAACCTCAGTCCTGTGACTGGTTGTGTAGCTGAGATGTCAATATTAATAGTCTTGGGAGAGAACCTTCTTTGATTATGACTGAGTTTGATATCCAAGGAGACCAGTGCGCGACAAAACCCATGAGAGAGTACAAAGAGAATGTTGTATAAATGTGTTGATTGGTTTAAATAAGAATACTCTGTTCTCTGGCTTGTTTGACACAGGGAAAGTGATTGAGTAATCAATGTAGCAAAATGCTTTGTTAATGGAGCCATGAAGCTTAAAACCATCCCAAGCCTTTGGTGTGGGCAACAGGATGTGGATTTATAATGGGGTCAACCTCAGTCCTGTGACTGGTCATGTGTGCCTGAGATGTCAATCATGGGCAAATATTTTGGGAGGGAACCAATATTCATTGTCAGTTGAACAATCAGAGGGTTAAGAGTGGAGTTAAAGAGCCACAATGGAAATGAACAGACGGGTTTGTCCATGCTGTGGAGTAAGCATCTTTATTTGACACCAGGATTCTATTTCTTAATGTAGGGGTCTATCAGAACAGTATTTAATGTGCACCTTCCATAAATGAAGCGATTATACTCGTTCCCAGTGGGTACACAGTCTCATAAAACTTACACATGTAAAGAATTAATGTTAAATAAATGTGACCCAATAGAGAAGCTAAGCACAGATCATAAACTTAGAATTTAAAAGCCAAAAAATACCTGTTCACACATGCTGATTCATATAAATCTGTTATGTTCATACAAAAACGCAATAAAAGTCTGATGCCCTCTGTTGACAATGTGAAGAGTAAGCAGGCTCCAATCTATTCATTCACTCAGGCTGCATGTGTTTCTGTTCTCTTCTTATAAATAAACATTTCTCCAGATATGGATGCCTGCCACTGGGTGACCTTTTTATTACATCTGTTTTCTCTTTTTTGTCCCTTACAAGAAAAAAAAAAGCTGTATTATTATGTAAAATTATGCTTATGAAAACATAAGATTGCCCCTTCTCTGTCGTTCACCTTCACCTGGTAAGCATGACTCAACTTTACATTTTTCCTCATTGCCGGTGAAAAGCAGCACTTATTGGAGCCAGGTGTGTACCCACGTCCTTTTTCATAATGTTTCTGGACAGAATACTTGGAGCAGATCATAACATGGTCCCAAAACCTTCACTAAAGACGTAAACAAGAAGCATAGGAAAATGTTCTGATGCAAACATAGAGAACCTAAGGAAAATATAGAAAGGCAGCTGTTTCTCTGGCTCCAATGAGTATGAAAAGACGTGCATTCCTCCTCATTATACACTCACACATTCCATCTATTGACAATCCAAAAAGCAATCCAAAATAGCGGCATCAAAACCCAACTACAAAATGTGCATGGATGTAAAGAAATGTGCACCTTAACTTTAGGAGTTCAAGGGTCAAAAAGAAATGCTGCCCAAGAAGTGCTATTGAATGTTGAATGGAGTCTTGAATCAGGACAAGAGGGCTGTAAAAAAAAAGAAGAGAGAGAAAATCCACTCTTACACTCATAGTAGAGATACAGATTTTGAAACACACACACACACACACACACACACACACACACACACACACACACACACACACACACACACACACACACACACACACACACACACACACTGGCAGCATTGGTCAAGCTGCTGCTGCTGCTGGAAGTGTGTTATCCTGTGGGGCCAGTTGGAGTGAATGTCTGTCTGTAGTTTCCTTTTGATGCTTGGTAGTATTGCAGTAGAATAAGTCCTCTGTCATTGGCTGAAAAGGCTGGACTTCCTGTGACAAAGCCACACTAGGAATAAAGGGCAGACTGTAAAGGAATAACCTATATCTAAGACAACGTCGCTGCATACTTTGTCAAAGTCTGTTGTGACTTTTACTGCATACAATAGTGCACTGACGTAGTGCGCATATCCACGTGCACGCGCGCACACGCCATCTTATTCCAAGCGAGACGTACTCCATGCCGGGTTTTCGTGATTCCCTCTGCTCAGACAGCTCGTGCAGACGGCAGCCTGCTCTCCACTGCACTGGCTCTGTTTACTGGAAGCCCCTCTACGCGCTGCTTCCACCAAGTGTCTCAACAACACTGTGAGCGGGAGCTTTTTAACTAACACGCGAGAAAGAACCAAACTTTACCCCAGTCACATCAAGGAGGAGAGGAAGGCAGCCGGGACGGAAGGGCAGAGCTGACCATCTTCATTCACCAGAGAAATCCACTCTCTTGTCCCTATCCAGTCACTGCTTTTGGTCACCACTCCGCTGCTCGGGAAGTGAAGGCACATTGCACTGCACAGGAGAGTGACTAGATGTACAGCCGCTAAGGTGCACAGTTAGGACTCCTTCTATCTTTTGTGTTTTGCCATGGAAGTGTGGGTCCGACGCGGGGAAACGTGCGGACTAAGAGGGAGACAAGACGTTTTGTAGCACCCCCTCAAAAAAACAAACAAACAAACAAACCAAACAAACAAAAAAAAACACAAAACCTGTGTCCCACATCCGACCAGGGGAGTATGTCTCAGACTCGTACTCTTTCCGCTCCACAGGACTTCCCAACTGACTGTCTCTCCACCTTCTGAAAATCTCGCTGTTCCTTCACAACGACTATTTGCTTTTGAACTTTTGGTTTCACTGCTTTTCTACAAAAGGTAAGCTCAATTCTCTTTGATAGTGTTCTGTAACTTTTTTGGGGCTGTTTTCAGTTGCCTACATTATGTTGTCAATTTTCACAATGAACATAGGCTACTTACGCGAGACAGTAAAATCCCATTTGAACCAGCGCAGTTGTGTTTGTAGTCCTTTAAAATGATCCGACAGGCACCGTGCCTAATTGAAAAATGGTTAATCAAAACATAACCAGATGTGGATTGATATGTGCGGCTGCCGACTTTTGGATGAATGGAAACTATTAAAAAGAGTGTGTATGGCTGGCGGAAGAGAAAGCGCATTGACGTGATGTGAACCAGAACATGTAAAACACCATTTAACTGGCCCCTTTTTTTACAACTTTACTGGTCACTTGGAGTTTGCACGCTCTAGAAAAGGGGCTTTACACTGGCGCTATGAGGCGACGTCGTTGTGAGTTTAAGACTTTTTCAATCCTTTATTATTGGAGCCGTGGGCTATTCATTCAAATCAAAAGTAGTGTTCAAATGTGACCATAAGTTAAGGGCTGTGGCTATAGCCTTAGTTGCGTATAGCTCTAATCATCAGTCATAGTAACCCTCCTAAAATAAAAGTAGCCTATCTGCGTCTGGAGTTAAGTCTGGCCCATTCGGTCCAAAGTGCTAGTAAAATTAGATCCTTTTACTGCACATTTATTATTTAGGCCTAGCAATACCGAAAAGCGTCTTGTCAACTATGTGTCAAAGCGAGTTGCAATAGAAGCAGCTTTACGCACATGCTGCTTTACTTTACGGTACGGCGTGCGTCTTCTTCTCCCCTGACCTCGACGGTAAAATTCATGGCAGCGGTCTTTAGTGATCGATCAGTGCGGTGATGTAAATTTAGAACGGACCCTGGTATCTTCATTTCAGCAGAGGCGGTCTCCAAGTCCTCATTACATTAAACGCTCTCGTGTTCTGTGTTGCATCGCAGTCATTATTGTTCATTAAAGTGTGGCATATGAAGTTTTAATCACATCTGGATGCAGCGAGCTCATACAGTGAGGAGACTAGTCTTCTAATCCCAGTGTTGTGAGGCTCCTTTATCTGCCCTCGCTATACACAACAAAGCTTGCATTCACTTTAAACACAATTGGAATCCATTAATGAGAAAGTCTTGAAATTTAAAGCAAGTGTAAGCATTAGGTTGGCTTTATCAGGATCCCAAAGCTGTACATGATCCCAGCCTCTTTATTGGAAGGAAATCCTTGAGCGTGAAGGAAATATAGTTTGAATAAAAGCTAAATTCTTGTTGCTGAGAAGTATTAGCATATCAAAGTGGCAAGAGAACTTGTTCAATAGGAGTCAATGTTTTTTAGTGACTCGGTTTTTCAGGCTAAGCCCTGAATAAAGGTTGTGTGAGCTGAGCTGTAAGGTTTTTTCTTTTTGTTGTAAGTGCCTCGGTACATCTTGTTTGGAACAGACGAGATAAGTTGATGTGTTCAACAATTGTACAGTATACGAGTGAGTTGAAATGAAGATGTCTTCATCGCTGGTTAGCTGCTTCATTCAAAATCCTGATTTTTATAACAGGTGTGTGCGCGTTGTTGGCAAATAACCACTTTTCAATGTGAACTAACAAAGGAAGCAGCCATTTTTTGGTGATGTCCAGCTGCTTGATGTCTGAAGAAAGACATTCTGAGCATTTTACTCCAGATAGAGAGTACTGTTTTAGCCAGTAGACTTTTTTTCAGTGGAAGTGCGTCCGGTTTCAAAGAGAACTGCAGCGTCTCTTGATCTGCCCGAGTACGGAATTTCTTCTCTTTGCTTCATCTCTACAAGCAGATCAATATGGCCAAGCACATTTCTATATGGCGTTTGGAAGAGGGGGAGAATAGAGTGCTGCACATCACTCTATTCTCAACTCTTGGTATCACACTCTGGCAGCACACGGGACTCTTAAGATAGTGAGTGTGAATGACTGTGGAGGTGTGAACACATCAAAATTTGTGATATTACTGACTCTTGCTTGCAAACCACACAATACAGAACAGTTTTTAATTTAGCCCTGAATTATATGCCCTTGTAATTATAACAAGCCACTTTTGCGTTGTCTTTAAGGTTCATGTGAGCATGCAATGGCCACATTTCCCCACTTTGTATTGTGTCGCGTTGTGTCTGGAGCGCCGAAAGCAGCCTGTTGTCTTTGTCTGAGCAGCGATTGGCGAGTCCATATGACTGCTTTAAAGGTTGCAATGTGATTGAAAGGACTGGATTGTTTGTGCCAGCAGTACATCAAAAGGGGAGCTGTGCTTTTTATTAAGATCCTTTTTTTTTTTTTGAGTATCACTGTCTTTGGGAATCAATATGTAATTCATACAATGCTGTGTTAGCTTATTCATAGCAAAATGAAGGCATGTTAGTGGGCTTTAAAACATGCACACATGATTCCATTGTGTTGGAATGGCTTTTAAATTTACACTCCATAGCTTATTTTCGGTGTAAATTGTGCGTTGTTGTTTTCAGATGCAATCTTTTCTTTTGCTAAACCAACTACATGGAGCCATACTGTGCAAATAAGTGCTCGCTGTTTAAAGAAATAAACAGGGTTGTAAAATAGTTTATGTAATGTGCAGGGATCGGTGGCCCACAATACCTACCCTTTCATGACTAATTTTATTTTACGATTGGCACTCAGTTTGAAAACGCTGTACACCAGTGTGTTCCCTTCCCTGCCATTTTGTGAAACATTTGTTTCCACTTGCCAAAGGCCTCTGGTGCAGCAGGGGATTCGGTGCCCCTGAAATGGCAGGTGAAACTTTCTGCTTGCCTAAATAATTTTCGAGGAGCAAATTACACGGCAAGGACACAGGCGGCGGAAAGTAAGGGTCAATTCAAACTCTTGTGACAAGGAACAACATGGATATTAGGCGATGGCTCTCGTGTAGCTCTCAGTGCAGCGCTTAAGTGGCAGCTCCACTGAGCTAATCTGGCATCTCTTTTCCATTGCTTCATTCAATTCATGCTCCTGAAGAAAAAAAAAAAAAAAGGTTTGGGGGAAGAAAAAAAAAGGAAGTGCAAAGTACAGAACTGGGTTGTAAAAACTGCTGTGGATTGGTCATAAAACAACTGCGTGTAACATATTTGCCTGGTATCTGATTGCACATTTAGTATTTTATGTCACGTTAACCGTTCTTGCTCTTGAACATATCGAAGGTGTGCCAGGGAGTGTATGAATATTGTTCTGTACAAAATAACGTTAAGTTTTTCTCTGTATTTTACACTAGCTGTTGGAAATGCGAGCTATTGTTATTATTATTTTTTATTTTGTTCATTTTTAATCTGCTGCTGTGAAGTAAACAATTATATTTATCAATGATTGTTTAAGATAATGTAAGGGTTAGATAACAGAATCCTTATTTAGTTTTGTTCTGAGATTTTCACACTTTTGTGTTGCGCACTCATTGTTTTTTTACAATTTAATTCAAACTATAGACACACTCGCTCACACATGGACAGTGTCTTCTTTGTCCTATATGTCAGCAAGTCCTGTTCTTATCAGTGCACAGCTGCAACACTTTTGTAGAAAATATTCAATTTGTGTGTGACAGAGGAGAACCTGGGAGGCGAGGCTGTGAGCAAACAGCAGTTATTGCGGCTGTGCCATAGCAGCCGAGAGCGAGGCCTGTCTGCGAGCACAGAAGAAGAAGGGGGGATCTGCGTACGTCTGCCAGGGGAAGCAGTAATGTCTCGGCTGGATTATAGGAGCGCGCAGCACATCCACACTTAAAAGCCTCTTTTCTAACAAGACAGGCCTGTTATTTAGGCATGGTCTGGGCAAACACAAGCCAAGGCAATATATTCCCTCCATATAGGCAGTCTTGCCCTTGACTATGGTTAGTCTGTGTGAGAATTTATTTTTTTGGTACTTTCTGTTTTAATTCAAACTGACATTGATAGCTAGCAATGTAAGGCTGACATGTTATTTATTTTAAAACGATGCTTTTTATACGTGTGTTAATCAATGGTGAAAATGAAGCTGTCTGTTCGGTTTTTCATGGCAAGTACAAGGAAAAACATACTTTCGCAAAAATGAATAGATAAATAAATTACATGATTTCAAACTCAGCCGTCTTAGATTCATAAAATTCCATTTTCTATTTCCACATTAAACCTCAGTGTTAAAAGATAGGCTAAGATAAAAGCCGTGTTAATCTGTTTCCACGCCACTGGATTATTGCAGTACATTATCTGTCATATGCATTACATATGTAGCATGCTGCATATCCTAGACTATTTATCCTTCAGTTCATTTGGCTTTGCACAGCCCTGTAACTGACATCCTATTGTACAGTATTTAGTTGGGAGTGCTGAAAGCTTTGTTCTTGTAATGCAGTTGCCAAGTCAGATGGAGTTGAGCGTCTGGTCTGGGACTTTCAGAGGAATATCACAGGCATGGGAAGTTGCTAAAAAAACGAAGCTAATCAACAAAATAATTGTCTTTAGAATTGCTGGCACGCCGAAGACATCAAACACAGGCGCGGTTTGAAAAAACAATCAAATTATCTCTTAATGATTGCTCATGCTGACAGACTGTGACTTTGGGCTTTGTTTGAGGGTGGATGTAGTAGATGTAAGTTTGTGGTTGTGTGTAAATGTGGTGTAGATTTTATATAATTTACACAGATATCTATCATCACCTGTAATGAAAACAATTTGATCCTATGATGTGGTTTTTGGCATTGAAAGAGAGGAGAGAGCGAGGAGTGTATTAGTCTATTAATTTCCTGCAGTGACTCGTGAAACATGCTGCTTTTATCCGAGCTGTAACCTCCATGTGTGGTCTACAAAAATGTTTCCTAAAGTTTTGGCCCCTATGTCTACTCTTCCCTCTCTCTGTGTAACCCCCCCCCCTCCTCCTTTCTCTCTGCGTAGATAATGTCTCTGCAAATGATTTAACTGCCCACGTTGAGGCTCCTTCCAGTAATTGTACAAGAGACTTGGTGCTTTACAGGAAAACAATAGTCATGTTATCAGATCTCTAGCACTTGAGAGAAATTCAACTAAAACACTGCAGCGCATTGGACGCTTTGTCGAGCTGGGAGGATGGAAAAAAATCAGGTTTGTTTCCCAAAACTTTGTGAAGTGACTTTGTAGTATGCATGTCTATTTCAATTTAACTAAGGGTAGTGTGCTTCTTTGGTGGCACAACACAAAATAATAATGATAATGATTTTTGACAACAGTGCATTTGCTTTTAACAAAAAAAATATATATGCTCATTTTAACAGTGTATGCTATTTAAATTACAATGCAATAGTGAAATCTTTTGAAATAGACTTGTGACGTAAACCTTTATATAGTTGGCCTCAGGTTTTTTGCAGAGCTTTGATTGTGCAGCCGTGGAGCAGAATTGACCTTGTGTGTCAGACTGAGGTTTTTCCTACACCTTGTTTCATACAGAGCGCTCTTCGACTCAAATGGCCCTAGGAAGAGTTGTTCTTGACAGAGATGCATTGTTTCAGGCAGCCAATAAAGCTCTGCACTGAGTGGCTACATCTGTGAACCTCATCTTGACTACAGTGTGGGGCTAGCAACAACACGGCGACTGTCAAAGCTGCACCTGCTGCTGCCGTCTCAGTGCAGAGCCCCCCTCCGCTGCCCACAGAAGCGCATCACTCTTGTGCTCGTGACAAGCCAGAGGCAACGTTCGGCGCTCGGGTCAACTGCGCAAGAGCTTCTTAGGAAAACATTTTGGAAATAAAATGTCAGCTTGAAAGAGATGTTAAAGTAAAAATTTTAGCCCTTAGGTTAGGCTTGAGTTTGAGATTAAATGCCACCTGTGATATGTATTGGGGCTCAGTAAAACGGACTATAGTGTTTTGACAATTATAGTAACAACAAAATGTAACTTTAATTTTTGATTTATGTGGTTAATGCAGATAAATGTAGCTGATTATGGACTGCTCTTGTAGTGAGCCCTTTCACAAAACAATCTCATCAGCTAAGTGGAAAGTGACAACTCAACAACTATTATGTGCTAAATTTTTAGCTCTGTTGTGGTTAAAACCTGAGTAGCTTTACAAATCACAACAATTGTTTACTCAGTACTTGACTGCAAACCTACATAGACCAATGAAAGAACTGTAAATCATAAAACAGCCCTTTCAAGAAAAAATGGTCAAGAAGAATGCTGAAGAGTTTTTAGAGCCAGGAGTGTCCACTTTGCTGAAAAAAGTGAACCTGTGAAAAGCATTGCTGGGACATGAGGTATGTGTTTGTGTGTGTGCTGTGAATTTGGATAGTGTGGAATTAATGCACAGGAAAGATTGAGTGACAGTGGCCGCTGACTTCTCCTTACAGCTCTGATTGTACAGCTGTGCCAGGCCTGGCATTCGCTGCCTTCTTTTGGATCCAACTCCTCCTCCACTCTAAGGAGGGAAGTTAAGGAATGAGCATTTAAAATACTGCAGATATGTTCACTGAGTGTGCCGAAACATCAAATTATTCACACATTTAAAATAAAAAAAGTGTTTTGGCTTTTGTACAATATATAAGCAGCCTAAATATCCATCTGAATGAGTGACTGAGGCCGCTCACACACGTTAGTTTGGTTTCAGTGATGAATGTGCAGTTTTAGCCTCACATCTATTGTCCGTCATGGTGTGACGCAAATATGGTTAAGTTATGTTGTACTGACTTTTCCAAAAAGATTGGTGAATCCTTTAGTCTTCTCGTGTGTGCCTAAAATTTTCATTAAAAAAAATATATATATATATAAAAAAAGGAAGTAAGGACATAGTTATTAATTTAACGGTTACTATATTGCCACATAATTGTTGCCATTTTTTCCAGTTTTAAACACTGTGTTTGTATATTTATATAACAAATAAATATTCACTTTTTTAGTTTAGCTGTTTTTGAAAGGAATTTTTATGAAATTTCACTAAACACACAATTTGTACGAGTTTCAACAATATACAAAACATTTGAAAAATTATTTAGCATCTTTTCAACTCAGTCCATGACAACCTTTTATGAGTTTTAAAACTGTGATACAATTAATTAAATGATGTTTTCACATTAGCTTTTCTTTTTGTTTTAAATGCACTTGGACTTTTCTTAGTCTGCAATCTTTGACAAGAAAACTATCAGGACTAAGCCGAACATATGTTCTTGTCATTTATAAATCACTTGATGATAAAATCCGCATAAGGGTAACTGACAGTCAGATAGATAGCTGTGAAAAAGAAGTGTGGATTCTCAAGCACTGCATCAGTACGCGGCAACACATTTAATTTTTAGATTCGGCAGATGAACCAGCGTGACGAGTGCTGTTCTGTGGTCGCTGATGGAAGTGGGGAAAGAGCAAGTGGAAAGGAGACAGTCAAATAGGGGACAAAATAAAATAGGGTACATTTTAACTGTTGTAAAAAAATGTGACCCAGTGGCATTTCTGTCATTCATCAAGCCTGAGCTGATTACTGGAGTCTGGAGTGAAGTGACAGGATGCGGCTCCAACAACCATTACCATCATAAATAGGTCCAGCAGCCCAGAGCTGGTCACAAACTGCAGCTCCAGACCTGCTCTCAAAAAGCTTTACTGAGTACAAAGGTGCTGGAGGCCTTCATAACGTGCTATTAAAATATCTGCCCATAATGAACACTCTAAACACTGCAAATGCATTTTTGAAATGTAGCTACCAGACATGGTCTGACAATCAGCGCTTGAGACGGTCAGTGTTCCAGACATCCATCGCATTCTCACCAACAAAAACCTTACCTGAAAAGACACAAAGCGTACAAAGGAAACATTGTTCATAAAGACCTAACACAGATACACAATAAAAATAAAAATAATAAAAAACAGTGTCATACTTGTTATTTGCATTTCAGATGTTCAAAATGTTTTGCCCAGACCATGTGTGTAATGAAGCTTTCACAATCCAATTCATGCAACTAGAGCATGCAGTCATATACAAGACACGTTCTAATTAATGCAGTGGATGGCTCGTAGAAAAATAAGATGGCAGACTAAAATAAATAGACTTAAAGTAAAATGTTTTATTTAAATTATTTATTTACAATTTTGTGGCATTAGAAAAAATACTGTACATTTGTTTAGTGTTGGCATAGTTTTGTGAGGCTGCAGGTACCTACCGCTCCGTGTCCCTTCTTTTTAGTAGACGGCCATGTACAATTTTGATTTGACATAAGAAACCCTGCTAGTTGTGGAAATAGGTTCAGAGAAAAAAACATCCTTTAGCCCCTTTTTTACATAAAAACAGCAATATCCTTTCTACTGTGCAACAGATAAATGTTAAATTATATGTCACACAAGTGTTACTTTTGGCACAGTTACCTGAGAAGGCATTGTGAAAAATGATCAGATTTTTTACATTCAAAAGAGCTGTATGATGGGAAGTTTAAAACAGTGTAAATGACATTGGTATAATCCAAAACTGAAAGGATAGCTGCTTTGTTTAACCCCCTTTTAGATCAATAAGTATACATTTTCTTGCATAGCAGTCTACACTAAAAGGTTTCTGTATTGTAATAGTCGTCATTATAGGACATTATATTTTGCTTAGCTTGCTTTGAGTCTTTCCGTTTTTAAGTTTAAACAAGGACAGTGTTTCTTTTAAAATTTATCCTTTCACATGGCACATTTTGTTGCTCACAGAGCTGCGTCTTGTTGTTCACAGGAGAATATTCCTCCACAGCAAGAGTCCTTGTCAAAGTGTTGCCTTCTCTCTCCCAACATGGGACTTTTATATCACACTCACTTCATATTCATAGCTGGTCTTTTATTTCTCTCATTATTTTTATAACTAGCTATAGCTATAGCAATTATGCTTTAGTGGATTACCTATGCAGAGATAGTGAGACTAAAATCTTGGCTTTATAGTTGCTCTGGTTCAAAAGAGCGACCTGTCCCTGTATAAGCTTGGTTTGCCAGAGCACAAAATTGGTCAACCTTTTCAGAGTTTTTTTGAGAATTTGAATCCCTTTGGTATTCAAAACAGGGGGCCTTATGACAGAGAGATAATTTGCCGGTGAATGTTTTATCGCAGCCAGTTTGACAGTCTATTCTATCTGCTGCTCTCCTTGTGTCTTTAAATTCTTTGACTTTGGTCCAGGTATCGGGAGAGAGAGAGGAACAAAAAGGGAAGCCCTGTTTGCCTCCTCCTCGTCTCCCACCCTTTTGTTATCACAAAAGAGCAAACACATATTAAACATACACAAGGTGCCTGAGCAGCGATTGCCGTATCTGCTGTCCTGCTGTGGGTGGCAGGGGCCGATAACGTAAGCCACCCATCCATTTACATATTTTTAAATCATCAGTTGAAAGCGGGACACATTCTTGAGAAAGGACATTTTTGTTGTAGAAGACACAGTAGTTTTACACCAAACACTTCAAGCGTCATTGTTTTTGTCACCTTCTCTATTGTACCCACAGCAGAACACAGCACTCCCTGATGGACCAGAAGTTTGTGTCACCTAAACTACATTTAGAGGCTGCTCCTATCTCTCATTCCCCCAAGTAGCTGCTCCGCTGACAGTGAGCACGAATGAGATCCTACAGCATCTTTAGTTATTAAAGCAGGGGGGATGGAATGAGCCAATCTGAGCTTGTTTGCATCACAATCCCCCACACTGTGCTGATGTTATGCTAATGAACAGTGTGGAGAAGGCGCGGCCCAAAACTGTCCTCTCTCCTTCACAGCGAGAGGTGGGGAGAGGCCAAGGAGTAGTGACACTGAAACTGTTTCAAAATTACAAGGAAATGTAATGATACCGCCTCAACATTCAAAGAAACTTAAATTAGTTCTGTTTGTCACATTGCTGTAAATAAATAGGCTTTTTAGACGCTTATAGCCCATTCTTTAAATATCTTAACCATGTATGCCAACAGAATAGATGCTTTAATGTCGTTTGGAATATTCCTTAAAAAAATGCCAGTATACCTTCATCAAGTTAAACCAGTACCATAACTTGTCAGGACAGTAGGGAGTGAAGATTTAGGGCTGACAAGTGATTGCAGTGAGGGAAGACTACACCCACTTCTTTTGTCTGAGCTTCTTGACAAGACGCTGTGCTATACCCTGTTGTAGGTTGACATATGCAACTTCTCCTGTCTGCCAAAAGCATTCATGCCATCTTTAAGATTGAAAATAAACACAACAGCACCAGAGCAGGAATGCGTTAGGGTAAAGCAGGATACAGTAATGCCTCCATTGCTGATTTCTCTCTGCTCTAAGGATGAGGTCCTAAATGCTGTTTGCTATTTTTGTCTGTACCAGATTATGTGGTCTCTCTATTTTGGCTGTGTTTTGTGTTCCTCGGAGCCACAGAAAGGTTAAAAGCCCCAATTAGTCACCCAGCCAAGGTCACCACATAATGCACAATGCCTCTAATCTGCAAAAATCTTCACCCTTCAAAAGTTATACTATCCATAATGATGTAGAAATGCACCAATGTTTTTTCAAGTCTGTGCATGTTTAGAATATTTATAAAATTCATTTTAGGAAGCTTCTAAAATAATACTGCCTTGAATAAATGTGTACATAAGAAAACACAGCATTAAGAGAAGAACGGTGTATCCATGTAAAAGCTATTATTTAGCCATTGCTTTACCAGCCACAAAGCAGAAAAGGTGGAAAAGCAAAAGCAAACAGACAGGATTTGAAGCTTTTAGGCTACTGAGTTATGAATTGACTATGACACAATTTCAGGAATATAATAGAGCTAAATCATGGAAATATGTCATTGATTGTAAAGATGACTTACAATTAACGGCATATTATAAAAAAAAAAGTGTAATAAGTTAAAACAAAACTATTTATACACAATCGGTCTTTTTGTAAATGATGTTTTATAGAAGGTCATAGATTTTTTTGGTGATTGAAGATGGTCAGCTCTGCCTTCCATCCCGGTTGCATAAACTTAGCATTAGCTTTTATGTGGCTGCCTCCTGCCTTAAACATTAATAATCCTGTTTAATAATGCTTTGTGATCACAGCACATTATTGATGCCAATGTCCCTAATAGAATATTAGGTTTTTAACTGTTCAGCTCATTTGGAAACAGCAGCTAGAAGGGGTCACTAAAGCATCTTACCGGTGTGCATTCAAGTAAATACTGGATGTTATTCTCATAAACTAAAACTAAAGCCGTGGCCCTCTGAACAGGATTGCTTCCTCTCCTACAAATAAATCTGTTGTTTGAGTTGCAACAAAAGATAAATGCTATTGTTACACAAACTCATCTTAAGTGACCACAGAAAACAATGCTCTGACCTCAGTTCACTCATGTTTACCATAGTTTAAATTCAACATCACATTTTGCTCCATTCCTGTTGCCATGACAACTGCAGATGTGCATCTGTTTATGTTTTGGTTCCTGCTCTTTGACTTCGCTCCACATTGCCTTGTATTAGTTTTACATGAGTGCGGCAAAAAAGCAGTTGTTATGAGAGTCTGGCTCTGCTCCAAAGCTCAGTTTGTATAATCCTCGATTTATTTAGACTAATTTTGCCAAGACAAGCTGGATCACGCAACAAATGCTTCTTTTATGGTGCCCTCATGAGTTACTCTAACTACAACCCTTCAAAGTATTTATGTGCACATACTAATTGGATTGGCTTTGTGGATGGGGGAGTATAGATTACATATTTCATAGGCTGTATTCCAAGGTGAATCCTACTATGTCAAGGACTTCTTGGACTTGATTGGCAGCTACTATCACTATGAGATGCCCATATAATAGCAGTGCTCCTATTCCTGACCTTCCTATTTATCGTGCTGTATTAATGTCAGCCTATTAATTCCTAAGCGGAGGAACATTTGGCAAAGACACCATTTAACAGTACTGGCTGAATCATTCTTATCTCAGCTGCTCTGAAAGGAATAGTTTTGTGCTATCAGCAAGTGGAAATGACATTTTGAAATTTCATTCGAGATAATCCACTTCACTTCCCGGTATAACATCAAAATTACAAGTATAAATGTATGGAACCTGTATTAAAACTTTGTTACTGTGGCAAATCGTTTGGCTATAATCCATGTGGACAGACAGGTGTAGATATCTTTAAGCACTAATAGGATTTGGTTGCATTGCAAGTGATTATACAAATATGGATTCAATATATATTCCGGCAAAGGGCAATGTAACACTTGGTGCACATGGAAATGATGAAAAATAGCTATAGTAAAAGATTTTAAATTTACATTTTCAAATTAAGATTCTAGGGGCTGGGGTTTTATCTTTTTTTTTTTTATTTTTCATACAGTAGGTTTCCCACCACACGGCCATTTTTTATTCCCATAAATGTATTGATGAGCTGGAGTGTTCCAGAGCTGGCCTCATAATTACTTTATTTAGTAGCCATATGTTCTGACCAGTGGGGAGTAGTCTAATCGATTAATTGATTGCCTCATAAAAATGATAAATGGTGCAAACGCTATGAGCAATGACCGTGACAAGCTACACACATGTGTCACGCTCTCAGCTCTGCCTCTTTCATGCAACTGTAAATCTCAGATGAATAATGGCTCCTTTAATACAAACACCATGATGCAATTAAACAATTATTCTTAGGCCAAGTCTCATTCCACATGACACTACTACTAACACACTAATAATTAAGCCAAGCAAATTATACACCAGTATCAAAGGGAAACGTTGGGACTGACTTTGTATGAACAGAGGTGAAATTGTTATGACAAATGGGTGAAAGCATCAATAAACGGAAATAGTGTATTCAGCTCTAAAACTTGGTACCATTATTTTATATTGTGTTCTCCTGTTTTCCGTTCCTCTGCACAAATCTTGTCCCATTCTCCCCATACCCCCTTCAATTCCAGCCGTTAAGTAAGCCGAGCTCGGCTGTTTGTAGCCAACATGTGTTTGACCTGGTATTCCACAGGCTGAAGCTGCCGCCAGGGTCAGGGACTGTGTTTGGGGCACCCACAGTCACATAGTATTTAGTTTGGTGTCATTCAGCTCCTCTCGGCCTATGCTGCTCTCAATCATCCCCTCAGCGGTGAGGTCAGCGTCTGATTCCTCCCTGTCCTGTATCTGACTCAGCGGGGATCTGCACTCATCCTATCTCCAGCCCAATCTCAACCCCCCCTCGGCTGTGCGAATTTTCTGATTTACGCTTGCAAATTGTACATCTTCAGCACTGTCAAAGCAGGAACACAATCTCTTTTGGGAATATATTTCCTCCACTGCTAAGCCTGTGTGTTCTGACACTGAGCTGTGTGTCCCCAGGTAGTTCAGTTTTTCTCTGAAAATGGCTAAGAGAAACATGGATAAGAGAAGGCTTATAGTATGTATGAATTCATGTATGAGGATGTTGTTGGGAAACCCAATAGAAACCAAATGTGTTCTCCTATATTCAACATATGGCGGTCCCTTGAGATTTAAATGTGACTCAGTGTGTGCCATATTTCTTCTTCCTCTTTGCATCGCTATAATGTTCTGTGACAATTAACATCCCAGGTCTTTCTTGAGATTTGTTGAAAGCTCTGGGGGTAATTCATGGGTCAAGCAAGACTTGCAAGCTGTCAATCTCTTATTGTAACGCAAGTCCCTCCCCCCCAACTCACCCTCCTTTTTCCCCTTTTCTCATTCTTTGAGACCTCATTTTAAAGAATGGAACCAACTCTTCTTCTGTTCTCCTGCGGTCTTCTTAACAGCCAGGGAGGGACAGGCAAAAGCTTTGTCTAAAGGAGTTGGGCATTGTTTTACATCTGCCTCTTTTTTTCAGACCCCCGCTGCATTCAAATGCCCAACTGTCCTATTTAATCTACCCACCTCCCCCTTCTGTCTAATAACCTCCTTCCTCCTGGTTAAGAACTTTTTTTAAGAGAACCAATTGAGCTCCGGCAATACACATTTTTATCACTCAGTTGTCAATTATAAAGTGGTCTGTTGTGTTGTACATATATCAAGTACACATATGGTTAAAACCTTGAGGCTTATGCCCCTGTGGCTTCTCCATTTCTCAAAGTACTTAAACATCTGTCTGGAGCCACTTTGTATTTAGCCAGAACAGTGTGTTGCCTGTTAAGTTTTTAGCAATCTGTGCTTAACAATCAGTAAACATTGCCTGGATTGTGTTTTTTTGTAAAAAAAAAAATAGCTCAAGCCATGTTGGCAATGATTCTCCATCATCTGTCCGCCCACAGTAAAAAAAAAAAAACTGACAAACACAATGCCCCAAGCGCAAAAACCTCTTCACAGATCACACCCAAGTTGAGGGTTATTTAAGAATGCAGTCAAGGTAGGATCATGGGCGGTTTCCGTTGTGAGGCAGGGAAGAAAAGGAACCCCCAACTGTGAGGGAGACCTGAACATGTCTAATGAGCAGTGCGCCAGTCAGACAGTCTCCCTACAACCTGTGCTTTTGGTGCCTCAGCATGTTAAACACTCACAGCATGAGACAAAATATATTAAAGTATAGGACTGTTATCATCGATTTACAGAAAACCATCCCCATGTTCTAAGATTTACATCATGCTTGTTATCAAGGCAGGGGGTCTTGACTGCCTTGGAGGCAAAATGTTTAAATCTTGTCTTTGTCTTCTCATTCTGACACAGAAGGTCTTTTAAGCATGCACTAAGCAAAGATGACAAGGAAAGAAAAATAATTATATTGATTCTACACTGCTCTCCCAGGCTGAGACCTACAGTATAATAGTTTGTTTAGATATGTAAACAACAACATCAGTGCACCGACTGCCAACTGTGACACATAAATACTCATGACATGAATGCTTTTAACCTGTTTCTTTATTCATTTTGGACTAAAATAGAAAGTGTAAACCATGACACAGTTCAAGGGAGGTGAACAATGATTTGACATGCAAGTTTTCCCCCAAAATAGATTTGTTTTTTCCCATTTTTGCCTAGTGCCCTGTAAATGCCTGGACAGCATTATCTTACTGGTATCAAGGTAATAAGCCAAACAGGAGTCAAGCATCAGTCTTTAAAATTGCACATTGCATGAGAAAACCCAATTGGATTCTGTGTACGCACCACCGAGGTCAAAAAGGGAACCAGATGCATTAAGTGCGACTACACCTAATACAAAAGTGACAAGAATAGGGAATGTTGGAAAATAAATGACATTTTCGAGAGTGACAGTAAAAAAAAAAAGTGTAATGTCACAGACGAGTAATTGCCCACAGGTTAAAAAACATGTGCCCCTATCTTGCAATTTTTTTTTCCTAGAAATAATATCCACTGTGCACTTCTCTTTGTCTATATCATTTAAGTAACAAAGACCTTTATTGGACTATATCTTGACTGAATAAGATACTCAGTGAGACACAAATCTCTTTGTAGGTGTTATCTAAGTATTGTCTCTCTTAGTGGACAAAACAGCTTACACTGTGTGAGCCCTAAAGAAGATCCCTAAGCCAATGCACGCACAATACAGCTTCACAATCTCCTTATGGTCTCGTTATACCAAATGGACTTAGATCAAAGGCTGATTATACACTTGCCTTATAAATTTAATTAGGGCCACATCCACCGGCTAAACACAAAAGGCTTTGGGATTTAGATGAATCCTTTAGAGTATGTTTGGTCTACCCAAGCATCTTCCATTTGTTGAATATCAGAAGTGCTTATTATTCAGTTGGAACTAAATAGACTTTGGCTTGATGTGCTCTGCTCCTGTTAACCTCTTTAAACGGCTCTAAAATTAGAGGTCTCAGGTGAGGCATAATGTCATAGTAGATGAGCTGATTATTGCCGGCTTGATTATAACTATGTTGCATAATGTGTGCATTTTCTTAATGAGGGATATTAGACTGAAAAGTCAGACAAAATAAATCCAAAGGTGTTCAAGTCGAGAATATCCTCCAGTGTGGAAGAGGCGGTCAGAGCTCTACTGAATTCCTCATCTCTTTTCGTTTTATGCTAGTAATATGTACTGCATTTACTCCCTCGAATCTTAACCAACAATCGTAGGCTGTGGACACAAAAATGGAATGTTGTTTTCAATCTGCTAAAAAGAGGAACAGAAAAAAAAAACAGTTTCTAATAGGGTCCTATGTGCCTTGTTGCCTGAGTGATGCCATATCCCATGGTGAATGTGCTAATGGTTCATGGGAGTGAGAGAACTGAGCTTAGGCCGGCAGTGTAAACATACAGACAAAAGGGAGCCGTTTGGAGTGTGAAACGCATGCCTGGGCGTGCAGGTAGGCATTAGGTTTCACCCGATGCGCCCCCCGCTCCCTATCTGTGACAGAGAGGAGGCCATTTGCCTTTGTAGCAGAAAGAGCAAAAACAAACACTTAAGCAAACTACTACAGGAACAAGTTTGGATGAGGTAGAAAGACAGGAATTTAGGTAAAAGTCATTGCAGTGCGTGTCTAGCGGAGGGGTGTAGGGCGCTGGGTACCAACAGAGAAGAAAGAAGGAGACAGCTTTGTGTTCAGTCAAAACAGAGAGATATGACCATTTGATTTGTTTACATAAGGCACCAGGGTGGAACAAGACTCAAAACATCACAATGGCATTTTCTTTGTGTTTCTGGTAAAAACATAAAAAAAAAGTTATACAGATGTAAAATTTGAAAATACTATTTCAAAATGTTAGATAGCAAACACCGTCAAATGAAATGCGCCACTTATTTCAAAACATACTGTATCCATTGATTTCTAAGACAGCAGGAAAGCTAATGCAAACCCATTTTACTATAGCATGAGAAGCTTTTTGGCTAATGCTTACCAAGCAATTACCACAGATAATTTTAGCATTTAATGTTACTGTCAGCCAAATGAACATTTCCTCTGTGTGGTTATATATAGATAGTTTTCATGCTGCTTGTAAGATGTTTTAATCTGAAAAGGTATTCCAGCTGCTGAAAGCATATGTAAAACGTGGGAGTGAAAAGAATTGGTGGTATTGATCACATGTTTTGCCATAAGGAAGATGTTCTATATGAAATGCAGAATTTGTACAGAAAGCATTAGCAGTGCTCTTTAGTATGGGTACCAAAATCGGACACAGCTCTGATAAGGTTAACATCACTTAGGCAAGGTTCACGGGATCTGGACAGGGCGTGCTTTATCTGTTTGATGACGACGCCAGACAAACCTAACCCCACACTCCCTGAGAGTTAAAATGGTGGGCATTCAAGATTCATTCATTAGAGGATGTCTCTTCATGGTGTTATTGACCTTCTAAAGATTATTCCAGTGGCTCGCATTGGTTATGTAGCTTTTCAACTGTGGAATGTATACCTAGCATCAAGTGCCTTGTGATAAGAGTGTGACTGGGAGAATGCTTTTTGCACATGGAATACATTTAAAAGTCTCTCTTCTTGTTCTTATTCATGCTCTTCAGGTGAAGGGGGTCAACAATGAGCATCCTAGAGACCATTGGGCTTGGACTTTTTTAACCTGAACCTTTAAGCACAAACTGTCTGCAGACCATCAGCGCCATGGCATGCTCCCTGTGGAAACTACCCACCTTCTGCTGGTTTATCATCACCTTAGCCCAAGTACACTCCTCAGAGGGTAAGTACATCTGCAACAAACATCCTTATTTTCTTGAAATCGTTTAACCAGTGCCAGAATGTGTTCCTTGTTTTGATTCATTTTGGATTGTAGCTCAAGCGGTGAATGCGTGTCTTAAGCCAAAAGCTGTCCCTCTGTGTGCGTGCAGCGAGTGTGGAAGTAATGCAGCTCTGAGGACAGTGGGCACAGGCGGATGGGGGATAATCTTGAGTGGTTTCATTAGTTTGTAAATTGTGATTTGTCTGAGATTTTCTGCTTGAAAGCATAAGTTGTTCCCAGTGGCATTTGAGCTGGATCCATTTGTAAATTCCTTCCTCTTAAATGTTCTGTCTCATGGCAAAGGCACACACAGATTTTACACCTCGGATAATATAAAGCTTGAGTATGTTTTAATCAGAGTGCATTTAGCCTTGATCAAATCACTCTCGGCTGTGTCATAATTATGAGAGTTATACGTCCGAACTCCATCCCATAAACATCATCCAGTGCACATTATTGTTTAATGAGAGGAATTGTGGGACACTATCAGGTATATTGACTCAAAGGAGTATGTTGGACTATTTGAAACACAGTATGACAGAAGCCATTAGATTTCAGTTCTCTTCTAACTGCTTTGGGAATTTTTTTTTTAAATCTCTGTAATGTAGAGATATTGACCAAGATTAAATTTACAGTGCAATATAGTTTTATATACAATATTACAAGTGTCATCCTGCTTTGAATGAAAATTTAAATCTGAGCATTACACACACACAAAAACAACATACATTTTTGTTGTTGCATGCCTCACTGATAAAGATAATAAAATAGGACAAGATAGACAGTCACATGTGAGCTTCTATTGACTTTGGCTTTACCAGACAATACACAGAAATCAATTGGCAGTAGTCAGTGAGCGATGGTGTCATTAAACTCCCACTGGGCGCTCGGGCTTCCTTTGCCAAAGGACTGTGACAGGGTGAGCCTCATATGGTGCAACCTGTTCTAAAACCCCTTGCAGACATGTGGCAGTCAACACTTTGCAGACAGAATTTAAATGACTAATTTATCCTGTGTTTACGGTAGTGTTGCAATAAATAAATAAATACATACAATTTAAAATATTCTAATTCATTATGATGACATTTAAACCATTTGTCATTCACCTTCAACCCTCTTCTTTCTCATTCCCCGTCTCAGCTGCGGAGATCAGCCCAGACACTGTTCATTACAAACAATTGTCCCCAAGTTAACATGCTTCATTAAACTGCATCTATCCCTAATATCTTTTTAATGCATTTTTTATAATTAAATTAAATAGGCTACTGGAATACTGTAAATAGTTTAGCCATTGGCCTTACTTCCTATTTTTGTCTTTAAAACAAGAGCCACACCAAAGATTGATTTTGAAAGTCTGTTAGTTTCTTTGCTGACCTAGTATCAATTGGTTCACAGGTCTTTTTATTGTAATTATGTTACATAGAGCATATAGTGCTATACATATCAAAGCTCTCTTATACTTGGGTTTAGCACAGCATTATTTAAAGATACACACCATACAACATATCTATTGGGCCACTGTTTCATTGTTGAATATTTTACAGCTAGAGTAAGACAGGTAAGATCGCAGCCACACCTTTGTCTGGCCCTAATGATGGTGCATTCCGTTGAACTGCTTTGGTACTATTTACTTTAGCCCAGGTGTTCCCCTCTGGCATTTAAAGGGATCTTTTAGGTGCAGCAGGTTTATTTCTATTGTCCAATTGGTCTTCACTGTGCATGTCACCATAGCAACCTTGCTGAAAAGAAGATGTAATTTGTAAAGTAATTTATTTTAGCAAAATGTAAAAAAAAAAAATTACACAAGGCAACATACTGTATGATTAAATTGGCTCACATGTCTTCAGAAATAATTTTGTCAAGTCTGGCCAGGTTGAAAGGATTTGTCTATATCAGCGGCACAATAACAATTCACACCTAGCTCAGTCGCACACTCTCTTCAAAGGCTTTTCCCAAAGATTCTTTGAATTATGATGAGGCTGACTTAGAGAGCAGAAGAAGGATTCTGTGTGAGGGCAGAGTTGACAACGTGTTAAATAGTGTGACAAACGTAGTAGGCTTGTTTGCAAACTGATCTGGGTATGAGTATCCTGTGTTGGTGGATGTAGCTTTTCTTTTGATCAACTTGCTAAACAGTGTTGCAACATGTGATCAATAACGATTGAGAAGCGTTAATGCCAAAAAAGGTCAGGTGATTTTATGTTACAATGTTTTTGGTTCCGTTTCTGTGGGTCTTGGACTGGTTATGTCTGTAAGCTAAATAATATAGAGAATGTCATGGGATAAAAGCTTATTCATTGGCAGAACTTGCATGAACAAGCCTGGAACAGACACTTTTTGTTCTGTCCACAACACCTCTGGAACCATTGTATTGTCTCTTTGGCAAACTTAAAATGTTTGATGTTTTTGAGACTGCTCAAAGGCAAAGGGCACCTTTAAATGTCCTTTTTTGTGCAGTGTGAATAGAAAAAGAAGAGACTTAAAACCTTCATCTTCTACTTTTATAGTGAATAGAATGAAATAGACAATGAAGGTGCTCTGAAATGTAATTACCAGAGCTAAAAGCTCAGGGCTTTAATGTGAAAAAAGAACCTGTGAGAACAGGATCCAGCATCAACTTTTCTCATACCCATAACATTATATTGTATTATTTTAGCACTCCACTTGCTGTATACAAACATGTCTTGTTTACCTATGTATAGAAAGTTGAATCTTAACACTTAATTCTATGGTTTTGCATTGAAACTGCTGTAGTAAAACTTTTTAGTAAAGAGCACTTTTATTATTGCTCCCACCAGGGCCTCGTCTATCTTTCGCTCACTCAGGCATCTAATACAAAACTGAATCTGAGAAACCACTGGCAGCTTAATGCCTATAATTTATAGTTTGAGTTGTTTAGTATCGCATTTTGAGGAAACACTTATATTCCAGGACTACTTAATTTTAGCTTTTTGAAAAGTTATATTCTCTAAATGAAAACAAATCAAATCTTGAGTAATTATGCTATTAAATAATTATACATGCTTCCATCTTATTTAAATTATTATGAAGCGCTCTGAAACAGTTGGAGCCAAAGGGTTGAGTTTTCTCTTAGTCTCGTGTGTCCTTAGTAAACAACTTGTGTTGGTTTTGTCTTGCTACCTCCCACTTGATGTCATCGGATTGTTTGTTGCCGGCTGTGGATCTGGCTTCCTGTGGTGCCTGGCCAGTGTGGGGCCTGTGTATGAAGACCCACCACGCTGTCATGTCTCTTTCATCGCCAGCCAGGCTTGGCCAATAAGGAGATAAGAAAACAATGACTGGGAGAGCAAGCAGTGGCAAGGTGTAACCACACCCCCTGGGTCTTCTCCCCACCGAGCACTTTAAAATCCTCGTCAGGATTTTCAGCAAAGGAAGGGAGGATTTTCAGGATTAGGGTTTGTCACATGTGGCTCCAGGTTGGTATTTGTCATGCTAGAGCAAGGCAGAGTGCTGACATCTCCACCTTTTCCAAACACCAAATCTCCACTTACCTGGACTGAGTAAATAGAAACTCATTATTAACTTTGCACCATTACGAAGGGTTTTTAATACCACTTTATGGACCTGAGTCTGGCTTCTAAGGCTTTGATATTGCTGCATCAGCATCCACTTCAATGGTTATTTATACAACGATAAACTTGAGAAACATCATTAGTTTGTTGTTTGCTGTCACTGTCTATAATTCATGCTGATCTCGGCCGTGGCATGGATGCAGCGGTGTAGACAGGAGACACATGGGTTGTTAAACTCTGCTTACTTTGCTGCATGTCTCTGTCACAGCAAGATCAGCCCAAATAATATTTTAAATATTATCTATGTTGATGTGATTATTTTTTGTTGTTATTTCCATTGAAAGATGTGGTCATTTGTTTGCTTGAGTAAAGTCTTGTACAAAGTAACCAGAATGTGCTTTGCAACATGTGTATCTCAAACACTAACATGGCTTTTGGTTTGCAGACTTGTCTAGGAGAGTGGCTCAGCATGACAGAGCTACAGTCTAGTGTAAAACCTGGCTTCTCCAATCATTGTCAGCACCAACGTTTGTGGATAATGGGCATTCACACAGGTCTCTTGTGGCCTTTGCTAGGTGGAGTCTCAGTCACCCTAGATTAGTCATTTACCTCCATGTCCCTGTCTGCCTTTCGCTACTGAGGCTTGCTTTGTCTTTCTCTGTTCTCGCACAGGTAAAAATCATGTGGGTCTCTAACAAGTGTATCCCAAACAATCTGAAAACATATTCTGATAAGTCTCAGAGTCTCCTCCGTGACTCCATAACAAGCGAATACAGATAGGACTTATCTCTCTGTTATACAGTGGTCTATAACCAAAGTCCTTTTATTCATGGAACATTTATTGTCTTGTGCTTTGTTGGTTGCTGTTGGAGCTTACCATGGAAAATATGACTCGCACTATGCGGGCATCTTTGTATAGTATAGTAGAAATCAATTTGTTTTATAAGTTATGTTTCAGTTTGATGCTGTGTGCCATATCTATTTAATTGTTTTGATAAAACAGAGACTCAAGAATTTAACTTAACAGGCAGCAACATATGTAACATAACAGCACTAAGAAAAATACCCAAAGCTTTAGATAATAGAAATAGCACATTCTTTAGTAGAATTTCCATTTCGGTCAAGCCTGTGTAGCGGACATCAAGGACTGCAGACTGGCCTCATGCAAGGACTGCTGATGAAGTGCTGTCTGGAAGGGGCGGACGGGGAGAATGTTTTTGATTATTCACTATAGATGGCATTTCAAACAGGAGCCAGCATGTGCACCTCACGCCAGACAAATGGAACAACTTGGCTGGTCAAAGACTATTTGTGCCACTGTTGTATTCTGGAGTTTAAAAGTCATTAGATAGAAGCAGTTGGGTCACATAGAGGGCAGTGTGGCAATATTCACTTTGAAGACTGTTATGGATGGCTTGTAATGAGAAGATCCATCTAAGATTGCAGTTTCTTCCTCATACACTCAATTACAAAAATGAGCAATTTAGTCCCTTTGCAGCTTTGATTTTTGTGAAACTAAACGATGAATGGCTTCAAGTGATCTCAGGAGAAATGCCATTTGGCTCATACTTGGGAGTTTTCTTTTTCATATCACCGTCTGAAGCTTAATGTAAACAGCAACAATTTGCAGGTGTTCAGTGGTATGTAATCACCTTTTCAATTTTGAAGATGCTGTTGAATTGCACGGAGCAAGTGTGGTTCTGCTGTCTTGATGTCATGCAATAAAAGCTGATTATGAAACATGTAATGACAGATTTCCTTTAAACGAATATAAGCCACGTGAAAGCTTCTGATTTCCCTGAATTTACAGTTCAGCCCGGAGAGTGGGTTACCAGATATTTCTTCTTGCCCTTTGTGGAATCCTTTTTGTCCTCTTGCTTTCAGTCTTGATTTAGAGCAGCCATAAATCCTGAAGGGGCTCCTGTAAACGATGGGTGGTGAAACTACATCCATAAATATAGAGGATTTAGAAGCCGGGTCTTTGAAGCTTCTCTAAGAGCCTATTTATGAAGCTCGTTCCTTTAGTTAAGTTACATAGATTTAAGTGCATTCACTATTTTCCTACATTTACACTCTTCTAGAGCAAGTTACATTGATACTTTTGTGAGCAGATATTTTTCTGAGGGCATTTTACAAAATATGACCATACGTGACCAATACACATGCTCTGAGGAGTTCCGCCGGGCAACAGGGTGATACTGGCACAATATTTTTCATTCAGTCTGTTAGATATGATATTATTCGCAATGACTTGGACAGAAACTACAAGATAACAGTCAGGGTTTTTCCAAGTTGCTTCAGGCTTGTCTTTTTCTACCATGAGAGCAAAGAAGTCCTTAAGTGCAAGATCAGTTACCGGCAAAAATGTCAACGCAAGCCATTTGTGCTTTAGCCATTGTGACCCCATATGACTTAACTTTTGACCTTCCGTGTTATTACGACCTCAATTTGTGTCTTCATGTCAAAAGCTCCAGCCCTACATTCAAGTAACTAATAGCCTAGAAAATAGTCCTTAAACATGTTTCCTGTGGCAACATTTGAATATGACTTGAAATCTTTGCTCAGAACATTATTACACTGTCTCTGCTGGACCATTAGCTTGTGCTTAAAACATGCCGTTGTATTAGAATTCCCATAACACAAAAAACAAAACAAGTCTTAATAAAGGCTGATAAGCATAAGAAATATCTGATGAATCCTTAAATGACACAAAAGGGCCCCTGCTGTGACAGAGTGAGGGCTAGTGACAGATGGACGAGTGCGAATGTTAGGAAGCACGGCTTAGACTGTGGCCTTGATTCAGAGAAGGAGAACCTATTTTTAATGCTACAACAGTTGAGGATAATTACATATGAAATATAAGGTCATCACGTTGGTTATTCAGCTGCTAGATTATAACAAACCACAGCCAGTACAACTTTGATTAATTGCAACAAGAGAAAATTTAATTTCAGCTTGGACAGATTTATTTTGTACTTTTGCAAGATAGATGAACCACCACATGATTAAAAGCTATTTTCTTAACAAAGCAATAATAATGTTCCATTTAACTTGTACACAGTAGGTAAGGCATTTAAGGTATTTTACCATTGTGCCACAGAGAAATCTGATGACAAAAGTCTGAATACTCTCTAAATAAAGAGTTCAGTTAGAGTGGCCGTGCATGGTGTCGTCAGGGCATGACTATCCGGTTGGTCAGGAAATTTAAAATGCCAGGCGGGGGTCAGTTGAAGCAGCAGCTGAATAATGTGCCACAAATACATACACATGAGACCGTGGTCTTGGGAAAGAGGGAGCGCTGCTTGATGCTGTGGCCTGCTCGAGGAGGAAGTGCACTTGGGGAATGCAAACCAGGCAGATGGATCCTTCTCATTTGTGTGAACTGCCACTGGTGACCCATTGGGAAATGCTTCCTTATTGAATCGAGGAGCATCAAACGCTTCACTGAAGCAGAGAAGGAAGTCTGGACTACACAATGTATCTCAGTCTATTTATTGTAAAAGAAGCTGTGATATAGACCAGAGGACATGACAAACACAAAGCAGGTGCAACATAAAATGTATTAGGTTTTGATGCCTCTGATTGTAAATGTATTTATTCCCTAATGGCTCCACATTACAGACCAAATGTACAGTGGGTCTTCACTGCTGATTAAATCCAAAATATTTATATCCAATGTTTTATTGTAATTTTAAAGATACACAAATATTTTAATAAATAAGGTAATGTTTTATAATATCAAGAAATTATAAATTATTCCCTTTTGTACTTACAGAACTTACCAATACTAATAGAGGGCCCAATAACTACAAAATGATAAATGGCATGCATTTATATAGCGCTTTTTAGTGCTTTTTAGTGCTTTACATCGTGCTTCCACTCACCCCATTCACACACATTCACACCTGGGGCAGACAGAGAGGGGGGCTGCCATACACACAGTGCTCACAGCCTTCTCCTACCACCACCAAACACACCTCTACACTCACACACATTCATACACCAGTGCTATGGACACTGGAGGCGAGGTGGGTTAAGTGTCTTGCCCAAGGACACAATGACAGTATGAACAGGGCAGAGCGGGAATCAAACCGCCAACCTTCTGGCTATAGGACAACTGCTCTACCACTTCGTCCCTTTACAAGGGCATCCTCAATTTGAAGCTAAAGAAAAATTCAGGAGATTGTTGAGTCCCTTTCAATATATGTTTATTATAGTCTTAAAGTTTTTTCAGAGTCAATGTCGCAGGATGAGTTTCAGTATTAGGTACAGCAGAGCACTGAAACATTGACATATTACAATTTATTTATTCAGGGTTCTCTCAGTAATCTTTTTTAGACTTTTCTACTCCTGTACTAACATTGGCAACCTTTAATAATTTTAATATAGGTACTGTAATTTAGAGCTCAAATCTATCAGTTTGTAAAAGAACAAAATTTACCGTTGGATGGTCCTAGCAGCCTTTTTATGACTTGAAGATGTCCTTGCTTTTTTGTGTGTGTGACCTAAAAAGCGCTCTCTATTCTCATGCACACACATAAATACACACCGCCTGGCCCCAGGGCTATCCGATATTAGACAATGAGATGACATTGTGCGCTTGTGTGAGTGCAGTCAGCCGACATGTGCTGATGATGTGAAGTCAATATTGCATTATGAAAAAAGGGATTTATGACCTTGATGAGGCCCACAGAGCTTAATTAGGCCTAAAGGTTGATTTACATACAACATGGAATTTGATGAGGCTGTGTTTTCCTGCTGTTGTGGCGCATATATTTATTTGTCTGGTAGCAACACTCGATACTGCAGATCAGTTCAGATTATTCTAAAATATTATCAGATAATATCTTGTTCTTTTGTCTGAAATGCTAAGATACCATATCAGATTTGTAAAACTGCTGTATTTCCTGTCTCTACAAAAGCTGATAAGAACTGAAGAATACTACTTTTAAAATGTCTGGGGCAGTATACATTTCAGTTTTAAGAAGCCCACCTTAACTCAAAAAAAAAAAAAAAAAAAACTGTAATAAATGCTGCCTTTTTATGGCATCTAGTCAAAGAGAAATGACAAGATCCTTTTCAGAGTCATGTACCTATATCAAAGATGCTCCTGATAGCCCCCTGCTGTTGCTATGGAAGTAGCAGAGATGTAAATGAACTGGAGTGAATTGGATGGTGGAGAATACAAATGAGACTGAAATGCTCATTTCCCTGCTGCTCTTCGCTTCATCTTTGCCCAATATATTTTCTCCATCCCTTTGCTTTCAACTTGGTTTCCCAATGACCCAACATTATCCCACACATTTTCACCCTACATCATATTAAATAGTGTTTATTTTCTTTCCCTGTTTAGATTTACATTACAAGAACACAGTGTGCACATTTCCCTGATATTAAGTAAAAAAAAAAAATGTCACTAAAAATGTCATGGTTACAATGTATATCTAAAAAACACATTTAGTTATAAATGTTGTGCAAGTGTAGTCCCACACAAAAGTCATAGTTTCAACATCACTTGTCATGGAATTTAATAATCTGCAGATGTTATGGGATGAATTACAGAGAAGCAAAACCTCAACATAAGTGACTGTCTTTTTCTGTCAGCCATGCCCAAAAGTGACATCAGCTTTCAGCATGTAACACAATGACACACAGACACAAATAGGAACCCAGAGTCCAACTGAATAAGAAAGAAAATTCAGGATGTTAATATCTGTCAACTACTGGTGTAATTCTTTTTTTACAATGGCCACACAGCGTCAGCAGTCTAGCTTATTCCCTGCTGTTTGCAGACTATATGCAATATTTTCTTTCTTCTCCTCCCCCGTGTAGACCTGACGTTTTAAGAATCCATGCTGTTGAAAAGGATATCTCTGGATTATAGCATCAGCACTGTGGGAAGAGTCTTGACTTAAAGGTTTCTTTCCCTTCATAGACTTCTTCTTACCCTTGTACCATCAGTGGGGAACAACCTAGTTGGACTCAAGCTGTATTTCCTGTGTCTCTCAGCTAATGCTTTCGGCCACACTTTTCTTTCACCTCAAATCCCCACAGTAGGTAACCTTGACAGCTAGGGAGCGTAGAATAATAGTAGGCCGTGCGGAGATGCAAGCTCATTTACAAGCAGCTGTTTAGCTCTCATTAGAAGGAACTAGACAAATCAAAGGCTGGTGTTAATGGTAGTTGACAAGCATTGGGAGTGTCCCCGTCACACTTCTTATGGGCCCTTGACAGAAAAATTATCTGGTTTCACATCAAAATAATCTGGATACCTTCTTTGTCCCCTGGTCACAATGACGGTAGCATGAGTAGACTGAATAGGTCTTTTGATCAGCTTCAGCTTTGCCCCTGGAATTACTCGGAAAGCATGTATAACTCAAGTTACAAAGGGTTATTTTAATGTGAAAACCATTTGCTGAATGCAAAATAGGCCTGATGAAAAGCACCAAGAGTCCTCGTGTCTTTTTATGTTTTAAAACATACCAGGAAATTGTCAAATCACTTCTCATAAAAACTTTTTGGCATTGTTAGAGACTTTGTAAAGTTTTCCACAGGTTACGACTGTAGGTCCACACTCCACAGATATATAGATTATATGGTTGGTGAAGAGCCTAATGACTGTCTTTTCCTGTGAATCGGGAAGACATTTAGTTCATTACCTCTGCTTCAGCGGCTATTCTAACAGATGGTCACTTTCCAATTGATTTGGTTTTGAAAAAATGAATTAAAACAGTATAGCAGCAAAGACACCCCCTCTCTCACCTCCCTTTGTCACCTATAAATGGGATTTTCTCTCAGTTCTTCGGCTGCTGATTCCTTATTGACCCAACATCATCTCGAAGGTTGCACAGGACATAACCTGGCAGTTTGTGAAGCGAGGTGAACATGGACATTCCTCATTAGTGCAATAAAGTGTTATAACCCATGGAAATAGGAGGCACGGTCACCATTCAGAATCAAAATCATTTGATGACTTAAAGGGCTTATTGTTAATATTGTTAATCAACAATTTACAGGGACTTCAGTTTACAAGGTAATTTTACGTACTAAAAATTAAATGAATATGAATGGCGTACATGTACGTTTGTGCTGATCAAGGCTGAATGTTTCCCACACGTAGCAGAGTAATTGAAATGCCTTGCTAATGGTGGCTGACTAGAATTCCTGATTAGCATGACTGTCAACAAGGCCACAATAACGATCCAACCAGTTATGTCTCTACTTGTTGCTATGGCCACAGGATCAGGCGTTCATCACAAAATGTTATCACATTGATCCTTAGCTTCATTTAAACTAATTAGTACTGAGGATGTAAATGTGTAGGTGCTTGATTGACATGTATTGGTTTAAAATGCACCAAAGCCAGTTATTTCAAATTTGGAGGAGGTGTCCTGAAGCGTGTGAAGAGAAAAGTGCTAAGTTTTCCTTTGGAGTGTGAAAAGTGTGAGTGTGTGTGTGTGTCTGACAATCATAAGCAAACACAAATAAAAACCCCATCTCTGTTCTTTAATCACGAGGATATGTTTTTGCACCTCAGTGCCAGTGTGTTCTTTCATTTTGTTGGCTCAGCAACCCTTTCCCAAATGCAAAAGCACAAAAACACATCTCAATTACAGCAACAAGTACCCACAGCTCCTTCCAAAAAGCCACAGCATATAGGAAGATTCAGTGTATTTGTTGCCATACGAATAGTAAATAATTTCCAGATCATGTTTTCCATAAATAATTATGCTAATGAGTCACAAGCTAAATCATGATTACTTTTCAGGCTCATTTGAATAATGATATTATTTGGATTAGCGAGACTCTAAGCATTGGATACAGTTCGATCATTGCAGTGTATTGTGCCAGGAGATGATCGATGGTGTTTGGCTGTCTGAATATTATCTGTATGAAAACAGGGCCACAGAAACTCTCATTATACAATATAAATGCAATTTTATTAGGAGCCGATTTTGATACAGCATTGCAGCAAAGTAAATATTACTCCGTTATGTATTTGTAGAATAGATATATCTTTGTGATTGCTTTCTTCTTTCTATTAATAATCTTTTGCATGGCTTCCTCTTAAGTGCTTGATTACAATAGTATACGTTTTAGAATAGATAGTTTGTTAGTGTTGAATAATATTGTTTTTCAATGTAAAAAAAAGAGTTGCGTAGCATTTTTAAAACTGGGGCATTCATTATATTGTAAAAAGATCAATATTATCCTTCAATAATAACCATTAATTTGACGGTTGACCCTATTACAATCGTATTGACAACGATGTAATTGACACATTGGTGCAATATCATGGGATATAAATATAATAAATAATTACTGACCAGTGAGCTTTAATAATGATTTTAAATTTCACCATTGCACTTTCTAGTGGCATGTCTTTGTCTTATTTCTTAATCAGGCCAAAAGTATTTAAGAAGAAACCTAATTTAGACAGAATGACAATGTATTCAATTCAACAGAGTATCACTGGTTTAATTGCAGAAATTAAAAGATTAATCTGAGTGAGGTTTGCTTGTGGGGCCATTGGGTGTCCCCTTATTGATTCTTTCTGTGTCATTCACATATCCCCTGCTCCAAAAATACACCTCAGCACCAGAGTTAAAAAGTAGTTCAGCCTGGGGCATAATCAATTGAGAGAGAGGCTTTCCGAGGTTGTTTATGGCCTTGCTTTTGCTCTGTGATTCCCAAACCCATCTGTCAGATAAAGTGTGCTTTAAGCATGGGCAATTTAGTTTGATTTGAAATTTGAACTGGAAAACATACAATATTTTCAGGTAAGGCCATCAGCACATTTGTAAACTGAGCAAGTATTTGCAAGTAAATGTTGTGGAGCACACGTTGATCTTCTCATTGCCTCTGCCTGTTTTCCTACTTTATCATTTCCAAATCCTAAAAGCAGAAGGCGAGTTGGCCATGCCGAGTGATTTAAGTGTTTTAGCAGTGTTCCTAGGACGCTCTGAGCATCAGTGGGTTTGGCTGCGGCTTTGGAGAACTCAGAGGACATGGTCAAAGAACTAGATCATATCCAGCTGCAAAGTAGGCCAGTGTGAGCGGGTGTATCCCACCCAGCCTTCTTACACGACTACTGCCCCACTGACTGAGGCAAAGTCTATTCCAACTACCACCAAAAACTGCGATCCAGTTTATGCCAGATACTACCCACAATATTTGGAACTGTACAGTATTTGGAATCATTTATTTCAGTATATGTTCCCTCTGTTAGTGTAATTAGCCCAGTTCTGTTTTGATGATGTGACATTCCAAACTGAAAGTGGAAACTATTCATTTAAATTTAATTTATTACATCCTCAGAGGTTTAGAAGTTTACATCAGTGGAGATCTCTGTATTTTTAAACAGCCCACATGTCCCAATTAATTAAGTGCTTTAAAACTTTTGATTTATTATTGTCATTATTGGGAAGAAGAAGCCACCAAGGACCAGAGGAAAAAACACTGCAGTTGATGAAGTTCCTGCATTTTATATGAATGGGTAGAACAGAAATAGAAGCATTTTTTTGCATTCCCCAGCTTATCTCCAAAATGGTAAGAATTATTAATACCATAAAAGTAAACATTTAGGAGTGGCCATTACAAAAGGCTTGACTTTAATCAACAGGGCACCTCCCAAAAATTTTTCCCACAGACAAGACTCCCACAAGACATGCTAGATGACACATTTTAAAACTATTTTAATGATACACTACAGTGAAAACCTTATCTAAACACAACAGCATTAAATCTAAGTATATTTCTACTCTTACTTGAAGATACTGTGTGTAAAAAGTTGCATCCAGTATGTTTTCTGCCTATACAGTAATATCAAAGCCTTTTCAATTATTTAACTTCCATATTTTTAACTGAATTTAAATATCTCATATTCAGCATATGCACCCAGTTTAAATATTTCCGCGTACAGTATTAAAGTCAGCAAGAAAACAGCCTCCGCCTTTCACATCTGCTACTTTCCTATAATGATTTAAGACATGTAATTTGACATTGACTGATGTTTTACATAGGTCCATACAGTGACTACACATTGTATTGCTGACTTTTGATGGCGCTGCGCTAGAGTGCATTGACAAGAACTCAAGATTGGTTGTCAAGTTCCGTTCCTAACATGCCATGTTTTCATTTTTCCACTAGGGCTCTTTTTTTTTTTTTGCATGCACACAAGCTCAACGCCTCTGATAAATTGTTTATCACCATAAGCATTTCTTTTTGGACTCTAGAGGGAGAAGGGCTGCAAAAATGAAATATGCCTGAAGCCTACCCTATTTGAAAGCCTTTACTTTTTCATGCCTATTGGTCACACGAGTAAGTTTGCTGTCAGAAAAAGAGCAAAGACAGGAGAGATTACTCCCTGATGATTGTATGCTCCCAAACAAATGGTGTCTTGAAGAGGTGAGAAAGCCCACTTGGTACAATAATATCTATAGTTTACACCCAACACTTCACGGGGTACTTTCCCCTGATTGGTCCACAAATGGAAGCTCAGACAATACATTGTGACCTTTATCTTCTTTATAAAATACCATTGTAGCATTTTTAAGTGAGATGCATAATACAGAATGCTAATCTACTGCCATGATAGCATAGCATTTAATCAGACAGAGATAATTGTACTCGAGCTTCATTGATGAAGTGTCCAATAGGGTAAAATGAACACAGCCTTTCCACGCCAGTTTGACTGAGGTCAACTCGAAACAATAAACATCTCACTGCCTAATGTTACCCTTTTTCCAAACTAAAGAAAATAAATTTAGTATGTACAGTTGTTTAGTTTTAGTTATTAATTTTTCACATTTGCAGAGCACAAAGCTAAAATATAATTTTTTTTCATACAATGCCAGACACACCGCGCTCTAGAAAAGCCCTTTGTTCAAAAGTGCAGCAGAAGTCAAAATGAGCCACATGTGTAGAAATAGGTAATAGACGCTAGACAGTCCTAACTGTTCCTATCTGAGCATGGGGATTGGTTGAACAGTGTGATTGTCCATATTAACACCAGCATGTTTTAGGCTAGAATACTATACTGTGAGCCTAAAATTACAGGGTTAAAAAACATTTCAACAGATTGTTTTTGCTGACCAAGTGCTCTTTTCTTGTCCCTAGGATTCAGCCGTGCTGCCTTGCCATTTGGCTTGGTACGGAGGGAGCTGTCATGTGAGGGTTACCCCATCGATTTAAGGTGTCCCGGAAGTGACGTCATCATGATTGAAAGCGCCAACTATGGCCGCACAGATGACAAAATCTGTGATGCTGACCCCTTCCAGATGGAGAACATAAACTGCTATCTTCCAGATGCCTACAAAATCATGTCACAAAGGTAAAGATGCAATCACAACCTATACTTTTGAAAACAGCATCCCCAGGAACATTATTGACAAGGTTTAACATGAAAAGCACCGTAGGGCATCCAGATCTGGACAGTTGTCAACTGTTTCATTTCTGGAATTCATTTTTCTGTGTTGCACCTCTCGCCTTTGGTAGAAAAAACATCTGCCAAGGAAAGAAAAAAGAAGGCAGTTTTGGATTGATTTAGTCTGTCCAAAATAGCAGAATGGAAACCATGCTTGATGTACAAAGCAACAGTAACCTGCCAGCCACAATAAAAAGACCACAATATTTTACCAAGAAATTAAACATTTTATACCATTACAGACAAAAACAAGAACCAAGTTATTGTGGTTAAATGCACTGTTTTAGTTAGAAAAATCAATTAAGGCAGCTTTAAAAACAAACAAAGCTATATATAATTTAAAAGGAAAACACAGACAAACAAATATATATGTGCATTAGACTAAGCCAAGGTAAATATTTTTCTTAAAATATTAGAAGAAAAAACTAATTAGTACAGCATTATTTACACTATTTATATAATTCTTAACCTAAATTGTGTTGCTTGTTGCAAAACAGGCCTCTTTCTAAACACATTTCCCAAAGTTTAACTGATTGCTCTTTTGCAAATCCTGCTGGTCAGATTAAGGCCAGCCTCTTGGCAGGACACACTCTTAAGATGCTCCATACATCTTAAAATCCCACTGATTGATCACCGACATCCAATCCGTCCTAAATTCTAAAGCTACTCTCTCTAGCCATCAGTCAAAGTGAGATTATTTCGGGCAGAAAGCGAACCCCGCCAAGGTGTATGGACTTGCGTGTGCCCCACTGGCAACACTATATCCACTACATGAGACCTTAGACATGAGAACAGTTGTCACATAGGGATGCCATCTGAGCCAGTGCAGTGGATGGAATGACATTTGAGTGCCACAGAGAGAGATACTGGGCAGTAGGGGACCGTCAGCAAGTCTGGCAAGGCATCCTGGGAAATAAAAAAAAAAATGAAATAAAACAGTGGAGCCCTTGTATTCAGGGGGTTTATTGTCAAGCCCAGTTTGATGAACTCAGATAGCTGACTCACATTGTCTGTCTTCAAATGTTGAAACCTGTCTTCTCCCTGCTTGTGTATTACGCAGCATTTGTACTAAACCTATTTGGTTGGAGCGCACACACACTGTCCCAGCAGGAGCCGCCATACAACAAATCCAAAGCTCAATGTTCTTTACCAAGCATTATAGACAACTCAAAACTCATCTGCACATTCTTAGAGTGCCAGAGGCTGAGTTTAGATGTTATTTTAAATATGTTTTTTATTATTTCAATGTCACTGATGAGCTATTGTACTTGGAACAACATGAGATGTGTGCATTTTAAGGATTTTATATTGGATATAAAAGGTCTTTCCGGTGTGTAGGTGAAATTATTTACACTACAAGAACGAACAAGAAGAAGAGGATGGTTTCCAAAGAGAGCAGATTTGTGTCTTTTTAATAATGCAAAAAGCATTAGCATTGTATTTTAAGATGTACAGTTTGATGTCCAGAAAATTAAGCTAAAGCTTTTGGTCATAAAAAGCACTTAATTGGACACTTCCAAGACTGCATATGGGACTTATTGTTTTTTTTTTTTTTTTTAAATCACACTGAAATAGCATTGAAATAATATCTTTGCAGCCAAATAGATTAACTATTAACTGGTAGATAAGAGTAATTTGTCTGGTGTAATTTATAATGAAAAAACTGTGTGATGTTAATTCATTTATTCACTGTATATATAAAGAATTACATAAGTCACAGTAGTAAATTAAATAGTCTCTCTAATGTCTCACATGTTCTCCAAAGTTTGTCATGTCCCTTGAAGCTGTCGTATGTGGACTAGAAATGATTTTCTCTGAAGTATATTTCATATATTTATATTTTCATGGAAACATTACACGGATACATTTGATTTAGGAGAGACAAGATCACAGCCCTTCACTTTTGCTCAGATCAAAACTCTGATGTCTGCGCTCTGTCTCCTGCTGCGTGGCACCAGCAAACCATGCAGCTGAAATGTTCCATATGTGAGGCAAACTGTGCACAGGAAAAAAATAGTATTTCCTACTGTACTGCCTCCATTACTAAGGGTTTGAAGAGGCAAAATTATTTGTTGCCATAATTACCCCGGCCTGTTAATTTAGACGTGTGGGGAAAATCACATTAGCACTTGTGGAAAGCTGTGTTCACTTTTAAGCATGTGAAATTGATGTGGTCCTAAAGTGTGGAGAATTGGATTGAGGCTTCGCTGAGTTTGATAGATCCTGTTGGCACTCAGCGTTGTTTTTATATCTGGCTGGCATATTATATTCATGAGCACAATGATTTTATGAAAATAGCCTTAGGACTGTTGTGGCTCAATTAGAACATTCAGCTGCAAGCAATTAGTCGACTCAAGTGGGTGATAATCTGTAGAGGAATTTTTCACATGGACACCTCCCCAGCAGATGTGTACTGCAAGGCAGTAGACTTTGAAATAATTAATTCAATGATAATAATATTCAGTGAGAAGATTCCTCATGTTCCTCTTTTCAGATTTTTGTAATAATTACATTTCTTTCTCTATAATGATGTTAATGATAATGATAACAATTGCGGCCACAATTCGCAAGGGCTAATGAAAACTGCACTTTAAATGCAATATAGAAATATATTGCAGTAATATTTTTTATCACATAGTTTACACACTTCACCATCTGGTGCTTGGATTTTATTTCATTATATCGGGTAGGCTGTCTGTTTATGAAATAGCTTGATGAGTAGCAAAGATGACAGTGGCCCATCTTGAGTAATCATTGTTACCAAAATGAACACATTAGGATATACAATATGAATAAGTGGCTCACATCCATGGATTTTCTTGACTAATGAGCTTCACCCTAAGTATTTGATAACAACATCATTGATTGCTGTAATGTAACATGGCTGAGGCCTGCCACGGCTCTGGCTCTGGTGATGTCCAAAGAGCATGACAGACAACCTGATCAATGCAGATCTAAAAATGAATTTAATGGAAAAATAAATAAATGATCTTGTTATATTATTATTAGCTTTATATATTTTTTATGATATTTTATTGGCATTATTGTGACTTAACGTTTTCTTAATATATTCCCCATTTTATTTTTCTCACTGTCTGTGCTGCAGGTTTGGTTCCAGAGACTAAATGCTGCTGCTAACACTATTTATATCGGTGACAGGACTGCTTGCAAGGCTCTCCAAGGAGCTGCATTGTTGCCGATTTAAAGCACAGCAGATTAAGATTTTATAAAGATCCAGATTCAGCTTGTGTGTTTCAGAGGGGCGTACACAAGTTCATGAGCCATGAGCCACCTCTGTCCACAGACTGGTAACTGTGGTAATTGGGCTGAGGGCATTAAGAATTGTATGAACAGCCATCATGCAATCATTAATAACACTCATGGTAAAGGAAATTGTTGTCCCATTGTAAGAATAACAATTTCCTTTTTAAATAACACACATCATTATTGCAATTATATCAAACCACTTACATTTGTAGGAAACAACAAACCATTTCTTTGTGCTGTCAAAAACAATGCAATACAAATGGAGGGCTGCAGCATAAATAGTTAATAAATTGTTAAAATAAAAATGTTTTTGTATTATCAACAATTACAATCTAAATAGTGAACACAAATAACACTGTGGAAGTAATAAATAAATATTTTATTGTGCAAAATATATTATGTCATATTTTTTTCATCAAAATATTCAACAAGTTTACTCACGCAATACATTTTCCTAATATTGTGCTGCCCTTTTTTTATTCACGTAATATATCCAGACAATTTTCTTTCTTGTGTTAATATCCAATGAATGACAATTTACAATTTAGAACATTCTATATTTATAACATTTATTTTCCACAAATCCATTTTCTTCTCACACTAAATGAAATGTACAGCTCAGGAATACTTGGCACTCCGCTTTAAGGTCAGATCCCTAAAATGTCACCGCAGTAATTCCCTTGACTTGAGTAACATGGAAATACCTTGGCTAGTTTAAAAATCAATAGGTGTAAGTGACGGATGTGAGCCAGACAGAGCCCCTCCTGGAGTTCCCCTTTCAAGCAGCGCTAATAAATATAGTCCTAACACAAGCATATGACAGTAATTACTAGATTCTGGGATGTTTTAATCCAATATTGGGTCAAAGTCTTAGTTACAAGCAGGATGCTAATGCTTAATTCCTAACAACCTATTTCCTGGAACATTACTGGGCCACCCCTTTAGAAAAAGCTCTAAATATACTGGCATTGGAGGTGATTATTTTAGGCGTGTGTGTGTTTGGTCCTGGCTGTTTTCTGTGCTGTGGCCCTGGAAATGATTTAATTTTTCAATGGCCTGTCTGCTATCAACAGGCTTGCCTCTTGAGAGAGATGTCTGCCTTGATAATTGTGCCATGAACCTCATCAGCATTTCAGATGAAATGGAGCTAGACGGGTCACTTTGAGTTTAAGAGACGCTAATTTGATTGAAATTCAAACTGGGAGCACCAGGAAGTAGATTGTGCCTTTTCTGTAATGTGCTCCCCTCACTCATGTCGCTTCTGTCCTCCAGTTACAAAGCAATTGTCTTCACTGCTGCAATTTTTTTTGTCAAATTGAGTGAGGAGACAAACAACCAGGCTTTAAAATAATCCTAAATATATTATGATCTACTAGAGGTTACATGACTACCATTAAAAATATTGCACTGTTAAACCCATTTATGATTTTACTATTTTGGATTTCGTTTACTGTAATGAGAACTGTTATAGGCAATAACAACTTGTTTTTTATATACAGTATACTGTGTACACACACACACACACACACACACACACACACACACACACACACACACACACACACACACACATATATACATACAAAATCTAACCTAAGTGAACTTATTTCCTTATTTTATTTGTTACCTGATGTAACGGCATTATCTTTTCATCCAATTATTCCTCAAACATGTTTTACGATGAGAAAAGGTTAAATTGTAGATACATGCTCTGAGGAGTTTTTGTAGCTGCACTTTTTATGCTCTCAACAGGGAGTGCACATATTTGCATCAGATCTCTGTAGCATTTTTATGTCAGTTTAATTATACTGATGTGAGCCTTTCCCAAAAGGTCAGGGATGTGATGGGATTACATTTGAAAAAAAACTCAGGGTGATTAACGGGCAAGTTGAGGAAAATAGATGCAATCAAAGCCAGGACAGCTTTGACTTACTTTCGCAATAAAAAGGATGTCTCCTATTTTTGCAATTGAAAGTAAAATCAGTAGTTTCCTGAACAGAAAATGAGCAGTGTGTTTTCTTAAAATGAGCTAAAAGTGAAACACGTTTGCAGCTAATTTTGACTAAAATAATAAATCCATTATAATGAGCTTCCATTACACTTGGTAATTATTGCCTCGAACATGGATTGAATAAATTAGTATTTCTTTCTGTTGCTGTTGTAAAATGCTGTTGATCAATCGGTGTGAAAAGAAAAGTAGAGAAAATCTTCCTTTGACTTAATATTCATTATGTACATGATTAATTACTATATTGCCTTAGAGTATCAAAAGATAGATTAGTGTGCACTTTGGGAAGGCCCAAACACTGAACTTTCTATGGAAGGAATTTAAATAAAAGGCTCCAGCTGACAAATTGAGGACTATGACTATGCATAGTACAGGTCATTAGGGCTTTTGTTAATTGGTCTCACGAGAAGCCTGAGGTTTCACAGATGAGATGGAATCAGCGTCACACAAGTCCATAGATCAGGACATTCCTGCTTCACACGGCTAAAATTAGGGCTATGAATCAGAAAGGACTGTCAACTTTGTATTGAAGGAAATATGAGGCCTTTTCCTTCCACAGCATATGTACTGTTGTTTAATACTAGAGAATTTCAAGAGAAAGTATGGCAAGTCTATGTCTCATTAATGTCATAAATGCTATTTTATGTAAAATAAGCTTAAAGCACTGTCATTTATATGGACTCTGCATAATGTGAGTGAACGGGACAAGATAATCAAAGTTTACATTTATATTTATTCATTTAGCTGACGCTTTTATCCAAAGCGACTTACATTGTTCTAATGTAATTACCAGTGTTACAGCCACTGGAGGCAAGGTGGGTTAAGCGTCTTGCCCAAGGACACAACAACAGTATGAACTGTGGGGAGAGTGGGAATTGAACCGCCTACCTTCCGGTTGAAAGACGACCACTCTACCCACTGAGCTACATAATATATGAAATAAACAAATGCAGATGTTCTCTTTTGTATACCACATTAAAGGTTAGAAAATCCAAATGTGCTCAAGCAAGCAAACACATTTTTAAAAAGTTGAACGCAATTGATGCCCAAATGGCTCCATAAGCTCTTTAATGAGCATTATTGTTCATACTATTATTATTGTTCCTCACCCAAGGAATGAAAGTCTCTTGGTTTAGTGGAGAAAAATCTTCTACCTTCAAAAGTAGTGCATATGCCTTCTTCTTTAACTATTGTCTTACATTTTTGTTTATCGGCTTTTGAACACAGAAGTGGTGTGTTTTACTGTAATGATTCATTGCACTCAATGGTGCTATGCAGCTGTGGCTGTTTCAAAGCCAAAATAACACCAATTTCTAGCTTTTTGTCTCTGTTCTGTTCTCCACACCTCTAGAGTAGCAGCACTCCCTGTTCCACTAAAACACCTAATATTATATTAATAACATTTGGACACAGAGCAGTGATTACCTCAGCCGCCCAAAACAAAACAGCAGAACCCAGAGCGCAATACAATGCTACCAGTAATACATTTTCTAATGATCGGCTGTAAATGGGCACACTGGTCTGTCAAAAGAAACAAATATTGTCTCTGGCCTCTGCTAAATCAGCAGAACATATTTATTGATTGGGCTCCTCACATTGCCAATAGAATTTTGAGTCCCACTGGTAGCAGACATGTCTTGCTCAGGGTATTGATGTCACTATCATGGTTTCAGTACAGAAAAAGGGTGGTCACCTGAAATTCCTCAGATTTTAGAGCAGTCTCCTCTTCACATCTTTAAACCACTGGACAAAGCGTTTTTAATTGAATGGCTGGCATGATATGCATATGTTGAGCCTACCATAACTTTAGAGACTGATGTGAGAACTGTACAGAGAACATCATTCTTGAACAGCGTTTTTGCAAGGTGATTATTTGGAAATTCAGCTTAGGGAACTAAGTTACATAAATCTCTCTTGACATTCAGTTTTTAATGCTCAAGGATTTGTATGATATTTTCCTACAGTGGATTTTAATTTGCCAGCACCTTCCCACCTCTGCAAATGAAAATTACCTTGTTTCATCCAAGTGTTCACATTAATTAAATACACTGGCATACACTGTCTCCTTGTAAATAACACACATTTGGCAGTCAATCCAAACCTGTCTATAGCTGTTGGGTAATATTACTTTATGTTAGAAAAAATGGCACTTAGCTTTTTAGATTCTCTAAAACAATTAAATAGCTGATGTGAACTCTTGAAAACGACTTGCCGAAGAGTGCAGCTCACAAAGCCTCTCTTTTACACCATACACGTTGAAGAACACAGGCGAGCGCTGAGTGAAAAGCACTGAAGTTGACCCTGACTTTATTGCTAACAGACTAAATAGGATAGCTGCGGCTTGTGGTAAAAGCACTTCACCGCACTTTTGTTACTTAGTAAATGCTGTTTTTGGAGAAATTATTTCTATATCTGTTGAAATTTTTTCTAAGCTTTTGCATGTTTGTGATTGTTTTCAGGCACCTATTTCTTCATAATGAGTCTTTTTATTATTATTTTTGTTTTACTAGATGCAACAATCGAACCCAGTGCATTGTGATCACTGGTTCGGAAGTCTTCCCCGACCCTTGCCCAGGAACATACAAGTACCTGGAGGTCCAGTATGAGTGTGTACCCTACAGTAAGTATGAGCCTTCTGTCATGAATTGAATCCATACCCTCCTCATTCACCACCCCCATGACCCCATCCTTAATTTTTCTTGAATTAATTCACTGGTTTTCTGAGCCATTATTACATTTCCCATTTCCCGTTTTTTCTTTTTTCCCTCCTTACCTTGTCCAGACACTCTGCGACACCTTACAGCACTCTTTTCCTCTGTCTCATCCTCCATCTGTGTCACACTATGAACTTTTCATGAAATATGGCCTGTGGTCCTCTTCTGTACAGCCTTTATTATTGATGTGCTCACCGTGTTTCCAGCGAGCCAGTGTTTTGAGCCTATGAACTAGTAGAATAGAAAAAGGCAGCAGGGAAGCTGACGTTTATGATGGCAAGTCAGAGCTTGATCACTCCAGGGCAGTCTGTTAGGCAGAAAGAAAAGAATCACCTTGATGGCTTAATATACACCCATACAACAGGTGTTAAGATGTGCTAACAGATGTTTCATTATGTAACAGGCTGCACTTGTAAGTCAACAAGTTAATAATTTCATCAAAAGAGATCGTGTTCACATTCTCTCTGCTTGTCACCTGTTAAATTATTCATCCCAAATCATCCACCAAATAATCTTTAGATTGCTCTTTGCATTAAATTTCCCCTTTGTCCTTTATGTCTCTGTGTTCATTTGCAATTTGTGAGAAAATTCTCGTGTGTAACCTTTACAAACTGATTAATGACAAAGATTTAGATGAATAGCCAGAATCTCTAATGAGGTAGAGCTGAAATAATTAGAGTGAGTATGACAAGGAGATTTTTGTATTAGGCAGTGTTTGTAGGTTAATAAACATAATAAATATAAATATAAAAAATATAAATATATAAATATAGCCTTCAGCACTTTTTTCACACATTTTACAGCACATGTCTTCTACATTGCTCATTACTAGCATACCTGTCCGAGTATCCCCCTCAAAATGCATTAGCGAACATCATTAGATGGTGAAACTCATTACACCTTAAAGGTTAACCTCTCAGAGGCTTCAAGCACCTGTGATTAAAAAGCAAAGCAAGTATTTGAAAGCACCTTTTTTAGCATGGCCAAATACAGCAGCTTTTACTTGCAGTGTTTTTGACTGTTTAGAGCGAACCTGCCTCATAGTTAAGTGGTGTATTGATCCAATGTCCTGCTGTGATACCTCAAGCCTTAATAGTAGGATCTGCCTGAAGGTTCATTTATGTCCATCTGCTGTTATCATTGTTTTTTTGTTTTTTTGCCTAATCCTTCTGCACCGAGAAAACATTCTGAAATAGTGTCTGCCTAAAGCCTGAGTCCAGGCAAAATAACATTCTAAGCAGGTCCACGTCACTCAAACAAGTTTCAAACATGCATGTCTGTAGCCCCATGTTTTTGCTTCTCAAGGTCCATGCCCAACCAGAATAGGATCAAGAACACAGAATGTATCCTATCTCAACTGCCCCGGTAAGTGCTTAGTGTTCTCCCAGTTTGACACAGTCCACACAAGCCCAACCTTTTCCTACTTGAGCCCAAAGTGTGTTTTGTTCAAATCTATATACTGTATTGTGATTCCTAGGCAGTCTTGTGTTGTTATGTTCCTTGCACCATTCCTCTCTTGTTTCCCCTATTTATTATATCTAATCAGTTTCTACAGTCAGAATAATCCAAAGGAAGGCACTTGTCCATAATTTAGTCTGCGTTTCACATCTGTGCGAACGACTTACATTTTTAGTACAGTCTGCTGCAGTTTACAAATGAGAGAATGTTTGCCAAATATCAAGATTTGTGAGTGCCACCACTACAGCGGTTCAGGGGCTTAGGATCTGACGGATTTGCGGAGATACAAGACTTGAGAAGTTGTTTTTGTAAGACAACATATTAAATCCCTATTAAGCTGATCAGCGACAGGGCAGTAGACAGTGTCCTCATTTTTGACCAAAGCAACGGCTGCTTCTGTCTCTTAAATACACCCAGTAGTTTACCACCAGCCGATGTTATTTTCATTATCGAAGAATAAATGATAAAGTAGTCTTGGCATAATAAGCCAAGAGATTTTTTTCATTTGCGTTTTCAAAGAAATTGCCTACATTTCCACCATTTTCTTCCTTTTGGCTCTATAATTTGGTTCCTGTCATGAACTGCCCTCATTAGCAACATTATCTTCGTGTTCCAGCCAAGGATGTAAAATTTGCCTCCACCTGGCACTGAGTCACACTCTGAATTGGCTCTTGTAATTGCTTGAATCAGACAACATAAAAGTCAAGATGTTTCTTTATTAGGGCTGTTCTGTGCTCGCTATATTCAAACAGCACAAGACTTCAGATCCTCATTTTACCTACCATCCCTGTTCCTTAAAAAAGTGCTCAGCCGTGCAAGTGGGCAAGGCATCATCAATGCTTATATTTTCATTTTTCATAACATGCTAATGCAAGTAAGCCTTCATCTTTGTATAAAAGAGATGGTGACTATGAAGTTTAGCTTTGCATACCCTGTAGGATTTATGCGACTCATTCTCCTCTTACTAATACATTGTAGATTACATCATGTTTTAAATTTATATTTGTATTAATAATGGAGACTGTGCACTTGACTGCAGACATCCTTAGCAAGAGGCAACTTATAGTTCGTCTTTAATGTCTTGCACTTTTTAGTTCTTTAGGGTTGGCGTGGGCTGGGTTGTGTCATGTTTGTTTCTGAATGTTACTATATTGAACTACTGACTCTCTTCCTTTCCCTTGTGCAATTTCCAGGAAACCCTCACCTATCTGACATTGCTTGTCACACTTTCTTCTATTCTACTCTTTATACATGTCTACTAATGTCATCAGGCACCCTCGTCATGCCTTGTGTTTTCCCTTTCAGACTCACGCTGCTTCTCTCTGTTGATTTCTTGCCTGTTGTCTTACGCCGAGGACACAACTGTTGTTAATTTGTTTGCTTCTTGACGATGGTTTATCTCTTTGTTAGCAGAAGGACTGCTGCGTTTCCTCTGCAGAATGACTTGCTTTTTTTGTATTTTACATTGCTTTTATTTTGCTCACAAAAGCCTGGGTCACTCTACTCATTCAGATGTACTTTTGACTTTCTTGGACTGACTAGAGACAAAACACAAAATTGTAATAACAAAACAAAATGTTTAGATTGGTCATATGCTGTAGTTTGACCCTGGCTTATGATATGTGTAACATATGTCTATGCTTACATGTAACATACAGTATGTCTAATGCAGGATACTAGCTCTATTGTTTGCCTAGTGTTTCTGCTAAATGTTAATGCATAAAAGGTTAATATAGTTTTGTATTTAATTTAATTAGAAACGATAATAGATCTGAATAATTGCTTGGGCAATGTTTTAGCAAATCTGAGTGCCTTGTTTAATATTTTTTTATAATGTATGGAAGCATTGCACCCAAAAGGACAAAAAAAAAGTAAACTAATGAAGTTGTATTGCTGAATTAATTTGTGTTTCAACCGCCAGTGCTTTAGAAATAGATCTTGGTCCAGTGATTAACACTGATTACCTGTTTCCTTGATAAGGCCAAGTAAAGTAAAGTCATTTTAAAGTTGGTAAATTAAGATAACAACACTAAACCAGTTTTTGGCTTCTTGTAGTTTAATTTTATTTAACAAAGGGGATTAATTTACACTGTGCCTTTTTGGTGCTGCTTCAATGAAAGGTTTACAGTGGTGGGTGGATATTAAAGAATGGTTTCAAAATGTTTAGCATGTTACCAAAAATGGAAAATAATATGTAATGTATTTTTGTACAAAATTGGAAATAAAAATGTAGAGTAACAATGACCCTATTAAGCAAAAAACGTATACTTAATGGGGAACATGATAATCCAATCATTTTGAACTGAAACCAAGGCATACTGTTTTTTTTTTTCCTGATCAGGGTATACTGGTTCAATATGAAGTTATCAACATGTTGTAGTTTAGTAACTAAAGACCATCATAGAAGACCAAGTTCTTCAAATGCTGCAAGCTGGTCATTGGACTTTAAAAACTCAAAAAAAGGATTACACACACACACACACACACACACACACACACACACACACACATTTGAGAGTGTAACTGTTGTTCTTGAACTGGATGCTTGTAACATATTCATTCTAACTGGTATACCAGGTCTCCCTCAAAACAGACATTCTTTCAACTTCCCACAGAAATAGAGGTTAATTAAAAGACTAAATGTCTCAAAAAAAACAAAAAAACACATTTGATGGCTTAATGGCTCAAACCCAGAACAAATATTATTTTACACAAAAAGCTAATATGAATTTGAATATTAGTGATCATTATTAATATTAGTAATTAAAAAACATCCACCACTGTAAATTAATTGATGGTCACAGTTTTCTAACTTCTCATTTATCAAAGACAGGGCCTTAACAGCTGAATGCCATTGTTCTCACTAACTCCTTCCCTTTTCTTAATAGGTTCCATGGACTTTGTCAATGTCTCATAACTTTTCTGCATTTGTAATCACATAGCTATAATAGTTAATACATATTAATCTCTTCTTTTTCCCCTTGCACCCCTTTCATTCTCTCTTCCAACGCTTAAAATAGAAGTGGAGCAAAAAGGTAAATAACAGACACGTTCCAAACCCTAGCTCCTTGTTTTGTGGCATCTGGTTGTAAAACTACCTATTTCCCCATGGTGGCCCCTACAAGCCCATCACAGACCTTATCTTCAGATTAGCCCCAACTGTAATGTTAATGGTCTTTGTAGTGCAAAAAGGGAAGTGAGTCTGGCTTTTGCAAAGACAGCACAGAAGCAGCCAAAATGTAAATGGGGGCATGTTGGCTGTAGTCCACAGGGCTTCCTCTTCTCATTCTCCCTGGGTGCTTTGCTACTCAGCAAAATCTCATATTGCCTGGCTTCTAAACCCCTTTCCATAGCATGCCATGGTAACAGTGGTTCTTGGCCCTTGTTCTTCAAAGCTAATGTTTTTTACTGTCCCCTATTTTCCTCTTTGAGCCCACATCTCTCACTCTTCTCCCCATTATTCTCACCTGACCACTTGCTGCTCTTTCCTCTGTCAAGTCGAATGCCTCCAATGCCTCAGTGTAACAACCAAAAACACCTCAACAGACCCTTACTTGACTAAGTTCTTCTAATTCCAATGGTTGTGACATTTGCACCACTTCATAATGACAAGCGCCACAGGTGTAGAAACGGTGGTGTTACCAACACACTTCTAAGTCCACATAAACATTTTGCAGACTGTGTTGACTCCTGCTCTCTCATAACCTCCCGTCTTGTTGCCAAGTGATTTTAGTTGGCTGCAGTATTTTTTTGTTTACAGGACCAATTGTTTTTTGTTTTATTTATGTGAACTTTTTTTGGTTTCCCCTCATTTGTGTTTTACTCCCAACAGTAGATGTCTAGAAGGCTTCTTTTTTAATATATATACATACACACATTCTGCTTAATAACCTCCAGTTCTGTTACTTTTCTTTCTATGCACAATACCAACCTCCTTTTGTAACACTTATTAGCTATAGTCCTAGTTGTGTTTTGGCCACTTTTTAATGTGTGTCTGTCCCCACTCCTCATGGACAACCCATTAGACAAACTGGATACAGAGAATACAATGATTTATTTTGCATTTTTATTTTATTTTTCAAATTTTTCTTTTCACATGTTAACCTGAATGTGTTTTACTTTTCTTCCACCACTAGTTTTTCTTTGTCCTGGGAGTCTGAAAGCTGTTGGTGATCCTTCATTTCTCTTTGAAGCGGAGCAACAAGCTGGGGCCTGGTGCAAAGACCCACTGCAAGCCGGTGACAAAATCTACTTTATGCCTTGGACTCCTTATAGGACAGACACACTTATTGAGTATTCCTCGCTGGACGATTTCCAAAATGCAAGGCAAACCACCACATACAAGCTGCCTCACCGAGTAGATGGGACCGGATTTGTGGTCTATGATGGGGCTGTGTTTTTCAATAAGGAACGGACCCGCAACATTGTCAAGTTTGACCTGCGGACTCGAATCAAAAGCGGAGAAGCCATCATAAACAACGCCAACTACCATGATACATCGCCGTACAAGTGGGGCGGGAAAACGGACATCGATCTGGCAGTTGATGAGAACGGCCTTTGGGTCATTTATGCCACAGAGCAGAACAACGGCATGATGGTCATCAGCCAATTGAACCCTTACACCTTACGTTTCGAAGCCACATGGGACACAACGTATGATAAGCGCTCGGCCTCCAATGCATTCATGATCTGTGGAGTACTCTATGTCGTGCGCTCAACCTATGAAGACAATGAGAGTGAGGTCAGCAAGAGTCTGATTGATTACATTTACAACACCAAGCAGAACCGTGGGGAATACGTTGACATCCACTTTCCCAACCAGTACCAGTATATTGCAGCTGTGGATTACAATCCCAGAGATAACCAGCTCTATGTATGGAATAATTTTTATGTCCTGAGATACAATCTGGACTTTGGCCCACCTGATCCAGCTCACGGTAAGAAACTAAGACTCCCACCATTCCCTGCGCAGACAGTAATGTCAAAATGTGTTCCTGCTCTAGTCTTTGATATTCCTTCACATCTATGTATCAAGTGTCACAGCTGCCTGATTTTTAATTTAGAATCTAATATGTGGTAGATATGTTATGGGAGCTTTGGAGTCCGCGGGTAGCTAGAGGGTAAAGTGACTTGGCTTTTGGTAAACAACACCTGAAACCAGTTACATTATCATAAGGGATTAGTGTCTTGGGGATTTTGGGGAGGTTTTCCACTCGGGCGTTCCCTCGTTTCCAAGTGCTAAAGCTCAGGGAACCTGCTAGCATATGCCTTTTTTAGAGACAGTGAGAGAGATATACTTTCACCTCTGGAAACATACATGCCTGGACAGGTGCAAAGTCTGGCCTCAGGCAAGGTTAGATCATTCGTCCTGTGATGCCAAAGCTCCAAATCTCCATTGGCCATTTTAAAAGACACTTCGAGGTGTAAGTATTCAAGGTTTTTACCTTAGTAAGAAAGATTGTATGCACCCAAGAGTCAGATCAATCATCCAGGGTCACATCAGCGGTGCATATTTTTAATTTAGCTGTCAAGAGTGCCGGCGAGACTAGCTAAGGCTTGTGATAGCCTTTTACACTGACGGAGAATATAATAACAGTAATTACTGTAATCCTTCCCACACGCAGAGTCCTAAGTCCACGTAATGCACAATGCAGCCAGTGATGAGCCATGGAGGTCAAGCAACTTTTCCACAGATTATCCAGAGCTCAATATTTATTAAAGTGTTTGCCTGTCCACGTCTGACAAGACTTCAAAATTAGGCTCACTTAGTGGAACAATATTAGCACATTCAGAACAATGCAACAATCATTTTTTGTACTTTTCCATGACCTAAAAAAATAAAACAAAAATAATACGCCACTTATTTATTATCTCATATGGAAAAAAAATAGTAGCATTTTACCATCATTCATTTATATACAGTACATTAATGTCATTATTAGGCGGACAATAACTATCACAAATGCCTCTAGTTTAGTTCTAGCTTTTATAGATTCCTGGAATAATGATAAGCCACATCACAATTGATTTATTCATTTGTTGAACAGACGATGAATACCAACTGGGAAATCAGAAAGCTACTACATCCCATTGCACATCTTGTATTATATGTTTAAGAGTGCACAGTGATGCTGACATACTGCATTAGCTCCTGTGGCTGCCACATTTGCAGATCTTTACTCTACTGTCAACGGGAACCTTAGTCCTTCTACTTGACAAATGAAACATGCGGCCAGCCAAGCTACTGACTAATGTATGTTGAGTTGCAGTTGATGAGTGCAAGCAGAATGGTCCAGGATGATCATCAAGATGTCAATAAACATGTCCTCCCACATGGCTGATGTTGACACATAAATGATGGCACTTTTTTCTGCCTGTCACTGGTCGCCCTCTCGGTGATATCTTGATGCTTATTTCAGTGCCTGCTTCGGTAAGCACTGTAACGAGCGTAAAGAAGCCAATGCTTTTGTTGTGGTTAAAGTTAAATTTATTTTTTGAGCAAGCTATATAGGCCCAAGGTAAATAGCCCCGTGGTAAATTAAGATGGCCACAGCTGATCTTACTATTACATAAATCTTCAGTATATAGTAATTGCGCTAAAATACAAATTCTGCTATACTATTGCCTTTTTTATTATTTATTATTGTTACTGATGCTTAGCATCAGATTAACCCCAGTATGCACATTTCTTTTCTCTTACAAGTCCCCCTGTCATGAAATACAGTTGTGTCACTGTTAAGACCCTGTGCAGCAGACGGTTGTTTTTTTGTCAGGTTCAGTGAAATAGCGCGTGTTGAGGGAAGATCATCTCTTGTAGGATTATGGGGAGTGGATTAGGTCAGAAACAAGCGACCTCACTGGAAGTGGGCAGTAAATGGGTCAGTAAGTCCCTCTTTTGGCTCTAAACAAGGTTCTCTTTGGGAATGACGAGGATGGATAGGATCAGGACTGAGGACATCAGAGGGACAGCTCACGTTCAAGGAGGACGTTCAAAGGAGGAATAGTGAATATTACTGGTCAAAAGATGCAGAGGCCAGGGCTGCCAGGCAGGAGGACAGCACCTGGGCAGCATGGTGGTTAGTTGTTAGCACTCCTGCCACAAAGGAACAAGGTCTTGGGTTGTAGTAAAGGAAGATATGAAGGTAGTTGGTTTAAGAGAAGAGGATAGGGCTAGATGGAGGCGATTTGCTGTGGTAACCCCTGAAGGGAACAGCCGAAAGAAAAATAAGAAGAATATCCTAATCTACTCATTTACCCGCACCTTCATGCTTGATCCTCTCAGAAAAAGACATATTCCTTTTGTCACATCTTGTAAGTGACACGATTAAATTGATTTAAATTAGGCATTCCCGGTGAAAACTCATTATCCTCACATTTCTGTAGTTTATACATGCCAAGTTCAGTTTCTAAAGTTGAGAATGACCCTATTTGCTTGAAATTACAAGACAGCGCTCACTCATGCAACTTGCCAATTAGCTCACAAAACCCAGCATGTGGTCACAACAATGCCCTGTAGTTTCTGCATCGCAAAAGTGCCTGACAATGCAAAAATGCTCAGCTGTTACAGACCCCTGTGAGTCATATGCATTAGCAGTTACCCTAGAGAGCCTACCTCTTATAGTCTGATGAATATACAGCTCTCTAATAAGCACCGCTATGATTCATTCCTGTCTTCTGTAGTGCTTACATGGAGGTCAACTTGTGCATGGCAGCGTTTAGAGAGAAAGCAGGGAAAACAGACACAAAGACGGACGAGATAGATAGCGAGATAGGCGCACTTTTAAGTTTTTACAGCAGGTAAAATGGCACCAAGAGATTTCTGTCTCATACAAAGCTCACCAGTCTTGCAGAAGCAGGATTCAGGATGTGTTAAAAATGACCAATTAGTCTGTTTGCCTTGACAACCCCATTTCTCCCTCTTGATCTTGAGAGCCCCTTGTCCACTGCCCAAATGGACACACCGGTGTGACAAGAGCTGCCATTGATGTGGAAAATTACCCCTACCCCCCTTTTTTTTAGTTTTTTAGTTCTGCACCCGTCATTGTTTTGTTCTGTCCGCTGCTGTCTTATGGTCTCTCGCTATTTGTATCTTTCTTTATGCGCCATTCTGCCATTTACGACGATTTTTTTGTATCATGTATCATTTTTACTGCTTTTCCTTGCCTCGTTTTTCCATTTTGTCTGCCATTGTTCCACTTGAGGCAGGGCTATACTCAGAAACAAACTATGACTTTGTTGACGAACGTTGAAGGGGAAAAGTGTTCAGAGCTGTTATGCCCGGCCACACTGGGAGGAGTGTGAAAAGCCTGTTGTGTAGGCGAGAGACAGGAAATTTGTTTTAATATTGAATAATGGGGCAGAGTTTCCTGGAAGGCAGAAATAATGTTGTAAACACAAATTGTATCAAAAGTAAAAAGAGAAGCTTGAGCCTACTCGCTTTCAAACTCCCCAGTCACGACACAAAGTCTTTTAATTGCAGCATCAGAAAAATGAGACGGCAGGAGAGGGGTTTGTAGATGTTGTGTGACAAGCTCTTTTGTTGGAGCATAATCTTGCCCTTGAATCCTTTTTTTTCTGTAGCCCTCCGTGATCTTTCAAGCGTGAGTCTATGCAGCCTGTGTGTGTGTAATTGTTTGACTTGCCTCCTGAAGTCATGCTAAAGGCCAGCTCAGACTGCTCAGATCAAGTTCAATGAGGGCATTGAGCGCTACACTTTGTGATTTAGCAGCATCTTTAGCTGCGCCTTTTGAGAAAGTAGATTAAACACAGCAACTTTTTCAGATATGACAGGGATTGCACTTTAACATCAAGTGTATAACTGTTAGAAAATATCTGAATGTGTTGCCTAGATTATTAGGAGCTGCACAATACATGACTTTATTAATATTATTGCAGTATCCTCAATAGTAATACCCATATGAACTGCCAATATTTAAAGTTAAACATAATCTGACCTAAGTTCACAGCTTTGCTTTTCTTTATATCTTAGAATGTAATTCACTTTTTATTCTGCCAACGTGGGATTTCAAATATTGTTGGTCATACACAGTAGTTATTGCAATATTCAATTCCTGATTGTGCTGCCTTATTTATCTATTTTTATCTAATCTAATCTAATTTAATTTTTAAGATTGGGTTGTTACAAGCCCGCCATATATGTCTCTAACCATTTTAAATTTCTCTTGTGTAGCTTTAACACAATGTTTTATACAGACTGTACCATTATTATATTGGCCTTGTGACCTGCTGGTCTTATTATTAGTTACAATGGAGGTTTGAATATAACTGTACCTATAAAAAGGTGGCTTTTATAGTCTTATTCATTGTGTCTTAATGATTCTATATTACAGAACAGTGTCAGGTGGTAATACAGGCTATTCAATGTATAAGGTCAATGGGTCACCTCCCTCTGAAATCTGATCTGGATATCTGCAGCTCATCCAACACCAATCATAGTCAAACATGGCAGCTTGCAGATACCAGACACAAGCCCGGATCGGTAAAAAAATTAAATAAAAAAAATATTGAATTACTGTTTTCTTTTTACCATCTCACTTGCTGCTGTTAAACCACTGTAGACAGTACGACCGCTGACAGCGAACAAGATTTGAGCTGCAACAACGAACCCGGGTATATGATTTATAATGTCAGAAAGAGTTGCTGTACATAAAAAGAGAGCAGACGGGGCTGTGATTATGGTTACATTAAGTCTTAGGTATAGCCAAGAGGATCCACAGTCTCTAGTTTGATTACAGTCTGACTGTGAAACAAGCCATATTAAAAGAATTATTACACAGACAGCACAATGGTCCCCATCACAGTTCCTGACACATGCCTTTAAGGAGATTTGTTTCACACAGACATAAGTTTACTGTCTCTGTATAGCTTATCTACGGCAGCCTTTTTCAGATTAAAGTTTAAAGCAACAGTAGGCACATAAAAAAAACTAATGGAAAAAATCACTGTAGGTGATAACACTAGTTCTTTTGTTTATGTTCTTAATAATGCTTTTGCCAGTCAAACCAATATATAGTCAACATCTGATTTTACACATAGAAAATTGCCTACTGAAGCTTTAATATGAGCATGTTGAGCTAATTCTCTGCTTAAAACAGAGGCCACACATTTGCAACACATAATACACAATTTTGTATTTAACAGGAATCAAATGTAAAATCATTTGTGGGACTTTCTTTTTCACTAAGCCCTGAACACCTTAAATACAGTCCTGTTGTTAAATTTCACTCAGCACACCTAGAGTTAAGTCCTGAACTGTGAAACATGTTTGGTATAGGGAAAGCTGTTAGGAGAGAGACGTTTGGCAGCTACTGTCTACTTTGATGTCATGTGTGTTTAAGTTGTATACAAAGGTGTGTATGGACTAAAGGTTATCTCTGCTTCTTAGTGCCCTATCAGTCCATTGGTTTTACAGTGGAAAAAAAAAGAAATTCAGCAGTGTTACCGCAGTGAATAACATAATCTAGCTATTAGGTTCTGTTCCCTAAGACAAGGACTCACGCCCTACTCCAGGACTAGACTCTTGGGAAATTATATACATTTTCATTCATATTTTCATATTTCATATTTACTGTTGATACACAAGCAATCATGCGCCGTGTTTCCTTCCCCTGCTACAAATGCAACGCACAGTGAACGGTGTGTAATCCAATTTCCTTTGTGTATTATTGTTATTATTTGTTGATATCAAAATACATCACAAATGTATTATAAATCATCACTACAAACGCATTTCCACAAGATTTTGAAGCGGGGACAGCTGATGGGATGGGAAGGGCTTCATGCATCATTGAAACACATATATATCATCAGCGTTACAGAACAAAATAAGCAATGCTTGATTTTTCCACAGCTGAACAATATATTTTAGTAAATCCATTGATCTAACAAAAAGTCTTTCTACAGGATTCTCTCTGTGACCAAGCGTCCCTCGGATGACAGTAACAAACTCAAAGCTGTTTGGGATCCCACTGACTTATTAACTTGTGCTTTTCTTTTTCTATTAGGAGGTTATTACCACCCAGGAGCAGAATTTTACACTGTACCAGAGACATGCTTCTTTTAACTTAGCAAGTAGTCCTAATGTGAGCAAAGGTTTCTTGTTAAACATCATCCTGGAATTATCACATGAAGCAGAAGAGGCTAGAGCAGGGGAATGGTAAAATCCAATAATTTATAACTTTTAATGTGACAAATTAAGCTGAAACAAATGCTAAATGTGGTCTACCTTAGCACTTTTGCTTCTTTCACAAGATAAACAGCAGCTGATAACGTGCATGAAACATTACCCTGATGAACAACCGAGCAGTGCCTGCTGAAAGTGAAGCCATTAACCATAATATAAAAGACACACAGGCTGTCGGTTTTCATTTGTCACCCTGGCACAACTACAGAGCCCTAACATCTCATCTGTGTGTACGTGGCTGTTCCTGTATGCTCATGCATATGCTTTGACACTCCGCAAGCTTCTTTTTATTCCATTCCTGTCATCTTTCCTAGACCTGTTAGCCCAGTGGTAATAACACAACCACTGCTATATATTCAAGTGCAACAATGTGTGGGTGTCCAATCACATAAAGCGCTTATAAAGAAGTCTGTTCTGACTATTCACATACTTTGGAGTATACACTCACACTCTCTGAGAGCTAAATGAAGGTTCCTGCCTGGTTGAGTGCACTGCCGACACAATAAGCCAGGACTGTTTTTTTTTTTTTTTTTTTTTAAATAATAACTGTGGAATTTACTTAACTCATAATCAAAGGAGCCTTGCTTTATATTAGGCATTGACTGCAAAAATACTATACAGTAAATGAATAACTGATTCTCTAGCTTTTTCCTACACCAAAACTGGGTTTGAGAAAAGGCAGCTGTAGCACTAGCAGAGGATCAATAGCCATCCTTTACAGTGACTACTTCTAAACTTATCCATTTAAACATCTGTGTAGAGAAGTGACTGCCTTGAAGAGGTGTTCATCTTAATACCTATGAGTTAATTCCTTCCAGCTTTCATTGGATTAAATTAAACCAAGCTATAGCATAAAGGTAATAAGATTATTATGTAGCTGGCAGGATTATGGACTGATACTCTATGTACACTACAGGGTCCGCAGTGGTCAGAGAGGCGGCATTGTTTATACATAAATCTCTCTGAAAGTGTAGCCGACATTCACATTAGCGTCTTTTTTTTTTTTTTACACAGGAAAGAGGATTAATTCTGTTGTGGACAAGAAATAAACCCTCCCAACACGATTCTTTTAGCCTTTTTACTCATGTCCTTTTCATTCTGCTTTTTGTTAATGAGCCCTTTTAACATCCAGCCTTGTTCAATGACTGCACAAATAAGAACAATAATTTTTTGCATCGCCGGCACTGCTTTTTCTATCTCATTGAACTCAAACACAGCCAGTGAATTTAACATTAGTTCTTTAGACCTACATTAACCGAGCTGACATTAATTACAACAGCTTTAGCCCTAGAAAAGCAGGTAGCAGTAAAAATTAAAGATAAAAAAAAAAAACCTTCAAAGGGATTTAATTGTACACAATAAAACTAGAGCAATGGGGCTCAACCCCCCAGCGAGCCATGACAAGCAGCCCTCTTGAGTGAGGGGTGTAGACAAGATACAGTTGTTAGTTGACATGCCAAAGGAATGTGCTTGGATTACAGCAGATGCCTCTTTGATTTATAGGTTGTAGTGGTGAGCCCTTTATCTTAAATCATGCTGCCGAGTATCGATTCATATTCATTTTATTTCTGTCTGGTTTCAAAACTCCCCACCCATGGAGAGTGGAATTTTATCGTTATCATCTTTCATACTTTGGAAATGAGAAACCTATGAAGGGCCCCACAGTTTCTGGGGAATCTTCTGGAAATTTGCCAAGCAATGCTGACTGAGATATTTCGAAAGGAACAAATAATCATTTACACACTATGTCAGAGCCCATTTGTTCTCATTTGTCAAAGCTACAGTATTAAGTGATGTAGTGTGGGAACGCAAAATACATTGCAAAGCATTTCTTCTCACGTTCACCTTTCACGAGTCGTGCAGGGAGACATGTTAGAGCAGTGGTTATGGCTCTAAAAGGTTATTGGTGCAGAATAGAGACAGATATAAATGCTGGTGGTGGAAGGACACTAAGCACAGGTTGTCTCTCAAATGGCGTGACAGACCCAGAAATCCAGCGTGTTGAGTAAAAGGATACAGGTAGGGGGTGCTGACAGGAGAGAGGGGCAAGGTGAAGCCAGCCACATCTACCTGCAGCTCAGTGTCACAACAGCCAGTCAGCTGTGTTCACCCTCATGTCACCTGCTTGTGTGCGTCGATGCCTGTGTAGCCTCCCTGCTATAAGCAATCGCTCGGAGTTTTCTCCTCTGGTCAATAGAGCCTAATTCGCCACAGGTAGCAGCCAGTCTCAAAGGCAATATACTCTTTTCCAACACCATGGGCCTACAGTGATGCTATAGCAACTTTTGTTTGTGTTTGTGGGGGAGGAGGAGTGCAATGAGCGGGGCCCGTTAGCCAATTAATAATATCCAGTGGTATAATTTGTTTGGGTAGCTTTATACACTTCAAGAAATAATGATTTTGATTCAATTTGTTATAAACATTTTTTGAGACAGCACTGTTCAAGTTTTCTCTTTAAGGCTGTTATAATTTATTTCTAAGTAAACAAAGATCTCCTAATCGGACTCCTTATTATGTTCCCTCTGCTGCAGTGAACCAAAGAAATGCAGTATGTTCTGCCCTGGTTTACAATGTTCAGCAAGCTGGTTTTACAGAAAGTGCAGTTTTATTGATGTTGATTTTAGACAATAACGTTAGAATGTTAAGGGATTTAGCCATCTCCTGCATTCACTTTACTGTTTTCAACTGTGCTATCTATGTCGCTGTAAATTTATACTCCATTCCCCTATGGCTCAAGTAACTCATAACATCAAAATCTCAATGTCTGTTTTGAGACATGGTTCTGTGACTGCATCTGTTGCCTGCTTAAAGCTGAAAAAACAATGTCCCCTGCCATTTGGCATTTCTGTATTTTATACAGAATAGTGTAATGAAGCCTCTGCATTTTAGAGTCAAAAGAGATGTGTGCAAACAGAATATAGACAGTCTTCTCTCGCTTGCATTCATTGTTTTTTTAATTTCCCTGTCATTGCCCATAATGCCTGTCTGCTGCCATCCCCCCCACCGTCATCCTTGTCACTTTTGACTCCCACCTCACATACACTCTCCGTCTGAGGCTCTGTTTCTTTAGCGCTTTGTGTTGTAGTACAGAGACTCTGCTTAGCTCAAGGAGTGTAACAGCACCTCTTCACATTCGCTGCATGCTCTACAAGCAGCCTAATGGAGGAAATCAAAGTACTCAAATACGATTAGATTCACTGTGCACATTGCATTCAAATCAGAGATCTTATGATTGATACTCTGGTACTTTTAAAATCTACTAAGATTCAGAGTGTGATTTTGTTGCACTTGAAGCTGACAAGCAGGTTTATCTAAATTTTTTATTATTTAAACATTATATCCATAAAACTTCACTTTTTGAACTGCTATTATTGTGCAACTATAATAGTGGACGTATTGTTTTAGCCTGGGGCATTGCATGAGTTACTGCACGCCAGCTTTATCAGTGTGTGAGATGTGTTAGGAAACAAGTGTGAAATGGATGTTTAGGCAGCATACACATAGAAGTTTTCTATTGCACTAGTGAAATTTAATCATCCATGCCACAAAATCTCTACGGCAAGAATGATTGCCAGGCGGGAGAATGTAACTGTAATTATTGTCTTGTTCGCTGCAGTGTGCCTTGGATAAGGCATAGTCATTGGAAAAGCAAATACGCTTGTTGCACAAGGCACTTAGCAGTAATTTACACAACAGGATACGTGTATGTGTAAGCATACACGTAAAAGTAAATTGGAAATGATTCTTACATGAGGCACTGTTAAGAGTTTAGAGAAGACATATGTCTGCCATAAGGTCAAGTTTTGAATACCTTATAAAATATGCTGAGCAGAATACTTGACATGTTCCGTATTGTGCTCCCCACGAGTGTCAAACTAATGAGCTGACCTTAGACTGCAGCAATAGGACAAATAGTATTTGGATTCAGTTTTTGTCACAGCATTATGTGTGAATAAAACAGATAAATCACAAAAACAAGACTAAAACCCCATCTTTTCCTTCTCTTTTAGCAGCTCCCACAATGTCAGAAGCCACCACATCGCCTCTGCCACTGAGGACTACTACCACCACCACAACAACCACAGTGCACAGGGGTGTGAGCAACACCACTGCAACAATAGGCCTCAAGGGGGGCAACAAGGGAGCACCCAACATGCCTCCTCAGACGACTTCACCTCCAACCACTCAGTCCTTACCTTTACCTGTGCGCTTCTGCGAGGCCACTGAGAAACGAGACATAATGTGGCCTCAAACCCAGAGGGGCATGCTTGTAGAGCGACCTTGCCCCAAGGGAACCCGAGGTAAACAGGACTCCTTCTCACCTCAGGGCCTTGCACTCACTGCTTTAATGTGACCTAAAAAGACCAGAGAGAGTGATAGTCTTGCATAACAGTCTTTTATCTATATAGAGCACGAGCAATAGTTGGCTAACGGCATGTCTGGGAAGACAGTGTATAATGATGTTAGGCTTTTGCTGTGTCATTCTACAATAAAACGTGATTTAGCAATCTGTGACTGCAGACTCGGTTGTGTCTCCCTGGAGCCTGCCTGGAGACGTGCATCCCTCATCTGATTGTGTGTGAAATTGTGTTAGCGTTCATCAGACGCAAGGCTAATTAGGACAGAGAAATGCTGAAATGCTGAGCATTGTAGCAACAAGAAGGCCATGAGCTATTGGAAATATTTGGCAGGAAGAAAAATCACAGTATTAACCAATCTCTCTTTAATTTGTCCTTTGACATCATTCAAATTATCTTATCAGCTACAAGCAAAGACGTCTGTTTGTTTGTGTGCACTTTGCTCTTTTTGTCTGTGTTCTAATGCTCTTTAAAGCACTTCATCAGGAAAAGACTAAATTAGATTAGACTTGATTGTACATGACTATTCTGTACTTGTTTTCCCTGTCAGGCACTGCATCTTATTTATGTGTCCTTTCCACTGGGGCCTGGAACCCAAGGGGCCCTGATCTCAGCAACTGCACCTCCCACTGGGTCAACCAAATAGCCCAGAAGGTTTGTATAAGTCATGTCTTGCCATGTTTTCAACTGCAGCTCTTATTTAAAAAACAGTCAACACTTCAACTAAAGAAATCAATTGCAAATGCAGGTGTGAAATAAAAGTGTCCTTAGATAGCTTTGTACGTTAACTAGCAAAGGTTTTAGTTTTTTAGTACTTGCCTATGCAAAATATATTTCACCACACGATAAGGAACAGAGACAGTTCCAAGACTTAAGTATAATGCACAGGTGGAGTAGGTAAAATAGTTATATTACATGTCACAAACCTTATAACCTCTTTCTTTTTTTCTTTCTTTCTCACTTGACTGAATAAACAACAAAACACGCACAAAAATAAACGTGTGTCACAGTTATTATTCTTGCAACCACCACTCTTTTATGCCAGGCATTTCAAGGACTCATTCAAGTGCGGTTTGATGTTCACAACAAAAGGGCTCTCCAAGTCTGTCTCTTTGCATTCTCCTGAACATTATTCACTCTTTAAACCCCTGCAGATCCGCACCGGTGAGAATGCAGCTAACTTGGCCAACGAGTTAGCCAAACACACTAAAGGACCCATCTTCGCCGGGGACGTCAGCTCCTCTGTGCGTCTCATGGAGCAGCTGGTGGACATCCTGGACGCTCAGCTGCAGGAGCTGCGGCCAAGTGAGAAGGATTCAGCAGGACGCAGTTTCAACAAGGTAAGAACGCCCAAAAAGTGTTCTCACTGAAGTCTCTAATATTTTTTTAATAGTGTTTTCTCATAGTTAGTCATACTTAGTTGATTAAAAGTCCAGTCCTAGTTTTACTCCAACTGCAGTAGTTCTTAATGTTCACATGTCATTATTTATGCTGTTGAGATAAAAAAATTTAAAATGATCTTTTCATGAGTGTGTTTAGCATTTGTGGTCACAGTGGCTTTTAAGCCAGATTTTTGTCTCATTGGACATCAAACTTTTTGCTTCCCAAACATTCTTTTTTGGTAATCATTTCTGGTTTCATAACATGAATCTTGTAATGTAATTTAATATTTTATATTTTGTGGTAAACCTTATTGCTACTGTCATGTGTCATGAGGCTGTGAGGTCATTCCAGAGAGGAGTACAAACCTTTAGGTAAACAGATCACAAGGGTAAAGACAAGTCATTCTCACTGAGTCACAGTCATATTCTTTACAAAATTACACCATGTGTCTCTTTTTGTTCTTTCTTTCTAATAAAAAAGCTTCAAAAGCGAGAAAGGACATGCAGGGCGTACATGAAGGTACTGAAGCTAATGCTGCAGCCCGCTCTGCCTGCTGCCGTCCCCTTCTCTCTATTCGTGTCCCAGCCTGAGCAAAGCAGCATGTACCCTGTGCACTGTCATGTACTCCCTCCTCCCTATCCTGCTTTTTTGAGTAATTGCTTCACACACAGTTACTGTAGTTGCCAAAGTGCTTTCTAAGTCAAAAAGAAGTCATATCCAAATACAAAGCTAGTTTTTGTTCTGTGGTATAAATGTGGCTGTGTATTTTTTCCTCCTCTTTTCAGGTTCATGACATTGTGTTTTCTTTTTTTTTATTTTTATAAATATATATATATTTTTATGTGTGTGTGTGAAATTGCATGTGTAATTGTAAAAAAAAAAATCTCCTGCTCTTCTTACATCTTGCATTTTTTTCATTAATGACAATTGAAGGATTTGCCCAGTTAAAAAATGGACCCTTCTTTTGTCGTAAAAATGCAGCTCATTTATCCAAGCACTATCATTTGACCTTTCAATGTATTGGGAAAGATTCTCATGTTTCACAAGGACATGTTAGGTTTTTAGGCCACTGAAGAGATCAAAGCATTTTTGTCTTCTTGTTTTTTTTTTTGTTTTTTTTTTGTTTTTTTTTTAATTGTTGTAAAATTCACAAATCATAGCATTTTGGTCATAAATATCCCTCAACCATTAGGGAGATCAGTGTCCTCCACCTGCCACCAAAGTCATCCCCCTCAATCCAGATATCTCCTTTGGGAGGGTATTAAAATGGATTGAGCTAATTAGCCAGTCAACGGCGGTGCACTTGTAAAAGAACTCCAAAAGGAACATGCACTGAGTAAATTCCCCTCTAAAACACTCAACTGTGTGTGGTTTTTATTTTTTTATATGTTTTAAAAGTGTGCATTTGTTCAGTGGCCTGGAGTTTAGTGTTGATAGAAATGACAGGCTTTATTTGATTGGGGGGCTTTGAGATGAAGCTTTTCTGACTCAGCACTATCTGACATATGCCACACTTGATGCAACATCCCATCATACCCCCAACCCTTCCCCACCAGCTGTCACCACCATTGACTACCTAATTAGACACATTGATTGTGATTAAAAAAAAACTCCAACGTCTGGATCCTTATACGGCCATTTTATTCTCTGTCTGTCCCAGGCTCCAGTGGCTTGAGGTTAGAGATAAGTTCAATCCATCCATGTGATAGATACAGTTTAATTGAACAATTGAACTGTTCCTTCCAAATAATTTGAGGTTAAACCCTTTTTTAGAAAAAAAGTTGTTTCCAGGTTCAGCAATCAGAGAATTTTAAATGACATGTTCAGCTGTGATTGGCTCAATACACCACGACCCCCCTGTGTGGGCACTGATGAAATGTCCTTGAAACTGAATCTGCAGCATCTCCCGCAATGCTGCTATCCTGTTCCTCCTTTACATTCTACACCTTTGTCAATGATACAGAAATGATGTCCAGAAACTTTGTCTTCTACTTTTCTTTCATAACTTTCATAAGTATTTCCTCTGACACAGCATTCCATTCATCTCACTTATGTCTGCATGTCACTTCTCCCCTCTCTCAGTGTATCATCTTTGTTCATTGTTTTGTTTTTGCATGTGTTTTGACATGGTTGGTGCGCAGGCCATTGTGGACACGGTAGATAACCTCCTCCGACCGGAAGCTTTAAAGTCCTGGCACGACATGAACAGCACAGAGCAGACACACGCCGCCACCATGTTGCTCGACACCCTTGAGGAAGGCGCTTTCGTTCTCGCTGACAACCTCATGGAACCTGCCATCGTCAAAGTCCCCGCAGACAACATCAGTGAGTAAAGTTTGCAACATGACGAGCACTCCTTATGGATTCCAATTACAATGAGCACTTTGTTCTTCTGTTTGGGGAAACACGGCTGCTACATTAAAAAGGGGACTTTGTTTTTCATAATAAGCATTTAAACCTCGAGGGAACAGCAAAACAACGCATATTAGGTTTAACGAGTCGCTTACTGACAAAGTGATGAATATCAGACAATTAAAGGGACTGGATTCTCTGATTGCGCACGCTTAGTTTATAAATGTATGCGTCTAGACCTTGTAACTCTATACATTAATGTGAACATTAGCCTGCTGTGGAGACAGAAAAACGACATTGTTTATCTACTGCCTCCTCCTCCTTGGCTCATTTTCTTTTGATGTTTGCATATGAAAGAGAAGATTCTCAGGCTTTTTTGTTTTTGTATTTATATTGCTCACATCTATTTGAGTCTCAGTTGGATGAAATCAGCTCTTAGTGATTGGCGCTTTTATCACTTAGCTCATTGTCAAGATTTAGTGTTTAAGTCATCGGTGTGCCCCTGCCCCAGCACTTTAAACGTCAGACAGAAAGCTTTTGCCTCAGTATGGTCTTATTTCACTTTTATGCCTTTGCAAGTAAAATGTTGGCTCTCTGATCCTAAACTCTTCCTTTCTGCAGTCCTGGATGTGTACGTACTCAGCACTGATGGCCAGGTCCAGGATTTTAAATTTCCACAGTCAAGCAAAGGTGGAATTTCCATCCAGCTGTCTGCCAATACTGTCAAGCTCAACAGTCGCAATGGTGAGTTCTGCAAAGACTGCTACTAACACAACTGTTTCAATCAGGACCTACACAATGAGTACATGTATTGTTTGTACATGTATTAAAAACAAAACTAAAGTACAATACTCTAATTGAGGATGTAAATTACAGATGCACTATTTATAACATGTTTGTGATTAATGCATTACCAAGAAAAGATTCAAGTTTTTTGTTTTGTTTTTAATTAGCTTATTACTACATCATACAAGAAAACAAAAATCCTTCTTTCTTCTTTGTGTAGGAGTTGCCAAGCTTGTGTTTGTGCTCTACAAAAACCTGGGCCAGTTTCTGAGTACAGAAAATGCCACCATCAAGATGGCCAACGAGGCTTATGGCCGCAACATGTCAGTCGCCGTCAACTCAGACATCATTGCAGCTTCAATCAACAAGGAATCCAGCCGAGTCTTCATTAATGACCCTGTGATTTTTACCCTGGAGCACATAGATGTGAGTCTTCCTGCTGGAATGACTGGAGGGGTCATATTAAAAACACCAGCAGGAAAGATCTAGAGTAGACAGAGATCTGCAATTTTAATTTTCAATGTCTGGCGAGGTCAGTTGGCAGTTTATTTAAGTCAGTGAACATCAAATTAAAAGAGTCTTTAGAACCTAAGTGAATTCTTAATAATAACTAATTCGTTAATCAACAGTGGGATATAAATGATACCCATTTTCTTTTGTAGCGGGTGAAATTAACTTCTAGATTAGCCGTACAATCTAGGATGAAATTACTGTAGCGCCAATTATCTCTAGTCTTTTAAATTTGTCACCACTGTTCCCAAAGGGCCACACGTGACTTCTTTATCACAGAAATAGTGCAATTCTAGAGACGTGCAATCAAACAATTATATTTCTATTATTAAGGCCTCATATAGCCATCCACACTCTAGTTGATTTGGCAAAGCTACAATGTACTGTATGAATTGCTTCAAAAGAGCTGTGGAGTGAAAAATCCTTGTCGTTATCAGTGTGAGGGAATACTTTGTATGAGTAGGGGGTAAATGGTCTCTGTTTTATACATGTTCTTCAATTTGAGGCAGTCAATTATTTGGACACTTAACCATATCTCTTGTTATCTGCAGATGGAGCACTACTTCAACTCCAATTGCTCCTTCTGGAACTACTCGGAGCGAAGCATGATGGGCTACTGGTCTACACAAGGCTGCAAACTAGTGGACTCTAATAAGACCCACACCAGCTGCTCCTGTAGCCATCTCACCAACTTTGCCATCCTAATGGCACATCGACAACTCTCAGTACGTCATGGATTGCCTTTTGTTTTTATTTTATTATCCCATCCCATATACTGTTTTACTGTTATACTACAAAATTCAGCTATCACTTGCAAACCCATGCATTTTAATTTAATGGTGAGGTTTTCTAAATGCCCTATTCCAGTCCAACAACACAGTGATTTGCTTTACTTTCCAGGACTTTTACAAGACAAAAAAATATTGAGTACTAAATTTCAGGGTTTGGTCAATTACACCTATAGCAATAGCTTGTAATTAATTGACCCTGAAAAAAATAAAAAAATAAAATATATATATTTTATGAAGGCAATAAACATACTGTTATTTGATGCCTCTTGACAAGAGCCCAAAAGTCCATATCCTGTATAAACCAAAAACCTTTTTCTTTATTTAAATATAGGGACAACCAGCTAATTCTCATTATTTATTTAATTTAATGTAGCTTTCAATGAGACTATAATTGAATTGTATGTAAAGCAACAAAATATTTATATTACATACATTTGTCCAAATTATTAATTTAATGTAGCTTTCAATGAGACTATAATTGAATTGTATGTAAAGCAACAAAATATTTATATTACATACATTTTTCCAAATTATGTTGTAGCTTTGTTTTCTATACCAACAAATCCCTTATATGCTGAGCATAATTGTTTATTCTTCTGACATTAATAATTATTAATCTGAGGTAACGTGTGTGTTTTGTCCCAGGTAAATGACAGAGTGCACGAGCTGCTCCTGACGGTCATCACTCGTGTAGGGATTGTGGTGTCACTCGTCTGCCTCTGCATCAGCATCTTCACCTTCTGTTTCTTCCGTGGCCTGCAGAGTGATCGCAACACCATCCACAAGAACCTGTGCATCAATCTTTTCATTGCTGAGTTAATATTCCTAATTGGTATCGATATGACAGAACCCAGGGTAAGCCTGACTGATTTTATTGTATAGACTGATTTTTGATTGATTCCTTCTCACTATCTAACTCTAAACCCTAAAAAAATTCACCCTTTTAGAGTGAAACGGATAACACTTTAAGCATTGTTTGTTTCCAAGCCTCTCTGCTTGTCCCTGACTTGACACGAGTAGGGCAGCACCATTAATATAGATTACTAAGGGACCATGTCTTCCACTTGACAGGTCTTTTTTTCCTCTTGCACTTAAAGCGACACTGTTGCCATGGCTCTGCCTGCAGCCATAGCATTTTGAACGTCTCTCACTTACATTTTCACTTGATGTCAAAAGCATTTCTCTAGATACAGGTGGGAATCAAAGCTTCAAACAGCAAGCTGTGCAATTAAATCTTCTAACAGTAGCTTTCCAATAATCCCCCGATGGAAATCTAAACCTGTGATGGTGGTGAATGAATATTCATTTATTTTATAATTTTCATTGGTGTTTTGCTTTTCGATGTGTTCTGCTGAACAGAGGTGGTAGCAGCTAACGTTCTTTTTTTGTGGACGTTTAAAACCAATAAAAAGCTACACATTTTCATGATATGGTTTAGTATACTACTACTCCGATAGAGAGTAAATAGGAGAGGACTTGTCTGAAATTAAAACACTCACATTATTGGATATACAGTATTTTGTATATGATTCCAAAAGTGTTGATTTCACTTTAGCTTGTATAATAGTCATAGTCATAGTCATAGCAACTACTAATTTTGTGATCGACACTTGCTTGCTCATTTCTGGCCTATTTAATTATTTTGAATATGTATGTAATGGGTGAAGTCACCTTTCATTTAGTAGTACATTAGTTTACTGTTTCAATGTCAATAGCAGTGTTTGTCATTTATTATCCTAACAATAATCAACAAAATCTTCCTTTTTTTTTATGCTTTTCTGGCCTTATAACATTGTCTTGACTTGTCTTTGTTTTGACTCAGATCGGATGTGCAATCATTGCGGGGATCCTCCATTTCTTTTTCTTGGCGTCCTTCACCTGGATGTGTCTGGAAGGTGTCCAGCTGTATCTTATGCTTGTGGAGGTCTTTGAAAGTGAATACTCACGTAAAAAGTACTACTATGTGTCAGGCTACCTTCTCCCAGCCATAGTGGTCGGCGTGTCTGCTGCAATCGACTACAGGAGCTATGGGACTAAGAAGGCGTAAGTACACCTTTCCAAATAAACCTTTTGAATTACTGGATACAGCAACAATGAAGGATTACCTACTGTGTTTTTACTGTATGTGGCTTCTTCTCTGCAACTTCTGTGTGCATCCACGGTGAGCACACCAAAACATTTGAGCTCTTTTGTCAAGGATGGGATGGGCAACTGTTAAATTTTTTATGTAATCTGAAAGTGGCTGACAGACTCAACACTGTGGTTTCAGAGGGGGCCGCGGCTACATTAATGCTTTTCTGTGAAAAGACCCTCCTGTGACCTCTTGTTTGTAAATGCCTTTTTAAAGAGAGAAGCACAGTGCAGGAAAAAAGTCCTGATTAATGGCCACATCTCAGCATGCATGTATCTACTTTACAGACTCACAAAGTGCATTCAAAAGGCCATCTGTAAAATGTTGACTAGAAACTGTCCACTGAATATTATGTGTAACCAAAACGTTTTTTTACCATTAATATTCTGCTGCTAGACAATGCTGATGTTGCTGGTTACTTTGTATGCGGCTAAGGTGTGTTTCTTTGTCATAGGTGCTGGCTAAGTGTGGATAATCATTTCATATGGAGTTTTATAGGACCTGTCACCTTTATCATCATGGTAAGCTGCTATATTCTTCTCTGAATACTAGACTGACAGTGGGAAAGGGACTGAGAGGCTGAGATGAAAGTGATGGAGAGGAGGAGTTATATAAAAGTGGGAATGGCTGATATGAAATGGAGGAAATTGGTAAGATTTTAGCTCAGAGTCTTCCCGGTGATGACAGGTTCATTTTGCTCCACCGACAAATTCTGAGTGCATCTGAGTAAAATCAGATTTTTTTTTTATAGACTCTAGCCTGGAAGCCTCCACACAGTATTTTTACATAGTATAAGTGTATTATACAAGTGAAGATTATACAGAAATAAGTGTCACTTGGATTTAAAATGGACATTATACAGTTGATTGTTTCTGTTTATTTATATTAATAAGTTTATATTTTGAAATTGCTAATTTATCCGTTATGATTTAACTCTCACAGACTTTCATTCTTTTTTTTTTTTTACTATATATTTTGGGAACTCCAGAAGCTTGTAGTTTTAACATTTGACACAACTCATATCAAAGCCTGCATTTTCCAACCCTGCTTGCCCTGATAATCTTTTTGTCTGCATAGAGTAAATAGCACATGCCAGAAAATAAAGGCAAAGGCACCTCTATATTTGGTCAAGGACCTTTAGGGGTGAAGGACATATTGCATATCATATTGACATATGTCCCATTGAGGCATGCAATTATTTACTGGTCATGACATTATTATCTCCTGCTCCATCAGAGAGGCTCGGAAGAATGAGACCTCAGGGAGTCTTACAAGCATGGAGGAAAAAAAAGAAAAAGGGAATGGCAGGTGGTTTTCCTGGGATATAAACCATGTATTGGTTTGCCCACATGCTCACACCAAGAAAAGAGGAAGCTCTGCGAACCCTGCTTTAAGAGATATTTGTTCAGAACTGGGTTCATTATCCAGCATTTGCTTCATACTGTATGTACCAATGCATTGACCTCTGCCTAACATCAAACTGACACTGAGGATATAGCTGAGACAAGGGGCTCCCATGTCAAATTCTAGCCAGTCTCAGGGCACCATTGGCAGACCACTAGGAGCTTTTAGAAGTAAAGCTATAGAGCAGCTCTTTGTCTGTATTGTAGCAGAATAAATAAAAAACGAGCAGCCTGACTGGACTGCAGTTCACTGTTTGCTCAAATAGAGACATTGCTGCTCAGTGTAGCATTTTAAAAATGAAAGAGGACATGCACAGAAGCCTAGTGCAACATAGAAATGTGTTTGAGTAAAAGATGCAGCTGTTTCCTTTTTGTTTACACTATTCTCTGATTCTGCTTTTAATGTGTGAGCTTATAATTGAGGAAAGCTAACACTGTATTAAAGCAAACATATATTTCTTCTTGTCTCAGCAAATGCTCTGTCAGCCACACAGGGATGTGTTTCCTTCTCCTAAATTAGGCTCTCATTGTTTTCCAATGTGTGTTTCTTCTGTAATGATTTGCATGAAAAATGTGTCTGTGGTGGAAATGATGATCAGGATCCCGGCGGTGATGACCGGAGAGATAGAATCATGACCCTGTGAGGAACTAATGTATTGTAGCAGAGATAATGTGTGACAGAAATGAGGTTTTGCAGTTCTGTCTCAGGCATCCCACACCACTTCTCTGATTCTGTGCAACAATTGACTCAAAAAGACAAAGTACTGTGGAAAGGGGCATCCCAGGGGAGCATGCAGGAGCAAGGTTTGTCTACAGCATCCGTGACCCTGGTTTCGCTACAAATTGGCTTTGTCCTTGTCAATGAGAGAGGCAGAGGAGAAAGGAAGGGAAGCAGAGAAAAGTGTGCTGCTTTGGCTGCTGTCTTGATCCCTCCTCGCAAAACATGTTTGTGCCAAGGAACATTGGTTTTGACCCAGGGTGGTCATGTTTTGTTCCTCCTCCTTTTATTTCTTCTGTAGTTTTTCAGTATTTTTTTCCTTTGCTGCTGTCTAAAACAGTTCCTAAATATCCAATTGAAAACAAAAGCCAGTGAGAAGCATTTAGATCTGTGTTCTGTGGTTGCCTGTCTCAGGACACAGGGGGTATTAGCTCCATGAAAGGGGAACATAGAAGTAATGAGTTGTGGGGGGATCCATTAGTATGCTTGAGATAGCTTCAACACAAGCCCTCTTGGATCATGACACGTCGCAAGCGTTTTTGTCATCTGGACAGCTCCATCTGCACCTTTAATATTTTATCCCCAGCAGTTCATTTGGAGTTCAGTGTGTACACACACAGTCCACTTCAGAAAAAAAAGCTTTCTGCTGGGTCCCAGTGTGGCGAGGTGCTTCTGCATGGCTTGCAGTGATGATTCAGAGACAGAGTGAAGGATAGAGGCGAGGCAGCTTTAGCTTTAGTGAGGGGGATCCCCCGGGAAGGCCTGCAAAAGCATGTCGGTGGGGGTGGGAACATGTGCCGTGCTGCTAGGTTACTTTAAAGTACTGTGTCCTTCTTCTCTGTCTCATTGGATCCATGTCACCACTCCAGGCTGTGTGAAAGGGCTTTTCAAAAGTCCTCACCCTACCACTGTCCCCCCTCCCTTCTCTGTCTGACTCACGTCGCTGACTGATAGAAATAATGTCTGATTGCTTGCAAAACAAAACATAGCTTCAGTGCTGTGTGATCTAAAAATGTACCCTTTTTTCTGAGGCGCCCTTCTTTTTTACTGCCTGGCTTATTGTGAGTGGCTCCCTCCAGGAGCTGATTGCAAGTGGAGGGGTGATGTATTGATCACAGGCATTCTTTTGATAGCGGCATGCACCAGTACATGAACAATTCTTGTTCAAGAGTGAATGTCTGAGGTCTGGAGTCGAGCTCACAAAGGTCATTCATTTATTTCAGGCTCCCATTTGACCAATTTATTTGTTCTTTTGCCTGTGTTTTGGCATTCTTAAAATAAGAATGCCAACGATACATGATAAAAAGATGTATTTACAAGGCTTTTGTGTTAATCTTAAGCTGACGTAATAGCTTTTTTATTTCTTATTCTTTAAAATTAATATTGGAGTCACATGTTTAAATTTCTCTTTCTTAGATATTCCTTGACATTACTTATACATGCCTGGCTAGCAGAACAAACACAGCCTGCCTTGTCTGCTGCGAGGACTTGTACATGCTGTGTCAGAGACTAGTTTGCCCTAGAATAAATGTTTTTTGAACTAAATTATTTGGAACAGGCTTCTTGCTGGCCCATCCTGCCTTTGTGTCTCTAAATCATGCTATTGATTTTGTTAAGGTACCAAAGAAATGCGTGCAGAAACAGAGAGCGCAGTATCCATGTCTCAACCTGATCCATGCCACAGGCTTGCTTTAGATTTAATACATTAACACAGGCGTACAGGCAGCATCTCTCTTTCCCTTTGTTCTCTCCCACCATCCCTCCTCATCTGTCCACACACAAGGATTGAACAAAATATACTGTACCATGTTCCCTCCAGCCTCTTGTAGCTCCTTATAATATTTCACTATATGCATAAAATGATATGCAGTTGTTTTGTACAACAAGAGGGGCTCTTATTTCTCTTGCTACTTTTTATTCCCTTTTGGCTTCACCACACAGGCACTGCGCAGATTTTCTTTTTTCTCCTTTTTTTTTTTTAAACCGTGATGGATTTTAATGCATTTTCATGCTCTTATTGATATAGAATGACACTAAATTTGGCGCCAGGCAGCCCGTCTGAGCCCAAGTGGAGCGATAGATGTTTATTGGATTAGTCTGTGGACATGCAGACATTTGAAAGGTCTCCACTCTTTAAATGCTTAAAGACAAATTAACAGTTTAATTCCCCCTTTCGTCTCTCTGTGTGTAATATATTTTTTAATTATATATCTTCATGTATTAACACTGTCATTACTCTGTTTTGATAGCTCAATCTGATCTTCCTGGTCATCACAATGTACAAAATGGTGAAGCACTCCACCACTCTGAAACCAGACTCAAGTCGACTGGAGAATATAAAGTAAGTAAAAGGCTCATAAGCCCGAATCCACGCAGCTCACTTCTCAACATTTGAACACTGGTGCTACCCTCAGGAAAACTAGGCCTAGGTAATGATTTTGTGTTATTGATGTCTCACCATATAAAAGCCTCACAGCCTTATGCTCCAAATTTAAAACATCCATAAAGACTTTGCTTTTTCCTGATGCATTATTTTTTTCTGGAAATAGACACACATCTCTAAGGCTGACCACACATGACTTTGTGAGTCGTCTCTTTGTCCTCTGTTCTATGGATCCAAGCCACTAGCCACAGAATAGCGCTGGCATGACACACATCATAAAGCTGCAGTTTAACTATGTGTGCTGCGAGGGCGCGGTACAGTCATGTGTGTCTCTGTCCGTCTGCATTTAAATGCTACAAACCGAGGACAAAAAAATTCTATTTGAACTGTCTGTATTTTGTTAAGGGTTAAGGAAAGCCAATATGTAATGGTGGATATGATTAGAGAAGATAAGACTGAGTTGATACAAGTTAAAGTATTTTTGAAAAGTTGTGAATTTAGGGTTAGCGCTACATTTGGTCTAAGACTAGGGGTTAGATAGTGACAGTTAAAGTTAAGGTACTGGGCAAAGCATTTTGTCACTGACTGTCCTCATATTTACAGAAATATGAGCGTGTGTGTTTGTGGTTGAGAATTTGCTGCTGCCTCTTTGTTTTTTAAATACATCCCAGGAAAGCATTAAAATCCATGGTCACCACCAGACCACCATCCAGTCCCTTAACAATTATGATGTATTCCACTTTAAAAGAAAAGCTATGTCTTTTGAATTTTGTTGTTTACACTTCTGTCAACGATATATTTATTACAGATTAAATGCCAGGGCTTTTTCTTTTGGGGTTGCTACTATACTGTGTATTTCTTTGCACTGTTACTTTACATTTTTAGCTGTGAATAGGAACAGCAGCAACTACAGCACTCCTATTTTGACCCACTGTTTGTTATTTTTTCTTTCCCTTAATGAACGTGTACAACATTACAGCTCTGTGGTAAAACTGCAATCACGACAAACATTCAGAAAAAAGGGTTTATTTTGACATGTCGGTTTATTTGAGACAGCCTTGTGCCTTATCATGTAAACCGCAGCAGAGCGCAGTCACTGAACATAGTGACACAGATTTGTGTGTATTACTGTATCCTTTTGTTTTTGTGGTCTGTTATTCAGCATAGCACCAGTGTCTTTGCATGTTGCACGTCGAGCCAAAGTTAACGCATACCCTTTACTTTCTTTTCTCTCTATCTCATTCTTTCTCCTCTGTCCTGCGCTCCCCAGTAATTATCGCGTATGTGATGGCTACTATAATACAGATTTGCCTGGGTAAGCTTATACTATACACACCAGACACACTACCACGCTAGAATGATATAATTAAATCAGCAGCCACACATATTCAAGTCTCAGTCCTTGTTGAAACCCTAATTTTATTGCCACCCATGATTTCCTTTGAATCAAAAGTTGATACATTACTCAAATGCCGACTAACCCACGCTCTTGTGCGTTTGATCTAATTGTGTCTCTCTTTTCCTGCTTATCATGCTCTCTAGCTATGAAGATAATAAACAGTTTATCAAGTAAGGACACGTTGCCCAGAAGTATCTAGCTTCTAGTTCTACTCTCTTGCTTATCCTGCTTCCTTTGTCTGTCTAACTTACCTCTCGCCGGTTCATCCTCTCCAAAACTGCAGCTTGAAAGCTTTTCATCCTGTCCTTGTGACTGTTCTCCGTGTCCATCATTTTGAATAGAGCTCTTGTTGTTGTTGTTGTTGTGTGTCTGAGCGGTAAAGTGTGACTGCTGCTGGTGTCTGAAGGCGCCAATGGACCTTCACACACGAGTCGAGAATCTCCCTCAAATCAGTGCTTTTAGACCAACCTAACACAGACCCCAGACAACGAGTTCATTGTGCAAAGATAAATTACATCAAATAAGATCAAGACTCAAAGCAGGGTTTGTGAATGTTGGGGCAGGGTTTTGAAATGATATCATCTTTGTGTGTTAGTTTTCTCTGTCACCTGATTCATGGCCTTTTCCCTTTTTTGTCAAATGTTTGGTCACAAATCCAAATTGTTTATCCATTATCGCATTAACAGCACTGTTTTAAGTGATTGGTGTGTTGTTGTTTTTTTCACTTGTGTTTTAGGTCGTGGGTCATGGGTGCCTTCGCCCTGTTATGTCTACTGGGTCTGACGTGGTCCTTTGGCCTATTCTTCATCAATGAGGCCTCTATAGTCATGGCCTACCTCTTCACCATCTTCAACACTTTCCAAGGAATGTTTATCTTCATCTTCCACTGCCTTCTCCAGAAAAAAGTAAGCCTTAAAGACTCTTCAATCAAGGTGAAATGCGGTGAATTTAAAACAGGAGGCTTGCAGAATCCACGGAGCGCTGATATAAAGAATAAATATAGCTTGTAGATCTAAGGCTAAGTCATATGTAGAGTCAACATGTAGTGTAAACTCAAGGCTGTTTGCTCATGCAGGTCCGCAAAGAGTACAGCAAGTGCTTCCGCCACACGTACTGCTGCGGAGGGCTGCCCACCGAGAGCTCCCACAGTTCAGCGAAGACGTCCACCGCACGGACCAGTGCACGATATTCCTCTGGGACACAGGTATGCCAAGCAGCAGCATTGAAAAGGATCTGTTTTTGCTTTATAAGGAGTTCAAGACACAAATAATATGCCTTTTATTACGCAGCTGCTACTCTGCATGAGTACCTTTCTTCTGTTACGCCCCTCTAGCACTGGCCTTTATCTTTTTCAACACTAACGTCACATGCATGAAGAATAAAAGTGCACTGTTTAATAACCTTTGCAAGCACTATATAAAGCTAAAGATATAAAAAAATTTAAATAAAGTTTCACTGAACTCACAGAACTAATGGATACACGACCTGAAAAATGGTTGTCAGCATCCCTTTGGTTTGGCAAAGCAGACAGACACATTAACACAGAAACAAAAATATACTTTGCCGTAAAAAGGCAAGTCAAAAACATTCAATGAATTAATATCTCTTTTTTATGTAGTCGTTTACAAAAAGAAAGGCATCCAGGTGCACGATAGGGCATTTAACACTTCCTAACATGCTATTTATTTTCTAGGTACTCGCATTGACGGTATACCATCAATGTGAGCACCTAGAATATAAATCGCTACAACATACGTAGCTAGTGATGCTAATCAGCAGAGAGGTACGGCTAATAAACTTCAAAAACTTTAGTGGGACTCATTAGAGGATCTGGCTAAGAAAAAATCCAGTCCAAACAAATGATAAATCTGTTTATGTTATTGTCCCACATGTATAGATTGCATTCTAGTTTTTTTCCCTGTTATTTCCAATATTCAAAGAAAGTGTTATTCAAAAAGTGATAAAGTGATATTCAAAAAAGTGAAAATTAAAAAATACACATTTATTGGTTTGTTTTACCGTCTGCCTGTATGTACCACCATGGGATGTGCAGCTTATTAATAGAGCTCTGTAAAACTCTAAACTGTCCAATGTAAAGGAAAGATGTAGTTTAAAGTATTCTTGGTACCTTGATAACTTACAGTAGGTCGTTCTGAAGTCCACTAAAAAAACACATCCAGTAAAATGTATCACCAGTGCCCTTGCCCTTCTCTAAAAAGAGAATTAAAAAAAGTTTAATTTTAAAAGGTGAATAGGCTTTTGGAAAGTCCTAATGACTGTCCCTTGTTGACCTGACAGAGTCGAATCAGGAGAATGTGGAATGACACCGTAAGAAAGCAATCTGAGTCCTCCTTTATCTCAGGTGACATCAACAGCACCTCCACCCTTAACCAAGGTCAGTTAACACCTCATTTCTCTTGACGTGCACACCTATGCACACATTTCATCATCGGGCTAAAAATACCTCCTCCAGGTTCCACTCATACAGGCTTCTTCTCTGGTACTCCTAATAAATGCCATCAGCGATGAAAAGAGCGAGAAAAGAGCCGATGGGCTAGTCTAGTCGTTTTCTGCCAGAAAAGGATTACAAAAATCCATTTGCAAATACTCTTTGCACTGTAATTCTGGCCAGTAACGTCGGGAAAGAGGCTTGGAGATTTTTTTGGACAGTTCAAAGTTCCCATACTCTGGGGAAACAAAGGAAAAAACTGGAAAAATCCGTTTCAGTAAAAAATACATTCAAGAAAGAAACCATTTGTCGCTGGGCATCTGAGGTGACCTGTGTTACTTTACAGAGGGATTTCTGAGTGAGGGAAGAAAAAAAATATCATTTATTATTTAGCTAGAGCACAAATATGATGATGAGAAGATGATGTTCAACTCTGGCTGACCTGGAGCGCTTACCGTGTTCCACTGCCTCTCAAATGGCTTTCCAAGCATGCAAGAGAGACCGACTTCTACACAGAGCTACTTCAACTTCACTGCCTTCCTTTCCCCTCTTTTGACTTCAGACTCTGAGAGCTGTATGTCTCTTTATTCCTCTATTTTGCCTGTCACTTTCCACAAAGTAAAGCCTAACACACTGACTCTTTGAAGCACGTTTTAGCTTCTTACATATAGACTTTTTTGTTAATGTAAAGGTCGGGTATTGATCACTCTGGGGGGTAATGGTAGTGGGCTAGTGCACTAAAGGCTCTTCCCTGTCATTAAAAACATCCCCAGAGACTTAGCAACATGACAGGTGGCATTTAGCACGAATGATGAATAGTGGCCGCTGCACAGGAGCAGCAGCTTTTGAAGGAAATTAATCATTTCATTTTGTCTAAGTAAAGATTACAGTTTTGAAAAGTGGAAGAATTTTGCTCCTTTGACAAAAGAATGTATAGTAAGGACATGTTGATGATATTTGAAAAAGTTCAGGTACTAATGAAATGATTTCTGCAAAGTGCTAAATGCATGTAATACAGACAAGATTTGGTCAGAAATTTGTTTGTATTTATGGAGAACATACACAAATTATGAAGTAGTTGTTTTTTCATGTTGTTTTTTAAGTCTCAACATATTCAACTCTAAAATAAACAATCCACTTTTGCATTTTGGCCCAATATCAGAGTGACATTTAACGCCTCATATAACAAACTTTCTAAATTACCCCTCATGTCTTATTCTACTCTCTTAAATTTTTCAGTCTGTGCTGACCTTGCTAGATTCCTCTCAAATGTATGTGCTTCTCTTGTTTCTGCCCTTTTAGGAATGACTGGGAATTATCTACTAACAAATCCTCTTCTCCGACCTCAAGGCACTAACAACCCTTATAACACCTTACTGGCCGAGACAGTCGTTTGTAACACCCCCACAGCTCCAGTGTTTAACTCGCCAGGTGTGCTTTCTTAATACTTTACTGCAATCACCCTTTTCTTCTCTTCTCTTGTCTGTCTTTTAGAAGGCTACAGCCAGTATTTTGCAGTATTACCTTTCCCTCTTAATCATTTCCCCCAAATCTTTAATACAGTATATACTAATGTTGTAGTCTGGACCACATGACCAAGACCAAAATTATAAAGTCCTGCGTCTAAGATGAGAGACAGGTCAAATACAACACTAGTACATACTGCGTGTGGTGGAAACACACATGTAAACACTGTGCATTATGCATGTAATAACCTGCACATGTTTTCATGTAGGATAGAGATTCTTGTGGTTCGTCTTGATCTGTCTGGGGGACTCTCGTATTTCTCTTATCCGAAATGGGAATGAGACATAATGATTAAGGGTGGAATAAGATACTGTGTGCTCAGGCTTGAGATAATGTAAACAGTGGTAAAGATGTGAAGCTCTAGTATAAACTGCATGCTTATTAAGATTTATGCTGCACAGTTTATCAGGTGATTTATTATTTTAGCCTTAAAACACATGTTTCCAAATGCTTTATTTGCACTACGTTTGCTGTACAGTGAAGAAACATGTAAAGCTATATCTTAATTGCATAAAATAGTAAAGAATGCGCTATAATCATGACGGTGGGACTAAAACAGCATCTTCTCTCATGTTTTGTGCTCTTCCCTTGTGCTTCCCTCTAGTGACCTACAGAGAGACAAGTATGGGAGTAAAACTTAACTTTGCCTATCAAATGTAAATTTTTTTCAGCATGCTTATTTAAAACAACAACCAAACCAACCCTGGCACAATCACTGGTTTTACTTTTTTAGGCCATTAACACACACTCAGTGAGCAAGCGGTTCATTAAATTATCCAAACTTCTTTAGCAATCGGACAAAAAGATTCAAGCAAGGTCTATCAGCAAATGCCTTCTTTTTCTTAAATTCTAACAAACAAAATGTTTTAGTTCTTTTTTGGAAAATCCGAGCATTTTTATATTTTTTCTGTTGCTTTTCTTTTGTTCTCTTTCCCACATTCCTCTCGAAATTGTCCTCCTGTGGCATCCAACTGCCTCAGTGTGCGATATTTCCAGAAAACCTCAGTCTAGAACAATAAATTGCCTCCTAGCAAGCCTTAACTAACAATGTCGCCACAGCAGCCTGAAGAAAAAGCTCTGATAAATGTTCCTTTTTTGGTCGCCATGAAATCTCCTCATTAGTCTGTTGTTATACAAGGGGGAAATTGGAGATAGCGCTCCACATTCTTCCTTTATCTCCACTCTTAATCATGGAAGAGCTAATATTTATGTTTTTGCTGGTGCTTGTGTGACCCCTATGCTCAGAGACATTCCTTACATGACCGCTACTGACCCCAGCCGTGCCTCTGTTATTCTGGAGCTGTTCTTCTAGGGAGTAGGGAACTGTCACTGTGACAGATGCCAAGTGCTCAGCTGTGGGCAAGATCTGACCTTTACTAGTTCTGGATACACAAGCTGCCAAGTAATGCTGCCTCCCCCAAAACAAAAAAACCAAACAAACAAAAAAGGAGCCATCAGCATTTAATTTGTCAGACAGAAAGCTCTTTAAAGCTTGTTTTCTTAATTTGCTGAACCCTTGCTCTCGCTAAGCTGCAGACTTTTTGTTGTTTCTTTTTTGAGTGTTTTTTTTTATGTTCCAATAAATCATTTTACTTTCTTTTGTACATCAGCTGCTCTTAGACCAGATAGGCTGAGCAGACAGACATGATGTGAGTGGTCCTCAGTCTTTTCACCTGCTGTGTGTGGTGATGGTGGAGTGCTGCTTGTTGGCTCCCCTTGTAGTGAGAACAAAGATGGCTGTCCCATGTTGATACACAACTATTTTCCCTTTCTTGTCCATGTCATCTTTTTTCATCTCTGTCCCTTTCTTTTCCCTCGGCACATCCAACCTATTAGTTGCAAAATTGTGTTGACGCTTGCCCGCTTGTGGCTTCATTCCTGTGGACACCTCCTTTTGCCCCATGTGTCTGTGATAGTGATTAATGTCTCAGTTTGTCACTTAATGTTGTTTGGGATCTTTCTCATTGCTGTGTCACATTTGTGGCAAACTAAAATACCTAATGCTCTGCTTTTAAAAGCAATTTTCTCAAAGGGAAAATAAATTGTATATATGCCAGAAAGTAAAATGATTTCTCACTACAAATAATGCATGTTGGTCTACTGTACTGTTTGTGAAGGATTGTCACTAACTAACAGATTTATAGCATGGCTTAATTTGACTTGTGACACTGCATCCTAAACAGCATTAAAATTGCTTAACAGTTGCTGATTTTTGCGTCTGACTAATTGTAAAAAAAAAACTCACGTCTTCCTCTTTTGCAGGGCACTCACTGAACAATGTGGTGAGGGATACAAGTGCAATGGATACTCTACCGCTAAATGGTAACTTTAACAATAGCTATTCGCTGCGCAACGGCGACTTTGGCGACAGTGTGCAGGTAGTAGACTGTGGCCTCAGTCTGGACGATGCTGCCTTTGAGAAAATGATCATCTCTGAATTAGTACACAACAACCTGCGTGCCTGTAACAAGAGCCACCTACAACAACAACAACAACAGCAGCAGCACCACAGTTTACACCATCCGCCCCGCCACCACCTCCACCAGCCGCCGCCGCAGTACCACCACCAGCACCACACGGAGCGGGCTCCGCCAAAGGTGACAGTGGTGGGTGGCAGCAGCAGTGAGGATGATGCCATTGTGGCTGATGCCTCGTCCCTGGTGCATGACTCCGTGGGCCTGGAGCTGGAGGCACCACTCATCCCCCAGCGGACTCACTCGCTTCTGTATGCACCGCAGAGGAAGGTGAGGACCGACGGGGAAGTGGACACCTTCACCAACCAGCTGACCACCACTATCACTAATACTGAGGACAGTCCTCAGTCCCCCAACAGAGACTCCTTATACACAAGCATGCCTAATCTGAGGGACTCTCCATTCCCTGAGAGCAGTCCTGATGTGGTGGACGACCTGTCCCCCTCCAAGAGGAGCGACAACGAGGACGTTTACTACAAGAGCATGCCTAACTTAGGGTCGGGGAACCAGCTCCAGGCCTATTACCAGATAGGCCGGGGAACCAGCGACGGCTATATTATACCCATCAACAGCGAGGACTGCATCCCTGAAGGCGACGTACGGGAAGGACAGATGCAGTTAGTGACAAGCCTTTAAATGTATTTAAATCACCCCCAGCCCCCACCTCTAAAAAGGACACACAAGTCAAGCAAGCAACCGGGGCATTTGTTTTATTTTTAACAGAGCCTAGAAGCCCCTGAGCATACCCACCTTTACTAGCCTCACCTCCCCCATCTGCGTTGCCATCTCTTTTGCCCAAACATGCCACTCGACCCACTTTCCCCTTAGACCAACAGACTTGCGATGGCAGTGCAAAGTTTTAGACTGTACATAAAATTCAGAGTGGAATTTAAATTTAAAGAGACAAACCAACTATGTATTTAAATGTGCTGCTGCTGTTGAGTAAATGAGAAATTTAAGGTGCAACAGTAATAAACATTAAAAAGGCCAAAAACAAACATCAAATGCTACATTGAATCAGCAATCTCCTGGTTAAAGGCTGTACATACACTCACCAACATCTATGTTGAATCCTGGTTTATTGTAGACAAACAGCACACGTGGATCAGCACATGGACTGGCTTTTTAACATATTCCTGCTCAGACTTTTGGAGATGGAATATGCAGGTCCTGTGCCCAGAGTCACTCTCCATCACCACGAAGTTTGGATTGTATAACCACTAGCAATCAAGCCCCTGGCCTTATATTTTCTCAACTGTACATTGAAATGTTGTCAAGGAAATGGCTAAAATATATATTTTGTTGTAATGCTAGTGTAAAAATCATGGGAGACCGTAAATATCAAGAAACCTTTTAATTGCAAAACTTAACATTTGAGAGACTATTGTGTAGAAGGTGCACATATGTTATACAGTGTGTTTATGGTTCCAACACTTCATTCTTGGTAGTAGGTTTGAAAAGTAAAGGTTTAAGAAAATAATGATGGTCCATCAAATATAGCATTATCCCATTTTCCTCTTGTGAACAGTGTTTTTGCTTAATGATTTCCATGGATATCGCCCATTTAAAACTGTTTCTTTGATTTTTAGTGGCATTACTTCAGTAGAATGGAACAACCAAGTTAGGGTGATTTACACATTGCACAGTTTTTTGTGTAACTTTTTAAGAGAGTGACAGGAAGAAGACTGAAACTGACTTTTGACAATAAAAGTTCTTTTCATAAATGTAGTTCTTCCACCTGGGTTTGAATGTTTTAATTTATTACAATTTTCCAAAAAATGGATGGAAAATGTGTGAATATTTTCCAGCACTGGTATAAATGCTGTACTGTAGCTCATTTTTTATGTAAACATAATACCAAGGGGCTCATCACTTAAGACTGATGTAAAGTTCAACACTTGTTTAACAAATAAAATAAATGTGAGATTTTTTGTCAACTGCCAGTTTCGTTTTTAAAAGTTTGAAAGGTTGAATCATTTTGCTATGGACAAAATATATTTTTGACTCAGGTTGTAAGTACGTCCCAAGCACCTTGAAGCATAATTGGTGGACTTGTTTTCTAGCAGTTTTATTTTCAGGTTTTTTTATTTTATTGCAGCAGTAGAAAAGGCTCATTTCTCCGTCTGTGTTAGAGAAGCCAAATCTTCCCATGTGATTCAAGTCTAAGAATCTCAGGTAGGAAAAATTGCATTGTAAATTCTGTTCCTCTGTGTGGTTGTAACACTAATAAAGGTTCAAAAGTGACACTGATTCCCAGCATTGTCCACCTAGTACATTATTGAACAACCATTAGCCAAACCTGGGCCTTTGGACCTAACAAGGGTCAATGTTACACTTGGCTGCCGTTATAGAGTATTACACATAATATGTCTGCGTATGACACATATTGGCTCTAATTAACGTCTGCTGCAGCTGCTGAAGCTCACAGTCACTTCTTGTTCACTTTATGCCTCAGGTAATGCTAAATTGCGTAGCTTTTTAATACAACACCAGTTGAGACAAAGTGACAGCGCTCAGTGGGGAAGCTGGAAATTGCACTGTTTACCATTTGGCTTTGAAGGAAATGACTCAGAACTTGGGAAAAAAATCAGCACTTTATGTCAGAGTCGCTGCACATAATGCTGTGTGGGATGTGTGTTGTTTTGACTTTTTTCAACAATTATATGACATTTTGAGCAATTATCCAAGGCTACAAAATTGTCAGAGGAATTATGGTGTTTTTTTGTGATCTCTTGTACAGACCACTTGAATGTCACTCAGTGTTGAGGTGACTGCTAAAATGGCAAATATAATGACAGGCATAATAATGTCGGAAAATCATATTGATTTTCACTAGTAGGTTTGGCAATATACATACACATTCCATATATGATTATGACACAAAGAACAAACATAGATTACATAAATCACATTTTAACTGTAAGAAAGAAAAAAGAAAAACACTATAGAGATGTTCCTACTTTTCAAAATGTCAGCATGTATGCAGTATCTACAATTTGAATAAATCTATCAGCAACAATATGCAAGCCCATTTATCAGTGCCCATTCTGCTATAACTCACATCCAGTGGCTCGTGTATACCTCTTTGGTAAACAGATTCATTTTATTATTATGGCAGAAATATGAGACCTAATCGCCTGTTAGTCTGTGACAGGAATTGTGGACTTGGCACCCACTAGCTTCACATGTGGCTCCTTGAAATGCAAGAGACGCTTTAATTCTTGTCTGTTGCTCAGGGAGAGACTCGCCCTTTGTCAAACATTGATTCAGAAATAGGCCAGGAGCCGAGGGGCTGCGAGCTCAGCTTGGTCCCACTGAGCAGTGTGTCGGCCTCTAAAAAAAAAAAAAAAATACTAAAGAATACTGTCAGCAAAATGGAGGTGAAACTGCTAAAGACGGATGTGTTATTGATTTACATAGCCACTAGACTAATACGTGAACAAACACAGGCTTAGGTTGTAGAGAAAAAGTTAATATTCACTATCTGAAGAATTTCTGATATGATGCAAATACTTGAAAGCCATAATCCGGTTGGTGAAAAACACGAAAAAACATAAAATATTTTATTTTTTTAGCTTTGTAGTTTGTTTATTTTCTTTATTTTAAAAATTCATTTTATTCATTTGAGTATTTTTTTAATAATTAATTTATGTTTTATTTTCAGTTTCAGTTTATCAGCTTTACTTTGTTAACTTAAAAAATAAATCCATACATCAATCTATTTAGGCCTACTGGGGGAAAGCATAAATGTTTTAAAGACAAGGCTCTATAACAGCTTTTGGAAGTTTTCTGTTTTTAATCAATTTTATTATTACTCTGTTTCTGAGATTATCAATGAGTAGTGCAAAGACTGCTCCAAAAACCTTTTTAAGTGGAAAACATAATTCCAATTATAGATGGCATCAGCATCAAAGTGAGTGTGTACCTCTCAAGCCACAAACAGTAACTGGCAGTGCAAAAGTAACTTCCCAAACTCTTGAAGTCAAAGGGGAGCCTTTACCCGCTCACTCTTTTCTTCCCCCAGTCTCTTTTGTCCTGTCCCCAACTTCAAATGTGCACATTTACGGCCCATGGGCGACTTAGATCTGGTCCCGTTGAGGTGAAAAATCCAATTAACCTGCAGCTCCGGCTGCCTTCGTTATAATCCCCTCCCATAATTATGAAATTACCAGATGCAGGATTTCAAATAAAAAAAGGATGAGAGCGACTGCCTCAAATAAGATGAAATAAAGCATTTCCTGGCAGTATACAGAGCTCAGACTTACCTCAAGGGGAACCACAGATTCTCTTGACTCAGTTTGAAGGTTAGACCTGCAGAAGTCCCTGTTATAAGACAAATCTAATAAAAACACCAGAGTGCTGCATCTTCATGGTCATTGATTACACTAGCACAAAGGATTGACATAGTACAAACTGAAACATGTGAACTCATAAAACAAAACAGCAACAAATAGAAAATCATCTTGTATTTTCACTGTAAATCATACAGACAACCTGTTTAACTGATGATCCTGAAATAAGAATAAATGTAATACAGATGAAATACAGTGTTTTTTCATCAAAGAAGTGCTTAGATTTGTCATTTTTCTAACAAGCCTTATTTATGTGGGCTTCTGACAAACCCAGTCAGTGTATCAGTGAGCGGAACATCCAGTTGATGGAGCATATAATAAATACAACACTTATTTGATGTAACAGTGTGAGTTATTACATTGTTACACAGTAAACAAGGACAATGCACTTTTCACTTGGTGGGTTTGGGCTTCTACACATAAAAGAGAGTCTGTCTCATCAGTAAATCTAACATTCTTCTGATAAACTCATTGGCACTTGCCAGAGGAATGCCTCGAGCAATAACTACGATCTCCTGCCATGTACAAGCTTGTGCAGGCCAATATAGCTCCTACTCGAACTACACCTACCATACTCCACGCCTTATTTAAATGAACGCATTATTCTGCTGTATCACACAACATTATCATATTCAAGAGTATTTTCCTACATGAACTGATTTAGTTCTTGTGCGTTGTCCAGATAAATTTATGACATTTACATTTCTACACAGTATGCTCAAATTTCTTTAATAATGAAGTTATTTCGCTTTTAATTGATTGTGCTTTAGCCTATTGGCTTATTAAAATACCTTGCCCCAAACTTGTCTGATTTACAGTGAAACACAAATGGGATCCTTAAAACCAGCTGTGGGTCCATAACTGTGTTTATAATTGATAAGTAGAAGAAAACAGTCGTGACCTTGGGTGTAGGTCTGCATCGCCGCTGAATATTGATGCTGAGTTTCCTTGCTGGTGGCAAAGGGGCAAGGAGACTATGAGGACAAGATAGAAAATATTTCATAAATGTCTCTGTTGGACTGTAGTTTCTTATTAAGATTCAGAGAGGCCTATGCAGAAGGACCTTGTCATGCTAATCCTGGCCAAGTTGTCCCACAGGGTCCACCCAACTGTAAGCGAGCATGCTTCTTGGAAAACAGTGCTTTGAGTGTGATCTTTGCCATATTATTTTTAATGCCTCAATGTTGACACTGTCCTATTTGTAAATAGGTGCGGTAAAGTGAAGTTTTAAGGGCAGAAAAACAAGCATAAGTGCATTCTGCTACCAAATGTTTAGTAGTACAATTGGTAGGACTGAACTCTTGTTCCATTAATAGAGTGTCCTTTGTCCTGAAAAACAAAATCCCTTCAAGAAAACACAGGCAATGAATTAGGATGCATAATTTAGTGTCGACTGAACCCCAGGTCACTTTCAATAAAGCAGGAGTGAAGCTTATGCAGCCTAATCTGATTTTATTTTATTAAAATGTGAATGCATTACAAGAAATCAATTGCACCTTTTTGATACATATCAAGAGTTTATTCCATGCTGAGCCGACAGTAGCACTATAAGCTTCTCCATTTTCTACCAATCTCATTTAATACTTGTAATAAAAACCACTGCAGTGTTTACCAAAGATAAAGTTTTAAAGTTCATTCATTTGATAAGATAAAAAGTGTTGTTGATTAAGTTGCCAAATCCAAATTAAAATACATCTTTAACACCTCAACGATTGAAGTGGCAGATGTTACTACAAAAGAGAATACGATGCATTGTCCTTGTCATTGTTGGCTGCTGAAGGAAACCCCAGGAAAGCTGATGAAATTACTGTGCTGACCTTTAAAGCTTCCTCTTGAAACTTTTTAACGACCGGCCTCGAACAAATGACAATAAGATGTCTTGCCAATCATGTAAATTACATCTCCGACTGAATGGATCCGATTGCAGATAGGAAGGAGGCAAAGCATTATGTTGACTGAAAAAAAGCGAGGACAAGCAATTAATGATATCCGAGCCTAGGGTTTCATATCTTCGAAAATCAAAAATAGATTTAAATGATCAGATGGGATAATATCAAGCTGCTTCTTACTTTCAAACCATTTCTCTCCTAATACAGGAGCCTAAATTGCATAGAGCTTATTTGTGATAATCATAGTATTGATACTCAGTGCTATGAATGGCAGCTATTACATGTTAGCAGCAGCCCTGGAAATAGACTTTTAATTCAAACGTATTTCAATAACTCTGAGTGTAATGGATTATGGTGGCACTACTGGCCCATTGATTAGTTTCCCTCTTTATGTACAGCACTAGTCTGGCTGCCACTTCTCTTGTCTGTCCTCACCAAGAGAGCAGGATAATAATACACTGCGCTCTGGTGTGGCACAGGCCTGCATTGTAGTGTATTGTAATACAGAAATACAGGAAAAACTAATTGTGCTGTCTGTCTTGTAGGCCAAAGCAACATTCCCTACACACACTATTGAAGTGCACTGAGGCAAAGCCAGAAGAAATTTAACAGATGTTCTTTAAATGTTTAGTTTTGAGTGGGCTTCTGAGACACATTTGCAGCTTGTTCCATAACGTTATATAAGAAAGCACTTGGAAATAATTATATAGTGATACTGATAATGCGGCTATGTCCTCAAATGAACTGTGCTTTTAAGCTGCTTATTACAATTATGTCCAATGAGTAAAGATTCAATGCAATCTAGTGAACGAATTCTTAGACTGATACTTTTTGACTAAATTCAACTTTTGTCCTATACCCTCAAAACAAAAGCCACAACATTTGCCCTTGTTGGACCTGCCTTAATGATTTCAAATGGGATAATTTTATAGCCGTACTAACAGCCTGCTTCTCTGCATTTGTTGACATTTGTCCTGGGATGGAGGAGATGAGCCACGTCTATTTGTATTCATATGGCAGTTGGCCTTTCTGCAGGCTTTGTCTTTATGTGACCAGTGTGCCAGCAGCGTTGGAGGACAAGCAGACTCACAGAATCACTAGTGCACTGAGGCCACAGCCAAGGTATCAACATGTGTCATCTCAATAGACATGTCAATTTAAGTGTGCTGCATGCACTGTGTTGTGCCTTGAGCTGTGCTCCCTGCATTAATTTCCTGTTGTCTGAGTTCAAAGTGTTTGTCACCCAGTGCCAGTCACATCACTGCTTTCTCTCTTGCTGCTCAGGGACTTTGTGCTGGCTCCAGGAAATGTTGTTTTCCCTTAATAGTACACTGGGTCACTTGGTCGATAGTGGCAGAGGTCCAGCGGGGTCGGGCAGCTGACAGGGGTGCCCACTGTTGCCACTGCATGATAAAATGCTCAAAGGATTTACAACTGCACTCAGAAAGCTCCTGCAGGATGGAGGGCTGGAGACGGATGAGGGTAGGGGGAAAGGTGATTTGCACCAGAGAGTGGGTGGAAGTATAAAGCATTCGGACTTTGTCCACTTGAGTATTTCTCCTTTTTTGGAGATCAATATGTAATGACTATGCAAAGGTGGTGGACCATGGGCAAACCAAGCAGCTGAACAAAACAAAGGTCCACTTGATTAAAACAGCCGGGCAGATTAAGCAGCCACCCCTGTACATATTTGCTCTGAGGTATTAATCAAAAGCAGATAGACTAGTCTGAATAAAAATGTGATTATGCAGCACTGAAACATGGCTCTTGTTCCTGATTCTTGGCATGAGCCGGTTATGAGGCACTTGTTGGTTGATAGTGATATAACCACAGCAATTGGGAAGTACAATAGTAAATCAGCAAGCAATCAGCATGGTTTATTTACAGGGAACTCTGCACCTTCTGTGAAAACATGATCTGGTTAATGGCTTAATTTAGAATAAACATGAAATCAGTATAACATGGATGTGAAATTTGATTAAATAACAAATCATTTATTTTGGTGTGCTGATAGAGTTGATATCAAAGTTATTTTTATAATAATTATTTTGACAGTTTGTTTTGGCAGCAGCGCCTTTGTAATGTTGATCTCCTGTCAAAAACACAGCATTAACATTAGACTCCTTGTAATATCTGTAGATGTATTTTTGTGTAAAAGTTGTGCCTTCTCTATCTGAGTTTTAATTTTGAAAAACAAAAAGGCACCTTTTACCATTCTAAAACACTGGTCTTTGTTCATAAAGCGGACTACTCAAAATGATGTGCTTTATCAAATAATTAGATGGACTGCTGACTTTGGTCTCTGGACGTTAGTCTTAAGGACTATTTATTTTAATCATAAAATAAGGATTGGTGCAGCTTCTGGATGTGATGCAGTCAATGTACAGGTCTGTCGTGGTGAAGAAGGAGCTGAGTTGCAAGGCTGCAAGGCAAAGCTCTTAATTTACCAGTTGATCTACGTTCCTACTCTCACCTATGGTCATGAGCTGTGAGTCATGACCAAAAGAACAAGATCCAGGCGGCCGAAATGAGTTTTCTCCGTGGGGTGTCTGGGCGCTCCCTTAGAGATAGAGTGAGGAGCTTGGCCACTCCGGGAGAGCTCAAAGTAGAGCCGCTGCTCCTCCACATCGAGAGGAGCTAGCTGAGGCGGCTCGGGCAATGTTCCAGATGCCTCATGGAAGCACGTCCCACTGGGAGGAGGCTCCGGGGAAGACCCAGGACACGCTGGGGGAACTGTCTCTCTGCTGGCCAGGGAAAGCCTCAGTATTTGCCCTGGAAGAGCTGGAGGAAGTGTCTGGGAAGCGGGACGTCTGGGCGTCTCTGTTGAGACTGCTCCTACAACCCAACCCTGGATAAGCGGAAAAAGATGAATGGAAGGAATAATAAAATATTAAGAAGAATAATAAGAATAAGAATAAGAATAAGAATTAATAAGAATTATGTGTTTGCTACTGTAATTGACCATTTGAGATGTTGTTTTCTTACTGTCACCCAAATGCTATCCCCTGAACTATATTATTGTAATTACAAAAAGAACTTAAACACTGTAACAATATTTGTAAATCAGTCGGTACCTCGCAAGAATGCTCGTAAACTCATAACATTGCCATAATTGACATTGATTTGTATCTGACACCTTTCAGTAAAACTTTCTATTTCACAACCTACTTGGTAATGAAAAGTATGTTGTTTTTTTTTTTTTAGTGTATCCTGTAATTAACCTCATGAATATATATTGGTTTGTTCATTTTTTCCAGCATCTTCGATTTTCGCCTTTGTATCCAATCAACACCCAGAACTGCGTCTCAACATTATTAAGCCTCAAACCTGAGGTAAAACTGCTGACGTACACTTTCATAGTGACACCACATTTCTCTATGCACACACACAAAAAGTATTTCTTCACGGGAACACTGAATCGCTCAAGATAAAGTTGACAGATGGAGACAGTGTCATTTTTCAAAGTTTTATGACATCTTATATAGACTGACAACGATCACTTTAAATCCACCCCAAAGGATTGCACTGCGCCAAGACATTCAGATAAGTACTAATTGGGGTCATATACTCCAACCTTAATTCCCCAGCTTTATTAAGAATATGTATGTGATTGCAAGGGTCTTAATCTGGAGAGGTCACTACATCAGTTTGAAAAAGATGACAGCAGTCAGGTAATAATATTAAGACAGCCATGTGGGGCGCAAGCCACTTGGCTCCATGAGTATTTATAAGAAGATAAATTAAAAAGGATTAGGAAAGTCATCTGAAAAAAAGAAATACGACAAATTAGAGTGAATGAAAAAAAACTTTGACTTGTTTCAATATTGTGGAGAATAGAGAAACAAGTAAAGCCAATCTGACAGTTTTTAGAGGATTACATTTTTATCTGTGGTGGATCGAAGCATCAATACTTGGCACCTGAAAGTCTTCTGACCAAGGGGCCAAACAAATAAATACCAGATTTCAAATCTTTAAGCAGAAATGTAATAATGTAAATAGCCGGTTCTAGCCAGGGTTAAAATATGCAGCCTGTCTAACCTTTTTATGATTTATCTGTTGAGTTATCTGTCAGTACACCTTTACACATCTGCCAATGTTTCCACTTGTTTTTATTTCAATCCCTGCTGAATATAGGTTGAACTTTAATAAGACTTTAAAAACTTGCAATCTATGAGCATAGTATGTCCCCTACCATATTGATTTACTTACTTGCTGTTGTTTTTATTGTTACTATCTGATTATTTATTCACTAATGTAATACTTTACCATTTAATATGTTATCACTTATTAGCTTATAATTGAACAACAATTGAACCATGTTTTGGAGTATATTATCTTTTTTCTGTCCTCAATACATACAAAATAACATGCTACATAAAAATTCTAATGGAAATTGTCTACTCTAAAATATATATTTTGTTATAGATATAGTTTTGGCTGGCTCCATTTATTTTTGTGCATAATTGCACCCCCACTCTCCAACAATAGTACAACAAGCATGTATGCTTCTAATACATCATTACAAAGCTCATTATTTAATTACTCCTTTAGCTCATACCTATTACCTGATGCTAATTACACATGTAACTGTTTCTAACAAATTAGCGTAGCTGTATAAATCCACTAATTTATTAGAAGCATTTACATATTTATAATTAACAGTTGAACAGCAGAAATATTGCAGATGTTTCTAAATATAATTGATATTTTATTCTTATCTGTCACTAGCAATTGTATTCACCTAAACCATTTTTGACTCCACACTCACAATGATGTTAGTGTTAAATGTCACACATAAGGTAAAACGTGATGCTAATGTATGGAAGAACACAACCTGAGACCAAGTGTTGAGGCACTCTCTTTAAAATTCAACAGAAAGTCAGAGCTGCTTGAAAGCTTTGCCTTGTGATTTGTTTCAGCTGCACAAATGTGAGCTTTACCAGAGAGAAAAAGAAATATAGCGAGGCCTCACAAGAATATTAATAAAAGCTGTGCATGTCTGTGTTTGAGCAGCCGACGAGCGTAAATGTGCAGGGAAGATCGGGTCGCTGTGAACCCACAGAGAAAAGTGAAGAGGGGAAACAGGGAGGCTAATGTGGAAATGGACTGTCATTGTATTTCACCTTCATTAGCCAGAGTCACCACACTTTGTCACCCGGCCTCAGTGTAGTTAACCACCTCAGCTGCCGCCTCGCATAATGACGACGTGCAATAAATAGAGAGGGAAACGGGGTGATGCTCGCCTGGGGAGGGACTGACTGTTGGATATTACTGGCCCTCATCACTCATTTAGGGCAATTTTATCCCCACATCACTGAGTGTTTATGAAAGTCAATTTTTTAAGACGCCACATTTTTCACTGTAAAATATGTTAAAATGGTCGGCTATGAACCGAATCTAGGGTCTGTCCACATTTCAGACCAAAATGTATATGTATATGTGAGACCCAAGGAAGACATAAAATATGTTGAGCATCAAACAGCAATCAGGCTAACCTGCTTTGCACTGCCTTCTTTTTTTTTTTACATTTTACACAATAAATTGAGAAGTTCTTTTCAGTAAAATCTTCTTTTATCATAACAAACAAAAAATCACCTGCCTAATATTGTGTTATTCCCATTTTGCTGCCAAAGCAGCCCTGACCCATCGAGGCATGGAGATCCTGAAGGTGTGCCTTGGTATTTGGCACCAAGATGTCAGCAGCAGATCCTTTAAGTCCTATAAGTTGCAGGTTGGGCCTCCATGGATCACACTTGTTTGTCCAGCACATTCCACATGCTTGATTGGATTGAGATCTGGGGAATTTAGAGCCAAATCAACACCTCAAACTCAGACCAGGCTATTTTCTTCCATTTCTCCGTGGTCCAGTTCTGATGCTCTCGAGCACAGGGGTCCGCATGGGCACCCTGGCTATGCACTTTCTGTCAGAACCAGCATTAACTTCTTCAGCAATTTGAGCAGCAGGAGCTCATCTGGGACCACATGGGCCAGTCTTCGCTCCCCCCTGCATCAATGAGCCTTGGCCACCCATGACCCTGTCACGGTTCTCCACTGTGTCTTCCTTGGATCACTTTTGAGAAATACTGACCATTACAGGACCCAGTCGTCTAGCCATCATAATTTGGCCCTTGTCAAACTCGCTCAAACGGTTACGCTTGCCCATTTTTCCTGCTTCCAACCCATCAGCTTGTTAATTATTTCACCTGCTGCCTAATATATCCCTCTCACTAAAAGGTGCCATGATGAAGAGATAATTCGTGTTTTTCACTTCACCTGTTGGTGGTCATAATGTTATTCCTGATTGGTGTATGTCTACATTCTGTCTGGCAGCGAAGATGTCTAAGCTGTGAAAAATAAGTCCTGTCCTAGTCAGGCAGAAATTTAAAATGTTTTAGTGTTGTAAAAGTTTAGTATGTTTTAAAACTTTTGCAAGTCACAAACCTTAGTGTCTGGCAGTGCAAATGAGTTAGAATGTGAGCTTTTTGCACTGTGAAACAGGTAATCCCTTCCCTTTTTCTAAACAGCACAGCAGCGTTAGATAAATTTGTAAAACACCATTTTTCCACCAAAAATTGGTTTGGTAAATGGTCAATTTGTTAGTTAATTAGTGCCTTTAATTAATAAATTCAGCAACATTTCCACAACTGGATAAATAAATAAGTCAATTGGCTTGGCAAACTAAAAACAAACTAATTTAAGAAGCTAGCATTAACTCATTCAGATACATCCAGACATGTTTAATGATGTGCCTCTGCTTTTCTTTCTTTCTTTCTATCCCCTTTTTTGTGTACATATATTTATCCTTTTTTATGGCAGAGTGCTTTATTGCTGCAGCTGTTGTTTTCCATGTCATTTGTATTAGAGAATGAGGAAGCATCCTGCCATCATCCCAAAAACATGGACAACGCTGATTTATAATCCTTGTGAATAATTTGCCAAACACTGAATTGTGGCTCCCTGTACAACAACACAGGCCAATATAAAGCTCCTCATTTGAGATGACCCACGGGAGGTCTAGGACACAATCTCTTTCAGCTGGGTGTCTCTGAAGGCTGGAGTAATGACTTGCTTTTGCGAAACAAGTTACCGCATTGTCATTAGTGCTGTTCACTGTGTTTAAAAACCTACAGCTTTCTGGTTCCTATAGTGTCAAAAGTTAGATGTTCTTGTATCAGAGTTATGCATTTTCAAACATAGAAATATTTATGTGGACAGAAATGCACGCCTCATGCTTAAGCTGCTGGGTATGTTTGTTTAATTTTTTTTTTTGCATTGCTGCATAGATAAATCACTTGACACCTTTATAGTTTGTACAGTGTACTACAGAGAATAGCTTTTTCTGGAGAATTGCAGTACCTTTGTGTACATAACCATTAGGAACTCGATTTATCATCAGACAGTAATTTAAGTAATTAGGCCAGAGATAAATCAGTTTTTTTAAAGGTTCTGAGACAATCGTGCTATTGAGTAGCAGTTCATGGATATGGAAGTATCCTCAGGGCAAGGATGGTTATATTTGTCCCCCTTTAGCATGCAATTAATAAAATCACTTTTAGTTAATAAATAATTGGAAATACTAAAAAGAGATTAGTTTTTCCTGTTTTGACATTGCCTCCCAAAGTGCACCACAATTTGCCAATATATCTTATTTATTTTTCATTTGCGGCCTCTCATAGATCTCCTCCGAGGCGTGCCCTGGATGAAACAAAGCATACACCTCAATAGGTCTCAGTGGGACTGGCGGCTATCTGACTGCCTCTCAGAAGATTGACAAGTGAGCATTATTTTTCACAAGAAAGTGGCAGGCAGTCCCTTATGTGATATGAAGGCAAGTGAGAGGCTGCTCTCCATCTCTCTGCCCATGTCTTTCGCTTTTTTAACACCTCTGCTATTCAAGCAGGCCTCTGAGCATTTAAATGATCAGAATTCTGCAACATGGCTGTCTGCCCCCGTGCTGTCAAATTTGGACGGATATGTTTCAGTAAGTGAGAGAGGTGGACATGTAGGTTGTACACACACATACACAGACTCACTGACTGGCCCACTAGTCCAGCATCGCTCCTCCAGACAGGCAAACGCCTCTTGGCATAGCCAGCGTTTGAGCCAGGCAGAAAAGTGGAAAAATGTGCTCCTCGGTGGAGATGCAGTCAGTCATCCAGCTGTCCAAAAGCAGCAGCGATCGCTTTAGTGAGAGACTAGAGGGCAAAAGGCCACAGTCTTTTTATTCAACTTTCACTCATTTGTCAACTAGAGTGTAAATCAGAGACTGAACAGCATTTTATTACACAGAGTTACACAGAGAGTGAGTGCAAATAGAATCAATCTAATGAATCAAACAAGAATTCATTCTTATTTATGAGCTCTTCATCAGAAGGGTTTCTATATTCCTTATTGTGATTTGTATTTAGTCCTTATCTGAGTAAATATTCAAATATATTGCCATTTTATATATATATTAAAAAAAGTTAAATAGTAAGTGTGCTCTGGCTGATAATTGCATCATCTTTTACTCAGAATCAATGCATTTCCTTCATTTGTTATCTTCATATAGTGAACATATGTTACTACACCTAAATTTACTCAATGGTCTAATTATACACAGCCATATGACATTAAAAACACAACACAAATGTACATAGATCTTAAGTGGGACCATTTGGATACTGCTGAGCACAGATGTCACTGTCAACACATACTGATTAAAGCTGATAAGAAAATAAATAAGCCACAGGCAGTCATTGTTATTGACAATGCCATAGTGTGCCTCTAGTGAGCTGCTGCTTGCCAATTTTTATGAAAAAAAAGCACAATTTAGTTGTGGAGGGTAGATCTGTTTATGTGCCTGATGCCTGCTGGCGCTAAAAGGGAATATGGCTTCCTCCCTTGCTCTTATCGGCCATCATTTGAATAAAACATGTTGATGTGGCTATGCTAAATAGTGGCATGCTTAGGAAGTCATTTTAAGCTGAGATGGTCTGTCTAGATTTAAATAAGAGGTTAATGTTAAATTAAAGCAATCTGGGTGATAACAATGACTCAGTGTTGACAGTTGGAAAATGCTGCCTTATAAAAATGTCCCTTTTTAGCAATCATTCTGAAACAATAATCTAATTCTGGGATGTGTCACATACAAGTGAGTTCATTTGCACAGTTGATGAGTACTGTTTATTTGCCCAGTCAGACAGAGGAACAGAAAGTGACTATGCCCGCATCTGCCTGCCGTCTCTTATAGGCATCACGGTGAGGAGAAATGCTTTGTGAAGGATAAATGTGCTTGCTGACTGGGCTGCTGCCAGCGTGCATCGATCTACAAATGTTATCATTTAAGTTATCTTTTCTAGAGGCAGCTTTTTCTAGCTTCATTTTTAAAGTGATTATTACAATACCTTAATGAAATCTGTGCTCTTTTTTCTCTCACCAGACGGAATATAGATTTAGCAAATGTAAAAGTGACCGAAGATAGAGGAGAGTTTTTTATTCCGTTATTGACCCTTGACCCATGATCCTTATGTATTTCAATCACTAAATCTAAAATTTCACTGTAAGGTTGTGCTCAGACTAAAGTCATGCTTAAAATTGTGGTGAACCACATTATGTTCCTACCCCGTCATCTGGAAAGTTTTTTTGCCACAGAGCAATCTCTCATATGGTCAGCACAACATTTGTCTGTTCAGCTCAGGAGATGTCAGAACCTGCCTGACCTCCCTCTCACAAACACACTGGAGAAAGAAAATTGAAATATTAGTCACAACTAGTTTCATCTCGTGAGGAAATCCAATATCCCCAGGATATCTCCAGGAATCATCCGTTTCGCCTAGTGCATGGGACTCTGAAGAGACCTCAGAGTCCTGAAGGGGGATATGTGAGCATTACGATGGCTATGATACATGACATTGAAATTCTTAAAGCAACCTGTTCTGTGGATTTTCACAGGGGTGAAATTGAACAAATCAAATATACTGTATCTAGACAGTAATCTAAATCCTTCAAGCCCTTTTCAAACTATTTCGATATGAGATGCATTGCTAACTTTGTGTCTCCACATACACTGCTGTTGACTTTGAACCTATTGAGGCTGTCTAACGGGATAGATTGGGCTTCATTTGATGGAAAAGGTTCTCTGTCTGACTTTTCTTAATCTCTATAAAGTTGGAATCATATCCCGTTAATGGCTCCTTATTTGTTCGACTTAAGTAAACAACGACTACATTTTCTTGTGTAAGCCTAATGCAATGTGGGTTGGAGATCTGTCGAAATGATTGTTGGCAAGGTTGAAGCAAAGGAACAGCTGTACACTCCCCATGCGCGCTTCACTAGCATACAAAAGTATGTGTGAGGGAAATATATGCAAACAATCCGTTCATTGCGGCCTGGCAAAAACGTCCTTCACAGTGTCTAATTCGCAGATAGCCCACAAAGGAAGTAAGGTTTGACATGACTAATCTCCTAATTCTCTGACAAATAGATAATGTGAGCCACATTGAACAAGAGTGGGGATTGAGCCACTCCAATAGCTTCGATGTGGTACAGATAAGAATTATAATTGTCTTTTTTCTGTAGCAAAGGTCTAAATGCCAAACAAGGCTACAGTGATCAATCCAAAACAGCCTTGGACAAGGTCATGAGGAACATCAACACAAGTGCTAAGCAAAATACAAAAGACAATAATCCATAGAATGTGGTGTTTGTCTACACTTACAAACTCACTATTGTGGACTTCTTTTTGGAAGAAAGATCAAAGCCAGACTGCCAATTAATGCTGTGATAAGGGTTGTGCTTTAACTGGATGAAAGGCTCCATGATTAGAGATCATCCTTGTTTTGTGTGGCAGAGGCATGGGGGTACTTTACATTCAAAAGCACGCATGTTTACTGGCACAAAACCTTGCATGTTTTGGAGCAAAGATAGTTGTTTGAAGGTAAAAAAGACAGCTGGTTTTACCACCGAGTATCATGAGTTAACTAAGCTACACCAGCTTTGTAGCTTATGAGGTAAACTGCTCGTCTATACACTTCATGTCAAGAACTGTCAGTTTAAAAAAAAAAAATCATACATAAGGGGGGTATTGTTGTGTAATAAAGCAAACACAATATTTGTTTTTTTTTAGTCTATCATTTATTACAGGTACTGAGCTGTTATCCTGCTTTAATGACGCAAATCCTGAATATGTTTGGTCACTATACATTTATTCCATTAATACATAGATCATTTTAAAACCTTTTTCAAAACAACTTTTTTCATAAATGTATGATTAAAAAAAACTTTTTACAATATAAGGTGTGGTAGTGCACTCAAGTTTCTCTCCAACCATTAGGCTCTGTGCTACTTTCCAATGGGCACACACAGCTTCTGTATACACTGTCAACAAGCACAGCCCACAGACAGATGAAAAACATGTTAAAAATTCACAGGCGGTGCAGCATGTGACTTTTCTCTATGTCATTAGGCCGCATAGAAATGTGTCTGCTTTAAAATATGCTCTAAGTAGACTGAAATTCATCATCCTGACTGTGTTATCTTCTGTGTCATGCTGCTCATATGCTCTGCGTCTATACCACACAGAATGCAGAAGGGGGAAAAAAGAAATCTGCAATTTACAACTGTGCGGCTCCCCTGCTGTGTTTGCATGTACAGCATCAATCCATTCACAGTGGGAAAATATTACACAGTCAACACGCATGGAAACGAGAAACAAACGCAGTCAGTAACTGGTAGATTTCACCCAGTCACTAATAGAGCCTTTGTCTGAGTCTTTTCATGTTCTGTGGCTTGCCACATGTGTGATATGTCAAAGTCTTATTTCCATGTCCTGGCGCCACTTCTACTCAAGGCAAACACAAGGCGGTATGTGTTGATGATTGTCAGCAGTGGCCATTTATCAACTGTCAAGCCCATGTCCTCTGAGGAGGTAAATACAGCCAGTGAATTATGGTTGTTTTAGTCTGCAACCGGAATCCCACATGACAGCCAGCAGAAGGCCATGACAAAATCATTTATGAGGAAATAGTTTATCATGGCCACCGTAAACATTGTCCATCACACACACGAGAAAAGCAGCCGAATGGTGGCTTTGACGTTGGATTGGAGACATTTGGGAACTGAAGTGTAGGCATGAAAGTTGTAATTCAATGTGATGGAGGGAAAACATCATAATCATGATGTTTTTGTTGTGTCTCATTTGTTGAGTGTTGTATCCAGCCATGTGTGCAAGAACTGGCACTGAGTATCTGTCTGGAAAAATAGGAATTGAAAAGAAGAGACTAAAAAATCCTTGAAACACAATGTTGTCTTCTTCATAACACTTCTTTTGTTTCCCACTGTTAATTCTCACTAGCATTACTAGAAATACAATGAGGTTTTATTACTGATGTATTGGCCAGAATGATAAAAGTCAATCATACCCAACAGACATTTCACAAAATAAAAAATAATTATGTTTCTACTTTTGAACAATAAGTAATAAGTCATAGTTTATCTTAATCTAAAGCACTTTTATCATTCATTCATTTTCTACCGTTTAGTCCCGTTAGGGGTCACGTGTGACTGGAGCCTATCCCAGCTGCTTTGGGCCTGAGGTGGGGTACACCCTGGACAGTGGCCAGTTAGTCCCAGTTAGTTTTGAACTCACAACCTTCTTGCTGTGAGGCAGAGCTAACCACTCTGCCACATGCACCCCTGCACTTTTATTTAAATAGTATTTATGTATTCCATTGTGGATTTTTGTTCATCTATGTAAAAAAATACCTCTAAATGTATGTACAATTGTTGTTTTGAATATGGAAGACAGTTACTGTAAATTATATTGTATATATAGTGTATATTTTGTAGATGCCATTGTTATACTGTGTTCCATTCCTGCTACTGCCCAGGTAAAAGGTTTGCAACATGAATAGATATAGTGTATGCATTTTGAGTAAAGGAATCACAATGACTCTTCCACAGCACATCCAGCACTCTGCAAAGTGGGCCAGTCATTAACAGACTTGCCCCTTTTTCCCTGACTTTTTTCCCTGACTACATGGAAGAGTTTTGGCCTGAGACAGATTTGTGTAACAGCCCTCAGGCATTCCCAGCAAATGGCCTCAGCATATGGAGAGATGTACGCACCTGAGAGCATACAGGACGTTTTTTCAAATAGGAAGCCTTTTCTGAAAGTACTAAATGCTGCAAGGGGTAGTTAATGATGCCATGTCACACATGCAACTCAGTGCTTGGCATGAAGTATTTTCAGCTGTCACATTTAGTAACCTGCAACGTCAAAGTAAAAGGCAGGTTTGAAGTTAATGTAGGAAACGTAATGGAATGCTTCAATGTGATATAGGCAGGTCATTGGGTCGGTTGGTCATCCTCTTGCACTGTGTAAAAGAAAAAGGTTGTGTGAAATGACAATCACTTGATGGGTTTTGTCCTAATCTTCCACAGGGTTCCAATTCAAGGAATACCAGGGCTCTGATCCAGTGGCTTAAAAATAATGACTCTCCTACAGCCATCTCTTCCCTTCAAGCAACAAGTCTCACGTAACTAGTTCCATTTGCTTTGGAAGAACCGTGAAAGTCGTCCATATCTGTTTGGACAGTCCTTCTAATAACATGTTGAAAATTGGTGCGCAGACTGTCATAGTCTTGGAATGATATTCCGGATGAAGGGATCATTAATGGTGATGGAAGCTAATCAGGAGCTGACCCGTAAACGTCCAGGTATTGGTAGGAGTGTTCACTTTGGCTAACAGTAAATGGTGTGTTCAGGCATTCAAACCACTTTATATTCCATTTGTAGAATAGGATCGCTCATGCATTAAAGAATATCTTATTACTCTTGCTACTGAAGTGTCTCCACTGAGAATTGACTAAATTGAAAATAGAAAAAAAAACTTTTTATGACCTATTTCACCCAATTATGATATAAATAATACAATTTAAAAAAATATCAACTGGCCACATGGACAAGCCAAAACATGTGAGACACATTCAAAATAAATAAAAATGTTACAAACAGTAGCAGATAATATAAATTTTAGGACAAAAAATTTAAATTAATAAAACCTGACTTGTCTTGTTCTAAGATGGCAACCAAATTGTGAAAAATGACTAACTCCATAAAATATAGCTTGCTATGCAAATGCAGATCATGATCATTTTAATGAAAAACTGCATGTTTTAGGATGTTAAGGGATAAGAGACTATAAATCAACACATTGTACAATAAGTTCTCTAATGGTTATGTAGCACAGTTTATTTATGCCTTTGAAAAAAAGGGCAATGATGATTGACACAAACACACACACACACGCACACACAACACACACAAACACTTCACTCAGTGACTACATGTGGTGTTTTCACCTAACATAATTGTGCTCGCCATATGATTAGGTATTGTTACCTGTGAAGAATAACATGATTTAATAAGAGCCATATTAAGAAATAGATTGACTCTCTTCTAAGTCATTAAAGTAAATGCAAAGGCATGGATGTTTGATGTGACATGAAAAGACCAAAAGAAAACATCATTAAAGTGAGTTTACAGATTACAGTTAACAGCCTTTTTATTAAATCAGAGCTATTTTATGCAATTAAAATAAATGTCCATGGATACAGGGATTCTCACAGCTCTATATCATTTAGAGTAAAAGAAGACATCACTATCAAAAATGTGATGTGATCTTTGAAAATATGCCATTTGTCAACTTTTGTGAGCCTCACAAAAAAAAAAAGGATATTTGGATGAAGCTTTTCCCTTGTCAACCACAAATCAGAATAAAGAATCCTTGTGATTCTGTGTATATTTTTGTACATCTCATTTTATGGCATAAAGACTTATAGCATATAAAGACTCCCAAACATCGACAGAGGGAGTATGTGGATGCTCGTCATGTAATCACAGCTTTTTCATCAGCCTTCCTTCTGTAAACATTGCCATCGCTGAGCCAACCGCACAGTGATTAAGATTAAGTCCGCAGTTTGTGATGCAAACTTTCAACTGGTGCCAAAACTTTCCGTATGATCAAAAGAGACATGTTGTTTTTCTTTTTCTATCTTCATAGATATTCATCAGCCAATGACTAAAAGTAACCCATGACCCTGTGGTGATCAACTCCTGACTTGATTTGTGATTTTTGTATGTTGCATGATTTTTAATTATGTTGTAATGGCAGTTTCAAAAGTTTTTTCCAAATTAGTGTTTGGTTTTAAATCTACAGTGTTTTGCTTTTATTCAATAAATAGGCTACTTTTTTTCTGTTGACCTGTGTGCCCTGTTTTAGATGTCTGTGGGCTGGCGTTATACATCAAACACACCCTGTCCAGAACTAGTGAGTCAGATAGAAAGAAAGCAGAATAGAAAGTTGTTCGGGTCAAAGGGCCACATATTGTGAAAAAGAAAACACGATCTGCAAAACAATTTCAGAACAGTGATAAGCCCTCTTGACTCACGAGGTTATGAGGTGATTGTCAAAGTAGTATCTGCGTCATGTTCGCCGGGAATAGGCTCCTGACCCCACATTAACAAAGATAAGTTTGCAAAGAGAATTTAACTGAATGAATGATATGATGCCCTCATGTGGAACCAAAGTTAAGCCATGGGTACTGATTGCCTGTCTTGGCACACCTGCGGGCGCCATGTTGCTCAGGTCAGGTGAGTATTTATTCAGGACTATAATTGCTTCTTCTCTCTGGGCCTGCTGCCTTCCTGAAGTCCAGTCGCCTCCAGCATCTGTGACACGCTGCCCGTGTCCTTTTTGGTTTGGTTTGTGTTTAGTTATGGTATAATTTGGTTTAGCAGTCTGCCTTTCAGTTTAGTTATGCTCATACATACAGAGACATTTTGTTTATTTCTGCACTTTACAACACACACATTATGCACATTTACACATCTCAAATTGTATTATACTTTCTTAATCTTAATTTGAGTAATTGATTAATAAAAATATTTTGTATTAAATCTTAAGTTTGCTTGGTGTCCCCTTTTTGGTTTACGATCCCTTGAGCCAGGGTCCGTAACAATGGCTATCTTTAATGCATTTGTCAAATGGTCACATTCATCTTAATGAATGCATCAACTGGTGTCAGATGTAGTATTTATGTATTATGTATTAATGTTCTGTGAGGGCAATTAGAATATTTATTTTACTCTGCTTTAAACCTTGAACATGGGGTGGATGACATAATATGATTGTTGGCACTTGCCAGAACTAAATGATTTATTTATGTATTTCTTTAAAAAGGCTACATATGTGTGCAAAGTATGAAGGCATTTACTGAGATAGATAAATGGGATGAGCTTAGACTAATGGCCCCTAACCTACAATGATGAGTGTCTTCATCCGTCAAGGCCTTGTTGATGAAAGCTTAAGGCTCCGCTAAGATCTTTGCCATTACGGCACAAAGACCATCTGTCTGTTAAGGGAGATCGAAGCCCCTGGACTGGGTCTCTGCCAGTGCCGCTCCAGGGGAGAACTCTGAACAAATGGGTGCCGAAAAGCCAGCAGGATTTATGGTCTAAAATGGAAGGAGCAGGAGGGGGAAAGAAGACAGATTTTCATTCATTTATGAGGCAATAGCACAGCAAAGTTGTGTTGTCAGCAGGAGCAGATGAGAACTGGCAAGCTGCCGTTGGAAGCTAAGAAATGTCCACACAAAGTGATCAATAGATGTTTGATAAGGGGTACATGGCCTCGAATGTGGCTTCTCTTTCATGTTGTGCATCCGGTACACACATGTCCACATGTCATGGAGGTTACTCATCAGAGCACATTGTGATGACAGTGGGGCTAGTCATTGCTCTGATCTCCAAAACAAATAATCCAACTCAGACACTCATTAAAACTTTCATAAAAGAACTCTTAATATTGATATCCACATTATTACATAAACGGCCTTCTATTAAACCTATAGAAGACTTTTCTGCGCACTTTTCTTACTATTCAGTTTTGTCAGTTTTAGATCAACAAACGTCAAAGTAGTAGTAGCACTTTAAAACGATTATTCTAGGTTTTTAATAAGCATTGTTGGCCTTATTCACAGTCATTTTATACTTGATACATCTTGATCCACTAAAATAAGGCCAGTTTTAGACTACTAAAATAAAGGAAAAAGACTATTATGCTAAACAAGTCCCTTTGAACTGCCTGGTTTTGTAAATGATAAGTTATTTTTTTCTTTTGTGAATTTTTCTTTGCTGCTTGCCGTAATACAGTATATTGTGTTCATTACATTTTTTCTTTAAATTGTTTAAATGATGTATGATTGAACATACATCCACTAGACAGGAGTTCACCCCCATCAGCAAACCTAAATAGTATATACAAGCATGAGCGTTTGCCATGAACCGTTTCAGATGTATGGCTCTCTCTGGAGTATTTAAATCCAGCTGAGATGACTGATGGCCACAGCTGCCACGCCAGCCGCACTAACATGTCCTTCTCGCTAAAAGCCAACATCGCAGCCCTTTTTAGGAGCAAAGATTTGGTAAATAAGTGCAGTGAAGCAGTGAAGACGAATTGGTCCTATCACCAAAATTCATTTATCTTTCCAGCCACTGGTTTATTTAATTCCTTATCTACAAAAAGGGGACATTATTGCTATCTGTGCAGCTGCTGTTTACTTTCACACTGATGATGCCCACCAACATGGCCAAGAGGGTGCCCTCAATTCAACTAAGCACCTTAGTATTTGAATGTAACAATACTTAATAGTACTTCTGTAAAAACCTGTAAATGAAATGGACTAAACATTTATTACATATTGATAATAATTTAGACATTACATTATAAATCTGCTCTTAAAGTCTACTTCTTGCCATGCATTCTCAAATAAGCACGTCATTGCAGCTTATATTCACTGTGCAATTGTTTATTTCACACATTGATATTTTTATATAGGTGTTGTAGTAACATATCAAGACATTGCATTTCTATTTAAATATTATCTAAAATTTAATTTGTATGTTTAATACATGACCTGGCACTTACACTACAGCTCAAATAAAAAACTAAATCTGTCAGAAATGTAATCTTAGCATAATTATCAAAGATTTTTCTCTTTTTAACATAGAGCTTTACTGTGACTTAGGCCGAGGATTACAGCAAAAGATCTGATCCGACACTTTCCTTCCTGTTATTATGGAGCCTTTTGTCCCAGCTGCTTTATCTGTTATAATGCGCTCATCACACGGTTTCAGACACTTTCCAAACCTTTTTATCTAATTACCATGCATGGGAGCCGTATTTCAGGCCACCTTGGTAGACCGTTACACACAGGCTTCAGAGAGAAACTTGACTGCTGTTTCTGTGATCAGACCCAGAATATCCACTCAGCCAGACCTCAGTTTTACAGCTTCCAGGCTCAATTGGAAGTGCATTTAAAACAGATAATGGTCCATGGCAGAAAAAAGACAGGAAGTCCTGCAAGTATAGTTTGGTCCAACAGTGCTGTGTCTGTTTTTGTGTGGAAACGGGAGTTAGAGATATATCTCTTACAGATGTTTTCTTTATTGCTCACATCTGTATGATGTGATAGCAGGCTTTCATGCTCTCAAAAAGAGAGATTTTTCAATCTACCACCTCCGATGCAAGCAATATGTGAGCATGAACCAGCACTGGGTCAGTGTGCTCCAATATGTCTCCACTGCTGTTGGGCTTTATGGAAAAAAGTTAACTTTAATGAGTAGATGAATTAATTTGAATTAACAAAACACTAACATTTTATTTAGAATAAAAAATGAAATGTTTTGCAGTAAAGTTGACCATTGTAACATGGTTAAAAGCAGTAAAGGACGTTTTAACGTCACCATTTGATTTGTACGTTGAATAAAAACTTGAAAATCACCTGTGATTACGACTCAATCACAGACCAACACTCTGTATCAGGTACACTTCATAAAACATTCATAACACTTTTCGAGGCAGTTGTAGCCCGAGGCTCTCAAGGTTTGTCTTTGTAACAATTTGATAACACTGGTCACACTACGTTGTGTGTCCTTGAGTGGCCACAAGGGCAAGAGACTTCTTTCCTAAGTCCATACAGATGAAGAAGAAAAGTGTCTGGCTGCAGAGTCACTGCGATAGTTTTGAGTGACAAGGTTGACAATTCTCAGAGTGCATTATTAAATATTACCTTTGAAGGAAGTGAAAGTGCAGCAATACATTTGTTGCAGAATAGTGTCGAGAGTTTATGAAGGTACCAATAGATGTATTTAATGCAATCATCCATCGTGGAAGTGAGGGAATGATTCATACGGCGTTACAAAATGCAATGAAATGTTATTGGATATATAAAATTCTAATACATGTGCATAATATGTCATTGTCTGTGCATTGTAGCTCACATACAGCGTCTGTGCACTCCTAATTTCACTGTTAACCCTTTCACAATTAGCTTGCAAAGCTGTTATCATGGTAACTGATGACTTTGTGAATCCAATAAGTAAGCAGCTTAGAGAAGGGAGTGTATAGCTGTGCCGGCGCAAATCTACTTATCAATCACAAATTGGATTAATCTTCAACAACAAAACAAAAAGACATAGTGCAGCTCAGTGAAAACTACACTGCCTGTGTATCTTTGAAACTTATTAAGCTCAGAAAGTGAACATTTTTCATATGTCCCTCTACCACATCTTTTGACTAAAGTGTTCTTTTCCATTTTACACCAGTGCTCTTTAAAACTCTACAATATGAAAGTTTGACCGCAGGCTCTTATTGATTGACTTACTTTACTGTATAATAAACTTTTCAATTATTATTATTTTTTTTATTCCCCATAGCTGTTAGATAGTAATTAAGTTAATATTGAAAATCAAGCTCTAGCCGCTCAAAATTCATCTTCGATCGCGTCTTCACTTGTCCTCACACACTCTCTTCAAAACAGTGTGTGTAATATTAATATTTACTAAAAATGAAATATAGCTATAAATGTTCTCTCCCACATAAAATATTATGTATCAACTTGACCTCTGAATGTGTGGGCGCTTTCTGCAATATGTGGAAGAGTAAAGCAAATATATTGAGACAATCCTAATATTCATACATTTTTAAAGAGAAGAATAATAGTTAGGCCTTGCACCAAACTGATTAAAACATGAATTTGAATTAATTTGTTTATCCATCCATCCATCCATTTTCTACCGGTTATACGGGGACTAAGCAGATACATCCAGACTTTAATTTGTTTAGTGGTTGAAATAATTTTCCCAATGGGCGCACAGGACAATGCCACAATTTAATTTATTGTATTTCTATAGTTATGAAGATTTTCACTAGTTCAATAAATTAAATTTAAATTTTATTTAAAATATAAAATAAAATATTGTCCTGGGAGTGATTTTTTGTGTCAGAAAATTGCAAAATAAAAAAATAACATGATTTATTTTTTATTAAATAGATATAGCTCACATATGTATAATTCTTAACTTATGTTTGTTTTGATAATTTTGTGTGTGTGATAGTTCATGTGTTCTTGTGTAAGGACAACTGTTTAATGACAGAACAAATATTAGACCAAATTTTTCTGTGTGAGCATATTTATAAAATATTTTTCTGATGATTTCTCTTACCTGGGCCTCTTCAGGAACTTTACAGTAACTTTTCTTCAAGTTGAGTACTTTAACAATATCTATTCATCTGCCCAGAGTGCAGTGGCCTAAAAAATCAATGGGGCTGAGAGCAGTTGTGAAGGGTTGATCACCTTACGTCGACCGGAGCCTTGTTCTCAATCAATGAGTTTGATGTTGGTTCAGTTGCTGGGAACGATTGATTTGTGGGAGAAGTAATTGGTCTCATTTGACAGTGAAGCAGGTTGGATTCAAGAGAGTCGGACCGGGGAAGTGCAGCACCGGATGAGGAGTGGATCATGTGTGCTCATGTCCTGGAGAAAAGAACACCATCTTCCACTCAAGAGTAGAATAGATTTTGGATATTTGCCCTGAACGCTTTGATCTTTTGTTTTTTGTTTTTTTTTAGGTTTAAACTAACCAAGTTTAAAACAGGCAGAACCATAATAATTGAAGGGCGACTACACTTGTGTACATATACGTTACAAATTTGAACTGTATAAAAGGGAGTATTAAATCAGAATGGAATACATTATTTTCAATGACATTTTTTAATATTTGAATAATTTGGCTTTATCCTTTGTTTTCTCATTCCATAATTACCAAAGGTCAATAAGTTAAATATTGGATTCACTGCTGTAATTATGATATTGAATCATTGACTAATGCAAATTTGGATCTTTTTTCAGTAAACTGCTTATGACTTCAGACTAGTGCATGATCTCTCTTTGCCTCCATCTTAATTTGTCAAACAAAATTAGGATTAGGATTACCTATGGAAAAAAATGAGATGCAATTAACCTCAAAGAGTAACATTAGCTCGACTTTACAGCAAAAGAGAACTATAAATGATGAAACCCTTTGAATTGTCTGTGCAGCTAATGATGTCAAAAGCAAAGATGAGCAGGATGTTTACATGTTGTTGAGCAGATTTAGTTGTACCTCAAATCGGTCTTTGCAGGAGTTTTTTGTGAAGTATCTCTAATTTTTGTGCTTTGGGTGCAGATTCGACAATGGCTTGGTAATTTTCTTTCTAATTCCTTTTGTCCTCAGGCAAACACTGTTTGTACGTGCATAGCCATCTCACTCTTCTCCAAAATTGCTGTCTCCTTCCACTCCATGCACATATCCAGCTAATTAAACAAAGCACACGATTTGATTAAACAAGTAAATTGTGCTAGTCTGTGTTTGTGATAATTAGGATAACACAGAGTTTCCTTAGGAACATTAACTGTGATGGATGTTTTATTCCTAACGTGGAGCGGTTGTGTCTTAACAACAGAAGTGGATATCAGCTTACAAACACTGTCAAGTTCTTTCACAAGCAGCTCTTTCACTAAAACAAGACGTACTGGCGAGGTCAGCCTTGGTCATTAGATAAAAAGTATTCTTTTAATTAATCCTTTTTTACAATGTATTAACTTACTGTTTAGTTCGACAGGCCCTAGGTTTCAGAAGGACAAGCAGAGATTCAATAGACAATCCTAATATTCATAAATTTTTAAAGAGAAGAATAATAGTTAGGCCTTGCACCAAACTGATTAAAACTTGAATTTGAATTAATTTGTTTATCCATCCATTTTCTACCGGTTATCTGGGGCCGGGTCACGGGAGCAGCAGTCTAAGCAGAGACGCCCAGACTTTAATTTGTTTAGTGGTAGAAATAATTTATCCAATGGGCGCACAGTTTGCCAAATACAATTTAATTTATTGTATTTCTATAGTTATGAAGATTTTCACTAGTTCAATAAATTAAATTAACATTTTATTTGAAAATATAAAATAAAATATTGTCCTGGGAGTGATTTTTTTTGTGTCAGAATGCAAAATAAAAAAATAACTTTTTATAATTTTTTAATAAATAGATATAGCTCACATATGTGTAATTCTTAAGTCATTTATTCCGTTTGTTTTGATAATTTTGTGTGTGTGATAGTTCATGTGTTCTTGTGTAAGGACAACTGTTTACTGACAGAACAAATATTAGACCAGTTTTATTTAAAGTTTGTCTTTAAATTAATTATTTCTGTGTGAGCATGTGGAACACATTTTGTTCTTGTTTGTTTCCATTGAGCGTGGAAAAAAAGGAACTGGTAAAGCAGAGAGAGTTGGACCTGTTGGGTGGTGGGTAGTAGAAGCAGGACCTGATTAAAGACTGTCTTTGTTATGCAATTAGCTGGGAGAGAGAAAGGCCGCTGCGCGGCTGCTGCGATGGAGAGCAGCTGGCCTGAGGTTTTCTAATTGCCTGCTCGGATGGTTTCCAGGCCTCTTCCTCAGGAGCTCACACCCGTAATGGCACAGATGTTTACTGCCCGCTACAGTGCTATAGAAGCTACATGGTAACCACTGTCTGTTCCTCCTGTAGTGATCCAGCGACACCTCAGCCTCTCGGGAATGCAGGATACCCACCATGATCCGATGGGCTCAGCTGCTGCTGCAAGAAAAGCCTCTATTTATAGAGTGGACTGTTCATCCTTGAATCAGTGTGTTTTTATTTCAAATGGATAAATTATATCCACTATATTTTGTCTTTTTTTCAAATTTCTTAATTTGTGACTCAGGTCTGTTGTTCATTTTGATCTCGTATTATTGACTTTAGATCCTGTTTGAAGTCTCTCCATAGACTGAAGGCTGGAATTAATGCTCTGCCCTGTTCTCCACTGAAGGGGGATTTGTTAACACCAGACCAACATCCAGCATCTTCAAATTAAGTTTTAATATAAACATCATATTTTTTAGACAGAAATAAAAAAAAAATTATATATAATTTTAGACCCACATATTTATTTATATATATATATATATATATATTTATTTATTTATTTACACCATTCTCTAAGTGTAGTCCTGGCTCAACTATATAAAGGAGGTTGATAAATTTGGTAAAGAAACAGTCATAAAATGTTTTACTAAACACCATCTTTGTGAATCCCTTTCCCAAGCAATCAAAGCCTTTGAAACTAAATTAAGTTGAATTTGCACACATTTTTATGGTCTATAACAAGACAGATCAGCTCTAATTTGGATGTTAAACAGGGAGCATCCACGTAAACCATGGCAGCCTAAAGTTTCATGGATTCTGTTAGTCTATTAGCATCTCTATCTTTGGCTGTGCCTCTTTTTAGGCCACCTGCATGTTGAGAGAGAGGACGTGCATCTTCGCCTTGTATTTTTGTGTGTGTGGTGAGAGAAAGGGAGACGGGACATCCACATCTGCAGCTCGCAAAGCCGGAGGTGTGCAGGTGTTTTGAATTTTTTTTTTTATGGAGGAAGATCTCTAACACTGTAATCATTTGCACTACCTCATCAAAATTATTCTTCTGGCAGCGAGTGGTGTCAGTGCTTATTTTAATATTGCGCTGGCTAGCATTACCCTTACAGCACACACACCTGCTGTACAAGGAATCAGCCAAACACCTGCATCTTACTGTCTCCCTAGGTCTGCAGAGTCTTCCCTGATGGAGTGTGTGCATCCTCATCTTCGCTCTTTTCTCATTTCCATCCGACTCACAGCTTATGGGACTCGGACACATTTTGATGGCGAACACCCACCTCCACACTCACAGACATACACCCATGTATAAACCCACACACAGCTCTCAATCTTTGTAGCTTTTGCAGATATTAAAAAGAAAAAAAGCAGCTGGGTCTATGCAGAATAATGAGGTCAAAGCCATTCTAATAAGTCTGGGGGATGAGCCCAATGCGACCAGGCCAGGAGGTATGAGAAATGAGGAGAAAAGGAATAAAAAGAGAGCAGTATTTTAGGACAAATAAAGTTATTGGTGAAAGGAGGGAAGTTGTCGAAGTCTCTTCAAGACTGGCTTTGGCACAAAAGCTTTGATTGGACTAAAGAACCTGGATTCCTTCAAGTCTAGTCAATCAAGTGGATTTACACTTATTTGCTAACTATATAATACTCTATGGGTGTTTTGTTTGTGCTATGTTGGTGACGTTACACAACTTGCAATCTACACTATTTATTCACATCTATACTGTACATATGCATAGTCTAGTTTGTTTAGATATAGCATTAATCTACATATATATCAATCTATTTTTAGTTTATTTGGTTTGCATAGTTTAATCTTTACATATGTATAGTCTATTTTAGATGATCTTGTCTTAGAAAAGTTTTTAATTTAATTTAATTTTTGTTCTGGCCAGGTTGGCTTTTTACTTGTGTGATACTGCTCTACTGTACATCTGCTTTTGCAAAATGCAATTCCCCCATTGTTGGACTAATAAAGGTTTTTGTTGTTTCCTTTTTCTTTTCTTTTTGATGCATCTCAAAAAAAGAAAATAAACCATACAAACACCTTATACACACACACACACACACACACACACACACACACACACACACACACACATAGTAGAAATAGGTTATTTCCATTATGTATATATATATATATATTTAATTATTAAAATATTGTGTAGGAAATGTGCATTTTTGTTACAAGTTGAAATGTTCTTTGTTTTGAAGGCATGCAAATCAAATGCTAAGTAAAATTGATATGCAGAAGTAAATACTTACATTTATCCTCCCTTATGTTTAAACAATAATTAACTAAGATTAGTCTCTATACTCGGTCGTTTTAATAACATTAAGAAGAGTTTGGGGTTTTCGCTGTCACGTGAAACCATTAATCATTTGAAATGCAATAGTCTGAAGTGTCTATTCACAATCCTAAAAAGCAGCTGGGCCGAGTGGCAGGGTCCCATAGATGTATAGAATAATAGTATCCACCCACTGCTTGTCACCCCACCAGTAGAATAAAGTCTCATGTCAGTGCCAAAGATTGAGCCAACAGCTTTCCAGTTGTTAGACAGGCCCTACTACCTATGGGGCAATCTGCCAGCCAAAAGCTGTACCCTCATAAGGTTGATTCTATCGAAATCGAGGGCGTAATTTACCCTGTGCAGTGTCTGTGAATCGAACAGGAGGCAAGGGCTGTCAAATCCATCCCTGCCATGATAAATAGCCATTTACTGTGGAATGGCAGGAGGATAGGGCAGGTATACACGCTGAGACGCTCACTATGTCTTTCTGGAAATGTTTTCTCAGACAGCCGCCGTGCTCTAACCCAGTCTCAGACGGCATGTTTCTCCTACACTTGGCACTTGCCATAGACTTTGACAGACTATCCATTGCTCTATGTCACAATATTCGGGCCACATCTACATAACGTTGCACTGTTTTAGTAGGAATTATACAGTATAATGCATCCTAAAAACAGTAGCAGCATTTTCAAAACATTATGTATCATGAACAAAGCCCTGGGCTGCAGTACATTAAATGTACTAACAGGAAGAACACAAATCTATATTATAGAATTATATTTTAAAACCGTTTGAAAATGCTGCTTCTTATGTTTAACCTTGTGTATTGTAAAATATCTGTGACAAATGGTGTGTTGCTGTTTTAATTGGTATGAAAATCATAGTATCAAGTTTCAATCAAGTTTAAGATTACTGCAAAATGACAAATGACAATAAAACAATGTAAATTATTTTAAAGAAATAAAAAAAGAATCAGTAGTGAGTACTGAATAGTATATATTTTGCACTAGTAAGATTGACATAAATCAGATTTTTTTTCAAGGCTTTACTGACAGTAGACAGTAGGTTGACAGGAAACAGGGCGAGAGAGGGAGTTGACACTGGGTTAGGGCTGTGACCCATCCGAGATTTGAACCGGGCCTCCTATATTCTTTGCGCTCAATTTGAAATGAAAAAAAGGTATAAGTAAAAGCATCTGGACTCAGTTTTCAAGGTGAAGATGTTATCTTTTTTTCAAGATGACCTGGAATACTGAGAACCTTCACAGACATCTCAATTTGAAATAATATATTATTTTCATTATTCTGACAGCGCCCCAAATGACTGACCTGACACTAAGAAGCCACACTCTTCCTATGGTCAATAGGCTCTAGTCACTTACCGTTGTTTGAGTTATTTAATTCCGACGCAATTACACTGGCCTTTTATGTACTTTCATGTTCAAACTAGGATCAAACCAAATACATTTATAATGCAGATGGATATTTTACAGTCATAGTTTTGTTGTCTAGTGCCACAACATTTTGAATACATTAATAACATCATCTGGAATCACTCATGGCCTGTATCTATGTGAATTTATTTGAGTCAGAATGTAGAAACCAATCAAATGATATATCAAACTACATAAGTTTTAAATTGCTAAGGCCCTTTCCTATTGCCTATCTTTAGCTTGTGTCCCCTGTGGTCCTGTTTTTAATGACAAAGATGGCTACCAAATGCCTGCCGAGCCTCCTGAGGAAAGAGGAAAACAATCTGTGGACAAACAGACAAGGATACATGTGCGCACATCCACACAGCAGTGTTGGTTCTGTGTTCGACACCTTTTAAGACAGCTGCTTCTCGCGCTACTGGAGCACGCACAGACATGACAGATTTTCAGGTTCAGAAATGGTTGTGGTAAAGTGTGAAAGAAGGTTTTCATATTGTTTAACACTAGGCTTTATTGTAATGTTTATTCTTGAAGAGTTTTGCAGTCAGTCAAAAGTTTAAAATGTACTAAATAAAAGCAACAAAATAAACACACAGCTCACAGATTTTTTTTATCTGTGCTTTAGCTTTATTGCTAAAAACAGTTTTCTAACTCCAAACAGAAAAGGTGAGAGAGCTTTACCAGTTTTCAAAATTTCACGTCACAATTTTGCTCACATTTAATCTACTGTAGTGTAGTGAACAAATGCAGTGCTTTTAATTCACAAAGGAAGAGACCTATGACTCTAAAAGCACGTCTGCATTCTTTTTTTCTTGGCATTGATTAATGAACAATTTGAACAATTAATGAACATTTTCATTTATGGAAATAAAGGAATATTGTTATAAGTGATTCAACAAAATAAAACCTAATAGAACCTTCTAGCTCTCACACAAACGCTGCCGTTTCAGATGGCTTATATCTGATTTCCTCTGAACGTCTGATGTGTGTCTCAACTCTCTAAATGCTCATTTCGGGTGTGAGAGGTTAAGAGTCCACCCCGCAGCAGGATCCCAGACCAGAGGCAGCATTAAACATATGGAGACGTATAATGTCACATGGCAGTTCAGGATATACAGCCACTCAACGGCCACTGTGCTTGTATAAAGTTTGCCATGAATTTCCATTTGTGGCCAAACTTGGGGGAAATCCATAGACACTTCAATGTGCTGTTAGTCTTTCTAACTAAACACCCTTTAGAATACCACAGGTGGGCATTTTAGAGTAAATCAAGTTGATATTTATGGCAACTATTTTCGGGGGAAATATGTTTTCTCCTTAGGGAAACATTGGTTATCCCCAGACAGAGAGCATGGTTGTAATATATCCAACTGAAAAAGAGGAGAGTTTCCACAGCTGCACTATTTTGCAGCCATCCCAGAATGGTAGAATTGCAAAACAGTCTTTCCAGTCTTTTCACATTGCAATCAAACAGAATTGTAGTTTGAGTCTTGGAGCGCCAAGAAAAGAATAATAATACTGGACTGTAAATCCAATGCTCATTTGTGACACATTTTAGATGGATATTCACAACTCTGTCCTGGTCAGCTCCAGGCCACCTGTTATGTCAATGACGGATGCCAGGCTAAGCACTGTGCTACAAGCTGAAATGTACACTATACGAGTACTATTCAGATTGTAAATGGTTTGGAGTGTGTGTTTGTCGTAGATCCTTACCGTCACCCACTGTGCACCCAAGAGCAGTGAGCGCACATGGACAAAAAATATTCTCCCCAACACACAAACCCATACCCACAGCCAATTTACTCCAGCGATTCTTTATTCAGTATTCACTTCTCATGCATTGGTTTAAGATAAAGTTTCTCACTCAAAAACTCAATAACTTCTCACACACCTCCTCACACTCCCACTTAAAGATTACTTTTGTTTTCCATTGCCCACTTACCAAACAGGTTATCTAATCACATCAGGCAAACTTCATTCTGTTTTTAAAATAATGACAAAGGACATTCCCAGATCATGTCCTAATTTACTTTTAGTTTTTTGCATCTTCAGACAATTTGCTGTGGTATTAAAAAGGAAAGCAAGTGCACCCAAATCAACTGTGTATTTCTTCTTTGAAACATTTATGAGGTAGCTTCTGCTCAAGTTGTATTGTTAGGATTCATTCTGCACGGTCGTTCTAGAAAGCTTGACGCATTGCCTTGAAATTCATTTATTGGGCGCCTTCCCTTTTTAATCTGAAATTGAGCAAAGCATGAACTGTGAAGAATTAACGGCAGCTAATATTGAAGCTGTTATCATGTTTGATAGTAAAAAAGTGTGATTTTTGATAGAAACTGCTCCAATATGTCTTGTGGAAGAACGTATATACACCAATGTCCTCACACAGGAGCTGTTTGTAGAGAAACCTGCTTGTTAGTTTTGTTAGCTTTTGCTTCTCCACCATTCTGTCAAAACAGACAAAGAGATTCACACCAGACATGCTGTATGTGTATATGTGTATGTGTGTATGTGTGTGTGTGTGTGTGTGTGTGTGTCTCCTTGGAAGAAAATGTGTTTGATGATAGTATTAACCAGACAGCTGAGCAAGGCTGGCACTGCAGAAATCCACATAATATAACTTCCAGTGCAGTCAAAGTTTCCCTCAAGCACATATAAGTGGCAAATGGCAAACATGATATAATACAGAGCTGAAAGTTCTTTTTCATGGCATAATTCAGAGCAGCCCAGACAAGCCTTGATTTATTTTTCCGCTTCCGTTTAAATGAGATATTGATTTTCAAGTGAGTTCCTTTCATTGCAGTGTACCTGTGTACCACATCTCTACTGGTTGTTTCCACAAAAGCACTAATCATCATAATAGCTCTGAGAAAAGCTCTTTGCCTAAAAGTGGATGAGCTTCTTGTGATTTAGTGATTAGTATGTATTATGGGTCTTAATACTGGGTTCATTATTAGATCAATTACAATCTTTCAGGTGGATGTGTTTATCTGGGCTCCACCTCCTTCTATCCTGTGTTATCATTTAGTCCTCTTAATACTTTTTAAGCTGTGTCAAAGTTCAGTGGCGTTTGGTGACAGAGATGGACTGAGCAGGTAATCTTCCTGAGCAATCTTCTGAGACACTCTGTCAGTGATACCCCCAAGCAGTGGTCGCCTCTTTTCCTGTTTCCTTCCTGGACACTGACAGGTGAAAAGACTGGATAAGTCCTATAGCGAGTAGCGCCCTATCTACTCAGATCGGTCGCCAAGAGGGTGTGCTTCTGTATAAAAGTCTGTCAAGGTCACTTTCAGCATTGTTGGCTGTGAAAACTACTGGCAATGTTCCCTTAACAATAGAGCAACAACAAGGCATTTCAAGTCAGAAAATATATTATATATACAGTATACATATTTATTTGAGGTGTGGATTCTCCTGACATGATTCTCCTGTCATGTTTAATGATTTTTTTACAAAAGTATGAGTAAATTTAATTGTTTATGTTAAATTGTTAAATTCTTAAACATGCTGTGTGTGACTTTTTATTCTTTAATTTTTGGCTGCTACAGCTTTAACAGGTCAATTATAATATACACAATTTCTGACTAAGAAACCGCATGCAAAAAAAACCTGTATGCAGTAAAACATGTTTGTGTTTTACTTGTTGATGTATTTGGTTTGTTTTGACATCATTCTCTAATTAATAATAATGGATTCAATTTATATCGCGCTTTTTTCCCAAGTGACTCAAAGCACTCACATTGTTCATTCACAGAGACGTGGCAGCCATATTGCCCTTATGGCCTCTCCGACCACCACAGAACATACTCACCCATTCATACAGGCAAGGTGAGTGATGTGTTACGCAGAAGCCTGTTAAGTAAAACTTAAAAATACAAAAGAGTTTAATAAAACATAAATGGAGGTTCAGGTTTACTGTGTGTAAAGTTTTCACTAATGTACTTTACTTTTAGTAACCAAGGCCACCTTAACTTTGTTGAGTTAACAACAATTTTACAAATATATTTATCTTTGTTTTGAAAATCCAGTCTCTGAACACTGTAGCATCAATTAATACATGGCTGATGAAGGGGAAGGGAATGGCAGCCAAAACTCTGATTGGATTCACTTTGTTTTGGAGTCCATTAATGAAGCGCTTTCATTTAGCTGGCAGACAACTTTGCACGTGACCTTTGGCTGTGACCTGCTCCCATATATTGAGCAATGTTTGAGGATCTGAGCCGAGAATACCTCTTCAAGGGATATTAATATTCACAGAGGATGCTGTCCTCTGCTGCACTAATCTGCATGAGATCTGACTTCCTTTCATTAATCAAGACAAGCATGCCCCGGTGCATCAGTGTTGTTTACCTTCAGAGTTTGTTGTTTTCCAAGCTTGTTGACTTGAGGCAAACAGCATAAATCACATAACAACACATGACTTCACTTAACTACCTGCTCCGATGTCTGCCATGTCACATACAGGCTTGCTATATCAGGAGGATTAACAAGAGCCATGGCTATGATTAAGTTGGGATTTTATTCATCTATGTGTTATTAAAATATTAAAACCTCAAAAAGCTGTTATAAGTATGATATCATAACCCTTGTCATAGCACCTAAATCTGTGTAGTTATTATTGATATAATATCAAAGTTTTATATAGGTTTTATAAGTTTAACCTTCAACCATTCTATGATGAGTCTTTTTAATACCACTTACTCTCCTATTTCTCTTTCTAATAATAAACTGACAACATCTTCCAAAATTAAACTCTGTTACTGAATGAAAGTATACATATAACATTACTTGTACATAACTTTTTGAATACCACTGGGAAAGGGTAACATTTCAAACGTTTGCCCTTTGGTTACAATTTATAAGAAATGTGAAGTTAATCTCTTCTTATACTCAATAAAAATAGGATATAGAACCTTATTTTTTAATGGAAGTACACAAAGATTAGTAACCGGTATGTTCTAGCTACATTAAATGAACCCAATAGAGTAGTTTAAAGTTACCATTTAATTGGCAGCTTGCACATTGTCCACAGGTTATGTTTCATATCTCGTGTCAGCATTCATACATTTATTGCAGCTCTGCCTCCCATACAAGTTGTGTAATATAATTTTCAGCTGCAATTGTGTTCTTCTCTAGAATATATGCCCACAGTACAGTTTGCCTTGTCTTTAAATGTCTAATGGCACTTCATGAGAACTTGAAAAAAAAAAGCTCACTTTCAGACGTTATACCGAAAGTGAGGGCATAGTTATTTCCGACAGATGATTCAACAGATGCCAGGCATTTCTGTTATTGCAATAATCAGAGTGTTATGCTGCTTCCTGAATGACTGTCTTTGTGCAGATGTGAGTTTTCAACAGTGTATGACAGAGGGGACCAGTGTCATTTATCACTTAGCACTCGGCAAAGAGAGGCACTTTTTCTTCGCTGTCGCTGTAAACCCGCTGCACTTCACTTGTAACAAGCAAGGTCAACTGCACCAAATTGGCCTCCCACACAGTCCTCACTCATAAGTGTTATAACAATAATATGGAAAATCACCTGCTAGACAAACTCCAGAGTGACAGTTATACATCTGCACTGCCGATTAATGACAATTTTATTGTCATTTAGATCAGTTCTAATGTTTTCTGCCATCTTTTTTATTCAAAATCTGTTTCTGTGTTGTTACAAATGAACAACTTTAATTCATATATTATGTGGTTGCAAGGCCATGTAACATGTACAGCAAACTTTTATGCTGGTTCCCAAGACTGGTTCCATTTTATTTGAAAAGTGAGTCCCAGGGACAGATGCTAGAGCACATTATAGCAGTCTTATTAATCCATTACATCACTCAGGCCCTTTGGGAAGTCTGCTATGAGCTCAATAATTTTAGAAATATGGGCAAAACAGCTGAGGATGAAAGGACTTATATGGGCGAAACACACTGCAGAGAAAGGAGAACTAGTCTTCTATTGAGTGTTAACTTCAGGAAAGTCATAAATTAAACACCCCACATTTTATTACTCCAGAAATGGAATTAAAGTATAAATTCTTCCCTTTTACCTTTTGATATGTTCTCTCATTAAGAAAGAGCTAAAATTACACCTCCTGCTGCTCGGTGCTCTCTTAGCAATTGTTCTTTTACAGTGTTGTGCTTTCAAGGCAAGAGTGTAATCAAAATCCTGAGCATTGCAATTAGATACAATGGCTTTCCCTATCCCTGTGTGGGCTTCTGCCGAACAGAGCGCAGAGGGGAAAGGCGGACTGAATATTTTGTGTCTGCATTAAAGGAGCGTGCGTAATCTGGCCTGTATTGTGAGAGAGCACTTCACAGACCACTGGCCATGAATAGCCTTTGTTTTGGGAAACTGCTTTTAAAGTTCTCACAAATACTTGATTAAAGTGCAACATTTGGAGGCTCTCAAAAAGGAAAGAGGGCAGGAGAAACAAAACAAGGCCGATCTGTAGCAGAAAGATCAAACAAAAACAATCCTGTATTATCCTGCCTTGAAATAAACATGTATATTACACACCCTGGTTTACATTTAATTCTTACATATACATATATATATATATATATACAGTATATATAGGTCTAAACAAAAAACAAAGGTGCTCTGCCATAATAGAGACAGAAACTGAGACTTGACATCCCCTTGACATTTTTAAAGCTGTATGCGCTGACCTTTGATTGCTCCTTATTTCCTGTGGTGGAGGTCTGTTATGTGATGATGTATTTTTAGGAAGGAACACACATAAGTCAGGCCCTTTTTCTTATTTTTTTTTTTACTTGTCTCAGAGTGGGAGGGATAATCAAACGCACATGTGTACACTGTACAGAGGGAAAGAGAAGTGAGGCGAGGCTCGGATTTCAACACAGTAGACCCCACTTAGAGGAGAGTATTTATCCAGCAAAAATAATCAAAACTCACATAATTAACCCAAAAAGCAGATGGGAAACTGAAGCATAACAAGGTGGAATTTAGTCTGCAACTGTTGGACAAGTGGTACCTGTTTTGCGGATGTTCAGTTTTATTTACACTTTCAATGTATTGGACTGGACTGAGTGAACATACAGTAATAATAAAATGTTGCCAACTGAAATACAATTTTATAAATTAAAAAACAGAAGCCATTAAGAAACAAAAATAAGAACTCAAATTCAGGCTCACACACTGGAAGTAATTTAAACTCAGCGGTACTATGCCAGTAGGTTCACTAATGTTGGCATTTATTTTGTGTTTCTCTGTTATGTTTTTTTCAGTCTTTCACCTGAGATGAACCGAGAACACAAATGTTTTTGATATTAAATGTGAAAAAAGGGTCTCAGCGGTGAATAAATTTACTGCAGGTACTGGTATTTTTGCATCTGGAGGAGATGGCAGAGTGGCTAACACCATGATGGCCAGGCTTCTTATCGTCATCTTATTACAGAGCATGTAAACGTGGTGATTTTTTTGCCCCACCCTCTCCCAAATCGCAACAGCGAGTCTCAAACGTACAGCGGGACACACCATGGCAACAGAGACGTTCTAGTCGTTTCCAAGAGGCATCCTTTCTGATTACTTTTTTTCCAATATTCAAGGCCTGTATGTGTCAAACAGTGTGCATCTTGCACTTTGAAAGTCTCACTGCTACTTCTAACAAAAGAAATAGGTTTTTCTACTTCTTTTTTTTTTTAAGAAACACTGTAGATAAATGTTTTTATAAAAGTTTTTAGTTAAATAAATAATTTTTTTCTCCTGTTTGACGTGTTGATGTAGTTCAAAATCTGTTCAAAAGGTCAGTGTGTAATCAATAGTGCATTCATTTCCAAGTTACATGGCCCTTTTTTTTTTGCTTATGTTACATTTATAGACCATTACTTTTGCAAGACATACAGCTCTGGAAAAAAGAGACCATTTCAAAATGATCAGTTTCTCTGGTTTTACTATTTATAAGTATGTGTTCGGGTAAAATTAACATTTTTGTTTTATCCTTTAAACAACTGACAACATTTTTCCCAAATTCCAAATTAAAATATTGTAATTTAGAGCTTTTATTTGCAAGAGGATAGTGATGACTACAGAAGTGTTATACTTTTCCTTATTTAATAAGATTTGTTATTAGGTGATCACCTAATGTAATGTTGGGATTCAACAGACATTGGATTGGAATGGCTTACATACTTGTAGAGATCCTGATTGCTAGCAAAAATTGCAGTGGTCTCTTAATTTTTTCCAGAGCTGTGTGTACTGTAGGTCACTGCCATAAAAAATAGATATTTTTTGTTTTTCAGGTTTCCACTGTTTGTTTTTCAATAAATCCAAACGTGATACACAAATATAATAAGTAATAGGCTGATACAAGATAATACAATGTACTAAGAAATCTGGTGATGTCTTTAACTTATCTTGGCACAGCTCTGATGTACAGTATTTCATGGTCTGTGAAAGTGGAGGAATGTGGAAGTGGTCCCAGCAGACAGTGCAAGTAACTTTGAGCATGGACACACAGAGGTGGTCAGATCGAGCCGGTGCGAATCAGAATTAAGCAACAATGAGGTGAACTGGGATTGAGCGTTGATCTGAAGCAGCTGGGCGCCTTGGATTGCGTCCACACTAAACCATGAAAGACAGATTGTCGAACAGTTGCCGACATATATACCCACATTTCAACAGGCTTTACTAACGCACACCAAGCACATTCAAATAAAGGCATGCATTGAATGACAAATACACACAATTATACACTCAAGGAAAACACTTTTAAAATAATTATGCACACATACCTATTTGTATGCAAATAAAATCATTGATGTATTACAGATTTAATGTTGAATACTGACAACAGACATAGAATTGGTTGCAGATGTTATTGTTGCAATGAATGCTTCTAGTCTACGATGGAAAAAATAATAATACTTCTTTCCATTCATGCTCCCGGTATTGTTGCATAGCTTCAGAAATATGGGTCTTAATGGGAGACTGTCATGGTCTGAAATGCTTTCCACATGCCAGTCTCATCTTCATTGACGTGTGAGTCAGGGGAGCGGTCGAGCACAGAAGGCCTTGTGTGCATTTCATCCTCCATAAACTCTCATGGTGCGAGTTCATAAGAAATATCCAAGAGGCATCTGAGAAAAAAAAAGTGCTTCTGATAGAATCTGGGAAATGTAAAATGACATGGCTAACAAATGACAATTAGAATAGCTGGTAATGTTAATTATTCTTTGTCTCTAGGACCACTGTGATGCTATGCTAATGAAGACCTTTTCTGTTAATGAGCTGAACATGATTATGGACAGAGAGTTAGAGTCAGTCAGCAACAGTGTGTGTGGACATACATACACTTGAGCAATGTTTCATGTCACCTTTGTGGTTGTTTATGATTAATCTGGTATTGAGGCCAAGAACATTTACCAAATTATTAATTCATTTATTTTTTTATTCAGATTTGTGGATGCATTTACATCTTTGGCCCTTTATTTATAACTCACCTTTGAAATAATAAAAAAAAAGAAAAAAATTATATATACTGTATCTCTATCTATCTCTATCTATCTATAAATATATATGGCATAATAGATGAATATTGTACTAATGTCTTCATATATTTTTTTACCATTCCTATTGTCTTATCAAATTTAAAGTAGTTATTTTTAGTAACAATAACTGTTTTTATCATAGCAAGATGGAGTAATGTATGACTATATCTTTTCTCAATAATAGTGAGAAATTGAAAAATCAAGTAACCACTAGTAAAAAAAAAACAAAAAGAGTAAGTAGGAATCATTATGTAGTTGCATGTCACAAAAGGCCACATTATTTCAGCAGCCAGGCAAATGAGAGATTTTTTTTTTTTTTATGGTGCAGTAATGAGCGTATGTTTCTGCACAAGTACTTCAAGTTGAGGAGGGGAAGTCAGCTGTCATCCTTTGTGGACTCTAACTATGGAGGTAAGCAATACAAATGGGCTCTCTCTTATAATGAGATGTTAGCCCAAGTATCACATAGAGCTTTTAATCGTCCGTAACATACTCTGTGGGAAGATAAAGTGAGATAACAAGCTAAGTGTTGGAGTTCAAATGAAGTCTTGCAGGGAGAATCCCATTATGATGTTGGCTGTCTACGTGTTGGCTTTTGTGAAATTATTTTGTAATTTTTATGTGGTAAACAGGCAGTGACTAAGCCTTTTTCAAACTGCCTGGTTCTTTCAATAAAATATTATTATTAGATGAGGGGCTTTGTGCTTTTTCAATTGACATCTAATTTTGTATCCGGGCTTATAACATATTCACCAACTTTCTAAGACAACGTTTTAGACAATTGCACTGGAAACTCACTGATGTAAAGCATTAGACTTTAAAAAAAAAGTTTGCTTTCTATAAAATGACTGACATTTGAAGTGCTCAGTCAAAGTTGAAAATGTCAGTAGTGCTATTTTGAATGAATGAACCTTCTAGGATATTCTGCTTCCTCTCTTATTTCCAACCCATGTATTGATGATAAATTAATGGACTTATGTAGCACTCAGCACTCAGCCCATGAGTGGCACCCCATTGATTTCAAGGTGTACTCTTGCCCATATATGGGTTTCTGAATAACCCTTTAAGGTGCAGGAAGAGTGCTCAGACAGTCCACCACATAGAATAAGCTCTGTCTGGATAAATATTTCAACACTTGGACTTTGCTTATTGATTGGGGCAGTAATTTCCACACATGCCACCCCTGGGAGACAGGCACTAATGATGCTGGTTCCACCATGTCCAGCCAAGGCTTTCCCACAAAGAAGTACTCCCAAGTCTTAGCCTTGTGAAATATGGGATAAAACATTAACAGCTTTCGAAAGTGTTGCACATCTTTCTTTTTCCCTACCACAAACAAAGGCTGGTGTCTTTTAACATCAAGCCCCATAGAGGGTAATAGCATGGTTGGTTTCAAGCCAACTTGTGGACGAGGGTGAACAAAGAAAAAACTTTAACATTTTCAGACGGCAAAGTCTCTGTAAGATGTGAAGTTGGAATTGTTTTTAATAAACTCATCCTAAGTAGAATTACTGCAACAAATACTGTACATACCAGGTTTAATTAAAATTATAATTTGTTTTCTGAAATTGCTGGACTTCAACCATGCACAATCTCACTTAAGGTCAATTCCTACATATCCTATTGTCTTAGAGCCAGTGGCTGATGCATTTGCCCAAAGCACTCCAGTGGTTTGTCACTTTCCTTGCCTGTGGCAGAGGAACCACTCTAAATCCCAGTTGTTTGTATGCATGTCTTTGCCTGTGCCCTTCTAAAAGGGAGCTGTATTGGATTTGTGTGTCCCCCATGGGCTCCATAAAGAGTAAAATATCTCATGAAGACACTATGTGCATGCTGCGAGGATAGTGGTTTAATATATGTTGCTGTGTCTCACATCCTCTAGGGTGATGAGGTGATGAGAGCTAGTTTCCCACCTGTGGGGTGACACTAACAATTTGTGCTAACACTAAGGCTGCTAAGACCATCCTCAGCAGCAGGAGAGCTGAGAGGGGGGCACTGCTGTTACTCAGACGTGCTAATTACCTCTCCAGTAAAGTGTACAGTGACTCCCCCTTCTTTCTTTGGCCTGGCGCCTCACACCATTAACATAATGAGAACATAACTTTTTATTCTGAATACCTAAATATCTCCTTAAGTGATCGATAATGTGCATCATCATAAATCATGTCTGGGATTGCTTGAAATTATTACAGAAGTCAATACTGTGAGTCGCAGAAGACTTTTGAAAGCAAATAATGGTGAGATATAGCTGCCTTTGGGGAGACATGAGGGATATTCATGCATATGTATAGCGCAAAGTTTCTCACCCGCGAGCAGGAGTGAGACCGGCGTGGGCTCAATAGACACTTCTGGGCCCGCTGCGTGGCATTGGGCCCAGCAGGAAGAGCGGTGTAACTGGTGTCTGGTGGTAAGCTTGGCCATGAAAATGCACCATTAATTCTTAACGCAATTAAGCCTGCGTCGGGGAAGAGAAATTAACAGAGCTCCTTATTTAGCAGACAGAGAAGTCTTTATAAAAAGGGCACTAATACTGTGATTACTCAGATTTGAAGGAAATTATTCACAAAGGAGCCACATGGGAAGCAACAAAAACTCTGCCCGTGCTTAGCTGGCAGTTCAGAAAAAGTTGTCTCTTTTCTCTTTCTTTTTCTCTCACTTCTGTTGTCTTTATTGTATTTTATATGTTCAGATTATTCGTATAAATTTTGGGAGGCTAATCGAGTAATAAATAGGTTGATTCCATGCTGGATTTTAAAGGCTTGCGGAGCACAGAGCTGCATTTCTCCAGTGGCACCACTCGCCATCAGCTGCAATCATTACTCGCAGTTGAACAGGGACTACCCCACAGCAACGCCTGGGCTATAAGTTCGAGTTATAAAATGAGGAAACAGGTCTCAACACAGAAGCATGTGACTGTTTACGTAATTACTTAATAAGAAAATAAAAATAAAATTAAAATCAGTATTCCTGCTATAAAAAATAAGAAATAAAAATGATATAATTACAGACATGGACAAGATAATAATAGAATTGCCAAGCAGTCTAAATAGAATGACCATACCCGAACATTCAACAATAAGAAAAAAAAAATATTTTAATAATGTATTACTTTACTTCATATAAGTATTAAAAACATTAAACATTAAAAATCCTATTTCCATGCCAAAACAAAATTTACCAATGTTGAAATTGTATATTATTATTATCATTCCCCGTATGCTGTTTTTATGACATATAGTTTTTAAAGCTTTTTCACATTTCTGCTGTTTAAATGTGGCCGAAAAAAAAGTCCCAAATTGTCAGGACATGCCAGCAGCCTAGCACTGAGCAATTTGTGCTCCTTAGTATGCACAGTATTATGCATAGCATTGTGATGGACTTGGGGATACAGCTGCGGAGGCACCTGCAGCTTCATTTGCAAGCTAGCATTCAAACTCTCCAAGGAATCATTTTCTAACTCCTGATTGGACACCTGTCAGCTCTTGCTATGCACCAGATATTATTAAATTGTAACTAATGATTGGTAAATTTTAGCCAATCACATGGATTGACAAGAGGACTCCATAAAGAGACAAATTTGTGTCAGGAGAGCCGCAGAAGAAGGGAGAAGGCAATGCTTGGTAAATTACTGTCTATATGGATAATATAGTTGATCCTGATTAATGCATTCAAAATGTCAGGAGATATTTTAGAGAAATGCTGACAACAAGCAGAACATTTTAGTCAAGATTTTTTCAAGTATTTTTACTGGCATCTGAAAAATATTTGTGTGTGCGTGGGTGCATGTGGAGGAGGCCTTTGTGGAGGCATGTTCTGTGTGTTTTCCTCATGTCCCAGAGGGAGGGTGCTGAATAACAGGCCCTTTTTGACAGGCTGGGACGCTGAGCTGTCAGCCCTCTCGCCAGGCCCGGGATGACTATCGAGAAAGAGAGAGAAAAAGTGATAGAGGGAGAAAGAGAGACAAGGGATTGGGGGCTTCATGTGTTTAGACTAATAGGAGGCCAGCGTTCAGCTTCTCCTCCAGCAAGAACAGACAGTTGAAATCTCTGGGCAGTTAGCACAGCGCTGCCTCTCAAAGATTTCCTGTCAGATCATGTCTATAGAAGGGGAAGAGGTTCTCAATAGCACAGGGAAGGGAAAAAGCGGGATATGGTTATAAAAAAATAAAAAATAAAAATAAAAACGTCACCTGGAAGAATGGTTCATGAGAGTTTTCTAGTTTGGCCCTTAAAAGATAAATATACATTTAACAATGGTCTCAATCAGGACAGAAGCTTTAGCAATTAAAAAGCAATAAAATGATTTCTGAAATAAATGAGAAAATGTCATTGCTCCATTTGAGGCACAAGTTGAATGAAAATTATTGTTAGTCATTTTTAATTTACATTTAGTCATTTAGCAGACGCTTTATTTAAAAGTGAATGTAAGTTCAAAAGACGATTCTTTGTCAAGGTAGTTGCCAAATGCTGTTTAAACATTTTTTTGTAAATATGTATCGCAGAGTTTAAAATATGGATTTGTTTACATTACACCCCGAAAAAAGATTTTTTTTTAAATAGGTTTTGGTTATTTTGCAGTTTTGGAGAATGTTAGTGCTGTCAATATTGATATGCAGCCCTTCATTTTAAAACTCCTGCACGTTTAGATATTACAATAATTAGCACACATGTCGTACAAAAGTATTGGCACAACACGGAAAGGTGTAGACAGCCCCAAAGAAAGTGTTTTATACTCTACCATCTCCAACCTGCAGAACAACCATATTTAAAACCAAAATAAAATGTCAACATTACCATATGTTGCTAATTGGATATTTTATCTCCAATTCTTCAAAATGTGTGCTTGGAAGGGAATTGCTTTGCATGGTGGTAAATGCAAAGAAGGTGTCTTATTTTGTTTGGTTTGAATAAGAAAACAAGTGTGACAGAGTAAGATTAGGCAGAGCTCATTTTAAATAGATGCATCCAGCTTAATTTGTAGTCACTATACAGACAAATGCATTTCATTACATTTGTATTGGTTATTACAGGTTTCTTGTTTCTTTCCCCTTTCTATTCCATTTTCTTCTTTGAGATTGGGGGTGTATTTTAATATATCATTTATTTATTAGAAACATTTTGAATATATACTTTTGTCAACAAAAAGTTTTTGATGAATGGAACGCTTTTTTTGCAACAAACCTAAGTATTTTGTAGTGTATGAGTCAAATTATTTTATATTTGACAAATGCTCTGGGGAAATCTACCTGGTTGGTGCCACAGTCTTCATTTACAGAAAAGTTCACAATAGATTTAATTCAGAAAGCGCAAAAAGGTCTACTTGAAATTTCTGCGTGTAACTCCTGTTTTACTGCATTTAATAGTCAAAATGGTGGCAAAAATGGTGAATGTATTTAACAGCCACTTTCCCGGTAGGATTTCCCAACGACGTTGATTCAGTGTTGACAAGCACTGTAGGCAAAAGTAACTGGCCAAAGCTTGTTGGTACGCATTGAACCAACTGTCACAATGGACAAGTACAAAACAATGTAGTATGCATCTGTGGAAAAGTGTGCCCTGTCAATCAGAGTTACATAGTGGAGAGTCTGCTGAGTCGCGTGCACTATTTCTATTAAATAGATGTTATTCTTCCTTTAAAATGTCAGCAATCCTTAATGTTGAAATGGTTTTGAAGCTATATGTGTTAAAGGTTAAGAATTTGCATTGTGTTGCTTTAAATTTTGTTTAAAAAATACTATTAACACACTAATCCTCAACAGGCTTCCCAGCTGGCCACTGCTGTGCTCAGTGGCCGGTCAAATCCTGAGCTTTCTGTTAGGATGTGTAGAAAAGTGTCTGAGCTTATTGAATTGTTATGGGGGGTGGGGGGAACTTGCCTGGGGCTTAATGCAACAATTTACTGTGGACTGCCTGTGGATGTGTTACCATGATTTGTTTGGTGAGCGTTGTCAGCCTGCAGGGTTTGGCATACTCTTTGCCTCTCCCTGTTAAGTGGGAAGATGTAGTGACTTCTCGGGGTGCTCCATCATTTGCCTCCCACTGTAATTCTCTTTAATAAGTCAATAGAAATGAAAGATAGCTCTATGCATCATGAATTTGTTTCTACATATCATATCTACCTTGGACATTTTTTTTATTTAATCGATTTATCCACTCTCACACCTCCTGAACAAATTGTATTTCTGTTGATCCACTTGTAAATTACAATGTCATCTGCATGGTGTAAATTAAAACGTTTGATTTTAAATACTAAAATGACACCTAAAACTCTGTTCATAACATTTTTTATATGTTTTCAAATGGCTGGAAACCTGTTCCAAAGCAAAGGGGGGAAACTGGAAAGCTTGGGCTGTCATCGATGTAAGAATACAGCATATGGTTTGATTTAGAGGCTGCAGTTGATACCATCACATTCATTCATGTTCCCGTCCTGACATATTTTTTGTTCAGAGGCAACCTCCATCTCTGCACCTCTCCAAGTGTCAATGAAACTGCAATGGCATGGGATATAATGAGGTTTATATTTAGCTATTTTCTGTGTACCTCGCCTTGTCGAAAGTTTCATAGCGAGCTACAATCTGTCAAAACAAAGAAAGTCTATTTTTCAGATACATTTTCTCTGTACAAATTATTCCTTCCTGTGGGATTTCTTTTTATTTATTTATTTATTTTTTGCATTGTCAAAAAGATCAGCATACCATAGTGTCTGCTTTGGTTCCATGGCAATGCTGACCAATCACAAGACGCCTTTATTATGGTTTGTGTTTTTTTCCTCTAAATTCAAACCACCAATGTCTTATAGTCGTCTTTCATACTGGGCTATAAAATGATGTCCAGATAAGTATTGCCAACACCTGGTGGATTTCTATCAAGTCTCCTTATCCTCAGTGATGGCATCAAAAAAGATCAGGCTGGAGCTACACAATGTGTATTTAAGCCATGAAGCAGACTTTTTGGATGAAGGAATCATCTTTCAGGTGAGGAGCTCCCATTCAATTCTTTCATCAGGTAAATCACTGTTTCACTGTTGTACCCTTAAACTAAAACTGAAAAGACTGGTGGAGTGTCTGCAGGAGAGCATGATCGTACCCCAACACAATGTTATTATTCGAATACAGTTTTGTTGAAGATTTGTGGAAAATCATTGCACTCGATCTTTGACTGTCTGTTGGGCTGTGAGGCAGCTGTTGGGGGACTCACCACCTGGTGAGCAGCTTTTGAAGAGCACTTTGAGGATTAAATTATTCATTCAGGATGGGGACATGCACTGTATCCAGTCAACACAAGACGGTAGAGGGGATTTTGTCTCCCGCCGCTTTACTTTTACCGGACAGTCTGTATATTTTAGCACACAAAGCAAAATTAAGTCTTCTTGCTATGCGGTTCAAAAGTTGACCAGACAGGCTAAAAAATTCCACAATGAAAACATTATAATAAATTTTTAGGTAGATAACACAATAATTTAGTGAGCTTATTGGCTATTTTACCCAAGAAAAATAAAATAAAATAGAGAAACACACTGTGAAAAAGAAGCACAGCTTCAATAAATAAGCACCAAGATATCCAACACATTTTTAGTTAAACTTTTCAAGCTGCTGCAGCCCTTTGGAGATAAATCTGTATGTGTTCACAAAGGTTTGGGCCTACAAATGGAAAAAGCAATTTAGATGTTTTTAATAATATGAATGATTGGCAGGAAATTAAAATGAGCTTCGACTAAAACCAGACGTCCATGTTAAAAAAAAAAAAAAAAATTGTTCTGTCATTACTTAAAATGTTTGCTTGTTTGAATGGCTGGCCACTGAGTATTCATTTCCTCATCAGAAACACTGTACATGTCTGGTTGCTTTCCAGCTGCAGTCAATCAAGTTAGACATAATGGAATATACAACAATCACACTCAATTATGGCAACAAAGCTCTAGTGTCCTTTTGTAACAGAATACATTCGGTAACTACGTGTGTAAATGTGGATTCATACACATCTAAGGCTGTTCTGATACCTATGCCAGTACTCAGAGGCTTTGAGGCCTCTTTTCCTTCTAACTCATTGGGCACCCTCTGATATTACCACGCCACCCATTATCTTACTCGAATATGTCTAAATACACCTCACTTGCCATGTAATGAAAAGATAACTATACACCATCCTTAAGATGACAATAAGATGCATTATCTTTTAAAAACATGTAATACAGGAAAAGGTTATTGTAAATAGATTTAATATTACATAGTGTTTTCCGGTCGCTTGAGATTGTTATGCTCAGCAGAGCAAAACAGGCTAACAAACCCAGAAATTGAGCAGCTTTCCCTCATTGTGTCAAGAAAGACGCAAAAGGTAATCTGTCATGGAATGTGGTGCTGTTGATGTTCAGGGAGATTTGCATCTTTTCATGTGAGAAAATCCTCATGTCATTGAGTTATGAAGTTAACAGGTGCAGAGGAAGAATGCAAAGAGGCGAGAGGGCGATACTGAATGATTTTATCGTTACTGACACTGGGGAGCAAATTATGAGAAGCCCCTCAAGGCCTGTGTGCGGTGGAAAAGTGTAACCCTGTGGTTGTGTAATAATGGTCTGCCCAGATTCAATGGAGGACAAATTTTACTACAGTAAGCTCAACTGCAGCAGAAAATATACTCTCACATTTTGACCATCACCTTGTTAGCCTTGGACCTTTTGAGAAACAGGATTTAACTTAATCTTTTTTACTTGTTTCATGCCAAATGTCAGCCTCCCTCTCACATAGTCTATTATCTAAAAAATATTCCCTATGGCTCAATTTGCAAACCAAACTTCTAAATCAAAGACCCACGTCACTTATTTTTCAGCACACTGTATTTCATGTATAAAATCACTTTAACATAACATTAAGTTTTGACCAAGATAACTATCACCATATATCCACTATGACCCAGTTCTCTCATACATTCCCTGCTTTATCTCAGGTATACAGGAGGTTGCCTGCGGCTACATCCACATGGCACACATTTAATTATGTGCCATATTTAGACACATAAACTGTGGGACAATCATAAGTCTTGACATTGACAGTCCCAACATTTAAAGATGGAGCAGTGTGGAAGTCAAAGAGCAGATAATGTGGATGAGCAAGTCTCTGTGGCTCTTGACAGTACCAGACAGGTCCCCACCACTAATTAATTTAGCTAGACAGTGGTAGTAGGCATGGAGGGGGGGGCAGTCCCAAAATATGATGGCCCAAAGCACAAATAAAGTTTTTTCATATTATTTATTGTTATTACTTGTTTATTTTTTATTCAAACCCTTATGTGCTCATTGGGCAGATTTTTGATTCACAAAGGCAGTTACACTTGGCTGGTGTTCCTGCATCCAGACTCTATGTTCATACCTGAATAACATATAGGGATAAGGCATACAGTACCATATGCTTTCAGATTTCTGCAAAGCGTCCTTGTGAGAGAGAATAATTCAATAAGTCACATCTGCTCACTGACCAGTGCAAAAGGATTTATTGCTAATTCAAATGGTTTCTGAGCTGTTTGAATTACACACACACACACACACACACACACACACACACACACACACACACACACTACACCACTAAGGATGTACTTTCAACCATAATCTTGTTACATGTTACCATCTGCACCACAATTTAACATTGCTTCAAAGAGAAACTGGCAAGTAGGGCCAGTGATCATTGCTAATGGTTGGTTGGGGGCATTTAAGTAGACTTGGCGAGGGTCAAATATCGAGGGAGAAAGAGGAAAATTACATGAAAAACATGTGTTTTATTTTTGTCAGTGTACTGCACTTTGGCCAAACTTGTTGTGTGTAAGCATTCTATAAATAAACTAGATTGAGATTCAAGTAATGTAAATCAAACAAAGCTGTCTTGACTTGGACAGAGGGTAGCCTATTTGCACTTGTCTCATTCAATCCGACAAAATGTCATTGATTGATGATTTATATGTTTTAATAAAGGTGTCTTTGGATTAACCATGGTATTCTACAGAGTTTCCAATAGTGCCAGTAGTACCATACAAGTCATGGCAATCATGTTCCAGTATGGTTTGTCCAGACTGCACTTTGCTACACATTACACCTGACTGTCATTTGAATCATACACATTCAGTGCAAAAGCAGATAACCGTTGCAAAATAATATGTTTGTTGACAGAACATTTGGCTTTCTAAAATGACACTGTCACAGGCATGATTTGCTTTTGATAATCCTTTTCCTATGAATTGAGTTTTGTTCTCTAATTGTGTCTTTTCTATTTAAGTTGCACATAAGTCTGATGAGTCTTTGATTTTCCTCAACACACTGTTGTGTGGGCACTTATCTGCCAGATGTTCTTTTTCTAGTTCACAGTTTGTAAACTGGCACGGATTAGTTGACTTATTGGTTAAGGGTTGTCTGTTGTTAATTTTGGAGCTTATCCAATGTGAATAATGTAGCATTTGTGTAACTATACCAAAGCAAAGTTGAAGTGTCTCATCCACCAAGACTTTGAAAAGACATACTTTCAATATAACACACACTTTTTAAACCAAATGTTTTGTCAATGAATGCGTGATTTATTCAGTAAGTACTTATTTATAGCACTGCATTTACTGTCCTTCTGTTCTTTCCCAAGACACACTGAGAAAATCAATTTTTTTAAGGAGGATTATTTACACAGTGCGTGGTTGTCCCAAGTATCATTGACAAAAATCACCTGCAGAAGTTTGCATGATACAACAAAGAATAATGCATAACTCCAGGTGTTCATAAACAATGTAAGAGATTGGTAAACACGCTCCTGGTTGTTTTCCATTAGGCAGCACTGATTTATTTAATGTTAATGCAGAGTTTTCAGAAGAAAAGGCTTGGTTACTCTCCACTATGTTTAAATTTACAATAAAACTGCAGTCTGCTCCTGTTAAAATCTGCTACTCTATGACATGGTAGTGTTTCCCTTATGAATCAGTTCTACATTGTGTTGTCCACATTGTATGCTTGCATTTATGAATACGCACATACTGTATGTATGCCCAGTAGAAGTAGAATGAGCTCAGCGTTAGATTTGGACATGGGCAATTCCCTGAGGCAAGGAGCAACTCTCCACCCAAACAATAAGGTGGAGTTTCTGCTCTGTGCGTGAACGAGGGAAAGTGAGCCCGTTCAGGAGGTCAGCTCCAAGCTGTTGACATTGCTCCCTGGTTGCCCGTAGTTCTGGGCAGAGCCTCATTATCACAGGGTTGGCCTGGAAGAGAGTGGGATTCGTTAGGAAGCAGCTGTCAGTGCTCAGGGTGAAGGCAAAAGGAAGGAGCAGATAAAGTAGAGCCTACTCCACGGTCCATTCACAGTGGCGCTCAAGGGTCAGTTGGCTGTAAAATTTTCAAGTTTAGTGTGTTAGTGTGTGCCCTTTATAATATGTAGTTCTGACTGACATGCACTGTGTGTCAGTGTGTGATGGTGTCATGTCAAATGCACTGCTAAAATAACACTTTACAAGTCGCACAGTTTTAGTATTTGGTTTATTAGTATTTGTCAGATAATTGTATTAATTATTTATTCTATACTACAACCTAAATAATATAGATTAATACACAGTAGCAAACATCAAAAGTAGTTGAAATTTCATATCAGTATAAAAAAAATAAACACAAGACTGCTTTTACAAAAGTATGCATCAGGCAGACAATAACACCAAAAAACATTCACAGAACATTACAAGACGTCATTACAATACTGGACAATAACACATATTTCTCTTTAGGAAACCTACAGACCGATGTGGCCATGGACCGGCCTCTTGAGCTCATACTTTCTGGAGCTGGCCAAATATTTCCATGTATTGGACTAAAGCTTTTCAAATGTTGTCTGAAATTTGTCAAATACAACTCAAAGCGGATCCCGTTGTGGTGCTGTTTGGTGTCGTTACTGGTAATCTCTTAACCAAACAGAAAATCATTACCAAATTTCTGACACTACTAGTAAGGCTCAAATTGGAAACAAACAAATTCTCAAACTTATTCCAATCTATTGCAAGTAGGTATAACGATTAACCGTGAGCCAGTTTAAAATTGATTCACATATGTGACGTTTCAAAATGTCTGAGATGTTAATAATCGTGATACATGTTTTGAACAACAGGGGCTACTCTATTTACTGCAAACTCACTTTCAACAAGTTTTTGCAAACAGTTTCTAGCATGGCGACAAGTGTGGTGTGATATTGAGGAAGTCTCATCCTCATTCAAATCAGAGGTGTGGCAACATAAATAAATCTACTTTAACAAAAGGTGTTCACTCACTCACAGTCTGTGTCTCTCCTGCTGCACAGACCGGTCCCGGGCCGAGTCAGCTCCACGCGGACTTTACGAGCAGGGCTTAAACGAGGGCACACCACAAAAACAAGTCTGTGTCTAAGGCTGAGCTTAACTCTCTCCAAAACGTAAATGTTCCGTCACCGGTGAAAAACAGAGACAATGTGAGCAGTAATCTGTGTTAGCAAAGAGGCTCATCTTTAAACGGAGGCTGTCGTCCGAGTCTGAACCATCTTTGAGCCATAAGTTATTATTTTATAACACAGTCAGACTCGTCTTAAACTAAGTGTTCACCTGTTTGAGGCCCTTGTCAGAGAGCTGTAATAATGTTCTGGATCATGTGCTGCCTTCTGTTGGGTTTAAGTGTCTTGCCCGAGGACACAACATCAGTATGAACTGTGGGGAGAGCGGGAATCGAACCACCAACCTTCTGGTTGGTCTGGAAGGTTGGTCTTACCACTGAGCCACTGCGCCCCCATAAGCAAATTAAATGTAAACACATGGGACTGTTGGTACTGGCTTTCGGGACGGTATTGGGATAAATGGTGATAAAAAAAAGTTAGTCTGGAGCCCTGATTTATGAAATAAGAAAAGTTTGTATGAAATATAAGAAACTCATAAAAGAAAATTGTGACAAACTCGAATTGTGAGATCAGAATTGTGAATCGAATCATGAGTTGAGTGAATTGTTAAAATGAGAAAAAAATGTGGAATATATTTTTGAAATGTGGTAACCTTTTATAGATATTTTTAATAAGGTGAATGTTTTATTTTATTTATTTGTTTTCATTTTGGGTTGAATATCAGTTATGTATTTATTTATATTTTTAATCTGTATGTCTAATTTTTAGCAGGGTTTTGTACTGTTAAAAGGAAAAGAAAAAAGATAACTACTGCATGTGATTAATGACTTTAAACTCTTTTATCAAGCTGCTGAAAGATGGGCCAAAAGACTATCATAACGTATAAGTGTAGGGTCAATGAGGAATAATAATTTTAGTCCAGAGCATAATCGTTATGGGAAACAAGATGAAATGTATAGTGCACTTCTGCGTCATGTGTCAGGTTTCGTGTCTGTCACACTCGATCAGTGACCGGAGCTAATGAGATGCTACACGCTGCCTGGGACTCAAGCTGGAAAACTGCTGTTCTGGTGCACATTAGAATCTAGGGAATTCCAAAAATTTAGCATCTGGTGAAAAACAGAGCAACCCTCTGTGGCACAGCGGTCATTAACTTCTGGGATTTACTGAGATACGATACCCTGTTGAGAAAAAGTTTCCACACTGATGAGAACAGTTCTTCCAACTTCACCAATTTTCTGCCCAGCGGAAACAAAGCAGAGTCGGGAATAGAAGCTGCCAATGCCTTTCGATTAGTAAATGTAATGGATATTAAATTATGACATATAGATGTAGTCAAAACAGTGAGCGCACCGCAGTAAAGTGGATTAAGGCAAAGATCAGCAAGTGTAGAAACAGGAGCAACATATTGCAGATCAAGGAATATTGAGACATGCAGTGAAAATCCTGACTCACAATAATGCTGTTGGTTAAAGAAGCGTTAAATGTCCACATGTGAGGACCATATTTCTCTTGTACTCAAATGTTTGCTGATTTGGGGTTTGCATTATTCAGCATGTTACAAAATGTCCCATTACCTTACATATGTGGGTAATATTCACCTGAGAGCAGAGAGGACCAAGAATGAATGCACACTTTTTTTCTACGCAGAGTGGTCCCACTGGGATTCTATGCTCCATATGCAATGGGCCTTTCCTTCAGCTGACTTTTGCAGCACCAATCTTACACTCTTACCGTTTAGTTGTGATTGACAGGTATCATTAGGCAAACAACTGAGTGGAACATTCAGACATAATGTTTCTGCTGGTTCCCCCAGCAATGTTTAATCAGTGCCTTCAATAATGTGCTTTTGAATACACTTTTTTTAACATTTCTAGTTGATTTAAGTATTATGATTGATTTAGACTTTTGGTCTTTACAGATTACTAGAATAAATGTTGGTCATTTTTCATTTCTGTGAAACTTCCCTTTCCTTGAATAGAGAATATTAGGAATCTTGAACAGGGCTCACAAAAAAAATTATAAAAAGTGTTCACTACGTATTTTTTAATACCTTAAAATTAATTAGTGCTTAAATGGGTCTGATAATGAAACAGTTGTGTTGATTTCAATTTTTATTTTTTTATTTTTTTTATGCTAGTCATTCTCAATTACTCTTGATGTGTTTTTGTGTAATCCCTCTGCAGACTTACAACAGCAGTCACCATTGTAGAAAGTCCCAAAGTGTCTCAGTCACTGAACCGCTGCTTCACAATCAATAAGGATCTTTAATAGCAATTTCCAGGCACCCTGATTCTATTGATTTTATTCGACAAACATTTCACTTTGATCATTATGATCCCTGGCTTACAGCACACTTCCTGGGGCTTTTCCTCATGAGAGGCTCACAGTTGGTCTGCAAATGGCAATCTGGTAACGGCTGCTGTAATCGACTGTCTGTCCACAGCAGAGAGCAGAATTGAACTACAAAAATGACACAACAATGAGGGAAATTCAGTGTTTATGAAGATGATTTTTAAAAATGCTTTCATGTTTCTCAAATGTATATTTATTTCTTACTTCATGTCAAAAACTGTTTTCCCGCCCTTTCCTTTGCATTTAAATGGTTCATTTGTTTCCCATGCACCCATTGATTTGTCTTATTGTTCAGCTAGCCAATATAATATGATAAGAAGAGGAATGCTAAGAGAGCTCTGGAGACTAATTAGAAGTCCTCAAACTTAAAAATGTGTTCAAAGTCTTGTTGTTGCCAACACACAGCGCCATTGACCCCAGGTCTCATTTAATGTTTCTAAGTATCTATTAATGTTCCTTGGGTTATGTGTAGAGCGAGGGGAGGCATGGGAGCAGGGGCTGATGGATGAGAAACATTAGACGCCCGGCAGGCACAGAACTCTAATACAACACAGTCATATGCAATGTTTTTTCTTTGGTGTACTTCATTACACCTCTCTTTGGTGGAGTATGTTTCTGTTTAAATAATTTATTGTTCCAGTTTTTTTTTGAGTTTTTTTTTTTTTTTTTAGGTTTCTCTCAAAAATCAATTGGTGGCTGTCTTCCCAGAGATAAGCATGTCTTATTAATATTAGATCTTTATCACACCAGGAGGACCTCAAGCACTGCTGCTGAGTCTGCTGATAATTGACATTTTCTCTAGATGAGAGTATTTATCATTCTATCATTGACCATGGGAGGCCCCACAGCTGACCACATACAATATTTTGAAAAGAAAAAGAAGCTGGGTTTGTGCATTTGTATCCAGTACACAATTTTTCATTGGTTTTGTATAAGAGAGAAATGTTTTTTTCTTGAGGGAGAAAAGGGGAGGATTTCTAATGCAAAGCGCTGAGCAGCATAATACACACTGAATGTGGGCTTTTGAAAATGTGATAAAGGTGATAAAGTGACCTTTAAATCTCACTCCCTTTTAAATGACTTGGGAGGTATTTTCAGATACACAGAAGGACTCTCACAATAAAGCACCAATACCCACCCTCCAAAAGACACTTGTGTACACCTCATACACATCAAATAACAGGGTTATTAAGATACACAATTCATCAGTTAAAAAATTAGCATTTATATTGCAAAATGGAAGATTAAAGGCTTTAATGCCATTACTTGGTAAAGATAATTCAGCAATACAAAATTTGGATGCATCTCCAAAATAATTAGACATAATGTTATAAGAATTCTTTATAATAATAAAAATTATTATAACACATATAATTAAAGTTAAACATGGACTAAGAATTAAGATGCATTTATCTGGTTTAACAGTTTGTGTTTTGTCAGTGCGGTGCAATCTGGACAGCTTTGTGCAGGACAAGGGGAAGAGTTGAGGGAAAGCTAATTTTGCTAATCAAATTCAAATCATATGCCAGCCCAGTCATTAATTTTATACTGTTTGGCTGCAACTGTCAATGATACATGATATTAGATTCAACAGCAGCAAACAAAAAGCAAAGACTGTGATGTGATGTATTGCTGAAATCAGTCCTATTGGGGAAATGCATTTTAAATGAGATCACTGTAACTGCATTTGGCACACTTCATTTCATCCTCATCTGTCAGGTTTTGCATCAGATGATGCTTGATGTGTGTAGCTTAATGGAAGAGACGTGACAATTTATAAAGTAGAAATATTCAGGTCATCCATGTTTTATGAGGCTGGGACACAGAAATGTTTGGTGGTCAGTGTCTCAGTCAAGTAATGTATTTGTGTTCAATATAGAAGCATAAGAAATAAAAAAAAAAACATGCACCATTACATATGATCAAATAGCTGCAGCCCATCAAACTACTTTACTACATTTACCTTTAAATGAAGGGATGCCATAGGGTCACCTCACTATATCTCTGAAGTTTGACAAACTCATTCAACAATAAATTGTGCAATCAGACAATTCTCGAAATATAAAAAGCAATTGTGACAAGTAAGAAGTTGTCTCATTAATTAGTTGTGATAAAAAGTACTCTTAATACTTTATTTCTCTGTCTGACACACAAAACCTTATCAAAAGTCTGATGTGTGTATGTGATTTAAGTGTATGTGTGCCTTTGTCACGGTGCTGGGAATAGACTTTATAAACACTATTAATTGTTTATAATAAAAGCCAGGGTAAGCTTTTTGCCTCTTCATAGTACAGAGTTTACATTGAGCATCTGGCCTTCATTGGGCTCATTATTGCACAGAAATGCTAATCTGAAATCTCATGCTGCATACATCAATAAATATATTAGCCTGAAACAGAACGGGTTTTGCCTCAGAACTAATAAATAAAGCATCTATGTGCTGGTAAACATTAAGCAAGGAGGGTAAGGGGAGAAAAATGGGAAGGGACGTAAGGCTTGATGATTAACAGTGCTTTTACATAATCACGCTTGAGCTTGAAGAATAGATTAGTTTGCCCTACTGTTTACTGGTCTATGTGAAGACTGATGGGCTATTTCATTAGCACAGCTGCAATTAATGCATAAAATTAAATAGCATTTGATCAATAGATTCTACTGTTGTGAGTGCTATAATTTAACAGTTAAATCTACTCTGTGAAACGTCTGTGTGCTTGGTGCAGTTATTTGGGTTAAACCGCATTACACAAATGTACACAGTTAAATAAGAAAAGTCTTTCTGAATAATAGTGGCTGTGTCAAGTCTGGCTCATATACAGTCTGTCTCCCAATAAGTCTTCGCTATTAAGAAAATAAACCTTTTGAAAAAGACAAATGTGTGAAGCAGCCAACCGTTTCACATCAATAGCCACATTAATGCTTGGGCATAAAGTATGTTTCACCTACTTGTTGATGAGTCTGCAGCTGTCAGCCATTGTTTGTAATAGCTTTCATTTTAATGGGAATTACTTTGTATAACAGAGACATAAAGGAATGACTAGCAATAAAGATGGGAGTGATCAAACTAAGACATAGACAAACTAATCTCAGATACCTTTATGAACAATCCCATAAACAGCAGCTGGCTATTACTATTATTATCACAGTGGTAGTAGTCGTAGTATATCTATAATCCTTTATCCTACATGTCCTCTATACAGTTGTTTAAAAAGTTTATATTTACAGCCCCAGCAATTTTCAATTTTCACCACAAAAATGCAAATACCTTACATTACATAAAACCAAAGAGCTTACCTGAAACTTGTAACTTTGAGTTTACCGTTGTAGACTTTAGCAATACAGTAATTATGTACGCCTTGTTAAACATTGCATCAAAGAATTGCCAGCATTTTACAGAGTTTAATTTGCTGCCCCTAGTCTCTAGTTTTATCTTTTTTGAGCTGTTTTACTGTAAAATAACACTATTTTGCAACGGAATAATCCATTTTCTGGTTTATACATCAGTGTCGACCAATGGAGTTCTCCTTTTTACCAGAAGCAAGCTGTGATTGGCCAAAATCCTGCTGTGGGCTGATCATTTTCATCTATTAAAATCCTTAATTATAAAGAGGATGTCTTTAGGTCAAATTTTCTTCACAGATGATTATACTTACAATAAGTTGTTAGGGGATTAAACTGACAAACTAAATGAAAGAGTAAAAAAAGTAATCCCCATTTAACCTTTAGTTTAGACAGTACCATAAATAACCAATGAAATGAGTGTCTTTTTGTCATTTTGCAATCGCGTAACTCTGAGGCTTTCACTGACTGGTTCCCTACAGCCTGTTCCCTGGTTACGGAAGTCTACGGCACTTGATCTCCTGCTCTGTTGAGAGAAAGGATTTGAATAGATGTGACTAATGTAAAACAAGGCCAACTGTCAGATGTAAGCCAGTCACTGCTAGTGCACTTTTGCACCCTCCATTTCCCAGGCATAATGATGCATAGCCATCACACTTAAGCCCAGTCTAGTGCCTACATATGAAGAAGGTGTCAGTTGCAGCGAGTGAAATTATGCAGTCCACTAGTTCTGTGTCTGGCGGTGGCATCTCAGCTGCGACGCGCTCTCCCTAAAGAAGAGATGACATGTTTATGAGTTATTCCCCTGATGAAGCCTACACCTAGGAATACAGACTTGTCCTTTACCCCTGACTGGCCCGCTGAGCCCTTGTGAATAACTGAATAAAAGGATTTATGAAAAATATTCTTTTAACCAAACCAGAACTGCGAGGCTGCTTAATAGTCTAGTCTAATGTGACTCTAAAGAACTATAATCACCCTTCCTAATAGGATTCACCTTGAGGATTTGATCATCTTTAACCCTTTTCACGGTGCATAAGTCATAGCGGCATAAGCATTAGACATCAATTAACAGTCATATGAATTCTATAGATGGATAGAGTGGATTGAACTTTCTTTAGACCTTTAGTGAATGTTTGAGTGGCCCTGAATTAACCGCAGTGAGCCGTCTCTTCTTTCTCTAAATTATCTACATTCAGTACTATTCTATAATTGCGTTCCTGAAATAAAAAACATTTGAAACATTTTTTGATCCTTTTCTTGAGAGAAAAATGCAAACTAAATGTATTTCCATTAACTACCCAAAAGTAAATAAACCTTTTGTGTTCTCAGGTAATGAAGGTTTTGCTTGTTTATTTTGGACGTGGCAAGAGAAGACTGTAGAACGAAATATGCTCAATTAGATTTTTTTTCTCATTTTTGAAAAGTCCAAAACAATTTAAAAATGCAAAGAAAACATGTTTATATAACTAACTTGAAGTCACAAAGAAGTCATTATGTGACTGTTTTTGCAGAAGCAGACAGTATGACTATGTGGAAATGCTGACCAATGGATGTGAGCTAACAATGTCTTATAAAGTGATATCAAGCATTTCCAAACGGAAGCCTTATCCCACAGTCTCTCAGGGATAAGCATGGATTTTGAAAGAGAAAGAAAGAGAAAATAACCTATAATAATTTTTCCCTCCAGTCGCGTGGAGATACTGCTGTGGTGTTCCCCTATTTGTCACTGTCACCCTCCAGACTGAGGATATGAGAAGGCGGCAGAAAGAATGGGAGCGATGGGGGGTGCGGCGGCGGCAGAGAGAGGAAGGGGAGTGTGAAGAAAACGCTGAAGTATATGATTAAGAATAATGAGTAAAAAATTGCATAAAGCCTTCTCCCAAATCACATATCAACTCCACGCCTGGCATTATCCCTGAAGCATCTCATCAGTCCTGGACCAAGTCCCTGTATTCTGCCACGCGTATACACGTGCGCCCACCCACACACACACACACACACACACAAGTCTAGCAGTCCATTAGCAGCTAACACAAGAGCCAACATCTCTCTCTCACTCCCTTCTTTCTTCTGTATCAGCCTTTGCCTCTGCCGATCTACATTGTCTTTGGTTATTGGGGAACAATACCTGTCAAGCCTTGCATCAATACAGTGACCTTCCATCCAAACACAGCCACAAGGCCTGGGCTGTTATCTGCAAACCACTGTTTGGAGAGGCATCTCTATCAGAATGGTTCGGGGAACATCTTATGCATATCAATAGGAAAGCAGAGATTTTTATTTGTTCAACATTTGGTCTGACGTTTGAAGTTAAGTTAAGTACACAGAGATGACAGCCGAGTCCACTGTAAACTCTCAAAGCTTTTGTTGGTAGCATCTAAGCTGTAAATGTTGAACATGTGAATCATCTCTTGGCCATTTCTATTAATCTTCTAAACCAGGCATGCAACAAAGAACAATGTATTTATTTGTGGATAAAACCATCTCTGACTTGAAAAGAAATTGAAGCAACAAAGTACATGTTTATTCTTTCCTTGTGTCTAACATTCTGTCTTGTATTTAGCATGTTTTCAATTCCTGACAGAAACATCTCACACATCTTTTGGCTTCTTAAAGATTCATCTCGTTTCACAGTCCCTTGTGTTCACACTGTGCAGGTATTCAGCTGGTTTTATCACACTTTGCTTTATGTGGGAAGCTGTTTGTGTCATTTGTCTATCATTTATTGTGACTACATTATTTGTAAAGATGTAACAGATTCTTTTATGGTGGAATTGTGGTGCAGCTCTCTCTTTTGTGTTGGAATTAGGTATGGATGAATGCATTGTTATATAACAGCATGACATTTGTTAAACTTCATTTTCATTAATAGCATGTCCTTCACTGTAAATATAAAACCAACTCCCACCAGTCTGAAGGCTTTTAGATATGTTGAACACATGTCTAAATATGAGCTGTACAGTCACCATTGGTTGCTCCTGACAACAACACCATTTCTGCCCTTCCCTTTACTTTGTTGTACATGATGAACAAATAAGATTTGCGACACATGGTGCTGTCAGTGAACACAGCGCAGGTAGGGGATAAAAGCCATCTGTTATTAGACAGGTCATATTGAGTGCCTCTGGAATGAGCAGCTAACTATGGGCTTTCTATGACACAGCTCAAGGTGCCATACAATGAGGCATGTGGCGACAAAGGTCCCAGATTTCTTAATTAAACAACTGTTACCTGCACTGAGTGACAGCCACAAGACACTCGAGTTATGAGGCACCAAGTTGCACTGCATATGAAAGGTCACGCAAGGCCAAAATATGATGTACATTTAACTGTGATTGTGACAAAAAGCTTTAGGTTCTGCTACTTTCATGGTGTCAGCTTCATTGCAGCATTTTATTCTTGTACGGTTGTTCTCTGATCTGACAAAGCAATCATCTGGGGAGGACACCTTGTTTTGAGAGTGTGAGAGGACAGCCTAATATCTGTCAGCCGGGTCCTCAGTCTCCCTTTATGTCAGCGAACACTGCATCCCTCACACTTCACTCACAGACCTATTGCCGTCTTCTCCCATCACTTTGCTTCTCTTTTCCAGTTCCTTTCAGTTCCAAAAATCTGACAAATGTCCTTTTAGTTTTTATTGATCCAACACTGGCATAGGGATTTTTGCCAATCCTGTATAGAGTTAGGTCCTTAAATATTAGTGTATTTAATGTAATTCTAAACATCTGTGAATTTCACTTATTCATGGGTACACTCTTATTCTGTTGAATTTAGTGTCAGATAATTAGAAAGAATTATGAATATTTAATAAAAAAATATTTTATGAGTTTTTTACAATACATTCAATATTGTCTGGTTTGACTCATTAAGTCAGGGGTCCTCAACCACCAGGCCAGGAAACATATGGTGCCAGGCTACACAGAAAGAATAAAACCTTTTTATTATTATTAGCACTGAGCATGCCGTCTACTGGGTGTTTTATTTAGAAAGATTAACACCCACTCGGGCCATGGACAAAATTCTTTGGTTTAATAACTCTATGGCACAGAAAAAGTAAGTGAACACTTGATTAAGGTGTTCGCTGAATACAACATCAGTTTGTAACAGATTTAGAAACTTTTTTTATGAGGAATTATTACCTCCCCATAATCTCCCCAAACCTCAACAAATCATTTTAACAGTGACAAAATCTTATAATAATCTTCCATTCATTTAAAAATTGTGTTCACCAAACCATTAACAACTGCCTATAACAGACATACGCCATATGGAGGATTTTTATTAAAAATAAAATAATGCTCTCACAACCCATTGGACAATCCATTGATTTCACATAAAATACATCCAAAAACCACCATGTAACATGATGGTTTTTGGATGTATTTTTAACTTTACTTTGACATGTTTGGGACGTTGGTAGCCACTAGGTAACGTTAGTATGACTCTAGTGCAAAGAAAAAAAAATGTACAGTGAATCTAATAAAGAGGATAAGGCTCATTAAGCATGAGTAAGCCTGGCTTTTACCTGCCATAAGCACTAAAGGATAGATGCTAACCTTATCTTTTGTCCTGGCCTTAACAGAAATGTAGACAAACTGATTTGCATGAGCTCCATCTTCTCACACAAGTTTACTTACACATTAGGTCCAGATAAGTTTGTCAACAGCTTGTAAAACTATGTTAATCTTTCCACCTTACCTCACTATTTTCATATTACAATTATCTGAATCCCCCATATTTACACTGATTAAATATATTAAATCTGTTATTAATAATAATAATAATAATAATAATAATAATAGTTACGGAATTTAAACACTAAGACAAATAAATTGGTGTTATACAAATGCAGATATAATCTTTGTCTCTTACAAAAATAAATTGTATTATACAGCAGCAAGCATTTTTATTTGAATACAGTGCTGTCTCATTTGCCGCATGCATGACAAGATAGACCACTGCCTCTATATTTTTGCATAGCAATCCGTTTGAAGCCAATGCACTGCAGATGGTTTTCCATGCATCTCTTCCTGAATGTGTATGAGGCAGCAAGGAATTCATGTCAGCATTTGAGACTCACTGTCTCGAGGTCCCTCCAAGTGTCAAGGCACTCACTGTTTCTGGCATAATTGACTGGAAAGATTTCATTTTCACTGTAACATAGAGCAAGACAAGCAAGTCAAATAGATTGCAGACAATGCACAGACAAGTTTAGCTCATGTTTTATACACATAGAAAGACAAAGGGGATACGTTTCCCCTGAGTGGATCCAATTGAGTTGTACAAGTGTCCGCTACTTTCTTTTTCTAAAATGTAAATGTATCTTTGTTAAATATTTAAGTGAGGAGTTTTGATAAATTACGTGCTCACCAAAAGTCACAAATACAAGAGTGAGTGACAATATGACCCAACCTGGAAGAAACAGGGAAGAAAATTAAAGTGGCAGCACATAGCAGGAGCCCCCCAGGGAGCCGCATTGTGAGGTGTACTTATCAGATGCCCCTGTGTCATCAACAGAGTAGGAGACAGAGACCACTGGCAGGTCATGATTTCATCTGCCTTTTTTTTGTTTTTTGTTTTGAACTTTCATTTAGTTATGTGATGTTATGAAAATGGCAGACAGTCCTATAAATAATTTTTTTGAAAACTTTTAATGGTTTTCTTTTATTTGCGCAAGTTTCTTAGATAGCCACTAAGCTATTATTTGTACTCTATTATATTTTAGCAACATTCATTTGTTACTCTGTGTGTGTGTGCAGACTGTGCTGTAAAACACAAACAGTTTAATCATGCCTGCAAACCCTAATGCAGCGCTCCAGAGCAGCAGCCCAGCGCACTAAGGCCTATCTGGGGAGCGTGGACTCCCAACTGTGTCTCACATGAGCAGCCCAGTAAAATTAGTTGATGATTGATCCCACTCTAGCGGTAGTGGAATGTTTTTTCTCACTTCTAAATAGATATTGTATTCAAATAGAAGAACAACCATTGACTTTGTAATCCCAGTGCAACAGTAGCTGACGAGCAGGAAAAGTCAAGTGTTGTATTTGTCTGTGTGCAAGGCTTATCTGCTCCGCTCCCCACAGGCTCAGCTTGTCAATGTCTCTAGCTTCAAGCTACGCTTAGCTGTCTCTGATATTAAAGAGCACTATCTCTGAGGTGGCCATTTGGGGAGACAGGTTTCTTTTCATTTCAACAAAGAAATATTTTGCCATAATATTGAGAGCATTTCCACTATGTCATGCAGCAGCCACTTTGAATATAGCCATCTTTATCCAACCACTAATGATACCACTTAGTTTGCTCTTTTCAAACTGGACAGAAGAATTTAGTTGTGCTATTATTATTTTGCCACTTAGAAATGTAACTACAATAAATCATCAGTGGGGGTGTAGCACGAAGAAAGACAAAAGGCTTTTTGTTCAGTGCCTAAGATAAGAGACTTGTATCAAGTAAATCTCTGTTTTTGATCATTACTTCAAACAATAATTTAGATGCTGCTTGCACCATTTGAATTACAAAATACATTGTACAATTAAACAATTTTATTTAGTCCCAAGTTTGTGTCATGGCTCCAAGGCTTTTAATTTTTATAAAAGGCTAGGTTGCTCCTTTAAAAATCCTGTATTAAAATCAGCTGCCCTGCATGCACCAATTAGGCAGTAATTACAAAGCATCCCGTTTTATCTGCACTTGCGTGAGTCTGGTGGTCTGTTATGTACTTATTAAAGTGAATTATCTCTGATAATCATTCTAATCGGGGTTCAGCTCATGTTAGCAGGCTTCCTGCTGGGTGCTAATGTCTAATTACACTGTAGCATGTCTTGATGGGAAGGGTGCCCCGCAGCCCTCCAGCTCCACGTTCTACCGTGCCTCTCTATCCTTGTCTAATCACACTGGACTGTCAAGTGTGCATCATGGTCAATCAGCAATGATAAGCACCCGATCAAAGGCTGCGCTGCGAACCTGATCAAAAAGACTGCGAGATGTGGAGAGGGACTCATGCAGGATCATGTTTTTTCTCCTGGAGATGACCTTGATAGCCTGAGAATAAGTCATCCATGTGTCTGTGTGTTTGCGTCCATAAAGGCTAGAGGGAAAAGAAAATATTAACATGGTTTTAAAGTCAGTAAAGAGTGAGACATACTGAAGTAATTTCATTAACGTCAGTAAACTGACAAACTGCAAACCCATAAAAAAAGTTATATGCATGTTTTCTAAATCAATTAGTGGCCCAAAAGTATATTTACTTCTGTTTGACTTCTATATTTTATGCAATCCATCACCACAAGGACAGGTGCTGCACACAGTCTGCATATTAAAAATATTGAAGCTCATTTAAAAGGCTTTTGTTCTGGACAGAGATTTGTATTTCACCTACTGTTGTCTTTCATGAAATAAATTGAGTGGAAATCCGTTTCCAAGGTTGATCATTACCAGGGCTAGGTAGAGTGATTTCATGGCAGCAGATTGGAAAATGGCCCTTTGTAGCAACTCCATTTACATAGAGAAATGCTGATGGTTCACAATAACAAATGTGCCATAGTCGACAGAGAGTTGCTCTGCCGTTGTCTTTACTGACACTTGATAGTAGTGCATGTACAATTATGCATAATGCACTAATGGCAGCTCCTCATAACTGTCAGAGAAGCTGTGGGTAAAGTGTTTCCTTTGCAGACAACTTGATGCTGGCTCTCCCGCCGTCACATTTTGATTCTGCTGATGCCAGTACCCTTGACAACAAAATAGCATTGTATCAGCTGAAGCGGCCATCCTTGCAAAGTTATTGAAAACGTTATTGAGATAGCACTGTCACAGGTTTTTCAAACAATTTCAAAAAGAAAAGTGTAAATGTGGTTAAAGCCGGAGTAAGCATTTTCTTATATCATATTTTTAATGCAAGAAAGAAAGAAAGAAAGAAAGAAAGAAAGAAAGAAAGAAAGAAAGAAAGAAAGAAAGAAAGAATCAGACTTGAACAAAAGTTTTTTTTAGCATAAACAACAAATAAAAACTTTTCTGATCGACCTGGTGTGGGTAAAGTAACCAGCAAAAATTAAGTGAAAATACTTGCCGATGTAATCAATAAAGAGAACAAATCTTTGTTCGTATAAGTTTGAAGAATGCAGACATCATTCAACAAACATACAGTATACAGTATACTGTATATTTCATGTTGACTGAGCCTAAAGGGTTACAGAAGGGCAAATTAATTGGTCAAAGTAATGGTGAAAAAATTATTATTTTTGTTAACTATTTTTGTTAACTTTGTTAACTATGTCAGAAAGTAATTAGTGACAACAATGTTTAAATTAAACTATATTTTTGAGAATTTACAGTTTTTGTTCAAAATAATAGCAGTACAATGTGACTAACCAGAATAATCCAGGTGTTTAGTATATTTTTTATTGCTAAGTGGCAAACAAGTTACCAGTAGGTGCAGCAGAAAACAAACAAGACCCAGCATTCATGATATTCACGCTCTTAAGGCTGTGCAATTGGGCAATTAGTTGAAAGGGTGTGTTCAAAAAAATAACAGTGTGGCATTCAATTACTGAGGTCATCTTTTTTGAAAACAGGTGTGAATCAGGTGGCCCCTATTTAAGGATGAACCCACCAGCACTTGTTGAACATGAATTTGAAAGCCTGAGGAAAATGGGTCGTTCCACACATTGTTCAGAAGAACAGCATACTTTGATTAAAAAGTTGATTGAAGAGGGGAAAAGTTAAACAGAGGTGCAAGAAATTATAGGCTGTTCAGCTAAAAGGATCTCTAATGGCTTAAAATGGAGAGCAAAACCAGAGATGTGGAAGAAAACGGCAGACAACCATCAAAATGGATCGAAGAATAACCAGAATGGCAAAGGATCAGCCAATGATCAGCTCCAGGATGATCAAAGACAGTTTGTGAGACAACCCCCAAACTCTGAATAAAGCCACAGTACACAGTGAAGACAGTGAAGCAAGCATCATGATATGGGCATGTTTCTCCTACTATGGTGTTGGGCCTATTTATCGCATACACGGGATCATGGATCAGTTTGCATTTTTCAAAATACTTGATGAGGTCATGTTGCCTTATGCTGAAGAGGACATGCCCTTGAAATGTTTGTTTCAACAAGACAATGACCCCAAACACACAGTATACAAGCAAAGTCTTGGTTCCAAACTAACAAAATGAATGTTATGGAGTGGCCAGCCCAATCCCCGGACCTTAATCCAATCGAGAAGCTGTTTCTGAAGCAAAACCAAGAAATGTAAATGAATTGTGGAACGTTGTTAAAGAATGAGAGCTGAGAGGTGCCACAAGTTGGTGCCACACAGATGTGAGGCAGTTTTAAAAAACTGTGGTCATACAACTAAATACTAATTTAGTGATTCAGAGGATTGCTAAATCCTAGAAACAAAAACGTTTGTACAAAATAGTTTTGAGTTTGTACAGTCAACGGCTATTTTTTTTTAAAACACCTCTGGGTCTTGTTTGTTTTCTGAGAATCTACTGCACCTACTGGTAACTTGTTTGCCACTTAGCAATAAAAAATTATATTAAAAACCTGGATTATTCTGTTTAGTCACTTTGTACTGCTATTATTTTGAACAATACTGTACATCAGATCTCCATTCATGATAGTTTTACTCAGAACAGACACAACTGAAACTTTATAGGTTTGTACAAGCTCATAATTAGCATTACCTTTAAGATAAGATTGGACATTGGGATTATAATTAGCAAATTTAAAAATTGCGTGAGGCTAAAACAACGACATGCAGACTCCTCGCAGAAAGACCGGAGTCGGACAAGAATGTTTGAGGCTTAGATTTCCCAATGTCACAATGATTGGTTCAATTTTACAGGCAGCTGTATTTGCTTTACTCATATCTTAATTTCACTCTTATTTTTCAAACTCAGAGACAAAAGCTGCAGTTTTCACATATAATATTAAAAATAATGCTTAGTCTCACTTTTAAGTCTTATAGACAAAAAGATATCTGTCACAATTGATTAATGTTTCATCCTTTAATCTAATTAAATATAAGGCCTGCATGAGATACACAAGGATTTTTTTTTTATTTACCAGCAATCTTTTTTCGAATGTCTTCTCTATTACACACAAATACTGACAATATAATGAGTACATTAGACAGAGTACTACACTATGGCTCAGCCTCCTTTCTCAGGTCCATCGCCAAAATCAAATGAAATGCATTCAGAACTATTCACTTGGGTTGAAACCGTACAGTAAATCACGTTCACAATTTTTACAAAAAATATAACTTTGTTTGAATCACACCTACTGTGAAGTGATTCCATTTCAAGGAATCACCTCACACCACCTCATTGCTTTTTAATTTAGGATTAAGTTAACTTTCTGCCTCTAGCTCCAGTGACAAGGGTGCAGTGGGCCGTTGGTCCTCCGCTGTCTCTGTCTCTGTGTTCCTTGTTCAATGCCATCAGTTACACGTCTGCCAAGCATCACACAGCGTCAACTTGCTCCCAATGACATCCCACTGTTCTGACCATTGATTGGCAGGTCAAGCAGCGAGTGCAAGCAGGAAATCAATAGCAAAGGACCTCTACACAGTACAGAGGGAGTCTTCAAGGAACTGGCCCGCTAGACACTGCCAATCACCAACCACAAAATATAAGGCCAGCCAGCCATGAACAAAAGCTATCTCCAGGCAGAAACACCAGCTTGGATAGCAGATGGATTTATGTTTAGAGAGAAGTTTCTGTGATATTATGAGGAGGGGGGAGAAAAGGGCAGACAAAGTTTTGTGGAAATATATTTGCATTACTTATGCTCATTCATATGCTAAAACTCAAGTGGAATGTCGAACCTTTGGGATTTGGCATTACCAAATGTAGGCTCTTTATCTTAACATGCAGTTGCGCCAGGTCTGACAGTCTAAGCATGACAGAGCAAGCTCATTAGCATCTAGTCAGCCATTTCCAGCTGTGGAAGACACAGAAGATACAAGAAAAGTATACACACAGCTACAGTAAATGGACCCTCTAGCCTCCTTAAAATATGGCCTGGGGGACCCTTGAGGCATAAAGAAGTTGAGCTTTGTCCTCCTTGGTGATGTGTTCCCTTTTTTTCTCAGACACGCGCTCGATGCTGGTGGCATAGCACCAAAACACTTTACTTGACACTAGTGACAATAATTTCGCTTCTTGTCACAAATAGTTGTAAATGAATGTTATATTATTCAAAGAAGCATTAAAGTCTTTGTTTTCAATCTGAGATGATTTTATGTCTCTGCTCTGTATTTGTCTTTCAGCATCTAGTTTGGAATGCTATCCTCGCACTTGTCAGACTCACCTTAAAATCGTCACGGCCCTTTACATTAAAAAGTATTTACTTGACTTACCAGATCACTGAACAAATAACATAAATGAATTAACATGAAACACTGGTGTATTTACAGTGTGTTGTAAAATCCTCTAAAAAATATAATGTACTGGGAGATGCTGCAAAACAACTACTTAAAGAAGGTAAGTGTCACTATTAAAAATATCAATGACCAATTCACAACAAACAACTATATAGACCTGTTCACTGTAAACAAAATACTCCACACAGACCATCTGTCTTTCATTCAAAAATTGTATTAGGGTTAAGTGCACAGATTGTACAGTACTTTCAGACAGAGATTTTACATAACATTCGGGTGATTTACTGACAATCAGATCAATACCATATGGGACTGAAATAATATATATATATATATATATATATATTTTTTCTTTTTTTAATTTTACCTTTGTTTATCCAGGAAAGTCCCGCTAAGATTACCATTCTCTTTTGCAAGGGAGTCCTGGCAGACACAGGGAGTACATGCAAACTCCACACAGAAAGGCCCTGCCCGTTTGATTGATATCCCCTTAAGCAAAAAATAAAAAAAACTAACAAAAATCTGGACAATTTATAAAAACAGAGTTATCTGTTTTTGCGAATAAACCCTTTATTTATTTTTTCAGTTTGATGGAAGTTAACTTACCCTAGTAAAAGCAGCCTCTCACCTGATTATAAATGCAATCACACACTGCAAAGGAAGACGGCAGCATAAACGGGCAGTGACAGGAGCCAATAACATGTTTTCAGGATGCCTCACAGAAATGCAATACATTAGAGCAATGTATGAAAAAGCCCTTCATTCACACAAACATACACATATCATCACCCTTGGCTCACCTCTTCCTCTCAAAACAATGAAACTGCACTCAGCATATATTTTACTGGCTTCTCGCCAGTCTTTCCCCATCTTTTTATGTCCCTGTATTTTCACTACATTGTGGATAGATGTTGTACTTTGAGCTCATGGCTTTACCAACATTTTAATGTTTGTGAAATGGACTGGAAGAAAAAGAAGTGCCTTGTCTCTCTTCACTTTCATTTGCTTCTCTCAGTGCCTGCCTGGAGATTAATGATGAAATGTCCAGTAGTCAAAACATGGCAATTCCTCTATCTTAAACACTGTGGTAATATCAAATAAGTAAATTATGGCAAGCACAATATATTCTGATTTAACTTTCACTTAATAATAATGTTTTCTTTTCCTCAGAGACTAAAGAAGATTGTAAATATAATCTTTAAATCTTGATTAGTCAGTTTGCCATTGAGTTTTTGTTTTTATAAATCAGTACTAATCAGTACTAATCTTCAGCTAAGAGCAAGCTATTTCTGAACTATTGGCAAAACCTAAACAAACACTGATCTTTTTTTTTAAATGCCATGCCAGAATTTGTTACAGTTTACTTTTAGAGGTGTCTTTTATTTATTAGTTCAGACACTGTACTATACACAATCTTTGTGTTTGTCGCGTGCGCATACTCGTGGCCGTCAGTTTTGTCAACCGCAATACTATTTTTGGCGCATTAGCCACCAAACATCTCAAGTTGGGCATAAACACAATGGTTCTGACAAATGTTCCCAACAGACGACATGTGTTTAATGTTACAGCCTCAGCAAAAACCTCAACAACTAGCTAAAAAATATTAGCGCTCAAATTGTACCGGCGTGGTGGAGTAGCCATAGTAACTAGCTAATGAATTAGCTTATGTTGTAGCTTTTATGCTAATGAATAAATTGCTACGTTAATATAGCCTTTGTTTTCTGTACTGTTGCATTGTGCTCCTTTCTCAACAACTTTAGGAAAAACAACTAGTCAGTTTGATGTATAGAAACGTTTTATTTAGCGGTTTTAGTTTTTAATTTATTAAAATTAGTGAGAAAGTCTGATACTTTCGTCCACAAAATGCATGCCCAGCTTTCAATGACATTACGCCTGGAAGGGTCTATCAGGACCCTAACAAAAATTTGGCATATCTAAAATCATAAATATTTAAAGATAATTGTTTCCACTCATCATAAAAGTCTGGCATGGCAAGTTTTTAATTTACAGTTTTCATTGGTTACACATTGAACACATTGGCTAAACATAAGACATTACTGTCTTGCTTCATTTAACTTTAATTTATGTTTTTAATTCAGGGAAAAAGCTGCAGCTGTGTTATAAAAACAATGCTTAGAAATGGATACATGTGACACAGCTATTAAAGACTGTTATGTATACGTTTGTAGTTATTTCAAGCAAAGATTGTTAATAGAATCCAGGTCAAAAGGCCACAAAAGACCACTTTAAACAGTGAGCAGCTTGGAAACTGTGTTGACAGGTCTAAGCTGTCTCAGATACCCAGTGTGCTGACAGGACAATGTGTTGGTATGTTTTTGACATTTTTCTTTTTCCTTTCTGTTGTTTCAGCCTGGGAGCCACATGTCATATAGGTCAGGTCAGAAGAAAAAAAATAGTTAAATCGCCACTGCATAAATTGTTGCCAATAGAGGCCACAGATCCCTCTACTGACTCTCTGTGTTGTTACAACAGCTTTACCTTAGTATTATCTTAATAAGCTATTGCTGTTTAGTTAACATAGCCAAGTGACAGCTTTACCAATGTTATGTCATCAAATTGACGAAAAACTGACAAAATTGTTGTGAACGCCCACCCCTTCAGAAGTTAAGTGGAATCCAAGTTTCATTGGCTTTACCCCGTTTTGGAGCAAAAGGGCTAACACAATTTAGAGCTTTAGCTGGTCATTATGGTATAGCTGACATTCTCTACAATAATGTGTAACCTACAGTGTTGTGAACAGATGTTACAGATTTATCTAAAATTTGATTCTAATATTTAATCTCATGTAAAAACAATTGCAATGTCAGTACACTGTTAAAGAGCAAGTAAACGCCAGTAATGTCAATAGTTTGTGTAACTTAATTGGCCATGTTTATTGATAAGGAAGCAGAAAGCATTGATTTTGACTGGAGAGGGTGAACTGTTCGCTGTGCGATATCAAGACCTCCTGTTGTTCCATGAGAGAAGACCTCCTGCTGTGTAGCAGTGATTGCAATATATCCTTCTGATTACCACCGGGCTTTTTTCTGATTGTGCTTGCAGAGTTCATACTAGAGGCTTCATGGGAATATGTAAAGTGCTTTTATAAGTAGACCTACATCTTAAATACACTGTCTCTACTGCATTGCTTTGGTGAGGATAATTTGACTCAAATGCCAGTTTCCAACACAAAAGCAATGGTAAACACATTAGTGGTGACTGTTCCTTCATCTTTAAGACCGGGTTGTGGTGCACCCAACAAAGGATTCCACTTGATTTCCCTCAATACTCTTGAAAGGTCTTTGGTATCAGATGTGTTTTATTACTATGTGGTATGCACAATGGCATCTTGTTTTGGTCACATTGTTAAGCTCCAGGAATAAAGAATGGATTACATAAATCCTTTTCATATTTTTCATCATGATTTAGAAAAACAGCATCTACTAAAAAAACAACATCTAAGCTAAAATATTGGGCTTTTATTTGATTATATCTTTAGCAGCAAGTGTGAATATACAGTATCCTCCCATATAGCCTACTATCTATATTGTTTTGCCTCAACGGGCAATTCTCAGAGGATTACACATACAGCCATATGCACAAGGCCCTCAGAACACATTTTCAGTCTTTTGTGTATTGTGTGGCAGTGTGGATGTGTTTGTTATGGATGTATGCATTATTAGTGTTTGGCAAACAGCTGCAACTTTACCTGCATAATGGCATTACATGGTTAATTGTGGCACTGGCAAAATCAATCATATTTTTAAGATCATTTCATCATTGCTGTTTCTTTTTCACTTTCTCTACTTAGTGCTGGTCATTCAATCTGAAAGCAATTTAGCCCATTAGTGTGATGTTTAGGAGGCCAAATCAACCAAACGCATCTCCTCTGTTGCCTCAGTTGAGCGGAACTATAAGGCAATTTAGCTGTTAATAACGAAGGCGGTATTTGCCTTGTGCTTGAAACTGAGCATATCTGACAATAATGCAAACAACAACAGGATGTATAGAAGGATTGTGCAAATACTCTGTGAGCAGGAGGAAACATTTACAGAGATATCCACAAAGATAATTGGCTGGGTTACAGTCAACACAATAAGCCCTATAATTGGTGAGGTAATTATTCTGTTGAGCTCTTGTTTTAAGTTACCATTAACTACAGCCGGAGTATATCAAGTTCAAAGAGAGATGACAGAGATTCTTTCTAGCAGTAGGAAGTCTCATTTTTTTGGTATGTTTACTCTCATTCCACTGTATACGTTGACCTTAAGATTAGTTTGACAATTTCTTAACTGTTTTGCGAGGGCGGTTGCCCATAGTAAAGTGTTGAAGTGTTGAGTTTTGGGGTTTTTGCTTCTTTTTGGCACATTTATGATTTTTGATTACATAGAAGTTGAGATTTTTGTAGTCAACTGCCCTAAATTGCTTGATTGTGTTATTGTAGGATAAAAAGAAAATGCTTAAGAACTTATGCATTTACAGTACCCATAATATAGCAGTTGTGGTGTGGTCAAAGACACACTGTGTAAGACCAAGTTAAATCTGTGTCCTAGTGTACTGCAACCAATAAAAGATCTAGACTTAGACTAGGACTGAGACCTAGACTAAGACAGAGTCAAGATAAGTGCGTGATCCAAAGCATGAGATGCTAAGGACGCTTACCACTTTCACTTCACATCAATAGCATACTCATGGCCAGTTTGCTAGGACTGTGGTGCAGGAAGGAAAGGAGAGTTCAGATAAACAAGAATGTTTTTAGGACCTGTCTGAACATTAAAACCAGTCTCAAGTATTGCAACATGAAGCAACGCAACCCATTATAATGTCTGTACTGTCGTCTGTGGTAGAAATGTTTGGAGCTGCACTTGGAGCTTCCAGGTAGGGCATCATCAATCACAAGCCCACTCCTGACATTAACTTTTTTGTCAATGCCACTGTCTCCAGTTTGTCTGCAGACTTAAAGATTTGAGAGGCATTTTTATTTGCACGCTTTTAACTCCACCCAGCAAAGGGTAATGGAGCTGGTTGTGTGCAAGCAATTAATGCAACCACAATGCCAAAAGTGGTGATTTGTCATACACCAATGAGACAAAATCATTACATGGAAAGGATCACTGCAGCCTTGATGTGGCTGTTGTGATTCTGTCTGTCTACACATTTCTATGGCCGATAGCCTTGTAGTCCCATATGAACACTCAAACGTGCATAAAACTAAATGTTTAGCACCGATTCCTGGAATTCATGCAGATTATGCTTATAATTGTCTAAACGTCAGACAGGGAGGGACATTGCAGCAGACATGGACTGCCTCTCGGTCAAATAACTATTATTTTGCAACTATAGGGTACATAATATTATGCTTTAGCATGTTGTTGTGTATTTCCTAATTGTCATTTATTTAGACCTTACAAGCAACAGGGCTGGTAATTCATCATACTTCTAATTTTAACTCCCTGGACTCTCTACCTCCTGTCTGCTCTTGCCCTTAATATAAAGGCATTTCAATAGCAGTGAAGCCCCTAGGCTGACAGCCACGAGATTAGTATGAATGTATTACCCCCTTGGGTGCCATAGCCTGTAATAAGTTCCCCATTAATCGTATCCGTTGGGGAAAATTTGTTTAGGCCTTAATTACATATCATTAAAATTGGTCTTGATTCTCTGAGATTTAAGCTTAGAATTTGACGACACATTTTCTGCTTCTTTGCCGTCGGCCATTGTGCAAATTTATGTGACTCTGCTTTAACCACAGGTTTCTTATGGACTCTCCGTTTGCTCTGATTACTTGTTTATCATCATGGTACTTGATATTTTATTTCTTTTTGTCTTTTTGGGAAGCTATTTTCAATTTCACATACTTTTAAAAGATATTTTCATTAATTTCCCTCAGAAGTGTAATTCATGCAATTGAAGTGTGAAGCAGAATTATGTTCTCAAAGGCCTTCTTCCATTCTAAGTCAGCTGCCAGCAATAAAGGTAATATCAAGTCTGGCCCAAAGGCAAAGTAAAAAAGACCGTTGACCTCTGAGGGTTTAGCACAGAACTTAATGCATTTCAAATCATATCCAGAAGACGGGTCAAGAAAATTTCTCCTTAAAGCCTGGATGACTTAATTACAAAGGTATATTCTATAGCTGTGAAAGTAAAAATTGTGTATGCAGGTTTTGCACATCCAATGTATTCAATGTACAGTATATTCAGCTGCCAAATGCCAAATTCTTTAAAATAATTTAAAAATAGTGCCGTAACAGACATTGTTCAGATTATGTACTGTAGAGCGGTATATCTGGCTTGTCATCATTGGAACACCACTGTACAAATATTTCCTTGGTTTGTGTTTGTGTTATTTGAGAAATTCAGTATTCACAGGGCCACAGACTAGACTCTTACATTGTATTTAATTGTCTTTTTATTTTCACATATTGTAACTACTTTATATACAACTACTTTATACTTCCTACAATTCAATGTCTGCTGTTAGAACAAAGATAAACAATGGTAATACCTGCATCATACAGTGTTTACATTCACTGATAGCATCAAGCATAATACAAGGCCTGAGACAGGCAGTGTTCATATAACGAGCTGTGTGTAGAACTGTCAGTGCTAACCTTTTCACAGCTTCATTTCCCCACATAGACCACCTGTAGCTCACTGGATGTTTTCCTAGAAATACACAGCACTTTATTAAAGATTCTGGGCAAGCCTTTATACCTTTTATATGACTGTTTTCAGATCCTGCCTACACACACAGTTTCAAGCTGAGAGACTGTTTTTTAAAGTCTCCGCTGGAATAAAGAACAAAAATGTGAATGACCTATACAGGATAAAGGACCTATTTGTATTGGCTTGGGATACGGTCTGCTTCCCGAGTTAGAAACATGGGAACGGCAACGGTTCATTGGTGCAATCTGACTCAATATGCCGATGATTTATCAGGCCACTGGGACCATTTGGGCTTGTAAAACACGAGGTAAAGCCAAGACCATTAAGCTATGTAATCAGAGTGTGATAGCAATTATGCAAAAGTCCAAAGTGCATATTATTGGCTTTTTTCTACTGTTTTAATGTTTTTCTTCTGTTTGAGCTATTAATTCCTCTCAGTGTTTGCAACCTATTTGTGTAACTTGTGAAAGTGTGGGAACCAAAAAGTAGTAAAAGTTTAAATGCATTTCCTCTCACTGCATTTAATAGTGTAATAGTGTTCCAATGTAATAACACTTAAGATTAAACTTCACTAATAATAGCTAAATACACTTTCAAAATGACATCATCAAACAAGTTCAGACTATGTTCTAAGACAGCTCATACTGACTAAGTTTCCCTAATGATCCTTATGGGCTAGACACCTAAATGCAGCTTTTTAGGTTCATTACAGGAACATAATGGTTTAACTTTTATAGAGGAACGTCAGGGCAAAAGTAATTTGTCAAATGTGTTTCAGCTTGCCATACAAGATTAATTTCCATACCCTAGTATTTCCCTAAAGACTTTTCTTTTCACTAAGTAAGCTGTAGGTCATGAAGGTATCCAGCTATAGCATAAAATAAAAAACGCTTGATTTAAATGTGTATGAGATACACAGACATGTCCTTCTTACCGACTTATATGTTAATTCTGTTGCAGAAAAGGTTCAATGACAATACAGTCATACTATGTTCCTGAAATTACACTTGTATCTGTATTTACACACAGGTTTCAAGTGCTCTGGAGTGAAGTACCTACTCTACATTTACTGTGCAGTGTGTTGAAACACAGTATGTGTCCATACCAGTGGCGTGCTGTGCATTTTACACCTAGGCATTTCAGTGGGGTCCTACCTGCCATTGTTATAGAAAACATAATAGAATACAGATAACGTAGGCTCGTGCTGAAGGTCCAGTCTGTCTTGTTGTATTTCTAGCATTGTCATTCGCTTTATGGTCGAGAAAATACACGCCATAAAATTATTTTACCATGGGTAGGTTAGTAGCTCTGTCTTGTAGGCTACTCTCTCTGACCATCCAATCAAAAGATGTAAAAATGCCAACAATATTGCACACTGGCTAGCTGGTTCTGGGCATTTGGCGGTCCACACAACTCTAAATCCAATTGGTTAAAGAAAAGTTTAACCAATCAGATTACAGTGCGGGCAATTTTTGAATACAAATTAATTAATGGATATAAATATATAGCATAGGACAGTGATTCTAATATTGTTTAGGCCAGCAGACCTTGCTGGCTCTCACTACCCATCACTGGTCCACACACAAGAGAAAAAAAAACAATAGCCAATAAAATCCACACAAAGTCCAATAAACAGCAGTTCTGGAGATGCCTTGATAGTCAGCCACAAGATACCAGACATCCATTTGGCCATTTATTAAATTGAACATGTTCAAATGTCTATTCTTCTGAGCACTCAAACAACTTCTTGTGCGTGTAAACAGTTTAAATAGGAAGTGAAACTAGTGGATGATTGCACTTTGAAACTGCCACTGATTGATTTTATTGCATTATATATTTTATTTTGTTATCACAGATGCCACACAAAATGAGGTTTTCCTTCAACACAAAAAAGGGAGTGAAAACAAGTGATACTTTTAAGCACAGCAAACACCCCACAGATGATGATATTCAGCTTTGTCTTTAGCGTTGTCATAGCAACACATTGAAAGGTGCATAAAATACAGAACTGACTGTTAAACAGATTTGTAAATGTTTTGGAAAATATGACAAAACTAATTATGTGTGTCACTAGATTTGAAAAGTAAAAGTGAAAATTGAGCACAAATATTAAATCAATATTTAGCAACATGACAGATATAAATGAAATAAAGAGAAACACATGAATTAATAATATACTGCAACGTTATAATAATATTATCTTTCCAATCTGGTCAAATACACAGTTATTGTTACTGATGTTACAAGATTTATATTTGTCTTTGTTGTATGTTAAGCATGTGGCATGGCACTGGAAAAGAGTTGAGGAAATGTTTGCAGTCATCGGATCAAGTGGCATCAGAAAACCTTTGTACTGACTCACGGAAAATGTATAAAAAGTAGTCTCCAGTATCATTTAATCACCAGTTGTCTAGGTTTTCTATGCTCTAATTCAGCTGTTGTGGGGTTAGAGGGCTTTGGAAATGTGACCAAGTCTAGATGTTCATCTCTTAATGTCCCAGCCTTAATGCACCTCTCAGAGCAGAGCCTAACAATGCCTTTCCCATGCAGTGCCATAAAAGAGCTGTTCCTTCTTTTGATGTTTATGATAAGAGGTGGAAGCTTGTAGCTGCTAGTTCAATTACACTCACACCTCTCCCTGGAGATCTGAACATGACCTGATGGCAAATGCATGTCACACGTCAATATAACATGTAAATAATTGATGTTGAAATGCCGCCCAATGTGATGCACCAGTGACATTTTATTGATTTAAACTTTTACTTGACGTTTCTTGGAAAATATTTGAATGCCACTTCTTTTCATTAATTCATAAAAGCTACAACGGTCCTCAAGGTTCAGTGCTGTAAAAAAACAAGTCAGGAGAAATTATCCTCTAAATTCAAATTGATTTATTTCACAACATGTGATAAAACAGCTTTTAAAGTTTGTGAGTGCTAAATTAATGTTTTGTCAGTAAAGTTTCTTAAACAATAGCAAACCTTTTAACGTTAAAACACACTGCACTGCAGTGCACTGACCATAACTCATATTAGACAACATGGAAATTGGACAATTGAACTAAACTTGTTGCAGCATGACAGTTTTCATACTTACATGCTGTCCTTTCCCAGAATTCCTCACAGTATTTCATCCTTTTAATGTCTTCTTGTCTCACTGTGGGAGGTATCCGAGCCGAGAAAAGAAGTCTTTTGTGGATGAGTTAAAACTCCAGTTGCTCTCCAAGACTTAATCAGCATGTGGCTGGCTCAAACGTCAGAAACTACATGTGTTTGAATTTGCTGCAGGTCGCTTTGTGTCCAGCACCAATGCTTTTTTGTGTTTCTTTGTGCCCTCCTTCAGCAGAGTCCGCCAGTGCTACTGCTGTGTTTATTGAGCAATAATATGGATGCACAATAAATCCCATGTCATGTTTATGAGGCACTATTAATATTGTGTCCCTCAGAGAAATACTGGAATGCTACAAGTAGAGTTTAAATGAAAATATTTCTTGTCACTGCTACATTTTATAACAAGCTATTACATTCTTTATCATTTTTATTATTTGATTTAGTATTAAATGAGGCAAGGATTTGTTTATTTTTAGCAAAGTGTTTTTTTTTATATCTGTAAGACTGTCAACCAGTGTTGACCAGATTAAATGTGTAGCTTTGTTGTTATATATTATGAAACAATGACAGAATGACACAATTGTTCTTTTAAAATGAAAATTAAAAAGAAGTCCACACTAGGTTGGAGAGATGGTGTTGCTAGGAGACCCACTCTTATCCTCTTTCATTTTATTTAGAGTCAAAGGTCCTCGGCACAACAAGCAGAGGTTTGGAGAACTTTATGTAACTGCTAAGTTGCCCGTTGCTGAATTCACTAAACCCTGATGTTGTTTAATTCATCTCTGCTAGCACATGCAGCGTTCAAATATCACAGTAATAAATATCTGAATTAATCTTTCCACTGGTTATATGTATTTTTTGACAAAGAAGCGTATTTCCTGAAGACTGATTCTTTACCAGTTTTTCTAAGGTTTGGTAAAGAGAATAAAGTTGTTTTGTATGACACAACTGTTGGTCTTATTTTTGCACTTCTAGTTGGACAATGTTTTATCCTTTTTGTCAAAACCAAAGTCTCACTCTCTCTATTATGGGCTTCAGGATCTTTCCACACATTCCTCTTGTATCTGTGAAAGCAAATGTGTTAATGAGTGATATTCCACAGATGGACAGTCATTGTTTAAAATGCTTAAGCAGCCAGATAAAGATTTCAACCCTGACTTTTAAATGGCAACTCTGTTCTAAAGTAATAAGAATCAGAATCAGGTTTATTGCCAGGTAAAGTGAAAAGGTTTACACAACCTAATAAGTAAATTGGAAATCAGGTAGTGTAAGAGTCCATGTAGTGTCCACCATTTGACCATTCAAGCTAAACTGACCTAGCAGCTTTAATTATTTTAATTTAGGTCATTCTTGCAGTTGTTTGTTGACTAAAAAAACCTTGTACAAAGTGGTTAAATGTAGACAAATTGTCTCCTTGTATGTCCATCAGCTTAGACTAGAAACCTGTTCATGACACAAGACAAATAAGAAAAAGCTACTGTTTGGTTTCATGTGGTTTTAAAAGACTGCAATGCAAGTGCAGTGATTTGGCTGCTTTGTGTTGTGTTTTTACTGTTCTGTATATGTAACTAAGGTTTATCCTCTGTCTACTAGTCTACTTGTTAAAGATGTAGCACTAGAGAGAATAAATCAAGTCCACAATCCCTTGCATTCATCTCTTGACTTTTCTATTCCTCATTTTCAAAGGCAAGATATGCATGTTATGCATATCTTGCCTTTGAAAGATAGTAGATACAGATAGACTGTAGTTTTTGATGAAAGAAGAAGAAAAAGACCAGCCAGCAAGTTTTATTTATGAATTCAGTAAGATTTCTTTTTTTGACATTCCAACAATGACATACAGCGGGGCTTTGTTGTAGGAAGGGGGTTTACTATGAGGTTGTAAGCTTCCCTGTGAGTTGTTTGTTCTGACCTCTCCGCCCTGCTAGTGACATACTGTTAACTACTACACATGCTTCTCTGCACACCTACTATCCCTCGTCAGCGTAGGCAATATATTTTGTTTGTCTTGTTCAAAGGAGGTACTGGCTGTGCTGCGCATTCAGTGCTTGTGTGGCTCTATTGCCTACTGTAGAGTACTGTATGTTAATAGCATTTACAGATGTTCTTCAAAGCGTAGAGAGGAAGGGTTTTAGGCTACTGGAATGTCCCGTTACTTTTCTCTCACGAGTGATGTTAGCGGCTGACAGCTGCAATTAGGAGTAAAATAACATGCTGTTCCTTTGCTGTCAGAGCAAAGGGTCGGGCAGAAGGCCTTCACCTGAGAATGGCAAAAGAGATAACTATCCTTACAGTAGATGTGGCTTGTGCCAACCCATTTCAGTTCCCAGGGTATAATGTACAGACATTCAGTTAAAAGCCAATGTTGATGAAACCTTATGTATTGTAGCTTCTTCTGTGGTTGGCAGAAACTGTGATCATCATGCCATAAATTAAAACCTTAATGCTTTTCTAATGCAAAGCCTTTTCTTCCATTTAAAAAATATGGTCATAAATCTTTTATTGTAGTAAATATTGTAGTAAATATTGAATGCCAAGCTCCCTTTGTAAGTATTTAAGTGTGATTCTTGCCTAAAGAATTGTGCTGCAATGCTTATTATATTACATACATGGTTGTACCAGCCTATTTAAGTATTAAAGGCTGAAAAGGCATTGCTTTTGTTCTCTTTTGCTTTAGGAGAATTAGGTTCAGAAGAAGGTAACATCATCCAAAGTCTATCTTGTTTTCATCAGTAGATTTTTCTATAATGTCCTCTCTGTAAGGATCAGTTTTGTCCTAATCAAAATTTTACATTTTTTTCTGTGAAAATGTAGCATGCCCCTCCTCAGCCACAGCACTTTTTTTGGATGGCCACAAAAAGACTGGGTGGTTGGTGTTTAAACTTACAATCTGCCACTAAATAGTACCTCACACAAAACTCTGGATCGCAGTAAATTCTTTGCCTTTTCTTTTGTGGTACACTTTTTGGCTGTGTCAGAAGTGTACAGCGAGCTCATCTGACACTCAAGCTGAGATTTAATGTAAAAGTGTAATAAGAGCTTTGAAGAAAGTCAGCTGCCTTCTAAAATGGCCTCCCAAGAGACTTCAGTGTTTTTACAGGGTATTGTTATGGGTTGTTGAGGCACCTGCGCTTCTCTCCAGTGAGAGTGGCGTCCAACATATTGGCCTGTCGTCCTCAGTGATGATGGAGCCCATATTTTATGGGAGTTGCGCTGTAAGTGAAACTGAAAGGTGTTCCTGCAGAATGGAAGATGGAGGGGGCGTGGGGTCACACTGATGGCCTCTTTATTCCCTGTTGCCTATTTCAACTTTGATATGAGTGTTCGGGTTCCCAGGGTATCATGGAAAGCAAAATTACTTTTTGGTATATCCAAGACGAGAGATGTGCTCTTTTTCTTACACCTTAAGTGTGAAATCCAAATCATCTTGTCATAGAAACAGTTTATACAGTAACAAAATGGGTGACACTCGGCTCAAAATGGAATGAGTTCACGGTGAAGGGGTCATACAAGCTCTTAAAAATATAGATTATATTATTCTGTATTTAAATAATACAAAATATTGCACTAGTAGTATTAAGACCTGACATGTAAATCCATACAGACCAAGTTAATAAGCTAAACAAAAAATGTGCATCTTTTATTCACTCTCAAGTTTATGCTCATGTGTTGTTGATCATTATTTTGTATTCTGATCCAAAAGGTCAAGGTCACCACAAATTCATTATATTTTTATATTATCAAGCTGGCAGTTAAATGGTTTTTGAAAAGCTATAAAGAATTTAAAATGAAATTTCTGCAGCAGTAATTAGTAAGCAGAAGTAAGTGGTTAATATAAAGTATGTAATTATATTAACCACTTTTGATTTGTGTGCTTTTGGCTTATATAATCTCACAGGAACTATCCTGACCTAGGCTGAAATATAATGATAAAAAAAAAATCTAAAATAAAAGATGAGGGTTTTGTTTCATATATCCCTATTTGGAAAAATAGTGTTATAATTTAGTACATTTGTCTCATTAAATTCAAAATAATTTGTCAAGTGTTGTTTGTAAAGTGTATTAAATACAGAAGTTTCTTTTTGTGTGTGTGGAGTGTGTGTGCAGGATCACAGGCTGAGCGCGAGCAACTGAGCAGTACCAAGCTGCGTCAGCCTTAATCTGTCTCTTGACAGCGCTGCCTTATTTTGCAGCAGAATACTCATATTGATCTGCAAGCCTGTTACACAAATAAATAAATAAGTCAAGTACACTACGCACCTGAGTTCACAGCGTGCCCTTGACAATAGCCTCTGTGTGTGCACGTACACAGACGGGCGCCGAGGTGGAGGGGTTGCCAGCGTGCAGCAGGGGAGCCGAGAGTCAGAGAGGGTTCTGCATTGTTGATCCAGTATGACATTGATAGACAGCAGCTGAAGGAAACCTGATAGCCATGTTCAGCGTGCTGGTTTTTAAAGGACGGACGTGACTGTCGATCCAAAGTTGACTGAGCATGAATTCAGCAGGCGATCGCCCCAAGTGGTTGTTGCAAAAAGGAGCCAGGGAGGAAACTTTCACATATGACTTGCTTGACTTTCTATCTTTTCCACCATTATTATTATTCTCCCCTTGAACTACTTGGCTCAGTTGTGGTTATTTTTACCTGTGCCACTTTCTGTTTGTTGAATGCTGTGGTATTCTTGTAATATTTTGGACAGATGTTTACTTTGCCCACCTGTCCATCGTGCAGGTGGGCAAAGTGGTTGTGCTCAACTACAAGGACTTATTGACATATATTTTAGATTGCAACATGCTTATGTCAGGTAGGGCATGTAATTTAATTAATTAATTTAATTTATTTATTTTATTTATTTATTTATTTGATTGGGACAGTGCATGTTAATGAACATATATGAGACACAACCACATGAATGTAAACATGCCAGATTGTAGCTGTAGGCTAATTTCCATCCGTTGTCCCAACATTCTCACACCATTCACCAGAGCAACAATCACACACATTCATACACCAGTGCTGTGTAAATAAAGAAGGTGTCATTTTGTCTGTTATTGGCCAAAACAATAATGGGATAATTACTAAAAAACATCCATAAACATTAATATAGAAAGTGATCACCTGCTCACCTTTAATGTAATGCTACTACTTTTTAATGTAGCCCGTTTAAAGCAACAATAAGTAACTTTAAGATTTGCACCAGGGCTGTCTGCAACTGCACTGCTGCAATCTCACATGGGACTCTGTTTTGTTTATCTCAAGTGGAGAATCAGGTGAGTCAGATAAAAGTGGGTTTGTATTTACTGGTAAAACAAAAGGTTGTATAGTGTTGTTGTTTTTTTATGCAAGGATCAGGTAAAAGACTTCAATGCTTCCACTGCCTCAATATTATATGAACTAATGACTTCACTTTGTTAACAATGAAAAGGTCCTGGGTACACTGTTGAGCATTGGCTTAGTGAACTGCACCAAAACTTAAGGGATCACTTAGCATTGTGTCACATTACAGCAAAACAATATCAAATGCAGTTAGCTAACTCGCTACACTGGGTCTCTGGTTAGCTTCACATTTCAAAGTGCCACTTGACACTCTTTTGGGGGGTTAGCCTACAGCTGCTGTTGTTTTTCCCAAGCAAAACACTTACACCAGGGGTGACTAAACACACACTAACACACACACATACAACTAAATGCCCCTGACAAATGAATGTAAAATGGAGACTGAAGGCAAAGTGACTGCTGTTAGTGAGCAGCCTTTTCTAACCCCAAGTGTGTTTAACAGCTCCACAAGGTAATAATGAAGAAGCAGAAGTCCTAAAAAGTTTATGTTGGTTTGGAAACAAAATAGGAAGTATTTATGGACATTTTAAAACAAAATGTTGGAGAAAAGGCTTGATCATCCCAGCTCAACAGTGTCTACCATTAACAACTCTAGAGTAGCCTATATATGAACTGCTTGGTGTTGACATCTAAGCTTCATGCTAAATTGTAAATTTGCTAAACTACTTTTACAGCTGCCACTTCCTCTACTTCTTCTGTTCAGTAGTCAGATTCTACAACTGATCGTCTGTCAGCTGGCCTGCTTCCTGCACGACAGACAATAATGGAAAAAATACATCACTGTCTTTGGGGCAACGTGATGTTGTCACAAAATGGATTAGACAAGGTGCTAATGCCCTGCAAGCTAAATGATTGCAGTTTTGTGAAATGCTTGTAATTCATGTTTTATATTTTATATATATTTATATTTTATAGTAAAAAGTTGTGTCTGGACAAAAGGTTAATTTAGGTCATTGTATACAGCACGTTTCAGTCAATTACTATGAACAAAAAAAATCTCTCCAAGATGTTCTTTAGGAAACCAAACAGAATAAGTGACTTGCTAATAGACTTGTGTTTCCTCACATTTTCCTGTGTTGTTGAAGACTAATTAATTCAAGAACAAAAGTCCCCAAAGGCTGCAATTAATGATAAACTTATTAGACATGATGGTACCCATGAGGTCTGGATCTCATCACAGTGTCCACGCTCCTGGTTGTGTTACTTACTCGGCTGTCACTTTAAATCAAGATAGGAAATGGAGTGTGTCATATGCGTTGGAGCATTCAGGAGCTTTTTCCCAAACCAGGCCAGCTTTCAAATAACCCTTCAGTCTTATACAATTGATTGACATTTGACATAACTTTTTTTATTGACACTGTGGAGGTGAAGGATCTAAAAGAAGCCCATCGACAAGTAGTGTGTGTTTCTAATGAGTCTGTCAAAACTGAAATCTAGGGAGAGCAGGCATCCTCCACTCTGCCAAAACCAAGCTGCCAGTGCTTGAGAATGAGAGGTGATTTAGTGACCTTCTTTCTTGCTAACACTTTTTGACCACAACAGCTGCTTTGAACTATTTGCAATTTAGTTAAGATGACCCCCTGAGCATTTTCATGCTATTTTGCAGAACTAAAGTGCATGTGGAACAAGGAGACAAAGATAACTTGTGAAAATATGACTTTTGACAGAAGCAAGCATTCTGGGTTGTCTCATGTCTCAGTTGTACATCCCCAGGGGTTAATACCTCTCAGCACAGTGGCCTGATCTGCTCTTACCGTGCCAAGCAACGTCACATGTTGAGCCAGTGTCAACAGATGTAAACGTGGTTTGTGCAGTGCTTAAGAGCACCGATGATGTGACTGGCAAGTGGGCACTGACATTTGGCTAACAATAATATAACAATCATCCAGGAGGGCCTATTGTTTTTGCTCAAGTTTTTTTTTTCCGAAATGACTTTTGATTAATTGAAAGTAAATTTTTTCCAATGTAGAAATACAAAACATGGTACATCCATAGGACACCTCAGGGAAAAGTTTATTACAGCCATATCCTAAACTCAACAGGAAATCCACTATGTTGGGTAAAATGCGTGACCACCTAAATCGCACCCCTTATGTCTAAACAGCTCCAAATTTGGTGAGTATTATCTAGACACGTGTGCCAAAAAAGTTATCAGTTTGTTTTTTGATACATTTGTGGCTGTGGTCGTAATGAGTCTGTGAAGAGGCAGCCATTTCTTTGGGAAATAAATGCCATTTCCCAATTGCCAGGATCCTTCCTTTGGAGGAGGCTCCTCCAGAACCAAGGTTAGAGTCTTGGAAAACTCCTCAGAATCTTTTGGAACTTGTAAACTTGTACTTTTAGACAAGTAAAATTTACATTTTTCCATTTTAAACAGGGGGTGCAGCGATTCCTGAGTCATCTCAAATCTCCAGCCAGTACTTTGTTTTTCTCGCCTTAGCCTAAGCATAATCTATTATTTTCAAAGGTTCAGACAGCTCCCAGGAAATGCAGGGATTGTAGAGACCTTTAACTCTAAAGGTGGTGTAGCAGGCCCCAGCAGTAGCACAGGCCCGAGGTGATGAAGCAGGCTCCAGCCAGAAGAAGATTCAAGCAGTAGCACAGGCCCTGTTATTTGACATTATCATGAAGTTTGCGCTTTAAAGCACGAAATGCAATCCTCCGAGTACATGTGTACCCGCGGTCTCAAGGGAGGCCGCTTGCGGCTTTAATTGTATTTATTTTTTAACTGACTTGCCTTGCAAAGCTTGAACACTAACCAAGTTGGATCTTCATTGTGTAAATTCAGTGGCAGTTTCAATCACTTGTGTCCAGGTGTGTGTGGGTGTGAAGGTAAAGCCATGCTTCAACCTTTCTAAAACACCTACCTCTGGTACCAAGGCAGAGAGCAGGAACATAATACAATTTATGCAGAAGTTTTATGAGTTAACACTGATTATGAATAACTTGTGGCATAAAGGTCCTGTCTCTTTCCTGTGGTAGCCACATTTTTACACAAACGATGCAGAATTTTCTCAAAGATAAAATAATTGGATGGTTGAGTTTTTAAGAGGTCAAACCTTGATAGCTAGAAGTAACATTAAACAAATTAGTGTATCTATCTTGTACCTATTTAATAAGAAAGTGGTATGTCTAAATTAATGCTGCCTTGAATTTGAGAAACATCAGCAGTCTGAATGAATACATTCTGTCTGTTTTTTTAGAAGTGGAATAGTTGAATATAAGAACAGCTTTTAAATTGTTCATTTGTTTGCACTTTGCAAAAAAACAAATGCATTAAAACCTGGCATTAAAATCTTGGCTAAAATAACAAAAAGTTAAACAAAACAAAACACAGAGTGGATTTGTGGAATGTTTCTGGTGTCAGCCTTTTTCAGGACTGACTGGGTACCAGTCTTTCATAGCCTTTCCCAGTAAGTTCAGGCCAAATGGACCTTTAAGACCTTCCAGAGCTTTTAACTTACTGTGTGACAATTCTCCTTCTCTTCCCACCTTTTCACTTTCTGCCCTGAAATAGTCTGTATGGGGGAGTCTGTGTCTCAGTGTTAAAATTAGGAGTTCGACTGGTTGTGGGCGATGGGGATGTGGTTGTGGTGGGTTGTGCTGCTGCCAAAGGGTGTGTCAGGGCAATTTATTAGCTTGCTATGCATGTATGTGTGTGTTACCAGCCCTTGGCAGCTTTGTGCACTCAATGTCTGAGGCACAGCTGTACCACTATTCTAATACGGAGTCATTATGGCCATCCACAGTGTGCCTCCAGTTAAAGCACAAATTCGACCATAACAGAAGAACTTTTTTTTTTCAAAACCTTGAATGCTAACTTTGTGGTCCATGCTTTTTTGGGTTACATTAACCTGAAGCGATGGTGTAATTTTGCTTCTCTGCCTGCGCCCAGTCACACTATGCAATACGTGCACAGTAGGTAACAGGTGTTGAACATAAAAACATAGATTGGTCCCTCTGGGAGGAGGAGTTAAAGTATATGCTGCTGCTGTGCTGCCAGTGCACCAGCCTTCCCTCTGCCTGTCCATGTCTTTGAATCTGTGGTTGTGTAATTACATGTTAATGACCCCCCTCTTGTATTTAGCTGTGTATGGAGCAGAGTAGCAGCCGTCTGATTTCCACTCAGACAGTGGAGGAACATCCTGAAAAGGTTTACTTATTGTCGGCACCTGCTTTACTCCCAACGCCCCTCAGCTTTCTTCGGAGGCCAAAACAGATGCTAGGGGACACTTACCCTGCAAAATGCAAGACATGTTGGTTGTGTTTTGGGAGCAAAAACTCAAAACAAACCAAAAAAGTACAAACAGCGCTGCTATCAGTGTCTGTAAGCACCTGCAGGTCTGGCTCGCACAGGAACATTTTAATTGACCAAGCAAAAAAGCCACAGTATCCCCACCTAGTCGGAACAAATGACTGGTTTCAAAGCCCCATCAGCACTCCTTTGCTGTAATGAGGGACTTTGGGGGAAATTGGGAGATTGTGTCAGTTTAATGTCTCTGAGCTGTGTGTCCTGTCGACCAAAACATGGAATAGCAGGAGAGAGGTGTTGCTGTCAAAAAACAATAGGCGCAGACATCAGCACAAAGTTAGAGAGGGAATCCAAGTCACTGTGCCTAGATATGCAGTTCTTTTGAGCGCCACACAAATTAAGTCTCTAGACTATTTTGGAGCAAAAGAAACCACAAACATGTGTGTAGTGAGTCAGTAACAACAGCAACACAAGCAATTTTTCTTTGGCTTGTTGATTAACTATGTTTTACAGCAAAGACTCATGCAGCATTGGTAAAGGACCCAGAGCCCTTTGTTTGCCATTTATTTTAAAAGTCATCAGGCTCACTCAGGCACTGTACTCGTAATAAATATTTATACCTGTTTTTGGAAATGTAAACTATATAAATGTTTACCAGCCTCACTTTGAAAGCAGCTGCTCTTGATGATTACTGTATCATTTAAATGTCTTTTCTCTCCATTTTCTTTGTTTTGCTGTTGCCATTATCTCTCACCAGTTTGCTCCACAAACACAGTGTTAACAAGCTCCTTTTCTGCCCTACCTGCTGTCGGAGAGTCAGCTCACAAAATGCGCAAGGTGAAAGGGCATGTTTGTTTTTCTATTTACGCTTGTGTCTGTGTTTTAGTGTGTTAACAGTTTCGTCATGTGTGACCACAACGGGCCGCCGCTAGGGCTCATGTTGCCCCCGAAGGCAACAATAATCATGGGATTTGATTGCCAGTTCCCTCGCCCCTCCATAATTGATGAGTCCAATATTTACTGTGTTACCTGTGTGTTGTAAACATTCATTATGGGGTTTCTTTGGCAGATAGGTGGGGCGGGAGAGGAGAATGGGACAAGTCCAGCCTGCAGGGACCAGCTGTCAGTTTGACTAATGACAGAAATGAATAAAGTCTCATAATTACTTTAGAAAAAAGAACAGTCTCCACCTTATCTCAGTCCAATATGCATTTTAAAATTTTTGGCGGGTTTATTAAATTCCACCCCCACCTGCACCCCATCCTTCCCTTCAAACCCCCAACATAATACATCACAGGCAGAGGCAACTTCTCAAATTTCAAATTAAATTTTCTACTCACTACACACTCACACAAGTACACACACACATGGGCTGCGTAATCAGATTGGGACATTATTGTGTTTCTATTGACATTAGCATTGTTATTATTTTGTACTGCGTAAATATCAGTAACTGGAGCATGCCTGGTTGCTTTGCCAGGAAGGGATTATTTTGTGTATTTATTTTGTTCCAATTCTCTCTGTCAAAAATGTCCTGTCAAGATGATATCTGATCCAATCCATTATCAAGAAATACTCTATTCGGGTGCAGTGTGTATTGCAAATAAATTGTCCACAGTCTAGATTTTTGCGTTTGCTTTGTAACCTTAAGCTGGGACTGTTATCAAGGGTTTCAGATAGCTAGGCATGCATTTTTTTGTGGATCTAATTAGTACCAATCCTAGTTTTTATTTGTCCATCTACCTCTAGTTTAGTCCTGGGTTTTGTCCTCGAGTTAAGTTATGTGTGATGATCCCAGCCTTGCCATACAGTACAACCTGAGGAGGTGCTACCAACAGGGAAACAGCTGAAGATGCGTTTGGAAGCCAATTACAAAGACCAGTCCATGCTTTTAAAACTGCCTGCTGTGCCTAATGTTTTTATAAGGTCTTCAATAACATGTATTTGTCTGGAATTAAGTGCATGTGCCTTGGTGTAGTGAAGTGCAACGCTCTCAGCCAAATCGGGTATTCAAGATGGTGGGATGGAAGGCTAGATTAATGGTAGGAATGATGGAAGGAGAGTGGAAGGGAGGATAAATATGGGGAGAGACAGCACAGTGATATACAGCAAGTGCATCTTAGACAAGTCGACTCCTCTGAGCCATTAGGCCTAACAGAGGCCAGACCCAGGGAGCGCTATGGAGCACAAGCAGAGCTGTCAAATAAACAGGAACAATACAGCGTTACTGTGTCATTTGCATGAATTTGTCCTTGTTTGCAGCTTTTTCAAACTAAATATTGGATAAACTCGGGTCAACTTGATTCCATTAGCTATTCTCCAAAGTCTTTTTAGCCGCGTGGGATCCCTCATAGAAGCGTGTAATATGGCATATTTGTGTCGTACAGTTTTACATAGCTGATCGTGTCCATTCGTCATGCTGTCAAGTTAATTACTAGATTGAAAAGGGGAATAAGATTACCTCCTCCCTTTTCCAACGGACACTCACACCTCCATTTCAGAGGCTCTTACTCTGAAACAAACACATTTGGGATATTCTCAGTGTACCATCAGAACAGCTAGAGTGGAAAACATTGCTTGATGCTGAAAACAAATTGTGTTAGTTTGATTGACGCAGCAGATTACCTTGGGATTTATTTTCTTTTACATCTTGAAGAAAAAGGAAATATTTAAACTTTTATGAAGCTATCTCACAAATGTCTATACATCCCTCCTACCTTCTAAGGAAGAAACGTTTTGTCACAAGTATAGAGCCATTCTCATGTACTTGTGTGGAAAGTTTGTGTCCGTACTCGTGTAATCAAAGAGGACACTTTGAGAAAAGTGGACAGATCATTAGCACATAATGAGTTGAAGTACTCAGGGCAGTGAGGAGGATTTCTCAATAAGTGATGGATTAAAGAGGATGGAAATCAGATTCTCTCGACTGCAGACAACCTTTCTTCTCCCCAGGTGAGTCTTCTTTCTCAGTGCATGTTTGAAGTTGAGTATGACTCAAACTAATTGTCTAGAAAGAATTAACAAAGCTTTCGGCTCCCCAGCAGTCATGTCTCTCAGTTGCTGATAGTTCTCTTGTGCTGCACATCAATCCTAATAGAAGGACACATGCTGGAGATCTGAGCTGGATGTTTCCCACTCTGCAGACCTGGCAGAACAGCTCCTACATGTCTCTGCCCCAACAATAATTCAAGGATGAAGCTATTTGTTTGCTTGACACTCTGAATATCTTCCAATCGAAATAAGTTTACTTGTTTCAAAAGGTGAACCTGACTTGCAAAAACTTTCCAATCTTGATGGCTCTATAACAGTATAGCTCAATTAAAAACTGTACCCCTGCCGGGTTTTTAAAAGTCATGGGCTGCATAGTTAAGTTGTGATGAGGTTCTATGACGGCACCCAGCTGGACAAAGTTCCACAAGGGTGGCCTTTGTTGGCATCACTGCAAGTGGCACATCATAAACGACCAGCATGGAAACTGCAACCAGGGGAATAATCAGAAACCAGCCACGACAAGGGCCATCTCAACTCAAATACCCATCGTCCTGTTTTCTGTCACAAGAATCCAACTGGTCTTTCAAACAGATGAAGCCCAGTGTGTATTGCAAGGGAAAAAAGTTGCTTCCTGTCAGGTGATGACAAGTAAGTGGCAGGAAGAGAAAAATTAAACACATCACCCTCATTTTCTCCCACCCCCGACATTCACATGCTGTCAATTAGTCTCAATCAATCCCGGCGTTTCTGTTTAGAGTTGTTATGGCAACTCCAGTCTGTCTTCCAGCCGTCAACGCATAATAAATATGCTCTACAATATATGTTATCTCAACACTTCCGTCAACTGTCTGCAGCAGCTTCCTAATTATGCTGCTTGCATTGGATAAAATGAGAGCTCCTACATTTAATCACAACTGGGGGAATATCAAACAAATGGTGTTCAAGGCTTGTCTTGGATTGTCGAGAAAAGTTGTTCCCGTAAGCCTCTTCAAATTGTAGCCACTTTCGAGTTTAAGATGAGTGAGAGTGGTAAAGTGACCAAGAAAAGTTGTCTCCTCAAAATGAGACGATGTGATTGGCTTCTAAGTACGAGGTGAAGCACTGCTTATCAATAAAGTAAGTCTGGCATGATGTTTTATTAACAGGTAATGGCGTACAGGGTTTTGCTTGGCTAAAAAGGGCTTAAGTGATGTGGGAGCAACACTGTCAATCTCAGGCTTCCTATGAGAGTCAATTAGGAGATAAACAGGTCTACATGTCTTTGGCAGTGGGGAGCAGGCTGATAGGTTGTCCCGTGGATGTCCTGGGGCAAGGTAAACTGACAGTACAGCTTTGCCGTTAGGGATGGAGGAAGAGAGAACAATGTGCAACTGCCCGAGTCACTTGAGAGAGAAGGTATGTGTGGTTTTATGTTGCTATGCAAGAGCGTGTACTTACATTATGCACAAAAATACTCCTTTCTTTCAGTATGGTTGTTTTTGAGCCCTAAAACAGAATGGGGTTATTCAAAGAAAAGGTAATAACTATAACACTAAAAATAATGCGGTGGTTCATTAATGTTGTTTCATTGTTTTATAGAAATGTACACGCTCACAGCAACAAATGTTATCAAATCATTTTAAATCAGTATGAATTGCACACAGCATTTATATGCATGTGTAAATATTTTTTTGAGGGAGATTTTGTAAATGACAGCAACATACAAAAATTGAAAGACATCAGTTTTATTACACACTGTATGTTATATACATTTCAGAGTGGCAACATTTGGTTTTAAAACGCATGGCATTGTTTTTGTATTGTTATTTTTTCTGATGTAAATTAGCTTAAGACATTTTTTGAGACCAATCTTCCAATTAGTATTCCTATTGCTTGTGTAATATTTTAAAATGTCCAGACACCTATTTTATAAAAAAAATAATAAAATAATAATTATGCTTTGTTCCACACAACAAAATATGTTTGGATTAATCACAAATAATCATGGCCCTTTTGTTTGTAACTGATCTATGAATAAACTGAGAAAAAGCAACAAAAGATCTCCAGACTTTAATTAAGAGATAATCTTCAAAGATACAACAGCACCTGGACCTCAAAAGGAATGTCCGAGTCATGTTTAGGATCCCTTTTTTTAAATTATTAATACATTTTTATTTCCAAGGGCTATAAATAATTATAAAAGTGTTCACAAAGCATTAAACAATAACGTATACATCTAACCAGCATGCACTGTGGCAGGGTTTATTACAAGCTCATTAAGTGTGCTGCATATTTAGGTCATAAAGCAACTGTGGCTTTTCTATATAATGAAGTGTGTCAATATAATGAGATAATATTCTAATATCATTATTTTATTTTTATACTAAGCTGAATTTATTTCAACAGATGAATATTAATGTGTGCTAGAACATTATTACCCTCATTATTTTCCAATTAACACACTGTTCAGCCTATCAGCACAGCAAAGAATTATCAACTACTGCACCGTACCATCTTATGAGTAAATAATATAGGCACCGAAGAACATCATGGAGGACAGATGATTGTAACCATTTTCCTGAGCTTTAAGTCAAGATAAGGAAGGTTGTAGGTGTTAGCCAACCTAGAAGACAGAAAACTGTACACTTACTTGGGCCAAATTACCACGTTATTGTAAAGCAGGACACAAAGATTCAGCTTATGTTGTGGATGCAATTTAATAAGTAACAGAGAAATGTTTTTAGTTATATTCGGTAGCATGTTGTAGTATGTTGTGATTTACTAATGTGTGCCATTAGGACTGAGTACAGAGCTGTGGTGCCAGGCAGTGTGTAAGTACAGTCACAGCGCCACCCATCTCTGCTCCGTGCTCCTGCAATCTTTTCATGCCGATGAACCCGCCCACCACAGCAGCCATTTTCAGTTGAATCACATCCGTGTGCCGTTTGACCTATTTTCTGGCAACGTGCCTTGTATGTGTAAAAAGGAAAAATACAAATGTGCTGATGTAAACCAGTTATTTGGGGGCAAAAAAGAGCCATTTTGGGGCACATATGTAGCGTGAAATGCAAGTGGCAGACGAGTGACAGTGTCAGCTCGTTTTCTCCACCTTGTCTGTTGGTTGCAAAGCGTAAGAACGGGTTGGCGAGACAAACAGGGGCTCAGGGTCATTGTGTGAGTGTGCAGAGATGCGCTGAGTGAATAACCTTCCCAGTAACAGCTGTCAGATCCACCGGAGCAGAGCAGAGGACAGAAGAGCAGGCCCAGCTGGGCCCAACCCAGACTCACCACTGAAGGGGTGGGCACGGGCCGGACTTTTAGCTAGCCATCGCTGTGGTGCTGCAGGGTTTTGATGGGTGGCCAAACCTGAGCCTCTTGATGGGGGTCTCAGCACCCAGGCAGAGTATTGTTTAACACAGTGCTCATCTCTTTTTTGTGCCAAAAGCAGATTCCATGCACAGCGGTGCAGAGCACACAGTCCCAACAGCAGCCTGGACGCCCCTTTGTGGAGGTGTCAGTGGCCTCCGCAGCGTCTCAGCATGCTTCAGCACTGGTCATGACAGGGGATGAAGCCCCATGAAGGGGGATTAGTACTGCACCTATTGTCTGAGGGCACATTGGTGCTGGATTTGGCTACATGGCTATTCAGCCACTGCACTTCCATTCTTCAGCACTTGACAGGGACGCTCAGTGGCCTCACTTTTGTTCTACCACAGTATCAAAATGTTTTGGTGTTATGCCCCCAGCTGGAGCCCTTATTATCTCCACTGACATGACGAGCAAAGGTGTGATACTAGATTCTGTTATTGCTGTCTGCTGCCTGACCTGCAGGTTAAGGCTGTTTTTAATGGGTTAGATAGACGCTTGCTCTCATGTTTAATTTACTGTTGATTGTGTTAACGCTGAAAGGGGAACATGACATCGAGACTTAACCTATGCTCATTTGGCCAGAATCAATGTTATGAATACAAAATGTTGTTGGATTAGAGATGGAATTGTAGTTTTTGTTTTATCTTTAAGACAATTGTTGTTAATGTTCTTATGACACTGATTTTAAAGACTGTACAGCTTAAAAAACATTTTTGTCGGAGTACCAGGGAGTATGGTATTAATAATATAATTAAAGTTTCATGAAATTATTATAAACATACATATTTTCAACTAAGAATTCAACTAAAGCAATATGTGCACTTTGTGTATTCAGCTGAGAGCAGCGTGGTAATAGATGTTTTGTATAGCTCAATGTCTGCAGCCGCTCTGAGGCCAGCACCTCAGTCCACCCCACAACAGTCATTTCAGTGTAAAGAGAGCACTTTGAGCAGCAAAGCACTGTGGAAAATAGTGATGGATCGTTCCTTGGTCTCTCATAGAATAAAAAGGCAAAGGTTTATTTAATAGATTAAGGCAACCGTTTAAAGAAAGTATCCATGGCTTTTCCATTTACATTTAATGAGATTTAAAGGCAATGTGTTATATTATTTTTGTAAAATAAAAAGGTCTTGAGAATACATCTACATACAAATGTGTTGTATGTATCAAACTAGGCTTAGCCCAGAACACACTGAACTTAGCTTAACTTATGAGTCCATGTTCAAAAGTTCACATATCTGCCCTGTTTAAGACCAAAGATGATGGATGATGAACTGCAGGCAGCGTTTGTTATAAACCATTGACTGTGAGTAATTTCCCATTTATTACATTAAAGTGTACTCTCAACTTGAACAATGCAACTATGAGAGTATGAGAAACACAAAAGTTAACTTCCTCTGTTGCTCTTTTCTCATAATTGCCATGAATAAACAATGAGAAAATTTAAAAGTTTCCCCTTTGCTCAGACAGAAAAAAAAACACTTTCACTTGTAAACAGATTATGTGATCATTAAGCAATTGTGCAAGCATTGCCAAAATACGCTCCAGTGTTGATGATACAGTAAACAAAAGTCCATTGTGACTTCATCCGAAATTAAAACTGAATTGCAGACATATGCTTCACTGTACACGATCCTGCTTGGAATTTTAGCCTCTTCCCCTTTAGCTATGTTTGTCCAAAGATTTTCCACATTCCTTTCCAGGAAATGTGGAAATAAAGAGACGAGAAAATCTTATGCAGTGTAGTTTACCAGCATTTTGCAAGGGGCTAATACTGTATCTCAAAATAACATTGAATAGTGAAACTGATATTTCTAATAGCAGCTGTTTCCGATACAGTTCCTTTACAACTGCTTTTTATTTGTGGGGATTAGTGGACACTATCTGTGGAGAAAGCCATCTTTGTTTTTTTTTTTCTTCCATCTGTCCTAACGTTGATGTCACTGGATGGTGAGGAAGTGGGTCATGGGTAACGCAAAGGTTGCAGAGGTTTTACTGGCCTTGATCCCCACTATAATGAGGAGGTTCCGCTTTCTCCATGAGCTGGGAGTAATGGCTGCCATAACGGCCCTGATTGCAGCTGCACCAGAGCAGTCCTCCTCCACATGGCGAAGTGACTCTTGATGTCCTTCAATCATATCCCTGGCTCAAGCTTACAACTTGCCATATTCTTCAGTTTGGTAGTCTGGCTAACTTGACTTTAGACTATCTAAAATCAGTTTTATATAATTACTAATCAATTACATCTCACGGACACAGTACCCTTAGCTGGACAGAAACCTCCAATTTAAGACTCTTCACAAAAAATGACATGAGTGATGTGCTTTGCAGCACTTAAATAGAGGAACAGAAATAGGTCAATACACTGGACCCTAGCAGAGTTGTATTTGTACAAAATACACAAAAAATACCATATCGTTCCAGTAGACAGGTTTCTTTTCTTCCAAACCTGCCGTCTAAACTAATGACTGTATAAATATGTACAACTTCCGCCCATTGCTCGCCTATTCATCAATACTGTCGTTATTACAGGGCAATTAAATGGCGGTTACATCTGGGCTTTTCGGCTTTTACTGCATAGTAAAACAATAGTTTTCAGATAGCATAAACGGACATATTAATCAAAAATATTAGTTGTAGTAAAAACCAGAGACCAGAGCCATCTTTTGTACCAGGCTGTAAACAGGATTTTTACACTTGTAAAGTCGCCATTGAATCTATCCTTATATTTCCACTTTTGGAGCCTGCCCTCTGGTGGACAGCGGTATATCGCTGTATATCGCTGTATATTGCTGTATATTGCTGTATATTGCTGTATGGTGGCTCCCTTACTCGAGGACCTTTTAAGAGGTTCCATGAGAGAGGCTTGGTCAAAACAAACATTATCCGTAAAATTGTGCTGCTAACGTCACAACAGATTCTGTAGAGGATATGTGCCCTCTACTGGCTAAAAGTTACACAGAGTTATTTTAAAAGTTGTTTCTTCTGTCTCCTTTTTTTTTCTGACTATGACGTTTTGCCTGTTGTAATTTTAGATTGTACAATCAACTGTAGCCTGGCCTATATGCCTAAGGGTGCACTCACCCTAGGTCCACTCAATTCATGCCATGCCTTAAGGAGGGGCAGTGTGAACACGCCGCTAACACTACGGCAATTACTCACATAAAAAACAAGAAAAAACAAGGTCTGCTACAAGATTAGCAATATTTTGAATCGAATCATTTCTGTGGAAGGGTTCTGTAGAATTTTTACGGAAGGTATAAATAGAAGTATTATTTTAAATTGAGTTTTTAATGAAAAAATTAAGCAGTGACTTCATTGTTTTTACGGCTTATTTTCACCCATTTTCAAAAACAACCCCAAGGACGTTTGCAGAAATTAGCATTTTCAAGAGCTGAAAAATGGTGTCTTTGTGTCAACAACTGGCAAAGACACTAAAGAATATTATTGCTCACAGTGAAAAATGTGTAATGTAAATGGCCTTTTAAATAATAATTTGAGTGATTGGTAAAGGGAGTTGCAAATGGCGGGAGATTTCTGGAGCTGCAGAAGAGTGTAGGCAGTGACTAGACGGGGGCTGAAATCTGGAGGAGGTGTCCCACTTTGTGTAGGTCACTCTAATTCACTGGATCACTGTATTCATTTGCAATCAGCCCTGTAATTAAGGGGAACCAACCCAGAAATTATCAATCAGTTAATTACCGGGATGCAGCAAAACAAATCCAGCTCATGATTAAAGTCCACTGGCCGGCCTTACAAGATGCTGTCATCCTCCAAGAAACACAAAGGCTTACGACAACACAACAATCGTCAATTGTGAAGCAGCATTGGCACTATGTCTGACCTTTGCACTAAAACACATTTTATCATTGTTTTCATTTGGAACATATTTTTAGATTGATTTTATTTCAATATGTTGGTGGTTTGCGGATTTTCAGACCTTTTTTTTTCTGCAGCTGTGGTACAATAAATATGTCACAGAACTAACAGTAACGTGTAACTGGTCATTGGCAAGAAATGAGAGACGTCATTTTATTGTGGATTTTCATTTTTAGTGGTTTTCTAACCCTTTTACTGAAGTCAGAAAATATGTATGGAAAAGCTTACTTGTAAAATTGTTACAAACCTAGACACAACCGACACAAGTAATTACATCTTTCTTTAATATAACTATTCACAAACTGGTTGTCTCTAGAGCCATTTTCTTTTTTTTATTTAACTAATTTACGTACACTGCTTTAATCACAAAACAATTACGCTGTTGTTTTGTACATTTATTCATTGTGTACTATATAATGCCATTATTGCATATCCAATATACTCTATATAAGCATTAATAAGCACTGCACACCGAAGAGCCCCCCAGCAACAGACAAGGCCCAGAGTGCAGTGTTTATTGTGATTCACTTAACTCTTGTACCATATGGGGGAAGAACGACCTATAAATTGCTTGACTCAGGACCTCTATTTCCCATCAATACATTTCCTCTGGCCCTCGAGGCTTCGAGCATCAAAATGCATAACAATCCTCTAATAGTGTCAGCAACCTACAGCTCATCCCTAAGGTAAATGCAGGCCAGTAAGAACTAAACTGGTGGTCTTGTATTTTCTTTGGCAGTGACAGAATATTTTAACGCTTTTCGCCCTTCATCACAAAAGACAAGCAGTGAAAAAGCACGTTAAGTGTGTTGAAATGCTAGTCTTCCTTCTGAGCAGGAATACAGATTGAATGATAACGTCCACCTGTATTCGTATGATAACAAAAGACTGTATGGCTCTTTTTTTGGGCTGGAAATTTAATTGCAATTGTTGCTATGATTGCTTTTTCTTCTCCCTAAACCCGCTGTTTCTCTTTAGTCATGTCTCATCACTGAGTTCCTGGTGGATTTTCCAGAGCGTAATGCTGATTGCACAGAGCCACAGATCTGAGTTTGTTTGAAATGACCCATAGCTGGTAACTTCAAAATGTTTTTTAGGACCTCGATCCAAGTAGAGGGATGCAGCAGGAACCTCTGCTGGTGGCTGGCAGCAGGGACAAGATTGGAACGAGACTCGAGAGGCCAAATCACAGAATCTGGGCCCAGGGATTTTTGGCAGGCAGCAGAGTGTGAAATTTACAAAATTTCTTATGTTGGTAGTACAGCTGCCTCTGTGTCCTACATGGCACTATTGTCACACTGTAGCACTGAGAGAGGACTAGAGAGCAACGGGAAAATTCACATGTGATGGTTGCCAGCTTTTGAAGCAACACTAGAGTGGATGAGAGGATACATGGCAGTTGAGTTTAAAACAGAGCACTATTAGCATATTTTTGTCAAAGTGCCATTGTCTGTTCAGGTTTAATTAGTTCTAATGTTTAGCCATATACAATAAAATACTGGACCATTAAAGAAATTCCAATTTTGGAGAGAGTGACCTGCTCTCCAAAAGACAAATGATAAATGTATAACTACCCTCACCTTCATCGGAGATTCATCAAACACAACAAATTTTCTCACTGCAAACACAAAAGCCCAACAAAACAAAAAGTGACAAAGTGACATTTTTGAATACTGTAATTCAGTTTGTCTTGACTTAAAACTTAAAACTCCTCTAATGCCAGTGAAAATGAAAGTCTAGCAGCACGTCTAATTTGCAAGCGACCATTTTTCTCATTATATAACATTTAGCTTTCATTTTAGTGAAAAATAACTAGATAAAAATTAGAAACCCACAAAACTAGAGAGGAATGAGGGAAAGGGGGATGCATACACTCTCAGTATCCGCTGGTCTCATTTTCACTGCGGCTTTCCTCCCAGTTCATCTCACTAACTGCCTCTGCTTCTGCCAGGACTGGCTTGGCACAGTTGCCTTCTTATTTTGATGGCCTGCTGCTTGCTTCACTCAGTCGGGCAGCGGGTCACAAATGCTCACATACCCATGAGAACACACACGCGTACACACATGTGCGGCACAATGGCCGCAAAGCATGTGTGTTTAACTTACTGGTTGTTTAAGTAAGCTGAGAAGAATCCCCTCAGGTGATTAGTTCATTTGCAAGTCCCTGGCTGTGGAGGTTAGAGCAGGCCCTCCTATCCTTCTGTTTAGCCACAGCTCACTTTCTCTTACGCTTCTGTCACCAGCTTTGCTTCGAGCACAGCCACGTCTCCGTTCTCTCCCCCTGTTTTACTATATGTTTGTATTTCTCTGGACTCTGGAAGAAGGAGGCAGACCGAAATAAGCACCAAAATAAAGAAAAGTAAAAACCAATGGGGTAAGAAACGTTAAGCCAGCTTGAGTAATAATAGCCACTCTTGTCCTGCGCTCATTATTTTCACTTTGATTGCAATCTAGACCAGCTCGAGTTACCCTAATTCAGCCGGCTGAGGCTCTGGCAGAAATTGTACTGTGCTGAGTGATGTTTGAATTGAAGCTGCCAGAGGGGTCAGCACTGGGGAAAAAAATCAAACAATCACAACAATACTAATAACAAATAAAAATGCAAAACAAAGCCAATATTAGATGGTAATATTGTGACAAAGCGGTGGGATCATCGTAAACACAATTTCTGGGTAAAGTTTAGGCTCGTGCACCATGGAGGAGATGTAATGATGAGACGAGACGTATAATTCCTTCAGGGAGGCTTAGGTGCCAACAGGACATCTTGTTTATGCCAGAGCGACAATGTTGAGAAATGGTTTGGAGTGCAGCGCAGGCAGGCATGCTGGGATATTTCGGCCAGCGACGCCTGTACCATGGGAGGGGAATGAGGACGCAGCCTCGGGGCCAAGCGGCTCTAGAAACCGCAGAGTCCCGGTCCCCGTGTAGTGCTAATCACAACCCACGGCTCGCTCCATCTGTTCCCCATCAGCGGCCTTGCAATGCCACCACTTTACCTCTGTGTACCCATAATGCTCTGCTTTCCTCCTGGCTATGGCTGTGTCCTAACCTGCTGTAGGTAAACTCCAGCTCCTTTTAGACTCATAGGCAGCTAAAGAACTTCTAAGGGTGCAGGATTTGTAGCAGCTGTTGTTTGAGGGCAGAGGCTTTAACCCCTTCACCCACATTATTAGTCTCCACTTTCAGACCAGGTTTTTTTTTTCTGTCGGCAACTAAAGAACGTGGAAAGCATCCATTTTCAAACACCAGGAAGGAGTTTAATTAAACTTTTTTTTTTAGGTCTAATGAATAAAATCCAAAGTTCTATTGAAGTCAGTGTCATTGCATGGTTGTGACTTTTGTAATGACATCCGCCCTTAATGTCCATTACCAACCTGATTCACAGTTGTACTATAGTTATATGCAGATTTTTTTTGCTGCTCTTAATCATTATCTGAGAGTTACTAATTAAAAAAAAAAAAAAAAAAAAAGGAAAAACAATATTACGAGCGGCCCTAACGCTTCTCTAGGTGGTGATGAGTGAGGGCAAAGATATTATTCTTGGGAACTCCTGCAGTGCTGGGGAAAGACGGCACACATTTAGACCAGCATGACGTTTGGTGTTTGTTATTTCTTTTTAACTTTTTATATTTCCTCTGCCAGAGATTTATGACTTGATAAGTGCCTCAAACTTTTTTTTTTTTTTTTTTTTCAAACGGGATTAATTTAAATGCACCTCACAGGCAGATAGAGTTTTTCTGTCTTTGTGTTTCACTCATTTTATGGTTCCCCCTCTTCAACCAGTTTTATTTTTTGTTCTAATTGTTTCTCTATATTCAAATTGGATTATTTACATATACAAAATAAATCCTTGTTTCAAAATGTATCATTTTTTGAGCATTATAATTTGTGCACCCAACCAAATCCCCTTTCTGCAGATTTACTCAGTTTAACAACTTGTTCCAAATCTCAGCGTTTAAAGTGGCGTCTGAAAGTGGGTCGCAAAAGTTGCATGCATGAATGTTTATTTTTTTCACATTTAAATCCAGAATATGGACAATAGTTTCACAATCAGCTACTACATGTTTCTGTTGCGTGTCAGTTGTGAATACTCGACAGCCCATCCACATAATTAAAATGACCTTTAAGCAATTTGCTGGCGAGTTTATCATATTTTTAGCCAGGTCATTATTCCCCATGCACAGATGTTGCATGTCAAGAAACGAATGTGGGCCTGACAGTGTTGTTCATTTTAGGAAAAAAAATTTGGTTCAGCCAGTCAGGTTGGTGATGGAGCTATCGGCCAATTTACTCATTCAAGTGTCAGTTATACAGACAAATATGAGTAGTGCAAATGTGGGGCTGAATTTTGAAGCTGTTACAGCCTGTCAACATAGCAAGGCCTAGTCATTAATCACCATACATTTGATCAGAATGCTGCAAACCTCTACTGTTTCCTGTGATGGAAGGACAATGGAAGGCAGCGTTAGATCTTGTTCCGCTAATTGGGTTAGTCCAGCTAATGGCCATTTAGATGGTAGATAACAGGGAGGCATTTTACTCCACAAATGTGGTGATAGAGGCAGAAGCTCTGATGTATGTGAATTAGACAATATTTTAAAAGAGCACATCATTTTTAGTGACGCACGCTTCAGGCTTTAGTTTATAGTTTGAATGCTCTTTTGTAAATTTAACAGCAGATGGCTGAACAAATCTGCATTTTTATTTCAATTTTTTTAAGACTACTTTACAAAATGAGAAAAATATTTTTTGTAGTTCACTGCATTTAATGGACCTCAAAAACATTGCGCCGGTAAATCCTTAACTTAAATTCAACCCCTCTATTAAAAACAAAGTGTGGCTACTTAAAGAGACAATTCATTATGTAACTTACAGAGTTACAGGGCACACTATCCTGTCGTGAGAATAGAACTCCTGCCTCAACCACATATACAACAATTTAATGCACAAGTTTCATTAATATATTTATTGCGAGGTGACCGTCCCATGTGAGTTTGCAGCAGAGACTCTGTTAATCCAAAAGATGAAATATTTGTTTGCATTTTGAGTCAAATTAAATAAAAATATATACACACTTTGACTTATTCAACAACACTTTTCCAGCAGTAGTTTTGGAGCAATTTTACTGAAATGTTTTCCCCAACTCGTTTGAGAAGAACAACAGTCCACTGCATAGGGACAGGGGAATTGAAAGGGGAATTAAAATTACAATATGGACATACCCAGCTGCCCAAGTCAAATTGCTTGGCTGTTATAAGCTACTCGATGCAATATCCTGCCACTGAGCTCAGTACGAGCCACACTAATAATGAAATTGTCCCAGACGTAAGTAATCTGTGTGGACGTTGGGAAAATTGGAATAAAGGGACCTGATATGTGACTGTACCTCCTTCAACGGGCTAAGGGGTTTGGTAGTCTCCAGCCAAAGCACAATTACTACTCCTGCTTCCGTCCAGTAAAAATGATTGCCCAGCTGCCGTCAACATACCCCAAAAAGCTGCTCTAAAAGTGAAATAGTCCTACAGTAGTAACAGGTGAGCATGTCCACACATCTCTTTTAGTGTCGGCTTTAAGAGAAAAGACAGGAACAAAGACCGGCCAGTGTCCTTGGCGAAGTGCAGCTTTGGGTGGACACTGTTTGGCTGTTTGGGCCAGTGCCCCACAATTTACTTTCAAATGAGAAAGACCCCTCCCATGAGCGAACAGCCGCTGAGATGAGGAATAGGCTTGCTGCTCCACACAGACCAACGTGACAGGCTGCGTGACATCACTTAGCCAAAATGGATTGCCACTTCAAAATTGAAAAGTCCTGCCCAGTGTTAGCAGGGCTCTCACTGGAAGAAAATAATTGACTCTGAAATATATTCAATGTATTCATTTCATTTTGTTTTAGTTTTGGCAGAGGTGTTGCTTTTCGGTGGGTGGCAGAGATTACTTGGCAGTGTTTTGTGTCGTCTGACGTGGATTTGAGTGGGAAAAGTGAATTAAAGACAAGAATTAAAACTCCTTAATTAGAGCTGTTGACAGTGATGTCCTGTGGTGTGTTTAATGACTTATGTTCACTTGCATTTACCAAGAACAGTATTTTGCTCATGAAGATTACCTTAGAGGCTTCCACACAGCCTTTATGTTAAATCACATTGTTTGGAAATCCTAAATGAGCCGGACCATTGGAGAAAAAACATAGTGTTAGTCTGTAGTTACATTTCAATTATAGTAGTGTCTCTATAATTTATTTCTTTTTAAATGCACAATATTGGTCAGACATCAGGTATGACAGCACAGTATTCATTTAGTAGAGGGGGGAAATAATGTGGATTCGACTATAACTTTTGGAAACAATGTCATAAACCATGTCCAAATGCAGCTGGTATCAGGAAATATTTTTAGAGTCTTAGCAGGTGACTTCTAGAACTTTGGCAAATAAATCTAAATATGATTGGTTGTAAAATATGTCATATAATTTGTACACTAAAAATAAGGCACCTTGTGCAGTCTTGTGCTTGTGGGAGGTTCACATTAGTCAAAAGAAATGTTTAATGCACACAGCCGTTTTCCCAGGAGTGTGTGGGAGTGTGTGTGATCCTCCCTAGCTCTACTTTTTCTGGGGTGACCTGTGCTCCAGTCGGGCCCTGGGGGCTCAGGCTCACACATGGCCCGGCGCACTGGCCCTGCCACTTACTCACACATATACATATATACACACATCTGGTTTCCAGGATGGCTCCCATGAATGCAGACCTTTTAGCTGGCGGTGCAAGCAGCGCCGCTGGTGCTAATGACTGGGGCATTCCACAGCGCTCAAGATGAGGATGCAAAACAGAGGCAGCCATCGCTTCTAAGGGGTAACTCAATCCATCCAGCGGGAGTGTGCATGTGTGTGAATAAATGGCCAAAGGGGGTAGACCAGCTAAAGGTCCTTGGGGTCATTGCTGGCTGCCACAGTACCAAAGTGAATCTGTGCCAGGTCTAGCTTCCTCCCATAAGTGCAAAGAGGTTGCAGCAATTTCCCCTAGTCTGGAGCAGGTCAGGGTCCCACTTCCCTTCTGTATCAGTCATTGAAGGACGAGGAGGAGAGCATGAGGCATGGTCTTTGTAGAATTACTTTTCCTAATCCCCCGAGTGTCAGAACGGTGGAGCAAAGTAAGCTGTTGTTGCAGGGCATGGGGTCACGCTAGGTGAAATGTAAAAAAGTATTGTATTTTTTCGAATACAATTTAAAAATTGTAATTATTCCAATTCATAATTGGAGGGGAATTTCCTCACAGGTGTCATTATCTTTCTGGTTATTGGCACGGCCCCCGCAATGCTTTCTATTAAGATGTTCTTTCACGTCAGCACGTCACATCTCCTCACTTGGCAGCGGGGAGTGAACAGGAATGCTTTGCTCAGGAACTGAAAGTGAATACATTAAGGCTGAAAGTAAAATGTTGCCCCGGAAAAGAGCTCAATAATGATTTAAGTAGCTTGCAGTGGAAAGGATTATTTTACTTTTTTTCAAGGAGGTTTTCCTTGACCCAAATAGCAGGCTTCTCCTCTGCCATTTCACTTTTGAATACCCTCCCAAAAAGAAGCAGTGTAAATATACTCCATATTTATTACTGTGTGGTCATTCAGCGGCATGCTTTGAATACATGTTAATAAGCAACTGCTGGAAACCAAAAGCCATCATAGACATCATGGCTTAATTTAACTAATACCATCAATGCTTTAAACAGCTTGATTCATGAGCTCCTATGTCTTTTGACAAATCTAGATGTATTTGGGGATTGACTGCTTCCCCCACATTATAGTGGATTGCTGAGGTGATTTAGTCTCATAAAGATCTTAATCCCACAGGCCACAAGCTCCAAAAGTTTGTCAAAGGTCAGAGGGAGCAGGAGAGTGTTGGTATGTCAAAACTGAGTTGTATTAGGCCACTGGAGATTATGGTGTAGCTCCAAAACAAGAGACTTTAGTCCCTTTTGTACCAAGCTATAAACTTTTTTCTTATGGTGCCTACAGCCATCACAAAAAGATTACATTTTCAGTGGTACCTAAATGTGGTGGTTAGGTCTACCACATTTTGATACCACTGAAATGTAATCTTGTGTAACAATGTTGACTGACCACATTTTTATTGCAAATATGTCATATGTCTGTCTTAGCATATTTCATAACTGTGTTTTAGATATAAATAGGTGAAGCTGTTCAATCACAGTATTCTTACGTCTTTTAGAAATACGCATAGGTCTTGGGACAGCTACATGGTCTGCTGCTGTTTTTATGGCTCTGTCTGTTGCAACAGTCCGAATAAATCATGATACTAAATGAGCAAACTACGGCAGCTATCTGTACAGTTAATCTGAAGGGGAAGAAATTACAGAAAAATACAACTTGTCATTGCTTCTATTTTATTTTTATCAAAACATGTTATAAATAAAAAACGAAATTGGAAAAATAATTTAAGTGCTTCACCGTCCTCCCATCATCCCTGTTGCAATAACACATTTTCAGTGGATGCATGATTAACTTCACATTTGAAAACACACACAGGCCACGCGGATGCTCCAGCAAACAGGCTGCCTCCGTAGCACTTGAGCTGTTGATAACAAAAGCCATCACCCTGTGCACTGCTAAGCAGTTACCACATGATTTTATGAGAGCCGTGCTCATTTATGAGTGCAATCAGTTGCAACCCAATGCCCCATAGGATGTCAGTGTTAGCGCCCCTCTTTGTCCTATGATGATGGACTGTCGTTTCAATGGCGTTATTGTAGCTCTAGTGGCCATCCAGGGAGTAATACATTGATAACAATATCAGCTCATAAAGATGTTGGAGAAAAGGTCACTCCCTTTCCCTTCTCGTCCTACTGTATCTGTCTCTGCCCCCCGACGCCAACCCCCACGTCTGTGTCTCTCTCTATCTGGGGCTGGGGTGATGACGGCTGCCCCTCGCTGTGTAAGGAAGCTGAATGTCATGTTTTAACTGGAGTTAGAGGTATGTTGACAGGCCAGACAGAGAGAACAGATGGCAATGTGACATGCCCAAGGTCATCTGGCATGGCGTTTTTGGATTTGAAACCCAATACTTCATTTCAAATGTTTTTCCTTCTCTTTAGAACTTGTCCTGTCTTTCTCTTGTTCTCTTCTTCTTCTATCACGTTTTTCTCTAACCTTTTTATTACTGTGCCTTTTTCATTGCCTCTCCATATCTTTAGCTTTTCTCTCTCCAATGTAGGTCACAAAGTCTCCTATACCAGCTGCCACCTTTCTGTCTAAACTCTGCACATCCACCTCACTGACATCCATATTCCCATTCCCCTTTCTCCCTCTTTCCCACACAGTTTGGCCCATATCTATACAAAAATGTGCCAGGCCACCTTTGTTTCCTAAAGTCTCGCCCCAAACAGCCCTGTCAGCAGAGACGTAGAAGGAATCCAAATGAGTTTTAATTACCTGTGCAGCCATGCCCTGAAGGTTGTGCACCGGAAATCCCATTCAGACCCGTACAGTGTGCATGCCATGTCACAACACATGGCTTCTTTGTCCTGCAGCTAATTTCCAAAAGAAGCATAAAAAGAAATGAAAAGAGAAGGGACGGAATGAAGTGAGAGACGGGAATTTAAAATTTTGTTTCTGTGGCTTACTTAATGTTTTGAGGGTAAAAACCCCAAGCAGAGCAGTGTGAAGCAATATGTCCTCACCTTACCCCAATCTTGTCAGAAGTGTTCGTTTCAGTTCAACAGGCAAACCATTTTTCAAAACCACATTTATGGTTTCTCTTTGGTAAAAACTGCAGAGTTTAAAAAGGAGCATTTGAAAGCAAAAGCAGAAAACAAGCAAATCTTTTTTGGAGAAGTCGCCAGTAAACATATCTAAGAGGCGCTTATTTATCAGGCTTCTCGTAAAACGCATGTCCATCTGGTGAAGGGCTTGTTATGTTTTTAATGTTCCCCTATGAGACTGCTATGGAAGCTTTGCTCCATTTGCTGCTCGCACAAAGTGGCCCGTACAAACCCTAATGAGGTGAGAAGGACACAATGACAACAGCGGTCTCCAGAGGTGGTAGTTCCTCAACATGAACAGCCCCAAAAACTAAATACAAATTTGTTTCTGGCAGACCTTGTTTAGTCTGTGCTTCCCATTCAGATGACTGACTCAAAGCAGCAAGCATTGTGTTTATTAGTGAGTTTATAGCTTGTATTTGATGCAAGGGGCTTTGCCGTGGCTCTTGCTCAAGCCGTGTTGTTTTATTTGGCACAGGCTCATAAATATTACCATCATAAGAATACTAGGGCTGATTAGCAGAGATGGCAGATCTCTATCTGGGGTGAGACAGCAGTAAATGTTGGAAGCACAGGAAAAGGCAGAATGAAGGAGGAAAAACTGTTTCAAATTGTCTCATCTACAAAAGGTTAGTTTCTGAAAAGTAAAGTCTTTCAGAATAAAACCGCATGTTTTTCTTTGAATAGAAATATGTGTAGCCACAAACAGAGAGCATATGGATGTATTTATGGCATTGCTTTGTTCTCACAGTGTTGAATGTGTAATGTTGAAACACTAAAAAACATCTTTCCATCTCTTGTTTTTTTTCCTTCCTCACCCCGCTGTTTCAAAATGGCATTTTACTCAGCGAGAATAGAATTACAAGGTATATTACAAGTAACTGCGAGTGCAATTTGTTGCAATTACTCTGTATAAAGCTTCATTTTGGTTGGGCAGTTTTCTTCTAGTTAGGGGACGAGGGAGAACTTTAGAAAAGAGGGTTTAAATCTTCTCATTGGGAACATCGAAACTCCACGGTGGTCAAAGCTGGAGTTTGGATTGATGTCTCAGTGAGAAATTTGATTTTGTGAACAACTCCCAAGTTGTTGTTTCAGCCATTAATCATCCGTCCCCAGAGAAGAAAACTTAGTGGAGCGCAGGCCTCTCTCTTATCGCCACGACGACACGCTGAAAGCCGAGTCCAGCGTTCTTGAACAATAGATACCCTGACGTGACACCATTTTGTTACAGTGTGCAGTGCGCCCTTGTGTTTGTGTGAGGGGGCAGGACATATTCTTGAAAGTACAGTGACACCTAAAGGCCTAATCCTATAGACCCTACTGTCCTGTCTCCAAGTGTCACGCACCATCCTCTCTCACTTACAAACACTTAAGTCAAGGACATGGTGAAATTTGGGGGAAAACTGATGAGTTTTCACTTTCACTGCACTTGATAGTTCCAAGCGCTTGTACGGGGCATCAAATTCCTCTCCTAATGACATGCCTGGGGCTGCCTGCAGGAAATGTGGCATTTTCATCTTCCAACCGGTGCATCTGATTGGACAATGGGTGGAAGAGCCAAAAAATGGATGAGGCGCCTCCTAAAAAATGTGGCTAGATTTGGAATCCATGCGAATGTGGATATGTACTGTATATGTGTGAGTGGTAATGTGGGCCATATGAGTTATAAGCAACAATTATTCTTTCTCATCAGATTTTTTGGAGTTCTGTTCCAAGTTTGTCTGCCGTGAAGTTTAGGTCCAGGTTCAGGGAATTGGGCAGGAAAAGTTACTCTGCTCAAACCATATCACAGTATGTCTAAATTAATCCACATACACATATTAACTTGGGGTTTAAAACACTGCATATTTTGTCCTTTAAAATATAGGAAATGTTCATACAAAGAATAATAACCTTTATTATAATTTTCTATAACATCAACAATATTATTAGATTTTATTTCCCCTTTAATTTGCTGAAATGACTAAGTGCTCTCCTACAGTGAGTGGTGTATAACACAGAGCAGATGCACTCACACAGTGCCCACAGCTGAACAGTCTCACTGTAGTGGTGAGACCCTTGCCGGGCAGCCCTTTGATCTCCTGCGTCTCTTGTGTCCGCTTTCACAGCCAACTCTGCATGCAGAGCTACTTTTTAATATGGCAGCTCACCCCGGCTCCCCAAGCAACAATAAACTTTACCTTCAACTGTCAGCAGGTCTTAATCACTGGGATTACTGCCACACTAAATGTTGAATTCTTGTTAATAATCCTGCCGGTCAAAAAGGTAAACAGACCCAAAGAGATAAATATCACCCACCTCTCAGTAGAAATATCCTTTGGAGTTTACAATCTCATTTTCATCACTTGCAAATATGGGACGGAAGTCAAAAAGGGGCAAAGAATAAGCCTCAGTTTTCGATGAATGTGGACAATAACAATGGAATTCTATTTTGGCAGCAGGGCTTATGCCACGACTGTACAATCGGTCATTCTCAAAGAGGCTTCAGAGGAGCTGTTACACAGCATCCCGTGAGGCACTAGGCTAGAGCTCACCACACCAGCTAATGGAGCTTCAGAGGACTGCAAATAGAAGCAGCCTCTCAGGGCAAAACACACCCCAGTCCATTTCATTTAGGTTCACTCACCAGCGATCATGACAAGCAGCACGAGTTCTCACTCACATTGTTATTAGTAGTAGGAATATGTTAGTTTTATTATTGCCATTACCACTAGTACATTAGCATCATTAGCAAAATACATCATTTATTATTTGAAATGACACAATGCTACCTGCAGTGTTTTCTAATTGAAAATGAATTAAAGCATTTCAAAAACAGAATAGAAAAACAATTATTTGGTATCAAGAAGAAAAAAAATACATGTTTCTGTGTTTTTCTCAAGACTTTTATACTTCAAGTATAACATTTGTAACTCATGTTGTCAACTTGCCTAACATTTTGCTTAAGCAGCACAACATTTGCATTAAGCCCACTTTCGGTTTGTCAAAAGTGTCATCTATATTGCCATAGCAAGTAAAAATGGCGTCTAGTGGAGTGAAACCTGCTATTTCAGAAGCTAAATCTGTGCTCTGCTGGTTCCAAATATTTTACCATAGCTTAGTTGGTCATCTAAAATGTGCACTTGTATGCACTTCATTGCCCCTTCATCTTGCTTTGAAAACACTACTGGATTAGGGGCCGTTGTTTCAGGACTCAGCCGGCTTGACTCTGCGGCGACACGGCTCTGATGCCTGTGTCATGTTTGGGGAATAGCTCGCAGAGAGAGAAAGAGAGAGAGATTTATACAAATGGGCAGTACAGTCTCTTAAGGGAAGAGCCACAGCAGCCTTTTGTTAGGTTGGGCCTGTGAACAAGTGTTCATGCATTTTCATCAACAGTGATATCATTCACAGGGAATGCAATTCAGGTTGGGTTGAATGAATACATTAAGTAACAAGGGGCTGCCATTTATTTAGATTGCGCTGTATAGCAGTATTTAGGCTGTGCATGGCTGAGCTCTGCTTACAGTCTGCATTTGATTTCTTTTTCCACAGGTTTTCATCCTCGTTCATGCTATTGTGTTCTATGTAAGTGACCCTTCTTTATTTTACCAGCTTTCTAAAACCCATCACAATGTATGAATAACTTGGTACAATCACATACATGCACCATACCAACATTAAACCACATGAATATTTTCATAAATAACTTGAAACGCAGGGTTTTCTCACTCTCAGTCTTTGGTGAATAAAGTGAATGTTATCGGACTGAGACGTTTCCATCACCCTATTTCTTTTAGCTAATTAAATAGCTATGAATCCTACTATCAGAGTGTTTGCACCGGGAATATATGATGGCGTTTTTTATTGAAATGATTTCCATGGGTGTTTGTCTCACGCCTGGCTCTGTGTCAGGCTTTTAGGAAGAGACGAAGGGAAAGAGGTGGGGAGCGACCGAGCGGGGGACGCAGGGAAAAGAGAATATGAAATTGATTAGTGAGCTGGAATGGAAAATAAAGACTTCATCAGGATCACTTTGTGCAGTCCTCACAATCAGCTGTGGAACAATGCAGCCTCCGTAATGAGGACAGAGAGGCAGCCACAGCGTGTGCATCTGTGTACCTGCTTGATATTTCACTGTGTGTTGTTGGCGCAAGGGAAAGTAAAGATCAGAAAAAAAGAGGAGGTTTGTGTCGCATGCAATCAGATCCTGCAGATCTTTTGTACTGAGTTGAAATGCATGTTGCCATTTTTTTCAACTTTCAGCCAAAGAATTAAATGATTCCACTTAAAATTCCCACTAAAGTTTCCTCAAAACTAAAAAAAAAAAAAACATTTTCATAAATATGGGTGGAAGAGAAATCACGTACAAAAGAGCTACTTTGTGGTCTTGCTACAATAATGCACTTGTATCTCATCATTGTCATGTCAAACTATTTAAAAAAATATTCAAAAAATATATATTTGAATGCAAACCTGGTTCAAATTTTTTATTACTTTTGAAATTAGTTAAATTAGTTTTAATCTATTTTAATAGACTTGAATTAAGATGAAATTTTCCATTTAAATGCATTGCTTGACACCTTTAGAATCTATGGGGTGTCTTGAACAGTTTGCATTTATGTATGTTTTCAGATAATTTACAGTGAGCTAAATGCTTGAGCAATTTTTGTGCTGCTAAAAGATTCATAGTAAATCTTGAAGATCTCGTACTTTGATAAAGGTTTATTAAATTGAAAATGAATTGTTAAAAGAACATGGGGTCATTTTAACATCCTATCAGCTTCTGCTCTGAAAATATGAAGCTGTAAGTGCATGAAGTCTAATGCTTTTTATTAAGCTTGTATAATTTGTTTTTGATTATGACCATTTCTTTTTTTATGTTATAGTTTTACATCAATATAGAATATATGATGCTGCTGCTTGGTGGTTGACTAGTAAACATATACAGTATATAGAATAATGTTACACTATAAAACAACTGTTTTTGTAATTTATGGTAAAGACAAGCAACTGGGCTTGTCAGAATTATACCGTAAAATGTGTTCACATTTTTATGGCAACAGTAAATTGAATAGCCGAGTTTATATTGTAAAATATTGTATAACAATTATGGCTGTAATTTATACCACAATTTTTCCATATTTCATTGTCTAATAATTGTGGGTTTTGGTCTCTTTGATAAACATTTTCTGACTAGACTATTTAAGTCTGGTGCATGCTTTTTGAGACACTTGTGCATTATTTGTTTATTCCATTGTCAGTTTTTACTTTAAATATTGTCTGACATGAATCAGAGTTTTACATCTATGTAAGTTTGAATAAATAGACACATTGCTAAGCATTTCCACCTTGGCGAGTCCACATTAAATGAGCCACGCCTGTGCTTATCACTACTCGGCACAACCAGGTATTTACACTTGATGTTTAGCGTTCAACTCTCTCAGTCCTGACACATTGACATTATGTATTCAATGAGTGCTTCAGAAACATTAACAGTCAATCCTGTGCTGCACCTGAAAACACACAGAAATACATTCAATTAACTGCAGACGTGATAAAGATATTCAATATCAAACAATATAGCGATAATCATTTTAGAGTAGTGGAAAAGATTGTCGTGCTAATACAAATAAATTAAAAGAAATTTACTGAGCAATAACAAGGGAACATGAGTGCCATATTCTCAAATGTGACGATTTGCCCCTCTTTTAAAGCCACTTAAGCTCATCATTAGGGTGCCAATAACTCAGTAAGGCACTATATTTATAACACTTCAATACACTGGGCCATCATTTAAAGCCTAATTGTGAAGTTCTTATTATCAACACTGTGGACATTTGTGAGATTCATTAAACTCGAGTCTCCCACGGTGAGAGAAAGATATGCACCAATCTGGGGCAAGACACAGCAGCCAATCAGGACACGGCAACATAAAACAGGCATCCTATCAGGAAGCGCTTCTAAGTCATGCTGACGAATCACTTCAAACTTCCCTCTCTGTTTTCCTGTGCTCACTTATCTCTATGCTGATGGAGGATTGAGACTGAATAGATGTATTGCCAAAGTCTTGCTCTCCCATTCTCCCCTCCCCTGGTTATTTTGGTACAGTACAGAAAGTGTGGCTCACTCCTGGAAGAATCCCTCTGGCGACTGGCTATTTTTAGGGAGGACACACAGTCACATTTGCATCTGGAGAGAGAAAGACACACAGAACAGAATAGGAGGATACAGTAAATTTTGGAAATAAATATTTTTTCTCAAGTCATTTCTGCCCAGGACAAAATAGAGAAAAAGAAGCAAGAATTAAGTAGACTGTGAGTAAGTTCAGATTCTTTTATTCTTGCCCACAAGTGGAAAAACCCACCTTGAAATAAGACAAGCTGACCCAAATTGAATTGAATCGATTTGGATTCTCCTGAGCCGGATTTTTCCACAGTGTACACAGTATTATCCTCCACTTCCTGTGACACTGTCATGAGCAGTATTCATTACTCAGCTCCTTAGAAAAATACTCCGCAGCTAAGCTATATCGATTGTTGCGCTTCAATAATTGAGCCCCCAATGCTGAACAATGACGTCCATGTTGTTTCTATTTGCACAGTTAAACACGTGCTTCTCCCATAAGGGCCGGCTGTAGCGTGTGTGTAACTGAATGACGTTCACCAGTGAAATCAGCACAATATATGGACAATATCTGGGTCTGTCCTCCAACAAAAACCACAGAGACTGATTAAAAACAAGATACTGGATATTTTCCTACAAAAGAAAAAGACAGTGAAGGGAAAATGCTAACCGCCTTGATGGCTTAAACACATTTTCCGGCTGTGTTCATTTTTGCGGAGTTTGAAGTTGCATGTGGAGATGGGTTGGGAGCTGCATGAGGGTTTGGACATGAGAAACAAACTGTGAGCACCATTCAGAAGTAAAGCAGGGCTTCTCACACACATTACAGCCTCTGCAGGTCAGCTGAATTTTAAACAAAAACAGCATCAAAGTGACCATTGCAGGAGAAAACATTTTTTGCAAAGATTTTAAGACAGAATTGAAAGTTAACATTTAAAACGTGGATTATAAATCAGTTCTTTATAAAGCCCCTGTGTGAACTCTTTCCTCAGAAAAAGAACAATATTCATGCACCAGTGGTGTACGCTGTTGGAACGTGTCTATGTAGGGACCACAATAGTAAAGGTCATAATTACTTACATAGTTGTCAGCCAAAAATTCTGAAATTTGGTTTGTTGGAAAGACTGCAATTAAAAAAAAATTAAATAAAAAAATACAAAACAGATGTGTGCAGAACGAGTCATCTTTTTCATTTGTGTTCTCATTTCAACATATTCTACTTCTAACAATAAAAAAAGAATTTTCTTTAACAATGCAAATACATTATAAACTAATTGGGCAAAATTAGAGGTAATGTATTATGCCTACAAACTAATAAAAAACAAATCTGAACATACTATTTGAATGTAAAAAACAACCAATGGTTCTAAAAATGTCAACTCGATCCATTTGGTGTCTTTTACACCCTACAAAAATTGGTTTGTTCTTATGACTATATGTAAATGTGTGTTTATTCACTGTGTAAGCACAAGCAAAGTGTTTCTAGTGCTCAAAAAGCGGGTCTGAATGGTGAGCGGGTTAAGGAAGACAAGCAGAGGGAGAAAAGACGGAGGGAATAAGGAAGGGAGGAGAGGGTATACATTATTAACTACGACTTCATCACATGTTCCCAGTTTCTTGGGGACTTATTATTCTGAGGCGCTTTAATGAATAACAAGAAGAGAGGGCAGAGGGAGAAAAAGCATGAGGGAATGATTGATGAAGTGAGTGCAGACACCGCCACCATCTGGACTGCCCCAGTACTGCTCCATCACCTCACGGAGATAGGCTGTTTATAAAAATAGACACAGAGGGCAACAACCTCTAAAGTGTCCCTGGCATTAGCATTTGACAAGGTCCCCGCCTGCCATGCTGCATATAGATAGGGATTTGTTTTGTCAAGGATACTTGTCAAGCAAACGGGTGACAGCCAGATTTCATAAGCTCTGTGTAGCAGCGAGGTTGGACATTGAGGTGGGCGCTAAGGAAAGCCTCCCAGCGGTTGCTTTTGAGGCAGGAAGTGTGTATGAGTTAGGGCAGGGCTTTGTTTGTGTTTGCAGGTGTCTCTCTAAGTGTGCGTGTAAAACTGTAGAAAAGATTCACTGTATCCAAGGTGACTACCGCTTTTTTCTCAGTGGGTGCTGGTATTTCTGATCACCAGTGTCCTACTTTAACCAAGTTTATCCTTTTGCGTTATGAGAAATGGACATTTGTGTGTAATTCCCTGCCATATTACTCACTGTCCTCTGGTCATTACACATGCAAGAGAAAGTACGCAGATAGAAAGCTTACTCCAACCTTGGGCCATATGGAAAGGTTGTTCTTGGTGTGAATACGTTTGTAACCACCTGAAAGAGTTTCTTCTAAAGAGCCTGAGTGCTGCTGCAGGCCTCAGACAGACCAGCACTGGGAGTGAGAGCCAGGCAGAAACCGGATCTGGTATCAGAGGTTATGGGCTCTGCGTTCAGAGCCGTGTGAGTCAGGGCTATGAGCTTCCCGCTGCTGTCTCTCATCCTGACTGAGCTGAGTTAAGGGCCATTGTGGAGAAGAACATTTTGCACTTTTGCATGATCTCTTAGTCCTCCCTCTCATTTCCCTCTGCTACTTTTCACACAGACTTTTCTTGTCAAAGTGGCAGACACACACAACTAAACTCTTTGCAAAGAACTCCCATCTGTTCCCAGCAATTTATAGTTTCTTTTTGTTGTATAACTTATACTGTTTAACCTAAATGTCAGTATTAAGCACTGTGAATGTCCTTCTATCATCACCTTAGCAACATCCATATTTATACTTTAAACTGTTTATATTGAATTAAACTAAAGCATGCAACATGCACTTAACCTAACTACACTTTAGAAATCATTTTCCTCCTCTTAACAGCTATCTGTTTCAAATGCCTTACCTTGGATTAAAATAAACTTTATGTGGTTAAGTAAATATACTGAGTTAACACAGGATACAATAAGGCACCTGCTGCATTATTATAAGAAGAAATTTTACATTTAGTCATTTAGCTGATGCTTTTATCCAAAGCGACTTACATTAAGCTTCAATTCACCAGTGTTACAGCTGGAACAGCACTGGAGGTAAGGAGCGTTAAGTGTCTTACTCAAGGACACAACGACAGTATGAACTGTGGGGAGAGCGGGAATCGAACCACCAACCTTCCGGTTAAGGCACAACCGCTCTACCACTGAGCCATTGCACAAATGAATAGCAAAATGTTACAGTAATAGTAACTTCATTTTATAGCAGTAATGGAATGTTTATAATGTATTTTATTTTTACTTTAAATAAAAGTCTGTGTTTGATACTTTATACATGTTTATAAATCCGCAATTTAGCTGATGAATTATTAGCAGTAGTTATAGTGAAATTAACAGAGATATTCAAATGTTCCTATATGTAACTGATAAGAACTGATGAGTGGAAAAATATTTTATCTTGAAGGCAAAAATACATGAAAAGATAGAACACATTAATGAGCTCTTGGTGTTTTATGTCACTCCAGATGAGGTGATGTCTTGTCAAATCTCAAATAGTAGCCCGTCAGTAATGGCTGTACAATTTCGACAGTCAGTCTCCCACAAATGGCCACAGTCTGGCCTGGTGCTTGTCATCTTTATTCTGTAACCCTAACCCCATCTGCAGCTGCTTTTGCGCTCCTTTGATTTAGCTTTTTCTTCTCGACAATCAGACCAACTGGCTTTGCGCTGCACAAAAGGCTGCTACTTGTCTTTTCTGATGTGTGACAGCTTAACTGTTTCTGAAACCCAAAGCAGCAAACAAGCAGCAAAGTCCTAAGGATTGAGCTGGTGACTAGTGAGAGCCAGACATCATAGTCGTGGCTAACACTGTTTATTAGAGGGGTCAAAGGTCACACATTGGTTAATAACTTTAGGCGGGGGAACGCCGTCGCGGCTGGCTCTCTGAGAAAGAGCAGTGGCAGCCAGAGCGGCTGTTGCACTTGTTTCCCTGAGCAGAAGAAAGAGTGGGAGTGGTTGGACTTAAAGAGTTTGGGGAATGGGGAGGGTCTACACCTGTAGCCTGTCACTCAAAGCCTGTCATCGCCCTTTGGAGCCATTCATCATGTTCAAAAAATCATTAATCTCATTCCTCCCAGCAGCAACTGGTTGCAGAGGGAAAGCATGAACGTCCTGTTTCCTCTTACCGTTACTGTTATCTCTCCCGGCTTATATTCACAATGACATGTTACAATGTGAAATTAAAGCCTGTAGTCACAGCGGTAAAACTCCTTCGTCCTAGGCTTGTGGCACGCACTTGCAATAAGCAGTGACACAAATGCATCAGTGTGTTCTCAGGTGATGAAAATCAGGGTGAGTTCACATGGAACCTAGAGACTAAATCATCTATCATGTTGTCGTACAAGAACTGGACAAAAAGATCACCTGAGCAAAGCAGCGACCAATGCCCCTATACAAGGCTGCAGCACATCTAATCTCCTAAGACTTGGCTTTATTGCCTCTCTCTGCCAAATAATGATGTTAGGACTGTGGGATGCTCTGCTTTGTTGTGCTCCCCAGTCCCCAGCCAGCTTCCATTTGGCTTTCCGGAAAGAAGGTTGATATTAATCAAACCGCATCAGAATTTCAAAATAGGTTAAATTGTTGTTTTTTTACTTGTACACAACATTAAAAGAGTCTAATCAGACATTTAAATTAAGAACAAACTAGTTTCTGTGCTTGTATAAAATATTCTAAATATACCTTTCACTTTGGTAAACCAGGCAATAGGCACCTAAATAAATAAATAAATAACTGCACGCTTATTGCTGTGTAATTGAAGCAACTCTGAACAAGAATTTATACCAAAGTGTGAGAGAATTACTGTAGGTTCACAGATAGTCTTAATCACTTTTCTACATGTTTTAAATAACTGACACAATGTATGTTTGACTCAGTGGGTTGTTTGAAATGTGTTCTGTGAGGATCAACATCTATCTGTTGTTTAAAGAAGTAATAGAAGACACACTCTCACCTAACGGCTATCGCAGTGATTATGAACTAACGACAAAACTGAAGACAGGTAGATAGACTTCAGACAAGACAAGTGTTGATTGGTTTTACTTGGATCTTTGCAGCCAATACTTTCGATTTAATAAACTTTGTGCCATTTACAGTGGTACCTACCCAGTTTTAAATCCTCACAGCTTGCTCTAAAAAGCTGCTGAGGAGCTGCTGTTGTGGGAATTTGTAATGACCCGTGCTTTCAATGAATGCTCAGCATGTCCTTGATCAAAGTTCAGTTTTAGTATGCAAATTAATGCAGCTCAACACTCACTGATGATCTCTATTGTATTACTTGGATTGTCCTCACAAAAGGCTCACAACAAAATAAAAGCATTAGAAACTATGAGGTAATCCAGTAACAAGCAGCTTCTGAAGCAGATGTAGCAAGACGTGTTATACATACACTAAAAATCCATATGACTAATTTGTTCTACTGACCATATCCCTGATTGACTAAAGTCTATCCCACTCTACAGAGCAGCACTTGAGGGTAAACAATTTTTCACCCTGTTTGACTTACTTTGAGCAATGTTCTAACAATGTAATTAACCTGAGTGGGACTGTTTAGTGCAGGGAATTGTGGTCTTGATTAAACTTCCCTGAGAAGCACTAATAACTGTGTGAGGTTCACTGGAGGCAGAGTGGGTCAAAAGGTGTTTCACAACGTTACTGTTGCCAAACAAAAAAATAAAATAAATTATGCACTTACTTAAAGGCCACTACAAACCTTTCCCAGATTGCACAGCTGTGACCGTGCGGGTCTGTGCTCATGTGATGCACTCTGAATTTATCATGTCATATAAACTCACTCTTCGGGGGCTATAAAGAGCACCCAGGACACACACGAGGATAACAACACATCCAGATACATATGGCCATGTCTGGGGTTCAACAGTTCACATTGTCACCTTCTGAACTATCCCTCAACTTGTGTTCAACATCAGTGCTCCCTAAACTCTCTTGAGCAAAAGGAAGGACTTAAATGAAATAATAAATACTCACACTATGGCTCCCAGTTGCACACCAAGCCATGCTGACCCCTCTCAGGACCTTCCAGGACCAGGCAGGAAGAGGCACAGTGTTCAGGTGACACTGGAAACACTTGCAAAAGGTTTGTGGCCTCTGTGTGATTGTCTGAACAGGCCAGGGCATGAGCAGCCAGACAGTTCAGCAGTGGTCAAGAGAAAAGCCAGGCGTTAGCTGAGCCAAGCTAAGCCCAGCAGCTGGCAGACATCACAGAAAATATGTTTGTGTGCTCTGGACAAAGCAGGTTGAGGGCCGTGATCCAGGAGGGAGACAGCAACACACAAGAGCCAGTAAAATAAGGAGAGAAATAAGAGAAAAGCCACCGATTACTAATAATAGGTTGGACTATACTTGCCAATAACCGATTAATTAACAGTTTTTGAAATGGATACTAGATATTAAAAAACTGTGCTGAACTTTATTACAAAATAAATTAAAAACAGTACTGAACCATGTGCTGAATAAAATAAATATATAACAGTCTAACACTTCATACAATAATACAAACATACCGCAGTGTGTCCTGTGAGGCAAGTGCCTTGGCGTGGTGGTCAAAGGTTATATGACCCAATACAGGGGGGCTGGGAGCAGGGTGAGGTGCATAATAATAATTAATCTAACGCAAAGTCCCTGATTGACTTAAGTGCAAATAAAAAGATTCTAAATATTTTAAACTCTCATTTTCTCCACTAAACTGTGGACCTACAACAACAACAAAAGGATGAGGGATAATTTAATATTCTGTAATTATATCATGGTTGGTAATGAGACCTTCTCAGCTCTACCTTCATTTAACAAACCAGTGTTTAGTTTGAGGGCCTACCATACCCTATGTGTTCAATTTCAATGAATACAGTAGCAATACAACAGCAGCTCATTATTAAAGCTCACCTAAAAGGCTAGAGATCATATTGGTGAGTAAATGCTTGTCTGGGTCTCCATAATAACACTCACGTTAGCTTCCCTTTAGCTCGCTGCTAACAGGCTACTTTCTAAACAACTTGAAAAGCAAACAAAACAGCTGGATATATTGGGCTCTACCTTCATTTCATCTGACTCTGTGTGTACTCTGTGTCTGTGAGTGTGCAGCTCTGTTTAATCATCATGTTTCTGTGCGCTCCCAGCGTTGACGGCTCAGAGCAGAGAGAACAGCGCAAAGTGTGATGCTTTGTACTTAATAAATACCAAATTAATTATAGTAAACTAACAATCATAACAGAAATATGCCTGGCAGTCCATATTAAATTATTCCCTGTCTTTTAAGTAAAAGTGTGTAGCCGCTTTCCTAAAGTATGATGACAGCAGACCCTTCTCAGACACTTCAACAACAGACTCAACCCAGAAATATTATTTGCTGACACCAAGTAATTCCACCAATCAGCTATCGGCACAGATTAATCGCCAAAACCGATGAATTGGTCAACCTCTAGCTGAAACATTAAGATTTGATTAAACATGAGTCTGTTTTAAATCATTTTAATCTTCTGTGAATCATATCAGGTCCTTAAATGTTGGTTAATACACGTTATGCCTGGATGTTCATGTTTCTTTTTATTAATGTTTACAGGCATCAATTATGGTTCCATAAATTCTATTGTACTGAATCAAAAATTGTGAGCAAAAAACTTATCCTAATCTAAAGTTAAACAGCTTGTTATTTCCATTACAGATAAAGCTTTTAGATCGGCAGATCCCAGTTCAAATGTGAAGATAAAACCAAGATGGGAATCCTCTGAGGAGCTGTAGCAGATCTCACACAACATTTGACCCTGACTCTCATTCCTTTATCCTTCACTATATTACGTTATGCCTCATTCATCCCCCTCTTGCAAAGTATGTTGTCTTTAACAAGTAATATATATGTCAACTTTTTTGATCCTGCGATGTGTCCTTGACCCCAAACAGGATGCAGTTGGAGTGAAGTCCTCAAGTCCAGATGCTGCGCTCTGTGAAAACACAGTGAAGGCGAGCCCCTCCTCTTTGAGGGCTTGGGTTCAGAGATGTTACAACACTGAAGGACAGCAAGATCAGCTGAAAAACTACAGCTGTGGCTGGACTGTGTGAAAGTGATGGAAGACGATGGAGAAGATTAAAGGATGTGCTGGATTGAGGGAAGATTATATTTTGAGTTTTGTATGCAAGATGATGAATGTGCACAGACCTACAGTGTGTAAGTAGAGGGGGGGTGTGGGTCAATGACAAGTGACTAGAAGATGACTGTAATTGTCAAGAGGCAGGTTTCATTTGGGATTCCATGAAAGCATTGACGTAAATGCAGGTGTAACTGCAGCCGCCGGCCCAGGTGACCTTGAGAGAATGAATGGTGTTTTTGTAAACACAACTACAACTATATAGAGAACATATGTGTAATGCAGCTATGAGGTAAACACAGGCAGTACAAGTTCAGTTCTTTATTTAGTTGCTAATAAACGAGCATTACACATTTGTTTTCCTCTTGCATTTAAGGAAAACTGTTTTATCACCTAATATATAGTAATGGGAAAAAATAAGACCATAAGATGTCATCTAGACTTTATTATAAATTATTTGAATAGATGTTTATGTTCAGCAAATGATATGTGTGTGTGTCATTAAGAAACCGATAAAACATAGAAAGTTTCTATTCTTTCACTAGGTTTGTCGGTTTACCCAGAGAAACAGTCTGAAGCTAATTCAGACCTGGAAGTTTAAAGAAAGCTCTGAGTTCTTAGTTTGTATTTGAAGTCTATCAATAAATGAACTGTTGGTTTGTTTCTGTTTTTTCTTTATTGTTTTTTTTTTTCATTCTGTCCCTGTCTCAACCCCAGAGACAGAATCAATTGATAGACTTCAATTACAAACCAATCAAATAACACATTTGCAAACAACCAACTTTCCCACAGGGATGTTTGTACCAGACATCTGCCATTCCTTTGAGATGAAGTTGGAACATTTATTAATCATACTTAAAAAGTCAACAAAAACTCCACAACATCCTCCACTGCCAATTCCAGCTGTTTAACCAAAACTCATGCCAGTAACCAAATACCCATCTTTTTCAGCCTCAGCCTCTAAACTAATTTTCCCGTCAGCTGCTACCAAGTAAGGTTTGTGTTTGCCACTGAATTGAAAATATTTTCAGATATTTTACTCAACACAACCAATTTGAGTTTGTTTAATTTATTTCCAGTGTCTGTCTTTTCTCTAACAGTATATGCCCTTCTGTCTTCTTTGGAGAACCACCCGGGGACAGGCTTCAGTACAGCTCCTTTCCAAACAGCCTGTCTTTAGGGGGTTAGTTTGTTTTACTGTCCCAGCAGGAGGGCTGATGGGAGTCAACCGAGGTCAGGCCAGGCATACACTTCATTGCAGTGCTTTGACAGACGAGCGTAGCCTCCTCAGACCCCACAGATTGTTGGTTCAATAACAGCGAGCATTCTCAGGGACTCACACTTTACAGAGGACAACTTTAATCAAGCATGGCCGCACTTTTGTGGCGGTGTTCTGAAGAAGTTGAAAGAGACAGAATATCATGTGGTCATTGGACATGTCTCAGAAATATTTAATAGTAATCTCTCAGATGTTGAATAGAAACATTAACTACACTATAGAATAAATAGGATCTATGATAGGATGTTCTGATGTTTGAGCTTTTTCAAAGTAGGTATGATCAGACAATAACAATATTGGTTAAGTGAAAGAGAAAAAAAAGGATATTTCTTCCTCAACAAAAGCCTAGTAGGCCTACTGCATGTTTTGTTAATACATTTTCTCGTGAACTCGTGAACTCTTTCTATATATTTTCCTATTCGTGTTTAGAGTGTACACATGTACACACCTCTAAACTTTAGATACTAGATACTTTAGACTCTAAAGTATCTAGTGTACATTTCTGCGTTTGGAGACTGCAACATAAGGCAGAAAGACAACTTTCATTTTTAATTTGAAAGTTGTAAATTGAAGACTGCTTCCATACGGTAAAAAATATACAAAGGCCTTATTAGAAATCCTTGCAGTGTGCCACTTTAGTGTAGATAGTAACTTTTTGTGTTTGGGGATGTATTGAGGCCAGAGCTTTTACCCACCATCGTTGTCTTCAGCGTCTCATTGTTGTGATGTCCCGCCCCTGGAGGATGCGTGAGAGGAGTTTATGGCATGGCGAACAGATCCTGGCAGATGTGAGCAGCTGGGCTCTGCAGAAGGGCTACTTAAAGAGGCCTTACAGGTGTGGTAATGAGCAGGTTTTTAAAATCCTCCCTCTGCCTCGCTCCTAATCAGCCTTGGGGCTATTTTTACCAACCCCTACGGGCCCCTCGGGCTCATCCACATTGAGATGCTCCGAGAGGGCACGTTGTTCTCAAAGAAGTGAACATCCAACTACAGCGACACACACTTAAACATGCAAATGTAGCCAGCACATCCTCGCAATCACGCACAGACACACTTTTAGATCTGATGTGAAGCCACAGGCAAGTCCTATAGTCGCATGCTTTCACCCTTTTCCAGCACTTACAGCATTGTGCCACAGTTTAAAGTAAAAGATTTAACTTCTGTCTCTAGAGGTTTTTCAAAAATCCACAAAGACTAAATGTTGGAATTTTTGATTGAATAAGCCGTTCCTAAGTAAAAGTGCAGTTCATTTTGATGGTGCTATTTGACTGTCCAACTATGTCAGCATTGGGATTTGGGTCGGTTTGACCTACAATATTAAAATACCTTTTGATTACAAAGACAGTTATTCAAGCCAGCATACACATGTCCACACACAAGTTTGGGAGTCAACCATTCTCAAGCTGCATTTACAAACATCTGATCAGTGAGCTTAAATACTTTGTTGTGTGCCATTTTGGATATTGGAAAATGAGGATTATGCTATTTCAAGATAAGATTAGATAATCCTATATTAGAATGACAGCGGGGAAATTTACCCTTAAACAGCTGCAAAGGATGGAAATTCTCAATATAGAAAAACTGCTGCTATTGTCATTGTATGGGTAAAGTACATTGTAAATGTCCATTTTATTACATCTACTAAGCTGTGTACATTGTTAATTGTAGTCAGTGTTACCAGATACATAAAACCAAATAATTGTACAGACATTACCAAACTAGTGAATGCTCACAAAAGGCTTTAAATTAAATTGTGTTTGTAGCACCCTCACCTCTCTATAATATAAGCAACATTAATGAGAACAGAGGGGTGCTTGGGTTTGTTTAAATAAATCACGTGTAAACCTGTACTGAAATATCCAAATTGTAATATTTGAGACCCAGAGATGGGATAAAGTAAAAAAAATACTTAGCCTGGCTTTAATGAAACATGAAAAAAAAAAGAGTCCAAATGCTTTTGCTTTAACCTTTTCTTCACGACTGAGAACCTTCACAGACAAACAAAAAAAGCATCTTAACATTTACAAGTAGGCTGGTCTTAAATTTAGCAGCAGTAACATTGTTTCAATCAAAAAGCGAATGAATGCTAGCAAACATAGCTTGTCACTAATAATTGTAAATAAACGCTTACTTGTATTATTATCTGGTGACTTACTTATTACATTTGAGGATTTGAATTAACTCTTTATTTACCAAATACATTTATTTAGACCCCATATTTACCACAGGGATTCATGTTTTTTTTGTTGGAGTAACTTTTGTTCATTCAAAATCTTTTTTCTTCTTTATGCAATACAACAGCTCTAAAAATTCCAAATCAGACCAAAAGTGGGTCACAGCCGTGAAGATATACTTGATCAACCCCACTCTAACTTGTGTCATTAAATTATTGTGCATTGATCGTACATTGATAATTATTGTACATCTGGCAACACTAATTGTAATGGTTAGACTCTGGTATCTGATCGTTACTCTCTAGTGTCTTACATCAGTTCTGGGCTGTTATATCTGGTGTATCGTTCAGTGTCCTATCCCAGATTGACAGACATAAAGTGTTTGCACCTGCGTAAATAATCAGCTCTTTGGTTTTGTACACTGGTCAGGTGGTACCTTCCATCTGGAACCTAATGCTCCACTTGAGTTTGGAAGGATTACAGTGTGTACAGTGTGCATCTTGGCATTAAACCACAACTACACAAACAAACACATTCTGTGGGGAATGTTGCATGGGACATGGCACTTTGTTTGGTCCTTTGTTTTACCTTCTGTTAGTTATAAATTACAATAAAGTACTTCAAAATTGTTTATACGTAATCTCAATGTTATGTCCATGAGCATTAATATTTATAGATTGTGGCAAAACTGTGACGAGAACATTGCCCTGACCCATTTGAACAATTAACTGACTTTAAAATTTTGACATTGTTCTTCTGTTCTGATTAAAGCCTTTTCTCAGTGGGTATTTTTATTTGCCGTTTGTATCAGGATAAAACATTTAGAACATTTAAAACACTCATCACCTCTGTCTACAGTGTTATGTCAAAATATGTTTTATGTTCTATTTTTACCAACCAGCACATTGACAGTTTAAGCATTAAAAAACAATGTACTAATATATCAAGGAAATGCTTCTGACAAAGTTAAAGAGTTGGACTCATGCCCTGTTATCTGAAAACAGCCAAAGCTTCTGGAAGCTTCTCACTGTCTCTTTAAGTCCCGGCCACATTTCAATTTTTTTATTGACATAGCAGAAGGTCAGCGACATGCTCAATACATGATACATAGCACTGTGCCTCCAGCTGAGGGACAATCACCATCCTGTCACCTCTAGAAAAGTGAATGCATCGAACCAGCCTGTTGCCATGGCAACTGTTAACATTTGGATCGTCTGATCATTATTAGGTTGTTTCAAGTTTTTTTGTTTGTTTGTTTTTTTTGCTGGGCTTTAAGAGTTGTGATAAGCTTTTAGGGACTCCCGGGCTTCTGACTGATTTCATTTTAAACATGACACAATAAAGTGAGTTTTGTTTGTGCTGGCATCCTCCACTGGTTAGTAGCTATGCTTATTACTTGTATATTGGCAAGATAATTCCTTCCAAAATGTTTTGCTTCCCATCTGTCTGTCGATCTGGCTGAGAGAGAGCGCCAATTGTTTGTCTTCGACTCTATCTTTTGCTTCCTTAAAAAGTTAAACTGCCGAGTGCTTTTGGAAAAAGCAGAGCAGGATTAATTATCCATGAGGAATACATTTAAAAGACATGGTTAAGAGTTCAAGGAGGCCGCTCTCATTTGCCTTTGACCATGTCAGACTATAAAAAAAATCCTGGTTCATTTAGGTATAAATCTGTACAATGAGCGCACTGCGTTTCAAATCTCAGTTGAAGCTGTTCACTTTAATGAAGATGCGGCCACTTTGTTCGCATTTCAAAACCAGGCCTGTCGTTAATGAGAAAGCCTACAGCCAAGAGCACATATTCCTAGATGACAAGAGAACAGAAATAGCTTATTAATCCAGCCATTTATCCTCCAATGACAAACTCGTGCTGGAAATGTTCCCCTACAGCTGATGGAGGATCCCACCACAAGCCCAAGGCAATAGTTGTTCTGATATTCTACGAGTGCCTGCCAACCCATTAGCCTGCCATACGATCGACGTGAATTCTTCAGTCACAGTGTGATGTTGAACACCAACTCATCTTAAGTGTTATTGCTCAAAACATTACCACAACTACTACGCAACAGTATTTATTGATATTTGTCACTGAAGGGATTACAGACTGCATAAAGGGAAACAGTTGAGAAATGACTTGCCGTATCACACTTTGCAGAAAAGCGTGGGTCTGGAATGGCAAAAGATGAATATTGATTGCTATCTTTTAATATTTATTAATCCAGTACAAAAAATGTGATTCTTGTGTAATTGACAAACTAAAGTAGCCTGGTCATTCAATTTCTTTTTCTATTCTATAGAAACAATTAGTCTGGTCCCTCTCGATTTGAGTTTGATTTTCAGGAGACTGTACAAAAAAATAAACAACCAATCAGAATTCAGGGGGCAGTAACAAGATTTAAAAATATCAACAACATTTGAAAAACAATCAAAAGAAAGACCATCTTATTTTAAAAGACTGGTCAGGTAGGATTGAAAGGGTCCTTTATATTTAAAGTTTAAAGTAGCTTTGTGTGTAGTCCAAATCCCATTCTTACAAAAAATACAATATAAAAGTTGGAGTTGGTATAAGTTTGTGATTGTGACATTATACCAGGGCGACATGTGGGTGGTTTTATGAAAATGTACTGAACTTTTTAGACGCTAAGCACACACTGCATTTCACTGCAATGGTGTCAATTAGCATCAATGTTACGTGGCGTAGGCAAGGTACTGGTTCAGGGATGAAGCCATACAGATACCCATTCAGGCGCACCAGTCGTCTGAGAAGCCAATTATTTCCAGTTTCAGAGGCTGTAAGAATGCTCAGCTAATTATCAAACGCGAGCTCGTTCAGATGCTGAAAAGCTGCAGATACTCCAGAACAATTTGCACCCATTGAGTACCTAGGCTAATTACAGCCAGCCTTACTATTGAAAGAAAGTTTGTGTTTTTGAGTCATCCATTTACCCAAGCTACTTTGATGTAGCACCTTAACTTCAAAAGTGTTTGGAGCAGCTGCGACAGCAACTTTTTTCTTTCACTAAAAGGAACAAAAACCATGAGGGCTACTGAGTGGTATGCATCTTCCTGTGGATATGTATATTTAAAATGTCAGCTTTAAAGGGCGTCTTTTTAACATAATGAGAGCAAGATAACATTTACTTAAGTAATTTCATGCAAAAGTACCACACTGACAATGAAACACTGATTTGACTAAATACACAACACACACAGTGAGCAGTGGGAAGTACAAGTGCACACACGCCACATCATAAAACACAAATCTCTTGCAATCTGGGATGTCTAATCCTGCCAATTCATGATATTTAGTGCAAAAAAAAAAACAGTCCAAACTTGGTCCAATTTTAAACAGAATGCACAATATGATCAAACAAATGCATTTCTAATAAGGTACCAAAGTGTGTGTAAAAGCTTAAAGTCTGATTTTGAGCTTAAACCACTGAAGTCATGATGTGTTAAAGAGAAACGCCTATATGAGTCACTAGGGACATTTACTTTCCTTGAGTGAACCTGCACATCCATAGGACCATAGAGGACATTAACACCAGTTACTTGTGGGCAGCTTCGGACTGAAATGGAGCCAGAGAGCTGTAACTGGGACAGACCAGTATGCAGATGTACGATAGTGAAAGCTTGAAAAGGTTTGCTAGGTCCTGTTTTTGAATAAGATGAGGTCACACAAACACCTGTTTAAACAATCTGAGAGCAACTGGAAATGCCTGGTGTGGTTTTTGTTGAGGTTTTCTCCAGTTTCCTTTGAGAAGAAGTTGAAAGGTGACCTGTGTCTCTGGGCATCATCACTATTAAAGTTCAGATTAAAAGTGATTTTTGCATTAGTTGGCAGCAACACAAGGGGAGTTTAAAGAATGGCTCAGGCTTTATGATAAGGCACTATTACAGTGGAAGTGATAAATCTATTTCCATCTAAGGATGCATTTATATTTTATATATTACTGGCTGCTAAAATATGCATGGTCATCCATTTACATCAGTGTTACAAAGTTTTACATTAGGAGAATATGGGAGAGACAATGCAGTGGATTTATGATCACAGTTTAAATTTTTCTGCATGATGAGATTTGTCTACTTACTCAACACATAGCTAGCAATTTTCAAAATGCATTTACAAAGTCAGCATCCTTATCATACAGCCAAAAATTCAAATTAATAAAAAAATATAAAAAGGAGGGGGGTTTGAGGTTTTAAAAACAGATAGCTGGGTGAGACAGGACAAAAAGCATTTCCAGTGACACACAGCTCTTGAAAAGAGCAGGGCACGAGTAATTACGGGAGTGTTTAGTATGGTGTGAGTGTAGGCGTATACACTTGAATAGAAAATGTCAGGAAACGGGAAGACAGTCTGAAGATTATGAAGATATTTTATAGAGAAGGGTCAAAGGATGGACAGTAAATTGACAAAAAGGGAATAAATGAGGTGAGTGAGTGCAACTTTGAGAAGGTATGGATGAGGAGAAGATGGAGCAGAGCTTGGCAGAGGGTGCAATCAAAGCTGTTTCTGCTAACTCCGATGCTCAGCAGTCGACTAATAGGCAGAGTGAGTCAGTGGCTCTGTCTCCTGTCTCCTAGGCTGCCTGGAGGGGCTGTATTGATAATATCCCAGGCTGTAAGGCCCAATTCATCCCCTGGGGCGCTCCGCAGCAAGTGGATGAAGAGTCCCCGGACAGTCTTTTGGCTGTGCAGCTAGACACTGCAGCAGACGAAGCACAGATCTGAACATTGGAGCCAGGTACATACAGACACACTCACATTGCCCATACAGCTTCCCCACACCTCATTTATTCTCATTTTGAGTCTGCAGAGTGAGGGCCAGAGAGCAGTGATCACAGCCAAGAAGATCTATGAGAGAATGGATGGAGTGATGGCAAAAAGAGGAGGGAGAATGACAGCCGACGCCAATGCCTCGTCCTCCTCTCTCCGGTGCCATCAGAAGTGCTAATCCAGCCAGCGGTAGTGCAGACCACCTCTCACACCTGCCTGCTCCTCTCCGTCTTGTTAGAGGCCAAATGGGAGAGGAAGTGACTTCCCGCTGTACTTCCACCACAGGGCTCGTTCCCTCACATTAATACCTTTACTGCTCTGCTCCATTTGTTACACACACTCCAGACACACACTCAGGGGGAGCCCCGGGGCTGTGAGTGATGGCCATATGCAGAACTATGCTCATCTATAACCCCCTGTGGCTGTAACAAAGTACAGTAGACTCCTTGAGTGTTGAAACCAAGGTTAACATTTGGAAGTGGTGCAGTGCAGTCTGATTCAGCAGCTCTGCACTGACGCAGCCAGGGCCAGTGCTGTCAGAAAGGTTAGTGGACTGGACACTCAGGCAGAAGGTCATAGGTTTAAACTCATACCAAGAGAGCTGGGTGTTAAAATCCTGCAGAAAAGGTGAGCAAAAGACTTGCTGTGAGTCATGTGACCATACCGCAACCCTGCTTGCTGTTAATATGTGAATGTGAAAGCAGGCACGCTCAACAAAACATAACCCTGGTAAATAGAGGTTAAACAACTCCTGGGAACACACCAAGTAAACCCCAGTTCCCCATTCAAAACTCACACTAAGTGCATAATATAGGACAAATCCACAATGGCTGGTTAAGTGGTGAAGGTAGCCTTGAAACTATGGAACGTGCATTGTTATTTCAGCACATTACGCATCATTTAGTTTGTTGATTAAAGAAGCCCTTTGTGGTAAGTGAGTAACGTAATGACTTGTGCCTTATAAACACATCGCCTTGAGTTAGCGTCAAACCCAGCAGGATGAGAAAGGCTGTGCTACCATCAGGAGTGGAGGTGTAACATTTTGTCTGCAAAGAAACACTTGAGTTTGAACTTTCTTCAACAGATTGGGCGTCGCTTTTTAATTTATTCATTGACTGCTTTGTGAGAAATTTAACCATGTTGGAATTTGTTGCACATTTGTCACATTTCAGTCCCCCCCCCCGTCTGCAACGTCTAATTAAAACAGTGGTTAAAAGATGTTAAATATCATTACATCACTACGTATAGTCACGTTTTCACTTGAGCAGTACGGGTTCCTGAATAAATGTACCATACTGTAGCACTTTTGTCACCTCTCAGTACAGTTACTAAAAGCTAAACACTGCAAAGGCAACAAAGAATCTTCAATTTAGTAAAACTGAGAGTTAAAAGCACAAACACAAAACAGTGATATTTTCTTAAATAAAACTTGAATGAAGAAAGAAAGCTGCAGAAGTTAAATTCCCTCATGGTCCATGGTAATCCCAATGCTAGTAATATGGGCTTTCATTGTCAAATATGATGTTGATGGTAAGGCGGTCCTTGACAAAAAAATCAAGGACCGTGACGTCGCCCGGTATGGCGCAGCCGGGGCCCCACCCTGGAGCCAGGCCCGGGGTTGGGGCTCGCATGCGAGCGTCTGGTGGCCGGGTCTTTCCCCACGGGGCCCGGCCGGGCTCAGCCCGAAAGAGCGACGTGGGGCCGACCTCCCGTGGGCCCACCACCTGCGGGAGGAACCGTAAGGGGCCGGTGCATAGTGGATTGGGTGGCAGCCGAAGGCGGAGGCCTCGACGACCCAATCCCCGGACACGAATCTGGCGCTAGGGACATGGAATGTCACCGCTGGGGAAGGAGCCTGAGCTTGTGCGGAGGTTGAGAGATACCGACTAGAGATAGTCGGGCTCACCTCCACGCACAGCTCGGGCTCTGGAACCCAAATCCTCGAGAGAGCTGGACTCTCCACTACTCTGGAGTTGCCTGCGGTGAGAGGCGGCGGGCTGGTGTGGGCTTGCTCATAGCCCCCAGCTTAGCCGCCATGTGTTGGAGTTCACCCGGTGAACGAGAGGGTCGCTTCTGCGCCTTCGGGTCGGGATAGGTCTCTCACTGTTGTTTGTGTTTACGGGCCAAATGGCAGTGCAGAGTACCCGGCCTTCTTGGAGTCTCTGGGAGGGTGCTGGAAAGTGCTCCGACTGGGGACTCCGCTGCTCTACTGGGGACTTCAACGCCACGTGGGCAGCGACAGTGACACCTGGAGGGGCGTGATTGGGAGGAACGGCCCCTGATCTGAACCCGAGTGGTGTTCTGTTATTGGACTTCTGTGCTAGCAACAGTTTGTCCATAACGAACACCATGTTCAAGCATAAGGGTGTCCATCAGTGCACGTGGCACCAGGACACCCTAGGTCGGAGATCGATGATCGACTTTGTAGTTGTTTCATCTGACCTCCGGCCGTATGTCTTGGACACTCGGGTGAAGAGAGGGGCGGAGCTGTCAACTGATCACCACCTGGTGGTGAGTTGGATCCGATGGCGGGGAGAAAGCTGGACAGACTCGGCAGGCCCAAACGCACTGTGAGGGTCTGTTGGGAACGTTGGCAGAGCCCCTGTCAGAAAGACCTTTAACTCCCACCTCCGGCAGAGCTTCGACCAGATCCCGAGGAGGTTGGAGACATTGAGTCCGAGTGGACCATGTTCTCCACCTCCATTGTCGATGCGCCACCGAAGCTGTGGCCGTAAAGTCTCCGGTGCCTGTCGTGGCGGCAACTTCGAACCCGGTGGTGGACACCGGAAGTAAGGGATGCCGTCAAGCTGAAGAAGGAGACCTACCGAGCCTGGTTGGCCGTGGGACTCCTGAGGCAGCTGATAGGTACCGGCAGGCCAAGCGGACTGCAGCCCGGGTGGTCGTGGAGGCTAAAACTCGGGTCTGGGAGGAGTTCGGTGAGGCCATGGAGAAAGACTATCGGTCGGCCTCGAAGAAATTCTGGCAAACCGTCCGCGCCTCAGGAGGGGGAAGCAGTGCCCTGCCAACACTGTTTACAGCAGAGGTGGGAACCTGCTGACTTCAACTGGGGATATTGTTGGACGGTGGAAGGAATACTGAGGATCTCCTCAACCCCACCGACACGCCTTCCACTGAGGAAGCAGAGGCCGAGGGCTCGGAGGTGGACTCGCCCATCACCCAGGCTGAAGTCACTGAGGTAGTTGGGAAGCTCCTCAGTGGCAAGGCACCGGGGTGGATGAGATACGCCTGAGTACCTCAAGTCTCTGGATGTTGTAGGGCTGTCTTGGTTGACACGCCTCTGCAACATCGCGTGGCGGTCGGGGACAGTACCTCTGGACTGGCAGACCGGGTGGTGGTCCCTCTTTTCAAGAAGGGGGACCGGAGGGTGTGTTCCAACTACAGAGGGATCACACTCCTCAGCCTCCCCGGGAAAGTCTATGCCAGGGTACTGGAGAGGAGAATGCGACCGTAGTTGAACCTCGGATTCAGGAGGAACAATGCGGTTTTCGCCCTGGTCGTGGAACACTGGACCAGCTCTATACCCTCTCCAGGGTGCTGGAGGGTTTATGGGAGTTTGCCCAACCAGTCCACATGTGTTTTGTGGATCTGGAGAAGGCATTCGACTGTGTCCTCGTGGCGCCCTGTGGGGGTGCTCTGGGAGTATGGGGTCCGGGGCCCTTTGCTTAAGGGCTGTCCGGTCCCTGTACGACGAGCAGGAGCTTGGTTCGCATTGCCGGCAGTAAGTCAGACCTGTTCCCAGTGCATGTTGGACTCGGCAGGGCTGCCCTTTGTCACCGGTCCTGTTCATTATCTTTATGGACAGGATTTCTAGGCGCAGCCAGGGGCCGGAGGGAGTCTGGTTTGGGGACCACAGGATCTCGTCTCTGCTTTTTGCAGATGATGTTGTCCTGTTGGCTCCATCAAGCCAGGACCTTCAGCGTGCACTGGGACGGTTTGCAGCCGAGTGTGAAGCGGCTGGGATGAGGATCAGCACCTCCAAGTCTGAGACCATGGTTCTCAGTCGGAAAAGGGTGGCTTGTCCCCTTCAGGTTGGTGGAGAGATCCTGCCTCAAGTGGAGGAGTTCAAGTATCTTGGGGTCTTGTTCACGAGTGAGGGAAGGAGGGAACGTGAGATTGACAGACGGATCGGTGCAGCTTCTGCAGTGATGCGGTCGATGTACCGGTCTGTCGTGGTGAAGAAGGAGCTGAGCTGTAAGGCAAAGCTCTCGATTTATCCGGTCAATCTACGTTCCTACTCTCACCTATGGTCATGAGCTTTGGGTCATGACCGAAAGAACAAGATCCCGGATACAAGCGGCCGAAATGGGCTTTCTCCGCAGGGTGGCGGGCGCTCCTTAGAGATAAGGTGAGGAGCTCGGTCACCGGGAGGAGCTCAAAGTAGAGCCGCTGCTCCTCCACATCGAGAGGAGCCAGCTGAGGTGGCTCGGGCATCTGTTTCGGATGCCTCCTGGACGCCTCCCTAGGGAGGTGTTTCGGGCATGTCCCACCGGGAGGAGACCCCGGGGAAGACCTAGGACACGCTGGAGGGACTATGTCTCTCGGCTGGCCTGGGAACGCCTCGGTATCCCCCCGGAAGAGCTAGAGGAAGTGTCTGGGGAGAGGGAAGTCTGGGCGTCTCTGCTTAGACTGCTGCCCCCGCGACCCGGCCCCGAATAAGCGGTAGAAGATGGATGGATGGATGGATGGATGGTAAGGCAGTGAGTTGACTATGTACACCTAACAAGATGAGATGCAGATGATAGTGTCTGATTGAGCTCAGTGGGTGACAATGATTGATTGATTATATCACGACCCACTTTAAAGTAATTAATCAGAGCAGCGGGTGCATTATGAAAAAAGGTAAGGCCAACAGCTCAGTCTGGCAGCACTCACAAACACCACAGAATTAAACATGGCAACGTGGTAAATAAACAAATTAGCAAACAACAAATAATGTTGTTTGTTGTAATGGGATATTTATTTATCATTAAAATGTGTTAAGCTAAAACTGAATGCAGAGAAATCAAAAATGCATGTGCGGTAAATTAGCCGACTGAGTGGAAAAGGCAGTCGGAAGCCATTCCAGCTCCTCAGTGCGCCAGTGTTTATTTGTTGGTTTATGTGTCAGTTGCAGGCAGGACCCCCGCTGAGAGCAAAGATGCTGTAAACGAGGCACCACACATAATGTATCGCGCCGAGTGTCAGAGAACATGTCCCTTGGAGAATAAACACAAAACATACAAACACGAATCAATGTCAGGACAAAAGCAGCTCTGAGGCTTGGAAAACTTAAACAGAGGCAAACATACTGTATGTATTTTACAAAATGGTTGCATTGGTAGTGTTTTCTATTGTGGCTTAGTAACACCATTGTAATAGTAGGAAATAGCATATAATAATAATAAAAATAATAATAATGGTCAATCTTGGTCAAGTAATAATAAAGATGGCTACAACTTCAGTCAAGGAGAGTTTTTTAAGGTAATTTTTAAGGTAACCGTACTTTTACTTGTGGTGTAGAACTGTGAGCCATTTTATACACAATGGGCTGGGGACACACGTAATCTTTCCACACACATCCTTTCATACAGTACGGTACACGGGCAATATTTGTCTGATAAGAAAGGTCACTTTTGTCATTTGAAAGCCCACAAACCTCTACAGGGCCCAATTTTAAAGCTTCGATGGAAAGGAAAAGGAGGGCATCAGTGCCTTTGGACACCCCATTCAGCCAGACATAAATACAGAACAAATCACACCGCTCTCTCCCTCCATGTCGTTTGAAATAGTGGATTAAGAGGAAAAAAAGCATGTTTTTGAAGCAGGGCCATCTGTATTTGCACTAGAGTGTATGTGTCTGCTTCCTTATCTCATCTGAACCATCCACCACTCACACAGCTCCCAGTTGGTTTTTGACTCTCTCAGCCAGCGAGGCCGGCTTAGGGCCCTGAAAATGGGGCATGTGGGTCTTGGTTTAAAATAAAATATTTCCAAAAAGAATGGACAATGTTCAGGTGTGGGAGAACAGGATAGAGCAATTGGTTGGATGAGGATGAGCAGAGTGATGAGTGGAAAGGTCAGGACAGAACAGAGTGCCGTTTGCTGAGGGAGATATTTCTGGACAGCACGCCAGGGTCGTAGCGCCAGACTCTCAGCGTTTGTGCTAGTATTTTAGCAGAGGCCAGCGCCAAGGCTAGGGCCAGGGAGCCTCAATGTCACAGCCTGCAACTCTTCTACAGACACACAAAAGCCCAGAGTGGGCAATGGCTCGAGGAAAGGGCTAAATGAAACCACTAGTGTAGTGTAGGAATGCTAATATAACGTCCACACAGGTAGCATTCAGGTCGAGATTGGACAAGAAAAGGCTGCTGGGTGTATACACTCATTTCAGAGAAGAGTGACAGGTCAGGGGTGTCACCTGTCCACGGGGGCCGCTAGAGCGAAATGTGATATCACTTCGATGCTGACCCCGAAGCCACAGAGCAGTTCAAGTAATGGATATCAGGTAGACAGGATGTTTTTACATTCATCAGAAGTCGTCTGCACTTAAATCAAATGTTTATAATTAGTTCCACTTGACTCTTATTGTTTGTTTCCTAGCTACCTCTTCCATTGATAATATCTATGATAATGAAGTAAAAATATAATGTTAAAGAGACACCTTTTACATGATAATGCCAATTTTATGTCAATAAATCACAAGCCCTGTCATATATAAAATAAGCAAAAGGCACAAGGGTTTATTTGTTAAACATTTTATTGCTATGTAAAATTAAAAATATCATACCATAAATGAAAAATTACTCATTTTAAATAAATAAATTAAAATCAGGCAAAATATTTGGCAATGCAAAATGATGCTAAGTATTTTATAAGTCGTCAATTTAATAATTTTTACATAATTGTTTTATAAAATTGTCTTTGTAGCATTGTCACTTTAAAAGTATATTCAGTGTATCAACGTGAGGGTTAGCACACTGAGTAATGTAAACCAAAAGCATAATATCACTGCATTTCTTCCTAACAACATTTAACACTGCTTCTATTTTAGCTGAGGTCCTAGTTTACTGCGGGTTTATCTGTAAATAATTTGAACACATGACATAGATGTGTTTATTATTGGCACATCTCCGGAAACCCTGGCACTTGTACAGGGGGGGGGCTGCAGCTGCTCATCTCAGCCAAATTACTGTTGTTACAGTACAATACATTTGAGCTGATTGAACCAAATCATTCAACGTGCTGCACAAAGCTAAAGTGACTCTAGACAACCACACTCAAGATGACAAAAAGAACAGTGAAGTGTCTTCTTCGTGCAGCCGATACAAAGAGGCCATAATTAATGACAACACAAAACTTCAAGTATATTGCAAAGTAGCTCCTCTGTCTAACAACATTTTTTTTTAATGAGGGACCAAACTCTAGGCATGCAGACAGTGCAGTAATGTGCACCAAGTAACCGATCTCTCATTGGGACAAACTGCATAGTGCATATTAGGACCAGGGCGCTCTCTGAGACTGAGGATTGGCAGCAATGTTAACTCTCTCAGAGGCAAAGATGTTTGGCTTACTACATTAACATTCTAAACATGGTGCAACAGCATTCAATAGAGTCTTGGGTACTCTGAACTGCAAGAAAACTCAAATAAAGTAACTATTACAACATAATTATGTAATATCATTGAATAAATAAATAAAACTCAGTGTACAGAAACATAGTTACAGCCAGCAAAAATAAGCTTTTCAATGTGCATTTCATTCTCAAAATAGTGATAGCTGAGTTATCAATCCACATCTTTTTGCATCGGCATTCAATGAAAACACCTTAAAAAATAAATATTACTTAAATATCCTTGCATTGTTTAGTAATTGTTTACTTATACACCTAAGTCAGCGTGAAAAGACAGCCAAGCCCGTTGTCTGGTGTTACCAGGGAGAGGTCAGAATTGAGTATACTGGGGTCTGCTGGTTTAAGAAGGGCAGGCATCAACAAAACCATATAGTGCCATAGCAGTCCCACATTATCTGGCCCTTTGAAGCTCTTCCATAAGGGATTTGGCGGAGGGGCTCTATCCACGGTTGCCCCAAATTCACATCCTTACTGCAATTGCTGAGATCATGATTTGGCTTTTTGAGAGTCAAAGGAGACTGAGGTCAAAAGGCAGGGTGTCAGTAGCCACGGGGGTCGCCACAGTGAACTTAGAAGTGGCCCATCCTGGCAGCAAAAAGGCTGCGAGAGCGTGGCGCAGCCGATGACACACGACCAAAGCTGGACAAAGGCCACTTGAACTGGGAGGTCACTGGCAGCAGATACCTGGACAGACGGAGGAAGAGTAAGGGATGAAGGGATTAGGGGAGAGGATGAAAATAATGAGAGGATTAGATATGCAAAGGTCACTATATAGAGGTCAGGGCATATTAGTGTTCAGCACCAAATCACACCCACTTTCATCAAGTCTACCATGTACAGCTATTTTATTTGCACATATTGACTTTAAAATTGACTTATGATATTAAATTTTAAAAGACACCCCTTTATATTTATATTTGATTTTCCACTGCAGCAGGAAGGTATTATTTGTAAATATACTGTACATTGTGTTGAAGAGCCACATTGTCATTAGTGTATACAGTAGATGTATGTAGGTGTCTGAAAATAACATTTTGAAAAATTTACAGAAAGAAGCACATTGAGGTTTCTTTTCTTGCAGGAAATGTATACACCATGTTGAACTTTGGCCTTAAAGCTTTTATTATCATGAACAGAGAATCCTCACCTATCGTTCCGAGGCACAGACGTCAGTACCTTTCTAAGACTTTTCTATGACACCTTCCACCGAGACAGAGCAGTGAGGCAGCTCCTGCTAACAGCGTTCCAGTACCTGAGAATGAGACCAGCGGCAGGTTGAGATAGAGTCAGGAGTGGCTGGACCCTGCTCCAATCGTGCTTAGTTATTGGAAATGAGTAAGATATGATTGTCAGAGCAATGTCAAATGAGATGATCAAGTTCCGGATAAGGTTAACTGAAGGTTATGCAAAGAGACAAGTGGCAGTTTGTCTTCTTTTACACCGATCAGCAGAACAAATGACTTACAATGTTGTCTTTTGTACATTTCTTGTCAATTTGAAGCATATAATACACCATGTGACCTCCTTGCCACATCCATAGTAAGGATCTGTAGCTAACAAAAAAAAATTACATTCAGTTAAATGAGCACGATGGTCAAAGGAATAGTCCCCGTGGAGGCATTTAAGATGTGACAATCTAATCAAAAGAGCGCCAGTGGGGCTGAGGATTACACAGTGCAGAAATAATATCTTCTTTTAAGCTGGCACAGACATAGCACACTTTTCTCTGACAGCTCTCTTTCCTTGTGAAATAGCTCTTGGACAAATTAGCTGAGCAGATTCCTCAAAAGTTAACCAGAAAAAAACGTGTCGCTGAGGGCGTCCGCGTCAACGCAGCCCCAGACCCAGGAGAGTTAGGAGGGATTCAAATTAACTTCATTTAGTCCAACAAAAGTGTCCTTGTCTCCTTCAAGGGAGAAGGTATGTATATCTTTCCAACACATTTTCCTTGACTGTCACTGGAATCAGGAAGCTCAAGAGGAACACACTTTTCTGTGTCATGTACACATTTGCCTGTATTAGTTGACTCAAAATTCAATAGATGTGATGTTTTGTGCTTTTACAGCATTAGTTTGTGTCACCTGTGGATAATGTCTCTATGTTTCCCTGAACTGCAAGATTCGACACACATCCTCTAGGATTATCCTCTTTTCTGTTCAAACCCCAAACCAAGGCATGGAAATGGCCATAAAAAGAGAAAAAATAAAAATAAAGAATCAAATATTGAACATTCATTGGGGGTTGAGTGTATGTTCTTCAGACCTCCTCTCCTATTCACTTTGAGAATATTCAACTCAGAATGAATCGCAAGGGTGGTAGTTGCAAGGGGTGGGGTGAGGGGGCGCTTCTCACGTCCAAGCGTCCGCTGTCTCTGCAGGCTATGTTTAATTGGACTCTCATTCTGCATCTTCCAGGTTCGTCTTCCTTTTGATCATGAAGAAGATCTTAGCAACAACGAGCATGCTTGAGAGCCAGAGGGAGGCTTGTTCATGCATCTCTGCTTTGCTTCAATCCATCACTTCACAGGGAGACAGAAAGATACGCTCCTGCACGGCAGCTCGCATTCAAACCTGCAATCTATCGCCGGGCCAACTGACAGGTCTCTCATATCAGTCAAAAGTCTTCAAACGAGATGCAACTGCCACAGTGAATAAGGAGCAGGCCTGCTAAAATAAAACAACACAACTAGAAACAAAACAGAGGCAGCAACAGAAGCTGACGCAATCATAAACCAAGAGGTAAAAGATGGTTGAAGGTTATCTGTAGCCAACATTCTGCTCAACACCCCAATTAACCCTAATTACTGCCACAGTTTCCACACCAATGAAAGTTAATAGAATTTGAAACTTTGGTCATCATGAGAAAATTGACTTTGGCCAGTGACAGTAATTCCGAGCTTAACAGAAAAGTCATTAGTGGAGCTATTAGACTACTTCTTCTCATCTGCCCACACAGACATTTTGGAGGACTTTTGGAAGACTGGCAAAGCTGTTGACACACCTCATTAGACCACTCCACAGAGGAGGGGTACTTGAACAAGAATGGGCAGGTGTCATCCACAATGGAGACCCTATGCTGCTCAGCACAGAGGTAATTCGATGTTGCACTATCATGGATGTGCACCTTATATAAATGATAGCACTGAAGGAGTCATGTACACTGTAAAAAGTGTATTTCAACTGCACTTGAAGTAAATGATCTGGGCCTGGGCAATTTGATTTTAGGCCCAAGTTCTCTTTTTTTGTAATTTGTAATGCCCTGTGTTTACACCTTAATAAAAGTTAATTCACTCAGATAACCTTTATTTTCTGATATGGCAGTTAGAAAAAAATAGTTTCACATTATTTATTCATATATTGTTATTAAGATGCACTGATGATCAACAACAGTCAAACATTTCAAAATGTTGATGTTGTTTGCATAATCTACCTAGACAGAAGAAATAGCGTGCTGTGGATAAATACTGAGTTATTGATGTCACAGTGTTCTAATGTACATTATGTAAGTATATGTTGACACAATGCACCAATGTCTGTTTATTTCAAATGCACTTCCAAGTGGGGTTCAAATATAGCTTATATAGATTAGTGTTTATAAATGTGGAGTGAGTGAATGATTTTTGCCACATGACATGAGCATGCAAAGCCCACACGCATCCATCATCCAGGAAAGATTTCTTCTGAACAATCTGAAGTGGCGACAGGTTCTGACTGTTTCCTGCATGCCTGATGAAAGGATAGGCTCAGTTCCAACTAAAGCCACTCGTACTTTATAGAAATAAATGTGCTCTTGATAAAAAGGGAACAGTGTGAAAGACATGGTAGCAAGTGATCGGCTGGTGATGCATAGGAGGCTGGGTAAATGGTTGCAGTGTGGAAAGATATAGCTCCATGCAGTCTTATTATGCTTCTTATTCTCATCCACTTTCCTTTAAATGAATAAATTTGAAAAAACATTTTATTTTAAAATATACTCCTAATCATCAGCCAACAATAGTACCATGTGGCGTGAGTGTTATGCAATGTAAAACTAGCTTTGAAAGCATGGCCTTCAAATGAAAAGTGTATAAGTTTGTGATAGTAAGTGACTGAAGTGATAAAAGGTTATATAAAATGTATTTGTATTGTGAATAATAAACAACAAGGAACCGTGACTAAATGTGATCAGCTATATTCAATGTTGCCATATCCAGAAAAAATCTAACTTTACGAGTTTAGATGTTAATAAGGGAAAGAAGAGCAGACCATGCTAGACTGTTGCTGTTGCAGCCAAAGCAACCACATCTGTGGCAAGCCTTTGTTACAGCTGTGGGGTGCTATATGAGAAGCAGAAAGCAGTGGAGACAGTGCAAAAAGAAAGCGGGATGTAGCAGAACTAAACTAAGCAGAGACCTGCGTCGAGAGGCGAAGAGACGGAGGAAGAGGAGGAGGAAGAAGCGGCAGCAACAGCGGAAGGGGTGGAGCCATGGGTAGAGGCTGGTCCAGCAGCAAATGGTAAGCTTTGTTTACACAGACATATACAAGAAATATAGAGAGACAGACCAGCATGCTTAAATGGATTGTTTAGAATCTCTGTTGCGAATGTAGGTATGTATTCATGATCATATTATTAACTGCTATTTTAGACTTTAGCTTTGGTTAATAAAATGCTAACATTCATCAAATATCCTGAAACCCAATACCTCCACATGTCAGAATAGTCAAAACATAGTAATGGTACACTAACAATCCCATACAATAAACACCACTCCCCCCCTTTTAACAGCTGAGGTTTTTATACAGTAGGTGCAAAGTGATAGAGCCTGTTAAAATATGCGTAAGAGTTATGAATCATGTAAAACGAGGCCCGGGGAAAAAAGGAACTCTCTCTCCCTCGTAAGGTCATTTGCAGCATAGACTCATCTGGGCTCTAATTGAATTAAGCAGGCCTCGGGGGGCCCCAGGCTAACCTGAGCGCTAATCTGTGGGCCATTATTTCCTGTTAACAGCACGTTCCCTCTCCTCACCCACCCCGCTCCTGTCTGCCAGCCCAAAGCATATGTGCTTTAAAAAGTTCACTCATTGCAAGCCCTGGATGCTATCTCCTTCAGGGAGCAACTTTAAAATAGAACAAGGCTGATTTGTGTTTGTTTGTCTTTTGAGGGGTTATGAGATGATAGCTCCAAGGCCTCAACGAGCAGAAAGGTATAACGTTTCCTCAGAAAGACTTGTGTTAATAGCCGAGAAAGTTTTTTTTTTTTTTAGATGTTCATTTGTGTATCTTTGTAGTTTTGTAAAGATATTCTGTTGTTAAACAATGTTCACTAGCACTTAGGGAAAGTTGGTCTAATCCTACTTGAAGTGGAGAGAAGCAATGACACTGGCACTATTCGGTACATGAGGCCAGAAACCCCTATAACATTACTTACTATAACCTGGTCATTTACCAACAATATAAAATCAAATTATATTAAATATTGTGTAAATGATCTGTAATAACATTTCCTTGTAGGTTACCATATTATATGTATTTATACAGACAATAACTAATATTGGCCAGTATATATATTTTTTTATATACAGTAACAGCGTTGTTAGTCCCATCTCTACACTATTCCTTAAACATTGAAAGTTTGAAAAGATGTTTATTTTGTATGTTTTTATTGAATCAAAATATGAACTATTTAAAAATAAATGGTAGAAAACTTTATGAGGCCCTAATTATCTAATTTTATTTTAGTGTCAGTAATTACATGATCACCTTTATCAGGGGTTTAATATTGTAATGACAGTGTGCTCTATGGTGTTTGTACATCTCTGACACAACACAGCAACATGTACTGTACCTTTATACTCATAACTACACTGACACACATAAATTTCTGTTTACAGATTTGTTTTTAAACAGGTGCACACAAGCTTGAAGATGTTTTGTCTTAATATCCAACAAACCAGTTTCTCAAGTCATCCACTGGTTTTCACCTGTGATTTAACTAGTGCAACTGGAATAGAAGATTATTATTAGTATTATTCTCACCTAGTATCATCCCATTCAGGGCTAAGTCCCGTCAAAGAGCCTCGAGACTCTGACACAAACTTGTAGACAACCAACAGGCAGTCTCTGCACAGCTGGACCAGCCGGCGGCAGCACTGCAGCTCCTGTGGCGACACCACCTCACTGCTTTTACTAAAGATGGTCTCCCATGATGACCTACAGAAAAATAGAAAGACATTCATATATATATATATATATATATATATATATATATATATATATATATATATATATAATTAATTAAAGGAAAACAATACATTTTTTGCAGAACATACAATGATTTAAAGAATTTCCCCTTGGGGATGAATAAAAGTAATTCTGATTCTGATTCTGATTCTGATCTGATATTGCGCTACAATAGGCTGTACTTGTGGGACCTTTTACCCTGAATGTTTGCCTCACTGACATACAGGAAGAAAGACAGACACATGGAGTAAAAGGATAAAACAAATCCAAGTACAGTTAACCCTCTTTACAACCTTAGAAATACCCCTGACTGTGAAAGAGCTGCAGCAACTCAGACACTGAACCTCGGGGGGTGCGTTTGATGTCTATCCTCATTCAATACGTCGGTAGTGGGGGGTGTCACTACTCAAAGGGTTCAAAACTGTGCATTCTATCCTTTTTCTCCATGTCATTTTTCAAAGCCTGTTGAATGAACGGCCTACAATAGCTGCTGGGCTGTTTGATTGTTGTTGAAGTACCTTAGACAAAATATCAAACAAGACACAGTGAAGAGTAAGGGGGTTAGGGACCCTAGATTTTGGATTGTGCTTTTTGAGGTGCACACTTCACTCTTGCTGCGCCACACCAAGGCCCCCTGTTGGTTTCATCTGTGTTGGGTCATGGCCTGCTGCATGGAGGGGCTTAGCAACATGCTGGCAACTTACTTCCAAGGGGCCGTGAGCTAAGGCTAGTCAAGGCTTATCTTATGAATCACCGAAAATATAATTAATTACATTGTCAATTTTTTTTTTTTTCTGAATGCATGTTTTTCTTTACTTTTTATGCTTATTGTTTGTTTGCAGTTGGTTACTCTGCCTCCAATACAACCATCAAAGAAGTACAGGTGGAGGAAAAAGGAGATCAGTGGACTACGACTTTGGTTACACATCTAAGCCTTCTGTGTCGAGGGATACACAACCTCACTACAACTGAACTGAAAAGAACATAATACAGAGTAGACACAGTAAGGTCACACCTTCAGCAGAGATAAGATTAAAGGCTACTAGCATGTCAGCTGCAAAGCAGGCTGGCGTTTCCCTACACGTGTGTTTCAGTTTAAGCATGAAAGAAACGTGTGAAGAGCAACTTGATGCATCTCAAATTGTCTCAGCATGTCCGGCAAAAGAAAGCAGTAATTTAGCTTTTGTGTGTTTTCTCCATTTTACAATAGAAAGATAATAAAGAAGGCAGTCTGTGCAGTGACTCATTTTGTAGAGAGCCATGTTCAGTCACTTTCATCAGAAAGTATAAAAAAGTATCAGATAACAGACCAGGAACTGAAAGACCTGCCTTCAACCCCATCCTGCTTCTATCGCTCCGCTCTGCTTTTACTGGTCTTACCTGTGAAAAAGCCCTGATTAACAGCCCAGATTTGTGACCTTAATTTACACCCTGTCTCTGTATAGTGCCATGTCTTTTTCATTCCCAAGAGCTTTCAAGAAAGTGCAGCTGGGTCTGGTTGGCCTGTCATTCATTCTCTGTCATTCAGCATTTGTTTGGTGTATTTTTTTGCTTTTCCAGTCAGGTGGAGCAAAAAAATGGCAAACTCCCAGTAATGAAAATGTGAATGCTGACATCAGTTTTAAAGACACAGTCAAACAACAGAGTTTGCTGCAGATAAAGATGACAGATTTACTTAATGAGATTAATCGTATTAAAATGAATCTGAAGTTTAAATTATGTTCTCTCTGAATCAGCATTTATTATGATACAGACCTTTTCAATGTAATGTACTTGTCATCATTCAATTATATTTGGTTTCTGGGAGACTTCTAACTTACAGAAACACTACAAAAAACTTTTTTTTTTTTTCATTGATCACTCTCAACATTCTAAAACTTTACCTCAAAACAAAACAAAAACACATTTTGCAGCTTATTAACATATATTTTTATTTGGATTTAGCTTTTTTTATTTAGTAGTTCATCAGAGTTCATCAGAGCTCATTAAAAATACAAAAATGTGCATGACAAAATGGAAGTATTCTTCTATTCTATATTAACAGAGTGACCTACCCAGTGTTAGAGAAGCAGTTCCACAGGCCCTGGCCATGACTCCAGAGCAGCCGGTTGAAGACGCGGTTAAATAGCCTGTAGAGGTGAAGGCTATCTACGTCTGGTTCTCTCCAGATTCGCTGCAGTGCAGAACGTACATTGGTACGCACTATGTCTAGCACCTGGATCAAAGGAATTGGGCAAAAAAGAAAACATCCAAAAGTCCAAGTCAACATTTGCAATAAGGGGATTATTGTATTTGACAAAATTTCAGTTTGTTCCAGCTGTTAGATTACTAATTTTCTTTATCTAAAATTCTGTTCTTAAAGTTTACAGAAAAGCAAATGCAATTTAATTAAACCGTACATGCATCTAGTTAAAGTTTGAGTTAGTTTATCTCTGTGTATTCAAGCGTTGTGCAGTTGTGTGTGTGGCAGAAACAGAAGCAGGACAAAAGTGCTTGGGCAGACAGCGGAAAGCATAGGAGAGGACTAATTGCTGCTCCAACGCCAATGTTGGAGAGAAGGTGTCAGAAGTTCCCTGGCGATCTGAGGACACCTGCGCCAGCCTTCTATCATCCCCTCTTGGTTTCTGCCCTACCCCTCCCAGTCTCACCCCCTCCTACACCCTCTCTCTATTCTCTTCTCTTCAGAGTGCAGCACTGTGGCTCTTTTGACGTTGATTCTTTGCTGCTCATTACTGACATGCCCATCTAGCTGTCTATGTGTGCATGCAAAGCGTTGAGGCAAGGCTTCCCCGCAGCAATGTGATGCAAGTGAGACACACTTAGACAAACTGATAGATAAGTAAACACACACACAGATATGTTTTGGTATGGTAATCAGATGGCAGAGCGGTGGGCGCTACATTCCTGACCTCTGCCTGCTGCTCATTAGGCTGCTGCACTCCAAATAAAACATCGGCTTGCACTAGCACAGCCCACAACACAGCCAAACACAGTTGTGCACAGAGCAACAGCTGAGAGATCACATCATTACTGACACGCCTACTGGATGCCATTTCATGTCTTGTCCCATCTTCTATTTTGTTTACAGCCTATTTGGTGTGGGTACCGCTCACTGTCTGACATGGTAATGATGTCTGTGCTTTTTTACTCTTTCTCTGATGACTGATTTGAGCATTTATTATTTTATGTTGCAAAAATAGGTAGGAGCAGAAACACTCGCTATTTTAACTTTTATATTAAAAATTATAGTCCCGGCTGTGGACATTTGAAGGTCGGTATGTGAATTAAACTTACCTTTCGTTGTTTGGTTGAGTCCAACTTAACTAACCAATAGGAGGCCACCTTTGGTTTATGGTATTTCCAATTGTCAAGTATCTGAAAAACGAACAGTTCAATCAAAAGCAAGAAATCAAAAAGGCTTATGTTTAAAATACCCCCTTGTGAAAAAGTTTATTGAACAGGGCTGACACAAAACTTTTCTATAGTGGTCCCCTATCTTCACAATACAACCCTATAGTAAGCTGTCACCGGCATGCAAAGAAGAATCACACTTGAGCCTAGTCACACTTGTATTATTATTTTAAAATTAGAAGAATATGTCAGGAAGGCAAAGGGTAGATATGGTAGAGATCTCATTTCCACACTTGAACACCCTCCCTGGCAGACTTTCTTTCACACTTCAGCCCAGACCAGGAATCTGTAACATTTCTGGGCTGTATCTGTGTCTGTTAAAGTAATGGCTTTTGGATTTCACACATAGTTATAGAAAAGCTCTCATTTCCAACATGACAAATTGTGGATAGAGCTGCAGTGTCTGTGCCTTATTTAGCATCTGGAAAGCAATCCCAAGGCATGACAAAATTGATGTGAAAGTGATGAAATTATATGCTCATATGTTGTGCTATTTTACAAACATGCTGATCTACTGAAAGTTGTACAGTTTAAAATAACCCTTTACAGATTAATGTCAGTAGGTTTCAATCTCTGAGGCCAAGGTGCGTCATTTGAAAAGTTGAAAGTCTCTTTTTATGAGGGTTGCGTGGTGGTAGAAAAAAAATAATAATTGAAAATAGTATATAGATATTAACAGAGAAAGTGAAGGCTATGTTTAATGGGTGTATCATAAATCTTCAGGGCATATGGTTTTGGTAAAAGCTGGTCTCAACATGACTGTGTACCTTGGGCACTGTTATTGTTACTGTGTTGACTTATTCTACATTCCACTGCTGGTGCACGTAAACCTCTCACGTAGCATACTAGATCCCCTGCAAACAGTGCTCCCACTGGGAAGCCCATGTGTAAACACATGCATACACACGAAAACAATTCCCAGGGATTCACTGATACAGGACAAAGGGGCTGAATGGAAAACACTTGTTTTGTTGTTTAGGATACACTCTCCATAGAGAAACGTATCTGTTCTACCTGCATACTCATTCCTCACATTTGTTTCAGATACAAATTAGCCTTAACTAAATGTCAACAAATGCACTTGGTACATTCCTCTCTCCTTGGTTGCATCTGGGGCAAAACTGCTTTTAAGTAAAAGATAAAGAAGACAATTACTCTCATAGAAACACATCCTTAGGCCAATTAAAGCTCAACTTGAATTTATGAAAGACATTAAATGCCAAAAATAGTTTTCATGCCAAGTGAACAATCTTTCTCTCCCGAGAAACGTCCTGAACAATACAGGTGCAGCCGCTCATCTGCGTTTCCATGGCGCCCTTTATTAGGGTTTGTTAACAGCACAGGTGTGATGATAATTGTTTCTCAAAGCCTACAACACACCCAGATGAAACACAAACACTGACAACATTATAGTTATCCTTCAGCCCCAACCTTTATCATAGCAACAACAACTGTCTCTCTTTTTTGTCTTCTCAAAACTATCACTATAATGTCAATTATTTATTCATCCTAAACAATGTGCTATGGTTGTGGCTGCTATAGTAGCCTAGCTATGACTGCAGGCTCAGAGTGGGATGGTAAAAATGTCAGCTACATCACAGCTTCTGCTGCATTGGAGAATTTATTTTGAATAATTAGACTCAAACAACCTCCTATTTCTCCTTGTATACTATAATACTTCGGTTCACAGAATATATTTTTTTTGGGTTACTGAATGTTATTATTTGAGTTCTTTGAGCAGGTACAACAGCCAGGTCTTCAGCACCAAACAGATTATTACAATTTAAAAAAGATTAAATTTAGCCTCTGTACATTAGAAGGGACAGTTTGGAGAGGATGGCTGACTCTTGTTCAGAAGATCACCTGCTGTCTTCTCCCTACTGACTAAAAAAGCTCAAAATATTCTTAACTATATTCTTGTCTGAACTTGGGCACTCTCTGTGTGGATGTAAAGTGTATTTCTTTCTACAGGTTTTATTTCAATTTTTTTTTTTATTCTACTAAACACACGTTTGTTGAGCTGTGTGTGTTTTTATTTTATTTTTTATCAAAGACAAAACGGGAGCAAACCTTAGTACAAACAAAAAGCAAACAAACTGGCATCCACATATTGCAAAGAGACAGAACACTCTCTAGAAATAGAAGAGACTGACTAATAGAGAGGAGGAGTGGGAAATACTGTGGAGCTACAAACTGACCGACAGGTTGTCACAGGGGTCATTTAAAAGACAATGGGAGCCTGCAATGGGAGGCTTGCAGGTCAGTTTTAGTTATTCTGCACACGGGACACACCTGCCCTCAGAGGGGGCTTTGGGAATATAGTGGACTGTGGACTGGACTTTGTTCTCTATCTTTCTTCTTGAATAGTTATTTTATTTACTTGTTGTCTTTAACATTTATATTCCTCAGAAGTTTATATAGCCTAGTTAATCTCTAACTTGAATATTTATGATAAAAATGTACAATATAAGTGCACTTACATCATCGAGCACAGACTCTGCTTCTTCCTCTGTCTTGCCTGGAAATCGAATTCTCATGGCAGTAAGGGCAGCCAAGGTCTGTCTCATCAACTCCCCTTCTTGCTCTTTACTCCTCAGGTTTGTGAGTGAATCACCCTAAAAGCACATTTAACACATTTAAATTAAATGAAAAAAAAAAAAAAAAAAAGAGAGACATTTATTTATTTTATAAATTTAAACAAATTCTATTATTTCAAAACATATTTGCAGTACTTGCAATTTCCACTATTGTACGCAACACAGAAGATACATTTTGGGCTATTCAGTTAAGCACTGCGCCATTGATAAGGACTTACATCAAACATCAGTTATAACCATTACACTTTTAACACTGTACTTTTCTGAGTATGAAAAGTGGTGAAAATATCACAGATATATACGTATTTTAAGAAGTACTCTTTTTTTGTCGCTGTATTCAAAGGTTACCAGCATACTTGTAAGTGGAAGAGGCAGGTGGAAAGGGACATCTGGCGACAAAATAAAAGATCATTGTTGTGGGCTACATTAGGCCTGTACAGTAGTAGGAGCGTTTAAGATACTCCAAGGGACCGGCGGATAATATATTCCTGTGGAATATATTATCCACCGGTCCCTGCCGATGTAGAAACAGAAAGCCTTTTGGCAATAAAATAAAGAAAACTAAATAATGCTAAAACCTGTATAGAAAATTTGGGAAAAATAAAGCTTCAGTTCACGGACAGCTGACAGCATTTATTATCTCATCTTACTATATATGAGATATAAAATATAATATCTTACTATATTAGAGTGGATAGTCCCCAGGCTGTTGCTATGAGGGACACGGTGGGCGGAGCCACTGCGACTCAGCGAATGAGAGCGTAGCGTAGCAGAGCTCGGCCTTATGAGAGGAGTGGCAAGTGGGACTGTGGGAGACGGCCTAGTCGACAACGCCCGCACCTCGTTGGGCGATGAGAGTGAGGCGATGGAACGGGGGCAGGAGATTGACCGCCTTATTGGACCAGTAAGTATCGGCGAAGCAGATGGGGCAGGACTGGCTTTGAAAGACTTGATTGGAGGTTTCCAATGCATTCGACCTACAGAAACAGAGCAAAAAGAAAAGGGAGGGATTACTGATTCACTGTGTCACGTTTCAATTTCTAAGTCTGTCTCATGGCATCTCACTCCCCAAGTAACTGTCAAACTACACTCTGCTTTCTATCCATCGCCAAGTGGCTTTGGGGATGAAGTGTGGCATTAAATCTTCCACAGTCACACCGTAGCACACTGACCCAGTCTGCATGTGTTATTAACAACTGTAGAGTGTGCAATAAAACCAGAAACTCAACAGCAGCCCTGTCTAGTTGGAGAATAGAATAAAGAGTAACACTTTCTCACTTTTCCTGAGTCTAAGAAACACACACAAACAACAGTGGACAGACACACAATACTTGGAACATAAAACTAAAAAACACTGTCCATCAGCATTGAAACTCATCCAGCTTGTCACTCAGCCAGTGGAGTAGAGTGCATGTTTCTATGTATGCAGCAGACAATATGTACATGTGCAAGGCTGCAGACCATGTTGAGGTCTGGCCAATGCCAAATGAGAGCATTACTAGGCTTTGGCCTAGCAGCCCTTTGGTGGCTTGGTAGAGAGAAGGGCTTGGCATTTGTACTTTCTCAGTCCATTTATGTACACTGCGCTCCAGACTGTGACTAAAATGGTCACATACTGAGAGAAGATTTGACACGGCAGGATTTGAGTGAGACCATGGGGTAAACCATGGATCCTTCTTCTCAACATTGTTGGATCAGCACTGTGTTTTCAAAGGCATAATAGTTGTAAGCATGACACGTGAAAAGAATGATATAAAATGAATGGTAACAACAAACTACATTGTTGCAATATGTCCAATAAGAAAAAATTAACTAGCCTCATTATGTTTTTCAAAGAAATTGATTTAATGAAAAGGATTTAATTACCATACTTAATTAATGAAGGCTCTTATGTAAAAAAGCCAAATATGCTTATATGTATATACTCATCCAGATCTATTAAAATAGATTACATCAGACCTCCCCGAGCTTGTGTGATTGAAGGGTGACCATGCAGAGAAATGTTATTCTGCTTTGCTTTTAATTATTTCTAGATAAATAGTGCAATGTATGGGAACAAATACTCGTTAACAGAATGTCCAATCAGCAATGCATAATGCTCAAAATTCTGTTGTACTCAATGTAAATAAGGGGAATATGTAATGTTTAAACATGCACAAAATGACCAAAGTAAATTTAGCTTTTAATACTAGCTTCATATGAGGTTTTATAGAAAAACTACAAACCAGTATTTGAAACTCAGGGCAAAAAAGCCAGTTGAGAGCATCAATGTGTTGATGTTAAAAAAGAAGCACTATGGTAAAAGTGGACAAAATTGTCTAGAACCATGCAAACCTCAAACAAGAATTTTAAAGTTGTGGATTTGGATTATTTGTTCTTTATTTTCTGGCAAATTGAATGCACTGATGCAGAAATCCTCTGCGTTGTGCAATAAGACCCACACAAAAAGGTTTCTGTTCCAAGGTCATCAGCAGAAAAGCTCCTGTGGAAGGTGCCTGTTTCACTTCAGAGGGCTGAATGTGAGCTGGTGTATGTGAATTTGTAGCTATTTCTGAGACTTATCATCTCCACAATATAACAGGGAATATTTGAGCATTAGACTCAATGATTTTTCAAGGTAAACAACCAAAGTGTTTTCATAGCTCCCACTTTCAATCTCTTTTCTCCTTTTCTTTATCTCAGCCTCTTGCTCTTCCATTTCCATTCTCTACAAATGGACTGTTCACAACACTTTTTCTTGGAGAGTTTTTTCCACAACTGGAGCATTTGTATTTCTGAGCCCACAGCTGCCAAAGGAAATACTTATCTTCACTTGGTGGATCAGCAACACAAAGTTGTATCCCTTGAGCGCAGGATGACCCCACTCAGGATGACTTTAATTAAAATCAGTTAGGCAGCCTCGGTTGGGTGCCACTGTCAAAACCTGTTGCTTAAGAGTGTGGAAGTTCACTGCAGGTACTGATCAAAGCCACACACTCAGCATTTGTACAAGGGTTTTAGAAAGTGAATATATATTTATATGGAAATGTGTGCAAGCTGCTATGAATATATTTGGCAAACTGCATAAGTGAGAAGTGTAAAGGGCTAAGAGGTCTGCTATATGCCTGCCACATCGTAGACTTTATTCTAGGTTTCTTATCGCAGCATATTATGGATGTACACACTTGTTACCCTCTTGGTAGAACAGCCGAATGAAATAAAATCCTAGCAGAGGTTATGTTTAAGATGCTTCATGCTACAAGAACACAGCTAATATGCCAGTGTTACCAGATGGACAGCTTCTGTTAAAAAAAATTTAAAAATTAAAAATAAATAAACAAAAAGTAGAAAACCAAAAATGAAATAAACATAAAGGGTATCTTAAAAACAAGGTCCTTGACAACATTCCTAATAAAGCCATTTGAAAAACACATTTAACATGCTGCCAGTTTACCTGCACGCTCAGCCAAATTTTTCTCCTTGTTTTCCCCGAGGTCATAGGAAACTTTCTTCTCCCTCTTTTCTCCGCCTCGTCTTCCCACTGCTTTCCTCCCGTCTTCCTCCTCTTCATCCGAGGAGGAGCAGGAGTTATCGGCACTGCTGGCACTGGTGAAATCGGCCAGATAGTCTGGTCGCTGGCGTCTGAGGCTCTGGATAGACTCTGGCATGGCGGTCAGGGGCTGGTGCAGACAGACATTACAGCCTCATTTAGTAACTGATCTACATAGAATTTCTTTTTTTTTATTTTGCCACAGCTCATTTGCTTTTGCTTCCTAGACCTAAACTGTACAAAGTGACTTTTTTTGAGAAAATCCTTTTCCAGACATGGTATCACAAGGACATAAGTACAAGAATACACTCCAACATGAAGACAATGAGATGACATCAACCTCCCTCAGCCTCTCGTCACCCTCGGCTCATTACCATCTGTCACTGTGAGACTTTGTGTTCAAACGGCTCCCACATGTGTGTATGTTTGCTCACAAGTTCATTATTCCCAGACACAATTACACATGCACTGCTTTATAAACCTAACTGACACTATTAATAGGAACAGGAATGGCTTCATACCTTAAACAAATATGACCCAACTGAAAATGTAAAGGTTAAATTCACAATAATGTCATAGTTAAGTTATTTATTTTTTTAGATATATTTTTTCTAAACCAAAAAGCTGATTAAGTAATATTTGTGATCTGTTTCAGCTTTAAAGCACAACAAGCCTTTCTACAGACTGTCTGTTTTACCTCCTCCAAGGGACACACTGATAGCATTAATAAAGCATTTATACATCTGTTATTCAACACTTAGTTCTGGCTGCTCAGTCAGGCCACATAAATTAATGGGCAGGAAGTGATCATGGGGCTCATACAGTCACCGCTGGGTAGTTGTGTGCGTCTGAGTGATGGAAAAGGACAGCGACCCAGGCAGATTAAATACAAGAGAAGAGAATAAAAGGGAAGATGGGAACATCAGATTGATGGGGAGAGAAAAAAGATTGGGACAAGGTGAATTTGACTATGAGAGCTGAGCGAGGCGGTGAATAGACAGAACGGAAATGAACACAGCAAGAGAAAAGGACACTGAACATATAAACGGAGACATAAACAGATCTTGGATAAACAGCGAGACAAAGAGACAAGGCCCTGAACAGATGGGGAGAGAGAGCTTGAATAAAGTTGATACAGTGTGTGCAAAAAGAAGTTGAAAAATTGTACATCATAAGAATAAAATAATACAGTGTTCTTATAATACAAGGATATCTCACTAGCATGGAAGGAAAGATGGAAGACACATAACATTCTTGTTCACTAAAGCCTAAAGATATCCCCACAATAAAATTTAAAAGTGCTCCTTCCTTTCCTAAAAATCCAGTATCTTATCCCTTTGGCTTATTTCGCTCTCTTGCTTTGCACACTGGTTGACTTTTACCAGATGGTTTGTGAGCACTACACCCCAAGGAGTGAATCTATCCATAACAGCTCTCAATGTCTCTCTCCCTACACTTGGCAACATCGAAACTGACGGGGCACAAATTAATTTGGACAACAGTGATTGGGTCTGAGCAAGTCCTCATTCCAGCGAAGTCCTCTCTAATGCAGCAGCGAACTGCCCTGTCGAGTCCCTAACACACTCTTTGAGTGTTCCAGCCAATTTAGCCTTCGAGTGAGGGATAGATGTAGATGTAGCGGGAGAGAAAGGGGTTGGAGAGGTGAAGGGAGAGAAGCAAGGTGATGGAGGGAGTAATGTGCTGTCGTAGGAAATGGAGGGGGCGTTGAGGTGTATGTGACAAAATAAGAGAGGAAGAAAGGCAGATAGACAGAAAGAAAGATAGCATGGCGCGAGGGAGAAGGCAGGCTGACAGCTGTCCCCTTGGGGAGTTGGCTCTTTTCTTTGGGCCTTCTCTGATTCTTTTCATTCTTGCCTAAGCCACCACCCTGCCTTTTTATTTTTCTGAATCACATTCTGTGTGCTTTCTGTGGGCATTAGCTCCAGGCTTCTGCCTCTCTACCTGCCTGCTCCCTCCCTTTCTGACACTGTGCCATGCACTTTTCTTAGGTCCCTTGAGACATGTGGCCCAAGTCTCCCTCTTCCCTCAAACTCACTCACCTTAGGGCCTCGCTGCCTGGGGGATTTGCCCATTAACTTCTCATCATCCAGCTCACATTGCTCCAATAGGTCCAGAATGTCCTCCTCCTTTAATGTGGACAGACAAAAATACAAGTCAGATAATAAGACAAAACTAACACAATAGTAACGTTAACGACCTTAACTGAAACTAAATATGACATATAATAAGCAATAATTTAAATGAATTAATGTTTTAAATCTCTGACATTGAAGCATATGTGTAAAAATAGAGGATAATAAAGTTTCACTTCAGAGGCGTATGTGATATATCTAGAGGTTTGAAAAAACCCATGGCCAAACATGCGTTGCTCTTTGGCAGAGGCTGAATTTGGAAAAGGCAATGTGACAGCCACTGCCAGTATGCTGGGGCCTTAGCCATTTGGCTGTAGCTAAAATACAGGAAAAGGTGATTAATGTTGCTTCATGGCACGGATATAAAAAGCTCCCATATGGAGCTCCAATACAGATGAAAAGTGATTGTTCATGCTCAGATTAGTCATCAAGCAGCTTTCTGGGGTCCATGAAGAGGTCAGTGTGACCCTGACTCTTTCTGTCCGTAGGTTCAGGTGAACACTCACTGCATTTATTCTTCATACTTAAGCAGACAGTTAGACAGCTGCTTTTCAGCTTTGGCCTTTAATTTAACCTTGTGCTTTACTGCCCATTAAATCAAAATATCGTTATGTAACTTAATAATTACAAAAGTAAACACTGTTATTCTCTCTTGCTCTGCCAAAGTTATTTACAAATTGCAGACATTTATAGAGCTCTAAGTCAGCCAACTCATAAACTTGTTGAAAGCTTTTCCCACCGGCAATGGTTTAAAACCACTGGAGGCCTATTACCTTTTTTAAATTGCACCACACACACATTACAAGGATGTTTTGACAGGATTTACAGAATGGAAAAACTGAACTTGACGAATACAGAAATTGATTAAAAGCTGTTTATTTTGACAGTTAAAGTGTAGACAACTCTAATTTAACCGAGTGTTTTATAGTAACTGATGGTTGTGTATCAATTTGAAATACATTTTACTGCTTGCATATTATTGTGTTTTGAACAAGATGAAAATGTGTACATTGCAAAAGCAGTAGAGATGTTGGTAATCTATTCATGTTAACATTTGTATCAGCACTAAGGCCTTTTGTGACCATACACCTGCTCAGTAACACGTTTAATTTGTTCTAAAATCTATGAAAGAAAAGGGAAAATTGGGATCAGTTTAGCTGATGATGGCTGCCTCTCAACTTTCCTGTAATCGAAGTATTGAAGAGGTGATGCAAACCCAGTGGAAACCAGTGCAAGCTGTTGCCGTCTTATCTGAGGGAGCTAAATCCAGGAAGGATGCTCTGTGGCGGATCAGCATGGCACCAGTGGTATTACAACAGATTGTTTTTATAATGCTGTGACAATACATGCTATTTTTCAATTCATGTCTCTGAGAGGCAACGGTGACAGGTATGTGGATAAAATACAAAGACAAACACAGACAAACAAAGGTTATGACCGTTTTGAACAGTATATTCCACTTTTCTCTGCTCATTTCCCATTTTCCTTTTATTTGGCCGTAACATTCTCAACCAATCACAATCTAACAAGTCAGTCCTAATGAACAACAAATCACTTCCTGCTGGTGCATTAGTACCAAAATACAGACTAAAATTGCCAAAAGATGTGAAAATACAAAACAAAAACAAATAAATATGTAACAATAATGGCAGCAATTCAATTTTGACAGATATATCATATTCTGGTTCAGACATGTACTTGTTTCATTCATAAATTGTTGAGATTAGGATGAGTTTGAACAGTCCACTTGTCACTCATGATCACTTTTTCAGATAGCACATTCTCGAGCGTTTTGTTCTCATTATTCTTGTCCCTTTCAGATCCACATCTCTGTGTGTGGACTAAATTAAACTTCCTCCAGCTCAGTGTTTCAGCACTCCCTGATCTTTGATTGACACCTCCATAAAAATCTCTGCTCACTTTTCCTCTCAAAAGGACACACAATAACTTTATGAAAAACTTCAACTGCCAAGGCCTACAGGCAGTTGGGAGAGATTTGTTTTAAAAAAAAAGCAGCAATAATTTCATATGGCATCTCTTCCAGAGCTTTGATATTTATTCTCTAATTTCAATACTTCTGTCAAAAATATCCACATTCATAGTCAATGTTACTATTCAGTTGCCAAAAGCAGCGCAGCTTTTTTGTTTCCTACTTATCAATGCCTTCTCCTCCCTGTGTTTAAATGTCCCACAATGCCACCCTTTATTTGCTTTTCTTTTTTTGCTTTAGTCAAGTGAATGCAAAACCAGATATAGGCTCATTGTGCATGTAACTTATTTGTGTTCCCCTTTGCAATCTTCTTGAGTGGGTTTACAAAAGACATCCAATACACATTACATGAAAAAGTATTCCACAAAACACTTACTGACAAGACACAAAAAAAAAAAAAAATTAGCAAAAGACAAAACAAGAACAAGAAGGATCTTTGCCATAATTATATATTTTCTCATTCATCTCTCATCTCCACTCTACTCTAAAGTTCTGTGGTATGAAAATGAGCTCCGCTGCTTTTGCAAAGTCTCTTTATACCTTTCGCTTCAAAGTTTAGCTGAGGTTACATTCGTCCTGGTTCTCGAGAGGCTTTTGCATTTATATGCAAACAACGACTTCTACCCTTCGACAAATAAGCACAGAACGTATATGTGTGTGGGTTAACTTGAACTGTATATATTATCTATATGTACAACCCTGAGGCTTTGTCAAAAAAAAAATAATTAATATATATAGAAAAGTCACTTTCATAGAGAGAATACAAGACAAGTAGAGAGACCATAAAAAGGATGAAAAACAAAAACAGCATTGTAGCAAGTTCTTGTGTGGATTTGAAATCACAAGAGCTCAATAGCAGCATTTTATTGAAGGTCAAAGTCAATAGCAATATTATCTATTAGCTCAATAAAATGTCTATTTAATTCTCCTTCAACAGTCACATTTCTGTCAACATTTTATACAACACTTTCCACATTACACAACTAGTCCAGAACTGGTTCAGCAACACCCAAAAGCCTCATTTCTCCTTTTGTACAACCTGTGAACACTGCTTATCTCAAGGAGGCTTGGGCTTTGTTAGTGGTGTTGCTCCTGTCTGCTTCTCCAAACTGGGAGTGGGCCGGCTACAGCTCCAAAAGCATCTAAAGGAACCACACTTACAACATAACAAACTATCCTTTAATGACGTCCCACTACTCTGCTGTTAAAAGCTCAACCAAAAACTGTTTGTGGGAAATGAGTGACAGTATCAGAGTAAGGCGAAAGGAGAAGGTGCACATTGTGTGAGACATTGTAACAAATATGAAGAACTGCAGCAGACTTTCTGCTTTATTTGAGGAGCTTTTCTTGTCTTTGTGGACTGAATCATAATAGAAATATGTGTGTGTCCGAAGTGTCTGTGAATTGTATTTCTGTTTGTTTGTGTGCCGTTTTTATTATGTGTCTTTGCATGCTTGTGTGTGACAGTCAACAGCTGACATACGTGCCTTCATTCGTTTCAGAGGATTATTCATTTCCTTTTGAAGTGATGCAGCTCGCCCGGCGAGGAAGGTCTGAAAGGCGGCGGAGAGCAGGCTTTCATACTTCTCCAGCAGCAACTTGTCATCCGGGGGGTAAATACGTCTGTAGACCACAGAGACACACACACACGTAAGAATAGCAAGTGAGGAAAGAAAATATCTGGGAGGTCACTAAAAGAGTGGAGAAGGAAAGGGGTTCAGGTGGAAAAATTAGAAGCAGTGACAAGCAGGAAGGAGGGATACACTGTAACAAATGCCCGTAAATTTACGGCAATATTTCAGCATTAATAAACTGTTCTTTTAAAATACATGTATAAAATGTTTTTTTACTATTTGTTTTGTTAAAATACAACCATTGGTCCATTTTTTTTACCATGACTCTAATGTAATTCAAACAAACTGTTCCATAATGTTAATTCACGGTAAGTACCATGCCCTAACAGTGTAATACTGTATTTTTTGAATTCTGGGAAATTGGCCTGGCTTATAGCATGCAGAGACAACCTCCATGCGCCATTTCTGACTGCGGCTGCTTATTTGGTACGTAAGATTTCAATATTAATCAACATTATGTTTTTTGTCGCACATAGCACTTTGTCTTAGCCAGATGCTAAAGAATATATTCCATATATACGGCATATATGTGTATGGGGTGCGGCTGGATTTGCGTGTATAATCTCAACAAATTTTTACCCTCGCGGCACTTTAACTGTTAGTGCTTTCATGTGGTAGGCTATTTCGCTCCTTTCCACGTAGTCACTTTGAGTGCTGTAATCCCTCATTTTTTTATTTCCTCTTTTATATACAGTAACTGCATTTGATGACTAACTAAACAAGGTACTTTATTTAATTTAGACCAATTTAGGCGCCAAGGTTTTTTTCAGACGCTAGCAGAGACACGTGTTTGAGGTCTTCTTTTAGGGATTTTTTAAAGGCAAAACATGGTAAAAGTGGTCTAGAAACAAAGTGCAGGGTGTCTGACATCTGATGGAAGGGAGTGGAAACATGATTGAGCACTTAAACTGTTTTTCCAGTTACGTTGCTTGTATCAATTCGGCAACTTTGGCGCCTAAAGGATCAGAAAGAGTGGCACTGTTGTTAAATGTGCATTTTTTTTTACGTTTCCTAAGACTGTTTCCTAATTTATTAAATAAATTTATGTGCTGTTCATTTATTCACTTTTTCCCACATAATCATGTGTTTTCTTGAGTTTAAGTAAGTTTACTGTTAAGGTCTAATTCTTTGTTTTCTTCCTACACTTTACAGATCCAAATCCTGTTTGGCAAAAAACAGTAAGTACACGATCCTTTGATTCCTCTGTGAAAGAACATCAACAAAAGGTATCTTCATGCAGTATTTGTGGCAAACCATCCAGTACGCCAATGGAGTTTTTGAGACACGTAAAAATTCACAGCAATTTACCTTAAACCTCAAACATTCAGATGTTACCAATTGATGTGAGGTGCCATGTCAATTTTTGCAGTGACAGATTTGATGCTATGAGTATGCTATATGCTCACCTCAGAGTTCATATCACAGAAGGCAGTATTGTTGAATGTCCTTTCAAGAACTGTGATAAAACCTTTGAAGTAGTATCATCATTTTCCTCTCATTTATCAAGATGTTATTAATTAACAGGTTATTAATGGTTATGTTACAGCTCCTCATGGCACACTTTGGAGAACAACTCGACGGCTTAGTCCTGCTAGCCCAGGTAAGTAGCCTACAGCACAGACATGGGGTTGCAGTATAGAATAGGACATCAGGCATTCAAATCACGGTCTGAATCGAGGTCGAAGTCCAGGTCTCTGTGGTCTCTCAGTCCAAGTCTCAGTGGTCTCTCAGTCCAGGTCTCTGTGGTCTCTCAGTCCAAGTCTCAGTGGTCTCTTAGTCCAGGTCTCTGTGGTCTCTCATTACAGGTCTCTGTGGTCTCTCAGTCCAAGTCTCAGTGGTCTCTTAGTCCAAGTCTCAGTGGTCTCTCAGTCCAGGTCTCTGTGGTCTCTCAGTCAAGGTCTCTGTGGTCTCTCAGTCCAAGTCTCAGTGGTCTCTTAGTCCAGGTCTCTGTGGTCTCTCATTACAGGTCTCTGTGGTCTCTCAGTCCAAGTCTCAGTGGTCTCTTAGTCCAGGTCTCTGTGGTCTCTCATTACAGGTCTCTGTGGTCTCTTAGTCCAGGTCTCTGTGGTCTCTCATTACAGGTCTCTGTGGTCTCTTAGTCCAGGTCTCTGTGGTCTCTCATTACAGGTCTCTGTGGTCTCTCAGTCCAAGTCTCAGTGGTCTCTCAGTCCAGGTCTCTGTGGTCTCTCAGTCAAGGTCTCTGTGGTCTCTCAGTCCAAGTCTCAGTGGTCTCTCAGTCCAGGGTTTCAGTGGTCTCTCAGTCCAAGTCTCTGTGGTCTCTCAGTCCAAGTCTCTGTGGTCTCTCAGTCCAGGGTTTCAGTGGTCTCTCAGTCCAAGTCTCTGTGGTCTCTCAGTCCAAGTCTCTGTGGTCTCTCAGTCCAGGTCTCTGTGGTCTCTCAGTCCAGGTCTCTGTGGTCTCTCAGTCCAGGTCTCTGTGGTCTCTCAGTCCAAGTCTCTGTGGTCTCTTAGTCCAGGTCTCTGTGGTCTTTCAGTCCAGGTCTCAGTGGTCTCTCAGTCCAGGTCTCAGTGGTCTCTCAGTCCAGGTCTCAGTGGTCTCTCAGTCCAAGTCTCAGTGGTCTCTCAGTCCAAGTCTCAGTGGTCTCTCAGTCCAGGTCTCTGTGGTCTCTCAGTCCAGGTCTCAGTGGTCTCTCAGTCCAGGTCTCTGTGGTCTCTCAGTCCAGGTCTCTGTGGTCTCTTAGTCCAGGTCTCAGTGGTCTTTTAGTCCAGCTCTCAGTCCAGGTCTCAGTGGTCTCTCAGTCCAGGTCTCAGTGGTCTCTTAGTCCAAGTCTCTGTGGTCTCTCAGTCCAGGTCTCAGTGGTCTCTTAGTCCAAGTCTCTGTGGTCTCTCAGTCCAGGTCTCAGTGGTCTCTCAGTCCAAGTCTCAGTGGTCTCTCAGTCCAGGTCTCAGTGGTCTCTCAGTCCAAGTCTCTGTGGTCTCTCAGTCCAGGTCTCTGTGGTCTCTCAGTCCAGGTCTCTGTGGTCTCGTAGTCCAAGTCTCTGTGGTCTCTCAGTCCAGGTCTCAGTGGTCTCTCAGTCCAAGTCTCTGTGGTCTCTCAGTCCAGGTCTCTGTGGTCTCTCAGTCAAAGTCTCTGTGGTCTCTCAGTCCAGGTCTCAGTGGTCTCTCAGTCCAAGTCTCTGTGGTCTCTCAGTCCAGGTCTCTGTGGTCTCTCAGTCCAAGTCTCTGTGGTCTCTCAGTCCAGGTCTCAGTGGTCTCTCAGTCCAAGTCTCTGTGGTCTCTCAGTCCAGGTCTCTGTGGTCTCTCAGTCCAGGTCTCTGTGGTCTCTCAGTCCAAGTCTCAGTGGTCTCTCAGTCCAGGTCTCAGTGGTCTCTCAGTCCAGGTCTCAGTGGTCTCTCAGTCCAAGTCTCAGTGGTCTCTCAGTCCAGGTCTCAGTGGTCTCTCAGTCCAGGTCTCAGTGGTCTCTTAGTCCAGGTCTCAGTGGTCTCTTAGTCCAGGTCTCAGTGGTCTCTTAGTCCAGGTCTCTGTGGTCTCTTAGTCCAGGTCTCAGTGGTCTCTCAGTCCAGGTCTCAGTGGTCTCTCAGTCCAGGTCTCAGTGGTCTCTCAGTCCAGGTCTCAGTGGTCTCTCAGTCCAGGTCTCAGTGGTCTCTTAGTCCAGGTCTCAGTGGTCTCTTAGTCCAGGTCTCAGTGGTCTCTCAGTCCAGGTCTCAGTGGTCTCTCAGTCCAGGTCTTAGTCGTGGTCTATACTCTTTGGCTGCCCAGAATGCCTATAAAACACATAGAATACAAATCTAAGATGAACAATATAACCAAATTAGTGTTGTTTTGTTTTTTGGTGAAAGGAACACGAGACATCAGCTGATATAGAGGGAACCCCTCGTCTCATACTCTGTGGTATGTCCAGTTTTATTCATATTTATTTTGCTCAGAGTTGTGTTTTGAGGTATTCATCCTCGATTGTCATTTGAGACATTAGTGCCTTGAATAAACACTGACTGTTATATTTACAATTTGTTTATCTTGCGCTTTATACAAAGATATTATATTGTCTTGTCTGTTCAAATTTTTTTAAATGATATTCTGATCTAACCTCTGGACAGCTTTAAAGCAGAACTAAGTAACATTTTTACCTTCATAAATAGTTTTTCATCCTTACGATAGTTAATTGAGTTGTAGCGGAGTGTTTGACGCACTAACCCTCTCTGGCACTTGCGCGCTGAAAACAGCACTTGCACCGACCCAAGCTATGCTCATGCTCAGTTTCAGAAGAGAGTGAAAAATTGCTAATGCTAATTCAATATAGCAACCTCTCGCAGCGTGAATTGGCGCTAAATACATACATACAATACATAATATTATTTCATCACCAGTCATGGCGGAGAAAACCTTTTCCCAAAAACGGTAAGCATTGTAGTCCAGAGCTGTAGGAGTATAACAGTGTGACTCACTGAAGGAAGCTGTAGGAGCTTCACAAATCTTTCAAAAAAAAGAGTTCTGCTTTAAGAGAGAGGTGTGAATCAGTTCTTTGTTTTGTTATTTGAAATGATTGTATGTATAGTAATTATATGTAAAACATTGCAGTTTCAGGTGACACTGGTAGCAACCGAATCAGGCAATGGAAAGTGAGCCTTGAGGGCAGCATCGTCTCTGACGGGAACCAGCCAACATTCAGCACAGGACTTGCTTCTGTCTTTTCGACTTTTTATAACTCTAACCTTCAGTACCAGGAAGAGGCAGCTTGTACTCTGGAGTTCATTCAAAGGTAAAACAGTAATGGTCAAATACATTTATACAAGTTATTGTTGTCGAAGTAATAGATTTTCTGACTTTGAGCCTCTACTTGTATTTTCAGGCGCTTCATATGGATAAACCCCGAAAAGGGAACGAAGACCAGAAGGGGAGAAGTCATCTCAAAAACACTGGGAAGGTGACTGTAAAAAGTCCATCTACAATCGACCCACGTGTCTCCACTCTGCTGCGAAAGCTCATGGACTTTGAGTGGGATTTTATTTAGATTGTATACATAAACCGTTCCACTGTTCAGGTAACTTTGTTCCTCTATATCAGCATTTTAAAGACGGCTTTCTCATTAAGAGCATAAGAGATTACACGAGAATTGCACTTTATCTTATAAAATCCTGCTGCTGCTACTTTACTGTTTATATGTTTATTATTGTTAGGGATAACAGCAGATAATCTTGATATGTTTATTAAAACAATCAGAATTCAAAACATTTGAATTTGTTGTGTTTCTTTTCAACAATTTATTAGTGTATTTTAGAATTAATATATATTTTAGAAAGAATATAGCAACACTAAGATAATGCATGCTATATACATAGCCTATACATATATACTATACATATAATATATATATATATATATATATATATATATATATATACACATACAATATTATACCGTTTTTTGAATGAGATTTAACAGTAAATTAAAGTGAAATCAATGAAATCACAATTGCATAATGTTAATTAAGAAACAGTAAGGAACCGTTAAAATTGCAACAGTAATGTCCTGTTAAATTAACAGTTAAACAATGGCAACTATACTGCCAGTTCTTTACTGTTTTTTTACATGGAAATTCTTTACAGTGTATAGTACAATATATACTTAGGTAGGAGAAAGGCAAAGAGAAAGTGGGATGAGAAAAGAAAAGTAAAAGAATACACAGGTGTGGACTGATAAAGAGAAAAAGGAGAAGTTAATGTAGTAAGGCAAAGAGTGAGGTCGAGTCACAGCGGGGGAGAACAATAGACAGAAAACTGGATAAAATAAGGTTGAAAGACTGTGAACGGTGAGTGTTGGGGTTGAGAACAAAAGAAAAAGAAAAAAAAAGAGTGTAGCAATTGAAAGACAAAATAAAAACCTTGTGTGAGAGCCATATGGTTAGAAGTCTGAAATACTTCATATTAAAAATAGGATTTTGAAGATTAAAAAAAGAGAAATAGTTGAATTTAAGTGAAAAACAGTTCAAATGTAATGGATTAAAATCTGCATGTATTGATCCAGAGTCTGCGCCCTATAAATTGAAGCGTATGATGTCATCACGCTTTAAGTGTTGAGCTACGCCAGGTATGGGATTGTAATGTCTGCATTTAACTATACCATTAAATAGACTAAATGGATTATGTCTGTTCAGCATAAGAAAATGTGCATACCTGTAGCTCCTTGTAGCTGTTTAAAACTGTTTAGAAATAGCCACTACACCTTGAATAAAGACAGAAGTGACTCATTTGTCATTTTTTTCTGTTACACTTTTTCTTTTGTGTTTTTTGCAGTAACCATTGCATTTTGGTAACCAAAGCAGAACTCATTCATCCTGAACAAGTAAATAAAATAAAATAAAACCTAACCCGCTTCAACAACTTCATGTTTATGATATTTGGGTTGGTCAAAGGTGATACATTTTTTCGAGCCACAGAGTTAAAGCTATGAGTCAAAACTCCCCTGACTTGCTTTTGATATTAGCATAAGCACCAGACCACTAGTAAATGCTGAATGATTTAAGTTTTTATAGAGTGACCAGCCCAAAAATATTGCTAACCCCATAAGGCCAATTCTTGACAATCTGTTGACAAAATGCATCAGTGCCTTTAACCGCCTATCAGTGATATTACTTTACCATACGTCTTTGCTAATGGACTTTTTCACATATTCCACATAGCTTTCCGTCCCACAGTCTAAACTAACAGTGGTCACAGTTTACATTAGGTCAGCGGGGATTAGGAAAAGGTATAAACCGCCGCCGGGTTATCCTTTTAATACATCCCACCCAAGATATCTCTTTGGCCATCAGAATCTAAACAATGACATTGGATTAATCAAAATAAACATTAGCAAGTATGCAGTGTGAAAGCAAGGAAATAGTTATTTAGAGTGTGACACCTCCCAGACACTCCGTAATGGGTCTCTTGTCTATGTTAACTGGGCTGCTGACACAAATACTAAAGATAAGCACACACATGTTTTATAATGAGAGGTTAACAGACAGCTTTGTCTAAATATGAACTTTATTTAGCACTTTCTATGGACATATGGATCCTTGTTATGCCAAGAATTGTTAAAACTGTCCACAATTATGGCTTTAAACCTGTGTAAATCCCATATTCCATTCAATCCAGGTTACACGAGTGCTATACGCTTTATGAGCTGACCTATTTCTGTGCATTATTTTACTCAAAGCACTTACATTCAACCAACTGTGGAGACCTGAGATGAACCAGCTGCTAAATCCCCCCTCCCTTGACAGTATGTTATATGAGATCTGCTATATTTAAAATACCTGGGCTCGATTCTTACACTTTTAATACTTTTTCTTTTATAGTGCGCAGATAAAGTGACTTTCAATGATAGTCTGTCAGTCTTTATGCAGTAGTAGCATAAATCGTACAACTCAAAAGTAAAGGTCACTACTTTATTAGGGGGTGTTCTCTTTTTGGAACCATCCCGACCTGAGCATATGGGTTTTTATTCATTGGTTACCTAACATTTTTATAATAAAATGCTTAGATGTTTTATGCCAGGTGTTTTATTTAGATTTAAACCAGTGTATTTATCAAGTATCTTCCTTTTAACTCTGTGGTGTCATTTAATTTGGTTTACAAGGGGTTAAATATCAGCATGTATCTCTCTAATGCCACAAGGTCCTGACTCATGTGTAATTGTTGTAAGCCCTGTCTAATAGCCCATTGTAGCCATGTTCATTACTTCAACTCTCTCTGCTCTAATAAGAAGCAGTGTGTTAATCAGACTCTAGTGCGCGACGGTAGGACACCATCTGAATGCTAAGAGGTCTTTATTAGAGACCCTAGACAGAACTCCGTCTGTCTGATTGAGTGTCTGGCTGCCTGTCGGAAAAGAGGAAGGAGGTGACAGCACTTCATGTGGGCTGGGATCAGCATTCTGACTAGCCATTCAGACAAGTGATGAGACAAGAAGTCACTTAGGTTCGGAGACGGCGAAAAGAGTGTGCACGTGTGTAGGTGTGTGTACAGAAGGTTCAGAGATAGAAAGAAAATCAAAACCCAGATAAGTGTATGTGTACATATTGAATTAAGATGACCAAGGCCGAGAGGAGACAAGAGAGTAAGGAAACATTACCAATTTATAAGTGACAAGTGGCAAATCAAAAGTTGGTGTTGCTGAGTCATGCTCTGAGCATGATCTGCTCCATCTTTGAGGTGACTATTAAAAATTGACACACTCTTATGTCTTCCCGAGGTCCTGGCTAGAGTTAGACAAAGATTCAAGGAAATAGGAGACTAGAGAATGGCTTGCAGTAGGTAGTATACAACTTAGTTTGGATTTCTGACATGCTGCAAAGGTACCACGTGCAGAGAGAGCCATTGTAAACTTTGCCATTACACAGTACATTTCATCTCATCCATCCTCTATTGTGTGCATCCTCATAGTCTTTTTTCTTCTTTCTTGTGCTCTCAAAATGCTGGATGCTCTCCTCTGTTTGTTCTCTCCGCAGCAGCATTATTTTTTCCCCTGAGAGCATGATGCTCCACAGATGACCCCAAAAAGAAAGCAGAGTCGGCACGTATTTTGTGGATGGGGTTCCTGAAAACAGAGCCCTCTCTACCCAAAGTCTTACCTGTAATTCCCCAGATGTTGCTTTTCATGTTCCTCTCTGGATATCTGCTTGCGGACCTGGGCCAACCGTTCTTTCTGCAAATGAGAGAAAACTGAAATTGTAAAATCAAAAGAGACCAAGAAGACAGGAGGGTAGTCTTTAGTATTGTATTTGAGACTAACCTTAGTCAAACTTTCATTTCTCAAATCACTCTTAATAGCTTCCTATTTCTTGACATCAAACTGAATTTTAGATATGCACTGGTCTTGGTCTTTTCTGGGTACATTGTGGTCTCACTCATTAATTATGTGTCTCAATTAGAACACTACATACCATAACTACACTAGTTTTAATAATGAGTATATTAATAACCCATAAAGATATAACGTCTGTCTGGCATAAAGAAAAAAAGCAGTTTGAACTCTTTCACTGTTACTGCTGCGTCTTTGAATCCACAGAAATATGTGTAATGTACAGAGCTAAATCTGGAAATGCATTTGAAGACAAGGTAGTTCCTTATTTAAATATAGTGCTTCTGCTCCATCTTCTCTTCCTCTCACTGATTACCGCTGTAGACGATCAAAGGGCTAATCAAAGTGGGTGGGAGGTGGAGCACTAGTAGCTGCCACTTGTCCTCACGCACAAGGACAAAAAAAAATAATATCTAATTTCTACAATCAAAGAAAAAAAGAATTAACTGTGCGGAGGAAAAGCGTCTTCTGAGTTGAGTTGAACATATCTTATGGTTTGTGTCTTACCAGCTCTTCTCTCCTTCGCTCTAATGAGTGACGTTGTTTCTCCCAGTCAGAAGAAGAGGCAGACAGTTTCTTCATGGAGCCATGTCCATACAGCCGTCTCTGGGCCTCTGCCTTTTGCTGGGCAAGATTACGCTTTTTATCACTGGCTCTGAAACAATATAACATAATTACAGAGTGAGCGGGCAAAAAAAAAGAAAAAACATAGAAAAATAGCTCAACTAGTCATTTCTATTTCCTTCAAATAGGAATATAGTCTACATTCTAGTTTTCAATAAACAGATTCACATATTGTTTCATAAAATACTGCTGTGTTTATTATATGGATTTAATTAAAGCTCATAACTCGCAATATTGTGACTGAATGTAAAGGTCAACCTGAGGACAAGAAAAACATTTCACAGAAAAAAAAAAGAATGTTGGAAACTATGATAAAGGCTGACAGCATGAAGATCTCATTTCTCAAAGTTGGCTAAGCTTTATTTTCTTGATAATTAAATTACTGTTGTGGTTAATGAAATAAATCTCCCACAAAACCACCAACAATGCAGATATAAAGATGCAAACAAACTCTTAACTTCAAGATGAACAAGACCAGACAGCTATTTCTGAACAAGTGGGCCACTGTGGTTTGGAGAAAGGGCAATTCATTTTAGTCAATCGCTGGCCCTTTAAATTGGATATTGAGTGCTGTTGGGGGCTGAGGTTTATCAATGTCCATGCCCGACCGGGTCTGAATTGATCCCACGTTGATACAGTTGGAGTTGTGAGCCCAACCCTACCTCTAAAAACCAAGAACCTCTTCCTAAAGGGAGGCAACGCCATTTCTATATAAGGGAAGAGTGAGTGAGGCAGAACAAAGCCCTCATTCAGTTTTGTCATGAACATAAGCTGTTTGTCTGGTGAAAAGAGCTCCATGCCGCCTTTGAAGGCCCACAGCGATTTATTTGCGATGAAATAATCAAATCTCCCTTTTTAATCTGTAGGAAAACAGTAAACATCAGCCCAAAAACAAATCATTCCAATGGGAGATTTGTTTGTGAAGCCGTAAAGAAGGATGAAGAGACTTTTTACACAGAAAGGCTGCACCATGCAACACACTTGGCCCCGTAGAGCTACGGGAATCGTGTAATTGATCCATTAAATGTATGTGTGTTGTCCGTGTGGGTGCCTTGTAAAGTTGGGACTATATTTAGACCAGTAAGAGGAGGACAAGCGCAGAGAGCAATATAAAAAACAAAAACAAGCAGAGATCCCGGGGTCTGGTATGCAATGATCAATCAATGGACAGGCTTACTGTAGCCAGGGGACATAGTGCACACATTAACACATATGGACACACACACATATATAGACTATGAAAAATACAAGAGCAGTGGCAGTATGTGAAGAAAAAAACAAACAAACAAAAAAGCGGCTAAACAAAGTAAAAGAACATCACAGAAAGCCCCATACAGAGTAGGAAAAAAAAATGTTGACTCTCAAACATAAATAGCATAACTTTCAGGTAAAAGTGAGCCATTCAAACAGCGGGTCTGATTGAAGAATGCACAAAGCGTAAGATAAGAGGCAGAGCTTTGTACTTTGGCCATTATCCGCCTTTGTATTCAGCGCAGAAAACACCAGCACACATTTACAAGGACAGTTTTTTTGCCCAAAAAAAAACCAAGCTCATGTTAGTTTGAGACAAATTTCTCAACTGTGGCACTAGTCTAAAACTAAAGCAAGATAAAAGCTGAAATGTGTTGCATCAAATTCATTCTGAAGTATTGAGGCTGGTTGAGAAAGCGAAAAATAATGGAATCGATTGGAATCTTAAAACATTCCCAGTCCTTTAAAATAAAGCCTGTGAGCTTCTCTTGCTTCTGAACTTCAGTCTTAATGGGCTCCTTGTTGGAAATAAAGTGTGTCTACGTGCATGCCCATGTGTCAGCAAGACCTGAGAGGACCAGTACCTAATGTTGAGGAGCTGGAGAGCGTTGAGCAGCACCCCTTTCTTCACATCGTAATCAATCTTCTGATCGGTTCCAAAGCTCGGAGCTCGATTGATCTGCCAAGAAGAGAATAGGAGAAGACATTTCAGCAATAAGTTTGTATTCATTTGAGTTCTTATTATTTTTTTCAGTAGACAGCATCTCAGGGAGAGAAAAAAAAAGCATTAGAAAAGAGACTCAAAAGAACAATATCTTTGACTGGAGACAGAAATATATATAAAGCTTAGAATGTCATTGAGAAATGTCAATTTTGGTGAAAATTAACCCTGGAATTTATGACTTTGAACCTGCTATAGCTCAGCACAGCAACTTCTATCTATACCGCCGCCACCAGTAATCTCTTTGTAAGCATCAGCAAATTACCCCAGCTCAGTGCCATCATATACAGTCAACGATGCTCAAAGAGAGTCAACTGAGCGGGAACAGAATAAGCCACCTGTGATTTGAGGTACAGAAAGCACAATCACCAAGGGAAAAAAATTCAAGAGCAGCTTCCCTTTCTTAACACAGCCATTTCCAACTGCGGTGCAAGGTATTCAGATATCAGTTATTATGCCTGACACAACAAATCAATTGTTCCTTTCTACTCTTTGTTACCTTCCCGTGTCTCTCTCCCAAGGTGAGAAAGAGATTGTGTGCCGACAACAAAAGGACCAGTAAATGGTGCGAAGTGCAGGGGGAGTGTGAATGCACTACGAACCGTTATTGTAATGTATTCCTATGAGGTGACTTCAAATGATAAAGCAACAGATGCCCATCGAAAGGCGGCTTCAATTTGATAAACCTAGATCACAGAGATAAGTCAGATAATTCCATTCAGATTATCATGCCGCCTGCTTTCTTTTCATATAGGAACAATGCTTTGGGTGGCTCCTTCGTGTTATTGGATCTTAAACTACTTTAATAAAAATGCACAGATTGAATCTATATAAATGAATACATGCAGGGCTTACTTTTAGCGCGAAGGTGTTATCAGATTAACTCAATCTACAGTATAATCTACTCTAGGGACCTGCGTGCAGAGAACATACGTACAGAAAAATATTGCAGCAACTACTCTCTTGTGTGGATTTATATGTATATATCCTCATGGTTTAGTAAAAACTAAATGAGCAAAGAACTTATTTATGGATCATAAATTGTATTTAAATTTGTCACGCTTTTTAGTAGGTGAACTCATTTTTAATTTGTCACATAACAGTCTTTATAGAGTTGCTCTTATTAAAAATCTCCAATTACATTATTTGATGTGTATTTCAAATTAATTTAACAAAGTATACTTTTGCACTAACATATTTTGGAAAACAAGAACCCTGTGCTAAAACAAGGTGAACAGGCGAGAAAAGCTGCAATTTCCAAATGCCTTCATTAACTGGGAAAGTATTTGTGTCAGGAACGCTTTTTTCCCCATTCCTGTCCTGCTATCTTGTATCCAGTTGGATACAGTTGAGCAAAAGCACACACACATAACACAACAGCCAATCACATGTCACAAAAGGAAATACAAAGCCACTGGCAAGCCAATAAGAGGTTTTAACGCAATTTAAAGATCTTCCTGTTGGCCAATGGGAAACATGAGTGAAAAATTGTGCTCAGTGAGAAAACCTGGCATTTCCAAGAATTAAAAAGTTCTGAAGTTGCATGGGAAGGTTTAAAAAATACCTTTGCACATTCACTTTGGGTTGCTAAACTAGCATTACTAATCCTAACACAAAGGTCTCACTGTAGGGTATTTTAGAAACAGTATTGTAAGTACAGCAGTAATAGTAATAAAAAGATTTACATCACAACTACGCATCTGTACACAGAAAATGTGTATTCAATATAACAAATTTAACTCTCTAAATTCTGTGGATGACATTTTCTATGTCTAAAAAGGGGATTGGGGGCACCGCTTTTTGTAAAATCTTGATACAAGCTGTACTTATAACAGAACATCATGACCTTATAGGTTTGGCACAGGTAACCAACTAGCTCAAGAGATAAAAAGTCAGGAAAAAAATCCACAAGTGAGGTGCTACATTTATAACATGGGGTGGGTATATGGCCGTTGCTTTGTGTGCATACACCAATGTGTGCATTTTTCTACACAGCATCCATTTATCAGGAGGAGGGAGACTGAGGTGATAAATGTCTACTCAACCAGAGAGAAAAAAATCCACACAGCGATCTTTTCCAACTCTTTCACTCAATAGAATGAAGCCCACAACACATCCCTCTGTGCGCAGAGAAGGACTTCGACCTATACTATTCCTGGAGGAAAAAAGGCAACAAAAAAAAACAGAGGCAAAGGGTCTGTTTTCATTTAGAGAGCTCTTCGTTTTGACAGCCCCAATGGAAAGAGTATAGCTTCATAGTGCAGTAGCCTATAGGTAACAGCGAGACTGGCAGTGATCCTGGCGACGCTCGTCTCGTTACTTGTCTTCATTTCTTAGTTTGATTTGTGGTGTCAAGCTGTCACAGGGCAGACTGGCATCGCCGCACTCACTGTCTCCCTCTCATTTTACTCTCCCTGTCGCGTTTGTCTTCATCTGGTTTGTTGCTTTTCTCACTGTTGCCTGAGATAGCACCCAGTTTTCTGTCCACTCCTCACTCTCACTAACCCCTTGCTGTCTCTCTGCTGTTCTTGTCTCCTCTCTGGCAGAGGAAGTTGGACCAGGCTGGTCTTAATGAACCCCTGCAGGCTCCCAAAAACCCCCACTCTGATTTCCTTAAGTGACTCTGGCAGGGTCTTAAAAGAGCCTTCGGTCGCTCCAAGACGCATTCAATAAAAATGTCAGATGAAAAGATTAGAAACTCCTTTTTACTCCTGCTTTGATTCACTTCAGCATCAGCGTTGCATCAATGCAGTCCAAATATCACACAGTCAAACGGCAGCATGAACATGTAAGGAAATAAAGTATCACTCTATAATTTTTCACAGGACAGGTTTATCATCTTCGGATCATTCATTTAACTGTGCCAAGATCAGAAGTGAAGCTGCAAGCAATTTGATGCTGGACATGTGACTGCTTTATTTTTTGCAGATGGGGGTGAATGGCTATGATGCAGCAGTGGTGCTTGTGTTATGACAACAAAAAAATATAGCTTGGAATATATTTTAATGTGTGAAGTGGACAATCTTATAATGCTAGACTTGGATTTATATTATGTTGCTACATTCTTCTTTTTGGAGAGACTTTCAAATTATTGAATAACAGAATCATCCCAATAATAAAGTGTGTGAACATCACATTTTAGCAAACTAATAATGGAGATAAAGTTATATGGACATTATTTGCTACACTTGAATGCTTTCATATTGATTACATCACTGCACAAGATTAATAACACACACAATGTTATTGCCATATTCTGTGATAATAGAACTTGTAATAATTTATGTTTAAAGCAGCAACTTTTAGCCAGTAGACGCCGACCCCTCTACAGACTCAATTTTACGGTCGTTTTAATGTCTTGCAATGAGTCAAATGGGACAGTTTTAATAAATCTTGGAAACCATAGTTTGGCCCAAAAAGCAGGAAAGACCTATGTTTGGAAGTCAGCCCATCTACTGTATGTAAATATTGTAACTAACAGTTCTTTTTCATTCCTTCCTGACTGACAGTGGCTGCCTACAAAGTAACGTTTGTGACATGTAGTGACTGGCAGTCATCCTGGAATTCACAGAACCACGGTTACATCCGTGATGTCAGTCCCATACTATGACCTTTATAGCTAAAAGAAGAAGTGTAAATTCATTGTTTAATGTGTGGCCTCCGCTTTGTCATACTAACCCAAATGGCATAACAAATGCAATGGCTCAACAACAATCTGCTGCTTTATTTCAGCAACAAATTGCTGTACCCCATCAACATCTTTTCTGTGTCTGGAATACTCATCAAACAAGTGCAAGGGCTGCTTGTGATTAATCGGTTCAGAAAAACGACCCCCTCTTATTATTCCTGGCAGAGTGTAAACAACCACTGCCTTGACAAGCCTCCCATTCTGCCCCGCACACTCAAGGGTATCGGCACAGTTCAACCGCTGTCAGAATGGAGTGTTTGTTGCCACACAATGGTGGAATGAGAACGGGAGGGAGAGAGGCAAGGAGGGAGTGGGCATGAGTAGCGAGCGACAGAAAGACAGACAGCTGGCCGCCCTGTTAAGTCGCTCTCTTGTTTCAGCCGCCTTATCAATCACTGTTTTGTTCTTTTTGTGGGGTTTCTACTGGTCCAGTCGGGCACAGAGAAATTCTAGCTGAGCATACTGAGCTGCCAGTAAAGGTCCTGGGAGTTAGAAGGCCAGAGCTTAGCTAAGCCACCAGGCAAGCTGACCTGGCTGGCTGCTTAGCTGGCAGAATGCGGACTTATATTTTCAGGAGATACAAAGGTATGACCTTTTTGGGGAAAGTGGGAAGTATGGAACCAGGTATGCAAATAAAATTCAAATATAGGAAGCTGAAAACAGCATATTGCCTCACAAATGCACCTGAGGTCACCCATAAGCATGCATAAAAATATTTTTTCTTTGCTGTGACCTGTAAACACACACACTGTATATATGTCACTTCAAAACACACAGTCTCTCGTCACCATCACATGCCAGATGATAAATGACTAAAAGTTGGGGTGCCTTTTCAACTGCCCCACATACGAGGCCCGTGCGCACCTAATTTGATACTTATTCCATGAAATAGTCATGTTGGGGGAAAATGGATGTGGATAGAGACAGACAGTCCCATACATCATTCTAATTATTCTTTAATACACCTCTTAGCAAACCCAAAAAGCATCTCACAGCTCACTACTGCCACCTAGGGTCCACAAGCCAAACAGCAGACCCTCCAAGGTAGACGCATTTGAATAAGAGTGAATCCTACTAAGTGCGAAAGATTAGTCAAAGGCAAAATGAGAATAAAAAGGTGAAGGGAACAAGGGAGACTGGAAGATAATTAAGTATTTCTGACTGTATGTAGTCAAAATTCAATCATGAGGGGATAAAAATTATTTGGAGAGCACAGGTAGCACGTAAATTCCTTCTTAATCACATTGAATACATAATAATGTTTGACAAAGCCGTTGCAGGGGTGAGTAAATGTTGCTCATATTTTCTCGGAGAAAACGTGAAGAAAAAATTAACCTCTAAAGTTGTTTTCCAAAAAGTCAAATACACTTTTAAACAGTAATTTATTAGACTTTTTTCATCAAGTTGAGAAGGAATACAAATTTGCAGAATTTTGTTTTGTCAACATGTCATTAACAGCTGAATGAAATGAGCGTGTGGCTTCAAGCTTTAAAGCTGTGCCCAGATGGACTCAAACAAAGAGTCTACAGTGTAGTAGATGACGTTTTGTATTGTGTATTAATAAAGTATGTTACATCTTTTCGCTAAAGACAAGTTTCTATGTATGTATGTGTGTGTTGTGGCACACTCTATAACACAAACACACACATACGCTCGAAAGAAAAAGGAAGTCTGGCTTATGTTGGCTCCATGGGACGGACAGGCAAACCAACTTCATCTTGAAACAATCGGATAACGGAGCAGTGGTAGACGTGAAAGTTGCAGGAAGGGTTGAGGGGAGGGAGAGGAGGAATGAAAACCCAGCAGGCAGGAAGGTGAAAGAGTGGCCCAGCTGCAGCCTGTTGGTCTGTTGTTGTAAATGGCCCAAACACAGAAACACATCAGACACAAACAAACTGGTGGCACAGTTGACCTAAGCATGCCCAACTGATTAGCAGGCACTGTGCACACTGTCGGCGTGCATCGGGAAACAGGGATAGAAAATGGCTTAGGAGACGAGTTGTCAGGTTTCAACTATCTGGAATTTAAAGTCTTGCCAAAAAAAAAGCAAAATATGATAAAATGCAGAGGGCCATGTTTTTTTTTATTGTGACAAATAGATAATTAAAAGAAAAGACATCAGGGGGAACCTCGGTGGCTCACCTGGTAGAGAGCATACTGCATACTTGGGTGACCCAGGTTAGATTCCAGCTCGGTCATGCGCCCATTGTCTATCTACTGACTATGAAATGAAAGCTAAAAACTTTAACATTAAAATCAAAATTTAAAAACACATGCTTTGCACAGTATTGACTTTTGTGGTAATTCCTGTAGACATTATTCTTTACTTTTATTAAATGTTAAATCAAGAGGTGCATTGTTGGATCACCTGGTTAGACGAGAACAGCTTAACCAGAGTGACCCGTGTTTGAATCCCAAGAGTCAAAGCCAAGCACATTGGTTTTAAATTATTAGTGGTCACTACAAACATTTGTTTCTTCTTATTTCAAAATGACCAGCAAGAGGTTCTGTGTGGGACGGTGACAGCTAAGAAAAAAAAAAATCATATAGTGCCTCCTTTTACTGGGGTCCAGGCATTCCCAGAGGACCTAATGAGAACAATAAATTCTTGTTGTGGGGTACAATTTCAGCTTGTTAGTGGTAGAGCATTTAAAGGACCTTTGTATTTATATTCGTCTTGTCCTTGTCCATCACCCACCAAACCTCTAGTAATATTTTTTCCATTTTCCTCACTCCATTTGATGTTATTTGTCATGCTGGCTTACAGCACATGGGCCTCGGATAAAGTTGAGAGAGGAGGGTGGTGCAGGTGTGCTAATGCTGTCATATTGCTTGCTTCCCTGCTTTCCCTTTAAAGTGAAGCAAATAATTAAAAAAAAAAAGCTTAATGTTTTGACAATAGCCAAATTAAGCTTAGCCTAATCAGACTGTCTGCGCCTGTGAGCAATGTATGTTGCTGTACTGTATGTTGCTGCAAGTCCACATATTGTACAAAATCCCCACATTTAGGGTTTGGATTAGAGTAGGGTTGTATCAAACAGGTTTAAAAGGTTTAGGTTTGAGAGTTCAGGAAATTAATGTATGTCAATGTCAAGTTGCCTCAATTCAGAGAAATACAACGTGTGCATGTGAAGTGAAGAGCAAGGCTCAATGAAACGCCTTTCCTATACGAGACACAGATGCCGTCTGGCCAGCTTTAATGAAAGTGAATGTCTCGAGTTACGCCATTTGAGCAAGTGTGTGTACATGTGTGCGCACCAATGTAGCACTGATGTTTTGAATGTCAATAGGAGCTAGAACTTGTGTTGAAAACCCAGCTGAATTAAGATAAGAATCACACAAAAGCCTGTCTCTTTTCACCTACTCTTCTTTCCTTACTTAGTAAAGGTACAATAGACCTGCCTGATGCATGCAAGAGTTTAGGAAGCATCACTCTAGCCGTCTCTGTTTCCACCCAAGTGACAAGCTATTTAGCAGGTGTGTCTTTTGTGGGTGATTTGCAATCATTTCTCATTGTACTTTTTACCTTTAAAGAGTTGTAGCGTAATGTCTAGTTCAGACAGTTTAAAAGCAAACTTTTACAATATTTAATTAGAGTCAACTACTATTGGAAGACTAATTGTAAAACATAAGCATTCTCTTTTCTTTTTCTACGCTTCTGCACAACAACAGACAAAAATGCAAATGCAAAAGGTAGGACTGATGTCACCTGACAGTTTCTTTAATACGATACCATCGAACCCTTAGGTATCCGACCGGCTTTGAGTTTACACAGGTTGAACTTTCATTTCCTGCTGGTACGTTTGCATGCCCAACAACCAACTTTGACATTTTAAAGAGTAAGACAGAAAGACAGTGTCGGAACAGCAGTCTGGGTAAAGCCCCAACATGGCATGTGTAATTCACAGTGACACCAAAATGGAAACTTGAGACCCTAAGTCCAAATATTCAAGACAAAACTGGCACACTTAGGATTCTGATTCCGCTTCAATTCCTGGCTCTTTTGGGACACCAGTGGTGACAAAATAAAAAATGTGAAATGGGTTGAAACAGATTTAATATACCACAAAACCCTGCAAAATGATCTATTGATATTTTTTTTTTTATTTGAACCTCAGGGCTTGCCATAAGGTACCATTTGTGGCAACCAGCCTATGGGCCTGGCTGTCCGTTGTGTCCTCACTGAGTAGAAATGGATGTCCACAGACTAAAAAGTGGTAATACAGTTATTTTCAGGGCTGACAGCGGGTGCAGTGAGGATTTGAAAAGGAGTCTATGCTTGTAACTATCCCCTGACTAATCAGTGGAATTTTGGAAATAAATGATTGTTGCTGTAAATGTTGCGTGAAAGAGAAGCAGGGTTGTGTGAGTGGGATGTTAATTGATGAGGGTTATAGAGTGTTGCTAGTAGCACAGGGGGGATCATTACTGCTGGAGTGGAACAACTGCATTTACGGCTGTTTGCCACGTCTCGTACACATTTACATGCACACGTGCACAGCTAAAAAGCAAAAATACTGTCACAGTGCTCCGTCTGTCAAAAGCAACCAAATCCTCTCAGCTGTACATTCCTTTGTCATATATTTAACTCCACAACTCCATTAAAAACACACACAAAAAAACATTAAAGTATAGTTTTATAGCATTCTAAATCTATGATAGCTTTTCTAGCAACACTATAAAATGTCACTCCTTTTTGCGCAAATCAGAAAGCTTCTGAAAATTGCTAGATTTATTTTGGGTTGGCATGATAGGGAAAAACAAACAATTATCCCAGAGGCATTTCCCATCCTTGAGTCAATTTGAGGGAAAAGGGGGGAAAGGCGCGCAGCCACTTTGGGTTAAAGGATTTAGGTCACGCTTTTACTGACTGGCTGACATGGGGAAGGTGGACTAGAAAACCTGGAGTGGACTGTAAACCTGAATGTCTGACAGTTGAGAGACTGACAGTGAAGAATAGGGGGTGGGCGTCTAACTAGTCAACCTGCTGTCCTGACCTATATATTGTACCATGCCTGTATGTACCTTTACACCCAAAGGACGGGTCTATTTTCTCAACAAAGACATATGGAACCTGGCATGAGTAGGGGTGTGTATGAATGCACGTAAGCTTGTAATTGTAGGTGCTGTTTGTGGTTGTGAGTCTATTGGCTGTGTGTGTGTTCGTGGCAACGTCTGAATGTTTCTTTGATTGTACATGGGAGCGCGTCTCTTCAGAGGTGCATAAATACATACTTGAAACTGCAGTGTGGGTGTTGCGCGCATGTTTCTGTGCACCAAGGATGACAGTGTGTATGTGAAACCAGTGAGTGTTTATGCTTTATGTCAGTGTCAAACAGCATCCCCTTCTCTCTTTCTAATGGCACATTACTTCAGTTTAGAAGCCGATGTCGCTGAAGTAGTAGCAGAGACAAGTGAAACTCTACAGGCAGCAGATACCTTTTCTGAATAACAAAGAGACAGTTCAAAACCTCAAATACAATCCTATAAATAAATGTGACAGCATTCATAGAGAAACATTTTTAAATGTCCGATTAATCCTAATTCAGAATAAACAAACCCAATCAACACTAAAGACTTGAATTAAAATTTAGTGTAATTTTAAAATTTTTTGCTTAATCATATAATTAACATTTATTAAAATACAACATACTTTTTTTACATAAAGAATCCATTTTGTGAATGGTTTGACCATTTTTATGGTTTACACACATATAACTTAAAGTATCTTTTAGTTTTGGCTGTAATTCTTACTAACCTTTTGACTTTTCAGTATCGTTTGTCTCAAATAATCAAACGGAAAATCTCTGCTACTAATGTTGGTATTGTAGGAATCATTTAGGAATTTTTTACATAGCCATAAATCATTTTACAGACACAAAACCAATGAATGTTACTTTTACAAGGGCATAAACATTTACAGCCATGACCTACATTAGAGTATTTACAAAGGATTTTACCTCCAAAAGCCAGGGTTTGAGTTTGCGGTCCAAGATAATGTCAAAGCCCAGAACTTCAAAGCAGACACTGTCGCTCCCTGGTGGTTGTCCGGGGCGACACATGCGGTAGGCATGCAGCACATGGGGCTCGGCCACAATTAGCGTTTTCACCACAAGCTCCTGGCAGGACAGTAACACACAAATACAGAAAAATCAATAAACCAGCTTTACAAAATGCATACAAGCAGTTTACTTGTTTTATTTGTTTGACCCACAAAGTCACAGTCTTTGGCTATGGCTAATTAAAGCTCTACACAAAATGGTGCAATTAGGAGTCCAGCTTCCATTTTATATTGTTACTTCAGATTTAAAATGAACCAAATCTTAGTAAATGCACAAAAAATATTTACAGATTTCACCACTTTTTGTTCAATTATTTGGTTTGAATTTTACTTGCAAACATTAACTGCCTTTTTCCAGTGTGCATTTAAAATAAACCCACAAACAGTGACATGTTCACAAAGCTCTTCCTAACCTGACCAGTTAAAGCTCACACAGTGTGACTGGCCTGCAGTTTGCCCAGTTCGGTTTTACCGCTGGGCACCGGCGGATGAGAGCCATAGTTGTCTGGCCACAGACTGATAAGGCAAATGGCCCCTTTTCCGTTTCTAACGGCCTGCCTGTCGCTCAGACACCTTCATCCATGAGTCCATCCATTCCCCTGTTTGACCCTAAGGCTGCCCAGTACAAACAACTGCTCCCACTACCCCCATTTATGCCCCCAGTCCAAGTACGCGTTTGTGTGTATCCCTCTCTTTTTTATCCTGAAGCCCCAGTTTGGACTGCACATTGTGTGTGTACTGTGTATACAAATGTATATATATATATATATATATATATATATATATATATATATATATATATATATATATATATATATATATATAAAGTATCACAAAGTATAATGTTGCAGCACTGCCCGTTTATCCAAAGACTAACAAATGGCTCTGATTGGCAAACTACATCAAATAATTGCAGTTTAAGCATTCTTGTTAAATATATATTTAAAATGTTGATTTTGCAACAACAGTACATTTTTGTCAGCAAAGTTTTAAACAGCATAATGACATGGACTTTTGTTGAAAATAACTATTAAAAATCAATAAAAGTATTCAGGCTATACCTTCAAAAATATGAACAAGTTGACAGTGGGTTTTAGAAAATACTATACAAAATAGAAAAAATATGTACAGCTTTCAACACACCCACAAGGCCAAACCTTAGACATTCTGCCCCATACAGCACATCAATAATATCTTAATATGAAAGAGGCACAGGCTTTTCAGTACAAAAGAAAGAAAGACAAGATGACCCTACAGACAATCTTTTGGCAAACTAACGCTCTGACTGTGACCGTTGGCAGAGAAAGTCAGAGCAGTCTGTACAAGAACAAGATACGAGAACAGATGAAAGGAGAAGGATAGACGATGTTCAGAAAAGAACATAAATGAAATACAACAAAGCCATGTGTAAGTGCGAATGGAGTATGAAAACACTATATATTTGATTAAAATTGAAAAATTATGAAAACTTTACTATGGGCAAGATTTAAACCTGTTTCCAAAGGTCGACAGTGTCTGTGGAGATTCTCAGTCATCCAGGTCATAATTCAACTAAAGGTTACATAAAAGGCATTGGGTTTAAAGAAAGAGGACTTAAGTCCCTTTGATTAGGTAACAAAACGTCTCCTACCTTTCTACATCTTCTGCCTTTAAAAGTCCAGATGCCTTCTTTGTAAACTTTTATACAAAGGTTAACAGTATCAAGGAGGTATTGGACAATTTTCCAAAAAGCTTGAACTTTAAATCCCTGAGAAAAGGCCATTTTGGAGATGTAAAGTCTGTGTCCAACAGAAGCTGAATGCTTAGTTAAATTAGTGGTTAGGCTCTAAAAACTAATAAAATAAATAGGAAAGACAGTAATGCCATGAAGAGGCTTTACCAATAGATTCTACAGTTGGTAGTATGAGAGCAAACAATAAAGCACAGAATTTGGCACACAGGTATCATACAACCCCGAATGGAATCAAGAACTGAAAAGATAAAGCCAGGGTCAAAAGAAACAAAAAAGCTAATTAGAATCAGGCTAAAATAAATATGATGAAGACAGAACCAGGTCTAAACAAATCAGTAGATGGGCACAATAAAAAAACATGCACGCAACAACAAAAGAAACTATGTGTAAACCAGGTAAATGGGCTACGAAATCTTCCAAACAGACAATGATTTTGGAAAAGCTGACTATAGGCTCAGATATAAAGAGCTCACCAACCAGGAATGATGTTTTCACCAAGCTCTTCCCGGAGTTAAACAAAGCTCAGAGGCTCACTGTATTACTGTCAAAATAAATCATATCAAACCCTGTAGGTCCACTTATGATCTGTGCAAAGAATGTGTTGGCTTTGAGGATCCATGTGTATATGCTGTACAGATTACTCTTACGGATATACACATGCCTTGTTTGAAATAGTGGTGTATTTTGTTTTGGTACACCTCATTCTTGCTTTAATAGTGGAACATCAGCTATGATCTGTCTGGATTGGAGTGTCTAATTTATCTGAATACTCGCGAAAGTCTGGGCGGACATTGGACTCACAGAGATGTCTCCCCAGAACTTGGCCACATCATAGTCGTTGGTGCGGAGAAACTCTGTGAACCAGCTGATGGACCTCTTGCTCCCTTTGTCCACTGTCTCATCCCGCTCAAAGTTCTCATTGTGTTTGTTGACAGAGTAGTTTGTCAGATGCATGTAGAGCTGGCTCTGGAAATGGGCAAAAAGAAAAGTCTTAATTACATATGTGCAGATGTAAACCAAAAGATAAGCTGATAATATAAGCAGATGTTTTTAATTGCAGAATAACAAACCTGTGGTGTTTTAATGAGTTCAAAGCATTTAACAAAAAAAAACCCTTTCATACCAATAGTATTTGCATAAATAGCTGTTCTGTTTGTAGTGGCATGGAATATACTTATTTTTCTCATTCATTACACCCCTAACTAAAAATCCCTAATATTAATGTCAAATTGTGTATGGTTGCATATTTAGAGATGATATTTATTGTAATGATACGTTTGTCTTTGATGGTAATCATTGAAGAACGCAATACTCTCGAGTCGAGGCAAGCACTTTTCCTCTCAAATGACATGCCCACATTTAGTAACAGTAGTAGAGATGAAAGAAAATTCTCTTTGACAAGCCCCATGACAATATATTAGGATATAAAAACTATTCTGCTGTTATAAAAACCTCTAATAAGTGTTGTTATGTTGTGAAATTGTTTAGATAAACCAACAAGAAGAACAAAACTCTGAAGCATAAAAGATGAACAAATTCAGTCAGACTCCTCAATGTATCACTCAAAAAATGGCTAAATGCATTATTAAGAAATTGATTGCAGACATATGAGAAATGAGGGCTATCTTTTTAAACACTATCCCTCAGCGCTGAGGACAATACACCCATGTCCTTAGCCCACAAGATAATAACGTGACTGTGAACCATGGCAGCCCCTGACAGGTGAGGGCCTGAAGATCCATTTCCATGGCATGACTCACTCTACCATTTGTCGCAGATGTGGTAAGACAATGCACACCCGCGTCACTGGAGGGGTCAGGCAGGTTTGAGTGCATGTGCTCATACTGTAGATAAGCATCATGCTTGATAGGAAGCTGTGCGTTTGTGTGTCTGTGTGTATGAACATCTTATCGTCCTATCAACAAAGTGAGCTTCAGCAGGTGCAGAACCTGAAGGCAAATCTGAGCAGCTTGATATTACAGGAGACATCTGGCTGTTTACACACATACAGTTTGCCAGTACACTCTGCATGCAGGTCTGTGAGTGTGTGCATTTCCACATATGCATTTGAAAACTAACCACATATGACACACAATATGAGTGTATGGATTTAATATCATCCAGAGATGTCAGTGGGGTTTTGTTGGCTACTACAGTCTTTTTTTGTTGTTTATTAACATACAAGACAATGCCATAAAATGAACTAGGTGAAAGATAAAACTGAAATCTTGGAGAGGGGTATCATATAATCATATTAATAAGGCCAAATTTACCAGAGCAACAAAAGAAAAAGTAATAACTGTGGTATATGTATACAGTATATGACTGAGTTCATTCAAACCAGAGTAAACCTGGATTTGAGTTTTCTTCACTTGTGAGCACTAGTGGAGATGACAAGCCAAAGTACCATGATTGTTTAAAAACATTTCCGTAAATTTCCTGCATATTATACCTTTAATGTTATGGTGAACATAGAACGACAAGTGGACATGGTCTGTTCCCTTCCATATTGATTATGTTGAATTTTCATGCACATTTCTCTGGTTAATGACAGTGTATGAATAATCTATTGTGCGTTGGATTTACCTCTGTCTACCACTGACCACACACTACATATAGACTTCTACTATACATCTCAGAGCATTTGTGTGTACAGCTCAGCAGAATGACCTTGTACCCAGATGGTCCTCAGCTGTTGCTGTCATTAAGGGCAACTAAGTGTGTTGTTGATGTACTTCAACACTTTTAAGCAATGCTATTACAACACTAAGCTTGTAATTGCAATATTAATGTTGTTTTTGACTTACCAGATTGGCCTCGCTGGGTGCGTGGTACTTTTCTGTCCCCATGCGTACTAAGCCATCCTTGTAGAGGAAAATGCGAAGGGGGTCACAAGAGGTGACAAGGATGTAAATGCGCAGGTCAAACTTGTAGCCCTCCATCAAGAAGGGCTTGTCCAGATATTCCTGAACAATGAAGTGCTCCTGGGCTGGCAGTTTCTCACAGTTACGGATAAGCGAGATCCTGACAAGACAGAAACTGTATTAATCCTCTGGGGAGGGGGCCTGGTTGTCGTCAGTAGCATGATAAAATATGGGAAAAAAGATAATTAAAAAAGTAATAGATGGGAGCATAACTAATGCCATGAACATGACAGATTATGTTTTCACTGTAACATATATATATTAAAAGAAAAGTTTTTAAACAATATTTTAGTCATAGTGTCATCTCTCAGGTCACATGTCTCTAAAGTGTTTAAAAGGTTATACTTCTCCAGGTGTGTTTTGTTTTGCTTCTGTTTGAAAGCTCAGTTTAGAAAGAATGTCCACAAGGAAAGGTCCAATAAAAGACAAATGCTACACATACTTTTTGCCAATATATCTGTCCCCCACATTGCTGTAGCTGTAGACATTCAGCTGTAAGGGTCAGAAACACTACACCCTGATGTATTCCAGTGGCCTTCAACTGCTATACAAACTTCCCATGAAGCATATGTAAATGACAAAACTCAGCATGCCTTAGGCCTTGTTAGAGCAGGACAAACTGTGTGGCTCTGTGGGGCACTGAATGTTCCAAAAACTCTGTTCAATACTTGGCCTTTACAATAAACAGACTTAAAATGCTGGTCTGTATCTGTAACACTTTGACTTTATAAAACTAAACTTCACTCTGAATGGCACAAAGCTTCAAATGTTGTTCTTTTTGTCCTGGTCAAGTTAATAGAAGCAGACATTGTGCACTGTTTTAACCTCCCTTTCATTCATTTGCTTTGGTCTCATGTCACTTGCACTCAGGTCTTATAATATGCAGACCATCACTACCTGGACCAAGGCAAGAGTTTTGTTAGTGTGTGCACTTTTATGTGCGTGCTACACACCACAGTAAAGAGCAACATTTTTCAAGTGTATGTGTGAGAGTGTACATTTTGCCTGGGTGTGCGTAGAGAGGGCAAGGGGTCATTCTTAAACAATTTCACACTATGTAACTATGTAACTAACCTATATCACCATCATTCATGGTTACAGCAGACTTGGGCTAAACTGGTTACGTGCAAAAGCTTTAACAGCTTGAAGGGAGACACTTGCAAGTATCTTATTTGAAAAAATGATTTGGAAGTTAACAGAGAGGGCAAAGTTATCAGAGATGTACTAGCCATTGCTGCAGTTCACTGCTTTAGACGGCTCTGTGACAAACAAGAACTTCACTGATGGGCTTATCACAACATTTGAACGCTTGAAGAGAGGAAGAAGGCTGACTGACGTTGTGAGGGGCCCTACTAACTGGCAGACAGTAAGCTGAAGGATGGGGACAGGGTTAACGGTGTTAGTTAGTTGAGGAGGAGTAGCTGAGGAGAAGACGACATGATTGATGAGCTGGGGTGTCAGATAATCACAGCCCACACTCCCCTGCCTATTTAATTTGGCACCAAAGGGGATCTCAGCTTTTTAAGCCTTATTTTGTTCTTCTTATAACGTGCAGCGCATCAAACACAAACAATAACTTAATTTAGTCAGCCGCCGATAAAATAAATTACAGGGGGTAGATATAACTTAATTTCCTGCCGCATCACACCATGCAAAAAAAGAGAGAAAGAATCTCATCTTGTGAGCCGCTCACCATTGAGTGGTCGCGCTAAACTCATCATCTTTCATATTCCTAATGTACTGCAATATTTCAGCCTTTGCTTCTGCCTTTTATTTCTTAATAAATAAGAGCTTAGTGCAGCATGGAGTTATAAGTAATGTTCCCAATATACCAGAAAAGACAAATTCAAAGTGAATAAGAGGGAGAGGTGAAGCCCACTGAGCTATATGCACTTCAATATCCACATCTATTGGTGCAAGTGATAGATGCAAGAGAAATTATTTCATCACAGGACAAGCCCATCACCAAGACTGTTAATGCAATTTCAGCAGACTCAGAAAAATGAAAAGTAAAAACATTTTTCTATTAAAGACCCTTCTATTTTATAATGTGATCCCTGGCCAATTTGTTCAGCAAAAATGCCTAAAATAAGGCTGGGCCTTTGTTTGCAATAAATATAATTGATGTTTCTTCTTATTTAAATTTCTTGCTGCAGCTTGTTTGAAAATGTTAATGGACACAACACTAAGCTATTTGCTAGGACTATGCATATGTTAGATTGTATGGATTTACTAAATGACCGGCCATGCATACTATTTAAAAGACATTGATTCTGTTCTTATACGTAATTTCGGATAGATTTGCTGATATAAATGATTCTGTTGCTTATATTTTGACAAAGAGGTGTTATTGAGAGTCAGGATTCCTTTCAGCAGTCATCTTTGTCCATTCTACGCTGTTTCTAGTCTCTGTTGATGGTGCCTCATAAAGGAATCCAATAATCACATGCAGAGACCTTCAGGGGAGGAACTACAGTAACTGCCATGTGTGTATGTGTGTACGAGGCCTCCACTGGCAGCGATAACCTCTGATTTATGAGGAGAATGACCATCGAGGACAATGAAGCCTAAATGAGATTTGGCAAACCCTATCAGTTTAAATATCTGGCCCTAGCCACAATGCTATTTCCATATACACCTATGTCAGAGTTACAAACTGCCTTGTTTGGGTGTGTGTCCTCTAGCTGTTCTGTTTCTAATTTCCTTGTTGCTCACTCACTCTTTTCCACTTCCTTAGTCAATCTATCCTTCTTTCTGCGGTTCTTTTAGTGCCTTAGTGTATTAAAGTGTTCTGAGGAAACTATCCATCCTCTGACCTACCCATGACCCATGGCTCCATTGGCAGGTTTGACAATAAAGGTTTTCTGCTTGCGTTTTCTACGTAGCTCTTTGACATAGTTTTGGAACTGGGTGTACTCAGCAGGAAAGATCCAAGTTTTGGGTATGAAGCTGTACTCTTGAGGCTGGCACTTGATCATTCTGTAGAGACAAAGAGAAAGTGTGTGGGAAGAGGTAGCACCTTGTGTTTCTTACATAACAGTACAGGTTTATGCTTTTTTGCCACTCTCACTCAATAGTTAAATTGCAGTATGTGGTACATTTTGGACTTTTACAGTGCCATACACTAGTAATGCTCCAAATAATTCGTAACTTTAAAGAGGTACCAGATGGCTTCATACAAATATCCTGAAACATTCTTCCTGCTCATCGGCAACCACATCAAAGTGCAAAGACTTACTTGGACATGTTTCTTGCTAGGCAGTCTTTCCGGCAGATTTCACCCATGCCAGGGAAATGGTTAATTCTCTGCAGAGGGACAAGCAGACATAATAATGCTGTTAGGACCATTGCGCCACTCTACTCCACCCCCACCCTTCATAAAAATGAGCACATTAAAGGCAGCAACCTGAAGTGAGCTTACAATGTTCTGACATTTATGCCCAATTACGGACTTAAAACAAAAAGGTGACGCTGAGACCTTTCTCAACCCTTATTTAGTTTAACATGTTTTTTTGTTTATTATTTTGTGTTTTTATTTAAAAAGGTTGGGGAGGGAAAGAGCCACAAAGGAAAAAAAAAAGATCAATCTTAACTCCGAGAGGCCAAGGTAATTGGTTCTGCATCACAAGCTCCTGCAGTGACAGTTGAATGAATTGCTCTGAATGTGTGGAGAGGGAGCGGAGGTAAAAAGAATTTTAAAAAACTCTGTATTCTTTGACCAAATGAGCCTGAACAGGGGCGTTAATTAGGCTCATATGAACTTAAACTTGACAGCAAACTCTCACAATACATCACTAACAGGAAAAGTGGAAACAAAGAGAGGGAGAACAGAGGGGTAAAACAAGAATGTGAAGAGTAAAAGGAACCCATGATTATTATCCAAACAGACGTAATTAGGGATTTGGAAGCAATTGCACAATTATGCCAATACTGCGAGACGGCGTGCTTCTTGCGGAGAAATCAAAACCAATTGTTGGGGAACTAGTACTTTTCTTTTGAAAAATTATCATGAAATACCAGAATGGTGTAAGGGACCAAATGAAAACAATCGACACCAAATAATCAGTTTTAAAGGAAACATTAGCCACATTGCCACATGTACAGCTGTTAATACAGTATTTGTAATATTCAATGTACTTAGTTGAACTCTTGTTGCCCCTCTTCTAACATCCTCTCACTCACTAGCCTGTGATTTAATTGATCATTAGTGCCCAGTCTAATCAAATAGGCCCTCTGGAAGATAGATGGCTAACACTCAGAGCTGAAGGGGTGCAGCTAAGTTCACGCAGCAGGACAGAGAGGTCAAACAGAGGTAAAATCACTTTTAGACAAGTACATGGAACTGAGGGCAAGCTGCGCTGTGGAGGCCCTTCTAATCAACTTCATTGGTGACATGTGAACCCCTGCTGCTCACAACTTGTCAGTCCACCTGTCAGTCTTCCCATCTGTCTCTGTGTAAGCTCAGATTGTTCTGTCTACCTCCCCGCTGTGTTATGGCCACAGTGGAACACTCTAGCCAACTACGTAGATGTAGTTGTATTTTAGTATATATTTTACAAGACATTTACAGAATGTTAGTAGTATTAATAGTGGTACAAGTAGCAGTAGTTCCTATAATGGGTCTGGTTGATAGCCTCTGAGTTTTAAAATCAATAATCAAACATTAAAAGTTGAATTTTGGTTTATCTCTGATTATTGTAAATTGTGCAAGTCTAATGGATGTCAATGAGGCTGACAATACTTTTGACAGGTGACATGAGGCTGGTCTGTCACTGGTTTCATCAGGTTATGTCCTGTGGTGCTAAGAGTTTCATCTTTGGCCAATGATCATGTCTTTATATCCTTTGTGATTGATTCTTTACAGTCAGTCAAAATCACAGCCTGCCCATTAACCACACAGCACAAACTTTTACATCCAGCCAAGAATTTAAGGCAAAGAGTAGAGACCAAACGAATTCAGCAGAATCATCAGCAGGCAGGTTAGTAAAGACCGGTCAGGAGAAATAAGGAGCAAGTGCTAGTTTTGCTCAATTGTCAGAGCATTGGACAATTTAACTAAAGCTTTGTTTGTTCTCTAGTTTGTTCTCTGGTACACTGTGCTCGAAGCTGTCATGGGAGCTCTACATTTACCTGATAGTTCCTGAGCTCAGCGATTTTCTCATGTTGCACAGCCGAGTCATTCCACATAAGGTTGGCTGTCTCGTCATCATCCCGGGTCTTGATGAAGTCTGTCTCACTGATGACTATACGAACTGAGGGATAAAAAAAATGAATTAAATGTTCGTAATACATTCAAATCCCACTGGCAACCCTGTAGAATAAGAGATAGGTTGAACATTAATCCAACTTTTATACATTATTCAGTGAGTAATGAAAAATGTATGCCCTAACAAGGTATTAATTAATTTCTTGAAAGCCTCCACAGACCAAGAGAAGGCTCACCTAATGTTGCATGATGGAACTGGAATTAGAAAAACATGTTTCCAAAATGACTTCAGTCATCCTTTAATGTCAGTAAGGGTTGTTTGGCTACAGGAAGGATTTACATTACAACAGGCCTAGGTTTACACTACACACTAATAAGGCTTTTGAAAGATAACACAGAAACTCATTCTTTGCCCCTTAGAGTACAGCAAAGTCTCACCTTTAACCTTTACCTGTAAAACAATCAATCACTGAGCAAAAAGATGGGCGCAAAAAGAGCTAACAGCAAAAATAAGTCATCCATCTGGCCGTTAGTGTTCATTTACCTTGAAACTACCTCTGCACTGCTTTCAAAATGGCCACTGTGAGGGTCTCGACACAGCTACTGTAGCTAACTCACAGCTAGAGTCCATCTACCTCCAGGATCCCGAACGCCTGCAACTTCTACTCTGTGCTGCTGACTCTTTAGTTTCATAGGTTGTAGTTCACCCCTGAGAGCTCTGCTGCCACTTCAATATACTGAACATGTGAGGACTGCTTACTAGGCTCCTTTAGCCTTACCGCTGAGTAAAATTACCTGAATAGAGATTTATGTATGTATGTTGGGCCACAGCCATAGCTGGGTGAATGCTTTCACTGGACTAAATTAGGTTTAATATGAGACATTAAATGAAGTCCCTCAAACCACTTGCCACAGCAAATTAGGTTTTATTGTGTGGGCAAGATTGTATCATTTGCAGAGTTTGAATGACCAATAGAATTAAATGAAATACTGCTTATGAAATCCATACACAGATAATTTACATAATGTTATATTCAGTATTTTTACAGAGTAATATTTAGGTAAAACACTAAAACACACCACCAATATTGTGTGTTTTTGTCTTGTGGCATCTGAGGTAATAAGCCTTGTCTGGAGATATTTGTATGTTTTCATTCTCAGGATGTTTTGCACAAGTGTTTCATCACTTCTGTCATAAACCTTTTATCCACATCTGGCTTTTAATGAGAACAATCGCTATAATCAAAAGATTTTATATACTACTTTGTGTACATACTTCAGCTTTATTCTATCATGCTAATTATTTTCATTTTCAACCTTTTTTATGCATGCAATATGTGTTTAGTTTCCCTATAATTGTATAATTGTTGTATTTGTATATGTGAGGTGTCATACCAATCTCATATTTGCTGCCGGCAACGTTTGCAGTGATAGTGCCTTTCTTCTTTTTACTGTGCACCTTTCTTTTTCCACTGCTCTGGTAGGAGCCTACAGATGGCACATTCACGGGGGACGCTCCTTGATCTTTGAGGATGACAAACAGCACACACGACAAAGACAGAATCACAGGTTAATGTGTAATCACAGTTTTGATTGGTAGAAGAATGACTGTGTGTAATTTCTAGTGTCTCTTTCATTTCTGCAGGTGATTGAATAGTTTTCATGGAATGAATGAATTAGTTATATGCTTCAGTAAAGATGCATCACAATTTATTTATAATAATATGTGTCTGGGAATGTGCATGTAGATAATAAACAGAGGCAAATTTGAAAAAAAGAGTTGGATCTCACCTCCATCATTGGGAGGTGAGGGCATCTCAGGATCTTGAGGAGTGAAGGAGCAAAACCAAGCTGTCTGCAAGGCTTGGCAGGCAGGCCTCAAAGGATACTCACAGCACCCAAGGGCTCTCTCACAGCTGATCTTGTCTGTCTTGACTTGTATATATGATGTTGTTCAGAATGGCACAGTGGATCATCTGAGCATCTCCCTGGTGCCTTCCAGCAGCACAGTCTGAGTGGCCAGAGGAAGGGGGTAGTGAAGGTAGGGAAGAGGGAGTGGAAGAGACTGCCTTGAGTGAATGAAGCCCCAGTTTATTTACAGACCCAAGGGGAGAATAAAAGGGAGGGGATGGACTGTCTGGTAGACAGAAAGGCCTGTAGAAAAAAAAGGGGAAAAAAATTACAGCTCAGAGCTTAGACAAGAGAGCATGGGAAGGGTTTTCCTTCTGGACTCCAGTGCAATAGTTTTACTTTTGATGTAAATCAGTGGAGCACACAGGTCAATCAATTTGACAGTGACCTTAATAGTTCAGTGAAATCTCTGTGCAGCTCTTAAACATAAATGATAATAATATAAATATATATTATATAAGTTGTTTTTTTGCACAGGGGCATATTTGTCTAATAAGATGCTCTGTTTAACCATATGAAATGCACAAAGACGCACTTGTTTCTACAGTATTCAAGATCATATGAAGTGAAACAAGGTAAAGAAAGATTCAAAATGTATCTCAAAATATACAAAGCTCAAACAGCAGAAACAGATAAATGATAACATGTCAGTAACCTAACGACAACTTCATTGTTGTAGTGTCTGTGTGTTTAGGTTTCATTAAGAGTCCAACAGTGGCCTCTGGTGGTAAGAATGTGCTATTAATCTCACTTTCACGTTAACTGTTATTTACTGTCCACACCTACTGCTGTAGAAGGGCATAGACACATATAAACAAAGGCAGATAAGCAGACAAGAAGTCCAGAAAAGCAAGCCTATCGATTTAGTCAGTATCTCTAGACAAATTAAAAGGAGGAAACAATCCAATCGCATTACTCAATCACTCAGTATTCCTCACAGTCAGTCTTTTTCACTGTCTGCCTGATGTAAGCACAAGACATTGATCCTGGGGAGGACAAGGCTGAAACAGGTGCAAGAGAAGGGGAAAAGAACAACAGAGTCTGAGTGATTAGGTGAAGCAAGTAAAGAAGCTGACAAGCCTGCATCCCAAGCCAACCCCTCAGTGGTGCCCTACAAAGGAGGTAGTACCACACAGTGCCAACAAGAGCAATGCACCTTGGTGGGACTTAAGCACAAACATTTATGACACAAACTGTGTATACTGTACTACACAAACACATTCATGTATGTTCATGTATGCAATGTAAGTACCACAAAATATTTTTACACTACAAGTCACAGGAACATAACATTTGTATTATCCCTGATGCACTCTGTTAAAACGAATGGGTATTTATATGGGTATTTTTACCGTAACAGTTGATTTGGCCACAAAACTAAACAATGACTTAATATATGGTATGGTTTATGGAATATGATTCCCTTTCAAATATCTTTAGGCTACTAACAAATAGACTGAATCTCATCTTGTGTTTTAATAGCTACTATAATAAGCCTGACCTATTAAAGTAGCTATGGTTTGCTCATGGCAGTAGGGGTTACCTGCAACAAGACATCATATTTTGTTGTTCACATAAGGTGCAAGAGTTCAGCATCACTAGATCAAAAGACCAGATTGAAGAAACTGTGACCCTGTGAACTGGAGTAGGCATCCAGTAAAGTCAGCTCAGTAACATTGTAACATGGCGAAATAATTTAAGTCTTTGCCTTTCAATTGTTTAGGTCATGTGACTGTCTAATTAAATAAATTGCAGTAACAATAAATGAATATATAAAACCCCACAAATGTAGTGTGTTGAGGGAATTTATAAATATTTTATGTCTATTGAATTCTACTGCTTTCATTTGAAAACTTAATGAAAATTCATCTCCCAGTGAGGAAGCAACAACAAATACTACTAAATCCCTTCTGGTTAAACATACAGTTGTGCTCATCAGTTAACACACCCTGGCAGAATGTGTGATTGTTTTGGCCATTTTTCAGAGAATATGAATGATAACACAAAATCTTCTCTTCATTCATAGTTAGTGGTTGGGTGAAGCCATCTATTGTCAAACAATTGCATTCACTGTTTTTAAATCATAATGACAACAAAAACTACCCAAATGACCCTGATCAAAAGTTTACATATCCCAGTTCATAATACCGCGTATTGCCACCTTTAACATCAATGCCAGCTTGAAGTCTTTTGTTGTAGTGGCTCTTTATTTTCTCAGATGGTAAAGCTACCCATTCTTCTGAAAAAAAGCCTCCAGTTCTTGTAATTTTTTGGGCTTTCTTGTATAAACTGCACATTTGAGATTTCCCCAGAGTGGCTCAATGATAGCCACTCTGGGGAAATCTCAAATGTGCAGTTTATAGTTTGAGGTCAGGAGACTGAGACTGAGACCAGTCCAGAACCTTCACTTTATGCTGCTGTAGCCAATGACAGGTCGACTTGGCCTTGTGCTTTGGATTGTTGTCATGTTGGAACGTCCAAGTACGTCCCATGCGCAGCTTCCGGGCAAATGAGTGCAAATTTTCCTCCAGTATTTTCTGATAACATGCTGGATTCATCTTTTCCTGTGCCTTTGTAGCTCACATATCCCCAAAACATCAGATCCACCTCCATGTTTCACAGCAGGGATGGTGTACCTTTCATCATAGGCCTTGTTGACTCCTCTCCAAATGTAATGTTTTTGTGGGCAAAAAGTTAAATTTTGGTCTCATCACTCCAAATGACTTTGTTCCAGAAGTTTTGAGGCTTGTCTCTGTGCTGTTTGGGGTATTGTATCGGGATGCTTTGTGACATTTGCGTAGTAATGGCTTTCTTGACCATGCAGCACATTTTACTTCAAGTGCCTCATTGTGCATCTTGAAACAGCTGAAGTTATTTGTAAGGTTTTTTTGCATCCTGAACAATTGTGGCTGAAATTTTTGTTGGTCTGCCTAACCTTGGTTTGGTTTCAACAGAATCCTTCATTTTGAACACTGCTGATTGGCATTCTCAATTCCTTGGATATCTTTTTATATCCCTTCCCTGTTTTATACAGTTCAATTACCTTTTACCACAGATCCTTTGACAATTCTTTTGCTTTCCCCATGACTCAGAATACAGAAACATCAATGGAGCACTGAATAAAAAATGCAAGGGCAAGAGCCCAGAAACTCACTGACCTTTTATAAACCTGTTTGTTGTGTATGAGTGAAGAGAAGATTTTGTGTTATCATTCATATTCTTGAAAAAATGGCCAAAAAAAAGATGGCCAAAAAAACAACTGTATAGTAGTTAATTGCCTCTTGCAATAACCATCTTTCTCCAGCAAATGGAGCCAGAGTGAAGTAAGAGTAACTCCTGAGGATGCTGAGGTCATGCACTTCCCCTCCACAACCAGCACAAAAAGGTTCATTATACAAAGTCAGGCCTCTCTGCTGCTTATTTGCATCTCTCTATCACAGACCCTACATGCAAAACAAATGCACATCTGTGTTTCAGAGTTAATGCACAGTGTTTGCACTGTAATGCAGTTTACATTGTGTCATTGCCTTTTGCCATAGCTTTAAAATCAGTGTTATGTTTGTTATGGTATTACATTTACATTTATTCATTTAGCTGACGCTTTTATCCAAAGCAATTTACATAGTTCTAATGTAATTACCAGTGTTACAGCCACTGGAGGCAAGGGGGGTTAAGTGTCTTGCCCAAGGACACAACGACAGTATGAACTGTGGGGAGAGCGGGAATCGAACCACCTATCTTCCAGTTGAAGGACGACCTGCTCTACCACTGAGCTACTGCGCGTATTAAAGTATATACAGTATGTGAAACCATCCAGTGTAGTCTAAACAATTTTATTCCTTTTTACACAAAATAATATTGCTTTTTAAATTAAAAACAGCTATGTTATTACAAAAAAAACATAAAAAACACTTTAAAGAAAAGTGGAAATGGAAGCAGCTATTCTTTATAGATCAAAAACAAAGTCACACTTATTACATAAATATTCAAACATATGGCCCATCCCAGGAAAATAACTTTTCACATAAAATTCCAACTTGAATGCAGTTGTCAAACAGAATTAACAGAGAGGACCAGGGAATATAATTTACCCTTTTAGAACAGCTTCTTTTCTTCTTCTTGTATGTACCATTCTTGCCATTGAAACAGTACCTGGACCTTAGGGTATATGTGCATTCAAAGCCCAATAATACAGCTGCATACAAAGCAGAAGTACTGTATTATGTAATGAAAACTAGGATGAAACCCTTATTACTAAATATATACTTTAAAGTACAGTGCCAAAAAAGGAATGTTGGATATCTCAACCTAAAATTTAATGTAATCTTGCTTATTTTGTGAAAGTTCCCAGTCTTCATTCATAATCTATGTAGCCTCTACCACAAATATGGATAGCTGTGTTTGTGCATTAACCTCCCATGCATCTAAAATTAGCTCCAACCAGTGACCCAACTTAGGCTTCCTCCTTTCTCCCAGATATGAGTAAGAACAAATGCTGCCAGCCCACATGTTACTGAAATACACTGTACTCCAAACAGAGTAAAGAATCAAGACCTTCTATAATGTAGCTAAAGGATTATGCATATCACATCACCCCTAAGAGCCTTATCTCTTGGGTATTCTCTCCAGAGGGATGCCATCCAGAAATCATATGTTAATGCTGGTCCTGTTACGTAATCCATCTGGCCTCTTGGGAATGGTCATCTCTAGGGTTCTCTGTCAGCTTCTGTTCGGCATGTGGCAGAGTTCACTGCTCTCACAACCAGATTAAGTGAAATAATCATATGTCCCTGCAACAATAAGAATGAGAGCAGGCAAGCAACAGATAGATTTTTTTTTTTAGGAATAAAGGCCAACCAAAACTATGCGGGTGGAATTAGGGTTGATGCTTCTGACCGCACAGTAAACAATGGTATCTTCCAAATCACTGGATTGTAGGCCATCCCCCTTTGGAGGTGTATGGGGATTAGCACTTTGGGATTTATAAATTTCGCGAGTAGCCGACTGTGATATCTTCAAATGTGTTTGTTTTGCCATACTGTCCTAAAATAAATGTGTCACGTCTAACAAATAGTTACTTGTAAAAGGCTTGGTCACTTGCGCTGTTAAAGTGTACAGACCTAAAAACATCTTCTGCCTTCAAATTGAAGCGTAGTCTAGCTTTTAGCTAACTGGTAAATTAATATAAGGTTTTCACTAAAGGATTTAAATCTATTAAATTTAACAGATGTTCAATATTGCGAAAAACACACTACAACCCCGATCTAACACAGAATTTAGCCTAGCATCGCAAGCTAAGGATACAGAGGCGAATGTAGCAGACAGCATTACCTTATTTATCTCAGGCTGGCTTTTTTGCAGGTCTCATCCGAGCGATTCGGCTGGTGATCACGCCGACTGTGGCTTCTCTGTATAAAATATTTAGATTGGTTATAAAGCGAAAACTATGACTGTGTTTGCTTTGTTTCTAGGTGCTGTCGCTGGTTTACACTCACAGAAATCAGTATTTTGTAGTCCTCTTGTGTGCAGTGAGTGCTGGAGCGAGTCCGTGGGCAAAACCATTCGACCCGTGAAAGGGGTATCTAAACCTCTAAAGTTTGCTTTTTCAGTTTTATAAAAATCTGCATATAGTTCATTTTTGTTTCTCGGGGTGAGCATGAGAAGCGGAGGAGTTGTTTCTCGCGTGGTCATTTCTAAAATATAACTCAAGTTTTACCAGGTCTAATAAAGAATTGTCGCTGAACAATGTACTCCTCCTATCCGAGCATACGACCAACTCGCGGATACAAACACAGCAGCTACCTAGCAACTGTGTCGCTGACCATGGTGCTAAAAACAATTACCTACCGTGTTTTGGCCTGGTCTAGGCGCGGCACAAAAAGGTCACTTAAAGTAGGAGTCAAAAGATAGCCTGGGGAGCCAGATTCCAAATATACAGAGCTCGCAGGCTCTGCCAGGCTAGTCAAAATAACGTCTTATTCATTATTTTTGGTTGAAACAATTGTTTATGCTGCTGGGTTTTACAGGCACCTTCATATATTTTATAAGATACGGTTTAGTGGGGGGAAAAAACTTCTAGAAGGTATGTCTGTGAAGGTTCTCAGTCATCCAGTACAAAAAAGGTTAAAGTAAAAGCATCTGGACTCAGTTGTTAAGGTGAAGACGTTTTGTCTCTAATTCCAAGAAACTTTATCAATTCTGAGATCAACTGGTAGGAGAGATGAGCTTATATCTCTAGAGGGAGGAGTTTTCACGTCTTCACCTTGAAAACCTTGAATCCAGATGCTTTTACTTTAACCTTTTTTTCTGGAAGGTAATTACAATGCCATATCCACGGTTTCGTTTTTTTTTTTTTTTAATTGACTTGCACAGATTACTTTAGTTAAAGTACTGAAAGTAAAATAATAACCGGAAAATGTTACTTAAAGGACACTTCAGTAACGTATTTGCTGGCACAGCAAATAGGAAGGCATTAGCCCATATGCTGCATTCATTCATAATGGGAAACTGACACGGTATACGTCAAGTGAATGAAATTAACATTAATTGAGAATAAATAAATGTCTGATTTTATATAGAAAATATTTGCTGAAAATAAGAAATCATACTAGCTGGCATGTACGTGATATCCAAGAGGCATTCGAAAGCAGCAACTCACAGATCAATTGCATCTATTTGTGTGGATTCCGAAATCATTTGAACGCAGCACAAAACGACAGCGGGCAGAGGTGAAAAGTCTGGGATCATGTTTTCATTCCAGAGGAGGCGTACTTAAACGACAGATGACATTGTAAATACAAAATAACCTCTTATTAGCACAGCACTTAGCCGTTCTGTTTACGACGAGAATCCATTGATGTTTGCCATTCAGCTAGCACAAGATATTTGTTAGCTAGCTAACAGAGGACCCTGTTAGCTCACCATCACCGCTCCGAGCCAGCTGTGCATCGCCCTGTCTTCCTACGATGGGAAACGCAGCTACTGCCAAGAAAGGCAATGAACAAGAAAGCGGTAAGCATCCTTAAAACACCTAGTTAGCATGCCATACATTTTTTACTATTCATATTTTTTGCACAGCGTCATTTCGTCTTTAAAGTAAGTGAGAAGCAGTCTAAAGCAGTTGTTATCCAGTGTTAGCAGATAGTACAGTAGGCTACAGAGAAATAACCATTTTTGGTAGTGTTGTCTAGAAAGCGTGTTAGCTCCCTAGTAATAATTGATTTTATCTGTAAAGACTCAAAAATAAGGCTAGCTTGTGTCACAATTTACCACATGCACTTTGCTGTGCCCAAAACACACACATTAATTACTTCGTTGTAGGATACATTTATCTCACATTTTTCCCTTGTGTGATTATCAAAGCACATTGTTTGACCCTACAAATATCAGCTCCTTGGAACAAGATAACACAAGCAAACACTGTATGTAGCAGAACTACAGAACAAGGCCTGTACCCTGCTAACAACAGGTATTCAGTAAGGCAAGTTGGCCAAGAGGGTCGTCAATGTGGCAAAGTGTTGTATGAAGTAAGATTTATAAAGGCCTTTACACAGTAAATAATTTTGTTTACATATTTTTTTACCTTACTTTTACCCACATACATATATACTACCCAATGGAATATATACTACCCAAAGGAATGAATATGTGTGAATGGTTGTCTTATGGTGTCTTTAAAGGTTCTCATCTTGAAGAAAATTCTGAATTAAAATAATTGAAGAATTTCCAGTATCGAAAAAAGTCTCTTTTAGAGAGAGACTCTATAAGAGACGAAACGTATTCACCTTGAAAACCTAGTCCAGATGCCTTTGCTTTCACCTTTTCTTCATTGTCTGGTAGTGTCTTTATCTAAGTACATACCCTGAAATTGTCTAGACTAGAGTGTACCAAGTGACATCCCTTGAACAGTTCCATACCTGGTTATGTCTCACAACATGGAGGGCAGTGAAAACAATGTTACTTTAGTAAATAACAAACAACTAGTTTAGTTTGCATCTCTTTATAGTCATATACTTGATAATATACTTTTATGTTTGTAAGTATTTGCAGTGCAGCTAAGAATTTTGTGTTGACAAATGATACAAGTATCCTTTCATATAACAAAAGACAATTTGATTTTGAACATAGCAGGCAGTTCTTTCCTTTAACCACTAGGGAGCATGATACCATAAGATACAATGAGGGTGTAGGCCTAAAGTGTTCTTATCAGCACCATAGCTGTGTTTATTTTTTTAGAGAGGTTACATAACACACTGTAATTGAAATTTACGTACACTGTACAGCTCACTGCAGTACCATCAAGGTTTATATTTAATATCATTGCATAGAAAAGCAGGCATACCATTTGCCGCTTCAACAGTGTATTTGAACAGGAAGCATGGCTCTGTGTGGTTAGCCATGCATTGCACTGCACTTGACTGTCTACAGGAAGCCAGTGTCACTTACTGATGTCCGGTCTGAAAATAGTTAGTCTATGAACTTTCCCAAAATGGCTCAGGGAAAGGATCAGTCCTTTGCTAGTCGCTTATTTCATCGATGTCTTAAAACTAATCAAGAACTAAAAGGACAGGAGAATGAGGTACCCCATGTCTCTGAGAACACCATCATTTGGGATAAGTTGAGTAAGTGGGGTTTTGTTTTTGCTTTGTTTCGCCTCTGCCCTTCGCTTAGAGCTCAGTGGCTTACTTCGGTTTTATTGCTCTATTTTTTAATTTGACCCTATCATTAATATGTGAGAGTTAGCAGCATATCTTTTCTTCTCCAAACCAACATTATTAGTCTGTTTTTAAGGCTATTACACTCTATGTTTTGAAGTCAAAGCCGCTTAAGCACATACTCACTAGTACAGGTCATTTGCAGTGTTTTAGCTTACATAATCATAAAATGGTATTATTATTTTTGTGTGTTGTTATGAATTGTCTCTTATTGTATTAAAATGTTTCTTCAGTATGTTTCATTTCTTTGTTATATGCACCATTAACTCATAGATAATTTCTAAATTTAAAATTAATTGGTTTGTCTATTGTTGTTATTGTGGCTGTAGGCAGTATTCTATTATAGGTGATGCTATGTGGAGCGGCAGTAGCTCAGTGGGTAGAGCGGTCGTCTTTCAACCGGAAGGTAGGCGGTTCGATTCCCGCTCTCCCCACAGTTCATACTGTTGTTGTGTCCTTGGGCAAGACACTTAACCCACCTTGCCTCCAGTGACTGTAACACTGGTAATGTAATGTAATGTAAGTCGCTTTGGATAAAAGCGTCTGCCAAATGAATAAATGTAAATGTAAATGTACTAGCAGTCAAACATCTTTGCCGCCCAAATCAAAACACCTTTTGTATATTGACTGCCCGTTCCTGTTGAAAATATACACAATATTTTGAGAAAAGCTGCCCACATATCGACCTTCTAAAATTTTATTTTCAAATAACTTGGTTTGTGTCTTGTTATGGCTGTCTTCTTTAGTCTGTTATCGTTATGTGTTGCATTTAATAATCTTTTTTTCAAATGTTCTTGTCTTAGCACTGTGTTGAATGTTCTTCATCAATGTTTCTTCCTCTCTTTCTCTTCTTCATCATTTCCATCCATGTGGGTCAATGTTCCTGCAAACCCTTGATGAACTGTAGAGACTTTTGGTATGCTTATTTTTCCATGAGCCATCCCAAGTCACAGAGAGGCTGAATGTATCCTTAGTTAAGGGCAATGTGTGATTTATTGGGCCATATTATCTAGTCTAAGTCTTCATACATCTGCCATGACTCTGTGACTTTGGACATCTCATGTTTGCTGTGATGATCACAACGTTTCACAAATTTTACTTATGCTTGCTCTGTATGCAGTTAACACAGTATTTCCTTATTATTACAACAACCCCTTTAAACCTTTCCTAACCTGAAAGGGATGCAGAATTGCTTTTCTTTAAATTGGACATTTTGCAAGTCTTAAAGAGCTCTTTGCATCACTTTTGTTATTTTCAAAAAATCTACTGGGTGTGTAGCTCTGGTTTGTGTTATGGACTTGTTTTTTTCTGTCAAGTATCAGCCTGCCTTAGTTCCCTGTACTTGACATTTGCCTGACCTTGTTTCCCTTAAGTTGGGAACTGCTTTGTTTATTTTTCACTGTTCATTTACTGAACTCTATAATTTATCTCTTTTTACAGTGAAAGAGTTCTTAGCTAAAGCCAAAGAAGATTTTCTAAGAAAATGGGAGTGTCCCCCACAGGTAATGGGAATGGAATGAAAGTATTGGAATTGTCTAATCTAGACTTACTACAGTAATCTTACTACAATAAATGTTAAATCCAATCTTCTTTGTCTGCTTTCAGCGTTACTCATTGTTTAGAGTGAAACAACACTGTATAGAGTGAAAACACGTCTATACAGTGATAGACGGATGAATAAGGGCAGTGTGTGACAGATTAACTGTTTAAGAAAGCTACAAGTGCAAAATAATAGGGATCTTTACTCTGTAATATCTTTATGGAAATCCTGCATAACATATTTTTCAAAGTCAGATAGTATTTTTATATACATATACTAAAAGGGATATTGTTGTGTTTTAATGGCATGTTATGTGTTTAACCAAATATATTTTTTCATATATATATATATATATATATATTTTCTCAGTGCACAACTGGCTTGGATGACTTTGAGAGGTTTAAGACTTTGGGCACTGGATCATTTGGGCGTGTTATGCTTGTCAAACACAAAGGAACAAACCAGTTCTATGCGATGAAGATCTTGGACAAACAAAAAGTAGGTTTTCATTTTTGGAAATCTCCAAAATTGCTATTAACACAATAAACATAGGATAAGTGTCTACGTGTTGACAGTGTAGAGCGGTTTTTGAGTTAGCTGATGAGTGTTGTAACTGTTGTACATCTCATACAAGGAAATGGAACATTTCCTCTAAACGTTATCTGTGAAAACCACAGTGAAGATTCACTTAGGTTTCAATGTTTAAAATTATGATGTGAAAGTGACAAAAGTTTGAGGTTGTCATTACTCAATTCATTGCACTTAAATAAATACCATTTTATGTTTTAGGTGGTCAAGCTAAAGCAGATAGAACACACTTTAAATGAAAAGAAAATTCTGCAGGCTGTCTCCTTCCCTTTTCTTGTCAGATTGGTCTACGCATTCAAGGTAAATGTTTGACCAAAACTTGCTAAAAAGGATTCAAAGTTGTTTCCATGCTATCAAAGTGTTAGTAGTAACAAACACAGTTTGTGCTCACTTCATGACTTATGAAATGTCACCGACTGACAGCTAAATGGATTTTGATTATTTTGATCCTTTGTATACATGTATGAATTACACACTGACTTACAGTTGGACCCAATTTTCAATGGTCGCCATCACCTTTCATTTCACAATTCAGTGCATACAAAACCATTAAATGCACACATAACTGGAGACTGATGTTATGCTGCTTAGTCTCTTGAGTAGCTGTAGACACGTTGAACATTACTACTCAAAAGCATTTAATGAGATATAATGACTCCTACACCTACACACTTTCATATTTAAGCAATGTGGATTTTACAAATCATGTTGCTTTCTATTTTAGTACCCCACCCCATATGTAGAGAAACTGTAGCTGTTTTTAAATGTAATTATATTCAAGTATAATCCAGGATAGGTCCTGGTGGATATACACCATATATACAAATAGCACTTACACCACCCTCCTGGGGGAACCTAACATCAGAAGTGAGCTCCTGCTTCAGGGGCTTGTGTCAAGCCAGCTCTTCTGTAATACCAATGTCCTATTGCTCTGACAGGACAACTCAAACCTGTATATGGTGATGGAATATGTGCCTGGTGGAGAGATGTTCTCACACCTCAGACGCACTGGAAGATTCAGGTATAAAACAATAGCTATAGGTTTTTTTGTGTTTTTGACTTGTTTTAATTGGATTTATTCATTGACCTTTTATTTTTATTTTTTTAAGTGAACACCATGCACGGTTTTATGCAGCTCAGATAGTACTCACCTTTGAGTACCTTCACTCCTTAGACCTCATCTACAGAGATCTGAAGCCTGAAAACCTGCTCATAGATCAGCATGGTTATATTCAGGTATGCAATTTATACATTTTAATATACCTAAATATTAAAAAGAAATTTGTACCACTACTAGTACACTAGAGTACACTACGTGTATTGTTCTTTGCCTTAGGTCACAGATTTTGGTTTTGCCAAGAGAGTAAAAGGCAGAACCTGGACATTGTGTGGAACTCCTGAGTATCTGGCTCCAGAAATTATCCTCAGCAAGGTGAGGATAAAGATACCTGATAGTGCACTGAGAACCAAGTGTTTATCTCAAACTGTAGCACCAGCCTTTAATGAAGTTGGGTCATTTGCGAGAGTCTGGTCCAAACTGTTTGACAAAATGCCCTATGATTTATTGACTTGTTACAGAACAAGACAAAAAAAAGTCTGTTGACAATAAGATACATTATCTTCATACCAAAGAAAAGTGCTTTATCTGGTATTCTAATTTAAATTATTTATTTACTGAGATTGAAATCTTGGAGTGTAACGTTTCTCTAACACATCTCACTTTACTGCTGCAGCTTTAGTGGACAACCAATAACAATCTTTGTGAACTAATCCAAGTTTGTTTTGATTTTCCCAGGGCTATAACAAAGCTGTGGACTGGTGGGCACTGGGGGTTCTCATCTATGAGATGGCTGCTGGATACCCCCCATTTTTTGCTGATCAGCCAATCCAAATCTATGAAAAGATTGTATCTGGAAAGGTAAGCTAGATGTCCATTGACAGATAATATTAATATTACAAATATATATATTCTACCCTTAATCCTTTTTATAAATGTTAAGATAAGTAATGTGATAATGATTGTAATCAGATTCCAGTATGGATCAACCTTTGTTTCCACAAAGTATTCACTATGTTAAACAAAGTAGCTTATTACTGTCTAATGATAATACAGGTTAATATTTCATTTTTATTCCTTCTAAGTCTCTTTCTGCTGTTAAATGTTTTAGGTACGCTTCCCTTCTCACTTTAGTTCAGATCTGAAGGATCTGTTAAGAAATCTACTTCAAGTAGACCTGACAAAGAGATTTGGCAACTTGAAGAATGGTGTCAACGATATAAAGAATCATAAGTGGTTCTCTACAACAGACTGGATTGCCATTTATGAAAGAAAGGTAGGCACTGTTTATGTGATGCAAACATTAATCTAATGTTTTATGTATTTGTAGAAAAAAATTTATAATGTAATGCCTTACTCAGTATTACAGAGCTTTGTTTTTTTTCTGTAGGATGCTGTTATTTGCATAATTGCATATATTTACGTGTGTGTGTGTGTGTGTGTGTGTGTGTGTGTGTGTGTGTGTGTGTGTGTGTGTGTGTGTGTGTGTGTGTGTGTGTGTTTTTAGATTGAGGCCCCTTTTCTGCCAAAGTGCAGAGGACCAGGAGACACAAGTAACTTTGATGACTATGAAGAAGAGGAGATTCGTGTGTCTCAAACAGAAAAGTGTGCAAAAGAATTTGCTGAATTCTAGTGAATGGGGACGAGTCCCATCAGGGCTCATGCAGTTAGGGATATTTGCACTCTCCTGTGGGTAAGGGTGGAATTGAGGCTATTACTTGTCTAAAACCCATGCCCAGTTCTTTAATTTCTCACAATTTTTTGTGCCATTAGCACTAAACTATACACAGACACATTATACAGACATCTCTTGAGCTGCAAAGCGAAAAAAAAAAAAAAAATACAAAACCCACTATATAATTTCTCTTGATTTCCTCTTGATTTCTTTTTTTTTCTGTTATTTTGCTTTAAAATCCCTACTTGCTGTTAGATTTTTGAGAAATAATAATATTTTTAAAATAATATGAAGACTAATGCCCATATTACGTGGCAGAAGAAGGGTTGATTGTGTTTGCTATTGCACATATTTTGCTCAAATAGAAGAGATTATGTTTTCTTTTCATATTTTGACAGCCATCTGTTACTCACCTAAACGTGTTTTAGGTTATTAACCACAAATCACTTTAAACATACTGGAACAAATCGGATCACCTTTAAAATCTGTATATGTGTGCATACAGAACCATGCTCATACAACATACAGTAAATTTAATCATAAAACACCAAAATTAAGATGGAAGTTTGAAATTCTGTTTGTGTTCAGTGATGCACACGAAAATGTGTCAAGGTTTCTGAGTTCCAACACTTGGGACTCTAGAAACAAATTAATATTTAGCAACCTGCGTATTATGAAGAAGAATCCAGTCACTGCTGTGCTATTTTTACTGTAGCATTTTATTCATATCTGGTCACAAGACAATTCCTTTTACCTCAGCCTAGGTCTGGCATTTATTCTATGGAATGAGATCATATATTTTCAGGTATTTTCAGGTATAACTTACACAAGAAAGAAAGTGGTTTGCTTATAGCATTCCACACAGATGGTCATCATTGGTACTCCAGAAATACCAAGTGCAGTGTTCAGTTGAAGCAGTGCTTGTCAAATGAACAGATATTTAACAAAGTCACACATTTCATCATCTTAGAGCTAGCAGTCCTTTGGAAAACAACTGCCATTAATCATATATTTTCCTATTTACCTTGTCTGCCTGTATGTCATGTCTGAACAGTAGTCGATGTTTTCTTGGCGTTTGTCATCATTGTTTTGAATTATTTTCAAAGCCTGCGACACTGCAGCACTAGATTTGGTTGAAGCAGTTTTCCAGGAGTGTCCTCGCATTATTTTTTTTCTTTGCATTATAAAAACAATGGGCATTTAACTGGTTTTGACTGATTTTGAAGGAAATCTGGTCATATGTCCAGTTTTGCAGACCCTTTTGATGTTTGATAAACCTTTTTGAAGGCATTATCCACATGTTTCCACATATGTAGGTTAAAAGAAATCACTCTTCATTTCTTTAAACATTATCTGGAAAGTTTTTGTAATGACCTAACTACTTCACATCAAACTGTGTTACTTCATGTCCAGTTGCTTCCATAGTATATTGTAAATCTTTGATTTGTCAAGACAAAGCTCTCTGTCCACCTTCCACATTTAGGTCAGAGCGAGTAGCCTTTACTGCAAGTGTTTTGGTTTATGTTTGACATGGTGCTCACGTTTTTTAGAGGAGAAAATGCAATTTAATCAAGTTGAACAATCACAGACAAGCAAATGTGAAAAGACGGAAATGACTGAATTAACTAATGGTACTGATGTAGCCTACTTATGGATAATGGATTTGACTGAACACGTTTTCTTATACTGAGCACAAATTGCGACTTTATTTGGTGTTTCTTTAGCATTTATTTAAATTGACTGAAGACTAATCAACTTGCATAGTTCTCAGTATATAAAAGCAGGCTCCAAATGTGTTTTATCACTGAAGTGTTATGATATATTGAGATATTACATTATTTATTAGTTGTTTTTTTAAAAAGCTAAATGTTTTAATGAAATAAACACACATACCGCATCAAATACAAACAAATGCATCCTCAGCTGCTTTTATTATTTTTTTCCCAGTTCAATAAATACAGGTAAATCAGTTGTATTTTACAATAATATCTTTGGTTTTAGCATGTTTTTCAAAACTGCTTGTGTGTAAATCAGATCTTTCCAGGATTTATGTCAGAAATGCACAGCTTTTCATTATATGTCCCATTGCAATTAATGTTTGTCATTATTTGATGTAAATGACAGCATTCAAGCTACTTTACAATCCCTAAATGAAGAGAATTGCTATTTAAGATCTTGTGACCTGAGTGAACATCCCCATGCTGGATTAATTATCAAAATTCTGTTTTATTTGGTTTGTGGGCATAGAAGGCTGACATGTTTTATTGACTATATTTATTTTTGTGTTTGCAAGGGAAGGTATTTGCTGTAGCAGATTTTATGTAACAAAGGATATGTCACTATAATAAATACTTTTTATGAAAACCCGTACATGCTTATGTAATCCTACCAAAAATAGGCCTATGTGGTACGTAATGATAGGCCTACTTGGTAATTGATGCCCGTTGTAGGCTAATCTTCAATGTTTTTACACTTGTAAATATTAGAACTTGAATTCTAAATGAGGCTAGACTTGTAACAGTTCACAAATATATTTATTTTACAGCGTTAAATAAAACGTTTCCTTTAAAACAATTGCTGATCTTCACATTAAATGGTGCTACAGGGGTCCACATTAGCCGTTATTTATTCCTATACATTAAATACTTGACAAAAAACTATGTGACTAGACTCAAATATTATTAGTTTGTGGTTTACTTAGACGATAATTTACAATTTCACCAGAAAGTACAATGGTTTCTTCTGTAGACTACAGCGTAGCCGGGAAAATTGCAGAAGTCTCATAAAAAAAGACTTCACTTCCCATGAATCTTCAGTGTCATGTTGGCGAAGGAAGCTAAACCGATAGAGAGCGGCTAGTTGTCTAGTTGATTAAACGTTTATTTTTTTTCATCAATTAAATAAAGCATTTAAATTGAGCGTGAGCTATCCATAAAAGACACGTTTTTGTTAAAGAATGTAGTCGTGTACCACTGACATCCCTCAGCTAAAAAACAGGAAACGACTTAAATAAGGTAAGTGTTAGCGTTAGATTTTGTTATAGCAAACCCAGCTAGCTAACTATCGCTGTTAGCTTTTTCCAAAATATAAGACCGACATTATAAACACTCGGTTTGTATTTGTACATTTATTTGTTAGTTTTTTATTAGTGAGTGTCCTACTTCAGGCCGTTTAATTTCAGCACTGTCTGTTACAATAAACTTATTTTTTGTATAATATATTTTTTTAGTCCATTTCTAATTTAATACTGCCGTTCATAACAACATCGTGTGTTTGCGATGCTCTTTTGTAGCTATGATTTTAATATAACTTAAGCTGTTATATCGCTATATTAAGTATATATTTAACTTGAATTGCTGTTATTCCAACTGACAGATACATCGAGAGAGTGACGCTGCGAGTCACAAAAATATGGTGATGTTAAAACAACCGTCCTATTGAACTTCTGATGAAAAGTTACTGCGAATTAAGGTGGTCTTTTGTTTTTTTTTTGTTTGTTTGAAAAGGTTTCTTGTACTTGTCTGGCCTGTTAAAGTAGGGGGAAGTATTGAAAGTGAAAATACAGATGCTATACTAGTATAGTACAAGTTAAGTGTTCAGAGATTAGCTAACTTTTTTGTTAATATCTGAAGCATAGCCTACTGTAGGCTATGCAAACATATATATTTTTGATATGGAGGTACAAAAACAGTGCTTTTTATGTTGGCTATGTCTGCCATAAGACAAATAGTCTGGAGTATAGAGATATTCCTCCCAACACAGAAGTTTGGCTTCAATAATAATTGTACAAAAATCTATCCTATTTTCTGCAGCCATCATGGAAGACAAAGCAAATGGTTCTGTTGACATCAAAAGGTATTTCTGTAGTTATGTATGAGAATAATTGAAACAAATTAGTCATATTTTGTTAACCAACATTGTTCTGTGTATTGTGACTGTACAGTCCTGTAGAGAATGGGCAGCTCCCTGACCCTGCCAACTGGGGCGTTGCTGATGTTGTCAATTACTTTAAAGCCACAGGTTTTGAGGAGCAAGCCACTGCTTTCCAAGATCAGGTCAGGGTTGTTTTCACTCCACACTGTCATACTGTGGAAAACAAAAAACATAATTTTTTTCTCTCTGACAGGAAATTGATGGCAAGTCTCTGCTTTTAATGACTCGTAATGATGTTTTGACGGGCCTGTCGATTAAGCTGGGACCTGCGCTTAAGATCTATGAGTACCATGTGAAACCACTGCAGACTCAACACCTGAAGAGTAATGCTTCATAGCACCAATAGATCGTCCAAAAATCCACCTCAGTGACAATCAAAATGTCAGGTGACCCCAGGTTAGCTGCCGCTTCACAAAGACTCTTTTAGTGGCACCTTAACAGAATATTTTTAACTGCTGTATGTTTTTATAAGGCTGGTCCCCAAAATGGGTTGCACATGGGGCCCACTCTGCTGTTTACCTTTTTCAGCAATTTTTTTTTTTTCTGCTGCTTGAAATTACGTATTTTAGTTTGTGTGTGTTATTTTAAAAAAAAAATTGGACAGTTTGTGAAGATATTCTGCAGGTATGATGTACGTTTGAGTATAAATGTGTGCGTGGGTAAAATGTGAATTAACCTATGTTTTTAAAACAAAGTATTTCTATATAAGGTGAAACCTCGTTGAAAACTGTGTTTGTTGTGTTGTACCTTAAATTTCTGATACATATGTTATCATTCTAATGCATCCCATTATTTCCCTAAAGATCAGTTAATGGTCTGAACTGCGCAGCTGAGTCCATGATTGTCCTTAGCATGTGAACTTTGTTTGCATAGATAAAGAGCCAATTTGATTACTTATGTTTAAGCATATGAACTTTGTCAAGGCTCCAGATATAAAATTATTTTTGTGTAAACATTATGTTCTACCTGTGGTGCTGTGAGCATTGTAACATAGACAGCTGTACTGAAGTGTATATGACAAATGTGTATGTGAAACATAACACTGGATTTGACCAAGAACTGCAATAAATGGTGCTGTTTTCTCACCAAAGATTACCTCAACATTTTGGCTTTATTTTTAATAAATTATATTAAGTTTGAGTCTGACTGAAATGACACATTCAGCAACATCTTTTTATTTTCACCAGTGACTCCATTATTTTTATATTCATATTACATCTCCAGTATTATTTTTACCATGCTTTTACAGTTTGGCTTGGTGTTTTCGGCGCACAGTCCCTGTGATGTTTCCAGAGGGGTTATCCAGGGGAAGCAGGACCTGTAAGGCCAAAGACCACAAACCAGTATTACTAGGTAATCTAGTTTATGACTAAACAATTTTATTAACAGAATGTACCTCATCTTTATTGCTGAGGCCCATCTTTGTCATGTCTATCGTGAAGTAATGCTGATTTGGCATGACAATTTCTATTTCTTCAATCTACAACATAAAAGTGAGTGTGTTGTGAATCCATAAAATCACTGCTATGATCTGAACATGATGTGTATGATGCACTAACCACTGGGACTCTATCCAAGACGATAACCTGAGCTTCATAAAGGGTCTTCTGCACAGAAGGTGAAAACTCTCCACGATCAAAGGGGCCAGCAAACTTGTCAATTATTGTGTCCCTAACACACTTCCTAAAAGGTCAATACCAAATCCAATTAATTACATAAAGATTAAAAGAATAATTATTACGGAAAACTTACCATGCATCGTCAAAGTCAGCATCCTGAACTTTATTGTAGCGCCACCTAGAATAGACTGAGGTGCAGAAACACCTATCCTTGGTGTCTTGCAATGTCGTGAAACGGTCCCTTAAGAACCCTTCAAAACCTGACTGGGTGGTTTTCAGTACCTTCATATCCTTGATTCCACTATGAAGGACTGGTACACCTGAAGAACCAAAGCATTTCGTACAAAAGATAAGGTTTTGCACATCCATAAAGTCAGGACAGCTATGTACAAGATTTACTAAGTATGAATGGAGTTCAAAGTTGAGCCTTTTAAATATATTTTGTTGGGTATATATAAACGGATATGTTTTAAGGCTAACAAATGTTCTACTGAAAAGAACCATTACCATTGAGATTTTGCTCAACATCACAAAACCGGCAAGCTTCAGGGCTTAAGATAAATGCATGAACATGGTGCACACCATTCTGAAAGAGAATATATCAATGTTTATGATGACGTCAAAAGGAATCATTTGATAGATTCTACCAGATATTGTTTTATTTAACTTAAAAGTTTTCAGGGTTACCTTCTCTAGCCTTCTCCATGGAGCCTCCTCCATGTAAACTTTGGCCCGCAGGACATGGTTGAAAGAGGTCAGGAAATGATTGCAGATATCCATGGAAAACTGTTCAATGCTTTTTACCTACATTTACCAAAAAAAATTGGAATTAATCAGGTCCTCTAAACACATAACAGAGCTTGTTTGAGCTGATGCATTAACATTTGTTTTTATTTTGTTGACTATAAAGATAATTTACTTACCCCCTTGATTTTGGCCAAGGCATGCACAGTGTTCTTGATGGTGTCAGTCGGGATGATGTCCGAGTTGTCCCCAGTTAGATAGTCTTTGCGAGATTTGAGTGTGATCTCCACATCTGCCTTCAGCTCAATTATGTCATGATGACTCCCTTGTCTCTTGACAAACATAAGCTTTACTATGTTCTTGCCATAACCCGTTCTCACGAACTCTACATTCTGCACACACAAACTAAAACATCAGTACCTAGAATTTAACATTCTTTCACAGTGTCCCAACATTAGTAAATGGGTGGTTGATCTTAAGGTCTCTGACCTCTGATCAACATACAATTTGCCTTGTTTTTTGAAGTTATTTTTATAATTACCTGATTGACGCCAGTTGCCATGGTTTTCTACGATCTGTACCTGAAATCTGAAACTCCAACGTGCAGTAAGTTTCTTTATGGGCGAACAAGGATTTTGTAGAGGGGGTGGTGCGTTCTCTGTACTGTTTGTTAGTTGAGTAATGCCATGTTAAACCTGTTTAACCTGCACAGTCTTTGTGTATTCACGTCTACATTTTGGGATCTGCAAGAACATTTCCTATTTTTAAATCTTTCACAAATGTTTTTTTTGTGGATAACTTTAGCTGTGTTAATGCAAATTACATTATTTGTTTAAATACATTTTTATAAATAAATAAATTATTTATATATTATATAAAAAAATTCAGGATTAAAAAAACATCTTAATAAAAAAAAATAATAACACCTGTGGAGGACATGTCCTCCACGTGTTACTGTGGGTTCTCTCCAGGTACTCTGGCTTCCTCTCACCGTCCAAAGACATGCATGTACAGGTTAATTGGCAACTCTAAAGTGTCCCTAGTGAATGAAAGTGAGCGTGAATGGTTGTCTATCACTGTCTATGTCTAAATGTCAGCCCTGCGACTAACTGGCCACTGTCCAGGGTGTACCCCGCCTCAGGCCCAAAGCTGCTGGGATAGGCTCCAGTCACCCGCGACCCCTAACGGGACAAAGCGGTAGAAAATGAATGAATAGAAAATGAATAACACCTGTCGTCCTTAGGCACTTTTCTGTGCCAATTTTTTGAATACTCTGCCATAGCTGAATAAATGTATATTTCTATAATTTTTTCATGGATTCATGATAGGGAGGGACTGAAATTTTAGTTTCAATTTTTTTCCACCAGATGGCACCATTTTCCCATATATAAGAGATAGAGTTAAAAATGGGCCAATGGCTCCATAGATAGGTGACTAAATGATCATATCTGTAGGGCAATATTAAGAACTAAAATGATTTGTGTGTGTGCGTGTGCGTGCATCCAATGCCGTCCTTATTTAGAAATGTATATTTCTGTTCCAAATCTGCGACTAACGGTCCAGGGTGTACCCCGCTTAAGGCCCAAAGCTGCTGGGATAGCCTCCAGTCACCTGTGACACTAATCCTAATAGGACTAAGTGGTAGAAAATGAATTAATAGAAAATGACCATAGGTAAGCGTGGGAACATAGATTGACCATTAATTAGATAGCTCTTGTAGCTCAACTCCTTCTTTACCACGACAGACCGGTACATCAACTGCATCACTGAAGAAGCTGACGTTTCTGCTTAAACAGCTGCCCCTGCAACCCGTGGGGGTTGGGGATAAGGAGTGGGGGTAAGTGGAAGATGGATGGAAAATTATTAACTTTTTGTGTTTTTTGTCTTATTTTGAAATCAAGTTCAAAACACAAAAACTGGCATTTAAGGGGTTAAATTTTAGAAATACAATAATTATTTGTTATGTATGGTGAGGACTGAAGCTAATAATAGTAACCATTAAAATAAAAGTTATAGATAGATAGATCATGTTTCTGTGGCGGTCTTTATTAGAGCGTTGTTTTGTGCGCTAGGGCCACAGGTGTAACACAAATCCTAGGGCTGTAGGAGGGTTAAAACTTAAGAAGATGATTAACAGTGTATTACAAACATAATTAGACTGATTAACTTTGCATTATTTGCTGAAGTTAAGGTTAAATTACCATCCATTTGGACTTCAGTTAAGTTCATGAAAATGAAATAATAGCAGTGCCAAAGGTTGTCAGGTAAGCATAGGTAATGCAGAGAGTAAAGATAACAATGAACCTAATTCAGGAGTAAATACATTTCTAGTATAGTAGTCACTAATTTAACAGCCACACATTTCACTGTTGCTCATTTTAACTTTTATGTTGATTAAACGCTGGTTCTCAATTTGTTACAGTCAGGTGACCGACATATCTCATGACTTCCTCTTGTGACAGATGTGCTGTATTTGCAAATTATTAGTCAAGCAAAGTTTTATATTTCAGTTTTGTTCTCCTCAGTGTGGCTGTGGGGCATGTCCAAGATGGCCATACATTTTAACTCCTGCTCCCAGATTATCATTGTGTTGTGGTGGTGCACAGTAGTATATAGTGCAGATATTTCTTGTAAAAATGAAGCTGGTGAACCTGTTGACTGGTAAGTTGACATAAATTATTATGAAATAATTAAAACTGGGGTAATCCGTGGCAGATAATGTATTCTTATTCTAATGTAGTAGTTATTTTCAGCATTACAATAATTATACACTTATTGTTGCCCACTTATTGATCCTTTGTTTCTGACAGGTTTATTATCTACAAGCTACCCAGGAATAAAATTGGTGAGGTGGGCACTGGGGTGGACTACATGTATCTGGACCCCAAAATGGGGAGCTGGCAGATGAGTAAATTCATGGTGAATACAACTCAGGAGCCATGGGGAGAACTCTAAGCCAGCTGTACACAGGACAGGCCTACAGGGTAAGATAAGATTGTGGCAGCATACAGTAGCTATAGCTGGACATTTGAACCTTTTAGTTCAATGTAACTTAGAGTTTCTTGAGGCATGCAATATAGATTTTACTCCCCAAGTTTTTTTTTTCTGTAAAAACGTTATTATAAGTATTGTTTTAGTCCAACAGCTCGGTTTATGCCATCTACAATGATGCACCACCCATCTTAAAGTACAGCCTAGAATATGGACACACAAAAGGTACCTACTGTCATTTGTATGGCTTTTGGATGCACAGATACTATAAAGTACATTGTACGTTTCTTATTTCATCTTTTTGCACAGTTATTCAAATGTATCTTTGGGTTTATTAATACTTTTATTATTAGTTGAGAGTTACCTCAGCTAAAGCTATGAAGCTGTTAAAAAGTACTAGTCGATTGGGGTTCAAGGCCAGGGGGAGTGTATGAGCAAAGACCATCTATCTGATAACAACTGTTGACACAGTGACTATTCAAAAATGAGTGCCAAACATTTGCATCTAAGCATGTAGGTTTGCATTTTATTTGATTTTTTATGTTTTGTTGTTTGCGTCAAACAGGTATGCTGCTCTTTGATCGCTCCCAAGGTTTCTGGTTGTCCCACACAATTCCCCATTTCCCCTCGTTTCCTGAAAGGGGCTACATTTACCCACAGTCTGGGAAAGTCAATGGCCAGACTACTCTGTGCGTCACCTACAAATATGAACAGTTCCTCCACATAGGTGAGTACATACAGGGGAAAACACATACTGCTGCTTTTGTCTACACATATCCCCCAAAAATACCTGACCTGGTAAAATATGTGACAGTCTTTTATAATAAAACATTCTAAACAATGTCTTGCTTGTTTTGTTGCATCTCTCCTTCCATAGTGAAGCAGCTGGTTTACATAAACCCACGTTTCTATAATTGCTCTGTACCTGCCGCCTTTTTGAATGACTTTTCAGTGTTGGCCCAGTTATGTGAGGACACTAAACTACCCATTGCCTCAAATAGAAAAATGGAACAGCTTTTTTCAGCCAGTGGGGAAAACTTTGTCAGCTTTGTCAAGTCTAGCTGCTATGTGGATGGTAAGCTATTCCTTGTGCAATTCATGCTACATCAAATTTTACCTGAGCTTAGGGTTTGACTGTCTGTAACTTCAAGACCCTAAAATAGGCCCCACACTCCAATGGTATAATCACGAGTCAAGAGGCTGAGTTGTAGTTTAACGCCAATTTATCACACCTAATCAAATAAAAAATATTGATAGTCACAATTTAAAGAAGTGAATGTAGGAGTAATGCTATACAAAAAATGCATAATTCGATGAATGAATGAAATACTATGCAAAAATATCTGAATGACGTATTAAGGAACTAAGTAAGACAATGATTAAACCGTTATTAGTAAATGATTAGACCAATTCTTTTGTCATTTACTTCAACTTTTTAGAGTTGAGGTTAGTGTAGTTGAACTAACCCCAGGCTGGTGTTTATTCAGATATCTACACAGGCTGGGTGGCGCAGCTGCTGGGTCTTGACCTGCTGGTTGAGACCTGGCAGAGACCACCACATGAACTGCCCTCCAACTGTTCCCTGCCCGAGCACACTTTGAACATCAGGAGGATCCGACTCCCCGGGTCAAAGTTGTTCCAGTCCTACCATGATCACTCAAAGTGGTGTGTGTCAAAAGCTTTCGAGAAGCAGGTGACCTGTTTGGGGGATTTAAACAGAGAGGAGGGCCAACTCTGGAGAGGCGGGGGGCTGATCTGCTCCAACAACCCTTTGATTTATAAAGCCTTCCGACAGTCGGTGGACTGGTACATTGGCTGTTAAATGACAGAAAGCAAAAATAAAATTCATTTGTTTTGAATTGTTTTGAATTACAAACTTGGCATGCAAGCATTTTTGTGAATGTCCTCTTCATTTAGGGCTGATTTATTTAATGAGATTAATGTTGAGATATTTATCCAACATTCTTATTCAGTCTGAGTAAGACGCCTGATAATGTTGGTTACCTCCTGGCTACTATACCTTTCTTTCTCAAAAGTACAGCTCAGGAAAGGTTAACTGTTTCAAATATTTATCTAAATAATATATTGATATGTGCTTTCTCTCGAGGTTGTAAATAAAAAATAATAACATTTATTTGTCTTTTTTTTTTTTTTAATTCAACATGCCATATATTTCATAATATATTTATAATCTTTCATTTATAAATAATCTCAGAAATATTTACTGAGTAGCCTATACTGTCACTTACCTGTTCTGTAGTACTTCATGATGATGTTCGATATGCATATAACAGTGTAAAGTCTTAAGCCTAACTATGCTTAAGGACATAAAAAGACAAGTTGTTTTGTGGGAAATGCTTCAGTGTCAAATGAACAAACCCAGGTTACATGCATCTCAGACATGCACAGAGTAATTTAGTCTCTGAAGTACTCAAGAAAAACAACAATAGCAAATCACCAACTGTCAATGGACACTACAGTAAACCGGTTTTGTAGGAAACTAACAAGTATACTTGCAGTTTCACTATACATGCAATTCAGGTACTTTTGAAAGGCATATGGGTGTTGCTTTCGTTATGTGTGAAATGATTAGACATTCTCAGTACATCTGACAGTAAAGACAGGCTGGAAATGGCTCAAACTGTGAGTACAAATATGCTTAAATCATTGATAACCTGTTAAATGATTATGTTAAGGGTCTAAGGCAGAGGTACAGTTTTTGGATGTATTACCTAAGGTTAGAAATTCTAAGGTCTTAACAGCAGTACTTAATTTGTGGTCTAAATCAGGACTTGGACCTATTTGATTGGATCAGGCACTTCTTTTTTTTCAGGAGAAGTTTCTTAAAATAAAAGTTAATGTGGCCTGTTTTAAAACATTTTAAACTCTGATTTATAACTCTGTAAAAACTGCCCAGTAGTTTGTTAAAATGGCATACTTCCCCTAATATGTTCTTTGTGTTCCCCCACCTCCGGCTTTACAAATCAAGCACTGCTTAAAAGTAATATATTTTATGTATTATGTATAATGATTTTTCAATAATGTTTACATTTTTTTAATTTTTAATTAGATATATTGTACTCAGTTATTTCTTCCTATTGTATATTTTCTGCACTTACTCTATAACTACATGATTTCAGAGAACAACGCTGAGATTTCTCCTGTGTGTTGCTGTGCTTTTTAAACTGTGTCAGATGTCAGATGTGACATGCAGAAATGACAAAGGACAAGAAGTGGATTGGTTGGTGAAGTTTAAAGTTACACTTAACAATTTGATAATGTTATCATTTAGATAATAACATACATTTTTATTATTAGGTATATTTTATACAAGCTCCCTAAAGCTACTGGTGATGGACTGACTTATCTGTATATGGATCAAACCACTAGGGAATGGAAGTCTAGCAGGGAGAAGATCAATAGTTCAAGTGGGACCATGGCAAACACTCTGAGACCACTCCTTGACTACTACAAGAAAAAGGTGTCAAATCAAATATCTGATTAATGTCACAATGTCAGGGCCAAACACTGACTCCTCTTGATTGGTTTTAGACTGCAGATTTTGGATATATTCTTTACAATGACCAGCCTCCAGAACCTTTTAAGCCTGCTTCACCGTCGTATGGCCACAGTAAAGGTGGGCAGATTTATATTTTCTAATCAATTCAATTCAAATTAATACATTTTATTGTTTGTATTCCACTGGTCTGCTAAAGGCATTGTGATGTTGAACAAAACAACTGGAGTGTGGCTCTCTCACAGTACACCAAGTTTTCCAACATATCAAAAAGAAGACTTTTGGCCAAGCAGTGGAAATATCAATGGTCAGACTTTTATCTGTGTGACTTATCGCTACGAGGAATTTAAAAGATAGGTAGGTGAAAAGATCACTTGTTTTGCAATCATTTTGCAGCAAAATGTGTGATGATATTTATTATTGACATAATTTCAGGTGTGCAGCTTAAATTCATCCATGTTTACCCTTATGACTTTGTCATGCCACTAACTTTTCACAATGAGCTGAAATGTGTTGCACATAAAACTTGCTACCCAAAGACCAAGCCCTGGTTTAGTGTCATAAACCTAACTTCACAGAAAGGACTTCAGTTTAAGAGTATTGCAAAATACTCACGTTTTAGGGATGGTAAGTTGCCTATTTATCTCAACACATCAGGTTTTGTTTGTATATGAGGGCTGAGGAATTTCTTCATTAACTGTGTTCTGTATTCTTTCTTTTGAAGACCTTTATTCCGGCCTTATTGTAAACTTTACAAGCCAGGAGTTATTCGCCAAGAGCTGGGGAAGCATGCGTCAACCCTTGCCATCAAACTGCAGCAAAACCATTCCACATTTTGTGTACAACATTAAAAAATAAACCCCAACAGGAGAAGGCCCTTCTGACACTGTAGATCATTCCAAGTGGTGTGTGACGCCTTCAGGTGACTTCACCTGTATCGCTGATATGAACAGGGAGGTTTCTCAGATGGGCAGAGGTGGAGGAGCAATATGCACTAATAACCCTAACGTCGGGTCTGCTTTCTATTTATCAATCTCAAAGTCCCAGGACTGTAACACGGTGTGACAGACAGTGAAATGACATGAGCAAAGAATGGGATTTACAGTTGATAGATAGGCTACTGTAGATGGATAGAATAATGTATGTGACAGTTCTCGGTCATCCAGGTCATCTTGGAGGAAAGGTTAAAGCAAAGGCATCTGGACTTAGTTTTCAAAGAAAGACGTTTTGTGTGAAGAAAGACATTTTTGTTCAAATGGAAAGCCCTCTTTGAACAGAGGAGTTGGCCTCAGATTTATGTTGCCCAGTATTTATAACAGTGTTCTGAACCTAAATCAAAACAGTTTCACTGACACTGTCCTTTCATGGTAATGACTATGAGACCAGAACAGCCTGGTCCAATCTGTTCTGTTCCCCCTAGAGATAAAGCTCAGCTCTCTTACCAGTTAAACTCTGAATTTAAAAAGTCTCTTGAAATTAAGAGACAAAACGTCTTCACCTTAAAAACCTAGTCCAGAAACTTTGGCTTTAACCTTTTCTTCAAGATGGAAAGGTGTTATAGGATACTTGTATTTTGTATGGAGGTAAAAAGTTAAAATATATAATAAATGATAAATGTAGTAAGTACATTACTATAATCTTACAAATAGGCTACAAGTGCGTTTTACACTGTTTTGTGATGTGCTTTTAATATTAAATAAAAAACAAGTTTATCCTCCCTACCACGTGGTGTCGCACATTTTACTAATCAACAAAATAAAAAATATGTCACTTCCTGTTTCCGGATGTGACTACGAGCAGACGGGTTCACACGTGAACGTTTTAGCCAAAACAATCCCTGCAGATACGACGATGGACATTACAGAGGTTCCTGTTGGTGAGGGAAATAAAGGCAAGAAAAAGAAGCATAAGATGTCGAAGAAGAAGAGAGTGAGTGTGGAACGACACGAGATGGAGAACGGCCTCGAGACGAAAGACGCTGTAAAGATGGAGATGGACGAAGCGGCCAGTGCTTTCCCCCCAGCTTTCAGTGTGTCCGAGATTAAGAACAAACAGCGCAGACACCTCATGTTCATGAAGGTGAAACAGGAGAAAAGAAAGGTAAACATCAGTAGAAAACAATGAATTTGTCAAGGGTTATGACTTGATCCCAAATGACGAAAAACCTTTATTCAGCTGAACTGGTACTTTGTCTTGTCATGTCAAATGCATCCAGATTTTATTTACTCCTTATTAAATACATTGTTACTTTGTCATTTGATTATATGGGGTATGTGCCTGTGTGTATGTTGGGGGTTATTTATTATAACTTGTTTCCTGATTCTCAATTTCAGCAAAAGTTGCAGCTGAAAAAAAAGAAGAAAAAAGAAAGAGAAGCTTTAGGTGACAAGGTAAGTCTTAGTGTGTTATTTTTGTTAATTAAATAACCTCTTAAAACATTAAGGGAACTTTTCTTCGAAATACTATATACTGTATGTAGTTTATTATATACACTGTGTTCTTGTTTAGGCACCACCAAAAGAGGTCCCTAAGACTATTGAAAACCAGAGGGTTTATGATGAAACTACAGTTGATCCAGACGATGAAGAGGTAAGACACGTATTAAAGACTGTTAAATGTTTCTAATCTTTTTTTTTCAACAATATTTCTGATTTAATTAATTTTGTTCTTTGTAGGTCAAATATGATGAAGAAACAGATGAATTTGCTGAATATTTCAAGGGACTGACAAACCCCAAAGTCCTTATCACAACATCAGACAGACCCAGAGGAGTAAGTAGAGTTTCTTAGAATAAAATACAGTACTGATACTGTTTAAATGTACAATTTACACTTTTGTTATCTGTTGCGTTTCCCGCAGAGAACAGTTAGGTTTTGTGAGCAGCTGGCCACAGTAATACCCAATGCCCATGTGTACTACAGAAGAGGTTTGGCTCTGAAGAGAATTATACCTCAGTGCGTTGCCAGGAACTTCACCTACCTCATGATCATCAACGAGGATCGCAAAGTGCCCAGTATCCTCTTAAAGTCTTGCTGTCTTTACTGTGGCTCACGTTGATGTTTGTAAGCCATACAATTTGTTGTCTTCCTTTACCCGAGCTTTTAAGATGGTATGGTGCTCTGTCATTTACCTGATGGCCCAACTGCACACTTCAAGGTCAGCAGTGTTCGACTACGAAAGGAGATGAGGGCAAGTACAATACCAAGCTAACTTTATTTATATTACATCTTTCAACATCCAGAGCTAAACCAAAGTGCTTTCTATCAGTGCAATAATAAAACTATAGGATAGGAGAGATGTGTTTCTGCCTTTGAGTGTTTGTCAATAGACAAGCAGCAGCTTTTTGAACAAGTTGGAGGCAACTGAGGACTGGCTTACTCCAACATAAAGTGCATTATAGTCATAAGGTCATAATGACTTGGTGATGGTTTATCTCTAGCCAAAATACAGAGCAGAAAAAAGCTTGCTTTTACAGCTAAATCAATCTGTTTCATTTCAAAGTTGTTAAACTTTACTCCCAAATTTGTGACTGCTGGTTTGCAATAGGGGACAAGAGCACCAAGATCATCAGTGAGAAGCTTAGAGCCAAACAGAGCCCAGGCTTTTTTTGCTTTCATTTAAATGCAGAACATTTTGTGAAAGGCACTGTTTAATGTCTTCTAAGCAGTTATGAATGGTGGTTGTTTTGAAATTACCAGCAAGTAAACCTGTGTATCATCTGCATAGAAATGAAAGTGCTCATTATGTTTGGTGATAACTGAGCCTAGTGGCAACATGTATAAAGAAAACGGTACTAGACCAAGAATAACCCTGTGGCACACCGGAGGTCATTAATCATAATAGAAATAGAAGTTCAGTCAAATAAGACTTGAACCACTGAAGAACAGTACCACAATGACTAACCAGTTGAGCCAGATTTGTTTATTCCAGTTTGTGACATGATTTTAAAAAGACAAATACAATATGCAGTTATACATGGTACAATGCACAGTAAAATGTATTTTTGTACCTGCAGCCAATAGAAAAAAGTAAATATCACATGGCACATAGATTATAGAAATATCTTTACTATAAATGAAAGTCTAATCATTGTATAATAAACTCATAGTTTAATATTTTTTAAGCGAATCAGCCATTTGATCAAAACATGTCTCATTTTTACAGAGACGTGGCAAGGATCCAACAGAACACTGTCCAGAGGTGATCTTAAACAACTTCTCCACTCGTCTGGGTCACTCCATTGGACGGATATTTGCTGCTCTTTTTCCACAGGATCCTCAGTTTGTGGGTCGACAAGTTGCTACTTTCCACAATCAAAGAGACTTCATCTTTTTCAGATTCCACAGGTGATCTTTCAAAGCCACTAATAGGTCCCATGTGTTAAAGTTGTTACTGATAACTCTTATTACAACAAACTCTACTATCTACTTTTAATGTTTTGAAGGTATATCTTTAAGAATGAGAAGAAAGTTGGGATTCAGGAGCTGGGACCTCGCTTTACACTTAAACTTCGCTCTTTACAGAAAGGCACATTTGATTCAAAGTTTGGGGAGTATGAGTGGGTTCTGAAGGTGAGTTGTTCCATTTTGTTTCCTATTACATTAAAGCAAGAGTGAATACATGTTTTTATAATGTTCCAGATTTGTTTGTTTTTTTGGCTGCAAGATTAACTAAAAGTTTTATTTATTTTTTTCAGCGCCATGAGATGGATGCCTGCAGAAGAAAATTCCAACTTTAACATTAGAACAGTCGTTATTTTTGTGGTCTTACACTAACATCTATAATTGAAACCAAACGTTTTAAACATTCAGCTTCTAGTGCTGTCAAGATAATGAGTTGGAGGTAAAGGACTCTTCAGCCTGCAATTAGTGGTTCAGAAGGGACATTAAGTTGCACTCACACACAGAAATCTCAGTGACAGAAAATTCATGTAGTTGTCATACTTGTACCTTGAGCTTTCATATTGACAGTTTATTAATAGACAACATATTTGTACCCTACTCTTTATAAATGGAGCTTTTTGATAGCACTGCAACACTTTCAATGTGAATTGATGTGCTTCAGCAACACGCAGCATGAAATACACTTTAACATGTCAAGTCATTTCAGCCTAAAAAGATTTAGACAGTGGTCAGCATAATTACATCACTTTGTTGCAAAGATAATAGCCATTTTAAAAAAGGAACTAGTTTTATTGAAACGTACAATTCAAAAGGCACCTGTGTTGGGTTAGATACATGTACAAGTAGGAAAGACATTGGGCACAAAGACCTCTGGAAAAGTTAACAAGTAAAAAACATTTGTTTGCTTCTTGTCCACAAATTCATTAATACTCCTGAGACAATTCCAGTCCATGATGCAGTGGAGCCTGAGCTGGCAAGGCACTGCAGTGTTCAAAACCTGCATAAGTGGCAAAAAAGGAGTGAGTGTAATTAGTGCTTTAAAAGTGTCTGATATGATTTTGACGGTAAAGAATATCAAAAATACAATTTTACAAAGGCATATACAGGGCAAAAATTAAGTTGTGATTTTGTATTCAAAGAACTATAATTTCTGAGGATTTGTTTCATAATGTCAGTTTATCATAAATCATCCCACCGAACTTCCCAGTCACATTATTTCCTTTTCAGTTTTATTTCCACATTTAATGTAGGCTAAAAAAAAATGTTTCATTTGTCACTCTAAAGCCTACACGTTTAACAGTGTAGAAAATGTTGTGACAACTCCTATGTAATTTACTGTGGTACACCTTTTGGTCCAGATCACTGTTGAGGAAATACTGGATTGGCCCGATAAATTGTGCTGATATTTTGCAGTAGATTGGGATCATGAAAACGCTGTGCTACTCACAGAGGCAGGTGGGTTCGTTGGTGCTATAGGAATGAGCAGACTTTCTGCGGTCTGAACGGGTTGGTGCTGGAGGACATGCCGGTGAGGAGTGGGTCTTGCTGGGCGTTCTGAAGGCAGAACTGCTGCAAGTCCGCTGCGGCCTGGGACACCTGTAGAGAACAGGAACATCTGTTAGTTTTTATCCTTGAAAGTCTCAGAAAAGCAAGTTAAACGAAACCAGCACAAACCCATCGAAAAACATTTTCTACAATTACACATACAAGAACTACAAACGCCTGGCTAACAATACACGCCCTATAAACACGTCTAAGCCACTGAAAACCTAACTTACCTTAACTCTGTTGATTCCTGCTTCAAGGCGTAACTGCTGGACTACTTTCTTCATTGCTACGATGTTGGATGAACCAGACATTTTCGAAATATTTAAAGAATCTTGTGGCTTTTTTTAAGATTAATGAAACTTTTAAGGCGTGTGTGTTGGCAGCTAATGCTAACAACTTGTTCCTCAACGCCCAGTTTCCGGTTTTCTTAAAAAGAGCGTCCCCTAGCGCTGCCTTCAGGAACCGACAGCGAAAAACGGAGTCGTACGTAAATAAAAAACAAACTACAGTTTGAGTGTAATGTACCAAATAAATATAGTGGGGTAAGTTGTGTGGCACTTTCTGCTTTGTTAATCTGATACTGTCGTGATTATTTTTACACTGTTTAATCAAAAGTGGCATCATCCGTCTGTTAGAATAGCCTTGTACAAAACTCTGAAATAATTTAAATAAGACTAAAACATAATAAAATACAAATATAAATTATTTAATTGTCTGTATTTTTTCAGTAGCCTAATTAGATTGCATTTTGTTGATAACGAAGCGTTACTTTTAAAATTTCATAAAAAGGTAGTCAGTACTGTTTTTTGTTTTACATTACATTCATGATGCCAATATAAACGTTATATATTAGACTAGTTAAGTTTTTTTCAAGCCATTTTGAAATCTGATTTATAACTCAAAGTTGCCCATTAGTTTGTTAAAAAAGGCATTATTTAGAATAGAAAAGTCTCTAACAGCGTGCTACTTTACCTTTTTTCCTTCTCGATGCTGGGGGAATACTTCCCCAAAAGCCTCAGTGTCCTTCTGGTGACCACACATGGGATCTTTTTACAGTAGTTATCATCATCAGCACCAGAGCAACCACTGCTGGCGCCTTCATAAAAGAAATTCCACTGGGCTGAGTGGGCTACATTAAACTGTCCACGCCTCCACCTCCACGAGAGGTTCCTCCTGCAAATACAAATTTGTTTCAGTGTCATTCTAACCTGGGTCTGAAATGGAGCTGTCCTGTGAGACACCAAGACATCCCGAGGAGAAAAGACCTGTCAGCTGCAAGGTACTATAAGTTAAGGCAACATTTAGAAATAGAATTGTTTAACGTATTACAGACTCCATGCTATCTGTGTTCTTGTTGAGCCTAGTTTGTGGAGCTCCATGTGCTGTATGTTCCCAATGACCAGTGGAATGTGAAGCTTAATAAAGTTCCAGTAGAAGCCATAGAGAGCTTTGTATCAGCTGGTTTCATCAGGTAGGTTAAAGCCACTAGTATGAAAATTAAAAGAAAATTAATGTTTAGTCTAAAATAAATCTTATTTTTTTTCTGCTGTGTCGCATGTAAGAGTCCTAATGTTTAGATTTATACTGAAATAATTGTTTTCTTTGGTCACATTAGAGTTTATCCTGATATTACTCTGAAATCTTTGAGGAGCAAGCTGGGCACTCTTCTCGGCACAGAGGGGAGTATAGACAAGTTCTACTTTCTGAAATGTGTGGGCCACAGTTTAGCGCTGGTGAGTGGAGTCAGCGGTTTATTGCTGTTTTCTATTGCTGCTTGTGTTTCACCAGGCAGATAGTAAAAAGGAAACAATGCTGACAGTTTGATTAACAAGTCCACTATTCAAGCAGACTGCACTAAAGGGTGTAAAGCATGCTTAGTTTGAGAGGAGGTGGAGCACTGTTTTTTGTTTTTTACTGCCACGTCTTTTCTCATCAACAAATGTCTGTGTTTTTTTTTACAGGTCAAAACCAAACAAGAAAGGGTTGTAAAAGTGAAAACATTTGCCCCTCCATATGTATGTAGATTCTTTCCTAATGGCTAGCAACTTGCTCTCATTTTTAAAGGAGTTTTCAAGTTTTTCAAGGCATCAATGATTCTTAGTTTTCTTCTGTCATGCTTTTAGGCCCCACAGCCAGAGCTTTACTTGCTCCGTGTAGTGAGTGACAGCAGCGTCCGCTCACAGTCACTCACACCTGACACCAGTAGCAGCTCATCCGACCAAAACTCCTATAAACCTCTCAAGACAAACAGCCAGCCAACAAGGACAAAAGAGCCTGTTAAATTCCCCCTCATCACCCAGTGCTCCCACCAATTGCCCCCAACACCCAGTCTGGAGGAAGAGGAAGACAATGAGGAGGAGGAAGAGGAGCAGAGTTACAACTCTTCAGAGGCAGAACAAGAGGAAGGCTGCACCAGCAAACTTAAAAGGGTAGAGCAGGAGAGTTGCCCAAGAAAGTCACAGGCTTCTTCTGTCGGTAATGGTAAATTTAAAACAAATTGAAGTTATAAGGAAATATGAAAATTGTTTGAGAAGCTGTTATTTAGTGACACACCTCCAGTTTTACAGCAGCATGAGGTAGATTCAACTCAGATGACAGTGTTGCAAAAAGCTGGCAAAAAGACAATGCAGTGCAACATAGGAAGCCAAGCAGCCAGAGATTCGGGAATAGCTGAGTCCATAGAGGACAGAAATTCTGGCTTCTCACTTTCAGATCGGTATTTTTCTCTTCTGTGGAAAAAAAATAGACTTATTTTGGCGCCTGTACCTGTCTCACAATGTCTACTTGCAGGCATGGAAAATCTAACGAGTCAAATGCAGTATTCAAAGGAACTAAACAAAAGATTGAGGTACTTTGGCACTATATGTCTTTATAGTAAACAGAGTGACACATTCAGAGGACCTGTCTAGTAAAGTTGACTAAAATAAACTATCCACTTGCTTGTTTAAAGGTAAGAGACAGTCCAGCAATGATGTCTCAGTCTCTGCAGTGCACTTCTCCACTCGCAGCTCAAAATGAGTCTGTGACTACAAATAAAGCTGTTGCCTCTCCATCCTTTAGGACAAACAGTAAGCTCTCATTTTAGTTATATTCTCAAGATTAATTCACGATTTTCCCCTAAATTGAAAGAAAATTTATCTCAAAGGACAAGAACTAATTGAAGAAATCAAGTCAGTGCGGGAGGAAAGAAAAGAGCTGGAATGGATGAGACAAGAATTGCTCAGAAAAGGTAAAGATTTGTTGGCCCAAAACCGACACCGCAGAACCAAGGTGGGTACAAAACATTTCATTTAATTAATATACATACATTTAACTGAATAAAATCAATATTGCTGTTTATTTCTTGTAACCTAAAGCACGAGACAGCTGGAAAAAGAAATATTTTGAAACCAAAAAAGCCACCGCCCCACTGGAAGACAATCTGAGAAATCTACGACAAGAGCTGGAAACATTTTACAATAAACTAGTGCATCAGCTCCACGTCAGGGAGAACAGAAGCAAGCCTAAAAGACAGGGGAGGTCCTCTGTGAAGGTAAAAACTGTCTGTGTTCAAAACAAATATTCAACCAATCCATTGACATGCATGTACAGTGGCAAGAAAAAGTATGTGAACCTTTGGGAATTTCATGGTTTTCTAAATAAATTTGTCCTAAAATGTGAGCTTATCTTTATCTAAGTCAAGGCTATTGACAAACATAATGTGTCTAAAATAATGAAAAAAAAAATTCTGATCTTTCATGTTTTTATTGAACACACTCAACATTGAACACACTCAACATATAAAATGGCAGGAGAAAAAGTAAGTAAACCCTTAGAATTAATAACTAGCAGCAAAAACCTCCACCAGGCGCTTCCTGTAGCTGTAGCTCAGACCTGCACATCATTGAGGAGGAATTTAAGCCAATTCTTCCTGTCATATTCTTTGGACGTCTCATGTGTATGGCCCTCTTCAAGGCAATCCATAGCATCTCTATTGGGTTGAGGTCTTGGCTCTGACTTGGCCACTCCAAAAGGCAGATTTTGTTTTTCTGAAGCCATTCTGTTGTGGACTTTAGTGTTTTGGGTCATTGTCCTGTGATGTTCTTTTTAGTAAGCAGTGGCTTCCTTTGTGGTGTCCTGCCGTGGATACCCGCTTGTTCAGTGTTTTACGTACTGCAGACTCATGAACAGAGATGTTGGCAAGTTCCAATGATGCCTTCAAATCTTTGGCTGTGATTCGGGGCTGTTTCTTTACCTTGATGAGTCTTTGTTGTGCTCTCGGTGTCATTTTGACTGGGCACTTACTTCTTGGTAGAGTAGCAACAGTCCCAAAGTTGATTTTCTAAATTCTTTGAGATAACTTTGTTACACTTTCCAGCTTTATGTAAAGCAACAATTCTTGATCGTAGCTCATCTGAAAGCTCTTTTTGGAGAGGCATGGCTCACATAAGCGTGTTCTTCTTGTGCAGAGCAAACTCCAAAAGCTTGAGGGGATTTTATCAAATAATAAAAAACCCAATACGCTAAGATAATACCTCCAAACGTATTATCTTAACAGGACTCCAAGTGACTCCAATTAGCTTTTTTGATGTCATTAACGCAAGGGTTCACATACTTTTTACACAAGCACTGAGTTTTTTTTAGTGGTTCTCAATTAGGACATGAAAGGTCAGAATAAAGTTATTATACATTTTAAAACATTCAGAAAACCATGAAATTCTAAAAGGTTCACATACTTTTTCTTGCCACTGTATTTCAGAATGAGCTCATAATACAAATAATGACTGAAAGCTATGAGATTGATGATCTGAAGAGGAAGGTAGAGGATGCCAAGATGAAGCTGCTAACAGAAATAAAGGTAATTTTTTTGTTAATAATTTACTTAAACAGTTACTTGCATTTATTTGCTAATTTTATTTTTTTTTATAAATAACTATCAAGTTGAGGAAACAAGCTGCCACAGAGTTGAGAGCCCTAAAAGCTGAACTGGCCCAAAAGAAGAGTCAGTCATCTCATCGACAGTCTGTGTCTCATTTGGGCTTTGGAAAAACCACACAGGACAGAGCACATATTCAGAGCACCTCCATCTGACTCTGCATATTTGTATTCTTCAGTTATCTACTGACTTTTGCATAAGTGACTGTGTGAATAAAAACATGTTACAACACAATTCAGCAAAGCAAGATTGTTTTTAATTTGAAAAACATTCAAGTGATTAAAGTGCAAAGATTTCAGTAACCTGGAAGTTTTTTTTTTTATCATTGTAGTAGTCTGACAGTGGAATGTCTGAAACTAATTTAATCTTTATATAAGCCAAAATAAAATCAGAGGTTCCAGTCAGAGCATGCAGGTCTCTGTTAGAGCGACAAAAGGATATTGTAGAGTTAGCAGCAAATAAAAGTGGGCTCTTGGATAGGCTGTATGTGTATCCCAGCTAGCATCCTAAAAGGGCATTCCACATCAAAGCGGTCTGCTGCTGAGCAACCGGCTCATCGCTGTAGTCCAAGATGTTGCCGTTCCACATGCCAATGCCCCTCAAACCTTTAGACATCACGGCTTTGGCTTTTGGACAAAGACTCTCTGGATCGTCATACCAAACTTGATGAATCTGTCCTTTTACATCCTAAAATGAGAATTGTAGAAAACAATAAAAGCCATTTTGTTGTGTGAAAAGCTATAAAATACATATTTTATTGCTCTGGTAGAAGGTCATTTGAGATATGGTTCATTGAAATTAGGATGCTTGCAAATTAGTCAGAAGAGAAGGATAGTGTAGATTCTGTAAGATTTTGTAAGTAAAGAAGTACAAATTCACTTATTTACAGAATCTATTGCACTTCTTCACCCCAGGAGACAACCAAATTATTTTTTTGTGCAGTTTGTTGTTCCTACTTAGGTGTTAATGTTGTTCTTTTGGATACGAGGGATCTCCTCAGAGTGGGTAGGTACCCGGCAGCATTGTTATATCGAACCCTACTCCAGCACATCAGAACATTAGCTTTCGAGAATGTGCCAAATACAGTGACTTGTTGCAGTGACCCCTGCTAACATCCACAGGGACATTTAAATAGAACTAATATTTTTTATGGTGGAATCAACCAAACTCCAGACAATTTTTAGATGGAAGTGTCTGCAACAATGTGAAAAACATACAAAAGTTAAAATAAAATAAATAAACACCTGGTAATTAAAATATGGGGCCTTCTGCTTGCTGTCCCAGAGCCTGCCAGTCAATGAAGCATTAACCTGCTTCATGATCCATTTGTACGGCTTCTGTCTCCCGGCTGCATCACTGCAAGGGGCTCCACGGAAAGAAACTTTCTCTATAGAGCAGATCCCCTCCTGGTGAAAGCAAAGATATCACTTTTTAATTCAAACTAAATTTCTTAATATACACAATAGCTCAAATCAACAACAAACAATATTATAACATTAATATAAAGGGATGGTATCTGACGTTTCTGTTGAAAAATTATTCAGAATCTAGTTGCAGTGTTGAGGCTATAGTTAAAGTCTCAACATCATTCACAGAGTTTTGTAGAGCCAGTAAGAATCTTTACCAAGCAGCTCTGAAAATGTTTGGTTTGTTTGGGTCTACATATCTTTGTGAGTCAGCCTTTTCTGACAGGAATGCAGACTGACAGATGAACATTTAAATGACTCCATGACATAACTTAAGGGGCAACATTCCACAAGAGATGTCTTGTTGACTCCATGCAGTGTCATCTGACTAAATACACAAGTATCTGAGCATTTGTAATTCCATTGTGTAGTTTTGACAGCATTTATGTTTTTATTTTATAGTGTAAAGATAAACAGGAAAGAAATGCATCATCATAAACAAACTTGAGAATAGCTATGAGCTATGAGAATAAACGTTACAAACACACGTAAAAGTAGCTCTCTAAAAAACAAAGATTGGCGACCCCTGCTACTAAACATGGATTGAATCAATACATTAAACTATTAGTAAAAAAGGAATAACATTTCAAAAAAATCGACCACTTTCACATGATATATCTTGGCTTAAATAGTTCATGAAACTCCAAAAAGCACTGAATCACATCTATTCATAAATGTTTTGGACAGTGTATTACCTGCGACAGGTTAAGACATGTGTAGTCATATCCATACCATGGTACTCCCATAACAAGCTTCTTAGGATCTATCTGTAGCTTTAAATACTGGTCATAACCTTTAAATAAAGGTAAAAGGTTAGTAAGTTTAGCCAACCAGTGAATCAACAATTTTAATATTGCTTTAATTTTAACACATGCCATTGAGTGTCTGTTCAAGTGGGGCATTTGCCATTGCAATACAATCCCCCAGTATCTGGCTCTGCTCATCGTAAGACATGACAAAGAGGAGGTCGCTAAATTTGGCGATATTGACATAATCATAACAGCGCTTGTCAACACAGTTTGGTGACCAAGCAACATCAAAAGACACCTACAAACCAAGAACAAATAGAACATGTCTGGATTTGTAACATAAGATTAACATAAAATGGCAGATGCAGTATTTCTAACCTGAGAGCCTGGGATCTCTCTGTGGAACGCCTCAGAGGTCTCTTTGACCAGGTCTGTCAAAGCCCTGTACTCAGGTGAACCTGACTCCACAGCTTGTTCAATGTCTAAGTTTATTCCATCCATAAACTGACTCTTAGCCAAGTTGACTTTCTCCTTTATCCAGGCCGTTCTGTTTTTTTGGTCCACAATGTCAGTAAGTGGAACGTCACCTTTAACAAAAAAACAACAAGATTAGTGACATGGTCCAAGGCTAAAAAACTAAAACAACTGTGATTCAGTACACAGATTAATTTACCTTTAAGGACCACTCGTGCTCCAACAGAATGAGCATGGCACATAAGTTCAGCATCATATTTCCCAAATGTTGCCACAGTTGTCACCATGCTCCAATTGTAGAACTTCCATGTTTTACCGCCCACATCAAACACATATACCTGACACACACACAAAACTTCAAATTATTATTTTTCCAATGAGAGATAATTAATGACCAATCACGTCTCACAAGAATAGACACGTTAATAGAAATAAACGTTTATGATTTGTTTGAATCTGTCTGCCTATGTGCTTTTAAGAGAACAGACCTGTACTTTTACTGTACAGCCTATGTTTATCATCAATACGAAAGTGAAATCAGTATATAGCCTATAACGTTACTTACAGGTGTGCTCCTAATGATTTGCTGGTATATTCTGACATATCCTAGCACTTTATTATTGATCTTAAATCATGTAGGCTACACATCAGCTGCATAGACGGGAGATTAAAGCTAGCTTGTTGCTGAGGTTTACTCTACCTCGAAGTCCCTCTCGTGGTGTATCGGCCGACACAGCTCCGGTCTCGCACACGGACAGTTGTTAGCGGCACCACAGAGCGACAACATCGGCAATAAAAGCCAGACAAACCTAAACATAAACATGTCTTTTGTGGACTGAAGAACTTCAAAAGAAATAATGTCGAGCTGCTCCCAGATTTTTATCAGGGCGTAGGTGGTGCGCTGTGAAGCAGAAGTGAAAAGTTTACTGGCGTTAATTTATCTACGGAGGGTCAAATGGGACAAACCTTTTAAAATTAGCGCTAACGTTTTTATTATGATATTTAGGATATGAACGCTGTCCAGAAGGATGGTCGGTCGGTCCGTGTATCATTCGACCATTCAATTATTCAATTTAATCTGGCAAACCAAAAACGAGTCAATATTTTGTTTTTCTGTTTTGCTGTATGAACCAAATATGAAAAAGTGACGTTTGTTTCATCGCTTTCAGCTCGAAACGGAAAATATAATAAACAAGGAAACCAAAACGAAATAATAGATAAAATTAACGTTGTCTCAATTTTTCTTTATTTGTTGTAGTAGGTCTAACTATTTCCCACGGTGCCGTCCTGCTTGCTTTGCGCATGTGCAGTGGATAGTTTCAAAGGAGTAGTCTCCGAATGCTGATCTCAGAGCTTCCACGCTGGACACCCATTTCTCGCATCTTTACTGAGATCTCATGATATGGCATTCCATTAATAATCATGGCCTCAATAAAAGACATGTATGGTTCGAGTGCCATTTTGAACTGGAAAATTTGATCAACTGGGACCGGACCCTCCGCTTTTGGCACGGTGCGACACCGCGGTGAAGTTAGATTGACGTTGGACGTTGGATATTCGGCTCCGCACTTTCACCGGGAGGCTTAGTTGTCTGTGTCCGACTAGTGGGTCATTATTTCGGGGAACTCACTCTCGAAGCACCGCCCTTAGCACGGAGCAATGAGACTTAGGGACCGTCAATAAATGACGATCACTGGAACGAAGTAAATAAATAAATTCAATAGCTTCAAGATAAACAAAATTATTTTCACTACTTTAAAATAATAGATCTAATCTAGTGGCACCATGCACACTTCTTTTTTTCACTTTTATGTTTTTTTGGATTTTATATGAAATTTATATATACAAATATGGATTTTTTTTCAATATCTTTCAGGTCATGTGACCTAGTTTCTTCAATCCACTTCATATTCATAGTACTAGCCTAGTATTATCATGCACACCACTTATTTTCCAATTTTCTCTTTTTTTGAATTTTATATTAATTTTTTTGTACAAAATCAAGGATTTTTTTCAATAGCTTTCAGGTCATGTGACCTAGTTTCTTCAATCCACCTTATATTCATAATACTAGCCTAGTAGTGCCATGCACACCTCTTTTTTTCCACTTTTGTCTATTTTATGAATTTTTGATATAAAAACTCTTTATTTTGTTTTTCAATGGCTTCCTTGGCACTCACCTCAAATAACTTGATTACTTTAATATTAGTCTGGCATAATTATTTCAATATGCCATCTTACAAAAATGAAATACAATATGTAAACTGTGTAAATACATATCCAGGGAATACCTACAGGGGCAAAAAAAGCAAGATGGTAATATAGACTGGATGGACATGAAGTGGAAAGGAGGAGTAATAATTCCTTTTCAACAGGATCAAAACAGCTGCGGGGTCATAGTTGTAAAGGTTGTGTCCTCTAATATTTGATAATATTGTGACAAAACACCTTTAATTAAAGATATTTTTGTTTAGATGGCCAGAGCAATAATGGAGAACTTTCCATTGAACTCCCAAATCCTGTTTAACAAAAAAAAAGTTGCATGGCAAGAGAGCGCTAGAAATGGCTCTTAAAATCCTTCAAGGATCAGGTAAGCAGACTTTATGTACGTGTGGTTCTAAAGCCAAATAAAATAAAGCAAAATTAGTTTTTACAATTACAGTTTTACAATTTTCTTACACTTTTTACACAAATAATGACTTCCAACCAGTCCCACTTTTCTTTGAACTTTTGCTGTGACTTGGCATTGTGGCACAATGGCAACAATTCAATTTTTGTTTTATTCTACACCTCTGGGAAAGCTAACCAGTTTGTTTATATCTAATCTAGCCTCTGACAATTGATGACCCTCAAAGGAGTTACGCTACCAGTATATTTTCCTCTTGATCAAAAGAAATACCTTAATACAAAACTAAATGCTACTTTGTGTGCATCAAACAGACCATAGAAATCTGCAGGTGCAAGTGGGAACAAGAATAACACTGACTGGGTAAGATAGAAAGACTGATAAAGTGATTAAATTTCCAGATTTACAGTGTTTCTTTATCATACAACAGATGGAGTGTGACAACTGTGACAGATGGTTCCATGTAGAGTGTATTGGGATGGATGATGAAGAAGAGACAATGAAAAATGAATGGAATTGTGCTTTGTGCAAATGAATGTTTACTTTATATGTACATAGCTATTAGTAGTAGTAGTAGTAGTTAAATTACACTTTCGTGTTTATTTCATCAATGGATATAGCTAAGCAAGAAGAAATCTATGAAAACTGCTAAAAGACTTATCTTGTAAATACTGTGTTGGTTATATAAAAGGTTATATAAAAAAGTGTAAATAGTAAAACCCCTCAAATGTGTGTGTGTAATTCTAATACAGTGGCATCTGATGCCTTTGGAATTTCTCACATTTCTGCATAAAATCACCATCAAATGTGATCTGATCTTTGTCAAAATGACACAAATGAAAAAACAGTGTCTGGTTTAACTAAAACCACCCAAACAATTATAGGTTTTCATATTTTTTATGAGGATAACATGCAAACAATGACAGAAGGGGGAGGAATAAGTAACTGAATCATCACATTTAATATCTGGTTGCCCCCCCTTTGGCATCAATAACTTCAACCAGACGTTTCCTGTAGTTGCAGATCAGCCTGGCGCATCGATCAGGATCAATCTTGGACCATTGCTCTTTACAAAACTGCTGCAGTTCAGTCAGATTCATGGGATGTCTGGCATGAATTACTGTCTTGAGGTCATGCCACAGCATCTCAATGGGGTCAGGACTTTGACTTGGCCACCCCAGAACGTGTATTTTGTTCTTCTGAAACCATTCTGAAGTTGATTACTTCTGTGTTTTGGGTCATTGTCTTGTTGCAGCATCCATCCTCTTTTTTAGCTTCAACTGTCTGACAGACAGCCTTCAGCTTTTCCTGCAAAACATCCTGATAAACTTTTTAATAAATTTTTCCATTAATGATTGCAAGTTGTCCAGGCCCTGAGGCTAAACAGCCCCAAACCATGATGCTCCCTCCACCTGCTTCACGGTGGGGATAAGGTGTTCCATTTTTCCTCCAATAATGATGTTGTGTGTTCCTCCCAAACAGTTCAACATTTGTTTCATCAGTCCACTAAATATTTTGCCAGAAGTTCTGTGGACTGTCCAAGTTCCTTTTTGCGAACATTAAACCTGCAGCAATGTTTTTTTAGACAGCAGTGGCTTCCTCCGTGGAGTCCTCCCATGAACACCATTCTTGGCCAGTGTTTTACATATAGTCGATGTAAGCACAGAGATATTGGACTGTGCCAGTGATTTCTGTAAGTATGAGTATTCTGCGCTGAACTCTTGTTATTTTTGGTGGATGGTCACTCTTTGGGAGAGAAGCAACAGTGCCAAACTCTCTCCATTTGTAGACAAATTCTCTAACTTGTAACCTTTCCTGGCTTTATACAAATCAACAATTCTTAATCGCAGGTCTTCAGAGTGCTCTTTTGAGCGAGCAATGGTGCACATCAGACAAATGTCCTTGAAAGTCCTTAATTTTGTACATAAAAAATTATATAAAATTCAAAAAAGACAAAAGTAGAAAAAAAAGTGGTGTGCATGGTACTACTAGGCTAGTACTATGAATATGAAGTGGATTGAAGTGACTAGGTCACATGACCTGAAAGCTATTGAAAAAAATCCATATTTGTATATATAAAATTCATATAAAATCCAAAAAAACATAAAAGTAAAAAAAAAAAAAGAGCTGTGCATGGTGCCACTAGATTAGATCTATTGTTTTAAGTAGTTTGGTGAAAAAAAAAAATTGTTTATCTTGAAGCTATTGAATTAATTAATTTATTTACTTCGTTCCAGTGATCGTCATTTATTGACGGTCCCTAAGTCTCATTGCTCCGTGCTAAGGGCGGTGTTTCGAGAGTGAGTTCCCCGCAACCATGACACACTAGTCGGACACAGACATAAGCCTCCCAGTGAAAGAGCGGAGCCAAATATTCAACGTCCAATGTCAATCTAACCTCACCGCGGTCTCAGCGACCTACTCCTTTGAAACTATCCACTGCACATGCGCAAAGCAAGCAGGACGGCACCGTGGGAAATGGTTAGACCTACTACAACAAATAAAGAAAAATTGAGACAACGTTAATTTTATCTATTATTTCGTTTTGGTTTCCTTGTTTATTATATTTTCCGTTTCGAGCTGAAAGCGATGAAACAAACGTCAGTTTTTCATATTTGGTTCATACAGCAAAACAGAAAAACAAAATATTGGTTTGCCAGATTAAATGGAATAATTGAATGACCGAATGATACACGGACCATATTGTAGGCACATATACATTTATTACACACACATAACGTCTGCACAGCTGAAAAGGACTGTAAACAAAAACTTCAAAGTTCAAAAGTAGCCTGTGTCATATATGTAAAAAGGACCAGTTATACACTGAAATAAATGATAATAGACAACCCAAAATAGTGTATTTATTATACAGTATGCATATATGCTTACACACAATACTCAGTTCTCATTTCATTGCTTTATTTGCTTTATCTTACTACCAGAAAAAAACTAACAATGGTTTATTATTTTTGACTGAATGATATTTGTAAAATAAATGTATTCCAGTTCTACATTCTTAATGAATTTATAATAGGACGATACATGATTCAACATTCAATTTAACATCACAGAGTTCAGAAAAAAATGGTCATTTGTCGTTGAAGGGTCCAAAAGTCAGGTTAAGATAACTTTTTATTTGTGTGACATTTTTCAATAGCTTTCTACTTTGTCTTATCTACCTGGTCAGGGCATGGTAACACCACTGACATTCAAACATAGTGTTTACTTAATGCATTTTCTGTGGACACAAGTCAGCAGAAAATGGCTTTAAAAGGAAGCCTCTGCCTCCTTTCCATCACATTCACCAGCCATGAGGGTGCTTCTGCTTGCTCTCACTGTGGCCCTTGCAGGTAGGCATAAACGACATCTGAACAGTGGATTACGTATGTATAACAATTGTGAGCATTACAATAAGATGATTTTTTCTTGTTTTGTTTTGCAGTGGCTAACCAGGTTAGCCTGGGTAAGTTTCCAACATCACTGTTGAAATACTTTTAAAGAAATCTCTGAAATAGTTTTTTTTTTATTAATTTAAAAATTCTTGCATTTCCAGAGTTTACCGTTGGAAAGACCCATGTGTATGATTATGAGGCTGTGCTTTTGGGAGGACTGCCCGAGGAGGGCCTGGCACGGGCTGGACTGAAAATCCAAAGCAAAGTTTTAATCTATGCACGTTCTCAAGACAACTTATTACTGCAGGTAAAGATGTTATTTTAGATGAACTACTGTATCATATGCATGCAATGTACATATGTCTCTTATGTGTTTTAATATATCATAATAAATTTTACATAAACTTTATTTCTGCTTTGCAGCTTAAAGAACCCAAAATCTTTGAGTACAATGGTATCTGGCCCAAACAGAAATACATAGAAGCCACTAAGTTAACTCAAGCCCTGGCAGCTCAACTCCAGACACCTATCAAGTTTGAGTATGCTAACGGTGTTGTTGGCAAAGTGTACGCACCAACTGGTGTCTCTACAACTATCCTGAACATCTACAGAGGCATCCTCAATGTATTCCAGCTGAACATTAAGAAGACACAGAACATCTATGAGCTGCAAGAGGTATTCAGTCTTTATGACACTTTAAAGTCACGTACAGATACTTTATACTGCTATTACAACTTGAATGTCTTTGTTCTAGTCTGGGCCACAGGGCGTGTGTATGACCAACTATGTCATCACAGAGGATGTCAAAGCTGAGCGCATTCTTGTGACCAAGACAAAGGATCTTAACAAGTGCCAGGAAAGGATCCTGAAAGACATTGGCTTGGCTTACACTAAAAAATGCACAGAGTGTCAGGAGGTAAGTATTTCTCCAAAAGAAATTCTGTATCTCCAGTGTTGTGTGGAAAATGTTAAAGTGGCCCCTGACTTTGCAGAGAGCCAAGGCCCTGAATGGAGCTGCAGTCATGAACTACATTATAAAGCGATCAGCTGCTGGTGCTCAGATCAAAGAGGTGCAATCTAAGGAGCTCATTGAGTTCTCACCATTTGATGTTGTTAATGGTGCTGCTCAGATGGAAGCCAAGTAAGTGGGAAAAAACACAAATGAAGTATTATCTGAAAACAGGTTGAATTAATGTTGCTGTTTATTCACAGACAAAAGCTGACACTGTTGGAAATCAGGAATTCCCCTATCCAGCCCATTTCTGCTCAATATCATGAGCGTGGATCCCTGCAGTATGAGTTTGGCACTGAGCTTCTCCAAACCCCTGTCCAGCTTCTGAGGATTGAAAATGTCAACGCTCAGGTAGATATTAAAATTGGTAAATTGTTGTTAAAACTCCTTTTTTGTGACCAGAACATGAGAGTATTTTTTTTTACTGACAGATTGCTGAGACCCTGAACCACCTGAAGAACGACAACATTGAGAAGATCCATGAAGATGCCCCTCTGAAGTTCATCGAACTCATCCAGCTTTTGCGCATGCTTGACTATAATGCTCTTGAAGTGCTGTGGAAAAACCATATACAAAGACCGGCTACCAGGTAAGCAGTTCATTTTAAGAAGAGTTAATTTTGTAACGCCAGTACATCTGTTTAATTGTATGTATGTTTTCTTAGACACTGGATCCTAAATGCTGTCCCCGCTATTGGAACACACGTAGCTCTGAAGTTGATCAGGAATAAATTACTAGAAACTCCTGAAACATTTGGAGAAGCCATCCGAGCTCTGGTGGCAGCTTTCCACATGGTGACAGCTGACCGGGAGGCCATTCGTGAGGCTCAAGAGATTCTGGTACCAATTATTGGGAAAGAGAAGAACGGGGAAGTTCTTGATGTTAAATTCATCATTCTCCGGGACATTGTTATGCTTGGTTATGGCACCCTGGTTGCTAAACACTGTGTGGAAGAAAAAGATTGTCCAGTTAATCTGGTGAAGGTATGTAGCATTTGTTCAATCAGTGACATTAATGCAGATATCAGTGCCATATATAGTAACACTGTGACTCTTTTCTCTTTTATACACAGCCCCTTCATGATTATGCTGTTGAAAATGCTGCTGACCATGCCAAACTTTCTATTGCTCTCAAAGCCCTGGGTAACGCTGGACATGTTGGGAGCTTGAAGACGATTATGAAGTTCTTGCCTGGCTTTAGCAACGCTGCTCCAGCTCAGCTCCATATGCAGATTAAAGCTCTGGCTGCACTAAGGAACATTGCGCAGAAAGAACCTAAGATGGTACATTGTTTTTTTCTTTCATTTTTTAAATTCATTTCTATGTTATGTCAACCCCTATATTTTGTCATCATAATTTAGGTCCAACCAGTGGCTCTTCAGCTGTTTAGAGACACTGAGCTCCACGCCGAGCTCCGTATGGCTGCTGCTGTTGTGTTGTTTGAGACCAAGCCATCCCTGGGTCTGGTGAATGTGCTTGCTGCAACTCTCTTGAAGGAACCCAGTATGCAGGTTGCCAGCTTTGTATACACCTACATGAAGGCCCTGACAAGAAACACTGCTCCTGACATGGTTTCTGTGTAAGTGACTTACTGTATATTCTGGAAAGCTTTTTTTAATACATTGCAGATTCCAAAACTCTTTATTCTCTTTCAGTGCTGCTGCCTGTAATGTTGCTATCAAGATCCTCAGCCCTAAATTAGGCACACTGAAACCCGGCTACAGCAGAGCTTGGTCTCGAAATACTTACGCCGGTAAGTGGATAACAAATAGATAATTTCCCATCAGACTTAACGTAACAAATGACCATTACTGTTATGTTTTTGTTTTGTGTCCTGCAGACACTTGGATGATGGGAGCCGCTGTCACTGCCTTCATAGTCAATGACGCCGCCAGCATTTTACCAAGAACTGTTGTGAACAAAGTTCGCATCTATGCCGCAGGAGCTTTTGCTGATGTTCTTGAGGTACTATATAATGGTTAATGTAAAAATGCTGTCACCACACAGGACTGGTGAATAATGATAATGTATTAACCTTAAAGCACAAATAACTTTTAACTAAAAACAGCTGTTACCAGGCTATTCATGCCTTAAGTCAAAACTGTGTATTTGTATTTATTTTTTTTAGTTTGGTGTAAGAACTGATGGACTGCAGGAGGTGCTTCTGAAAGTCAATGAACATCCAGACAATCAGGACCGAATTGCCAAGATAAGGGAAATCATCAATGCGGTATGTTTCATTTTGTCTTGTGTCTTATTTTAATCTCACAGGGTTTTGTCAGAAAACAGAAGATAACATGTTTGTTTGTTTTCTGACACAGCTTACTGAATGGAAGGCTCAGCCTGCCCGCAACCCTCTGGCTTCAGCTTATGTCAAGTTCTTTGGCCAGGAAATTGCCTTTGCCAGCATGGACAAAGACCTTATGGATTACATTATTGAAGTAAAGTATCTGTGGCAAATCTACATATTTTATATTTTGATGAAACTGGGTTTCTCATAAACATGTTTGTGGTTGTAGGTGGCCAGAGGACCCGAAATCCAGACTAACGGGAAAGCATTCTTACGTCAGCTGCTCTCTGGAGTTGAAATGCATTATAACCACCCAATGCTGCTGGCTGAGGTTAGGCGCATCCTCCCCACAATTGTTGGTCTGCCTATGGAGCTGTCTTTCTATACTGCTGCTGTAGCCGGTGCATCTGTTCACAGTAAGATCTCCTTTTAAGCCTGAATTATTTCTCAAGTTGTATAAAAATACTAAGGTTTTTATTATTATTTTTGCTAGTCCAAGCTACTGTAACACCATCTCTCCCTGAGAACTATCATCCTTTCCAGCTTCTGGAGTCTGACATAAACCTTAGGGCTACAATTGCTCCAAGGTAAACACAATACCACATTTTATTGTCTTGATATTTCCACTGTTATAAAGCATTAATAAACCACTGTTCTGCTTTGCTTGTATCACAGTGTCTCTGTGCACACCTACGCAGTGATGGGAGTCAATACTCCTCTTATCCAAGCTGCTTTACTGTCAAAAGCCAAGGTTCACACAGTTATCCCTGCTAAAATTGAAGCAAGACTTGATATTAGCGAGGGCTAACTTCAAGCTTGAGCTGCTGCCAGTGCAGAGCATTGATAAGATTGCATCTGTACGGTATGGAACATTTGTTGTCAACTTTAACACATACAACTTCTTTTTTAGCTCTGTGACCTCACATCTTACTTCTCTTATAGTGTTGAGACTCTTGCTATTGCAAGAAATGTAGAAGACCTCCACGCAGCCAAGATAACGCCTGTGATTCCAGTAAAATTTGAGCCAAACACATCTAAGGATAGCTCCTCAAAAAGTAGTTCTGGTGGCATGGTAGGTTTGTTTGTCTTAAAGTTGAACTCTACAGTATCTGCAGCATTTTGGTGACAATTGGTTTGTGGTTTTACAGTCATTGTCCTCTGAGATCCTTCCCAATGACAGACCAAGCAGAAAGACCTACAGCTTGAGAAATGCTAAGGCCTATGTGAAGAAAATGTGTGGTGTAGTTGAAACTCTTGGATTTAAAGCATGCACAAAGATTGAATCTCAAAATGCTAGGTTTATCAGAAACACACCTTTTTATACCCTCATTGGAAATCATGATGTTTTTGTTGTAGTTGCTCAAGGTAAGTACATTAATAATTGTATCTCATAAACATGCTGAAAATGCATTTCGGAAACATTTTATGTTTGGTTGTAGCTGGTGAAGCTGTCATTGAGAAGATTGAGGTTGAGATTCAAGTTGGAGCAAAAGCAGCAGAGATCATCAAAGTGATCAACATACGGGATGAACTTCTCGAGGACAAAAATGTTCTCATGAAACTTAGGAAAATCCTGGCCCCTGGTAAAAAGAACAGCACCCGCTCCTCCAGTTCCTCCAGCTCCTCCAGCTCCTCTAGGTCATCCAGCTCCTCCAGCTCCTCTAGCTCCTCCAGCTCCTCCAGCTCCTCCAGCTCCAGAAGTTCAAGCTCCAGCAGTTCAAGCTCCAGCTCCCCCAGCAAATCCAGCTCTTCTTCTCGTTCCAGCAAGACCAGCAGCACCACCAGCAGCAAGTCCAGACCACACTTGTTCAAGACCCAAAGTCAAAGAAAGAGCAGCAGTAGCAGTAGCCAATCCAGCGGCCGCTCTTCCAGTTCAAGCTCTTCCAGTTCAAGCTCTTCCAAACAGTCCCACGTAAGAAACAAATTAACATTTAACTACATCAAACTAAAAGATTCTTTCAGAGGTTCACATCTTCATTTATGCATCCTTTTATTCTTTTATAGCACCAAAAGTTGAATAAGATGGCGTTTAAAAAGAATCACATTCACAAGGTGATTTCAAATGCTACTGTAAATCAATAGCAAATATTACAGCATTTCCTTTACTTGATAGTTGTAAATTTATTTTGGTTTGTCCACAGCATTCTCGTGCCAGTGTTCAATCAAAGAGCAAGAGCAGCGCACAGAGTTTTGAAAACATCTACAATAAGGTGAGTTATGACAAGTGTGGTAAAGACTGTCAGGAAAAACAATATTTATCTTATTGTCAATCATTTGTGATGCGTAACCAGGCCAGATACCTGTCTAATACTGTGGCACCTGCCATGGCCATTGTCATCCGTGCTGTGAGAGCTGATCGTAAGCCCCAGGGATACCAGCTTGCTGCTTACGTCGACAAAGAGAACATGAGAGTTCAAATCATTGTTGCCAAACTGTCTGAAGACGACAACTCTAGGATCTGTGCTGACGGTGTGATGTTGAGTGAGCACAAGCTGATGGTAAAACATTTGGTCCCTCATTAAAACACAAAAAGCCAAACACAAAAACAAAATTTTACAGTATTTATGCGTTTGTTTCTCAGGCCAGAATTGCATGGGGTATGGACTGCAAACAATACTCCACTGAGATCACTGCTGAGACTGGTCGCGTGGATGAAAACATAGCCTTCCGCCTAAAGATGGACTGGGATAAAATTCCCCAGAGTTTAAAGCGCTGTGTAAAGAGGTAAAAGCACAAATAATCTCTGTTTTGCAGTACTTTGCTTTACTCACACATTGCAATCCTTTAAATTGTCTCATTTGTGTCCAGGGTGTCTAAGCTTCCACACTACCTTCAACAATACGGGGCCAATGTCACAAAGACCAAGGACAAGCTTAAGCAGATCAAGCTGACTGTGGTGCTTGCCTCTGAGACAAGCATAGATATTCTGCTGAGGACTCCAAAGGTACAATGCTCTTGTCTAATAATAAATAAATACAATTGTCATTAGATGTATACATGTACATCTTCACAGCTTTTGTAATGTCACTTCAGAAATTGACCTACAAACTGGGTATGAGTCTTCCCTTTGCCCTGCCTCTAAAAGAAACTGCTGCTGAACTGGAAGCATACGACAACTGGGCTGGAAAGATCGTTTATATGCTTTCCAAGGCTAATGGAGGTAAGAATGAGGAAAAAAATGTATTCCCAAACCTTTTTAGTTTTAGCCACATTGCACATAATTAACTAAACCTTCTCTCTGTTCTAGTGAACTGTACCCTGAAGGAAGGCGTGCTTAACAGTTTTAACGATGTAGAATGCAAGACTGAGATGCCTTTATCCTGCTACCAGGTTCTGGCTCAAGATTGCAGTCCTAACCTTAGATTTCTTATTCTGGTGAAAAGAGAAAGCCGACAAACAAAGCGTCAAATTCGTGTGCATATTGGGAACTTGTAAGTACAACTGAAAGTTCTTCTTAGCCCTCTGTCATATTCCACTTTAATGGTTCTGGTAAACTGTTTTAACAGGAAGATTGATATGTATGTGAAGAACGGTCAGGTTGCGGTTGCAGTGAATGGAGTAGAAATCCAGGTCACCGCTCAAAGACACGAGTTAGCAGAAGGTATTCTGTTCTGTTTTTCTGACTTCTCTTCATCATTTTATTATAAGTATGGAAAATCCCTAATTTTGGATTTTTTAGGCATCCAGATTGTGGCCAAAGACCAAGGTGTTGCTCTCTATGCCCATCCTGTCGGTCTTAAGGAACTCCACTATGATCAGGACAAACAAACAGTAAGACAGGATATATACAGGGGTTTGATTTGACTTCAGTAATGCAAACTGTTTTTTTTACACCGTTCTTTTTACCAGGTTAAAATTATGGACTGGAAGAAGGGACAGACCTGCGGGATGTGTGGTCGTGCCGATGGGGAAGTCAGGCAGGAGTACCGCACACCTAACAATCGCTTGATCAAAGACTGTGTCAGCCACGCTCATACCTGGACCTTGGCTTCAAAGACCTGCCGTAATGAAGTTGGTAAGTACTATTCACCTTTATTTTATATACATCAACTTAGCAAAATATTTTTGTTTTTAATAATAATTTGTGCAAGGCTGTTTGTGTAAATACAAATATTATTATTGGATTATTATGGGATATTATGGGATGACCTAGAGTGGTCAGAAAATGTATTATTAGCTTACAGCAGTGGCTAAGGGGCACATGACTGGGCCATAATTTCCTTGTTTTGGCTTTGAAGGTTGCAAGCTGCAGCAGGTGTCTGAGAAGCTGGTCGAGGCACTAACCATTGATGGTGTGCTGTCAAAGTGCTATTCAACCGTGCCAGTTCTTCGCTGTCTCCCCGGCTGTCATCCACTGAAGACCACCACAGTCAAAGTCGGCTACCACTGCGTGCCTTCTAGTGAGTTGCAGGCAGCATTCATTTTCACAACATAAAAAATCCAAAACAGTATCTAACTGCTTGATTCTCTGCTGCAGATTCCAACATGAACGACTCTGACAGCATCTTCAGAAAGAGTGTGGATGTGACACGTGAAACACAAGCCCACATGGACTGCCAGTGTACACCTCAATGTGCATAAATGTATTATCTGTTAAAAGTATAGTTCAAATCACTTTGTTTAAACTGTGAATTTAAATAAATAATTCAAGCAAGTGAAAACATGTGGTGTAAATGTTTCTTTATAAACTGATGAATACATATTTCCCAGTTAATTCTTTACTAATCTGCAATTTATGTATATTAATGAAATGAAAGGTTTTTGAAATATGTCCAATGGCGATTTTTGTTATGGTCTAAAATTTTATGGCTTGTCACACCAGCAAGACACTACTTGATCCCACAAAAACTATTATAACATAGATTACCTCCTTTTTGCACCTTCAGTCACTCCCTTTGTATCTCACGCAGACCATTTTGTATGAAATCCTTGTGCGAGTGGTGTCATGTGTTATTTCTTTGCTTAAAGTGACCATACAATTAATTACTGGATTTGATACTACTTTACATTGTAAACAAAGTTTGATATAAATAGTAACATCAATCCAAAGCACCTTTTTCTAAAGGTCTCCAGGTTCAGGCTGGAAGGGATGATTGAAGAACCACAACGATTCAGTAGCTTAAGTTCAATGTAGTTTAATTGTAGATTACATGTAAAGTTACATGGCCATGGACCATCAAACAGTCTACACAAACAGTCTCTCCTGTAATCAAATTACTCATAAATAGTACAATCTGTTTTTATTTTTTAACTCAGGTCCACTTCGTCAGTAGCTGTGTTCCGTTTTTTAACTCCCAGTGGGTGGGCTGCGCCAACATTAGTTACACATCTTTATTTCTTGAGCAGTCCGATAAAGGGGGCCCTACCTTACCTGTTACTGGAAAGTAAGGTAAGAGGTCATGTTGTACAGTTTACAGTACATGACCATAGATTGTCTTTCTGAAACTTTTTTTTCTTTCTGAAATGTTTATTTGGTCGTTTAAATAGAAAATTTAAATAAAAAAGAATACAACCCCATCATTAAGGCTGATTTAGGCTGAAGTCAAAGACTTATTATGCATAACCCTTTTAACATTTAAATAAAAGTGCTATACATTGCAACAAAACAGCAAAACAATTACAATAAATTCCATTCACCAAACAGAAGAGAAAAACAATAAAAACAAAACAAGTACTGTGGTAACTAGTATATGTACTATACTATTTAATCATCCCTTATTTACATCCCAGTATGTATTGAACAATGAATAACCACGTCACAATAACCCTCTTTGTGTATGACTAATATCTTAGAAAAAAGGACACTTCAGTTCAATGTGTAAGGTATGGTTGTACCAGAGCACAATAAAGCATACGGAGTCAATTGATATCTAAAAATATTTTGGATTTGTTTATTATTGAAATGTTTTTAGCTATTTTGTTTTGTAAATGTCGAATGTGTGGCTTCCAACTGAGTTTGTTATCTACAATTACACCAAGAAATTTTATCTGTTACCTTTTCAATTTTTGTGTTATTTATGTAAATGTTTGATTCAACTTCATTGTTGCAGTTGCCAAAAAACATTACTTTTGTTTTATCAAGATTTACAGATAATTTGTTTCTGTCCATCTATAATTTTCATTTGACCAATTCATTATTCAAAACATTAATAAGATAATCATAATTATCACTGGCGTAAAATATACTTGTATCATCAGCAAATAGTATGTATTTAAATTGATCAGATGTTTTGAATACCCAACTCCAAAAAAAAAACCCAATCTAATGCTACTCCTCTTATACCAAATAGTTCAAGTTTTTTTTAAACAATATTGAGTGATTTAATGTATCAAATGCTTTCTTCAAATCAATAAAAATTCCAGCTACATATTTTTTTTGATCTACAGCATTGGTTATTTCTGCCGCTGCCTCAATAAGTGCCAGGGCAGTTGAGCTTTGCGTCCTGAAGCCATATTGACTATCATTAATTAATTCATGTTTTTTAATGAAGTTTTCAAGTCTTTTGTTAAATAGTTTTTCAAGGATCTTTAAGAATTGTGGTAGGAGGGAAATAGGTCTATAGTTGGTGTACAGATGTTTGTCGCCACCTTTGTATATTGGGATTACTTTAGCTATTTTCATTTTGTTTGGGAATGTACCAGACTGAAAGGAAATATTGAAGATATAATATTTAATATTTATTTAATATTTTCCAAATTCCCTTTGCATTGTTATTGTTTTCATTAATAATATTTCTATAATAATCTTTTTTACTGACTCTTAACACCTCAGTTAACTTATTCATGTACTTTTTATAGCGCATTTCTGACTCTTTTGTTCTTAGTTTGACAACGTTTTTGTATAAAAAAAATTTCTTTCTACAACAGTTTTTAAGAGCTTTGTTTATCCATGGGAATAAACTCTGTTTTTTACTGCTGTTTTTTAGTATAATAGGACTGTGTTTATTATATGATTTTATAAATAAAATCATGAATTTATTGTAAGCATTGTTAACATCTTGCTCTCCCAACATCAACCCCCAGTCTTGTAACAATTATTCCTCCTTTAGTCTATTTAACGTTTCCTCTGTTTGGAGGAGTTTGTAGTTGCACTGCTTTTCCACAGTTTTCTTTGTTTCCACCCATCATAAACTGTAAAGACCCGTAAATGATCACTTATGTCACAAATTAGAAGACCGCTAGTGGTTTTATTGTTAATATCATTGGAGAATATATTATCAATGAGGGTGGCACTGTTTGCTGTGATTCTGCTTGGTTTGGTGATCCTAGGATATAAGGTCAAGCTATTTATAAATGTGTTGTAAATAAATATGGATGTTATCCACCCATTGGTCCCCTATTCACCAATACTGTCATCCACTACAACATTAGAAAAATTAGACCTTTCCTATCAGAGCACTCTACGCAAATTCTAGTCCAGGCTCTTGTCTTGTCCAAACTGGATTATTGCAATGCTCTACTGGCTGGACTCCCTGCCTGCACAACCAAGCCTCTGCAGCTGATCCAGAATGCAGCGGCAAGAGTGGTCTTTAATGAACCGAAGAGAGCGCACGTATCTCCTCTATTCATTAGGTTACACTGGCTCCCGGTTGACGCCCGCATCAAGTTCGAAGCTATGCTCTTGGCCTACAAGACCACCACTGGTTCTGCACCCTCATATCTTCACTCACTAATACAGACCTACGTTCCTACCAGATCCCTGCGCTCTGCAAATGAACAACGTCTGGTGGTACCGTCCCAAAAAGGTACAAAATCACTCTCACCTACCTTCTCTGGCTCTGTTCCACATTGGTGGAATGATCTACCTGCTGCTACAAGATCAGCAGATTCTGTAGCCATCTTTAAAAAACACCTGAAAACACATCTCTTCCGTCAACACCTGACTGACAAACACTGAGTTCTACTTCCTTTCTATCGATTCCTTTCTTTAAAAAAAAAAAAAAAAAAAAAACTAATTATGCTTTTTGTACCTTGTGTTGGTAAAATTGCTTCCATTGTTGTTGTTGTTATCAATCAATGTAAAGTCTTAAAAAAATGATTATTTTAGTTTGTTTTATGTTGACTGACAACAAACTGTAGCACTCTCTCAAATATTCAAACATACACTGGCAAGCAAACAATGAAATGCTAGAAAACAAAAAGGCAAAGCAGGCATTCTTGTACAATGTTACTTGCGTTTACATAACTTTGAATTAAAGCCAGAGTACATGTTTAGGATATTGTAGATTATATTGTGAGAAAGCTGTCCTACTGATCAATGTGGTTGCTTTACCACTTCCTCTTCAATGGTCAGCGTCCACCCCTCTGGATTGATCACCTCACCTGTAAATATAGTTCTTTGACCATCTGTAAAACAAACAAAGAGAGATTATTATATGTATTACATCTCTTATAATAACCTGACAAAAGAGAAGTCAAAAGTTTACACACAAAGAATAGCTTCCCAATCCCCCTTGTATTAATATTGTGGGCATAAATTTCTACGTAACTAAGTGGCCTGGCAGATAAAAAATAAAGCCACTTTAAAATTTTCTAAATTAATTACAATCAAAGTTTAGACTCTGTTATCTATTTTATTTTATCACTCTCTGTTCCTTAACTTATTTCATATTGCCTCACACATAGATTGTATAATAATTATGGATGTTATCCGCCCATTGGTCCCCTATTCGCCGAAATAGCCTCAAAGTCAGGGCAAAAAAATGGCGATTACATCCAGACATTTCAGACCCCTTCGTCAGAGGATGTTACTAAAATGGGCAAAGGGAGTGTTGCATCGTAAGCCCGTGGGTGGGCATAATGAGCGTGTGCGTGGGTAATTACGTCCACTCCGCTGTAGCCGAGGCTAAGACAATTGCTAACTTGTTGCTAACCTGTTGCTAACACCAGGCTAACACAAGTGGAGCTTCCCACCGAGCTACATTTTGTTTTTTTCAGTGGGGTTTTCCACCCTTCTCTCGTTGCCATTGTTGGCTTGCTCTCGTTCGTCGATAGTAAGTGGACTTCATGACTTTGACTGCAATTATCAACTAATTTGAAATCAACTCTAATAGCTGTTAAACTTTTTTATGCTAATTTTATTTGACGTTTTACTTGCAAGTCTACTAAAGAAAGCAAAGATTTCAATCGTCTTAATATTTTATTCCCACTTCTGGCTTTTGTGCATGTTTTGGGGATTAAACTATAGATTGAAAGATTGTCACATACGTTTCCTGAATATAGTTAAAACATATATTAAATGTACAGAAAGAACCTGTAGATTGTGCAATTGTACTTCTAAATTAAAATAAAATGATTTTAGATTTATGAACACGCTATGTATCTCTCTATAATATGTTATATAGTTAACATTTTACAGGTCACTGTTCAAATTGCTCACTCCCAAGAGCCCACTGCCCAGACAAGTCCAGTTACACATTACTTTGGAGACTATATTTTACTTAGTTACAGCCACGTTATACATAACTCTCTCACGATGGACCCGCCCTCTGCTCCCCTGCTTCTGCCTTCTGCACCTGGAAACATCTGTTAAAACATCTGCAGCAGTTTTTTTGTTCTAATTATTTTATTTATTTGTGTTCAGATACTTTTTAAATAAAATACTGTGATTTTCAAAACACTGCATTCTCTTTTTTTTTTTTTATCTTAGACAATGTTGTAAACAACAGATTTGACATTTTTGCAGTTTTTGATTTTATACCACTAGATGGTAGATTAAATTATAAGTAAGGCATACCCATACTTAAAGCAGAAAAAAAGTTTGTTTAAAATTGCAAAACATATAATACATTTCATTGAAAATAAAAAAAGTGCAAATGAATTGTAAACAGTTTTTTTTTTTTAATGCTCAAGTGTGTAAAAGGTGTCACATATTTGTGATGCAGTTCCAAAAGGTTTGAGAAGCAACAAATGAAGCCTTGTCCCATCAAGTTGTAAGGGTGAAGGTGGACGTGGCAAGGATGTGATGAGGAGTTTAAAATGACTGCTGCAGGACGGGACCCTGTGGAAAGTCAGACAAAAAAATTCACAACACAAATTCAGGTTGGCCTGTCTTGGTTGAAAGCCCACTCACCACAACAAGGTGCAGGCCTTGAGTGGTAACATATAAGACGGGACAATAACTGTTAAATAAAATGCACATCCAGAAACAGGACATAAGGATTAAAAATAAAAGCACAAGACAATACAGAACATGTAAAAATACAATGAACTAGGGTGAGAGGAACATAAGAGGAAATTATTCTGCCAACTCTATTAAAAACAAATCCTGTTATCAGACATATGTACTTAGGCCCCGTTCATGCAGGCTCTAAGACATATAGAAAATGGTCTAATCAAGTTCAATTCATTCCCCATTTAAGGTTTGCATGGCCACACATGTACATGACATACATAATATTTACACCTTGGCACTCAACACTGTCATTTGACACATTATTAACATTCTCAACCTCTTCAACGTAATTGACACCTTCTCAGCAATACATACCTGCCGTGACCGTCTAGGCTTTGGATGTTTGTCTTTTAAAAAAAAGAAATTGGTGGGCACAGCTGTGCTTGTCAAGCAAGTCAAGTCCTTCCCTGTTAAAAGAGATATAAAGAAAAGACATTATATGGCATTGTAGCTACTTTATTAATGTATTTCTTGTAGAGTCACAGTTGTACATATTTTTTATTTAGAGCATTCCTGTCTCAACGAGTTGTGTCCATGGTCAACTTGACACCACAAAAGTAATAGTAATCTATGGCCGCGCCCCTCGCAGGAAGCAGTCTGTATCAGTACTTTCCCACTATGTGTTCTTCTAACTGGTTTCAACAGGTGAGTGAGTATGTGTATAATCTAGGCGCAATGTAGCAAAGGTGAGCAAATAAGTGTAAAAAGAGTGCATCTCAATGGAAAAATACTAACAAATTGATAGACTAAATAGATTAGAAAAACAGCTTTCAGTCAGTCTGCCGTTTCTTTTCGAGCTTCCAGATAATGGAATATTATTCCAACTACCATCAGAAAAATCAATTTAACTGGATTATTTCACTCTCTTTTAAAAATGTGGCTTTTCAGATCAGACTTGTCAGTATTAAACCCCTCTGTGCTCTGCTGTTTTAACAACTTCTGTTTCTCTTTGCTTAATAAGATGTCTGTAGTGTAACTTATGCATGTTTTCTATTTGTCCTTTTTAATTTTGACAGTGTGTTTTATTTGTCTCTTTAATGGCCTGCATGTAATTAATGATGTTTCTGATAAAGCTGCTGCTCGCTTGTGACTCACTGTGCAGTTCTACAATTACCCATGTGGACTAATGTTACTCTGGCCTCTTATACATTTACGAATAGCATAAACCAACGTAATAATCAAAAATTCACCCCCCCCAGAGTTGTCACGTAGTAAAAACTTAGCTCTAGAGACCGGAGCCATCTTTTGTACCAGGCTGTAAACATGATTTTTACACTTGTAAAGTCGCCATTGGGTTAATCCTAATATTTCCGCTTTTGGAGCCTGCCCTCTGGTGGACGGATGTATATCGCTGTATTTCGCTGTAAAATCGCCGTATGGCGGCGCCCTTCCACGACGACCATTTAAGAGGTACCATGGGAGAGGCTTGACAGTAACACAGGTTACATCCCAGGCGCCCCTGACAAAGCTAGGCTAGTACTATTAAGCTGTGGCTCAATACACTACTGGTCAAAAACAGAAAATAGAGTTACCATCTCAAAATTAATGTGTTAGCTTAGTTAGGTCTTCTTTTTCCTCTGAAGTTGGTGTTGGGTCGCAGACTGTCTCTTCACATCAGGGCTATTTGAGTTTGCTGGCTTCTAATAAATTTTACAGTAATTTGTTGTGTTATTACATTCTGTATCTGATTACAATATTGTACTGTAAGATAATACAGGAAAATATTGTGAAATCCACTTTTATATGATATGTAGTTTACATGAACTACACTTCTGAATTAAAATTCAAAATGACTTTACCCAAAGGGATAGCATAGCGTTGCAACAATTACTTTTTCTTAGTTTTTCTAAAAAGCTGTAATATAAAATCTAATTTTTACTGTTTTGTTGTGAAAAGAGGAGATATTATTTATGAGGCCAAATGAGCAAGATTTCCTATCTGCCAGTCCTTTTTCCTCATGGACCGCATTGCTTTGAACATCATTGTATGAGGGCTTCCATAGATTGCTTATTATTCACAATTTTGGCAAAATTCCATCAGGAAAAAAATAAAATCACTATCTGGAAAAATCTAGTTTTGATGTTTTTTGTAAAATGTTAAAATACATTTTTTTTAGTTTTTTGTTACTAACATGCCAATGACTCAAATAGCATGACACTATTCTCAGACTATGTTTACAACTTCTGCTTATATTCTAAAAGGAAAAACAAAATTTATTTATATTTTGTAATTCAAGAAATTTTGTGTGCTAATTGTAACATATCAGAACAGGGCAGAGTTAGCTGTTCCCCCAGATCAGAGGGAGGATGAGCTTGTGGACAGTGACAAAGACAACAATGTTGAACCCGGGCAGGTCAGAGTAAGACACAGAACCAGAGTAGGTAGTAGTACTAGATAGTTCATCCTTAGGAGCGTGTGTGAATCATTGATTGTATATATTATGGACCAGGGGCTCAGGTGGTAGAGCGATCGTCCTATTTACAAAAGATTGGCAGTTCAAGCAGTTTAGCTCTCCCCAGTCTATACTGTTGTTGTGTCCTTGGGCAAGACACTTCACCCACCTTGCCTCTACTGGTCTATGAATATGTGAATTTCCTAAAAGGCCAAAGGGCAAGGCTGTGATGTCTTTATGGAGTTAGTGTCTTAAACTTAAATGTATGTCATGTTTTATGCCTGTGTATAGTGAGTATACTGTATGTATTGGCATCATGTGTGTCCAAGACAAATCTCCTTCAGGACAAATAAAATAAATTTGATATCTTAAGTTTGGTGGTGGTCAGGGAAGGCTGTGAGCGCTGTGTGTATGGCAGCCCCCCCTCTCTTTCTGTCCCAGTGTGTGAATGGGGTGAATGGAACCATGATGTAGAGCGATTTGGGTGCACGATAAGGGTACAAAAAAGCACTATATGCTATTTACCTTTAGGTCTGAAAGCATGTAGAAGTTTGTCTGCGTTAGTAAGTTTCTGTTTCAAGTTTCTGTGCAAAGAGTGACATATTGACAGTTTTATTACACTCCAAATAACTTGGAATTATATTCATCTTTTAATGTATAAATGTTGGGTTATACACTTCACAAAGTTCAGTTTTGTTTTTAATAAAATGGTTTTTATAGAAAATGTTTAATTAATGGTACTTTCCTCGATTGCATATTGCTGCTCCCTTTTGCTGCTATCATTTGTGTTTCTTTAGATCTGAAACTAGTGTCAGGTCAAACTTCAAACAAACCTGAGACAAATACAATTTTCTTCCCAGAAAAGTAATTTCTGTAGGTGCGTTTCTGAGGAATTAAATCTACTATAGGTCCTGTGTCAGCAACTGAATTGTACCACAGGGAGGTTTATTTAATATTTAAATATGATGAAGCTAATACTGAACATTCAAATCTTTTGAATGTGCCAGCAAAATCTGTTAATGTTTATGTATAAATTTATCTGGAGGTGCCCAATGCTGAACCTCTAGATACCATCCTCTACAGTATCCCATCATCAATATACCACTGTTTGGGACAGAATCTGGCAGAAAATACTTTGGTTATTGTCTCATACCATTTTATTTTGTTATATAACATAGATTGTTACCGTAGATTACACTAACATCAACACCTGAAATCTCTTCTTTTATCTTCAAACAGTGTGAAGAGCAAACTGAGATGTCATGTCATGATGGTCACAATGACCACAACAAACAAAGTGAGCAAACATCTGTAGTCATAGTGCCCTCCAGTGTGAACTTTGTGACTTGTTTACAACAATGAGGTGGCACATACAGTATGTCTCTCACACAAATGTGCCAAAACCCAATATGTGTAAATGTATAAAGTATAAAATTGGGAATATAAATAGTGTCTTTTATAATATGTCAGAACCACGGTTTCACAGTTTTACAGTTTACTTTAGTGACAGTTCATGAGTATTTCATAATAGCTTTCAGCTTTAGCAGCTCTTAAAGGTTATGGGAAGAAGCATATAGATAATTTGGTGCATTAAAGCTTAGAGGAAAGGCCAACCTATGTAAGCATTCATGAATGAGCAGCAATCATTTTATTTTTACTATTTTTGATTTTGAGAGTTTGAGAGTTTTAGGTGAAGGCAATAGAATATATGATGCTCTAATAGACTAATGTTAACTAAAGTAAGTTTAGATAATTGAGTGAGAAACTGTGGGACGGTGATAAATGGCCTGGCATACCTAATCTGAGGACAACCATGTCAGGTGACCCTAACTTCTCTCATGCCAACATTTCTTAATCTAATGTTCTAATGTTCATAATCTAATCAAGAGTATTGATCCATACACGTGTGAGGGTTACCACATACTGGGTCTTTATGACATTTCAGGATAAGATTTGTCAGCAGAATTTCCCTTTAAAAGGCAAACGTGTGGCTGCAAAACTTTACAACCCGCTCAGCCATGAGAGTCGTTGTACTTGCCCTGGCTCTGTCCCTTGTAGGTAAGTCAAGATGAAAACTCTAGCTACTATTTGACATTTTTTTATTCTTTTCTCAGTGTGTCTTATTTATCTACTACACTAAAGGCTAATCTTTTATTATTTTTTTCTGTATTGAACTATTTAAGATTGCTTTAAGTATTTGTAATTTGTTCTCATTTGGAGGTTTAGCTTTGTAATTATTTTAATTTTATTTTAAAATTCAAAAGTATCAATAGTTTTGATGCACAATGGGAAAAAATGTTCAAATATAATGTTTGTTTTAATATTCCTAAATTTCTAGCTCTTGTTTTGAGAAATAATATATTTCTGATTTTCTTGTTTTAGCTGGCCAGCATCCAAACTTGGGTAAGTTTAGACTAGAATTTATTCACAGCTAACATAGCTAAAAGCTTTTTTATAATAAATGAAAATGTACTTTCAGCTCCCAGTTTTGCACCCGGAAATACCTATGTGTACAAATATGAGACTGTGATCGTGGGTGGTCTGCCAGAGGAGGGTCTGGCCAGAGCCGGACTCAAACTCACAAGCAAAGTTAAAATCAGTGTTGCCGAAAGAAACATCTTACATCTGCAGGTAAATGTTTAAATTCACCCAGTATTTAAACTTGACTTTGCCTTCTGACTAACTCGCTGTTGTTGCTCTTTAGCTTGAGAACACTCAGATCTTTGAGTACAGTGATGTTTGGCCAAAAGCATCCTTTAGTCAAATACAGCTCCCCGCGGCACTGGCAGCTCACTTCAAGACCCCCATTAAGTTTGTGTACGACAACGGGATAGTGAAAGAAATGCTCGCTCCAGAGGCTGTACCAACACTGGTGCTCAACATCTACAGAGGTATTCTCAATGTTCTTCAACTCAACATCAAGCAGACACAGAACATCTACGAGCTGCAGGAGGTCAGTCTAACATTCATCAACATATGTTTACAGTATTCATTTAAAAGTAGAAGTCATTGAGAACCTGTGGTCTCATTATTAGGATGGAGCTCAGGGCGTGTGCAAGACCCAGTATGTCATCACAGAGGACGAAAAGGCTGATCGCATCCTTTTGACCAAGAGCAGAGATCTGAACCAATGCCAGGAGAAGGTCATTAAGGACATCGGGTTGGCATACACTAAGACATGTGTTAAGTGCCAGGAGGTAGGTTCAAATCAACTTTGTGTTTTCTTTTTTTACATTAACGTTTTGACATTATTTTAAATGAGAACATTCTAGTAGCTTAAATGACAAAACTTACACTTGAAGCAAATTAGCGCAACTGATTTGTCTCTGTCTGTCTTTGCAGATTTCTCAAAGCATGAGAGGAACTACAGGATACCAGTACAAGCTGAAGGCAGTACCAAATGGCGTCTTGATCGAGGAGGCTCATGGAAATGAAGTCATTCAGTTTACACCTTTCCATGAGATGAGCGGTGCTGCTGTGATGGAGACACAGTATGAGACTTAACAATAAATAAATCACAGTAACTATTTGATGATAAAACAACAGATTCCAAAACTTTTCCTTTTTTTTTTTTCTAGGCAAAACCTGGTTTTTGTTCAGATTGAGAAGAATCCTATTGTCCCCGTACGCGCAGAGTACCGTCATCGTGGTTCTCTCAAGTATGAGTTCTCCACTGAGCTTCTCCAGACACCTATCAGGATCTTGAAGATGACTAACGTTAATGAACAGGTAACATTATTTTCTTCCACAAAAATAGAAATTACACATTTAAAACACTACAAAGCCACATATTTTCTTGTGTTTTTAGATTCCTGATGTCCTGACACATCTGGTTACACACAATGAGGACAGAGTACATGAGGATGCCCTCTGAAGTTTTGGAGCTGATCCAGCTGCTGCGTGCTACCAAAAAAAATGAACTACAGGCCCTTTGGAATACCTACCTTAACAAGCCTGTCTATAAGTATGTAATATTATTATAGGTGAATGTGTATTATTTGATCTATAAACTACACAAAGGTGACCAACTTTAATTTCAGGCAGTGGTTGTTGGACGCTATCCCCCAACTTGGGACACATGCTTCTCTAGAATTCCTCTTGGAGAAGATTCTGAAGAAGGAACTGAGTATTCCTCAAGCAACTCAGCTTTTGATTGGAACTCTTCACAAGGTGGAACCAACCAAAGAAACCATGCAGCTGGTTTGGGTAAGTACGTTAAAACAACATCTGTGTAAATATGTGCTGGGCAGGGAATATAACATGTCAATTTTGCATCTCATAGAAAATCAGTGAACAATTGCCAAAAGACGCCAACCAACCAATCTATGAACGGGTTCTGCGCAAGGCTCTGCTCCTTGGCTATGGCAGCATCATTCACAGAAACTGCGCTGAGAAGGCTGAGTGCCCTGATGAAGACATTCAGGTAAACTTCTTATAAATGTCTGCTTATATAAAGCTTCACTCTAATGCCACAATAATAATTGCAATGTTCTTAATTATAGCGCATCCAAAAGCATTTCGACAAGGCTTATGCTGAGAAGGACATTGAGGAACTTGTCCTTTGGGTGAAGGTTATGGCTAATGCTGGCCATCATTGGAGCTTTAAGTCCATCACAAAACTCCTGCCAATTCACGGTACTGCAGGTGCAACTTTACCCAGGAGAGTTCATGTTGAAGCAATCTTGGCCCTGAGGAGCCTTGCTAAACAAAAGCCCAAGGAGGTGACTCATCAGTAACACTAGATTTTGACTATTCATTTTGAAAAGAGTTTAACCAGAACAAATGTTTTCTCTCTTCTATACTAGGTCCAGCATTTGGTTATGCAGCTGTACATGGACAAAACTCTTCACCAAGAGCTCCGTATTCTTGCCGTCATGGTCCTGTTTGAGACCAACCCTTCAATGGCTGTGGTGACTAATGTTGTCAACATTGTGAAGTATGATGCCAATCTGCCAGTGGCAAGCTTCACTTACTCTCTCATCAAGTCCCTGGCCAGAAGCTTGACCAGTGTTCACAACTCAGTGTAAGAGTCTCTAACGTCTGAACACCATTAAATACCACAGTATGTCTGCATAAACCTGTGAATATATTCACACCTTTGCATCTGTTACAGTTCTGCAGAGTGCAATGTTGCTCTGAAACTCTTGAGCCAAAAGAGGCAGAGACTAAGCATAAATCTCAGCAGAGCCCTCCGCTTGGACTACTACAGCAGTAAATACTTATGTTATATCTGGTTTTATTGTATTAAATAACATGCAAAGACATGTTGGCTAATACAGTTGTTTTAATCCCTCATCAGATCCTTTGATGCTTGGTGCAGCTGCCAGTATCTTCTACATCAATGACGAAGCTACTATTCTCCCCAAAACTGTTGTGGCAAAGACAACTGCCTTTATTGCTGGAGCTGCTGCTGATGTTCTGGAGGTACAAGGGAAAAAAATACCAGTTTTGTTGAGAAGCCAAATGGTGCTCTTTTAACATGTAAATTCTATCCAGATTGGAGTCAGAACTGAGGGAATCCAGGAGGCTTTGTTCAAAAAAGATGTTAATGACATGAGCGACAGAATCACCAAGATGAGGCGCATCCTTCAGAATGTAAGAAATCGACACACTAAGAACAAATAGATATTTTACAGTTGCATAGAATTAATGTTTTCTTTTTTGCCAGCTCGTTGATTGGAAGGCTTTGCCAGTCAGTAAAATGTTGGGCTCTGCGTACATCAAGGTTATGGGACAGGAAATTGCATTTGTCGACATTGACAAGCAGGTCATCGAAACCGCAGTGAAGGTTATCAATCTTTAAACTGCAAATTACTGCTTATGAATTTGACACAGTAGTGTTGATTATTTGATCTTCTTTCTTGGCAGCTTTACTCTGAGGTTGACATTAAGCAGTATGGATACAACGTCCTCCACTACCTGTTCCAGCACGGTGTTTCCACACGCTTTGTTAAGGCTATTCTACCCGCTGAGATAAGACGCATCATGCCTACTGCCGCAGGTCTTCCCATGGAGCTTGGTCTGTACACCGCTGTGGCCTCAGCAGATATCAATGGTCAGTGTGGGGGAAAAATACTGCACTCTCAAAAGCCTGATTGGTCATGGTGAATTACCACTAGAATTAAAAGAGAAAATCTGAACATTTGTTTGGTTTTACAGCCAGGATTGTCTCCAATCTGCCCCAGAATTTCAAGGTCTCTGAATTACTGAGCGCAAACATTCGAGTTGAAAGTCAGGTCAAACCCAGGTAGGTGGCACATTTGATACAATGCTTTAAAATGCCAACAACATAGAATCAAAAAAGTAACATGGTCTTTTCCTTTTAGCATTGCTGTTAACACATTTGCTGTGATGGGAATCAACACAGACATTCTTCAGGCAGCCTTGGTATCAAGAGTTAGGGTCAAAGCCAATGTGCCCACCAAAATTACTGCTGATCTTAACATGGCTGACGGCAACTTTAAGATCAACGCTCTTCCAGTTTCTCTCCCCGACGATGTTGCTCTTAATGTGGAGTAAGTTTCATTTACCTCTTCAAATATGCACATTCACTCAAGACAAGTCTTTGGAGCTTACGCTTTTGTTTTAACAGTGTGGAGACTCTGGCCATTGCTAAAAAAGCTCAAAAGATCACACCACTTATTCCTGCCAAGGCCCCAAGCTCTATGCAGACGTCGTCTTACAGCTCTGGCAGTGTAAGTGTTGAATATTTTAGCTTTTTTACATCTGTATCAGAGTTTAAATTTACCAGTGGGTCTTACTGTTTCAGTCCCAGCAGACACCGGATAATGATCAAATTCAGATCAACTCTCTTAACAAGCCGAAAGCAGCTCACTTTGACAAGAAGTTCTGCACTAATGCCGTTGGACTGAGAAGCTGCCTGAAGATTGCCTCTGACAATGCCTGTTACCTCAGAAATGTTGCTCTGTACAAACTGGCTGGAAAGCACTTAGTTGTTCTTTCGTTCAAACCTGGTGAGAATCAAAACCACAAAAGCTCTGATGTTTTTTTGTGAACACATCAGTTGTTAATGTTATTATATACCATATTTTTCCAGCTGAAGGTGAAGTTGTTGAAAGGTTGGAAATGGAAGTTCAGCTTGGACCAAAGGCTGCCGAGAAGCTGATTAAACACATCGATTTGAATGCCGAGGAGATCCCCGATGGAACACCCATTTTGTCCAAGCTCAAGAGAATCCTGTCTCCTGGTCGGAGGAACTCCTCCTCCAGCAGCTCCAGCAGCTCCAGCAGCTCCAGCCGATCCAGCAGCTCCAACAGCTCCAGCAGCTCTAGTTCAAGGGGCAAATCCAGCGGTCCTTCCTCTTCTTCCTCTTCCTCCTCATCCTCTAGCTCTCACATCACCAGCAAAATCATCAATGTTATGGCTAAGGTTATTGGAGTGAACAGCAAGAGGAGCAGCAGCAGCAGCAGCAGCAGCAGCAGCAGCCGAGCCCGCAAGAGCCAGTCCAGCACTGTATCTAGCCTTTCATCTCTGTTCAGCTCAAGCTCCAGCTCCTCTCAGTCTGCCCCCATCTCACAGGTACTTTATATGGTCTGTTTTTTATTTGCATATCTAATTTGAATAAAACATCTCTAAGCAAGACTTTTTTCATTACAGCGTAAAGATAATCACAAAAAATTTGATCCATCTTATCAGCAGAAGGTATGATTTGGACACTCATGAAAGATATTGACTTTTACTCAAAGATTTTTGTTTAAACTGTGCAACTTCTTTTTTGTAGCATGCATCCAAGCAGCACTCTGGATCTGCCTCCTCTGCCAGAAGCTTTGAAGCCATTAGAGCTAAGGTTTCTTTGATAACTTACATTTACATTTTACTGTTTACCGTTTTGGCTTGTATTCAAATAAGTAACCCGTATATTATTTTCACCAGAACAAATTCCTTGGTGATGCTCTTTCTCCTGTTTTTGCCATCATCCTTCGTGCCGTCAGAGCTGACCAGAAACAGCAGGGTCTTCAAATTGCAGCCTACGAGGATAGAGCTCAAGCCAGAGTTCAGGTTATCATGGCAGCCCTGGCTCCTGAGAACAACTGGAAGCTCTGTGCCGATGGCATTGTTCTTAGCAAGCACAAAGTTTCTGTAAGAAAACACCATGGTGGCCATTAAGAGATTAGATACAGCACTATTGTTCATCCTAAAACTATTTCTACACCTCACAACAGGCCAAAATCGGATGGGGACCAAAATGCAGCAAATACGACACTATGATCACAGCTGAGACTGGCCGTGTGCAGGACAAGATGGCAGCTCGCCTCAAATTGGCCTGGAAGAAATTTCCCACTGCCATGATCAGGAACATCGAGATGTAAGTTAATTTGTATAATCATAATATAGACATAATGCAGATTTTTTAAATAGTCTTCCTTTCTTTGGCAGGGTGTATAAGTGCATTGCCCCTTACCTGTCCAGTATCTACCTGGAGAAGAAAAATTATGCCACAAAGCAGATCTCTTTAACTGTGGTTGCTCAATCCGAGAAAGTGCTCAACCTGATTTTCAAATCACCAGCAGTAATGACAAAACTTTTTCTCTTTTCAAAATGTGAAGTATTGCTCGAGTCGGTGTATTTTGTCTAAGCCTTGTTTTGCCTTTGCAGTTTGTCTACAGCCGGTATGTGCAACTTCCCATCACCCTGCCCCTTAGCGAGATAAAAGGTGTGCTCCCATTTGATAATGTTCTCGATAATCTCCACTACATACTCGCCACGACAACTGCAGGTAATGCACAATCTTGTGAAATGTGTGAGTGTTTAATTTCTACAAAGTGAACTAAATGATTTGCCATTTTTGTTCAGCGGAGTGCCGATTTAGAGATGGGGAGATTACCACTTTCAACAACAAGAAATACAAGAACTACATGCCCTCCTCTTGCTATCAGGTTCTGGCTCAGGATTGCACCGACCATCTCAAATTCATTGTTTTGCTGAAGAAGGATAGTGCAGGGCGTTACCAGATCAATGTGAAGATAGGTGCCATGTAAGTATATAGAATATACTTACACAACTTGAAAATCAGAAGGAAATAAACTACAAACTACAATTTTTTATTTTTTAGTGATGTTGACATATTCCTGAAAAACACTGGGGTTTCCGTTCGGGTCAATGGAAGGGAAATACCTAAAAACAGTCTGCCATATGTAACAAGTATGACATCAGACATTTCCTTCACAATAGTAAGACATAGTCCAAGAAAGTTGTATAACAATAAACTTTCTTACAGAGTTAATGAAGATTGAGCTCAAAAAAGAGACTATTGTCCTCCATGCACCCAAGCTTGGTATTTCTGAACTCCTCTTTACCAAGAATGAGTTGATGGTAAGGCTTCTAAAAGACAAATTATCAGAGGCCTACACACTATGAATTGAATTTGTGTTTTGTAATGTCTCATGAATGCTATTTAAATGCAGCTTCGTCTTCCGGAATGGATGAGGGACAAAACCTGTGGACTCTGCGGCCAAGGTAATGGGGACATCAAGCAGGATCTCCGCACACCCAACGGCCGTGTGGTAGACAACACCACCAGTTTTGCTCATTCCTGGGTTCTGCCTGTTGAGAGCTGCAGCGACGACACTGGTAAGAAAATAGTGGGCTGAAACTGGCAAATAAACAGATGTTTGATTTTGGACTGAACCTAATGCGAGGATTTTCCTCTAAACAGAATGCCGTCTGAAGCTTGAATCTGTCATGCTGGAGAGAGACGTGAACATCCACGGTGTGCAGTCCAAGTGCTACTCTGTTGAGAAGGTGCTGCGCTGTCTGCCTGGCTGCTACCCCGTTAAAACCACCATGACTACTGTTGGATTCCACTGCGTGCCTATCGGTGAGTGTCTCAAAATCACAGCAGCAACATTAAATTAATAAAGGACAATATTTTAAATGCTCTCTCTCTCGTGCAGATGAAATGAGCCCAGACAAAGATTACTCCGACAGCAGTGTGGAAATGACTGAAGAAGTCGAAGCCCACCTCGCTTGCAGCTGCTCTCAGTGTGCTTAGATTCTTCTGTCAACTTTATGTCTATGTGTAATCTTAACTAAATAAACTAAGGCATCTCAAAAGACAACTCAAGGGCTTTGTGTCATTTTCTAAATGTATATAGCAGAAAACTGAAATTAATCAAACAAAACATGTAATCTAATCTACTCAGTGAAAAAACACCTTTAATGATGTACCAACGAAACAAAAACTTCAGTGTGGATTGCTCTACAAGCAAACTGTTAAAATAATACAATTAAATTAAGGACAACATGAAGTAGACATTACAATAATACATGTCTTTCAATAGCACCTTAACCCTGAAATGAACAAGTACATAAAAATACTATTTATTGTCATGGCAATAAATCAGTTTTAATTTTGTATTACAAATGTTGTTTTTGTTTTTAATTGAAAGGATCCCCATTAGCTACAGCCATGCTACAGCTTTTCTTCCTGGGGTCCTGAAAAATATATACATAAACAAAAAGAAAAAATAAATTATTAAAAATACAACAAATAAATGGAAAAGATAAATACACATACACATACACACATACACATACACATATATATACACATATCAAAGTACATATGTACCCTCATACGGGCATGAAATATACACACATATAAAAACACATTCATACACATACGCCTATATATATACCTACACATGTTCACAGGGAAAAAAAAATTAAATCTATACAGTCAGATGTATTATTTTGATAGATGCTGTTTTACATATAATTTAAATTTATTGACATTGTTAGTAAGTATATTATGCGTTGGTAGTTTATTCCATGTATACAGCATGTCTTGAATTTATTAAATCCCATAACAGTTCTATTCATGATAGAAATGTAGTTGCTAAAATGAGAGTGAATTATGCAACTTACAGGACATGTGTGTTTTTTTTATCTAATATTCCTTGGTCTTTATTTTAACTTTGACTATGGCAATACTATAGCTATAGCACTAGAGCAAAATTAACAATATAATAATAAATGTTTTTTTTATACAAATGTACTTGAACTTTACTATTATTTCTAAGGGACAAAGTCTTAGATATTCAACATTTGCAAATATGGACAGTGTTTGAAAGCATAATAACAAAAAAAATTGTTAAAACATGATGAGAAACTACAGAGAATGGCAGAACAGCATCTTCAAAGCAGGACACTGGCTGGGTTTTGTAATATGCCTTCAGCCCAACATGTCTTATGCTGCTTACATGATCATTAGCTCTCTTTAAAATAAATAGATTTATTACACAAGTCAACAAAATGAGACATTATTGCACATGTTTTTAAGTCTGGATTAGAAACTGACAATTGCATTAACCTTTTTTATTTTATTTTTGGCATTTCTGTGTAGTCAGTTCTATTCAGTGATCATTTCGAGGTCTTCAGTTTGCTGCTCATTCCTCTGTTTCCGGGTTTGTTGTTCAGTGTTTGTCTGTAGAAGACGTCACTGGGATGTCTTTGGGTGTAGGAGTGTCAGATGAACGAAGGTTGAGGTATTCTGCAGCTGCTTCTGTGCTGGCCTCTGTTTCAACTAAAGAAACATTGAAAAAGTGACAATGTATTTCTCCTGAATTGTACAGACTTTAACTTTAAAGAATCACACACAATACAATTCTAATCCTGAGAAGTATTACATGCATACACAAGCACACAAATGTTGCTATGGCTTTGGTTTAGTAGGTCTAAACACTTACATAATGAAAAGGCACCTTTTATCCTTGGTATTGGAGGTTTATTTGAATCAGGAAATGGACTCAAATTTAAAAACTGGTGTTTAAGCCACATTGCACGATTATCCTCAAACGCCTTCCTCTGCAAATGACAATGTGTGCACAAGTTAATAAAATCCAAACATCATTGGATTGAATTAGTAAAAAGGCTGCATGAACACATTTCCCTGAATTTCAGTCATATTTTTATTACCTCATGGCTAAGTCTTATGGCTGCTTCTGTAAAGTTGCTCCTTTCTCTGTCAAAGATCTGTCTTTGTTCCTCTAAAGTCTTCCACTCCCCTCTGAGCCTCTCTTTCTCCTGCTGCATGTAGCAGTTGTTTAGCAGGGAAGTCACCTCCTCATCACACGGAGTACTCAGTTGCTGCTACAAACAGAGCATAAAACAGTCAGAGCTGGGACAACCTTTGGGTATATCACTAATAATATGGGAGCTGTAACTAAATCTTCACATTTTATTTTCAATAAAGAGTCAGGCTCACTTGCAGGAGTTGGTGTTGTGTGTGAATAAAATCTTTGCACTGTTGAATCTCCAGTCTCAGCCTGTGCATCTCTTCCTCCTGTGTTTCTTTTGTGACAGAATGAGTGCAGCTTCTGTCACTTATCTCCAAGGACACTAAAGATATAACCACAACAAAATGTCACATTGAAAACCTACCTAGACTTATGCTAGCATCATTCAGTCAGCCAACCCCTATTTAGTAAAAAAAATTATAATTATGTGTCAAAATGTATACAGCCAATCCAACCTTGGCTGTCAAGTGTTTCTACGTGGCTTTTAAGTCTTCTCCACTGTAGACGAATACTGTTGGTCAGTTTTTCTCGGCGTTATCACTAAACAGCTCAACTCCTTCTTTACTGGAATATAACCCTTCCTCTTCCTCTTCATCCTCAGACTCCACTATCTCTGTCACCTGTGTAATATTGCAGCAGTCAAATCTTGATTCATCAACTTAACAACATGTTTAGATCAAAAATAAAATGTCCATGCCTTACCGTAAAACATTTATCATCTTTAGTAGAAGGTTTCTTAGATTTAAGAATGGACACCATATCTTTTTTCATGTTCTGCAAAACTTTCTTTAGCTCAGCATTTTCCAACATTAACTCTCTCTGCCGGTTGTCATAATCATTTAGCAGAGTTTTGTACATCTTTCCTTCATGTCTTTGGATGAAACAAACAAATCATTGTTTTTAGCAAAACATTGTCACACAAAAGTTTTATTTTCTAGTTTAAACTTGAAACAACATATGATTAGAAAAATGCATTAACTCACTTTGCTTCTGTCTTGTCAGTTTTCCATAGACTTCGCTTCCCATCAGCACGTCCAACGTTGTTTAAAACATCAATGGCTGTAAAAATTAAACAAAGAATGTCAAAAAAGACTACTACTGTGAAAATAAAGAGGAAATAAATCAAAAGGATATTAGTAATGCAACCTTGTTTCCTCTCCTTTTTGTCAACTAGAAGTTGAATCAAGCGCTCCTTCAGTTTATTAAATTCTCTTTCTTTTCTCTTCATCTCATGATTGTACTGGCTACCCCGGCTTGCAATTATGTTCTGAAGTTTTTGCACCTGGTTAGTAGTAAAAAAAATGTTGCTCAGCCGAAGTAAAATGTAATGCATCTACAAAATAAAAATGTGAATAAATTACCTCTTCTTTTTCATTTTTCACACAGTTCTGCAAGTTCTTCACTTTAAGTTGCAGTTGGCGTTCTCTCTCAAGCAGTCCTATGTTTTCTCTTTTGGAAAGTTCAAGTTGCTCCTTCAACAACATAAAAAGAAGGTACCCAAAAATTTACATTTTTATTAGTTTATTACTCATTTTCTCTACCGCTTTGTCTTGTAAGGTGTAATGGGTGACTGGAGCCTATCCCAGCAGCTTTGGGCCTGAGGGGGTACACCCTGGACAGTGGCCAGTTAGTCACAGACCACGGTTTCACAGTTTTACAGTTTACTTTAGTGACAGTTTATGAGTATTCCATAATAGCTTTCAGCTTTAGCAGCTCTTAAAGGTTATGGGAAGAAGCATATAGATAATTTGGTGCATTAAAGCTTAGAGGAAAGGCCAACCTATGTAAGCATTCATGAATGAGCAGCAATTATTTTATTTTTACTATTTTTGATTTTGAGAGTTTGAGAGCTTTAGGTGAAGGCAATAGAATATATGATGCTCTAATAGACTAATGTTAACTAAAGTAAGTTTAGATAATTTATTGAGAATCTGTGGGACGGGGATAAATGGCCTGGCATACCTAATCTGAGGACAACCATGTCAGGTGACCCTAACTTCTCTTTAGATACATGCCAACATTTCTAATCTTAATCTAATCAAGAGTATTGATCCATACACGTGTGAGGGTTACCACATACTGGGTCTTTATGACATTTCAGGATAAGATTTGTCAGCAGAATTTCCCTTTAAAAGGCAAACGTGTGGCTGCAAAACTTTACAACCCGCTCAGCCATGAGAGTCGTTGTACTTGCCCTGGCTCTGTCCCTTGTAGGTAAGTCAAGATGAAAACTCTAGCTACTATTTGACATTTTTATTCTTTTCTCAGTGTGTCTTATTTATCTACTACACTAAAGGCTAATCTTTTATTATTTTTTTCTGTATTGAACTATTTAAGATTGCTTTAAGTATTTGTAATTTGTTCTCATTTGGAGGTTTAGCTTTGTAATTATTTTAATTTTATTTTAAAATTCAAAAGTATCAATAGTTTTGATGCACAATGGGAAACAAATGTTCAAATATAATGTTTGTTTTATTATTCCTAAATTTCTAGCTCTTGTTTTGAGAAATAATATATTTCTGATTTTCTTGTTTTAGCTGGCCAGCATCCAAACTTGGGTAAGTTTAGACTAGAATTTATTCACAGCTAACATAGCTAAAAGCTTTTTTATAATAAATGAAAATGTACTTTCAGCTCCCAGTTTTGCACCCGGAAATACCTATGTGTACAAATATGAGACTGTGATCGTGGGTGGTCTGCCAGAGGAGGGTCTGGCCAGAGCCGGACTCAAACTCACAAGCAAAGTTAAAATCAGTGTTGCCGAAAGAAACATCTTACATCTGCAGGTAAATGTTTAAATTCACCCAGTATTTAAACTTGACTTTGCCTTCTGACTAACTCGCTGTTGTTGCTCTTTAGCTTGAGAACACTCAGATCTTTGAGTACAGTGATGTTTGGCCAAAAGCATCCTTTAGTCAAATACAGCTCCCCGCGGCACTGGCAGCTCACTTCAAGACCCCCATTAAGTTTGTGTACGACAACGGGATAGTGAAAGAAATGCTCGCTCCAGAGGCTGTACCAACACTGGTGCTCAACATCTACAGAGGTATTCTCAATGTTCTTCAACTCAACATCAAGCAGACACAGAACATCTACGAGCTGCAGGAGGTCAGTCTAACATTCATCAACATATGTTTACAGTATTCATTTAAAAGTAGAGGTCATTGAGAACCTGTGGTCTCATTATTAGGATGGAGCTCAGGGCGTGTGCAAGACCCAGTATGTCATCACAGAGGACGAAAAGGCTGATCGCATCCTTTTGACCAAGAGCAGAGATCTGAACCAATGCCAGGAGAAGGTCATTAAGGACATCGGGTTGGCATACACTAAGACATGTGTTAAGTGCCAGGAGGTAGGTTCAAATCAACTTTGTGTTTTCTTTTTTACATTAACGTTTTGACATTATTTTAAATAAGAACATTCTAGTAGCTTAAATGACAAAACTTACACTTGAAGCAAATTAGCGCAACTGATTTGTCTCTGTCTGTCTTTGCAGATTTCTCAAAGCATGAGAGGAACTACAGGATACAAGTACAAGCTGAAGGCAGTACCAAATGGCGTCTTGATCGAGGAGGCTCATGGAAATGAAGTCATTCAGTTTACACCTTTCCATGAGATGAGCGGTGCTGCTGTGATGGAGACACAGTATGAGACTTAACAATAAATAAATCACAGTAACTATTTGATGATAAAACAACAGATTCCAAAACTTTTCCTTTTTTTTTTTTCTAGGCAAAACCTGGTTTTTGTTCAGATTGAGAAGAATCCTATTGTCCCCGTACGCGCAGAGTACCGTCATCGTGGTTCTCTCAAGTATGAGTTCTCCACTGAGCTTCTCCAGACACCTATCAGGATCTTGAAGATGACTAACGTTAATGAACAGGTAACATTATTTTCTTCCACAAAAATAGAAATTACACATTTAAAACACAACAAAGCCACATATTTTCTTGTGTTTTTAGATTCCTGATGTCCTGACACATCTGGTTACACACAATGAGGACAGAGTACATGAGGATGCCCCTCTGAAGTTTTTGGAGCTGATCCAGCTGCTGCGTGCTACCAAAAAAAATGAACTACAGGCCCTTTGGAATACCTACCTTAACAAGCCTGTCTATAAGTATGTAATGTTATTATAGGTGAATGTGTATTATTTGATCTATAAACTACACAAAGGTGACCAACTTTAATTTCAGGCAGTGGTTGTTGGACGCTATCCCCCAACTTGGGACACATGCTTCTCTAGAATTCCTCTTGGAGAAGATTCTGAAGAAGGAACTGAGTATTCCTCAAGCAACTCAGCTTTTGATTGGAACTCTTCACAAGGTGGAACCAACCAAAGAAACCATGCAGCTGGTTTGGGTAAGTACGTTAAAACAACATCTGTGTAAATATGTGCTGGGCAGGGAATATAACATGTCAATTTTGCATCTCATAGAAAATCAGTGAACAATTGCCAAAAGACGCCAACCAACCAATCTATGAACGGGTTCTGCGCAAGGCTCTGCTCCTTGGCTATGGCAGCATCATTCACAGAAACTGCGCTGAGAAGGCTGAGTGCCCTGATGAAGACATTCAGGTAAACTTCTTATAAATGTCTGCTTATATAAAGCTTCACTCTAATGCCACAATAATAATTGCAATGTTCTTAATTATAGCGCATCCAAAAGCATTTCGACAAGGCTTATGCTGAGAAGGACATTGAGGAACTTGTCCTTTGGGTGAAGGTTATGGCTAATGCTGGCCATCATTGGAGCTTTAAGTCCATCACAAAACTCCTGCCAATTCACGGTACTGCAGGTGCAACTTTACCCAGGAGAGTTCATGTTGAAGCAATCTTGGCCCTGAGGAGCCTTGCTAAACAAAAGCCCAAGGAGGTGACTCATCAGTAACACTAGATTTTGACTATTCATTTTGAAAAGAGTTTAACCAGAACAAATGTTTTCTCTCTTCTATACTAGGTCCAGCATTTGGTTATGCAGCTGTACATGGACAAAACTCTTCACCAAGAGCTCCGTATTCTTGCCGTCATGGTCCTGTTTGAGACCAACCCTTCAATGGCTGTGGTGACTAATGTTGTCAACATTGTGAAGTATGATGCCAATCTGCCAGTGGCAAGCTTCACTTACTCTCTCATCAAGTCCCTGGCCAGAAGCTTGACCAGTGTTCACAACTCAGTGTAAGAGTCTCTAACGTCTGAACACCATTAAATACCACAGTATGTCTGCATAAACCTGTGAATATATTCACACTTTTGCATCTGTTACAGTTCTGCAGAGTGCAATGTTGCTCTGAAACTCTTGAGCCAAAAGAGGCAGAGACTAAGCATAAATCTCAGCAGAGCCCTCCGCTTGGACTACTACAGCAGTAAATACTTATGTTATATCTGGTTTTATTGTATTAAATAACATGCAAAGACATGTTGGCTAATACAGTTGTTTTAATCCCTCATCAGATCCTTTGATGCTTGGTGCAGCTGCCAGTATCTTCTACATCAATGACGAAGCTACTATTCTCCCCAAAACTGTTGTGGCAAAGACAACTGCCTTTATTGCTGGAGCTGCTGCTGATGTTCTGGAGGTACAAGGGAAAAAAATACCAGTTTTGTTGAGAAGCCAAATGGTGCTCTTTTAACATGTAAATTCTATCCAGATTGGAGTCAGAACTGAGGGAATCCAGGAGGCTTTGTTCAAAAAAGATGTTAATGACATGAGCGACAGAATCACCAAGATGAGGCGCATCCTTCAGAATGTAAGAAATCGACACACTAAGAACAAATAGATATTTTACAGTTGCATAGAATTAATGTTTTCTTTTTTTGCCAGCTCTCTGATTGGAAGGCTTTGCCAGTCAGTAAAATGTTGGGCTCTGCGTACATCAAGGTTATGGGACAGGAAATTGCATATGTCGACATTGACAAGCAGGTCATCGAAACCGCAGTGAAGGTTATCAATCTTTAAACTGCAAATTACTGCTTATGAATTTGACACAGTAGTGTTGATTATTTGATCTTCTTTCTTGGCAGCTTTACTCTGAGGTTGACATTAAGCAGTATGGATACAACGTCCTCCACTACCTGTTCCAGCACGGTGTTTCCACACGCTTTGTTAAGGCTATTCTACCCGCTGAGATAAGACGCATCATGCCTACTGCCGCAGGTCTTCCCATGGAGCTTGGTCTGTACACCGCCGCTGTGGCCTCAGCAGATATCAAGGGTCAGTGTGGGGGAAAAATACTGCACTCTCAAAAGCCTGATTGGTCATGGTGAATTACCACTAGAATTAAAAGAGAAAATCTGAACATTTGTTTGGTTTTACAGCCAGGATTGTCTCCAATCTGCCCCAGAATTTCAAGGTCTCTGAATTACTGAGCGCAAACATTCGAGTTGAAAGTCAGGTCAAACCCAGGTAGGTGGCACATTTGATACAATGCTTTAAAATGCCAACAACATAGAATCAAAAAAGTAACATGGTCTTTTCCTTTTAGCATTGCTGTTAACACATTTGCTGTGATGGGAATCAACACAGACATTCTTCAGGCAGCCTTGGTATCAAGAGTTAGGGTCAAAGCCAATGTGCCCACCAAAATTACTGCTGATCTTAACATGGCTGACGGCAACTTTAAGATCAACGCTCTTCCAGTTTCTCTCCCCGACGATGTTGCTCTTAATGTGGAGTAAGTTTCATTTACCTCTTCAAATATGCACATTCACTCAAGACAAGTCTTTGGAGCTTACGCTTTTGTTTTAACAGTGTGGAGACTCTGGCCATTGCTAAAAGCTCAAAGATCACACCACTTATTCCTGCCAAGGCCCCAAGCTCTATGCAGACGTCGTCTTACAGCTCTGGCAGTGTAAGTGTTGAATATTTTAGCTTTTTTACATCTGTATCAGAGTTTAAATTTACCAGTGGGTCTTACTGTTTCAGTCCCAGCAGACACCGGATAATGATCAAATTCAGATCAACTCTCTTAACAAGCAGCAGCTCACTTTGACAAGAAGTTCTGCACTAATGCCGTTGGACTGAGAAGCTGCCTGAAGATTGCCTCTGACAATGCCTGTTACCTCAGAAATGTTGCTCTGTACAAACTGGCTGGAAAGCACTTAGTTGTTCTTTCGTTCAAACCTGGTGAGAATCAAAACCACAAAAGCTCTGATGTTTTTTTGTGAACACTATCAGTTGTTAATGTTATTATATACCATATTTTTCCAGCTGAAGGTGAAGTTGTTGAAAGGTTGGAAATGGAAGTTCAGCTTGGACCAAAGGCTGCCGAGAAGCTGATTAAACACATCGATTTGAATGCCGAGGAGATCCCCGATGGAACACCCATTTTGTCCAAGCTCAAGAGAATCCTGTCTCCTGGTCGGAGGAACTCCTCCTCCAGCAGCTCCAGCAGCTCCAGCAGCTCCAGCCGATCCAGCAGCTCCAACAGCTCCAGCAGCTCTAGTTCAAGGGGCAAATCCAGCAGTCCTTCCTCTTCTTCCTCTTCCTCCTCATCCTCTAGCTCTCACATCACCAGCAAAATCATCAATGTTATGGCTAAGGTTATTGGAGTGAACAGCAGGAGGAGCAGCAGCAGCAGCAGCAGCAGCAGCAGCAGCAGCAGCCGAGCCCGCAAGAGCCAGTCCAGCACTGTATCTAGCCTTTCATCTCTGTTCAGCTCAAGCTCCAGCTCCTCTCAGTCTGCCCCCATCTCACAGGTACTTTATATGGTCTGTTTTTTATTTGCATATCTAATTTGAATAAAACATCTCTAAGCAAGACTTTTTTCATTACAGCGCAAAGATAATCACAAATTTGATCCATCTTATCAGCAGAAGGTATGATTTGGACACTCATGAAAGATATTGACTTTTACTCAAAGATTTTTGTTTAAACTGTGTAACTTCTTTTTTGTAGCATGCATCCAAGCAGCACTCTGGATCTGCCTCCTCTGCCAGAAGCTTTGAAGCCATTAGAGCTAAGGTTTCTTTGATAACTTACATTTACATTTTACTGTTTACCGTTTTGGCTTGTATTCAAATAAGTAACCCGTATATTATTTTCACCAGAACAAATTCCTTGGTGATGCTCTTTCTCCTGTTTTTGCCATCATCCTTCGTGCCGTCAGAGCTGACCAGAAACAGCAGGGTCTTCAAATTGCAGCCTACGAGGATAGAGCTCAAGCCAGAGTTCAGGTTATCATGGCAGCCCTGGCTCCTGAGAACAACTGGAAGCTCTGTGCCGATGGCATTGTTCTTAGCAAGCACAAAGTTTCTGTAAGAAAACACCATGGTGGCCATTAAGAGAATAAATACAGCACTATTGTTCATCCTAAAACTATTTCTACACCTCACAACAGGCCAAAATCGGATGGGGACCAAAATGCAGCAAATACGACACTATGATCACAGCTGAGACTGGCCGTGTGCAGGACAAGATGGCAGCTCGCCTCAAAGTGGCCTGGAAGATACTTCCCACTGCCATGATCAGGAACATCAAGATGTAAGTTAATTTGTATAATCATAATATAGACATAATGCAGATTTTTTAAATAGTCTTCCTTTCTTTGGCAGGGTGTATAAGTGCATTGCCCCTTACCTGTCCAGTATCTACCTGGAGAAGAAAAATTATGCCACAAAGCAGATCTCTTTAACTGTGGTTGCTCAATCCGAGAAAGTGCTCAACCTGATTTTCAAATCACCAGCAGTAATGACAAAACTTTTTCTCTTTTCAAAATGTGAAGTATTGCTCGAGTCGGTGTATTTTGTCTAAGCCCTGTTTTGCCTTTGCAGTTTGTCTACAGCCGGTATGTGCAACTTCCCATCACCCTGCCCCTTAGCGAGATAAAAGGTGTGCTCCCATTTGATAATGTTCTCGATAATCTCCACTACATACTCGCCACGACAACTGCAGGTAATGCACAATCTTGTGAAATGTGTGAGTGTTTAATTTCTACAAAGTGAACTAAATGATTTGCCATTTTTGTTCAGCGGAGTGCCGATTTAGAGATGGGGAGATTACCACTTTCAACAACAAGAAATACAAGAACTACATGCCCTCCTCTTGCTATCAGGTTCTGGCTCAGGATTGCACCGGCCATCTCAAATTCATTGTTTTGCTGAAGAAGGATAGTGCAGGGCGTTACGAGATCAATGTGAAGATAGGTGCCATGTAAGTATATAGAATATACTTACACAACTTGAAAATCAGAAGGAAATAAACTACAAACTACAATTTTTTATTTTTTAGTGATGTTGACATGTTCCTGAAAAACACTGGGGTTTCCGTTCGGGTCAATGGAAGGGAACTACCTAAAAACAGTCTGCCATATGTAACAGGTATGACATCAGACATTTCCTTCACAATAGTAAGACATAGTCCTAGAAAGTTGTATAACAATAAACTTTCTTACAGAGTCAATGAAGATTGAGCTCAAAAAAGAGACTATTGTCCTCCGTGCACCCAAGCTTGGTATTTCTGAACTCCTCTTTACCAAGAATTTGTTTACGGTAAGGCTTCTAAAAGACAAATTATCAGAGGCCTACACACTATGAATTGAATTTGTGTTTTGTAATGTCTCATGAATGCTATTTAAATGCAGCTTCGTCTTCCGGAATGGATGAGGGACAAAACCTGTGGACTCTGCGGCCAAGGTAATGGGGACATCAAGCAGGATCTCCGCACACCCAACGGCCGTGTGGTAGACAACACCACCAGTTTTGCTCATTCCTGGGTTCTGCCTGTTGAGAGCTGCAGCGACGACACTGGTAAGAAAATAGTGGGCTGAAACTGGCAAATAAACAGATGTTTGATTTTGGACTGAACCTAATGCGAGGATTTTCCTCTAAACAGAATGCCGTCTGACGCTTGCTTCTGCTGAGCTGGGGAGAGACGTGAACATCCACGGTGTGCAGTCCAAGTGCCGCTCTGTTGAGAAGGTGCTGCGCTGTCTGCCTGGCTGCGACCCCATTAAAACCACCATGATTACTGTTGGATTCCACTGCGTGCCTATCGGTGAGTGTCTCAAAATCACAGCAGCAACATTAAATTAATGAAGGACAATATTTTAAATGCTCTCTCTCTCGTGCAGATGAAATGAGCGCAGAGACAGATTACTGCAACAGCAGTGTGGACATGACAGAAGAAGTCGAAGCCCACCTCGCTTGCAGCTGCTCTCAGTGTGCTTAGATTCTTCTGTCAACTTTATATGTCTATGTGTAATCTTAACTAAATAAACTAAGGCATCTCAAAAGACAACTCAAGGGCTTTGTGTCATTTTCTAAATTTATATAGCAGAAAACTGAAATTAATCAAACAAAACATGTAATCTAATCTACTCAGTGAAAAAACACCTTTAATGATGTACCAACGAAACAAAAACTTCAGTGTGGATAGCTCTACAAGCAAACTGTTAAAATAATACAATTAAATTAAGGACAACATGAAGTAGACATTACAATAATACATGTCTTTCAATAGCACCTTAACCCTGAAATGAACAAGTACATAAAAATACTATTTATTGTCATGGCAATAAATCAGTTTTAATTTTGTATTACAAATGTTGTTTTTGTTTTTGTTTTTATTGAAAGGATCCCCATTAGCTACAGCCATGCTACAGCTTTTCTTCCTGGGGTCCTGAAAAATATATACATAAACAAAAAGAAAAAATAAATTATTAAAAATACAACAAATAAATGGAAAAGATAAATACACATACACATACACACATACACATATCACACATATGTACCCTCATACGGGCATGAAATATACACACATATAAAAACACATTCATACACATACGCCTATATATATACCTACACATGTTCACAGGTAAAAAAATAAAAATTAAATCTAAACAGTAAGATGTATTATTTTGATAGATGCTGTTTTACATATAATTTAAATTTATTGACATTGTTAGTAAGTATAATATGCGTTGGTAGTTTATTCCATGTATACAGCATGTCTTGAATTTATTAAATCCCATAACAGTTCTAGTCATGATAGAAATGTAGTTGCTAAAATGAGAGTGAATTATGCAACTTACAGGACATGTGTGTTTTTTTTATCTAATATTCCTTGGTCTTTATTTTAACTTTGACTATGGCAATACTATACACACGTGGACAAAATTGTTGGTACCCTTCGCTCAATGAAAGAAAAACTCACAATTGTCACAGAAAAAAAACTTTATTCTGACAAAAGTAATAGTAAATAAAAATTCTATGAATGTTAACCAATAAAGTCAGACATTGCTTTTTAACCATGCTTCAACGGAATTATTTAAAAAAATAAACTCATGTAACAGGCCTAGACAAAATTGTTGGTACCCCAACTTAATATTTTGTTGCACAACCTTTTGAGGCCATCACTGCAATCAGACGATTCCTGTAACTGTCAATGAGACTTCTGCACCTCTCAGCAGGTATTTTGGCCCACTCCTCATGAGCAAACTGCTCCAGTTGTTTCCGGTTTGAAGGGTGTCTTTTCTAGACGGCATGTTTCAGCTCCTTCCAAAGATGCTCAATAGGATTGAGGTCAGGGCTCATAGAAGGCCACTTTAGAATAGTCCAATGTTTTCCTCTTAACCATTCTTGGGTGTTTTTAGCTGTGTGTTTTGGGTCATTGTCCTGTTGCAAGACCCATGACCTGCGACTGAGACCAAGCTGTCTGACACTGGCCAGCACATTTCTCTCTAGAATCCCTTGATAGTCTTCAGATTTCATTGTACCCTGCACAGATTCAAGACACCCTGTGCCAGATGCAGCAAAGCAGCCCCAGAACATAACAGAGCCTCCTCCATGTTTGACAGTAGGGACAGTGTTCTTTTCTTGATATTCTTCATTTTTCCGTCTGTGAACATAGAGCTGATGTGCCTTGGCAAAAGGTTCCATTTTTGTCTCATCTGTCCATAGGACATTCTCCCAGAATCTTTGTGGCTTGTCAACATGTAGTTTGGCATATTCCAGTCTAGCTTTTTTATGATTTGTTTTCAACAATGGTGTCCTCCTTGGTCGTCTCCCATGTAGTCCACTTTGGCTCAAACAACGACGGATGGTGCGATCTGACACTGATGTTCCTTGAGCATGGAGTTCACCTTGGATCTCTTTAGAAGTCTTTCTGGGCTCTTTTGTTACCATTCGGATTATCCGTCTCTTTGATTTGTCATCAATTTTCCTCCTGCGGCCACGTCCAGGGAGGTTGGCTACAGTCCCATGGATCTTAAATTTCTGAATAATATGTGCAACTGTAGTCACAGGAACATCTAGCTGCTTGGAGATGGTCTTATAGCATTTACCTTTATCATGCTTGTCTATAATTTTGCTTTCTATTCTCCTGCGACACCTCTTTCCTTCTCTTCCTCTGGTCCATGTTGAGTGCGGTACACACCATGTCACCAGACAACACAGTGATTACCTGAAGCCCTATAAATAGGCCCACTGACTGATTACAAGATTGTACGCACCTGTGATGCTAATTAGTGCACACACCTTGAATTAACCTGTCCATTTGGTCACATTATTTACAGTCTTTTCTAGGGGTACCATCAATTTTGTCCAGGCCTGTTCCATGAGTTTATTTTTTAAAATAATTCCGTTGAAGCATAGTTGAAAAGCAATGTCTGACTTTCATTGGTTAACATTCATAGAATTTTTATTTATTATTACTTTTGTCAGAATAAAGTTTTTTCTGAGACCATTGTGAGTTTTTCTTTCATTGAGCGAAGGGTACCAACATTTTTGTCCACGTGTGTAGCTATAGCACTAGAGCAAAATTAACAATATAATAATAAATGTTTTTTTATACAAATGTACTTGAACTTTACTATTATTTCTAAGGGTCAAAGTAGTTCTTTGATATTAAACATTTGCAAATATGGACAGTGTTTGAAAGCATAATAACAAAAAAATTGTTAAAACATGATGAGAAACTACAGAGAATGGCAAAACAGCATCTTCAAACCACGACACTGGCTGGGTTTTGTAATATGCCTTCAGCCCAACATGTCTTATGCTGCTTACATGATCATTATCTCTCTTTAAAATAAATAGATTTATTACACAAGTCAACAAAATGAGACATTATTGCACATGTTTTTAAGTCTGCATTAGAAACTGACCATTGCATTAACCTTTTTTTTTTATTTTTGGCATTTCTGTGTAGTCAGTTCCATTCAGTGATCATTTCCAGGTCTTCAGTTTGCTGCTCATTCCTCTGTTTCCGGGTTTGTTGTTCAGTGTTTGTCTGTACAAGACGTCACTGGGATGTCTTTGGGTGTAGGAGTGTCAGATGAACGAAGGTTGAGGTATTCTGCAGCTGCTTCTGTGCTGGCCTCTGTTTCAACTAAAGAAACATTGAAAAAGTGACAATGTATTTCTCCTGAATTGTACAGACTTTAACTTTAAAGAATCACACACAATACAATTCTAATCCTGAGAAGTATTACATTCATACACAAGCACACAAATGTTGCTATGGCTTTGGTTTAGTAGGTCTAAACACTTACATAATGAAAAGGCACCTTTTATCCTTGGTATTGGAGGTTTATTTGAATCAGGAAATGGACTCAAATTTAAAAACTGGTGTTTAAGCCACATTGCACGATTATCCTCAAACGCCTTCCTCTGCAAATGACAATGTGTGCACAAGTTAATAAAATCCAAACATCATTGGATTGAATTAGTAAAAAGGGCTGCATGAACACATTTCCCTGAATTTCAGTCATATTTTTATTACCTCATGGCTAAGTCTTATGGCTGCTTCTGTAAAGTTGCTCCTTTCTCTGTCAAAGATCTGTCTTTGTTCCTCTAAAGTCTTCCACTCCCCTCTGAGCCTCTCTTTCTCCTGCTGCATGTAGCAGTTGTTTAGCAGGGAAGTCACCTCCTCATCACATGGAGTACTCAGTTGCTGCTACAAACAGAGCATAAAACAGTCAGAGCTGGGATAACTTTTGGGGATATCACTAATAATATGGGAGCTGTAACTAAATCTTCCCATTTTATTTTCAATAAAGAGTCAGGCTCACTTGCAGGAGTTGGTGTTGTGTGTGAATAAAATCTTTGCACTGTTGAATCTCCAGTCTCAGCCTGTGCATCTCTTCCTCCTGTGTTTCTTTTGTGACAGAATGAGTGCAGCTTCTGTCACTTATCTCCGCCAAGGACACTAAAGATATAACCACAACAAAATGTCACATTGAAAACCTACCTAGACTTATGCTAGCATCATTCAGTCAGCCAACCCCTATTTAGTAAAAAAAATTATAATTATGTGTCAAAATGTATACAGCCAATCCAACCTTGGCTGTCAAGTGTTTCTACGTGGCTTTTAAGTCTTCTCCACTGTAGACGAATACTGTTGGTCAGTTTTTCTCGGGCGTTATCACTAAACAGCTCAACTCCTTCTTTACTGGAATATAACCCTTCCTCTTCCTCTTCATCCTCAGACTCCACTATCTCTGACACCTGTGTAATATTGCAGCAGTCAAATCTTGATTCATCAACTTAACAACATGTTTAGATCAAAAATAAAATGTCCATGCCTTACCGTAAAACATTTATCATCTTTAGTAGAAGGTTTCTTAGATTTAAGAATGGACACCATATCTTTTTTCATGTTCTGCAAAACTTTCTTTAGCTCAGCATTTTCCAACATTAACTCTCTCTGCCGGTTGTCATAATCATTTAGCAGAGTTTTGTACATCTTTCCTTCATGTCTTTGGAAACAAACAAATCATTGTTTTTAGCAAAACATTGTCACACAAAAGTTTTGTTTTCTAGTTTAAATAACACTTAAAAGAACATAAAGAAATATATGATTAGAAAAATGCATTAACTCACTTTGCTTCTGTCTTGTCAGTTTTCCATAGACTTCGCTTCCCATCAGCACGTCCAACGTTGTTTAAAACATCAATGGCTGTAAAAATGAAACAAAGAATGTCAAAAAAGACTACTACTGTGAAAATAAAGAGGAAATAAATCAAAAGGATATTAGTAATGCAACCTTGTTTCCTCTCCTTTTTGTCAACTAGAAGTTGATTCAAGCGCTCCTTCAGTTTATTAAATTCTCTTTCTTTTCTCTTCATCTCATGATTGTACTGGCTACCCCGGCTTGCAATTATGTTCTGAAGTTTTTGCACCTGGTTAGTAGTAAAAAAAATGTTGCTCAGCCGAAGTAAAATGTAATGCATCTACAAAATAAAAAATGTGAATAAATTACCTCTTCTTTTTCATTTTTCACACAGTTCTGCAAGTTCTTCACTTTAAGTTGCAGTTGGCGTTCTCTCTCAAGCAGTCCTATGTTTTCTCTTTTGGAAAGTTCAAGTTGCTCCTTCAACAACATAAAAAGAAGGTACCCAAAAATTTACATTTTTATTAGTTTATTACTCATTTTCTCTACCGCTTTGTCTTGTAAGGTGTCGTGGGTGACTGGAGCCTATCCCAGCAGCTTCGGGCCTGAGGGGGTACACCCTGGACAGTGGCCAGGCTGACATTTTAGACATATACACAGTGACAGATAACTAGGAACTAGGGACACTTTAGAGTTTTGTCTTTTGGGCAGTGGGAGGACGCCGGAGTACCCGGAGAGAACCCACGGTAATTACATAAAGACTCATCACAGAAAGGCTTAAAGATGGCCGATGACCTTTTTGCTGTGAGGCTGGAGCGCTAACCACTCTCCCACATGCACCCCTAGTTTATCACTTTATCTGTTTATTACCAATTTATGTTTTTTTAGATAGAAATATGAAGAGAAATGTATAAAAGAAATTAGCTTTATTGTACCTTTAGCTCAGTGTTAGTGACCTGCAGGTAGTCTACACTGCTGTTTGTTTTAAGCTGCTCCACTTCCATGTTTTCTAGGGTTCGGAGATCCCTGCGGTGCAGCTGAATCAGGTCATACATGCAATTAAGCACAGCCACAACATTCAGCTCGGAGCTCCTGCTGGACTCTGCCCAAACTGGAGGCAGTCCAAGAGATGCCACCTCCTGTAAATACATTAAGGTAGAATAATGTTTAGATTAGAGAACCTGCAAATGTGCTACAAAAATATACATTTATTCATGCCACTGCTGCAGAAAAATAGGTTACTAACTTGGCTGATGTGGGACAGACATTCTTGCACATTGGCCTCTGTGCAAAAGAATGTGCTTATGCAGGAGTTTCTGTGCAGCGATGATTGGTTAAACTGCCCTAAGGGAGACGCTCTACATTCAACAGAGCTGCTGTGATTGTCCCTGATTTCTGGAAAAAAGTTTAAAGTCAAAGCACAGTACATTGAGAGATGTTACAGTAAAAATGTTCTTTTAATATGGTCACTTATTAAATAAAGTTAAGTAATAAAATTCCAAAGGTTTGTCTCACCCAGGAATGACTCCGGCATCGTTGCTGTGCAGCCTCCAGATGATGTGTCTGATTTATGTTCTACATGTGCAGGATTCACGTGGACTGATCCATAATCCACAGACACACACCTGCTCCTGAAATAGGGGGCCAGATTAGCTGCACTCATTTAATACCAATTAGATTAGGGCAATGAGAGTAAACAATGGCAGAGAGTAAGGTCTGTCTGTCTATGCACCTGATCAAGGTTATTACTATGCCATGTTGGTTGTGTATTTGCTATGCTTGTTTTTGTTGTCCTAAACATATAACAGTGCAGGCTTACTCTCAGAGAGTGGAAACAGTCTGGCATCTTAACTCAAGGCTCTAATTATCAACTGATCAGACTAATCCCCCCAACACACACAAACACACACACACACACACACACACACACACACACACACACACACACACACACACACACACACACACACACACACACACACACACACACACACACAGTTTGATAAACAATACAAACAAAACATGAATAAATGCTAATGCATATTGTACACATCAATTTAGAATGATTAAGTACAAACAAACAAAAACTATTTAAAAATTTTGGACATATGAACATTACAGTATTTTCCCTTGACTTCGATTCACTCAGGCAGGACACACCACCTACCTTTAGGTGACACTTAATCAGTCTGTTAAAACAGATGGCAAGCCTGCAGCCACAGAGCTTAAAGCCTAGACCCTGTCATCTTACACTAATTTAACTCAAAGAGTGTTAACCCTTTATTTGCTAGAAACACATTCTTAAGCCTTTTAGGTGTAGGCCTATTTGCTGTAGTTGACCACATTGACTAAATAAACTACAAAACTGAACAAAATGTGCAATTTAAAATGTTCACATAGGACATTTAGTCAAGGTCTTTGTAGTAGTGATAGTTGTAGTTATAGCGCAATAACAGCTAAAATGTGGTTTGTGGATAATGATGAGGAAAGGAGTCCTGACGAATGCAAACAAACCCTGCAGCATGTGGTCTAAGATCCTGATATTAAGATTTAATACAAAACTAATAAGCTTCAGTGTTACTGTGGCAATACGCGTTCGTTTAGGATCAGCACTTACACTGGAATATCAATGACAGCACAATAACAACTAAGCTAAGGGTCGAGTCAAGGCTCTGTATCTGCCCACAGCAACTCATTGATTAACGTCCAAACAATTAGACATTTGGGAAGCATAGCTGGCTCTCTGTATAAGTGTATCAAGCCATATATTATAAACACATAAAAACTGTTGTTATCATTACTTACGTGGGTTCAGAGCCAGGAAAGGATATCTTCAGCTTGCTATTTACTCTTCAAAACCAGCTTCAAATTATTTGTCGGTACAAACGGCACCACCGCAGAGTGTACACATGACGGCGCGCAACCAAACAGGGCGCTGATTGGCTTAATCGTTGTCTAGCAACCAAAGATGGTTCAATTTGATTGGCTGTTGATTGAAAAAAAGCAACATCCGTTTTAGTAATAAATGTTATTATTAGACATTTTTATTGCATAGAATAAACAATTCTTCTTCTAATTTTATAGCCAATATTTATTTGGAAAATACATAAATAGTCAAACAAAATATTACTATATATTTACTGAATAATCTGATGTTTGTAATGTAGTTTAAAAGATGATATAGGCCTACACCAAACATCTAGTTTAATGTGGTCAAGTGATATTTACATTGGCCAGTATTTTCACTTCACTTGTTTTTTTTTCAATTTAAAGACAGGCAAATGCAAATAACATTACAGAGAACACTTAACATGTGTTGAGCTTACAGAAATGTTTGAGATGACATACTGCATTTTGTACAGCAATTACACAATTAAAGCAATTAAATGAAGGTCTAAAGACTTTTGAATGGTTTCATGAAACATTAAATAATATCTAGTCATTAACAGGTACAGGGATGCTTTTTGATTCAGAATTTGTTTGAAGTGGGTCAGTGTGATTTTCTCTCTTTGCTTTGAACCACCATGTTTTCTTCTCTCCTTTGCCATGAAAAGTTAAGAAATAACAAAAGAACAAATGAGAGGGAGACCAGAGTCATGTTACCTTTTGAATTTTAAATAAAGCCATTAGGTCTCATTGGGGAGCAAAGAGCAAGACAAGACTTAACAAGACATCACAAGTGTCTGAATTGTGACCCTGACAAGAAAACCTTCACCGTGATTTGACAACACCCAAACCTTAGGTTACTATGGCAGCCTGGCACGCCCACCCATTTTTTTTAGTAAACTACCAGTGTGTGTGTGCTGCACAAATAAAATTTGATCAATGTGTTTGATGTACCTATTCCATGACCTAAATAAATCAATTTAGGTGTACATAAATATCCTATGTAATTTTTTTTTTAAACATTTGTATTTACTTTATGAGCAACAGATGAACTCTGTTGACTTTGGAAGACACATTGTACATAAAAGGCTGACTTGAGCAAAAGAAAAACCACAACAAAAAAAAAATCTTATTTTTACTAACTTCTATTAGTAACACTTAAATTTCCGTAACAATGTGGAAGTCAAATTAATTATGCACACGTGTACTTATGGTATTTTCTTATCTGGTACCCTTTTGCCAAGAAATTACACCCACCCACGATTTTCATAATGTACTCAAAAACTATAATACTGTACAAAGTAATAAATGAGGACCAGGCTGCTAATGTGACATTGCCCAGCTCTCTCTAAAGTACTGTATTGTATATGTCATTACACTGCACTCATTTTCTGAGAGATTTAGGGAGGAATGACCTATGACTTTGTGTCTTTCTGAGCAGTACTTTTGTATCACTTTTTCATGTTATGTATCAGACTTACTACTAGTAACATTACCTTCACATTAAGTGTTCCTCTGCAGGTCAGGATGTAACCCTTGAGAGTATGGAGCAGTTCAGCTGTGGTATCACTCACCTGAATCTTTAGAGCTAGACAACAACAAAAATCAAAACTTGAGGTAATACAGTAATGGGGACAAAGTATTCAGAACCTCTGTTTTGGTGCCAACCACTTCTGCAACAACAGGTCCTAAATAGGAAAAAAGTATAGAATACAAAACATGGTAAAGATTATTGTCTTCATCTTTAATGCAAATGTACAGTCTGGGGACACCAGACATGTTAACAATACCTGAATGGATCCCTGCTCGTATCTTCTGTTGAGTGTTGGGCTTGAGGGGGATCTTGAAGCCGTGGCAGACACTGACCAAATCTAGAGCCATGCTGGCTATTTCCCCAGCATGATTGATGCCATTTTCTTGAGAGACCCCAAAGACCACCATATCTGAATAGCCATCAAATATTTAAAGCCAAGTTAGAACCAGAAGAAGAAATGCAAACTGATTTAGACTGATTTACGATTCACGAATAATAATTAAAAACACACACAAATGACTGGACCTACATGCCTCGCCTATAGTCTCCACTTTGTAAACGTCCTAATTGTCAATAATGTCATCAAAGGTGGTATAAAGTTGGTTCAGGAACTCCACAACCTGATGGGGAGTGCTGGCACCAGACAGCTGAGTAAAGCCAACAATGTCACTGTGACACAGGAAAAAGAAAAATTAACTTTTAATCAGACCATTGTATAAATATGCATACTACCTAAATAAATGTGAAGCTAAAATAATTTGAACACTATAGTAAAACCTGAAGTAGATGGTGGCATTGAGCTTCTGCTGTTCAACCTTGACGTAGGTCATCTGCGACTGGTTTAGGGAGCATACCTGCAAAGAAATGCAATGTGGACATTTTCTTATGAGCTCCCCAGATGATCCACCAGATGGCAGAAAAAAATTCAAAACTTTTCATGATCTAATACGGCAGGCACACCTCATCTTATTCTAATGTATGTGTGTGTATTTTAAGGTGACTTTGTACCTTTAACTTGTTATTTATGACATGCATCTGAGGGGCTGTTCCTGTCCATATTCATATACAAGTCATAGTTTTGTGTCAGCTGTAAAGATGTCGGTCAGTCTTGTTTCTCCTCCAGATGTTTGCTATACATCTCCATCTGTGTTCATACACATTTACTGCAGTTACAAAAACCTGTTGTCGTAAGCAGTATAAGTATAATGTTATTGGCTTGTTACCAGATTCATCATTATGTCCACTGGGCTGACTTTGTGTGGGTTCATCTTGTCAAGCATCTTCTTCACTTGCTCAAATGTAGGCCTCATAGTGATGGTATGAGACCAGCACTTCTTTATGAGCTGTTCCAGAGAGACTTTGTACATTTATAGCTCACAGTAGAGATGCACATTGAGTGTTTAAAACTGACTTTACATACATTACAAACCTCACAATAGTCTCTTTGACTTGGGCAGTCAGTAGCTGCCTTTCCTGCATTGAGTTCAGGCAGAGGGGGCGCCACATAATATCTATCTTTGCCCCCTCAGTTTGGTCCCGTTGAAAGAGGCTGCTAGTCACCAAGCAAAGATCAAAAGGAAGCCGAAGGTTGTAATCTATGGAGAGGGCTGCCATACTCACAGAAATCAGGTCACAGCGAGTTGCAATCTCAACCAGAATCATGGAGTAGCTGAGGAGAAAAGCAGGGAAAATATATAATTGTGTATTAAAAGGTTCAGAGAGAGTAAAAGAGCATCTAAACAGAAGTTACTAAACTGTTTGATTTGGACAATAAGACAATAAATGACCACATATTTAACTTAAAGATAACTGTATATGTCTGCAGCTTGTGTCATGTTTGAGCTGCTTCCCAGTAAGACCTCAGGAGAACAGTACACATGGTTTACGTCCCCACAGTGGAAGCCATTACTAACAGCCTCAAAGTCCCCTTTTCTGTAAGCGGTGAGCCCATAATCTGCACCCAAACACAGGAAAAAACAGAGCACAGATGTTGTTTTACAGTTGTTTATGTGCATTGCCTTGATAATAACACAGCTGTTTGTACACAAGTGGGCTGAGTAGTGCATTAAATGCAGTTTATTCTTAGTTTCTTGAATATTCCCTTAAACTTGAGTCACTTTTTGCAATGGGGCTTACACAATGGATGACATTTTGTTACCTGAGATTTTGCACACTCAGCAGTCATCAATTACACAGTTTTTGGAGTGAAGTCTCCCATGAAACATTTTGTGCTGATGTAGGTAGGCCATCCCGCAGGCAACATCAGTGGCAAAGGAAAGTCTGCAGAGAAGACACTTATTATTACAATGCTAAGTTATCTGAGAGGTCTATACTTTATCATAGTAAGCAGAGTAAACCTTATCCCGTGTACAACGTAGGATCAGTCATTTTAATACTCTCAATGAAAAATTAAATTGCGGTGTTATGACATCTAACAATGTACTATACTAAACAAATGCTTTAAAAAAGTGTGCGGCACCACACTTACCTGAAGCCCAGTTGATGGGAACGTCGTAATTTAGCAGGACGTCAGACAAACTACCTTTGGGGCAGTGCTCAGTGATAATGCTCACATATGGCACTTCAATAGAGCCTCCATTAAACTTGCACAAGTTGGGGTAGTTAAGTTGCCTGTCCATTTGAGACACACAATTAAACATGAAATGTTTGAACTTACTCTCACTCCTCATTGTGCAGATATATCCTCACCTGACTTCCTTCATCTCTTTGCTGATAGTTTTAGACAGAGTAAAATGTTTCTTCTGGATGTGCTTCACAGCAACTGTCTTCCCATCACTGGATCATGACAAGTTACATTTTATAAGCCTCTCTTACAGAAGAATAATGTTACTTTGTAAAACACAGATGGTGCTTCAAAGTAAAAAAAAACAATGAATTCTTGCCTCTGTTGCTTCACGGGATATTATTGTAAAAGCTTCTTTGGCATTTTTTAAAACAGTTTGGCTTTAAAGTAGATGTCTTCTATAATTATTTGCTGTTGGAAATGTATGTTTCAAACACAAGAAAAGGTAAGTTACAATGTTTTATTCATCTTCTACACATTTAATGAGAAATAACGAGTAGGACAGGTAGAAGACATATGAATCCTGATCTTTTTATTATATAAGGAACCGAATGAATGAGAAACTCCAAAAACATATTTCTTAGGATGTACACAAGGAAGAAGACATTTAGCTCAGAAATGTTCAAATGTTATCCACAGACTAATGTCTGACTTGGAAAATGGAAAGATTTATTTACTTCAGCAATAAAGACCTAATGCTGAAATGATGTTTGATGCATACACAAGAGATTTTATTTTATGTTTCTTTTTGTGAAAATGGCCATTTCTTACTAATAAAGTTACTTACTAGATGCCCAGCTGAATAAATTCTTGATTGAAGGATGTGTTAACTCCAGTGCATATGGTCATGTCAGTGCTGCGGCTCACTGTGGAGTTACTCTCGATCGCACGGCAGGCTCAAAGTACTACCAATGCCTGTGTAGCAAAGTTTACCTGCACACACCACACAATAGAGTATGGTCAGCCCAAATACTAACTATTGTTTGAGCATGAATTATTTTACCAAATACTGAGTTCTTGTAATTTATTATCCAGCTTTCATCCCAAAACATTTTCTGTTTCTGGTAATGAAACCACTGCATAAAACAATAAAAATGATGAACATCTTAAACATATCCTGGCTGTCATGTATTATGTCTTATGTGTGTTTAACAAACTGGCCACTAAGGTTAAGATGAAGCCACTGCAAAAAAGAGTGACTGGGAGTCCAGTGGCAACTTTGATGGTGATGGACATTGGGCAGATGCCACAGTCTGCTGGACAGTTCAAACAGTTCTCCTCCAGCTCACACACAGCATCTCCACACACTAAAATAAAACACAAATACATTTATACATTTTCCTCACACAACTCAAGTAACTAAACTTGAGATTGCGTTACTGACCTTGAGCAGTAACAACAAGCACTTTTGACTCCAGCGCTGCATGGATTTGTCCAAGTTTAATGTGAGCGATAACCGAAGTGACTCCCACTTTAATCAGCACCACCTACATTGGACAAAAATGCCAAGGCCTACATCAATCTGCACTAACATTAAGACCACTGACAGGTGAAGTTATTTACATTCATCATTTTGTTAGGGGCTTTAGTCAATGGATGGGACACATCAGGCATTGAGTAAACATTTTGTCTTTGAAGCAGAAAAGTGGGGACTGGAGGGCCACTTTGTGATCACATCTCCAAAACTGCTGCTACACTCACTCAGTCGTGACCATGACTGATTGGGGTATTTAAATTGAAAAAAAAGATTTGTAATGGTTTTAAAGGAGACACAAGTCAATGTTTGACCAACAGAGAGAAATGCACTGCCTTGTAAGGAGACAGGCAATGGAGACAAATTTATTACACTAACAAAGGTTTCAGTTGGCTGAAGGACAGATTTTCTTCTAAGACTTTAAAAGCTGAGTTGGAGTTTCAGTTACCCTATTAACTATCTCTTTGCTTGGAAAACCAGTCAGACTTGCTTAGTTTCATTTGGCTAACCTTTGAAGTCCAGTATTTCTGAGCCATTGTGCCTGCTTTGGAGACAGTGTGGGTCACTATTTTACCGTCATCAGGAATCCACGGCCCACAAATTCCACCGTGTTTCTGAAAAAAGACAACAAACTAAGGATGTATACATGGTCTGTATACCCTAGATGTTTGAGGAAAAATGACTCTCTAAACAAATGACTCAACAAATGACCTACAGGCAACTCTTGAGTTAAAAAAAAATATATATAAATATATATATATATATATATATATATATATATATATATATATATATATATATATATATATATATATATATATATATATATATATATATATATATATATATATATATATATATATATATATATATATATATATATATAAATATATATATATAGCTCAACCACCATCAAACTTCTATACAAACAAATGAACACAGACATGCTTTTCTGTTTTTTTTGTGGATTGAGTTCATCTTGCAGGCATGTGTGGGTGTACACTTCTGTTACCCAGCATGGCAGACGTTTTGGATATCAGGTAATTATGAATGAGCGCACACCTGAACTGGAAAATCTTGTTCCTTACTGCGTAATCGTAAAATGAATCCAAGGCTGTAACCGTGTAGGAGACATTGAACTCTTCCCCATTGGTTACTTTCTCTGGAGGCCGTTGTACCCAGGCCATCTCCAAATCTGTGAAAACAAACGCAATCAAACCTCATACAAATTGTCATTTGCCCTTTTCATGCCAGATCTTACCACCACAGTTTATCATGTTGTAATTGTTCGGATTGTTGATCGGCCAACAGTTGTACTCTGTGTTGTCCAAGTCGTGCCAGCCTTTGATTCTCTGCCAGACAATAGTTAGTTGGCATGTATTCAAGTTAGAAAGTAAAATCAGTTAAGAGCTAAAATGTTAATACCACAAATATTACTAGATTGCAATATTACAGGCGTTTCTCTTTCTTCCATAAGAAGTTGGCAAGTAACCTAGCAATGAAGTGAAAGCCCACCCAGGACCACCCAGTTAGCAAGTGTTTCTGACAAGACAACAAAAGCAAATAATATTAGGCAGCTCTCCCTGCAGAAATATTATATAGTATTATATATAATATTAACTTTTTGCAAGGGTTATGGGTTACATAAAATGATATGAATAAACAGGTTAACCCACAAAGTATCTGTGCCTCTGCTCCAGTAATGGAATATCCATTGTAGGTTAAATATGAGTAAATCTGATAACTTACCAGCAGGAAACACATGTAAAATGTCGTGACTCTAAGTAAAGCCTTAAGGTCTCCTGTATTAACTACTGACCAGACTGAGAGACCAAATCAGGGCCTCTGTCACAAGAAGCCCCTGCCTCTCCATTTTCAGTAATTGTCTAATCAGCAGAAGAGGTCTGCAATTGGTCATACTCTTATTTATAATGTACTTAAGTTCACCGTCACCGCTCAGTTTTATCAAGGCACCTATGTCTTGCTTAAATATTGGTACAGTCCTCGAACTATTCCCATCGGTTATTGTTGGATTTTAAGTATGTTGTGACAAACATTAGAGCCTGGTGCTTGCAATACACAGTGTATAATGGGTTCAAAACTTAAAGTTGAATAAGTACAGTTTTATTTTACATGAATTTACTGTATACAAATGTGGCACTGAGAGATTTTGCACCTACAGTAGTGCTAATAAGTTTACATACCCTAGCAGAATATTTTGGCCATTTTTCAGACAATATGAATGATAACACAAAAAAACCTCTCTTCACTCATAGTTAGTGGTTGGGTGAAGACGTATATAGTCAAAAGATTGTGTTTACTCTTTTTAAATCATAATGACAACAACTACCCAAATGACCCTGATCAAAAGTTTACATATCCCAGTTCTTAATACTGTATTGCCATCTTTAACATCCCCCCCAAACACACATGGGGCCAGGACTTCCCTGCAAAAGAGATTTGTAATCTCAGTGGGACTATCCTGGTTAAGTAAAGGTTAAATAAAAATAAAATAAAATGACAGCTTGAAGTCTTTTGTGGTAGTTGTGGATGAGGCTTGGCTAAATTCTTGGGCTGTCTTGTATGAACTGCACGTTTGCGATCTCCCCAGAGTGGCTCAATGATAATGAGCTCAGGAGACTGAGATGGCCAGTCCAGAACCTTCACTTTATGCTGCTGTAGCCAATGACAGGTTGACTGGCCTTGTGCTTTGGATCGTTGTCATGTTGGAACGTCCAAGTACGTCCCATGCGTGGCTTCCAGGCTGATGAGTGCAAATTCTCCTCCAGTATAGCATGCTGCCTTCATCTTTTCCTGTGCCTTTGTAGCTCACACTTCCCCAAAACATCAGATCCACCTCCATGTTTCACAGTAGGAATGGTGTACAGTATCTTTCATCATAGGCCTTGTTTACTCCTCTTTAAATATAATGTTTATGATTGTGGCCAAAAAGTTCAATCTCATCACTCCAAATGACTTTGTTTCAGAAGTTTTGAGGCTTGTCTCTGTGCTGTTTGGCGTATTATAAGTGGGATGCTTTGTGGCATTTGAGTAGTAATGGCTTTCTCGACCTCAACCAATGAGTGCCTCATTGTGCATCTTGTAACAGCCACACCACTTTTTTTAGAGTCATGTATTTTAGCTGAAGTTATTTGTGGGTTTTCTTTGCATCCTGAACAATTGTCCTGGCAGTTGGGGCTGAAATGTTTGTTGGTCTACCTGACCTCGGTTTGATTTCAACAGAATAACTCATTTTCCACTTCTTAATTAAAGTTTGAACACTGATGATTAGCATTCTCATTTCCCTGGATATCTTTGGATATCCCTATCCTGTTTTATACAGTTCAATTATCTTTTCCCGCAGATCCTTTGACAATTCTTTAGCTTTTCCCATAACTCAGAACACAGAAACGTCAGTGCAGGACTGGATTAAGGATGCAAGGGTCTGTCAGGAGCCCAGAAACTCACTGACCTTTTATACATATATATTGTGTCATCTTGTGTGCATGTTATCAGGCTAAAATCACCAAGGTATGTAAACTTTTGATCAGGGTTATTTTGGTAGTTTCTGTTGTCATTATGATTTAAAGAGAGTAAACACTAGCCTGGCTCCGCCCTCCTACGTACTTCCGCTCAATTTCATTTCGCTTCAGTACTACGTCTGGGATTGCTGTATATTCTTAGGTTTCCAGAAATCAATTTTTTGTAGGACCAATCGGCGAACAGAGGGAGTGGCTGAGAACGATGACGTTGATGTAGTGCGTCAGTTTGCGTTGGATCAACGTTAGCGATTGGCTATGGCAGATCCTGAGTGACTCTGGGCAGATCCAATAGTTTTAAACTTCAAAATGAAATGTACGAGAGTCTGGTAGAACCAGGCTAAGTAAACACAGTTGTTTGACAATAAATGGCTTCACCCAACAACTCACTATGAGTGAAAGAAAAGTGTCATTCATATTCTCTGATTAATGGCCAAAAGAAATCACAAATTCTTCCAGGGTATGTAAACTTATGAGCACAACTGTATAACAGACCCTTGCCTCGTTTTAGACAAACTGTGTTCAATTAGATAAATTTAGGCAAGTCACTGATAACAAGTGGCGTGAACTGTAAAATTATACTTTGATAGTACTGGATTATTTTTAAATTTAGCATATTAAATTCCATCTGTCGCTGCATGTGTCTTGCCAAATAATTTAAAATTCAAAGTAACAGATTTAAGCTCATCTGTGAAATTTAACAGGTTGGTTTAAGAATGTCTAATTACAGCATCACTGCAGAAAACAACTACACTGTACAGTTTACAGTTCAGGTTTTTTGGTAATGCAAAACCAGTGGAAGGCAGAAGTCATGTTGAGCCTTACTTTTACTCTTTACACCAAAGTACATACATTTTTTGTTCTCTGTAATAATCTTAGCACATGCTATTGGCAGGCACTATCACCAGATACTGAGAGGCAATGACATTGAAAAACAAAATAGTATGTTGTGTATCTTTACTTTTAAAGGTTCTCTTGGCCTGAGAAGAGTAAATTCTCTTCAAGTGGGTCCCCTTCACCATCAGCACTTCATCAACCTCCTGTGAATTACCTGTGATTTTTGTTCCAATCAGCTATAGCCTATTTTTGGTTTAGCATCTGCACTGACTGCATTATAAACATGTTTTTTTATCTTATGTTTTATCTTCTGGTGACAAGTATAGGGTTTAAAAGTCAGTCAGGTGCATCAAATGTTCCACCAAGTAAGTGTGGTTACAGAGAGTCATAACAGAAGGCCAAGATATTTATGATGGAGTGTTACAAAATAGAAGTATGATATTAGTCATATAGTCAAGCGACGTACATGAAGCTTCCATTCAACAGTGTTCACTTTTTACATTTTTAGTTATTTTAGCAGACGCTTTTATTCAAAGCGACTTACATTAAGCTGCTAGTCACCAGTGTTACAGCTGGAACACCATTGGAGGCAAGGTGGGTTAAGTGTCTTGCCCAAGGACACAACAACAGTATAAACTGTGAGGAGAGCAGGAATCAAACCGCCAACCATCTGGTTGAAGGACAACCTCTCTATCACTGCGCCTCTATTAAACAGTGAGCTTAGCTTTTTAGCCAAATTATTCAGTCTTCTTAATAGAGTACAATCAGAAATTTAATGTATTTATGTGTTGTCTGGCAAAAAGAACCTGTCAAGTGGGTACTGCTTGTAACAAAAATTAAACATACATAAAAAAGATTAAGATTATACTACATTAAAATAGTCTTAATAGACATTACTTATATACTCTATTACCCTTATAAAAAATATCACAGAATCTACAGTTATTAAAAACATGGCATATAAAAAATCCACTGAAGCTCTACTTCGTTCTGTCACATGAAAACAATAGATTATGTCATATTCCTGACAGTAGGAGCGGCAGAAGTGGCATAAATACTTTCCAGCAGTTTGAGTGTCTTGAACCCTGTAAATGATTAGGTTGTGGAGCCATCACGGCCCTGAAGGGTGTCGTTTGTGAGTGTAGTTACAGTCTGCTTCAGTCATCCTCTACGCAGGCACACAGTGCATGTTGAACCTCCAGCAGAAATCCAGTGTGTGGCAACATTTTTACAACCTCTGCACTTTCAGGTGTGCGAATGTTTTGTCACAGCAGTCATTACAACAAAGGTGAGTGTTCTACGGGTTAAACAGGTTTTGTCTACACGCTTGGCTGCAGGGGAAAACTTGTTAATGATAAATTCAGGACAGTCAGGGAAAATACCCAGTGGGAGTATAGCGTCTTATCTGTGTAGCCAACAAATTAAAAAATACAGGCCTACAACCACAGCATAGTTCTATCATTGTACTGCAACCATAAGCACAGTAAGCACTGCTGACTATAAATAAGTTACAAACTATTTACTCTATTATTCAAAGTACATTTGTAGATGAAAGAACAGCCCTGACCTTTTGGAGGTCAAAGTAGAGAGGGTCTCTGTTCAGTCACTAATATAATGTAATGTATACTTTCTCATCTGTAAGGAAAATGCATAGTGCCCGGTGTTTTTAATGGCTATCCAACATAAGTTCCAGATTTTTGCCAGAGCAAGTTGCCTCTTTACAACAATCCTTGTGATATAAAGATGAGGTCAGCTCTCAACTTCATAAGATTCATGCTTTAAAAAACACATGCATTTAGCTTATATTTCATGTCTTCAGTATGTGTTGGTCATCATTTTTTATCTCCTCTGATGATGGAGGCTGACTGGTGCCCGTGTCATGTCCCGAGCTGAGCGATCGCATGTTGGCCCTTGTAGACCGCTGACGCCTTGTCCCATTTCCAATGCAGCGTATGAGGTTCTTGATTGTGGCCCACATTTCCTCATCCTTGTAGGAGTAGATGCAAGGGTTCATGACAGAGTTGAGTACAGCCAATAGCAGCAGCCAGGGCTTTAATTGTATAACATTACAGTTGGTACAGTTGAGTCCATCCAGGAGCATGACAACCAAACCAGGTGTCCAGCAGAGAACAAAAGCCCCTGCACAAAATACAAAATAAAAAATAAAAGAGTTAGTCAGATTTCAGAACAAAACATTTACAGACATTACATTGCAAAAATAAGAGTGGTAATAAGAATAAAAGACACACTTCAGGTTGGTACAAGTAACACAAATCTATTTTGCTCATTATTAATCTGTGTTTGGTAAATAGCGGTAGGTCGCAGAGCGCGGAAGCACACATTTTTGAACATGTTTGGGCACAAAACAAATCACCTTAAACCATTTTGGGAACTGTGAAAGGTTGCCACAAGCACAAACTTGTCTGCACCACCAGCTGCTGACAAAACAAGAGCTATTATATACAGCTTCAAACATTGAGGGAATGGTGCTTTACTTTTGGCATGTGTACAATAGCTGTTTTTATGTGCATCTGGGAAAACGTGTAAAAAATGTTGATGAATGAAAAAGTAACCATTAGTAAAAAAAAAAAAAAAAAAAAAAAAATACTATTTTATATTACCCATTCATTCACTACACTTATTTCAGCAAACTAGACTGATCTAGTAAACCATTTAAATAGAAAATAGAAAATATAATGGCACATACTACTGGGTACATAAATTTAATGTCTTAAAGTTTACAAATAAAATTGTACTGAAACAATTTAACCCCACAAAGTATATTTTTTCCTACTCAAACCTATAGTAATTATTATATGACACCAATGCAATATTTAAATGTAGAAACCAATGGGCATGTCCATATTCATAACTCACACATGTTGATTTAAGTAGTTATAACAAAACATCAATTGCATAATTTGTGTCTCCAAACCGGTTTGTCCAGGATCCACCCGAGCAGACATCATTTTACTTAGTACAAGAGTTTTTGTTTTTATGAAAAGAGAAACTCAAAAATAGATTGATCACATTGTTCTTCAGAAATTACTATAATATATATGTATATATACTGCATAGGTAGCACGCAGCATCTCACAAGTTAATTACATTTTGTCCTGCAATGTATGCACAGTCATGGTAATGTAAACTGAATTTTACCCTTAAGTCCACATAGCATCTGAAAGCAATTGACAAAGTCCTTAAGTACAGGCTCTGCCTTATTTTTTGGAATAAGGGGAAAAGGGACACTCATTGAAGGCCATTGTGGTGGACGCTCTTCTGCACAGGCTGAAGAGTGGTGTTCTCACAGAGAGAGATAATTACACAGTAGTCACTGAAAGCGTGTACAGAGGCAGACAGCTCAGCTCCTAAGCTACATGTTAAACCGTGTGGCCAAATGTTGTGCCCAAATATAAAGAATACGATGGCAGACCACGATAGTGACTTTATGCAGAGTCACTATTTCAAAATGCATCAAAATGTCTAAAAAATTTATAAAAAGCAAACAGAGGATCCAATTATCAAATAACAATAAAAACTGATCTGCAACACTACTGTGATTAATTATGCTAAAAGCACTGTTAAAGTGTAGTACATTCAATTGAGCAATTATTTACTATAAAAAAAACTGGGAACAGAGCCTACCTCCATAACAAAGTATCCTGTTGCAAACCTTGAACAAAAAGGGCCCTACAAATAATATCTTTATGCCCCATCTAAAGTAAGGACCACATAGTCATTTTTAAAGAATGTTTTCAAGAAACTGTTACATCATTAATTGGGCAAATAGTCAATGACAGACTGTTGAGTTTCTTTGACCTTTAATTACTGTTTGCCCAGGAGAAAACCATGTTTCATGTTACAATACTCAAGGTTTTTCTTCATTATCACTAAATCAAAGATTACAGTAGTGTGTGTTCAGCAGTGACTCAATAAACTGCCTGAACTTTGTGTCCACTTTAACACTCCTGCTAACTACATTTCCAATGTGGCAAAAATATCATGACCTATGGTATTATCAGCTGTTGAGACAAACCAATTACATGACAAGACACCTACCGAGCACAACCATGACTGTCTTGATGAGTTTGATGGGAGTCCTTTTTCGGTTTATGGAGCCACTGGTGGCCTGCGTGAGCACCGCCGTCTTCTTTTTGACATAGGTGTAAATTCTCAAATAAATGGTCACCATGACAAGGAACACCACCATGTTGGACACAGACCAAAAGACTAGGTAGCTCCTGCTGAAGATGGGAGCCATCTGGGAGCAGTGTTTGAGGTTGCAGATGCAGTTCCAGCCGAGACTCGGTACAGCTCCCATAAAGATGGAGATGGCCCACACAAGCACAATCAGTAAGGTAACCCTCCTCTTGGTCAAGTTGCTGTGGACTTTCCAGTTCAAGACAGATATGTAGCGCTCCAGAGCTATTACAAGCAAGTTTGCCAGCGATGCAGAGAGACTGACATCCAAAAGACCTTGTCGAAAAAAGTAGCCATTAACTGTGAGCTTTCGTGAAATATCACCTGTGTGAAACATTAAGTAGACATATGCAATCCCTGCGAGGAAGTCCGATGCTGCAAGATTGGCGAGTAGATAGTAGAAGGGGTAGTGAAACCTCTTGTTTGTGATGACAGCAGCTATCACCATGGCGTTTGAGACCAGGATGAAACAGCAAAACATAGAGCCCACCACCTGGACCAAGAGCTGGAGTTTCCCCCAGTTTTTCTCTCCGTTAATGCTCTGGTAGAAAAAGCTCATGGACTCATTGTAATGACAACTTTCATTCTGCTGGGCCATTTTAGTCTGAAAATCAAGACACAAAGAGTTAAGGTAAAGAATCTGTTCTAGTTGTACTAGTTCAGTTTATCTGTTACATAGGTTAAACAGGAGAATATGAGTTCAAAGTCTTTGATAGTGCAGATATCACGTTTTCCAGGCCAGATTTCATGAAAAAGTATTTTAATGCCTTTCAACAAAAGCAAGTGCTCCTGCCAGAGCTCTAAGGAGCTTCCCCAAGGAAATAGATTAGCTTTCTGAGCGTAACCAGAGTAACATAGACAGAATTAAAAAAAAAACTTATTGCTAAAGGACAAGTCACTTTTTGATACCTGTCCTACTTGAGTTGCAAATAAGAGAAAGAAAGTTGAAGAGACTTTATGTAAAAGACAAATTATCATCAGCATACGGAACGAGGAAATGCTCACATTTACCTGCAGCTACATAAGACCTTTTTGTGTTCAGGTGTGCCTACCTTTCGTGAAAACGTCTCCTCGGTTTGTCAGAAAATTAAAAGTAGCAAACCCTTCCGCTCAGACCCAAGATACATTTTTTTATTTATTTATTTATTTCATCTTAAAGCTTTGCGCAGCTGTGGACTGAAGACCGAGAAAAACGACAGGGCGACAGAGTGAGCAATGAGCGCAAGAATGTTTTTTTTTTCTTTGCGGTGACGTGGAGGGCGTGTGCTGTCCAATCACAGGCCTGCATTCCTCCAGACAAGCTCGCGCTTCAGATGCGATACAATGTTCATGCGGGATTGTGAGTGGGAGAAGACCATGGGGAAACTTCTAGATGACGTTACTCAATGTAATTCCTGTTAATTAAGCACACAACTGAGATTTGAACACTTTAAAGGATGTAACTCATACATATGTTTGTAATTTAATAGATGCTGTTTACAGTTTGCATTTGCATAGATATTTAAACACACCAGTATTGCTTCTTATTTTCAACAGAAAATTAACATGATATATTAGGATTCATGTATTTTTATGTTCGTATTGCTTGGTCTGTTCATTCTTATGTTTCACACATTACATTTTATTTTTACACTTCATAAATCAAAGCTGATAAGGTCATCTTAGACATTATCTCAAATATTATCAAAATGACAACACTCATTCAAAAACTAGTCTAGTAAGTCAGATGATAGTTTCATACAGACAAAATAAATTCTGTCTGAAAACAGGCTCTTCTGACTACACATAAGATCATGGCACAGTGTGGCAGTCTTGCTCTAGCTTGTCTGACACTTTAAACAACTGGTAGATTTCAGAAATAAAATGACTCACAGCTTTGTGCAATAACATCCCTCCACCCAACACATCTAAAGGCATTGTGCAATTAAAAAAATATATTTTATTGTCAAATTTTTTCATCTTCATAGACAGTTTTTTTTGTTTTGCCGCTAATCACATATTTAATAAGAAGTCAATGATAATAGAAGTAGAAAGACATGAGATGACAAAGTGTACGGTTTACAATATATTACACAAAGATGACCAATAAATTACACATTAATATTAGCCAAACAAAGACGCCTCCCAATCCATTTTTAGCCCAATGAAAGATACGCATAATGCAGAAAATATTGTTATGAAACTTAAAGCTTTCAGTCCAAGTCCAAGATCAAAGTATTGTCCAGGTTCATGTTTGTCATGTCAGAAGGAAGAAGGGACTCCTGTTCCCAACATCCTCCCAAATGGTCCCCATTGAAACCGGACAGCTGTCAACTTATGAGGATAACATTGTCATTTTCTGGAACTCTGCAAAATAACAAAAGGGAAAAAATAAAATAAAAAAGAGGATAAGCAAGTAACCAGCATACTCTATTAAGACTATCCCCAAACAGTCAATATTAATGATTAAGAGTTACAGAGTAACATCCGTAAAATATAGTCAAAACAATAAAAGTACAAAGAATAAATCATCACATCTTTTGTTGTAAAAAAAAAGTTAAAAATGTGCCACTTTAGGTTCTCTCAAACTTTGTGAGCTGCTGAGGGACGACTGAGCAAATCTCTGTTAATTTAATTATATCTATAGATAAAAATGGTTTTCATATCAGGAAGGTTTCACAAAACCAGATACTGCCATCTTTTAGAAGACAAAAGATAAGAGTAGGAAGTGTCTAATGAGTATCAAGATGAAATTTCATCCTGAAAGACATTAGCATGTTTGTAGAGAACACGATGCTAGTAAGCACAGAAAAGGAAAAATAAATAAATACATTTCCATGAAATTACATTTACCCAGGGCAAGAGCCATAAATCACTCCAATTACAGAGTCTGGGTAATCAGACTTGAGGAGCACTAATGACAAAAGTCATCATATTTTAAAAAGGTCACTAGCAGTCTTTGTTCATCTCCACAGAGTAGATGAATATTTAGTTGTCAGTCTTGCATTACGTTCTTCTATTACTCCTTATTATATAATGGCTGGGTAACTGAAACCACACTTCCTTAAACACTTAGAAGACTGTGTGAGAGAGCAAGGATGTAAAACATGTGGGCAAACCACAGTTTGAATTTAAGGATCTTTTTACACCGAATAAAAATTATGGATAGTAAAAAGTAGCTTGTCAAGCCAATACTTGACTACACCAAAAGAAAAAAGTAATAAAAAAAACAAAAAAAAAAAAACAACACTTAACAATTTTAAATCTCCACTGGCTCATATGTTTCCCCGACACTGCTCAGTGACTGCCCAGTGCTCCCAACAGGTTGCCTCTGCCTCATAAGGTGTGTGAAATGTAGAGAACCATCAAGAATGCATAACTTGTAGGTGGTGCAATTTTGTAAACATTTGTTTGAGATAGTCAGAAAATATTAGTTTGGCATGAATCTCAACAGACCTATACAATAGTTGTGTTGGGGATAATAAACATAAACATCTAAAAGTAAATCAAAACCAGAAGTTTAAAAAGTTGAGAAAACAGAACTGGAATAATGCCTTGGTTAAGGTTTCATAACTGTATTAAAAAGGGGAAACAGAAATTATTTCTAAAACAAGAAATGAGTCCTGACAGTGGTCCTCATTTAAAAAAACATGTGTGTATTATTGATAGTCTATAACACAGCTTATTTTGTCTTTTATCAGTACTTTTTCAATACTCTTTGGAAACGCTCAAGTGTCAAAGTAATGACAAAGTGTCTTTCTCTTAAAGGCAACCACAAAAGAACCACATCAAATTTGTGTAGTAGTTGGGAGTTTGCACCGTGGGCTATTTATATAAAAGTCAACACAAGAGCAAAGCTGACTGAGGGAGAGGGGTTCTTCCCAGCATACAACTTCAGTTTCTCTGTAATCAGCCCATCACTGGGTGTGTCCACATAGCTGCCACCACTAATTTCATTGCTCTCAGACCACGTAAGACCAGGCCAAAACCACAGCTTGGGGGAAACTCTGCTGTAGTCTGCTGCCTGCTGATGATAGCAATGGTCTCATAGAAAAGGAATGAGCCCATACATATAGAAACAAGACAATGCTGCTGATGTGGCAAGAAATTTAAACCTAACATTTTTGGTAGGAAAAATAAATAAATACAAATTTAATTCTCATATGCGTTGCAACTGACTGAAAAGACTGTGTAAAAAGAAATGTCTGGTTTAACACTTTACTTTACACTGGTCACCCAACTTCTTGGTTCAAATAAAATAATTATGTATTTAAAAAGATGGACTATCAGCACATAACAAAAACATGTAGCATACCGTTGACAGCAGTACAGGGCTGGGTACTGGACTTGAACATCTGTCTGACTGCTCTCCTCTGTGACAGGAAAATCTTTCTGCTCTCTAAGAAACTTCTGCAGGTCTGTCAATGGGAAGCCATCCTTTTGATATTTCTGACAAACAGGAAACAAGATGAGATTTTTGTAAGTGATCAGGATGAAACAAAGAACAAAATCATAATCTCTTAATTTTTCACCGAACCATAGTGAATTCATTAAAGATGTACCTTGACAGTCTCATAGGCGTCAGTGATGAGGGCAATAAAAAGTGACAGCACCATGTAAATGAACAGGGAAATGAAGGAGTAGAGGTAGGCTCTGCTGAAGATCCACACCAATGTGTTTTTATCCTTGAGTTGTGCAAAGGTGGTAAACATATCATCACCATTTAAAAGGGAAAACAGGCACTCCGCGACAAGACTCAGACCCTCAAACTAGAAGAAATGAAAAGAGAGGAATAGTTGTCATTTTACATCAAGTTTAAAAACAATAAAGATGCATAAAAAACATGCTTGATACAATAGGAACAGTATGTCAGCTGATGATGAAGGACTGATAAAGACAGAAAGACAAATAAAGAAACCTTGACACAAACATTATGAATGTTTAACCACTTTGTGTGATAGTATCTAAACACAACATTCCTCTCCAACACTATGGATCTGGGACACAGCACTTGAAGACGTGTGGGATGGCAAGTCCTACAACATCCTCTGTTTATTTCTTCACTAAATACACAGCGCATCCTGGAAGGACTCACTGTAGGGTGAGCAAGGGACTCCACTAAGCCACCGCAAGGTAAATACCACATGATGAGACTACGAACGAAACCTTATTGTTTTTACTAGCCTAGATCCTTTTATATAATATAATTAAACAGACTAGAATCACAATCGATAATAGCTTATTATTTATAGTGACGACTGCTTGTCACTTGAACCATAGCACATGATTGGTCTATCACACAGAGGTCTATCCAGCGGCTGGGGCCTTGTTTATACGACTAGTCTAGATTTACTTGTAAATGTAAATAATTTATCTCAACAGCCAAAGACAGCTAAGACATCCAATGTTAGATGACATTCTGAAGATTCACTTCAGCATTAGTTATTTCTAATGAGTGGATACTGCACTCTCCTTTTTTTAAGATGTCCACACAATAAAGCCAGTTAATGAAATATTTTGTTTAAATATTCAACTGTGTGAGAAATATTTTATAATAAAGTAATAAAGTTGCTCTACAATGTTTCAACGTGGACAAATAAAAACATGTTTTACACGTTCTCTACAGTTTTTGGTTTGATTAGGCAAACACTTGCTGACCTCTAGTGGTTTGCCAGACATAGTGCAATTACATGAAAAGGAACAGTGAAGCTGGGAATAGATTGAATAATTGAAATTATGTAAATTGAATTTAAATTGTACTGTTAGGTCCGGAAATGTTTGGACAGCGACACAATTTTCATAATGTTGCCCCTGTAGACTACTTCAGGCAGCAAAATAATTTTTAACGTATAAAAGACAAACACTGTATTTATGAATATATTAATTTGTCAAATTACTTTAGATTCCTTGAAATGAGGGGACTATGTATGAAAACGGCAGTAGCTCAGTGGTAGAGTGGCCGTCCTTCAACCGGAAGGTAGTAGGATCGATTCCCGCTCGCCCCACAGTTCATACTGTCGTTGTGTCCTTGGGCAAGACACTTAACCCACCTTGCCTCCAGTGACTGTAACACTGGTAATGTAATGTAAGTCGCTTTGGATAAAAGCGTCTGCTAAATGAATAAATGTAAATGTAAATGTAAAACTGTTGCAATTCCTAAACCCCTTTCTCTAATTTTAATGTAAATACCCTCAAATTAAAGCTGAAAGTCTGCACAATTTTTATTTCAAATCCATTGTGGTGGCATACAGGGCCAACGTTATGAAAATTGTGTCGCTGTCCAAATATTTCCAGACTTAAGATGGAGGAAGAGGGAGTTTCAGCTGAACTTACCAGTTGCATACATTAAGCCATTACATAATTTTTGACGATTTGACTGATGGGACTGTCGTGGATGCCATAGACAACCGCCTGGCCTTTCTTAGACTGAGCAGTGGTTATTTGTGAGGACAGGACTCTCCAAGCAGAAGTTTATAGGAAGCCAACACACACAGATCAATATTTGTTGTTTGATTCCAACCACCTTCTGCACAAGCTGGGAGTCATCAGGACTCTTCAACAGAGCACAAGAGGTGCCCACAACCTCAGAAGGTAAACAGAAAGAACAACACATTTGTAAAGCCCTGAGAGACCGGATACACCAGATGGATATTCAACAAAACCAAGAGGACACAGAAACCAAACAGACAGGAACCAGAGACAAAAGGAACGGGTGAAGTTATCCTTTATGTGTCTGGTTTATCTGAAAAACAAATGGGTTTTCTACAAAACAAAATTCCAGTCCACTTTACACCAGGGAATACTCGTCAGCTGCACATTAGCACAGAGGAGCCAATCCTGGTGGACCTGATTCTGCAGTCCACTTCCACCTCAAAGAGAAAGGGCATTCCTTTGAGGACAGCAATGTCCAAATTTTGGCCAGAGGCCAGATGGTTTGAGAGAGGGGTGAAAGAAGTCATTTTTGTGAAAATGGAAAAGCTCTCTTTGAACAGAGGAGGTGGCCTCAGATTCACTTACCTCATATTTACAACAGTGTTTTGAAACCTAAATCCGAACAGCTTCACCCAGGACAACACCTGAATGAAACAGTGACACTAACGACTTACCTGAGCCTTTAACAACTCTCACATCAGGACACACTGCCCTTTCAGAGCTACGTATGAGACCAGAACAGGTTTAGTTTCAGGTCAAACCCCCCCTCTAGAGATATAAGCTCAGCTCTTTTACCAGTTGAACTCAGAATTGAAAACGTCTTCACCTTGAAAAGCTTTTGCTTTAACCTTTTCTTCAATGTCAATGAAAAAAGTGACTTTCCTAATCTCAAGTGCCCACAAAAATAAGGTAGATTAGGTATTTAGACCTGAAACCCAAATCACACACATTTTACTTGTACCTTTTCATGGTATGGCCCCAGTACAATCCAGCCACAGAAGGTGTAGCCGAGGTAGATCATGCCGGCACAGCAGCAGAAGCGCAGGACCTTGGGGAAGGCTGCTTTCATGGTTAGAATAAGTACCTAGGTAAAGTATACAAAAGGAGAGGAATGCTTTCAATCAATCTATTGATTGATGTTTAAATAAAAAGGTAAAGCACAAATCACAAACTCACATTATATTTTTGGAAGTAGCCAAGGTATCTGATGACACCAACCCACACCAATAATGTAGATGTCCCCAGAAAAATACTGCAGACATCATAACTGGTTAGACTCTAAACAAAAGACAGCATAACATGTTGACAGTTTATGAAGCTCAATGCCAAGAAAACATTGAAAAAGGCAAGTAGGCATTCTGTAAATATTAATGCAGTTCTCCATCTTTTCATGCACCAGTACATCAATGTAATGGATGAGTATTATGCAACAGGAATTTATCTTTGAGGACAGTTCTATTGTGGTCCGAAGTACAGCATAAAGTGAATGATAGCCACAGTTATATCCAAAATCATGTGAGAGAAGGTGCATTTATGCTTTGAATCAGAATCTCTGTGTCATTGCACAAACTGTACAAAATTTTTTTTAAAAAGTGCCTCTCCAGAGGTAAAATAAATTAAACTTAAACTTAAATATACTATTTAGCAGTCTGGAGGTGCAGGTGTCTTAATTGACCTGTAGCGCCTCCCAGAGGGCAGTACTGTGAAAAGTGTGTGTCCTGGGTGGAATGAGTCAAGAATTATGCGTTTGGCTCGCTGTATACATCTGGCTTTGTAAAGGTCTGTCAGAGAGGGGAGATGTGTTTTTATAGTGTTCTGATCACATTTGAAAATGAAAATGACAGTGTATTTTTTGTCTTACTGTGAGCAAACATTCATTACAAAAGGCTGTAAAAAGCTGTAACTAAGATGTCAGACTGTGACATCACTGTGACAGTGTATTATGAGTTAGTCCAAAGTCCAAAAGTCACAAAAGGTTTACTGTCGATATTTTCCCAAGCTAAAAAGGTTGCATAAATAGATTTTGTTTTAATCGCAGTTTTTTTTTACAACCTACAATTTGTTTGATTATTTACCTAAAACAAAAATCCTTGTTTATATCATACAACAAAAAAGATACACATCTGAATTTACCTTTGCTTGGATTTCCATCTTCAAAATGGATCCAATTATGCTCAAGAGGTCGCTGATAATAACCATCAAATACCAGCCATTGAGAAACTCACTCTGGTCAACTTCACAAACTTTGCGATTGAAGTTCTCTTCTAAAAATCTAGAAAACCTCTTGGATCACAAAACAATGGAATTTAATTTAATAAGTAAAAATTATAGATACACTATGTTTATTGTGTACTCTGTTTTGACAAAAAAAAATCTGCTGTGGCAACAACAATAATTTGTACAAGGTTTAAAAACTATCTATAATAATCTGCCGACCTGGAGCAGCCTGACTGCCAGCACAATGGAGCGAGAGCACAGTGCAGCTGAAGTGACACACACCAGGAGAACAAAGCCATCAAATAATAGAAGATAGTGTGTGTTTTTCTGAGCTGAAACAGAAAAAAAAAAGAGTAGGCGATTGGGCATTATCTCTTTCACTCACTCCTTACAGATAACGACATCTCAACGCCTTCCAACAGCTCTCTCTAAAGTCACAGGCAATGATGAGCCAGACAGTGTTGTTTATCAAACTAGCAGTAAATTAAAAGGCACTATACTGCTTTCTGGTATGTTTAATAGGTTTTATTGCTGCGTGTTTTATTGTTAGTATTTGTCCACACAAACTGCATCTTAAAATTGGTTGAAATGTTATTTCATTTAATGATTTACACATTTACCTGTTCCGGAGATCTTCCAGTCTCTGCAAGCACTGCTCTGAGCGTCAATGTCCAGGAATATTTTTACTTTTCCACTATGACACTGGTTGTCATATGTTATCTATAAATATAAAATATATTTAAAAATACATTCAGCACTTAAACTCATAGCATAAACTCATCTTCTCATTGTTGGCTCATAACAAGTAGAAAGTAGAGACATGAGTCGTAAAAGTCAGTGTTCACTGCACAATGCTCCAAACAGGCTTTTATCTTGACCACATTTACAAGTTAAATGTGGCTATTTCACTCACTGTGACAAAGAATGAATAGCAGTCAGGTAGCTCCCTTGAGCGAACTGTTTGCAGGTTTATTCCCTTCAACTGGAAGGTAATTTTTATGTCAATGAACCTAAAAAGTAGAAACAGGGTTTGACTGACCAGCATTTACTGGACTGATGAATACAAAACTAAACAAAAACATGCATAATTATGTGTTGTGTCACATATACCTGTAAAAGTCTAAATCAAAAAATGATGAGTTCTGGGTTTTCGACTGGTTCACGGTCTTTGGGTCATGTTGAATACAAACTGTAAAAATGAGAATAAATTACCATTAAAGTTAAAGCCTTGTTCGTACCAAGAGGTAGTGTGGTTCAGTTTGGTACAGCATTGCATTGTGTACTGTTGCAGTCATCAGTAGGAGAAAAATGTTGTTTCTGAGGATTCTTTGAAGATTCAGAACTGCACTGCTTTTATGAACAAGTTACTCCTTTATAAAATACACCGCTGTTTTATTCCAAGTAGAAAAGTCAATTGACAAAATGAGATGCTTAACCTTCTTCCAGTTCAGCATCTATGTCAAAGCCTTCATCTGAGGACTTTATGCTGCCCCTTTTGTAGCTCTCTTTGCAGATAGTGACTGGCAGCAGCTTTCCATCTTCATCTTCAGCATAACTGATTGGACCCACTGACAGCTGCCCCAGCTGGCTGTACTGTAAGCATGAGAACTCTTGGGTTAATCACACAGAAGTTAACTTGTGCCATTGCCAAAACAGATCAAACAACCACAGCTTGTGCAAAACCTTTTACGGCCAATAAATAAATAAAAACAGAAAATAAACACTTGCCTGATCGAGCATGTAAAAGAGACTGTCGTAGACACCCTGTTGAGTGTACACAGCAACACTGTAGTCGTCCTCATCCACACCGCTGTAGTCCTTTAGGAAAAGGTTTTTGAGGGTCATGGTATTCTCCTCCTTGTAGGCCACTACTAACTGGTTATTGAGGCCAAACAGAACTAGCTAAAAATGGAAAGAGAGAAAACTTTGGTTGAAGAGGTAAAATATACACCCTTCATGCTTTGGGAATATAGATTATTATGATTTCTTGGGAGTGAGAGGCATTAGAATCTGTGTTAACGTTTACCTGTGTGGTAATCATGATGATTTTTAATATCTGGACCCCCATTTTCCAGGGAAAGTGCCGTCGAGCCTTGTACTTTTCACAAGGGCTCATAAAGTAATACTTGAGGTCATCCCTCAAGTTTTCCTCTTTGATAATGTCCTGAGTCATGGTTGAACTGTAAAGTTAAATGTTACATTATACGAAACTCAGATAAGCAGAAGGACAGAGCAGTGAGAACACAAAGTAATTCAAAACTTTAGAAAGAACTTCTGATAAAATGCAGAAGTAAAAGTAACAGTAGGCAGATTTTCCTAGATTTGCCGGTTTGAGCAATTCTTTTGGTGCAGTTTACCAGAAGAGTCCCTCTCACAGAATGAACTGCATGTTCAGAGCACACTGCCTGCTTTCATGCCGAAGTCTGGGTTTAAGTCCAAGGTTATTGGGCTGAAAATATTTGTAGCTAGTTTGTAGGGGAGCGTTTAAAAAAAAAAAAAAAAACTAATAATTTGCCATTTGTCTAAACAATCCCCATTTCAGATAAACTCCACATTTAAACTACCTTTGTTTTGCCATTTAGTTTTTATGGACCAAAATGCATTCTACCATATTAACCATTAGCCTAAGACTTGAACTTTTATTTATAGCCCGGCTCAAAGCCTGCAAATGAAGTAAAAATAATTACCTCACAGAACTGCTCCTCTCCAGATATCGAACTAACAGTTCCATGATTGAACAGCGCAACGAGAAATATCAGTAACTAGTGGATTGCGTTTCAAAAGGTGACTTGGCCTGGGCCACCTCCAGCATAAAAAGTGAGTCGAGAAGCTTTCAGCTTCAGCCAATCAAGACACGACCAGGAAATGGTGCGCACATGGATCACAGGTTACCGCCTCCGAGCGCTTCCAGGGACAGGGACAATTTATTACAACACCTCAAGCTTCATTTTATTTTAATATTAAGGTTTACTCGCCCTCTACTTTGACTGCATTTGAACAAATAGAAAAAGTATTACTGGCCCAATTAACGGGCTTTGACATAACTGGTTTGTCATTTGAAGGAAAAAAACAGCGTATTTTCTCGGTTTAAATGTAGATTAGATTAGACTTTATTGATCCCACAATGGGGAAATTCACATGTGACGGCAGTTTACCAAAAATATAAAAACACACTACACCTTACTTTTTATTTATAGTTAAGAGGGTCAAAATCTCTTCAATGCTCCAAATACATTTATCTTTAATTAAAAACACATTTTAGTTGTGTTCCCAGAATTCACTCTATCCTGTTGCTCCTGGAAGAATGAGTAACCTCCCTCAAATCATGTGTTAAGCTTTTGGATTCCTCTGAAGACCCTGAGGAGGTGATAGACTTGTCCCTTTACTCCCCTGACTATTTGATAATTTTATCTTTACGACTGATTAAGTACTTGTATGTATATTATAAATCAGTAACATGTGCTCAATATCTGAAGGTCATTTATGTTGCTGCTTTTAAAATATTTGCAAATTAGGCTAAAAACTCAGTCCTTTTACTTTTATATAAACAGTAACAAAAATTTTGGTTACTCCAGTTATGCAATTTGGGTAACACAGCTGTTTTAAATTTGTTTTTCTTAAAAAAATTAAGAAAAACATTTGTTTTATTTAGTTTGATACATAATTGTAAGCTACAATTTATCAAAATATATTAAAAACATTTAATAAACTTTTGTTCTTAGTCTCTTATTTATAATTTTCTATACAAATGCAAAGAAAATTAATATACTTTTTATTATGCTTTTAAAATCAATATTGGTATTGGTAACAGGACTGAGGACTGAGAAAAATGCAGCCATCTTTAGCATCTTGAAAATATTAAGTTGTCTGAGATTGTCCACTAAAAATGTTAAGTGTGTGGTTTATAATATCCAATCATTAAAAAAGGAGGATAAAGTTTCATTTGATGTGTCTTGAAAAAGAAAAGGGCACCCTTTGGTGGAATGACTTAAAGAGTGTGCACTATCCTCATTATGTATTGTATAGCCTGAGTGAGTGAGCATGGGTAAGGTTCAGTTGAGCAAACAGCAGTTATTTACTGGCAACACAATACTCCCTCATGTTCCCCAAATCATTTAGTGACATGTGCAGTAAACAATTTCTTTATTAAATACATTTTTAAAAAATAACAGTGTACAAACTGAAGACAGAAGTACTTTTATCTAAAAATGGCATAAAGACACATTATTTGGATTTAAAAAGAAACTAATTTATAACAATTTACTTCCAAAGGTTTCCTGACAGTAGTAAACAGGGTTTCAGTACCAGACTGTTTACTTCAAAGACATACTGTACAGCATATATATTGCCCACACAAGAAACAAACATTAAGAACATATTTGCAACCAGTTCCCTTAAGTTATTTTAGGCACCATGATATAAATGTTTGTATCCCTGCAAAATTAATATTTTTCTATGAAGTTATTTCTTGTTGTTGTAACAAACTTTATTAAAGATTGCAATGATCATTTTTGCAAAATCTGCCCTTTTCACCAAAAAGGTGGGAGCAAAAACAAGTATTTCACTCCCACCATTGAAATAAAAATTTAAAAAGAAATTAAAAAATTACCATTGACAGTTGGTCTTGGCTATTTACATTTAATATTTTCTGATTGCTGCCCTGTAATACCTGAATTAATTAATCAGGACTTTTAATCTGTGTCTAGCAAGAGATAAATAGTGTTTTATTCAATGTGTCCACCCTAACTCCAGGCTTTATAGTTTACACAGTTCAAAAACAAATGGAAAGCCTTCTTCACTGATGCTGCTTTGGCCAATGTACTGAGTGTCTATTGAGCTGCTCCTGGTGACGTCTCCTGAACAGGATGTCCAATACTTTCAATATTACTAGCAGAGCTTCTGTTTATATCAGCAGCTTCTTGTTCCTACAACGAGGGGTTCATAAATGATCATTTCTTCATAATCGATACTTCACACTGGTAGCTCACAAACCTAATCAACTTAGATTAACATATGCAAGAAGCAGGACATGCATTTAAAGCAAAAGAGAGCAAAAAACATATTGTCAACTAAATACTTGTGTACCAAAACATTGCGAGTGAATACTGATCATCCCATAAAGGCATGTGCATTGCTGAGGTATAAAAATGTTAGTTCATGTGAAAAAGGTTTTACTCTAAGTGCAAATGATTTCCAGAGTCCAAATTATTATTAAATAAACTCACCCCCACATCTCTGTCTGTTGGTGATGGCTCTTTCTTTGCTGCATTAGAGTTTGGCTGAGCTTTGGCTTCTGTATCTTCTTCCCTGGCACCAGAGGGTTTCTTATTTATTGTCTGTTCAGTTTTTGACTGGGTCGAATCCACTTCAGCATGTTCCTTAGCCATAATGCTCGCACCATCTATCTGGGACTGATTTGTTGGCTCCTCTGAATCTGATCTACCTTCATTCAGATTTCCATCCGTATCATCATTATAGTGGGCGTGATCCAGATTCCCCAGGTTCTGTACATTGAGCCTCTGCCTCTGCTCTCCACATCTATTGATAGCCCTTTGACGGACCTGGTTCCCACGTCTATCACCTATGGCTTGAGGCTGGGGAGCATGAGGTGGAGCATCCCCTCCTCCCAAGTGACCATGTTCTTCAATTATAGGAAGACGTCGTTCTGGAGGAGGCTCAATTTGACCATGAGGATCCCTTCGACCTCCGCGAAAAGGAGCAGCAAGGCCGTGCATGAAGGCTGCATTCACACTTGCATACACAACAACCTGTAAAATAAATACATCACAAAAACTTGCAGCATCAACTATTGACAATTAGTACACATTAAACATCAAGGGTACTTACCAAAATAATGAGCACAATAGTGAGAAGAACTGGGATCTGCAGTTGAACTGGAAGATCTTTAAGCAGAGCTAAGAAACTCACTGATCCCTTGGCCAAAATGCTTTAGTGGCTCTGTGATGAAGGTTGTGAGAGTAACTGAAATTGCCTAAAAATGTGGAAAATTAAAAGAAAAATTAAAGCTATATGACATACAGTTACCATAACACTTATAACAATGAATTATAAGTGTCAATGCTAATTATACAAGTCAATGCTATGTCAATGAGCATTAATTTAACAACACAAAAAACATTAGTATCTCCCAGATCAATGAAACATGAGCTCTGAATAAGCTAGCAAGGTTTTCAATACTCTTACAATTGTTCATAATTATTTGTTATTTTAGTATAGTTATTAATTTAAATCAAAAACATCATTACATCAGCTAGCAAAGTTAAAAGGTTTACAATACTCCTACAATTGTTCATAATTATTTGTTATTTTAGTATAGTTATTAATTTAAATCAAAAACATAATTACATACCTTAGTTGGAGGCACCAGCAGAATGGGGTTTACCATGAGAACTTGATAGTACTGCTTACAAGGATCATCCTGAAGAGTCAAGTTTGCTTTAAACCACTCTGCATTTTCATTAACAATATCCATCTTGATTAGGTTATTCTGATGCTCAGCAAAAGCAATCTGAAAGAATTATAAATAGATCATTATAAAATGTTTAAATGCAATAAATGAAATAAAAGCTTAAGAGAAGACATTTACCTTGTACAGATAAAACCAGTTCCAGACAATACTGATAAAAAAGCAGACAGCAAATAACCTATGGAACTGCACAAACCAGGAGACGACTGACCACAGCTCAGTGCAAATTATAACAACTATGAGCAGAACACCCAGCAGGACCTGAAAAAATAAAATAAAAATTCAATACACAGTTCAGTAAAAGTACTTGTAAGTACAATTAAATGCAGTGGTAGAAGAAGTACGCAATTCCTTTACTTAAGTAAAGTACAGATAAAGAAGTAAAAATGTACTAAAGTAAAAGTAGCATATTCAAATTCTTACGTAAGTAACCACTGCTGTCATCAAGCATCAGCTACACACGCACATATGTTTTGGGCCTGTTCCGCTTGTGGTGTAATATTTTATATGTTATGTGTTTTAAACTATGTAAACCCAGTTAGTTATTCATTTAAACATATTAATATAAAAGACAAAACCTAATGTCAGACACACACACAGGAAGGACCAGATAAAGACGCAGTGTCTGTCATCAGAGGAGACAGAGCCAGGCGAGGAGTAGCTCAAGGCCAGACAGAAATGACATCAGGCCCAGAGCCTTGCACAATGATATCAGAAAGAGTTATTACTTTACTGATATCAAAACTGTATAAAAGCTTATGTCTACTGTTCAAATGTTAGTAGAGCTGGTATAGTATAGTCTACTCGGGTCATTATTGTGTTGGCTGTGACGATAAAGACTCTATGGCATGGAAATCTGGTGTTGCGTTCACAACTTATTCCATACAATAGTGCCAAAGACTGAGGGGTCAGTTTTGACACTACACGCTTTACAATCTTACTGGTGCGTTATACAGTATTTGTCTCATTATCTATTTGGTTTGGTGAAACAAAACCTACAATGCCACTCTTTTTTGTCTGCCTAATAGCCTAATAGTTTTAGTTTCTTCTTTATATACCCGTTTACATTATTACGGTCTTTGCCATACTGTTCCATGTTGTTGTGCTTTTTGTAATTATTTTACTTAAGTGAAAGTATTAAGAGTACTTGCTTTTAAATCTACTTAATCTAAGTAAAAGTATTTAACTCAGTTTCAACAAGTAATCAATATTAAATATATATTTAATTTTTTTAATTAAAAAAAGTTGATTGGATAATAATTAAGAACTCATTCATATCAGAGTCAGGGTCCGATGAGGACTGTAACCTTGTAGCTCTTGGAAACATGAGTGAACGTATCGTTCCTTAATCAGTCTGATTTATGTCTTTTACCATTGTTGTAATGTATGTAACTGTATTGTAATAGTGTCACTTTAACATTTAATTTAAAGTGTGGCACATTTACAACAATTTACTAACAACATTTACTGAAGCCAATGTAAAAATGTAGTAGAGTAGAAAGTACAGATATTTGCTCTCAAATGTAGTGGAGTAAAAGTACCCACTTTTAAATCTATGAAATCTGTAGTTAAGTACAATAACAGAGATTCCACCACTGAGTAAATGTGAGCTCAAAAAAGCCATAAACCTATTCAACTTTCAACTCAGACTACATATGTTCATAACCTTATTTCTTACCTTTACTACGGTGTCAACCTCCACGCCAAATGTGTCCTCAAAATGCCAAATCATGACTTTATAGTCATGATGTCTCAGATCTGTAAGTATCTGACTGATGGCATTGTCAAGAGCCCCTGTTCTACAGCTTTCTTCACCATCCAACAAAGCCTTAATCTCTGCTATAGATTGTTTGGAGACTCTGATTTTGGCATCATATAAAGTGTCTGTGGAGTCACTGGGCTGGCAAAAAAAAAAAAAAAAATCGTTCAGGCAAGATATATATATATATATATATATATATATATATATATATATATAAATCATATATTTTAATGTGATAGAACAGTTTTGTTAAAGTTAAATTAATGAAAAGCAGAAAATGAAACATCAGCCTACCAAACCAACTCTTTCAATTTCCTTGTGCAGTCTGCTGAGGAATCGCTTGAACACTGGATTACATGTGGGCTGCTGAGACAACAATGTGATCTTCTTCTGTTGGTCTTCAGTCTGGGGAGAAAATACATAAAAATAAATCCCAAATATAAACTTAAAAGTTTAATCGTAACTGACTAAGAAATACAGTGCGATAGATTTTTGGGTCTTAATACTGACCAGTTTCTGTAAACCCTGCAGGTGTTTGTAACACGCACTCAGCTCCTTGTGGTCGGGGTCTTCAATGTACTCTCTCCTTTTTGTTGGCACATTGGCATAGTTTGAGGGCTACACGGCGAAGCAGAGATAGTTGAGTATTCAGTACAACAGCTAATAAACAAACCGTACCCTCACTTTCCTCATCCTTTAATTCAGTAATGATCTGACCTCAGTGGATTTCCGCATAGATTTAGTGCTCGCGTCGTAGTTAAGCATATCGTAAGGGTCTATCCAGTCGTCGCCCTCTTGCTGTCCAGTAGCTGCCAGTGACAAGCTGCAAATTAGGACAATAAAGAGCATCCTGTCAAACACACAGCTACTTTTCCTCATCTCTGTCAACGTTAGCCAAGTGGAGTCGAAACAAGCTAGCTACACAGTTTGAGGACGATACTTTAAAGCATATATAAAACAATTAAAATGGGTTCTTTCTAAACATGAAGCATAATCTTTCCATGAAGTGTGTTGCAGGAAATATCAAACTGAACGTAATGACCTTACGGCTTACGACCATAGATTGCTTACGACACGCGGACCCGCTTTACGTTAGATCAAGGACAACGAGCCGCAAAGATTTTAGGGAAATGTAGGTCTACTGCGGGACTACATGGTTAACTAAGATTTTCACTTTTATCAGAATATCGTTCAGGCAAATAGTGAAATGGTAATATGAATATGAAATGCTAAATGGATTACAAAAATAAAAGTAATTTGTCACGTGTTAGCTATGGCCTTTTACAATAAATGTTTTACAATGTCAAAAAGGGTATATGGGTTGTGTTGTTAGTGTTTTGTTTCACTTTCATTTGTCACAATAGAAATGACACCTGACACTCCAGTCAAAAGAATACAGAGAAACTTTTAATTTATTTCAAAACAAGTAATAATTACAGATAAAACAGATGTAATTTACCGTTTTTGTTTCTTCTCCCTGGTACTGTGTTACATACTGCCATTTACAGTTGCGCAAAACTACACAGTTAATGCAGCAATGGAAGCACATAAAATACATCTTCAGAAAGACGTTCCCAAAAGAATTTCAAGAGTCACGTTTCAAGGCTAGAAAAAGCATGTGGATTTCTTAAGTTTGTGTCTGCACTCCAGAGTCCCAAATAATCCTGTGGTGGCAGACCCATGGCTCACAAAGCTCAGTGAATGCTCACTTTGGATGAGACACATTTATGAAGGCAGTGAAAGTGATGTGGTCAATGTTCACTTTCCTTTGTGTCCTTTACCAGTCTTCATTCTGCCTTTGCCCTGTCGTCCTTTTCCTTTGCCTCCTTTTCCCCGTTGTTCTTTCTTGTTCATTCCTCGAACATCTTTTTTCATGCGACTATCCACAACCTTGAAGACCCCTTTGACACCGGCAGGCCGTCTGACTTTCTTGCCAGCTCCTTTTTTAGCTACAATGTATGTTATTTCTCTCTTCTCTTTACCCAATCCTGCTTTTTTGTAGATGCTGACAAAAGATGAAAAAAATAATTTATATTCTGTAAAAAAAGTATAGGTATTCAGTTTTTGAACATCGTCTTACCTCCTCAGTTGGGCCATCTTTTCTTTTTCAGAGATGTCCACAGTGTTAACAACTGCTTCAGCTTTTTTCTTGGCTTGTTCAGTCTTCTTCAGCAACTGGTAAAAATCAGCCCAAAACCGGTAAAATATTTTATACAGAAATGTGAAGATGTTTCATTATAATTAATTTAAATTTGTTTCCTTACCCTTCTCTTCTTTCTAGCCTTTGCTTCGGCAACGCGTTTGATTGGACGTGCATCAATCTCCTTCCACTTCTGTTTATACTCCTCCACCATCTCTCTGGTGACCGGCACTGGCTTTTTCCTGTGTTTCCGCTCATCCTGCATAAACCACTCTGGTACCTCCCAAGGCTCATCAGAAGTCGCAAACCTATTAATTGATCATTTAAGTATTTTTCCACATTCTATGTTTTTAATCACACCAAGTATTTTCTCACTAACCTGTGAAAGGAGTCATCCACAAGGTCTCTGGCCCTCTTCTTTGATGTTGCAATCTGGGAGCCCAGAGCCAATCCTTCAGCATCCAGTATCTGGGATTTCTTACCTAGGAATTAGCAACAAGGAAGCATTTGTTTTACATCTGTAATTTTGTGTAAACCAGTTTTCAACATTTGTAATTTGGTAAACGGTTGTTTATTTAATAACAAGAAGGAAGTTTAATACTGAAATGCAAATATTTTCATTACTCACTTGTGCTTTCTACAGGAACAACTTGGAAGTCATCATCATCAGCTTCTGCAGACATCCCAGCAGACTTTCCAGCAGCACTACTGGACTGCTTCATCCTAGAAATCTCACTGGAAACACAGCAATATTTGGATTATTATTATTTGTGTATAATTTAAAACAAGTCTGAGCTAGTACTCTTTACTCTTCAAAATATTTATAAGCGTAAACCTATTGTAATTCTTGAATGCAAATAGAAAAATTGGTTTACTTTTCATCATCACTGGTGTCATCTGAGTCACTATCGCTGTCCTCTGCTGTATGTGAAGGTCCTGCTTCTTCCTCTGCCTTTTGTGAAGGTCCTGCTTCTTCCTCCAATGGCTGGGTGGCCTCTACCTCCTTCTCTTCCTCCTCAGCTTTCCTTTTTTTGCCTTTTCCTAAATAAATGTGTAAATATTATGATAATATTACAATTACATAATTTTTCAACCTTTAGTGGTAAGTTACCCGTTTTTTTGTTTTTGAGCCACTCGGTATGTTTCAGCTCCATCTCTGCATCTCCTTCCAGATCAAGCTCAGAGAAAATGCCCTAAAAGAGATAGATTACATAAGTATTTTAAATGACAAGTTTAATGACAGGTTTATATTAATCTATGCACAGTTTATTTCCAACTTGTTGATCGGTCAGACGTTATGGAAGAACAAGCAGACAAACCTTGCTGAACCACAAGTTGGTCTCTCGTTCTTTTATTTCATCTTTTCCTTCTAGTGCCACCACCAGACCACTTTCTTCTGCTTCATCATCCTCCTGCTCCTCTTCGGCAAATTTTACTCTAAAAACACAGACAGGGGGTAAACCACTTAACTAAAATTGATGCTGTTATTTTACAAACAACCAACCAAAATTGTTAGCCTTACTTCTTTTTTGTAGCTTTTTTCTCAAGCTCCTTTTCTTTTATGTGCACCTCTTCCAAGTCATCTTCATCCAACTCAGAGGCCAGTGACATTTTATCTGCATCATCGTCATCTTCGTCAGAGAGGTGAATGTCATCATCTTCTTCTGCCAGGGCATCAGCTGCCTGCATGTCACCTTTGGATATATCAGCAAGCACCTGAAAAAAAACAAATAAGACATACAGCAGACAGAGGTAGTTAAAAAGTACTGTAGTGAATTTGCCCAATACTAGCACTGGGTGTGGCCTCACCTTTTGCTTCTTAACGGTCATCAGTGAGAACAAGGAAGCATCAGTTGTGTCAGCGATGGATACCCCAGGCAAGTCCATTTTTAATGCAACACGCTCCTCTGCTTTCTTCGCTCATTCAACAGCTTCCTCTTCTTTCTAAAGTGCAACATAAAAAGCTAATTCTTTTAAACTGAAAAAGACAAGGCAGCTTACATTTAGTAAGAGGGGGTGGGCTACACATTGACAAGTATTACTAAAACCTTGTGTCATACCTTTTGAGTTCAGCCACCTCTTCAGCTTTTAGCTGGGCCAGTTTCTTCTCCATTTCTTCCTCACTGTCATCCCCACGCGTGTCCTCTTCTTTCTTCTTTTCTTGTTTTTCTTCTGAATCACTTTGTTCTTCATCTGAACTTAAGCTAAAGTCACAGAAAACAAGATTTTTATGTCTCTGTATAATTGCTCTAACTATGAAATAAGTGTTTTCTTCAGCCTCCTGTTTTAAAAAAAAATAAGTATTATTCTTACTTGATCTCCTGATCTGATTGCTTAGCTTCCTCTTTCTGCATCTTTTTAAGAAATCTCCTGAGTTTGGTCCTCCAATTTAGTAGCAACCTGAGGATATGGGCATGACAAAAACATTTAACACATGAAATTCTCCACCATGAAAGTAAAAACTATGTTATATTCAACAAATTAACGTTACAAATGAAATTGGTCTCCAACAATCAAAAATTTACCGCAGCTCTTTTCGTCCCAACACTTTGATGTCACGACAACACTCCTTAATCTCTTCACTTGTAGCTGAATGAGATTCCAGGTCAGGGTTGTCAATGGTAATCTGTATATTCAATTTAAGTATATTAACTTAGTAATTTATTAGGACTCACTTAATGCCCTATAGGCCTACTTGGATTTTTCTTTATCCTAAAATCTTATTTAATTAGGCTTGGTTGTCCATTTTATTAAAATGACATATTAAGAAGTACAGATTAGGTAATATTCAATATAAAAACACAACAAACAATGACAGTTCTGAAGAAAGTTATGCAAAAATCTCACCTCACTGGCTTTGGCCAGAAAGTCTACTGCATTTTCAGCTTTAAGAAAGTCGGTCAATGTGAAAGTGTGAAAGAGTGTCAAATCTCCATCAGCGTATCCCTCTGCCTGAAAAACATAAATAAACTCAGTTATTATGTGTGTTTAAGGAGGCTTATGTAATTTCACCTGTAATTAAATAAATGATCAAACCTTTGGTTTCTTGTCAGGAACAAGGTCCTTCACAGTTTTAGCCTGCACCTCAACCTCTTTAAAGGCATGTTTTGGGTCAAAAAACTTGCTGTCAATTTTGTCTGGTGCTACAAAACCTAAAACAAAAAAACAAACACTTATAGAATCTTTTGTTAAAAAGCAGCATAAATAAACAAAGAGCTATTTGCCCACAACTGACCCTGACAAACGACAAAGATCTCAGCTGACTCATTCCTAGAGGCCTGTGGTTTAGTGGCCTGCACTTTCTTGAAGAACTGCTGGAAAATCCAAAGCAGTGGTTGGTAGTCTTTGGAGCGAAAAACCTTGGTGACAAAGGTGCCACCTTTGGTCAAGAACTCACATGCCAGTTTTAAAGCCATGAGTGTCAAATGAGCTGGAGATACATAGGAAAACACAATTTCAGCAGGTGGTCTGTGCAAATCCAGTCTTGAAATGTGCTGTTAGTCATTAGAGGCACCTACCTTGAGAGAAGGCATCATGTTGCCAGTTTGCACCCACATTTGGAGCACCATCATTTAACACAACATCAGCCTTCCAAGTCTGAAGCGCCTTTCTGAGAGCCTGCAAACAAAAACCTAGGTTAAGTTCAGTTATTGGTGTAATTTAGTTTAGCGCAAACAGGCATGACGAGTTTTGCTCAAAAATCACTGGTTTCTTCACCTGTCTACATTTCTCATTTGTTATGTCTTCCTGGATAGTCACAACATTGGGGATAGGTTTGATAGGCACAAGGTCAACACCTAAAACAAACAAAGTTTTATGTTTTAACTAATGTTGGGAAACGGGTACTGTCAGTTTTTTGTTTTCAAACAGGTGATGATAAACTCACCAATAATGAGACTGGAAACAGGCATAAACTTGGACGCCACCTGCAACCTGTAAAAACATGATCAATAACTTATGACTTGAATTTTTTTAATAATTTGTCAATGTTCTCATAATAATTATATACACTGGTTCACAGCATAATATGAATCAAACAGTAATAGCACGAAACACTTCAGTACAGTCTACACTCCTCTGTGTTGAGAGACTTTATACCATGTTGTTAAATAAAGATAACTTGTGATTTAAGCTGCTTACCATCCTCCAGGAGCAGCACACAGGTCCACCACAGCTCTGGCTTTCTGCAGAAACTGAAATTTTCGGTTGAGTTGTATAAGCTTGAAAGAAGAACGGGACCGATAACCTGCGAGGGTAAAAAGAGGGATTTACAATACATTTAAACATCAAATCCTGAGACAACTGCTCTAGCGCATTGTGCCTGCTAATGCTAACTTCAAAACGTTGCCCTTACCTGTTTCTTTAGCAAGGTGGTAGAATTTATCTTTTCTGGTCTTTCCAACTTTGAGTTTCTTCCCCATAATTGAAGCTGGGAATTAACTGTGTTGTTCAAAGCGGAGATGTTTCTATCATTCAACGCTTTTAAGACTTGTCAACACGTGTGTTATTTGCGGCGCAATTGTTTGACGTCATCGTTAGCGTCATGAGGGCGACCCATTACTTCCCTTTTTGACCTAGTGGCGTTATTGGGGTATTGTCGACACCTGGTGGTTATTGCATAGCATTAATTCTAGCTTTAGCTGTAAATTCTTGTGCCTGGTATAAGGTTTATTCACGCGATTTGTAAAGCATGTAAAAAAGGATTTAGCCTACTTCCTGCTTTTGAAGAGTGCAGACGCTCCTCTGCTTGCTCATGTCAGCTTTACTTTTCTTTTTAGTTATCTTCATTTTTAGCCAATGATTTTATGATTAACTCTTTACATTACTTTTTACTTTCTTTTAACTGGATTTCTATGTTTTTACTTATTTTTACTTTTTAAACAACACGTTGGACCTGCTGAGTGACTGCAGCCTTGGTATCTATTTTTCAACATGACTACAACTAAAAATTCTTTCTGCCAAAATTGTTTGAAATATCTACAGGAAATCAGTGTGCTACAAACAAAGATTTTTGCTTTAGAATCTGAAAGAGGACTTAAGGAGACAATCCCGATCACACAATGTGGTAAGATTGTGAATTTGAACTTGGTTAATACAGTGTCATTCCCAAAACTGAGCAAAGCGATGGGATTTAAACAAAATGATGCCACCTGGCATAAACTTGGTGACCAGCCAAAGCACTGGATTAGAAAAAAGAATGCTGGCATCACAAGAGCATATGTAGCATCACCAAACATCAAGCTAAAAAACAGATTCGAGACATGAATCTGTGGAAAAGCACCAGGCAAACAGAGACAGAGAATCTATGCAAAAAGTGAAGGACAAAGATATCCTGCTGCTTGGAGAGGGTGCTATCAGAGACATAAACAACAGTAGATTTGTTACATGCAGCTCTCCAAGTGCTACGGTCACTGATATAACAGCACTCCTCCCCCAAGTCATGTCCAAACACACAGGGATTAAACAGCTGATGCTACACGTGGGTGCAGTTGACACCAGGAAGGTGGAATCTGAAGTTTTAAAAAAGGATTTCTCCAGGCTTTTAGATAAACTTCGCAGGCTTTTTGAAAACCTGGAAGTCGGCGGGTTGCACTAGATACATGGCTGTCCAAGACCTGGGAGACAAGAGGAGTACACTTCATTGATAACTTCAAATTGTTTTGGCAACGTGACGACCTGTTCAGAGGAAAGGGCCCACACATAAACAGGGGAGGGGTCAGGAGGCTAACGGATAATCTCCTGCACTCCCTGAGACACCTCTGGGCGCCCTCTTGAATAAAGAAAGGGTCCTCTGAGAAGCCACCAGCCACCAAATGAAAAAATCACTCCTGCCTCACCAGCCAAGGATCCTCTTCTGACTGTACCACCATCAACACCTCCACCACTGAAATGGACACCATTGCTCCTGTTAAGGTTAAAGTGATCAGGACGAGGCAGAAGGCTTCGTGGAGTAATGCTCACTCTGTCAGGGCACAGAAAAGGGAATGTCGAAAAAGCCGAAAGAAAATGGCGTAAATTGAAACTCTTAATTCATTATGAGGTATACAAAGACAATTTGCATGTTTTTAAACAAACTTTGCAAAAAGAAAGAGAAATATTTTTCTCAGAGATCATCAACAACAGCAGTAACAACTCACGTGTCCTGTTTGCTACAGTGAACAAATTAACAAACCCTCCAGCTCCATTTCCTCCAGAATTAGTCTCCACCACTAAATGCAATGAGTTTGCATTGTTTTTCAATGACAAGGTTCAAGGTATTAAACATGCGATACAGTCCAAAGGGCATACAACAGCACTGCAGCCACCTAGGAGACTCTTGGTTGGGTTAACACATTTTACACCCATTAATGACAGAACAATTGAAAAAACTGTCTCCAGCCTGAGTTCATCCACCTTCTGCCTCGATGTTTTACCCACTAGATTTCTAAAATCAGTACTAAGCAGTTTGTTACCACAACTCACTGATATAGTTAATAATTCCTTTTCAGTCTGGATTCAGGCCCCATCACAGACCGAGACTGCACTTATCAAAGTCACAAATGATCTCCGTCTGAACACAGACGCGGGCAAAGTCTCTGTCTTAGTTCTGTTGGACTTGAGTGCTGCGTTTGATACAGTGGACCATGAAATCCTGTCACAAAGATTAGAGGAATGGATAGGCATCTCTGGAACTGCCCTTAAATAGTTTCAGTCCTATCTTAAAGACAGGAAGTACTTTGTTTCTGTGGATAGCTGTGTATCAGACCAAATGGCCCTGACATGTGGGGTCTACAGGGGTCTATCTTGGGACTGCTATTATTCAATCTTTACATGCTTCCTTTAGGCCAGTTAATACCTACCATAATTATGCAGATGACACTCAGATTTACATTTCACTCGCAGCAGGTGAGAATACATTCACTGTGTCACTGCATTGAACAGATTGACGTGTGGATACAAAATAATATTGCACTGCTGGTTTATAAGTCTCTTAATCGTTTAGCACCAGAATATATTTCTGACATGCTAGTTGCTTATGAACCTTCTCGGACTCTGAGAACATCTGGGACAGGCCTCCTGCTCGTGCCCAGAGTTAGAACTAAACAGGGTGAAGTTTCATGCAGCAAAAATCTGGAACAGCCTCCCAGAGAAGTAAAACAGGCTTCAACTTTAACAATGTTCAAGGGGTTAAAAACGTTCCTCTTTAGCTTTACCTACATTACAATTTAATTTAAATTTAAATTTAAAGTTTTTATCTGCACTCTTCTTTTAAAAATGTTTTTAATTTTTAGTTTTTCTTATGTTTCTTAATCTAAATCTTGTAAATTGTCTTTTATTTCTGTAAAGCACTTTGAGTTACCCAGTGTATGAATTGTGCTATATAAATAAAATTGCCTTGCCTTGCCTAAATGTAAGCTATGCAGTTTGTGTTTGAAAAAAAGAGTTGTTTTATTATAAAATACTTATGTCTATGCTTATGCTTAGCCTATGCTTATACTTACACTTAATAATTATGCCTCCATTTAATAATTCGTGGTGCATACAGTAATTGGTAAAAATGATGTTTGAGTACACTTTCAGCAACATGCTTTTTTTATTTATGATCGATTTTAAGTTTCATCCTTTGGTGAAGAATACAGAAGTCAGAAAGGCCTGTTCCTGGATCGTGTGTTGATCAGTCCCAAAACAGAGAAGGCACTGGCTGCTGCTGTCACCAAACTGATGGCCCCAATGGCTCGTGTAGCCTGTGAAGATAGAAAGAATAATGTCCTGTTTTTTACTAAATCAATATTATAATAGTAATTTTATAAATTGTGCTTTTGCTTTTTTAAACTAGAATTCATCTTTGTGGCTTTGCCTAATTAGGTCTAAGGCCTACCACAGGTGTGACAAATAAAGTTGTAGAATTTATTTTGCATTACAACTTCTTAATAATTTATGCAGCCAGATGGCATAAAAAACTAAATAAAAACAAACAGGGAGTGACCTGTTCGGAAACCCCTTGTCCGTAGCGCAGAAGGGTAACAAAGTGCTCGCAGTTACTCCCCAGTAGGTCATAAGAAACCTCCTGATCGATGAGCATCTGCGCACGATGGATGATCTCACACATGGGCAGGGGTGTGTGGTTGTGGTCATATTTGTTGTTGACACGATACGAGTCGCTTCCTACCACCTCCTTCAGCAGCTGCATACGCACCACTGCCTTCCTGCTGAAGACGGACTTCACACTAGACATGGCAGCAGCCTGGCTCTCATCTGTGTTGGAAGGAAAGTTAGAGCAGAAAGAATTAGAGGCAATACAAAACTAGATAACCTCAAGAAATTATTACTATTTTCTTTGAAGACTAAAATATTGTTTTCCAAATCAAAAAAAGATTTTAAACTGTTGGCCAGGTCAACTGACCAACGGGAGTTAAGTTGATGATGTAACCATCTCCCAGGTAGAGAGCCCAGTGCTGATAGGCTGGTCTAAAGATCTCAATGAGGTCTCCTGGCTGGGGGTCACCAGACGGGTCGGGAAGGTCAGGGTCATTTGAGGCCATCTGCAAACAAAGAATGAGAGAAATGTCTGTTTTCCTCAATTATTTCTATAATAAAAATACAGGGGTTGCATAGTTTGATGAAAGTTTGTAGTAATTAATTATGTTTATATAAAGCTATACAAACTTTAACAGTACAAAAAAGTATAATAGGTTGGTGAGTTTTTTCAAACTCACCAACCTTTATTTTATTTATTTTTTTAGGTTAACAGGGTCATATGCAAACACTCACATTTTAGACAACACAGACAATTTAGTTTAAACTCACAGCAAAGTTTTGTTGTTGTTTATCCATCCCACATCATGCTTCCACAAACACTGTGTGAATAAAAAGCAAAACAGGAGGCTGTTAATATTTGTCTGACTGATGAATACTATGGTGTGTTGTAATGTTCAGATGAAGAAAAAAAAAACAAGCTCTAATAGGGCTTTTTTTTAGGAGGTCATATTAGAATCTATCAACAATCATTGCTGTTTTTTTTTTTTTTTTTTCAAAACAAGACTCAGAAGGATATCTAAATTTAGGGAGAGAGAACATGCTAGATGGTACAATGTGTACAGTCACACAATACACAACAACATACACAGACAATACACATTAGCTCTTGTGTCTAGCTGCTGCTACAATGGCACAACACAATGAGGAAGCTGACAGAAAAATAGTTTGAGCTCAGGTTATTTTTCAAGTAAATAGTTACACCTGCACAACATGCAATCAATATCAGTCCTGGAGAGCATGTAGTATATCCACATCATTATTTATGGATGAAGCTGATGCCAAAGTGAACAGGGAAAGCAGCCATGTGTAATTTTACCTTTGTGCCAGCAGATATAGATATATTTTAAACAACTATGAGGAGATGAAGTAGTTACTGATAGTTCATATCTCCAAGCTGACATGTACAAATGTTTTATCTGTTTTGATTTAAACATACAACATTGTAATAGACCGATGTTGAGGCTTAAATAAGAAATGAGGATTTCATACTTACTCAAACACAAGCAGCTTTTTCTTCCTCACCATTTTAGTTTTCCATGCTAAATCCACACATAACCTTAAAAATATTGTAAGAACAGTATAAGTAAAGTTAAGAGCTTTAATTCAAAGTTCTTCTTTGATAAGAGGCTGTTGTCAAATATCCCAAAGCCAAACCAGAGGCTGGAGGTCCTGCGCTGTACTTCAATGTCCACTGCTCTGACTGATACTGACAGGTTGCATACAGGCATACACACAAAAAGGCGTATCCTCTCATCCATTGTCCCGTCCACTAACAATCATACTCCTGAGAACGATTCATGAGTGCCCGCAAACACAACTGAATGTTAGTTTTTATTTTATTAATTATTTGTTTTTTTGCTTCATATTACAGACATTTAAAAAGTAGAATTGTAAGTGAATTGTAATTGTAAGTCTAGCAAAATTAACTCTGGACATGTTAATAAAAATGTAAAATTTTGCTTAAAAACTTCAAGTGAGATAAATGTGATTTATAAATGGACATTTTTTTAACCTGTTTTACCAAACTCAGTTTATGTGATTTGATCTAGGATTTGGATTTGCTGGAAGCTTAGCAAAGAAACCTCATTGTGATTCAAATAAAATTGTTGTATAAATTAGCATGACTGATTCTAGTATTGCTGCTAGAGTACACCCTGCTGTACACCTCAATAAGCATACTATCTATTTTGAGTAACCTCAGATACATTTTGGGGAGCTCCAGATCCAGAGCCTGGATGGATTCTTGTGTCAGTGATTGGCTCTTTAATATCTGCCAATGCTTTCGTCACTAACTCCGCCCCACGCAAAAGCTGCGTAAAGTTCAGGTTGTTATGATGTTTAAAAATATTATTAAATAAAGCGGAACGTTCTGCAACTACTGTGTCAACAAGAAGAGGCAACATGCTTAGTTGTCAGGACAAAGATCAAATTGTTGCTGCAATGTGTATGAGCTATAAGTTATGTTTGCTAAAATTACTATTATATTGCACATGACGGAATTGATTAAATTGGTAAACTATTGGTCAATTAACAGCGTAGTATGAACTGTATTGTAATAAATAAATAATTTAATACAGCATCTATTGAATGTGCGAGCACAAAAAGCGGTCACAATTCCTCTCCATTTTTAATCTCGTCAACACTGTGATTGAGGCACAACCAGCACAACCCTTTATTTTGAAACAAGACAGTGCAGTGCTCGTCTATTTCCCACTGCTAGCTTGACACAAGTGCCATTTCAGGTTAACAAACACAAGGTTAGCAAGTAGCCACATTGAAAACAAGAATTTTAAACAGGAGAGCAATTAATTGTTGCTGCAAGATATTGAATGTATAATGAGAGAAGCGACCTGTCTATTTAACGCCGAGGTAGGAAAATATGGAGCAAGCTACAGTGCTAATGTTAGCATAGCATTGCTTTACCGGTATGCCATTAGCGTAGTTATGTTACATGCAAAGGTGAAATGTTAGCTTCTTTGGCAGCATGCATAATCAACGCGCGTGTAAATATTTGACTTCTTATATCTTAAGCTTATCGGTATTTTGTATATTAATTGGTTGTTTAGTTGTACCCTACCTCACTTTGATTTAAGATTAAAAAAATATGTGTTGTCTTTGATAGTTTGGGGATGTTTAAATTATGTTTTGCTTTATTATTGTTATTCATTTATTTTATTGGGACAGTGCATAAGACACAGCCACATGAATGTAAAAATTACAGATTGTATAGGTCTATTTTGACATTTGTATGACAAATGTAATTGTAACTTTACTGTCTGATTTATGACAAAGTTTATAGGAAACGATATCCATGTAGTGTAATTGCCTGAGAATAGCAGCTTCTTACTTACAGCTCTGGAAAACCACTTAATTTTCTCTACAAGTATGGATGCCTTTCCATTCCAATATCTGTTGAATCCCAGTAGAATGAGGTGCTGAATAGGTGATCGCCTGAACCAAATCTTATTTAATAAGAAAAAGTATATAAAAAAAAAACACTTCTGTGGTCATCACTATCCTCTTGCAAATAAATGCTTTAAATTACAATATTTTTATTTGGAATTTGGGAAAAATGTTGTCAGTAGTTTATAGTTAAAACCAGAGAAATGGATAATTTTGCAGTGGTCTCTTAATTTTTCCTGAGCTGTATTTAGTTTAACTGTATTTGTCTTTCTTGTCCTCAGATCTGAAACACAATGGCAGCACCTCCACTCAGACGATCAGACTCTGCACTGGGGGAGTTCTCCCCCCTGAAGCACTTTGTCTTGGCCAAGAAGATGATCAGTGAAGTGTTTGACCAGCTACTGGAATATGTGAAAGAAACCTCTACATTTGTTGAAAGTGAGAAGATTGAGTAGCCATTAATTATCAGTCAAAGAAAAGGTACACTTTTTTGTTGATATTTGATTCATGTCTTTACTGTTTTGCAGAAACATGTGAAAATAAGGCTTTGTTGAACATTGCAAATGAGGATCAGAAGTTGGAGATTCAAGCCTATGCTGACAAACTGTCAATCATAAAAGAGGTCCTGTCAAGAAGACACATGAAAGTGGCATTTTTTGGCAGGTAGTTTCTTGTATACCTGTATTTTGTAGTTTATGTTTTAAAAATGCGAATATTTTTGTTTACAAACTGCTAATCCCAAAAACAAGAGGTCACATATCATACAAGACCTGGTTGTGCCTTTTTTATAATTTACATTTACTACAGTGGTGTTGTAAATGAGGGTATATTGTGGTAGTTACTCTGTTGTGGGTAAACGTGTGCTTTTAGGACAAGTAATGGCAAAAGTACAGTGATTAATGCCATGCTGCGAGACCGGGTGTTGCCCAGTGGTATTGGCCACACAACAAACTGCTTCTGAGTGTGGAAGGCACAGATGAAGACAAGGCTTATTTAATGACTGAAGGTTCAGAAGAAGAAAAGAGCATTAAGGTAAACGTTGTCTGCATAAGCGTATACTGCAGTTGTTGCAGAAATTATTTTAAACTACAAACCTCTAGAAGTATATAAACTGGTAATTCAGTTTTTAAGGACGAGGCCTTACTAATAAGACGTTAACTGAAAGTTTTGCTGTGAGTGTCTCAGATGTACAAGAGGATATATTAAAAATGTTTTGTTTACTGTGGTGTTGGTGTCTGTAACATGTGGAAAGACCTTACTGTGTTTACTCCAGTGGACTCTTTATTTTAGTATTTTGCTTTATGTAAAAAATATGGATTGTTTTTAAACAGAGTGAAAATATTCATAATGGTGCTTTGTGCAGACTGTGAACCAGCTGGCTCATGCACTCCACATGGATGAGAGTCTGGATGCAGGCTGCCTCGTCCGGGTTTTTTGGCCTAAGACCAAATGTGCTTTACTTAGAGATGACTTGGTGCTTGTAGACAGGTAAATAACAATGAATTAATTTAATATATGTAAACTTAGCAATTTACACACATTTTTGCTTTTGCCTTTTACCCCTCCCCCTCCATTTAGTCCAGGAACTGATGTCACAACACAACTAGACAGCTGGATTGACAAGTTTTGTTTGGACGCTGATGTTTTTGTGCTGGTAGCTAACTCTGAATCCACGCTTATGAACACGGTAATGGTTCTTCTCAACTAAGTCTAAAGTTTAGTAAATGTAAATCATATTGGATAAATTTAAAAAATGGTCACGGACATATTATAAGCCTGGCAATACAATTAAAACTGCACTTATATATTTTTATTTACAAGCACATTTGTGTGTGCCAAGACCAGCCCCATTCTTCTCATTCATTTTTGTCTGCATGCATTCAAACGATGTAAACTGGACCTAGTCAAATGCGCAGCTTCTTAACTTGACTTCTTAGGTTAAAAGGACAGCAAACATTTTAAATAAAAATAGAAATTTACCCTAGAGACATTGAAACTGACAGTACACTTTAATGTTCTTTTTAAAATACTTTTAGTCTGATTTCTACACTTGTTCTAAATTCTACTTTTTACTATATAGGAAAAGCACTTCTTCCACAAAGTAAATGAACGACTATCAAAACCTAACATCTTCATTTTGAACAACCGCTGGGATGCCTCTGCAAATGAACCAGAGTACATGGATGATGTGAGTCTTTTGCCCGTATTTTCAACAAATCATATGCGTATGTTCTACAAAGAATAAAACGTGTTCTAAAGACCATTTCTTCCAGGTGAGAAAGCAGCACACAGACCGTTGTGTCAAATTTCTGGTGGAGGAGCTCAAGGTTGTTGATGGTGAAAAGGCACCTGATCACATCTTCTTTGTTTCTGCTAAAGAGGTGCTCAACTCCCGCATGCAGCGAGCGCAGGGGATGCCCGAGACTGGTGAGGGCTTAGATGATATTGATTAGATAGATTATTGTGTTCCCCCTGTTAATGTATTGTATTAGACATAATCATGTAGAATAATATTAGCACCAGAATTATTATTATTATTATTATACAATACATTTGTAGGTAAGGTAGGTAATTTGTTAATTGATATAAATTAAATATAGGGATACACTTCTAATGAAGTTATTTAAATCTAACCCAAATATTTTAATCAACAGGTGGAGCCCTGGCTGAAGGCTTTCAAGAAAGACTAAGTGAATTCCAGTGCTTTGAGCGGAGGTTTGAGGTTTGTGCCTGTGTCTATTTTAGTCATGACTTCAACTGGAACAACCCATTTCCCCAAAAATCCTCAAAGAATAGATTTTAAATAATTTTCTCTGCCAATGCATATTTACAGATTCTAGCCAATACTAAACCCTGAGGTTAGTTTGGCTGCTGTTGGCGAATGTGTCCCTACACCTGACCTGAGAAGTCATTAAGCTTTGTTTATCAGACAGTTTTTACTAGCAGCACTTTGTTTTAGGCTCGCACCAACAGGGGTTTCCACCACTCGTGCCTTTACTATCAACCTGAGTCTTCATTGCTGAAGTCTAGATTCACTTAGGCGAGATTGAATTTGATTTAATTATTCACAGATTTTCTTTTACGTTTTTTTGGCCTTTAGTTCATTTGTATTGACAAAGATTTGTTTGTTGTTTTAATGTATTCATTCAGTTGTATCTTTGTTATTATTTTCCAACACATTACTGTGACAACTCTGGGCTGCTGGACACAAGATACACACCATGCTGCTACAATTTTCAAACCTTTTGTTCCTTTTATTTTTTATCTTGGCTGTTAATGTAGCTGGTGTATATTTTGCCCTCTTTTTGTCCCTTATAGCAGTCCAGTTTTTGCAGTCTTGTGAGTGTCACAGTAATGTGTGTGTTATGGCCTCGCAGGAGTGTATCTCGCAGTCAGCAGTGAAAACAAAGTTTGAACAGCACACTATCAGGGCCAAGCAGATCACTGAAAAAGTCAAGAGCATCATGGATGCCATCAACATTGAGGCGGCAGAGAAGAGGTGGGCAACTGGCTTCTTTTTTCTATCCTCCTTTTTTAGTAGAAGTGGGGAGGTACAAGATCTCTGTATTATCTTGGAACCAGCACTGTTATCACACTTACATTGTTCTCTTCTAGCATATATAACATTATATTTTGTTTGGGGGTTGGGGCTTTAGAGTGGCAGCTCTGGAGGACCGTGAGTATCAGATTGATCGGTTAGATTTTGTTAAAAATCAGCTGAACCTACTGATTGATGAAATCAAGAAGAAAATAAAAGCCATCAGTGAGGATGTTGAATCAAAGGTAATACAGATGTACAGTAGATAAATGTAAACATCTCACATATTTGGTTCTTCTATCTGGCCTGTGGGTCATTACATCTGTCTTGATGTAAGTTTATTGTACTTTTCAGGTTTCCAGTGCAATGGGTGAGGAAATCTGCCGTCTACATGTAATTGTTGATGAGTTTCATGGAGACTTTCACCCTTCACCTAATGTCCTCAAGCTCTACAAGTCTGTATGTAGATGTCCAGGTTATAATTAACTACTTGATGTTTCAAAATAAAAAATGTGTTTGTGTTATGTACCATATAACTTGTTGCTGTTGCAGGGCTTACTGTCTCATGTAGAGGAAGGGATGGGCAAGAACCTGGCCTTCCGCTGCTCTGATGCTGTCAATGCTTCAGTCCAGTCTTGCCAGAGTTACATGATAGGTAAAGGGCACACTAAAAAGCTTTTCTTTCTGATCCAGGTACATATTTTGTCCCCTATATCTATCCCATCCTGTAGGTCAAGTTGTATAATGTATTCTAATTTAAGGATAGCTATAGCAACAATCATAATATTTGAAATTTTGTAAAATGTTTACTATTTTAAAACTATTTAATGAAATGATCTTGTGAATGACTTCATGAGTGGAAATAAGCCATGGCACCAAACCCCAATCTATTGTCTCTTTGCTTGTCTCCAGAGAGCATGCTCCCTCTGCTCCCAACAGCAGTCCAGACTCAAATCCAAATGTTGGTATCCCCCCGGAAGTTTGATCTAAGTTATGACCTTAACTGTGCTACAATCTGCAGTGACTTCCAAGAGAACATAGAATTTCAGTTTTCTTTCGGTTGGACAGCATTAGTGCACCGCTACCTGGGCTCTGTCAATGCACAGAAAGCCCTCAAACTGATGGACCAGAACTTTAAGGTAAAGTGTAGAGAGACTCTGGGATATAGTTAATTTCAGTGAACGGTGTTATGTGTTGTGTTTTTTGCAAATAAACAAAATCTCATGTATCTTCATCAGGCGTCTCAGCCAGCGTTGCCTCCAGCCCAAACACCCTCCTCAGGACCAACCTCTACAATAGCAGCACCAAACCAACATGGGACAGTGGTGACGCAGGAAGACCTGATGCTAGCTATGGCAACTAATGTGGCATCGCTCACTTCTCGAACATCAATGACTGTTATCGTAGTTGGGGGTGTGGTATGTTGGTTTACTCTTACTATATATATATCTATCTATATCTCTATATATCTATATAAATATATAGATATTTTTTAATAACTACAGAAAATCAAACTTCATGTCTTTTTTTTTTTTTTTTTTTTAGATCTACAAAGCAGTTGGCTGGAGACTTATTGCCCTGTCTGCATCACTCTACAGTTTGCTTTACCTATACGAGAGATTAACCTGGACCACAAAGGCAAAAGAACGCTCTCTGAAACGCCAATTTGTGAACTATGCTACAGAAAAGCTGCAGCTTATTGTCAGCTTCACAAGTGCTAATTGTAACCACCAAGTCCAACAGTAAGTCTCCTATTTGGACAGAGTTCACTTTTAAATCACATGAATGTCTATATATTTCTGCCATGTGCCTAACTTTTTTTTTAGTTTACCTTATTGTTTTAAAACTGGATACTCTTCACTACACACAAAGCTGTGTGTGTAGCCAGCCTCTATCAGTGAGATGCTGTGCCCTTTTTGTTGCCAGGGAGATGGCTACGACCTTTGCTCGCCTCTGTAAGCAGGTGGACCAGACGCAAAAGGAGCTGGAGGCAGAAATTCACAGACTGACGGTTAAGATAGATCAGCTAGAGACAGTACAAAGCCACTCCAAGAGCTTGCGGTCAGTCCAGCTCCTTAACTTTTAAAATGGGGACAAATTCTTTAAAATTTTTTTACATGGGTTGATGTATGCTTGTCTCTTCTGCAGACATAAAGCCACAGATCTGGAGAAACGGTTGGAGACATTCACAAAACAATATCTGCAGCAGCGAAAGTAAGCAGCTCCTCATCACGTTATTCTTCATCCAGACACCTCAACATGCTCTGTTCATTTTTTATTACTTAAGACAGTTTATAGAGTCATTCTTGGAAAGATAAGTGTATCAATGGAAGTAGGTTATTTTTATAATCAGAGAATATCCACATTAATCTTAAACAAAAATGTTTTTTCATTAGTTAGGTTTAAATAGGTTTGTTTTTCTAATATGAGATTTTGTAAACACTATTAAAAAAAAAAAAAAAGTCTTTGGTCATGGTTAAAGGCTTAGAAATTAGTGTTTTATAAAATGATCCTTCTTGTTTCCAGACACTTAGCTGTGTGATAAATTGCAGAGGACAAACTGTATTAGAGTCTGTCCTCAAACTGTCTGTACATTAGGTTGGACCAGTGGTGAACAAAGATGCTCCACAAGGAGGTGCTGTATCAGCTGAGTATCTACTGATCAGGTGCTACAATGTTCTTCTCACTAAATAGGCTTTCTTGTTGAGCAAATGAAGTTTGCCAGTAAATATGTAATGGATCTGATGCATGATCTGTGTAACCTTAAATTAGTTAAAGAAAATGTTTTGAATAAGAATACAGTAATTGAATTTGTCATAAGTAAAAATATGCCAAGACTTTTAAAATCATTTATGTAAAGTATGCTTCACTGGGCCTACAGTCAATACACTAATCTGCACTTTGTTAATCTTTTATAAATTAAACTTTTTTTTTTACATTGCTATTAAATCAATAGCAGTCGGTGGCTCACTTGGTAGAGCATGTACCAAGGGTTTGGTTCCTGCAGGGGTCATTTGCCCGGTATCATTCCTCTCTCACCCTGTTTTCTGTCAGTCCATCCTATCCAATACAAGGCAAAAAAAAAAAAAAAACTCTCACTAGCAGTATCCCCACACAATTAGGACTGCCAGTCTTGGTTAAAAGCTTTTTTTATTGGTTACAATAACTCATGGCAACATATCGGTATCACCAAGCCACTGTACAAATACAAAAAAGGGTCTGGTGTGAAAAAGACTATAAAAATTATTCCATAACAAGTGATTATACTTTCACACAATAGCACTGTAAGATTATTATCATGGCACCAAGTCCCTGGTCTTTACTGGCTTAATACAATAAATAAAACAATGCAAAAGAATTTCATGTCAAAACAGTATGTTATAAAATCAAAGGGCATTGCATTGATTTATGATGGTGCTGTAATGGTGGTCTTGTATAAAAAAAATAAACTTTCAAATATTACTTGTCTGAATTTAAAGTTTGTCTTTAGATGACCCCCGAATACTTTAAGATATGGACATTTGTGACAATTTTACTGTCTCTAATGCCAAAACCGAACACAATTCAACACAAAGTGTAAAATGTCATTACAATCTAGCCTTAAAACCATCTAATGGGGGAAAAAAAGAGACTTAAAGTGTTACAATAAATTGATTCAAGCACCTTTTTGATCAATGAGTCTGCTATACTTTTAAAATGAGCAAACCACACAGGCACATAAAAAGTGTTGATAGGTTCTAGCTGCTAATACTGCAGAAATACAAATGTACAGGCATCGAATCAATATCACTGTAAATTGAGAAACAGTGATTCTGCTGTTAAAGGCTATGGTGTATTATACAGTGTGGTTGCACGCAGCATGACTGAATAAAAAGTGTGTGATAAAGCTCCAACTTTTGAATCTTATATATATTAGACTAGTCAGACTTCATAGATTTAAAACACCTTTGTTAAACTGGCCCCAGTTGTTATCCCATCTGTTTAATCAAATAAAGACCTCTGGCACTTTCAAGTACAGTGAGCGAACACGTTTCACAAGGACTGTTTACAGCTCAGGTCTGTGGACAACATTGGCACAAATGAGAAGGGAACACTTACATCTGTTTATAAACCACATAAATCATAGGCCCGCAAACCACACAGATGCACACATCTCAACACCAACATGCAATACATACAGTACTGCACCCCAAAGATACTCTCGGGCTAAAGAACATTTTCTCCGAGTGGATTCAATATGCAAAGCAGGTAGAAGCAGCTAAAACATTAAAATTGTAGTTTTGAAACATGGTTAGACAAAGAGTTTCATTTAGAGGCTGAACATTTATAATTACTACAATCTGTACGGCAGTTGTGGAAAGCAGGAATGTATAAAAAGTGATTTAAAACGTGCCTTGAATGCAGTATGGTGCTGCATATGGTGGTTTTATTAGCATGCTTTTAGTGTTCATTAGAATCACGTGCTATTGGCTGAAGAAAATTTGTTTTTAATGTGTAGAATAACTCTATAACTATAGTTGTAGTCAATGCTTATGTGAAATGTTAGAATGATTTTGTAAGGCAAAATGGAGACACAGTTGTGTCACATCTCACAGGAGCAATCCTCATACAACCCATGTGGGTCAAACATTAGATCAGAGAGAGGCACCTCAGACAGTTGATGAATAGGTCCAACTCACAGCTTTATATGCATTATTATAAATTTTAATTAACTTTTGGGCAAAAACAAAATTATATAATACAGAAATTCCTCTTCTAAAAAAAGGTAAATAATCACAATCTGCTTGATGATTTCCACTCTACAGTTGGGAGTGCATTTCTAGCATTCTACTAAGTTTACTGTCTACCAAGTAAGCGTCTTCACCATTTAACTATTGGTGACGTTTTTTTTTTTTTGTAGAAAAAAAGTAAACCAAAAATTTTTAACCTTTTAAAAAAGAGATTGTGTTTTTTTTTTTTTTTTTTTTAATGCTTCAAGAGAAACCAGTATGATGTGATGTGTCATCACAGTCCATTGCAGTTACTCAGCTCACACATTACTGCAAACAAAAAGTTCTTCGCATCCTTCAAGAAATGACATGTTGAACTAGGATAGACATATTCATTTTTCAATCCTTTTTCTTAGTTCACAGCCTGACAAAGCCACTACCAGATACAGTACCAGAAAGGGTACTGTATCCTCATGACTGGCTGCTCTCTTATTTGTCCATGGGCCATATAGGTAACAGAGCAAGTCTGTCTCCTCTGCAACAGCATATTGCTAATGTCAATGCTGAGTACATTTTACATGACAGCAAAAACATTATGCCAAACGGTGTTTGGGTTCACAAATGACACTGCATTTGGGTTTGCATTAAAATGCAAAGATATTAGGCATCTGATGATGTGATACAACCACCCACTTCTGAGTGGTCCGTTTCTAAAGCTTGGCCCATGTTACAAACCTAAAAACCTTCCATTTTAACCTTGATCTTTCTGCACACCCACAAAAGCATAACTATTCTGCCAGGAGTGTGCATTAAAAAAAAAAAAAATTTAAACACAGCATTCACGTTAACATAAAGGGAATATGATACAAAAATCCACTTTTCCACTAACAGTTTAAAACATTAAGTATGGGGAAATTACCTTTTAACCAGAAAACAAAGTGAAATTGTACATTGCTGTGTAAAAAGTTGTTCTGGTACTCACACGGATAAATTAAGAATTTAGTATTTGTAATTGTACTCATTTCTAAAACAAAAAGGTGTATAGCAATGTGAATATGTACATTTACACTAAACCTCCCAAATCATAAAAATGGGTGGGAAATAAACTACAAAAATATATACATACACATTATATATGCATATATGATGCATATATACACACATAATGCTATACATATATACCGTCTTTATATATACATTTACATATTACACACGACTGTCAACTTATTTGCCGTTAGTCTCAGTAGACAGAGACAGGCTTGCCCCAAAACAAGATTTGGTAAAGGGCATTTTTTGTTTGACTTTTGATTGGGAAATTTAACTAAGATGTTCTAATGTGTGTTATTCTTTAATCACTAGGTAAAAAGAACACAATTTAGAATCATTTAGAAAGGTAGAGTGAGTCGGTACTTTCTCACGGGTTGCCAGCAACAAGGCAGATCTTAGGGTAGGATAGAGGATGTTAGCTGACAGTGTATGGCCCACAAGTCCAGGCCAGCAGTGGGATCGCAGGGAGGAAGTTATTGGGTAGTGATTGAGTACATCAGGGTAGACATTCACTTAGTTCCAGATCCGGAGGAAACTGTCCCAGGAACCAGTGGCTACAGCCATTCCATCCTCCGTCACCCCTAAGCAGCTCACTCTGTTGTCATGACCTGCTAACACACCTGTTAAAAAAAAAAAAAAAAAGTGAACAAAAAATGTCAAAAATCATACATTTTATTTTAGTTTGTTGCAGTGGTTCGTTGTTTATAAAGACATACCTGCACGCTCGCCTTTCAAAGTATCCCAGACGTTGCAGTTGAAATCATCATAGCCGGCCAATAGCAAACGACCACTTTTGGAGAAAGCCACAGAAGTGATGCCACAGATAATGTTGTCATGACTGTACATCATCAGCTCCTGGTCAGCGCGCAAGTCAAACAGCCTGCAGGTGGCATCATCAGAGCCTGTCCCAAAGGCGTTCCCATTGGGGAAAAACTGAAAGAATGTCAAAACGGATGTAATGTTTATGATCTATTCCCCTGAAGTAAAGTATTCATAAAATATAAGTATGAGATACAAATATAGGTAAATGCATCAGTTCTGCCATAATCTTCTTTAGGGGTAGTACTTACGCTGACAGCGTTGATGTCGGACACATGGCCAGTGAATGACTGCCTGCACATGCCATCGCGGATGTCCCACAGTTTTGATGTTGCATCACAGGCGCCTGACACAAAGGTTTTGTAGTCTGGGCTTAAAGACAGACTCATCACATCACCTGTGTGGCCTGTAAATGCAGTGGCCTGCTGTCCTGTCTCAATATCCCACAATGCACTGCAAGACAGGATATTTTGATTAGGTTTTATAAATTGTATTATATATAACCTAAATGAATAATACCAACTGACTAAAATATTTTTTAAATAAGAATTAAATGTTGAAAAAGGATTCTTACCAGGTTGTGTCCCCAGAGCTAGTCAGTATTTGATTATCATCCAAAAAGCGACAGCAGGACAAATAACCTGACAGAAATTAGATGTAATCATTAAAAAGATAGCAATACCAGATGACAAAAAAATACTTTTTTGCAGCACGTGTTCCTCTGTACCTGTGTGTCCAGGTAACTCTCTGGTGACGCGCACATTCCCCTCACGAGTCTTCAGACTGTAAATAGAGCAGATATTGTCTAGGCCTCCACAGGCCACATAATTCCCAGAGGGGGCATAGGCACATGTCATCACCCAGGAAGAGCGCAGAGGGATGGCATGCATCTGAGAACAGATAAGGAAATTGGTCTTTGACTAATGGAAATGCAATGACAACAGAGCATTATTCTTCATTATGGTCAAATAATTTACTTGGGTGCATTATTACACTGTACAAAACCAGTGTAGAACTCATTTATATACTAATGTCACCTCATGAAGCTTATATTCCAGTGGTTACTTACAGTCAACATTATACTAATAAATTTATCCTCCACCTCACCTTATTTGTTGTGTAGCTGTCCCATATAATTAGTTTTCCATCCTGCGAGGCACTGACAAGTAACCTGGGTAAAAAGCAAAAAATGTTTTAGATATTGAAGAAAAATAGACAATACTGTCTAAGGTACATGCAATAAGCAAATCTAAAGCCATGATAGGCAGCCCACAGACTACAAGTGGCCTGAATGAGTACAAAGCAAAAAGCGCCCTATCTCTCCCTCCAGTGCCTCATCTGTATGTATCATATATGTAATATTTACAAGAAAATTCCTATTGGAAGAAAAAAAGCATACGAGTTGCAAACAAATCTTCAGTTTGGGTAGCTATTAAAAAAGATAAAGCAAGGGTTTCACATGGAGAAGGTTCAGTGGGAGTCTTATGAGGTGCAGATGCAAAAACAGCTGGAATCACTCACTCTCACCTCACTGGGTGTTTCTGTCTCTCCAGGGACAGGAAGTAGTTTGGCAGTGCTATGCTACAATCAAGGGGAGAGCCTCCTCACTCAAATGTCAGTGGCTGTATACAAAATAAACACTGGCCTCCTGCAGGGTCACCCACAAGGTGCTAAACACACATGTACTCAATACACACATAAAGACCTTTGCCATACCTCTGCCACTTTTGGCTATATAAAAAAAAAAAGATATATTAAAAATATAAGCTCAGACTGTATAGAAGTAATGTGAGATCCATCTTCTCTACTTCTAGAAGATTATCAATGAAGTAGAGGTGTATTAATGGATCTTTTCCTGGATAAATAAAAAAGGTTAAATTAAAAGGAAAAAAAACAATGTGTTGTGGCAAACTTTTGACAATAGAAAAGTTTAAAAAATGACAACTTTATTTTACACTACACTTGATACATTGTATCTACCTCCTTGTGTAACAAACTAACTGTAACTACATAGTACATACATAATGGTATTATGTGTACTTGCATTGTAGGTAGGGTTAAGATTAGGGTATGTACATACAATGTAATTACACGTTTTTACAGTTTATTACAGTGTGTTACATTGTACTTAATAAGGTAGATACAATACAAAGTGTAGTGTAAAATTAAGTGTTACTAAATCATTTCATGACTTCTAAAATTTCATATGCCAAGTTTATTTCCTCTAATCCTGTATAACAAAGATCAGTAAGGTGACATGAAAATGTAGTAGTGGAAGTGGCAGTAGTGGCAATCAGTAAAGGTGGTATTAGTCATATTAGTAGAAGTAGAACCTAAAGTGATACTGGAGATAATAGTACAGCCCCAGACCTGGGACTTCCATCACTGCCCCAGTGCATTGCATTAACAAAAAAAAAAAAAAAAGGAGGTAAAGAGTGACACAGACAAACTTAACACAGTGGGTTTAGATTTAGACTTTAAACGGAGTAAAGAGATCCAATTTTTAGTATTACCAAAAACTATTTGAAGTATATTTTGTACCACTACTCTACCTGGAGTCGCTCCCCCAGTGCATTGCATAGATCTTGGCCAGGTGGCCCCTGAGAGTGCGCCTTGTTCGCATCTGTATCCGGCCCACTGAGTCCAGACCAGCTGTGATCTGCCAAAACACAGGAAGAGTATTTTACTATGAACTACAGTGGGGTTCATATAAAAAGGTTATAAGGTTAGGTCATCTCAATCGTTATGACATACCTACAGCCTTTTAAACCTCAATAAAAAAAATATGACTAAAACTTGCTATTGTTTTTGTCTTTCTTTCCCATATTCTTGATAAACACTTCAGTATTTACCTGTGACAGGGTGGAATCACTGCAAGCTTTTCTGGCATCCTAAAGAATTAAAAAGAATGAATAAAAAATAACTCTGATCACAAAAGATTCAATAACAACTGACCTTTATAGATCAAATAGATTTTTTTTTTTTTTTAAGTGTACGGTTACTGCTTCATCAGAAGCACTTGGGATGTACAGTATACACACAGACAACGCTCATTCTTACGTAAAACAATCACAAAGAAACAAACAAGGCCTTACTCGGATCTGATTGCGTAGTTGCTCCGCTTCCTGACGCAACTGTTCCAGCTCACTCATTGTCACTGCGATGTGTTCAGGCCACTCTGATCCAAATACTGACTGGGATGGGGAAACACACACCCCCTTACACCTGCAACACAGACCAAAAGGAACAATGTAGGGTCCACAAGCAGACACATACAATATATCAGCAGTGGGCCGTCAGGGGCAAGGGATGGGGACACTTTTATTCAACAAACACTGGCATCCTGTCTGGAATTAGAGGAGAGAAGACAGTCGTGAGAAGGGAGGGGTAGGGCGGGGCAGGGGTGCCTGGAGGGTGGTCTGAGTCTTCAAACAACCCCAGTCTGGTTCAAAAAGCCATCTGAGCCAGACCCTGACCTTTTTTGACTCAATCAGCTTTTGTGTTGTTGCATTGCACCATTTACTTAGCTCAAGACAAAATGCTCTGAATGTGTGTGAGAGGAAGGTTGTTTACAGTATGTCCAAGTCATGCAAGTCAAACACACATTGTAAGTCTTCAGACATTTTTTTTTTTTTTTTAAAATATCAAGCTTTCTTTATATAAATCAAAAAAATGCAGTAAGTGTTAGTTTGATGAAATTTGAAGTTTGAATGTGGGTCCCAAAGCATTTAAAAAACACTAAATATTTTTAGTAAAATAATTTTTCAAGTTCAGAAACCCAGCCCTTACTCAATTCAGGAAATTATTTGAACTCACAAATGTTGTGGATCTTTATGATGCAATACTTGCACACTGATATTCATCCTTACTTTGGGGCTTTCTGATCTTGCACTCTTTTCCCAGCAAGGTCTTTGACAGTAACGAGGCATGATTGACAAAAAGCAATGCGCTCAGCTGCCCAGGAGTGACATCTCTCCCTCCTCCAGCTGACGCAACCCCCTAAAGAGGGTCTTTGAGCGTCATCTCACCAGTGATAATGCTAGTGCTTTATGATGACCTTCAATCCATTTGACTGTTTCACCTCTGAAATGTGCAATGTCACACTAAACCTTGTGAACCTAATATAAATTACCCGCTCAGACTCAAACGCGTGTATTTTTTTAATCCATATTTTTTATTTAAGCTAAAAAGGAGCACATGATTACGGATAAATATGATCATCATTATTATACAATTTAATGTATTCTGCCACATTTGTGTTTTTTGTTAAAGTTGCCCAGTGAGTGGCATTGCTCAGGGAGTGACAAAGGAATGTCTGTGCTAGAGCTGTTTATTGTTTATATAGATGCCAACTACAGTAGATAGGACTGCTTGGTACTGAGCCTTTTATGCCTTATAGGACACTACAACTGCTTTGACCCCAGCCCAACAGCTTCTAGGCACCAAACCTTGTTCAGCCTCATTCTGCAGCTTCCAGCTGTCATGATCCACAAGTTCACACTCCAGTGCATTTTGACAATTCCGGCACAGCAGCTTATTATATTATATTATATTATATTATATTATATTATATTATATATATATATATATATATATATATATATATATATATATATATATATATATATATATATATATATATATTATATATATTATATATATTATATATATATATATATATATATATAAAAAACACACTCATTTGTCAGAAATGTTTGCTGTTGCATGATTATATGAAAATAACATAACATCTGCTACACAATAATTGAGATGTTTAAAAAAAATGGCAGCATGAACACTGGCTATAGTCACTCAAATTATCCATGCCTCAAAAGCCATTTTAAAGCCAATATATGTCAGGACCATTTTCTGTAATAAGTTAACAGCAATAAGCGTAACTACAAACCCCTCTAGAGATATAAGCTCAGCTCTCTCACCATTTCAACTAAGAACTGACAACAGAGTCCAGATGCTTTTGTTTTAAACCTTTTCTTCAAGATCACCTGGATGACTGAGAACCTTCACAGACAACTGCAATCAAATAAATCTTCATATTATACATATGTTTATCAGTTTAGAAATGTTGGTGATGAAATATTTTATGCTCAACCTACATTATTTAAAAGCCGCTATAAGATACCATATGATGCTATAAGTAATAAAAACATGCCTCACCTTTCTAACATTTGGTTTAACTGCACATTTTACTTTTGTCTTTTGAAGCTAAATAGTATGCATAAACATCCTGCTGGAGTAGTGGCAAACTCAGCAAAAAGGACACCCAATGCACAGGGTGTAATTTTATTATACTTATTTTTTTTTTTTAGTAAGCTGCTGATATATTTAAAAAAAATAAAATAAGGTAATAAGGCATATTTGTGCTGGCACCGGGTCCATTTGTGTATTATAGTAGTAGGCTACAATGTGTGAACCTGTTCAAGCCTGACCCATGACAATTGAGGAAATATTTGGAGAGATTCCAGTAATACCTTCAACGTAATTAGATCATAAATTTAGTAAACACTATGAATACACAGGATGAATGATGACTGTAGATATTATGCTCTATGAAAATGACATGGAAATCACTTTGCAATGCTGAACTGTTTGGAGAGTGTGTTATGGACAAACATCTTATATCCAATAAATGCTTCAAATGCAGATTGTGACATATCCTGAGTGAAGTCCATGAAACCAGTGCAAATACAGATCAATGAACGTGAAAATTAATCTACAAGTTCACTGAGTCTGTCTGCACTATGCACTATGTCTGCACTATGCACTATGAGTGACCATCAAAACAGGGACAATAACTAAGACATCTTATTTCGTCAGTGGGTGTTTCTGAGAGAGCGCATTTAACACACAGCGTCCGACACTGGGTAGAGTTAACAGCGAATCACTAATCACATGAGACAAGTAAACGGTGGGAAACAAACATATGATCATTTTCCATGAGCTGTTGCCATTATCAAGAGAAACGTCAGATAAGAACAACAATTTGCATGAGGCGCTTTCCGTCACGCAACCAGTTGCCGCTCGGATGAAGGCGTTGGACTGTCACGTTCGTGGATATTTAATACCAAAGAAAACACTGCGCAGGGTGTCGTGCAAACACAAACCAGAAACTCCCAAGTATGAAATGAGAAGACGTGATTATATGGCTATAAGGGAAAGGATCCCCCCCGCTTGTAGCGTCGTTTGACAAGACTGAAAGGCCGCGATCAGAGCACAGTGCGTTGTCGGCAGCCTGGCTAAGATGAAAAGCCCCACTGGGCTAATTGTAGTCGAGTAAACTGTTAAATCAAGAACTAGTGATGCCCACGACATTTTCAACACGTTATATCGCATCATCTGGTTCTTTAAATCAAAACGAGAGAGTATAAGTACAACAGGAAACAACAGAAAGAAACCAAAATACGAAGACATCTACTCGTCTTTACCTGAATCAGGCTTTTGGCTCTGTCCGCGCCTCCAATCTGTGCCACACTGGTCCTTTTTCACACGACAATCATGGTCCCAGCTGTGAGGCAAACTGTAAATAAAGTCCAGTTAATTTCAGGACAACTATAGCGGTTAAAAGGGATTTGAATAAGACTAGCCCGGTTGGATTTGACTAAATTTTTCACCAAGCAAGCTAATCACCACACCCATGAAAGTGGGAACATGGCAACAGCCTGAACTGAGGGGTGCACTGCGCTGCGTACACAGACATTTTGTGTTTTAGACCTACCTGACATACTTTAAATAAACACCAATCCTTTGTTAAACCTGTTGTATGTCTATGGTTACATCAGGTTGCTTTATAATATCGATGCTAACTGCTTTAAAAATAGTTTTAAATGGGTTGTGTAACCCAGCGGCTAAAATGGTACCGTCTATCAGCCCCCTCAACAAAAAGGAACCGAATAGGATACAGGAAGCCCATAGTCCGCTGTGCTAGTGACTCCCGTTTATAAAAATACATTAGGCTACACACTGTTTCTTTAATTTGAAAACATTAAATCAGTGGCTGCTATCTGCCCTATATTGATATCTAATTGTAATTAAGCGAACTACTTTTTTTGTCCATAGCTGTGTGACTTAGTTAACCAAGAAATTGCAAATGTTACATTTCAATTAGAAATAAAGTAAATAGGCTATTCACATTGTTAAGTAACGTAGCCTAATTGATCAGAGCCCACAGCCCAAAAACAAGCAAATTTATCAAAGAGACACCATTAGGTAAATCTAAGACGTGAGTTTTTTAATATATAAATAGGTATAATGTAAATATAAAAACCATTAAAATAAATAAACAAAAAGGCTGACTGCCAACACATGAGACAGCTATTCCAAGGTTCTCTCCAACACAACACAGTTGGCCTGCAGTGGGCTCATTCAAAAGGATCTCTCCCCATTAGGAAAGGATGAATTTTTAATGTGTCCAATGAAAGGGAGCAGTGGGATAGGCTTTTCCATATCTCTGCACGAGCCACAATCAATGGTGACAAGATGAAAGTTTCCCGGCCCTGATTTCCTTTCGGAGAAGCATGGGGTCAGATTAAGTGTAAATGAATTCACACAGCAGTAATTTAGCAGCAATAGGTGTGTCGAAGACAAAGACATTACAGGGGAAAGGGCGTGTATTATCAAGTGTGGTATGGATCAGGGAAAGGCTGTGTTTGTGCTTTTAGGAAGCAGGTAAATTCTTGATCATTATAAAATTATAAAAAAAAATTTGAGGAAAGAAATCGAAACAGGATGTCATACTGTCTTACCATGCCCACCTGTGTCTGGAGTGGTTCAACAAATTCAATGTGCTTTTAAATGCACAGAAAATTTTATCTATACTATACCTCTTTTCAAGAAAAGGAACTCAACTTTATCTTTTGCTGCTTTACTCTAGTAAGGAAGAGAGTCTTGAATTCATTAGCCAGCTGAGAATCAGAGTCACTGTCCAAAAGCACATTCTCGACCAATCAGGTCCCTCAGCTTATTGCTTGGCAACCAAAAGGAGAGGGAGGGAGAAAATTGTCACTATAAAAATAGCCCATCAATAGCATGGTGTCTGAAAAAAACGAAAGGCACACATGTTTGTGGCTATAAATAGCCCCTTGGAGCCTGAAACAGGTATGGCGTACAGTATCTCAACTTTATTGCTAAAAATTAGAAATATTACTAAATATTATTAACACAGGTAGCTGTGTTGATGTTACACATCTCAGTGAACAGTTACCTCTCTTCAACACGGTAAAAGCATTTAGATTTAGTTTTGTTTATTTAATTATTCAATGAATCCTAGTTAATTTAAACTCAAATAAAAAAAGTTGAATTCCAGTTTTCAATTTTATCTAATGTTAGACAGCAAGACATATTTTATTGGCTTAATGCTTTACATTTATTTGCTTTTAAATTAAAGGCACTATAATCTTAATAAGATCAAGAGATTAAGGACTCACAACTGACAGTTTTGTACATAATCCTGAAAATGGAGCGTACAGTATAATTTGAAATTATTAGTTACTTTGGCTGCAGTCTTATGGCCAAATTCTCTGGACGCTCAAATCAAGCCTGGTATGTGGGTGATGTTATCAAGTGGCAATAGAAGAATGTCAATTTAAATCCCATTAATGCCTATTTTATCTGCCCCATCACATCTTTTGCAAACATGTGGCGACGCATCCAAACAACCTCCACGTAATACTTTCACTGTATGAAAGGCAATTAAAGTTGTAGCAACAGTAGAACCTTAAAAGGCTTTATCAGGGTTGTCTTATCCGCCAGACATCTCCTGGGGAGGCTGGCCGTTGCTAGGGTAACCTTCACAAATGGCAACTGACGTCAAGAAGGTAGGAGAAATACCAGGGAGAGCCAGAGCTGCAATGCATAATGGATTATTGAAAAAGGGCTCTCTTGAAGAGTGTAAAGTGACTAAAAATGCTTTGCAAGACTCATCCCTTTCAAACTATTACTAGCCTAAAATCATCCATTAAACACTGTCTATGTATATGGGTTTATATTTAAAAGTAGAAGAATTAGTAAAAAAAAATACAATTTGCTATCAAAAAAACAGAGTATAACTACTATGAAATAAGATCTGTTATTTTAACTCAAATTAAAAATGTTGAATTCCTGTTTTTAATTTTTTGAGATATTCATTTGATTGATGTTTATGTCCTGATAGTTGCCAGCCTTCCACATACTCTTGTCTAATCTCAGTGCTATTGTTAGATCAGAGACTGTCAGGATGGCATTTCCATGAAGTGGCCTCTGGTTTCTGCAATCATGTTTTTTTATGTAGTTTTAAGTCAGTTACAACTTCCCAGCTACAGAATGTAGTCATGTATGGTGATGATAAAAGTCAAGTACTGTTTCTGACCAATGACTACAGAGCATAACATGGCTTTAAAAAAAATCATGTTTTTATGTTTATGTAAAGCATATCTCTATAAATGAATCTCCAACAAATCAGTAACCCTAACAGAGTATGAATGAAGGCCTTTTGTTTAAAAACAAAGCTGCAGAGGAAATGACAAGAGGTGAGTGTTACAGTTGGGGGTTCCCAGTCAATTTTGTAAATCAGGGGTGTTACAATAAAAATTAAAATGAATGAACATGCAGTGAGCTTCCTCAGAATCAGTGCAAGGAATCAACCCAGCTAAAACGACTCCCTTAAAATCCTTTAACTACATTTTAATGACACAGAGACTTTATGCTAAGCCTGGATTAATATTAAGTGGCTATTGCTGTTTTAAACTGTTTTTTCATAGGCTATTTTGTTTTTCTTTAAAAAGGTTGTCTAAAATCCCTGAGCAATAAGTAAAAAACTAAAAAAATTAGCCACACAAATTTACAATGACTTTATAAAATAAACATGAATAAAAAGGTATACCTTTTTCCAGTGCAGATGAGAGGTTGAGCAAGTAGGATTTCTCTCTATATTTCCTGAATGGCATTAATTATTGTTTAGTTCACTGAGGTCTTTGTCTGAGTGTAGATGCTGCTAGGAGGAGCACTAAAAAGAGGGGCAGAGCTGGAGTATGAGCAGCAGAGTGGGAGGGTGATCATATGGATGAGTAGTATTTCTGTTAAAGAGAAACAGCTCTGTTATAAAGCATTCATTGGTTGAAATGCTCTACCAGAATGATTACTGGCTTTCTTTAATGTTTATTGTCGATCTTTGAGTACCAATACTCCGCAAATGGTTTGCTAGTGTTTAAAAATTTATAAAAATGCGTGACGCTCCACAATGGTCTGCCTTACTAACAAAGCTTTTGACTTCAAAACGCTCTTTGGTGAATCAAAGAGAAGCTGACCAATTAAATGTCAACCAGATCCCCTTTTATTTGGCATAATGTTAAAAAAAGATTAATACATGGTACAGTTTCGTGATGTAGTAAAATATTAATGGATTGCAGTTTATTGGAGCATGGAGCTTTGACATTTGTTGCAATCCCACAAGTTATTGTTTCAAAAATAGATTAGATATCTGGAAATAATGCTTCACATTCTTAAGTGCTTCAACAAAAGTGCACACATGTAAAGGGGTACTTTTTTTTCTTTCTTTTTTTTATATGAACAGTGGTAAATCTCAAACAATTTTAAATCTAAGATTTATATCTAAACTAAACAATATAGCTAGGATTCTAAATGTTAACATTACTATAGATGTTTAAAATTTTCTAAGTAACATTAGGCCTTTTAAAATACAGTTTGACAAAATATTTTACTCAAACTTGATTCCCTGGGCCAGAGGAAGATCCTTGCTGTAGTTTATTGTGCATGTTGAACGCCTCATGTACTGCTTCCAAGAGTCACTGCCTGACTCTCTTCCACCCCCTGTGTGTTTCTCCCCACCAAAGGCTCCTCCAATCTCTGCTCCGCTGGTAGGAATGTTGACATTCACAATGCCGCAGTCAGATCCTTTTGGTCCCAGCCATCGGAAAACACGTCCCATATCTTTGGTAAAGATGCTGCTGGAAAGGCCTTGTTTGACCTCATTGTTCCAGGCAAAAGCCTCTTCTTCTGTGTTAAATTTAAGAACATAGAGGATTGGGACAAATGTTTCTGTGTGGACAATAGGCGCATCATGAGCCAGCCCTGTTATGATAGTAGGCTCCACATAGTTCCCTGGACGGTCCATCACCTTTCCTCCACAGATGACAGTGCCTCCCTGTTGCTTGGCTTGCTCAATAGCTGCCAGATACTGCTCCACAGCTTGTTTAGTATGAAGAGGCCCATAAAGAGTGTTAGGGTCCCACGGATCTCCAATGCGGACTTGTTTGTAGGCTTTGTTGAGCCTTTCAACCACAGTGTCATGAACGCTCTCATGCAGCATCAGTCTCCTGGTTGTGGTGCAACGTTGGCCGGCTGTTCCTACAGAGGCAAACACCGCTGAGGGGACCACAAGGTTCAGATCTGCATCTTCAAACACAATGATTGCATTGTTTCCACCCAGCTCCAGGAGTTTGAGGCCAAACCTTTCCTGCACCATCATGGCCACCAGTTTGCCAACATGAGTGCTTCCTGTAAATGACAGCAGGTCCACACGCTCATCCTTTGCCATAGCAGTTCCAATATCGGCACCTCCACAAGTCATGGCGCAGATTGCACCAGGAAGATTGTTCTGCTCCAAAACGTCAGCCACAATCTTAGTAACTGCAACACTTGTGAGAGGTGTGGTGGGGGCACCTTTCCAAAGGCAGACATTGCCACAGATCAGAGCAATAGCGCTGTTCCAACCATAGACAGCCACAGGAAAGTTAAAGGCAGTGATGATGCCTACAAGTCCAACTGGGTTCCACTGTTCAATTAGAGCGTGGCCTGGCCTTTCTGAAGGCAGGATAGGCCCACCAATCATTCTAGATAGACCTACAGCATAATCACAGACATCTATGTATTCTTGAACCTCACCCACACCTTCAACATAGATCTTGCCCATTTCAAGTGATACTAAGCTCCCAAGCACAGTTATCTTTTTTCTCAAAGCATCACCCATCTGCCTTACAATCTCCCCTCTTTTTGGCGCTGGAATATCTGCCCATATCTTCCAAGCCTCTTTTGTCTTTTGTACAGTTTCTTCATACTCCGCCAAAGTAGCCTGAGTGACTCTTGCAATTGGTTCATTATTGGCAGGACAATATGACGTTATGACTTCCCCACTGCCTCCCCAGCTCCCATTGTACATTCCGGGGTTGTCCTCTGACAGGCCTAGCTCTTTGAGCCAGGAGTATTTGGGCTGATTAATAAGGAAACCTGACATGGCAGTTGACTGTTGGCAGCGGATAGATGCACGTTTGTTTCTGAGAAGAAGCCTGCTGTGCCGGGCAATGGTCAGTGTTAGGCAACGCTGCATGGGTGCTGGGGACAAGCACAATTAAATATTAATTTCACGTGTAATGCACTAAAGTTAAAATAAACACTATCTAATGATACCCCTATTTAACAGTTCCAGTAAACAATAACATTTTTATTTTCAAGACAAAGAAAGGCAGCCAACGACTGATTTAAACTCACATTTACTTCACGCATTTGGATTTAGCTTGCTACAGGTGAATTAACGCTAGAGAAAGTTACTTAATTGTGACCTAAATTTGCGCCTGCGCAAATTCCAGCAACCACGAGGCTGTACCAGCAGGTCGTCCAAACCTTTGTAATAAGTTAACACTCGTCCTTTAAGCCATTAACCGCCATGTACAAGTGTGTGTGCATAATGCTTTCTACAAATCGACTTAGATAAATAAAGTGTTCGATAGGCAGCGAGCTTGTGCAAACATGCGTGCTGCGACCACATAAGGTCCTACACTTAGAATTCTCCGATATTCTACGTTCAGTAACTGTGCATTTACATTGTATACTTATCATGGCACCAGCTGGTGTGGACATAGAGCGACTTTATAGTATTTAAATAAAGGCTTAACTTCACTTACGTTGATATCAAGTCCGCAGGCCAGGGACACGTCCACTAAAGATTATGGAAAGACTTGCAGTCGCTGCTGGTTGCGTCCGGTTGCGTCACAGTTGAAGCGGAAATGGTGCTGCGGTGCTGCTTTCTGATTGGTCAGTTCTCCAGACGCACTGTGGCGCCTGCTTTGTTACGATCCATGCTAACATTTCCATTGTTGTGTTTAACGTCTGTGGTTATTATTTTGCTTATTAAACTCTTTTAAGGTGGTACTTCTGTAATAAAATAGAGGATGAGCGGTGGCGTCTATGGAGGTGGTGAGTAAAATTTGTTAATAAATGTAGCCGTTAAATCTGCCCACGCTGTCTCCTGTAGCATTAGCGAGCATCATAGTTAGCTAGCAGCTACTGTATGTAATTTCTAAACGTTTTGGATTGCGATAGACTTAAAATTGTTACGCAACAACGCACATTTACTCTTCATTATTCCTCTAAAATGCGCACTTATTGATCTTACATGAGTCTTGTGCTAGGTAACAGAACCTAAATGAATGAATGGGGGCTAATCACATTTACACATTTCATTGTTACACTCAGAGACATGCATCTTAAGGGTCTCACATTGAAAACGTGTTTAAATCTAATAAATTGTTCATGATAACGAAATTGATTATCCTTTAAAGACCACTGCAAACCAAAAGTGCTCAACAAATAATTCATGAAAACGAAAGCAATGCATACTATAAAATCACATAAACAATTATGAGACAAAACAAATATGGACTTACTAATGTAATGTAATGGTGTAATGATGTGCACTGCAAGATTTCTAGGTGAACATTTGTAAACAAACCTGTCCTCTGGCCCCCACCCTTCCTTTTTTTCTGCTCATTCAGTAAAAGTACTTTGCCTATCCACACAGGCTTTTGAACAAACTCTAGCCATTTCTCGTCATATGGCGATGGTCGTTTCCTGTATAAGTTATAATTGACCTCAATCTTCATACTTGCATATGGTTATACCTTTTTTATTTTTTATTTTATTGGGTAAAACATACTAAACATTAGCTGATTTAAGTCTCTTAAAGTTAGATTAATACAACCTTACATGAACAACATTATTTCTTGTGTATTTAAAATTGGGAGATCGGTACATATTTTCCACTAGTATATAACTTACTGTCACAACATTTGTTGTGCTTTTTTAGTTTAAACAAGCCCTTCCTACTTAGTAAATAAGCTTCATCTCTTGCTGTTGGGTCACTAAGTTTCTACATGATACCAATCATGTCTGTGCCATGCCTTGGTGAATAGTAACTTAGTAGTGACTGCCCTAATTATCTCTAATCTGTCAACTCAGGACACATTGAACAGGTTTACACCTCCACAGTGCCAGCCTGGTCTGAACAGGGTTTTACTAGGCCTCTTCTAATAAGAGAGTCTGAGGTGAAGGATATTTTATTAGTGATGCTACAATTACAGCCTTTGCCTTATTTCTGCAGATGAGGTGGGGGCCTTGGTCTTTGACATCGGCTCATATTCTGTCAGAGCTGGCTATGCAGGAGAAGACTGTCCCAAGGTAAATTAATTGCTTAAATGACCTAATTAGTAATGTGTCATTCTTGTGCATTTTTATCTGTTTCTGGATGTGTGCCAATGTCAAGAAAAGAGGACCGTGACTCAGGAGACTAATGGGAATGGGAATCATTTTGAAATACAGGCTAGGTTTTTTTCATTTATGTGTAGTATACAGTACTGGCCTTAAGTACAGTGGTGGAAAAAGGTTTTTGGACACCCCAAATATTGCATTAACAATCATTATCTAATCAAAGTCTTCAAGACTACTAACTATTAATTTGATGATGTGATGGCTTTGTTTTTGTTCAGTTTTGAACAACAGTCTTTGTTATTTGTTGACTTTGTTACCAACATACTGAAACTGTCAAAAATGTAGTTTTGTTAGCTTTTCTTGTAAACAATAAACAAAAATATATATAATTTATATTTGTTTGTGCCTGTCTAATGCAGCCATTGAAACAAAAAAGATTTTTGTGTAAAAAAGAAAATTCCACCACTGTATATGGTTTTCAACAGCAGTTATCTCTCAAAATCACTTGATCTTCTGTCATTCACAATTAGAACAAGATGATATGATAGTGTCATTCGAAGTTAAAATAAGCTGTTATGACTGCTAGTTATTTGTGCCGTTTCACCAATAACTACTATTGCTGTAGTTTGTGAAACTGTTGTATAAAGGGTTGTATTTTCTTTCTGGACATATCGGTAGGCGGACTTTCCTACTGTCATTGGTGTGACACTTGACAGGGAAGATGGCAGCACACCTATGGAGACAGACGGCGATAAGGGAAAGCAGAGTGGCACCACTTACTACATTGACACCAACCAACTGAGGGTACCCAGAGAGAATATGGAGGTCATGTCTCCACTGAAAAATGGCATGAGTATGTTTTTCAGTCAATCTCATATTTTATACACACAAAGTACAGTGTGTCCATTGTAATAGTACATTATTTTGTTGTTGCAATTTATTTACAGCTATTGTTATTATAGTTGTTTGACATACATATTTAAAGGAAAAGTAGATGTGAAGTAGTCACTCTTGTGCACTGACCTAGCTAATGAATCTCATCAGATCCGGTCTGGTTAAGATTGGCTGTAAAGTTATTTTGAGAAAAGTATTACACCATCCTTAATTGCAGCTCAATAGAACAATGGGACCACTGAATCCCAAAGAGGCCAGGCCTGGAACATTAGTGCCTGATCTTCAGTTTATTATTTTAAAAAAGCACTTCATTGCTCTATTTCCCCAAGCATCTGACCCAGCACTGATGAAATATCCCATTAATGTGTGACGTTGTGTGGCCTGTAAAGATACAGTCAGGTCCATAAATATTGGAACAACACAATTTTAATCTTTTTGGCTCTATACACCACCACAATGGATTTGAAATGAAATGAATGTGAATGAATCAAGATGTGCTTTAACTGCAGACTTTTAGCTTTAATTTGAGGGTGTTTACATCCAAATCAGGTGAATGGTGTAGGAATTATAATAAATAATATTTGCTGCACACACACATTGTTCATTGAATTTAAAAACTTAAAATGTTAACAGGTTTAGATATAATGAACAAGAAAACATTCATTTTACTTTTTGCCTGTTTTCTGTAGTTGAAGATTGGGACAGTTTTCAAGCCATTCTGGATCATACCTACAAGATGCACTTCAAGTCTGAACCAAGCCTGCATCCAGTGCTCATGTCAGAGGCCTCAGTAAGTTATTACTATTTAAAGTTGAATCATGAGAAGATTTTGAATTTCTTTGTCAGTTATTGATTTGCTCTGTTTATAAAATGTGCTACTGACAAATGTTCATCAAAAACTATTTGGTGTTTAGTTTATATGCCTTTTACTTTTTTTTAGTGGAACACACGAGCCAAGAGAGAAAAACTAACAGAGCTGATGTTTGAGCATTACAACATTCCTGCCTTCTTCCTCTGCAAATCTGCTGTTTTGTCTGCGTATCCTTTACAACAAAGATGTTTTTGTTAATGAATGCATTGCTTTTCTGATTTTGTTTAGTCACGTAACATTTCCTATACTCCGTTACATAGCTTTGCAAATGGCCGATCGACAGGCTTAGTCTTGGACAGTGGAGCTACACATACAACAGCAATACCAGTACATGATGGCTATGTCCTGCAACAGGGTAATTCTTTACAATTCTTTTCAAACTATATCTGAAGAAAATGAAAATATCTGGTGTGTTTCATATGTACCTCTGTAGTCTTTAATATTGCTGATTGTTATGTATTTTCTGATTATATTATTTTAAAGCAGTATTAATTAATATCAGTTTTCCCCCTCTGTTGCAGGCATTGTAAAATCTCCTCTGGCTGGAGACTTTATGAGCATGCAGTGTCGAGAGCTATTTCAAGAATTAAATGTTGAAATAATTCCTCCTTACATGATTGCATCAAAGGTAGGTATTAATGCATTTTTCAAGTCTGTGATTTCCCAAAAGAAAAGTTGATTTTGGTTGCCACATGGAAAGCCTTCTTTTATGGCTTAGAGTGATATACACTTTTTTCAATTATTGTATCAATCTTTACTTATTAAGTACTTCTGTCTTTTTATTAATTCTTATAACTTATTTACTCCAATTGTCTTGATTATAGGAAGCTGTTAGGGAGGGTGCCCCTGCCAACTGGAAGAAAAAAGAAAAACTACCTCAGGTCACCCGCTCATGGCATAACTATATGTGTAATGTAAGTCTTAACCCTTTGTTTAGCTAAACCAGTGATCTTTTACTGAAAGAAATTGAGTATGTCTTGTGGTTTGCAGTGTGTGATCCAAGACTTCCAGGCATCTGTGCTGCAGGTTTCAGACTCACCATATGATGAACAGTAAGAGAACAAATTGCCATAATACAAATAGATGTGAAACAATTTGTCAGTAAAGCTCAACTGTTCTGATAGCCTTATTTCTAAGCACATAAAAATGTGAATTGCCTTTCTTTTTATTTAATTTTTTTAAACCAGAGTTGCGGCCCAAATGCCTACGGTGCACTATGAGCTTCCAAATGGCTACAACTGTGACTTTGGAGCAGAAAGACTGAAGATTCCTGAAGGGCTGTTTGACCCTTCAAATGCAAAGGTGTGTTAGCTTAAATAAGGTTTTATACTGGACATCAGTGACATTTGTATATATATTTCGTTATGTTTTTAAGATGAAAGATATCTTATAACATATTTCTCAATATTTCCCAGGGCTTGTCTGGAAACACAATGCTAGGTGTTGGTCATGTTGTGACAACCAGTGTGGGAATGTGTGACATTGACATTCGGCCGGTAATTATTATTTAATACATTACTTATTGAAATTACCCAGTTGTATTCTTTTTAAGTTACTATGATTCCATTTAAATCTGATCTTTGGCCTTGTCTTTTAGGGTTTGTATGGCAGTGTGGTTGTGACTGGAGGTAACACACTAATACAAGGCTTCACAGACAGACTTAACAGAGAACTCTCTCAGAAAACCCCTCCAGTAAGTTTGTTATTGCCACACATTTAGATTTCATATCTAGTCTTGAGATTAATTTGTTTGGCTTTGGTTTACAGAGCATGAGACTGAAGCTGATAGCAAATAACACTACAGTTGAACGTCGTTTCAGTGCCTGGATAGGGGGGTCCATTTTGGCATCACTTGTAAGATAATATAGTTGCAGAAGAGCAATATAGGAAATTAATGTTGCCTGTGCATCAAACTCAACCCAACTGTGTTCTAATATTATTTTTTCCAGGGAACCTTCCAGCAGATGTGGATCTCTAAACAAGAATATGAGGAAGGAGGAAAGCAGTGTGTGGACAGGAAGTGCCCTTGATTTTTACTTTGTCCTCTCTGCCCAGTTATTCTTTGCCACAGACTCATCATGGACTGTTCTGACCCTGGACTCAGGAACACCTAAAGAAAATGCTCTTTTTGTACTTCTTTTCATCCATAATGTGATTAAAATAGGCCATAACTTCTCGTGGACACTGTAGGTCCCTTGCCTTATTTTGAGATTGTTGGTTTGTGTATCTAAATTTCTGAAATTCACAAACGTTTCTGGTTACAAATTGTTAATGTATATTTTTTTTTCTTAAGTATTGTCTAAGGCCATGACATACCTGAATAGTAGACAGTGGTTCTCACAATAGAAAAAAACTTGTATAAAAGAGTTTGTGTATTTGCTGAAACTGAACAGTTAAAGTAGTCAGATAATCCACATTTATAGTACTAAGCTTATACAAAGCCAAAAAGATACACAAGTTTTCTGGTGTTAGTTTAAATACATGTATTTAATGGTCTTGTTTGACATCTGCATTACATATTTTAAAAATAAACCTGTTTGTTTAATATTTACTGACTGGGCCAGTTTGTATTTGTGTGTTGGTGTGTGTTTTGAATAAAACAGTATTCATTAACAAGTCATTTAGCACATTATAGCATGTTTTTAATATTAAGTATGAACAGTTGCACAATAACATTTTCTTAAATTGGATGGTTAAACCAAGCCCAGTTGATGTTGAGTGCTGACTCATTTTACATGAACAAAGTCTCAGTTGAACATGTCCATGTCATCCTTTCAAGAGGCAGAAACCTTCAAGTGGGGAAATCTTTCTTTTAGTTTTTCCTGAGTTTCCTTCTGTAACTTTGCCTTTCTGGCTCTCTCCCGTAGGTGCTTCTCTATACGCAACCTGCGGGAACAGAACATTTTTGTATAGAAGTGATTTAGATTTAAGCTTTAAGGACGTTTATTATTACAAATACTGCTTTTGTGTTTTTCTTACCTTATGTGCGGCTCAACAAATTTGGGAGTGTAAAACTTCTTTCTCTTATATCGTTTATTCATGTACCAGGGAATTGCATATTCTTTGAAGCGATACCTGAGGAAAAGAGGAAACTTATGACTTATTTTTGAAAATATTTTTGCCAACATAAAACTGCTTTGTAATTGTGCCACACTAGAAACAAACTGTCTTGCAAAGACAAAAGATGCAAAATGTTTTTTCAGCTGCTAATAAAATACACAGAGTCTCACCAGTAGATGTGTCCAAATGTGTTCTTCCTCCAGGCTCCTGGTCTACCTTTTTCTTGTCCTGTCTGCAGCAGGCGCAAGGCAGTCTCTCTCTCATTTACCACAGTCTCCAGCCTGATCATTGACCTTTCAACCTGGCACAAAAAAGATTCAGTGTGTCTTTACTTCAAACAACATCAAAATAAAAAGGCTTGTCATAGATGTTGAAAATCGAATCTACACAAACCTTCCGTATTCTTTCCGGACTTGGCATTTGAACTCGCTGTCTTTTTGCTTCCTGTTCAAGTGTCAGAAGCATGTTTTTTTCTTTTAAGAGCACATACCTAGCGCAGAAGGAAATTGTCTCACACCAATATTCAAAATATGGACATGTGTTATATCTGCATTAAAGCTCACCAGAGTTTGTGTAAATCTTCATTGCTCTTTGTCCTTAACTGTTTAGCTGTCCATGGAGCACCTACAACATCAACATAATGTTTTGGAACCCAAATGTTCCTCCTTGTAGATAAAAATATCAGGTTTATGGATGTTGTGCTGTACCTGACTTTACACTGGTTTCACCCCAGTTCTCAGGAAGGTCAAAAAATTCATCAAGCCCTCTCCTAGTAATGGTCGTGTGTAGGGCTCGATAGTGGTTGTCAATGATGGGAGAAAGGGACCAGTGAGGGACCAATGAGGCAAGAGATGTTCCTCTAATGAGTAACAAAAAAAGAATACACAATTATGTTAAAACACATAAAGAAAACATTGTTTTGAAATTACTCATAATAACGTAAAATAAAGAGGAGCACTTTCCTGACGGTCATCATACAGCATTAGAAAACATGACATTTTAGTTAGTAAGAGATTAGCTTGACATTCAATTATCTCAAGTCATGAGCCCTCACTAAACTCTCATTAATGAATGATCTCTTGTTTAAATAGCTCAACAATAGCTTACAGTTGACAGTAACTTTAAAATATTACAAAAAAGAGCAGTAACCGACACGAGCACGTTAACTACACAACAAAGTGATGTTTTACCACTGTAGTATTGTCATACCTGTAAATATCAGGGAAGCATTTGTTCAAACTAACAGCTGAACGCTGTGTATTTATGGCGGAAGATATCCTGAAAATATTTTGAAAATTTTTACAAAGATTGAAAATTCGCCCTGCAGATGAGGACGTCGCCATTTTTACACTAGTCCCGCCCACTTCTTTCTTCTTCTTCTTCTTCCAATGGCAGGCTGTGCGCTGGGGTAGCGTAATGCTGCCACCTGCTGTTAGTAGTGGGCTATGTCTCGAGTAAAGTCCTATGGTAAAGTCCTCTAGAATGGAGAGATCTACAGCCTTTTCGAGCAATGGCGAACTGCTCCACGAGGAAAAGATAGACTTAAGCTTTGAACCCTAAGTCTGACATTTCTTCAAACAACTTTTCCTTTGTAATGTGTAATTTTTGCAGTATGCTTTACTACAATTATTACAGTATGCGGCACACTTTCTACACTATCATCTTCAAGTAGGCAGCTAATGCCCAAGTCTTAACCTACCATATATACTATCAATGATTGCTACTTGCTCTTTCCGAGTAGTGTTTGCTGCAAGTCTGTTTTTGATCCCTACCACAGTACATGCGTTTTTCTTGTAGTCAAATCACGTTACATTTTACTATGAAATAATAAGGTGATCTGTGTTGGCTATTTGCCCTCATCAACTATGGCTGTTCCTGCCTCACAGCCCCAGTCATTGAACTGGTTCCACTAACAACCAATCAGACATCTTCTTGTTGGACTGTCGTCCCACAGCAGCAATGGTGGGCATGAGCGTTCTCAGGTCTGCTGCTGCCTTTGCAGCCAGACTGAGTCCTACGAAATTTGGAAATAATGCAACCAATTTGCTCAGCCGTACAATCGCACGGTCGGATAAAGGTGAGCAACTTTCGCAGTTGGAATTTTAATATGTTTAAACTCAAAACATTACTGTCTCGTCTTATGACCTTGTACCGGGTCTGATAGCATGCTAACGGTTGTGCTAGCATACTGTCAACAAAACAGCTTAATTTATTAGCTACTAGTGTCTCATTGCAGCCCTGTGCAACTAGCAAGCCCTTAGTTCAACGGTTATTTAACAGGATACCTAAATAACAACTGCATATTTTTACAACTAATTCAGTTTTTATGTTGCTTTGCAGTGGCGGTACGTTGGGGCCATGGGAAAAAAATGTTCATCATCAAACCATCGGATTTCTATGACAGGAGATTTCTGCGCCTGTTGGTGAGCGTCACTATTTTACCAAATGCTTTACAGTGATAGCAAATATATTTCATTTTATTTGAGCAACAATTTCTTAAAATGTATTGTATTTAAAGTTTCAGTCATTGTCAAATGTCCTGTTTTCTTTCCAGCAATATTATACCCTGTTGACAGGCATTCCCATGGTTATCATTGTCACATGTGCAAATGTTTTTGTTGGTAAGTTTGAAGAAGGTATTTCTTGTAGAATTTGTAGATGCCAATTTCTTTGTCACCCAACATGTCTTCTCTCTGCACAGGAGAGGCAGAACTGGCTGAAATTCCTGAAGGCTATGAACCTGAGCACTGGGAGTACTATAAGGTATGTACTATGTAGCCAGGTGTGTCCCAAACTACAGTAGTAAAAGTAGTATGATTTACTTGGTGCATTTCAGATCTTATTTTTAACATTGAAATGTAGTTTTTTTCTTGTTGCAGCCTTAAATTGATACTCTGTGTATGAACTATACACAAGATTTTATAACCTTCACTTGGTAAAACACTTCTACACCTGTCTAGTTATGCCATGAGCTAAACAAAATGTTTTATCATCCTGTCATTACAGCACCCTATTACCAGGTGGATTACCCGGACATTCTACGATTCCCCCGTAAAAGATTATGAAAAGATGATGGCTGCAATCCAAGTAGAGAAAGAGAAAGCTGATATGAGGTGAGTTGTGATATAGATGGATCATTTACTGTATATATGTCAATAACCCCTTATATTTACTTGTTTGTTCTCATTGTCAGATTGATGGAATTGGAGGTGCGTCGACAGATGAGGCAAAAAGGAGATGGCCCATGGTTCCATGTGCCGACCCTAAACAAGGAGCTGATTGACAACAGTCACAAAGCCACTCCTGACAATTAATCACCAGTCACTGTTTGTACAGTTTTTTTTTCTCGCGTAAAAATAAAGTATATGTGTGGATATTTGCATTTTCTGTTGCTTCTTGAATGTCCCTGAAATCCTTTTTGAAGACAAATGATATCTGCAGACCTGATTACATTGTTGGATAGTATTGTGAAAAATAAAGTCCCTTAGGCCACCCAATGTGAGAGAATTTTCACCAATAGAAACATTATTAGTTGGACTGCCAATAACATAAGACACGGGAAAAACTGATCTACTCATGGGAAAATGTAAGTAAAGCTGCATAACTTTTCACCAGATACTACAAAAGCTCAAAATTTAAATCTGTATCCCAACTTAATGTGATCATTTTTTTCTGATACAAAAAAGGAAGAATAACCTCTTTCATAAACTGTGCCCACTGTAACAAGTGACTGGGGATTTCCCATCTTGTGAAAAGGGTCACTTTACAAAATCCTAATTTTCATCATCCGACATTTAAGATGGATATCGAGACACACCAGATCGAAGTGACTTTACAGCTGTGCAGTGTTGCAGACAGAGTTCTGTAGGTGGAAATTCTGAAAAGTGTTTCTTTGGATTTCAAATGAGTTGAAATGAACTATATTGTCCACCTGATGGCAGAGCTGTGCAGTACGGTTGATTTGCTGGACAAAGGGCCTAATTGTGAAAGGGGACTTTTCTTTGAACTAGATACAAAGACCGTGTTTATAACAATAAAAATATTTTTTTGAGTTGTACAATTAGCGAGAATATTGAGTTATAACTGTTTTTTAACATGGATAAATGCCTTTGTGTGTGTTTAAATTATTATTAGTTAACTATTTAAAAAAATTATACAATTTCCTAAATTCCGAAATCTCACAAATTCCCTGATAAATGTGAGTGGTTTTACAAAGTATTTGCATAAGTGGGAGGGGCCCTTCTGGTAAAATATCCTGGTGCGCGTCCGCGTTGCAGTCACTACGCTCAGGAGAAGCAATGTAATATCTTTCTGCGCAGGTCAAGCAATTTTGTTTTGCAGAAAAAAAAAAAAAAAAGAACATCATTAGCTTACAGCTAGTGCCGTAGCTTCCACTCCGCCCCACAGGCATTTATTTTTATGTTTTTCAGCGTCACATCCCCCTGGCTAGAGGAATGTAGAGACAGACTGCTTTAAAAATAGCATCCTCTCCTCTGTCAGCACTGCTCCGGTGGCTGGCTGCACTGTGGTGCGAGAAGCAGGAATGCGAAGATGGCTACAGACCTAGGAGAGCTTCTTGTCCCGTACATGCCCACTATCAGGGTCCCCAAAACAGGAGACAGGGTTTTCAAGAGCGAGTGTGCCTTTTCCTTCGACTCTCCCGTAAGTGTCATGTGTTTGTCTCTAACACAGCGAGGCATGAGCGTGTTGTTTGCGGAGCAAATGTGCGTCGGCTGACTGCCTGAGTCTGTCTGGCCATGCTGAACAACACACGTGAATCTGCAGTCGTGGCTAGACGTCTCCTATCCCCGTCAACTCGAGGGAGAAATAAATAATTAAATGTTGTTTACATGTCAGGACTTTTCCTTTGTGCCGGGAGAGTGTGGGAGAATCCTGGGGTGGGTTTTTGAGTGGCGATTCTTTATTTTGGTTTGACATTAACTATATTGATTACACTAAATAACCATTAAAGCAAAATAACCAAAATTATACTTGGTACTAGTTATTTTGATTAGATTTTGACGGCTTTGCTTAGACAGTAAAATCATCAGGCGCTACCAGGTAACACTTTTTTCATTTTTTCCTACTGGCCATTAAATTGACCGTTGCTATGGTAACAAATGACTCCGTTCTAAGTTAAATGGGAAAGGCGTATCACAACATTTCAAGTTTCACTTAATCTTGTAAATAAATCCAAGTTAAACTATTAGTAGTAGCTACTAGCACTTTTTTAAGTAATGTAATTTATGTAGCCAAAGACTGGTCTAAGCCACGTTTTAGGCCATCTCAGTCCACTGATTCAAACGCACCTGCTTAAAAGCTTTATCAGCTCTGTCATTAAAAACAGCTGTTTGTGTGTTTACTTTAAGCTTATGTTTTTTTTTTCTAGCAAGTATTTGAGTTGAGGAAGTTTACACTTTATATGAAAATGATCAACGTTTTTATATTCTGTAATGATTTGTTACATTAAGGGAATTTACAGCTGTAATAAGCCTTCTTTCAGAGTGCTCAATAGTTAGTTACTTTCTAACAGTTTCACCTTTTAGACTATATGTTTTTATACCCTATTTCTAAGTTTTAATTTTATTAATAGTGTTAAATAAATAATAAATAATAAATTCCTATATGTTTTCTGTTTACTCAAAATTTGCTCTAATGAAAATGCTGAAATATAAAACAAATTTATTCACTGAAACCATTTTAAAGGTGACTCAGCTGTCTGGAGTTCATCATGTCGGCCTGAGGACTGGGTTTATTTTTATCTTTGCACTGTTGAAGATCATATGTCACTCTGGGCCACTGGGAAGTATATCACATGGGTTTATGGAGGTAAAAAGGCCCATACTAATCACACATTAGGTTAGTTTCAATAAGCATTGGTAGTGGAATTTAACTATTAAATGAAGGTTGGGTTTTTGTCAAGAAAAATCTTAAGGACGATGGAATTGTGAACTGCTGGGTTTAGGCAGTTTAAAGGTTGCCACAAAAAAGCAAAGCGAGCAGCAAGATTTTTGCTCACTATTTTTCTTGCCATAAAAGCCAGTTCTGTCATGCTTTCAATGTGCTTCTGCTGCATATATTACTCACATTTGAAATCTAGCTCATTAGTTTGTTGTTACTGTTTGTTTTGGTTGTAGGAGTCTGAGGGAGGGCTGTATGTGTGTATGAACACATTCCTGGGCTTTGGACGAGAACATGTGGAGCGGCATTATCGCAAAACAGGACAGAGTGTGTACATACACCTCAAACGACACGTCAAGGAAGTAAGTCTTGCCTGTACCAAATTTAATTTAAAAAGAGTTTAAGGTTGGGCTACTTAAAGTCACCTTGCGTAACCTTTAGCTGTCTGTGTTGTTAGGACAGCGGCCACCATTGTTTTCAAAATAAAACTATTCAAACCGGGAATTTTGGAAGAAAAAAAAAACATATCTTCTGAAACAGTAGGATATATATATATATATATATATATATATATATATATATATATATATATATATATATATATATATATATATATATATATATATATATATATATATATAATTGTACAAGTACAGCTCGTGCCATAAAGCATGTCATTCACGTTACTGTGCAGAATATTTTTTATTATTTATATTGGAGGTCTTTGCCCAGCTAAAGGTACTGTGTCACCTTTTGATAAATGAATGTAATAATAACCAGCTCAATTATAATGAATTTTTCAAACATCAACAAAGCTGCAATAGCATACTACTACAGTCACTCATAATTTGTAGCACTTGGTTATTTATATTTCATTTCTGTCATCTCCAAGGCCTTGCTTTGATGGTAGAACCCTTTAGTCACCAAGGGAAAGTCAATAAAATCCACCAAATTAAATTATTCCACATATTTTTATCAATTAACAATACATAAAAATAAATAAATTTAGCAAAGATAGGCAAAGCTGCATTAACAAAGTTACAAGAGCAGTCATGGTTTTTATCATAAAAAGGATTATTATACGGTATTTAGTGTAGCACGTATGAGCGTCAATGAGTGTAAACTATCTTTATTTTTATTTACATTATGCTTTTTTTTTACAATTCAATACATGTTTATGTTTTACATTAACTGTTTTTTTATTCATCATAAAAGTTCTAACTGAGCTGAGGGAATTTTTTTGCAGAAATGTATTACATCACAGTGCTCCCAACTAATAATTTAAGAAGTTAGGATTACACAAAAGTTCCATTATGGACTATTATTTAATATAAGGACATTTAGAATTTGATGACTGAAACATAGGCTACTACAAAATATTAAGTGAGACCTGTTTACCACTGTGTTGCTCACGTTTGTTTATAATTTCAATTAATAGTTTAAATAAAAACCCATTCATAAACAAACATGAAATATGAAACTTGGGTAAACAACAGTGTGTAGCTGTTTCCTCACTGGTCTTAATTGCTGTATAGCATTGCTGCTATTTCCATGACTTGAGCTGCTGAAAAACAAGTGCTCACTTTCTCGAGGCTCCTGTGTCCACTGTTTTTTACCCATGCGACCCCTTGGTCTCCTATGTGTCAGCATTCATTACAATCTTTGAGGTCCTCTAAACCCACAAAAACTGTCATATGAATTTGACTGAAATGCATGGTGCAATGTCATATGCTTTTCTAAAAGAATTTGTCACCAGTAAAAATACAAAATTACTAGAATAATTTGTACAAAGAGACGTCATATTAAATTTGACTGTACTGTAAACACTGTATGCCAAAGCAGGTAACCATAAAAGATGACTTTCATTTTGGTCTTAGGGTTAGGGTACCATAATGGTAGGGGTTTCCCCATTGCCTTGTAAGTTGACCTGGCAACTGGCACATCTAATATCTATTTCTAACAAAATATCAGCCACTAACAGCCATAATATTAAACTACAAGTTATATTTAACATTTCTGTGTCTCAGAAAGCCACAGGAGCTGCAGGTGGTGCCATTCCTAGAAGAAGAAATGGAAAAGTCTTTCTAGGTATGTTGAGTTTGGTTCATTGGGCCAGAACCAATTTGCTAAATCAGTCTTTCATAACTAATGTGAAATATATCAGGTATATCAGATACATTTCTATGTGAGGTGTTCCTTCATTATAAGTTGTTATTGTTTGCAAGACTCCTCTTGTTGACTACCCACCAGCTGTCCCCAGGCCTGCCTTTACCCAAAGTGAGAGATATTTCCCATGATGAGACCTCTTCACCTCTTGTGCTCTAAATTTAGCCCATTTATTTGTATGTGTGGTTGGTAACTGTTCTAAATCGAAGTGCCACATGCATCGCTCGACCTATTTGCTTGTGTTTGGGGTAGAGGGGGGTGCCTTCTGTCAGTCCGCAACCTCACAGCTGTCGCCACCTGTCAGCCTCTACCGTGGCTGTGACGCTGCTCAGAACACACCAGGTGTTTCTTGTTCATTCCACTGGGGAGGAATTCCTTCCACTCCTTTTCTATGTGACAAATGTTCCAGTTTTTTAAGGTTTATATTTTATTTAATAGACTGTTTTATCCACAGTCTTCAGTCATGTTTTGTTTTAGCCTCTGTCTCACTCCTCAACATTTCAAACATAAAAGTCCTTTTTCTGGACTATCTGGATCAATCTAAGACAGTTTTTATCCATTTCTGATCTATGGCACAATGCCATGCATGTTATAGCTATGTACTGTCCTCTATTTAAAAGCCCGCTGATCTCGGCTGCTTACATCATATGTTACCATAAAACCAAATGACACATTGAAATTGATGACCTATGATTAGTATTTCATGAGTCATTATACAACTTTCGGCTGGGGTCTACATTGGGGAGATGAAATAGCAACTCATTTGCTTTGGATAGCTTTGGATAGTCAGTTTTAGCTGTTGACATTGTATTTTGCTGTTAATCAGATCCATTAAACAAGTACAACAAACCTATCCTACTTGGTTAACAGCTACTGCCTGGCAGCTTTTGTTTGAAATCCTGTCAAGAAGATAGACTATTTGCTGATTACTTAAAAGGTCGGGTCAATAGAAAATTCACTCTGTTTGCTTTAAAGCTCAGGGGTTGGGGCAACCATATTATTGTCTGAACTATTTTACCATTATCTTATCCAAAATATGTCATATACACCTGTATACCACTTTAATACATTTGATAGTGAGAGAATAATTTCTAAATAGAAACACAATTAACACAAGATTTAACCTAATTTTCTTTTACTGTTTTATTATTGTTTTACAAGCCCATCTTAGAGCTTAAAGACAAATTTCACAATAGCCATAGGTTGCAGTTGCAGTTAAGTGTCTGATAAATATCTAAATATAGCATTGACTATTTGTGTCACCAGCATCACATGAAGTCATGCTGTCAACAGTGACACTGTTTTTCCCTCTTTGCAGTGTTCCTGGTTTAATTCAACTTTAAATGATAAATAAATTAGGACTTTTTTGTAGCCCAACATAACTGAGGTCATATCAGCTGTCACTGTCTTTTCAGCTGACTCCATGTATGTTTCTTCTCTCATTAGATTTAGAACTAAATCGTGATTTTAATGGCGAGGACTATGAATATGAAGATGAGGCCAAACTTGTCATTTTCCCAGACCACTTTGAAATTCCTTTACCAAATATTGAGGAATTGCCTGCTCTGGTCAGTAAGTTGGTGTCATGGCATCTGTGTGATTATTTGCATGACAATAATAAAAATGCACTTAGTGTTTTTTATTTTTATATGTTCATTCAATTACCAAGAAAAACTGGCTGGAAATCAACTTAATAATTTTTGCATTTTTAGTTAAATACTGCATGGTTTTGGCATGTGTTCTGATTTAGCATGTAAAATTAAATGATGTGGTGCTTGTTCTTTATTTGACACTGCTGTGGTCATAGATTGGCTATGCTTTTTAAGACAACTTTATATTTTCTAGTTACATTTTGCATGTTGTTTTTATAATGTGAGGGCACTGTAGTGAGAATAAAAAAATTATTCTTTACATTAGAAATGTAATAATTATGCACATTACTTGAGTTGGTATTTACTTAATAAACATAATTCATAGTTTATCACAGTCTTGACAAACTATGCTTGTAAAGTTGTAAAGTTAATTATACAATTTTTAAATTTGTAAACTTAACTACATCTACCACAAGCAGCAAATTGAGTTTCTGGGGTTTTATCTGTACAGGTGACCATTGCATGTGATGCAGTGCTCAATGCAGCATCACCCTACAAAAAGCAAGAGTCTGAGTCCTGGGAGGAGGAGATCCAGGTGTCCAGACACGCCAGAAGCCTCAGACAGCTAGACAATGGAGTCAGAATCCCACCAAGGTGGGACAGACACTATTGATTGAACATTTGTGTCTTAATTATTAGTGAATTGGTTCTTCAGTTCTGTTTGGAAGCGAGTAAACAAAACCAAACTTTTTTACATGTTCCTGTGCTCTTGCTTCCAGTGGCTGGAAATGTCAAAAGTGTGAGATGAGAGAAAACCTGTGGCTGAATCTCACAGATGGGACAGTTCTCTGTGGGAAGTGGTTCTTTGACGGCAGCGGAGGAAACGGACATGCTCTGGATCATTACAAACAGACCAATTACCCTCTTGCAGTCAAACTGGACACCATCACCCCAGATGGAGCAGGTCTGTGACACAAAATATGAATTCTTCATTGACAAAAAGTGAAGAAAATAGTAAACACATATTCATCTGAACTATACAACTGTGTAAATAGCAGCACTGTATTGTAATTAAAATTCACAAAGATTTTAGTAAACCCTTGTAGATTATAGTGTGTGTATATATATATATATATATATATATATATATATATATATATACACACACACACTATGTATATAAATATATATATACACACACACACTTGCAGACTATAATAATGCTTTTTGTCTCTGGGACTTTCTGTTAGATGTCTATTCATTTGAAGAAGAAGAAGCTGTGCTGGATCCCCACATATCAGAACATTTGTCACATTTTGGAATAGACATGCTCCAAATGCAGCAAAGGGTAGAGTCTAGATGCCTACACATGTCTTCATCCTCTCTTGACTTTGCACTCCATCATTTTTTATTTTACTTGTTACAGACAGAAAATGGCCACCACACAGATAACAACACCAGGCCACGAGTCAGTGAATGGGAGGTGATCCAGGAGTCGGGCATGAAGCTAAAAGCAGTATATGGTCCTGGTTACACAGGCATCAAAAACCTGGGCAATAGCTGCTACATGGGTACTGTGTTACAGATCCTCTTCAGCATCCCAGAGTTCCAGAGAATGTGAGTTTCCTGTTTTTTTATTTATTTGTGTGTGTGTGTACGTGTATGTATATATATATATATATATATATATATATATATATTATATATATATGTATGTATGTGTGTGTGTGTGTGTGTGTGTGTGTGTGTGTGTATATACGTATACGTGTGTATATATACGTATACGTGTGTATATACGTATACATATGTATATATATGATTACATCCATGATTTGTTTTTATCTGTAGGTATGTTGGCAGTCTTCAGAGGATATTTGACTATTCACCCCTTGACCCCACCCTGGACTTCTCAACACAAATGTAAGTGAGTCCTGTGTTACGCGGCTGTGTTGTAATGCATGTGTCTTAAAATATATTTGTCAACATTTGCTCCGGATGTACTCTTCTTATAAATTATTCGAGTATGATTAGCAAGAAGCCATGATGAAAGGTTAGCTAAAATAACAATTCCCCAGAAACCGATTGTCGCGTATGTTAATAGATTAATCCAGGAACTTTCTAAGTTAAAGTAGCCCTGCGTAACTTTTAGCCTAAAAATATATATTCTCAAAATTATTTTGATGGTTGTGGTTCTTAGACATGAGATCTGTAGAATCTGACCTATCTCACTGACACAGCCGAACAGAAACATCCAAAGAAATATTGTCACTCAAAGAGTGAGTAGAAATTGTATGTAACAAGTTGTATTTGTACAAAATATGCTAAAATGACCCTATCGTTTCAGAAGACATAACTTGTCTCTGTTATCTAAGTAAATGAAGATGGCGGCAGTTACAGTACAGTTGTACACAAAGGGAACTGCACACTCTACTGGCTAAAAGCTCCACAGGGCTGCTTTGAATGAAAAGAAAAATGAATGAATGGATAATGATGAATGAATACAATATTTTTTTTTACATTATATGTTGTTGTTTTTTTTCTGACAGGGCTAAACTGGGACATGGGCTCCTCTCAGGCCAGTACTCCAAACCACCAATAAAATCTGAGCTCATTGAACAGGTGATGAAAGAAGAATACAAGGTATTAAACTGGGTATGTCCAGCTTCAAACTGGGTTCATAATTAACCAAAGCATGTTCAACCACTTTGGTGAAAAATGGATTTTAGCGTAAAAACAGTAATTAGAGTTTAAGTCTCTTGTTGCTATGATTACCAATCATATCTTTTTCATATATCTGACAGAGTAATGTGATGTTCTGCTTTTATCAGAACATAGTCAAAAACTTATATATTCAACAAATTTTTAGGGCACTCTAAAACACAGCTATCATTTTGGCATGCCACATTGATAGGATTAGGGTGAGACCCAGCAGTTCTTATACGTGTGATGGAGTCAGATTCAGACACATAACAGCTGAAAAGGGGCCTGTTTTTGGCAGCCCTCAGCAAGATCACTGTATCCCAATTACAAACCTTCCTTTAAAATGCTTTATCAATGTAGCCCCTTGTTAAGCTTTGTGTAGATTGTTTAGATAAAGGAAGTCATATGTTATTGCTAGTTATGCTAGGAATAGCATTGTATTTACATTGATGTGTGTTATAAATGGCCTAAGAAAATTTTGTACAAGCAACATGCATGCGAAATGTGAATTATGTACATTTTGTCACATTAAACGTTGTTTTACAGAAAAATGTATATATAGTGATCTTTGTTTTAGGAGAACAATATATTTATGAATACTAGCTAATGTCAGGTTTAGGTAATGTTTGCGACTTTCATTACAGACACAGCAGAAAGGCGTTTCACCCAGGATGTTGAAGTCCTTGGTCAGCAGGGCACATCCAGAGTTTTCCTCCAACAGACAACAAGATGCCCACGAGTTCCTCCTGCACCTCATCAATAATGTTGAGGTTAGTCAAAGACCCCGCTGACCCTTCAAGCCATTTGAAGACATTACTGTGATTATAAGTCATGTGTTGAGTACAGCATATGGGTTTTCTGTTTGAATGATGGAATCCCCAAAGTCTGAGGTTTGGGAACACATGCTGCTTTCTTTATTAGAATGCTGGTTCCTTTTCTGTCCTGTCCATAATAGTCTTATATTATATTTACTTAATGTGGACAAGATATTACTAGGAACTGACCTTTACTGAAAATTTAAATCAAACAAACCTTATTAATAAAAGAGTGTGTATGTATGTGTGTATATGTATATATATATATATATATATATAATATATATATATAAAAACTTTGTCCTTCACCCTCCGCGGGTGGTCTCTCATCCTTCGAGCTCGGGTTCTCTACCAGAGGCCTGGGAGCTTGAGGGTTCTGCGCAGTATCTTTGCTGTTCCTAGTACTGCACTTTTCTGGACCGAGATGTCTGGTGTTCTTCCAGGGATCTGCTGTAGCCACTCTTCCAGTTTGGGGTTACTGCCCGAGTGCTCCGATGACCACAGGCACCACTGTCCTTCACCTTCCAAGCCTTTTCCAGCTCTTCTCTGAGCCCTTGGTATTTCTCTAGTTTCTCATGTTCCTTTTCCTGATGTTGCAATCACTTGGTATTGCAACGTCAACCACAACGGCCTTCCTCTGCTGTTTGTCCACCACCACAATGTCTGGTTGGTTTGCCATTACCATTCTGTCAGTCTGAATCTGGAAGTCCCACAGGATCTTGGCTCGGTCGTTCTCTATCACCTTTGGAGGTGTTTCCCACTTTGACCTCGGGGTTTCCAGTCCATACTCCGTACAGATGTTCCTGTACACTATGCCAGCCACTTGGTTATGGCGCTCCATGTATGCTTTCCTGCCAGCATCTTACACCCTGCAGTTAAGTGTTGGATTGTCTCAGGGGCCTGTTTGCACAGCCTACACCTTGGGTCTTGTCTGGTGTGGTAGATTTGGGCCTCTATTGCTCTGGTGCTCAAGGCCTGCTCCTGTGCAGCCATGATGAGTGCCTCTGTGCTGTCCTTCAGTCCGGCCCGTTCTAGCCATTGGTAGGATTTCTTGATATCAGCCACTTCAGTTATGTTCGGTGGTACATCCCATGTAGGGTTTGTCCTCCCATGATGGTCCCTCCTCCAGCTCCTCTTCCTCTGTTCCCCATTGCCTGAGACATTCACTGAGCACGTCATCTGTTGGGGCCTTATCTTTGATGTACTTGTGGATCTTGGATGTTTCATCCTGGATAGTGGCTCTCACACTCACTAGTCCACGGCCGCCTTCTTTACGGCTAGCGTACAGTCTCAGGGTGCTGGATTTGGGGTGGAACCCTCCATGCATGGTGAGGAGCTTTCGTGTCTTAACGTCTGTGATCTGTATCTCTTCCTTTGGCCACCTTATTATTCCCGCAGGGTATCTGATCACTGGCAGGGCGTAGCTGTTTATATATATATATATATATATATATATATATATATATATATTGCTGTTTGTGACCAACATATATTGAAGCCTGCCTGCCCAGGCACATGTGGCTTGAAGGGGACATTTTCTCAGTACAGGCTGTCCACTGTCCGGTCTGGCACTCTGGTGTGTCTTTCTAAAGCAATATATTTATAGCTCAGGGCTATCTGTTACAGTGGGAGGCCAGATAATGCTTCCAATTCTGCATAAACTACAGCAGACTTGCCCTGACCCAAACTGCCACTGAAAATTGCTCACAAATGTATCCAGTTTTGTGGACTTCTCTTTTGATGGACCTTTCAGTGTTAATACTACAATTACCCGAGAACTGCTGAGTAATAACACCCCCCTTCCTTCAGTTCGCTCGCCCATCTCTGCAGCTGTCCTGAGTCTGAATACAGATTTAGTAAGGCGGTCATAGACTGAACATACCTGAAGCCAGATGCATCAGCAACATTTAGCTCTTTCTGTGTCAGCGTTCATACTTTCTCAGAGTTAAAGTATAACTTGTATATTTGTGTCACCTCTTAGATTAGAAAGTTGCGTAGCAGCAAGCTTACAGAGTAAATCTGAATGCTAAAGTGCAATACCATTATTGTCAGTGTGTTCAAATACATGGGATACAAACGCTGCATTTATGTTATTTCAGAAACAAAATGCTTTCACAATTGAACACAGTTCACATGACCACAGTCTTGATTAAAGGGATTCAAGCTTTAGCCAAGTGACTCACGTTGTCCTTATCTTTTCTCTGCAGAGAAATAGCGGTGGCTCTGAGAATCCGAGTGACGTCTTCCGCTTCCTGGTGGAGGAGCGTGTCCAGTGTTGCCAGACGCGCCGTGTGCGTTACACTCAGCGGGTGGACTACTGCATCCAGCTGCCAACCCCAATTGAAGCTGCCACAAATCGAGGTTTTAACAAAGCTTAGATACTCACTCTTTGACACACATGAGAGCTCAGTGTGGCCCCGGCATAAAGCCACAGCTGCCCACAGGATGGTGCTGCTGGCAAGATGCTGAGCTCTGATGGCCCCCTCAGGGAGAATCAGCAGGTTCAGAAAATCCTGAGGCACCAGGCCGAGAAAATTAAAAAATTAAACTGCTTTAAACTTCTTGGTAAAAGGAGAAGAAATGCATGTTTTGATAATATAAGGGTTAAATAGCTCGGCTTTCAGACTTGCCCGAGTCTTTCTCCTTTGCAACAAAATATTCCAAAAATGGAAAATTGGGCATTGGCAGACTTTCAAAGAATGACAGCGTTAGCAACTAGTTTGTGGCTAAGCTGTATTTTATTTTACAATAGCTGATTCTTGCCTAGTAGCTAGGTTTTGTTGTCAGTGTTGGATTTTAATTCTTATATTTTGTCTAAGTTAAAGGAGCTACTGTTCAAAAGCACTAGTTTGCTTGATTTTGAAGAACAACACCAAAGATCAGCTAAAATGAGTCACTTAGTTCTCCTTGGTCACTGAATAATATTATCCATTAATTTCAAAGAACACAATTTATCCTTTAAATTGTGCGCTGTTACAAACTCATATGCCGCTGTTTTCTAGAGTTTTTTTTTTTTTTGATCAGGCCCACTAAATGATTTTAATGATTTAAAATTATACTATAAAGTAAAAAGGACATGGATATGGTTATAATAATAATAATAATAATAATAAATATACCCATTTTTCTTAATATTATTTTCTCCAAACTTTCAGAGGAGCTACTAGCTTATGAAGCTAAAAGAAAGGATGCAGAGGAAAATATGCGTGCTCCCCCTGAACCGGTGAGAGCACGGATCCCCTTCACAGCTTGTCTGCAAGCCTTCACAGAACCAGAAAATGTCCCAGACTTCTGGAGCTCAGCACTGCAGGCCAAGTCAGCTGGTATCAAGTAAGAAATGTTTGCCTTTTCAAGTCTTCAAAAACAAGGCAATGGTCTGTTTATAGACACTTTAATGATCTGCCCTTTTTTTTTTTTTTCTCTCCAGGACGTCCCGCTTTGCTTCTTTTCCAGAGTATTTGGTTGTGCGGATCAAGAAGTTCACATTTGGCGTTGACTGGGTGCCAAAGAAACTAGGTTATCAACTTATGTTTCCACAATAACAATAAAAAACCTAAATTAAACATGTATGCTGTAGTACCACAAATACCCACGAGGGGGCAGTTTGTAACCACAGTTCTGGTGAAAGCTATAACAAGTTATTCAGTTTTAGATGTGCTTTTCTTTATTTTAATTTCTTTTTTTTTTTTTCAACAGCAGCTAATTTAGTCTAAATTGTTTAACCTGCAGATGAAAAATGAAGATGTGTTCTTAGAAAAGAAAAGAGAGCATCAATTTTCATTGCACTGTAAAGCCTAATTGAATCCTTTATAATCAGTCTGGTTGTATTGTCTGTAGATTTGGCAATAGATGTTCCTGACTTCCTGGATATAAGTCGGTTGCGGGCCACAGGGCTGCAGACTGGAGAAGAGGAGCTGCCTGATCTCATGCCTCCCATTGTGCTACCTGAAGACACCAGAGGTACACAGCAGATCTGTGATATAATACAGCTAATAATACACAAAGAAGTGCAGCAGACAAGACTGTACTGTGAAAGGAATTTTTATTACATTTTATTTCATTTCAGTCAGTTAGTTTTCCTAAGTATTGGTCATGACTCACCTACAGTAGCCCACAGGAATATTTGCATTCAAGCATGGAAACAATTATGTGAACTGGCATTTGTCACCACTGGGGGCATTTTTGGGCCTTCATTTTCATGATCACAAAGCTGTAATTAAATTTAAATGTCATTGGTTTCCCCTAGCATCACACATGATTACAGAAATGTGCCTCACAATAACAGCAAGGACATGTAAAGCATTTAACAGTTAAATCTGTGTGTGTGTGTGTGTGTCTGTGTGTGTGTGTGTGTGTGTGTGTGTGTGTGTGTGTGTGTGTGTGTGTGTGTTAAAGCAGGTATTCTAGGCAGGTGTAGTGTTTTGTGTGAGTCAAATGATCCGTGAAATTGTCTCTAATATGATATTTGTCTCAAAGCTGCTACACCTTTCTCTTAAGGGTCTATTGAATGGAATCCCAGGGGAAAGACAGTCTCAATCAATTACTGAAAAGTTGTTCACAGTGTGGCAGAGCCTAATGAACTGCAATGGGTTTTTGAGATCCACTTGTAAAGTACTTCAATGGACAATATACCAAAAGAGGCACTTCACTAAATTAAAGGTTATTTTTAATGTTATATACGATATCTGAAGTATCATTTTACTGCTTTTGGGTTCAGATGACAATTCTCATGCTGCTCTAGAATTTCTCGTCCTCCATTGCAAAGAACAGCTATTGGAACAGAATTTAAGTGTTCTCTGGCATTCAGCCATCCAAATGGTACAGCAGGTCAAGGTGAACAGATTAATTTGCGTAGAGCTTAAAATGTCAAATCTAAATCTTAGGCTCTGTTTGTATTTGAGTTATTTATATTGTATGTGTTATGTGGAGATATTAGACAGCATGAAGCTTTCTTTGCAAATGAGGGATGCTCTTTGTTCATGGGATAAGAGCTCTCCAATCTGATAATGTCACCTAACATTGAAATGAGGAAAGTGATGTGCAGTTGTTAATACCTTTTGTTTGTGTCTTTTAAAGATGTATTACTTTTCTGTTACCCTTCAGCTCGCATGAGATATGATCAATAATTGGCTACTCTTCTGTTTCAGTGCTCCTCATTGATGACAGGACATCACACAAATGTTTTTTTCTGTTGGCTGCTTGAACTATGTTATTCATCATTGGGTTCTGCATCACATGTTTATGCGGTTATTCCAGGCCATTTGAGAATTTCAAATAACAGATGGTGGTTATTTGTTATTCTTATTTTTTATTTTTGAGGAAAACAGTAAACCAAAAATGCCAAGCTGTGTAGATTACCATTACTTATTTTCCAGATGGGGATTAATGTGATTATAAAGAAATCAGAAGAAAAAAAAAGTTTTTCTTGTATTCACTTGTGAAGGTTAAAGGCACCAGTGTTGTTTACTTGTTTTTCCCTGAAGAATCAAAGTCATTGTAAAATCAAGCCTGGTTAAAAACAAGTTGTGATTGCTTTGCTGTGGAAGAGTGAGGGCCTCTTGTGTCACTGCGGGGTGGTGACGAGGCACAGGAAAAAGAATATTTAAGTTTTTTTTTTTTCTTGGCAGTCACCTGTAAAACACAAATTGTTTTAGTTTCATACAAATGAGTAATGAAGACATTTTCTTCTTTTTCAGATAACTCTATGAGCTCCATAGACTGTAAGTATAACTTGTTTTTAGATGTTCTGTACTTTGTGTTTTAAATATATAATTTGTATGTTAATTACAGAGGTTGAGACATATTTTGTGCACTAGGGAGTGATGATAAATGTTGCAGCCCTAAGCTTCTTGACTGTGTATACATACATGAGCAGGTGCTGCAGCTGCTCTCCAGATTCAAGATGCCTACTTCCAAACAAACTTTACTTTTCTGTGTGGATTTGCTTGTTTTCGTCGGACTCATTTCTCTCCCTGATAAATCATGTCTCAGTAAAGAAACCTCCCTAGGGTTGATCCTCTTTCTAGCCTCTCTGTCTAATGAGACCCAAAGACAGAGAGACAGCAAGACATGATTGTATCTTATGGGGTTATTGATAGTGTTGAATCAGCATAATTTCAGTTATTGATGTTAGTTTGTCATGTCCTCAGCTCCAGAAATAGACGAAGGAGCAGCAATGCAGTTGGCAGAAATGGGCTTTCCATTGGAGGCCTGCAGAAAGGCTGTCTACTATACAGGCAACATGGGCCCAGAGATGGCATTTAACTGGATCATAGCCCACATGGAGGAGCCTGGTAAAGCACCACATGCAAACATTGATGACAAATAAAAATGTATATAAAAATAGGTGTAGCAACATACCTAATACACATACACACGTGGACAAAATTGTTGGTACCCTTCGGTCAATTAAGGAAAACTCACAATGGTCACAGAAAAAAATTTATTCTGACAAAAATAATAATAAATAAAAATTCTATGAATGTTAACCAATGAAAGTCAGACATTGCTTTTCAACCATGCTTCAATGGAATTATTTTAAAAAATAAACTCATGGAACAGGCCTAGACAAAATTGTTGGTACCCCAACTTAATATTTTGTTGCACTACCTTTTGAGGCCATCACTGCAATCAGACGATTCCTGTAACTGTCAATGAGACTTCTGCACCTCTCAGCAGGTATTTTGGCCCACTCCTCATGAGCAAACTGCTCCAGTTGTTTCCAGTTTGAAGGGTGTCTTTTCTAGACGGCATGTTTCAGCTCCTTCCAAAGATGCTCAATAGGATTGAGGTCAGGGCTCATAGAAGGCCACTTTAGAATAGTCCAATGTTTTCCTCTTAACCATTCTTGGGTGTTTTTTGCTGTGTTTTGGGTCATTGTCCTGTTGCAAGACCCATGACCTGCGACTGAGACCAAGCTGTCTGACACTGGCCAGCACATTTCTCTCTAGAATCCCTTGATAGTCTTCAGATTTCATTGTTCCCTGCACAGATTCAAGACACCCTGTGCCAGATGCAGCAAAGCAGCCCCAGAACATAACAGAGCCTCCTCCATGTTTGACAGTAGGGACAGTGTTCTTTTCTTGATATGCTTCATTTTTCCGTCTGTGAACATAGAGCTGATGTGCCTTGGCAAAAGTTCCATTTTGTCTCACCTGTCCATAGGACATTCTCCCAGAAGCTTTGTGGCTTGTCAACATGTAGTTTGGCATATTCCAGTCTAGCTTTTTTATGATTTGTTTTCAACAATGGTGTCCTTGTTAAATTTCTGAATAATATGTGCAACTGTAGTCACAGGAACATCTAGCTGCTTGGAGATGGTCTTATAGCCTTTACCTTTATCATGCTTGTCTATAATTTTCTTTCTATTCTCCTGCGACACCTCTTTCCTTCTCTTCCTCTGGTCCATGTTGAGTGTGGTACACACCATGTCACCAGACAACACAGTGACTACCTGAAGCCCTATAAATAGGCCCACTGACTGATTACAAGATTGTACACACCTGTGATGCTAATTAGTGCACACACCTTGAATTAACCTGTCCATTTGGTCACATTATTTACAGTCTTTTCTAGGGGTACCATCAATTTTGTCCAGGCCTGTTCCATGAGTTTATTTTTTTAAATAATTCCGTTGAAGCATGGTTGAAAAGCAATGTCTGACTTTCATTGGTTAACATTCATATAATTTTTATTTATTATTACTTTTGTCAGAATAAATTTTTTTCTGTGACCATTGTGAGTTTTTCTTTCATTGACCAAAGGGTACCAACATTTTTGTCCACGTGTGTATATAGCACAAAGATAATTGATAGATCCAAATAGTTTATGTCCTATTCCTACCTCTATTATTATAGCCTATAGAGATCAGTGGGTGAAAATTTGGTTCATGTGTTACATTTTCTTTCTCATGTGTCACACCATTTGTGTACTTTGTATATTTATGCACATCTGTCTGAAAGATCACTAGAAACTTTGAGAGCTGACTTTGTCTAATACACAGTGGAGTTATTCCCATGAGGCTTCTTCTTGCGTCCCTTTTTCCCTCTTCTTAGCTGTAAAGGGCCTCTACAGTGGAAGAGAAGTAGAGCAACCCCCTGCCTATGAGTTCTAAATGGGCCTAAGCATCTCGAAAATGGGTTGCATTTAGTTTCAATAGTATCAGGAAAAACTGTTTTTGCAGAGATTGTGAGATCTTTTTTTTAACACTTGTTTTTTTTAGATAAAACTGTTGTATTAGGGGATTCAGAGGACATAGAGCAAGGAAACTACCAAAGGCTCATTTATGGTCAACAGTGGAGTAATTACTGCAGGAATGTCCTTTTTTGTAGGTTGAGAGCTACTTTGAATTTGACTATTGGTAGTACATCATGTAATGGCTACAATCAATGCATTACTGTTATGTAAAAGATGTTCCCAAACCCACCAATGTTTGATTTAAAAAAAACTCAGAAAGAGGCCTTTGTCCTTAACTGGTTGTAGTACCAATATTTATTATCAATCATTTGTAGTCCAAGTATCACTCATGTCATTATTGTACTTTTACTATAGAATGTATTTATTATGACTTCCATTTGTATGTACTGTATTGTTTTATATTGTTTGGTATGTTTGTCTCAAGGACTGCAGTTGGAAATTAGCTCTGAGAGCTACAGTCTGATACAAAGCATCTTAAACTATTTTAGATTAATGCTCCTGTATAATGGTCCCTGCACAAATAAATAAAATTAAACAAACAAACAATGCAAAATAAAATGAGCAGTTACTCTCCAATATGTGCACCAGTATTGGTACAATTATTATCTCTTTCATTGTAGATTTTGCAGAGCCTCTGACTTTACCTTCCATGATGGATCCTGGTCCCTCCACTAGGGACAGTCACATAGGAGCCACACCGCTAGACAACTCACCCCCTGAAGAGAGTGTGGCCATTCTCACGTCGATGGGCTTTCCGCGCAATCACGGCATCCGAGCACTCAAAAACACGGTCAGCTTCCTAAACAACTTCTTCCTTTTGCTCTATTACCTGTTGTTTGCTGGGACAGACAGAAATGGATATATTGATGCAGTGGCAACAGTTTATTTTGAAGAATCCTGAGAGAACCAAACATGGGAGTAGGTCTGTTCCAGTAAATAGTTTTATAAACCAATGTAAATATAAATAAATACCAACTAGATGAGTGCATTAAAACTGAACATTTGTGAAAAGATTTAACAATATTTATTTTGAAAGTTGTCTGAAATGCAGATGTTTTCTGTGAACTCAGGATTAAACTTACACAGAGCAATGAAACGGTGAAAAACTGTGATCATACGTCTGTCTGTTACTGGACCTGGCTGGCCTACTTGTTTGCTTTCCAAACAGCAAATGCAATGGGTCCTTCATGTCAGAGTGATTAAAGACGTCTGCTCTACATGGTGTTTACAAATAGTCCTAACACTGCACAGACACCACTGCTGATGCAGCAAATCCAGGAACTGGACCTACCCGAAAGACATTTGAACTTACCCGCCATCCACCAAATTAAATACATTTGCTATTTGTTTTTTAATCAGCTAGCTTAGTTGTGTTTGAAACAACCTCAGGTTATCACATTTCTTGTTTTATCTTTCCACCTGCCCCTCAGTAAAAATAGCCCAGCCGACCGTTAGTAACAGAAATAGACCTCAAGCTTTCTTGTTTGTTTCCAATCTCCTTGCCAACCGTGATATTGTTAGACAAAAAAATTAACGCACATATTTTCTCCTGAGGGGGTGAATGTGTGAAGGAGAGAGGGGTCTCTCTTTATTTTAAGCCCAAAATTAACAGTAGGAACCTTTTCAACCTCAGTTACCGGACATAAAGCGACAGCCACATAAACCTACATTCATGTGGTCCTCAGACACTTTAATATTTATCTTATGTTTCTATTCCTAGTAAATTGAATTTCCTGATTATCTTTCAGAACAATAACCTTGAACGAGCACTCGACTGGATTTTCACCCATCCCGAGGAGGAGGAGAGTGATGCCCTCTCAGACATGGCTGACACCGAGCCCAATGACACCGCCTTCTCTAATGCCAACTCACACAGTGACTCCACACTGTCTCCAGACAGAGACACGACAGGCCCTCGAGTCAAAGATGGACCAGGACGTGAGTTAATCATTATATAAATGACCTTTTTAAATGGAAATCAAACACTGACAATTATTGTTTTTACATTTTTGTGGAAATAAATATATAATAATGTTTTATGGATGATGATGTCCACAAAAGTTTAAAGATAAATGAAAAACATCCTTTAATTTAAAAGATGTGTTAAAAAGATGTTTCCTGGTTCAGAGCTTATGTTACTTACTGTCTATCTGTTTCAAGGTTATGAGCTCTTTGCCTTTATCAGCCACATGGGAGCATCAACAATGTCAGGGCATTATGTTTGTCACATCAAAAAAGAGGGACGGTGAGCAACAAGACTTTATTTGATCAAAAATACACTTAAAAAAATAAAACTTTCTTATTATAATTGTGTATAATGGGTTTTCATTTCTTCTTTCAGGTGGGTTATCTACAATGACCACAAAGTATGTTTGTCAGAAAGGCCTGCAAAAGATTTGGGATACATCTACTTTTACCATCGATTGTCAAGCAGTTAAAGAACCACAGTCTTCATTTTGGAGAATAGTAGATGACTGTAGCAGTGGAAGCAATGTAAAAACTTCTCAGATGAACTGCTCACCTTTCTCTGATGTCAGGAAAAAAACAACACTGATCAGAAAGGGAAAGCAATGTTCTCTTTGTGAATTTTTGTTTTTGTTATGCTTTAAATCTAATTTCAGTCTTTATGTGAAATATGTAGGTACAGAGGGACATGTGCAATTACTATTTTTGGAGTACTGGAGTTCACAAACTGCATATCAGATCTCACTGTTCCTTAGACAAGCCTCGAGCCACTGTGCCCATATTTTTCAGTGGTTCTTTTTGTAAAAGTATATCAAAATGCTTCACTGCCAACCCTGAGATTCTTAAAAAAGCGCAAACAAAAATACACTTGCTACTTTGATTTTAACGTTTACTGTTTGTCATTGACAGTTTCTGAAGGGACTTGGAACATATGCATGTTTTCTCTCAAGGAGAGCACCAGATGTCCTTAAATAGTAGTTAAATATACGGCTGTAGAGTATACAGTATTACCGCCTGACTAATGTTTCTGACCTGCCCCAGTTTCACCTGGTTGTGACGCAAGTAACTAAAGATTTATTTATAAATCTTTGCAAAGTTATATTTCATTGCAAACCTTCCTGAGCCATTGATACTGACAACAGACAGAGCTTCACAAACAAGCAAAGCACTTCTGGCTAAAATCATTTTTTTTACTTTCTATTTGACACAATAGATGTGAATGTGTAAATAAGGCTTCATCACTTTTGAAAACACGACTCCCTTAACTGGCCATTAAGAGATTAAACAGTCAGTTTAAAAAACATTCACAAATCAGAGAGTTTTTATCACTTCATCTACATTATGCCTCCTTAATCACATTTGAAGTTTTCACGTCAATATGCCTTAAACATAATATAGTATATTCAAAACTGCTGTATTCTGCATCTTTATACCAAATAAATAATGTCGTGCTGAATGTAGAACTTTATGGGTGCTCTCTGCAAACAAAACCTACTGCTTAGTTTCAGTAAAGTTTATAGATGACTTCACCATAACCTCATTACAACAGAACACATATACTCCTCATACTACATTTATCAATATCATGTTATTTTCTGTCTTGTCCTCATGATCTACATTAACAGATTGAAGTCTTGACATTTATTTAATCTTTTCCAGCTAACAGAATTGTATCTATTTGTTTTGCAAAATAAGTCTGTCACTACCCCTTGTAAAATTACACTGTGCCACGTCTTATCCTATTTTCCTACCAGCTGTTGAGAGCCTATGCAGTGAGGAATTCTTAAGATCTCTATGCAAGTGTTGTGTTTCAGCTGTTCTTCCTATTGAGTAATTTTATCTCCAAAACTAAATGTCCTGCGCCTCAGTGTCTGCTCAAAATGTTTTGTCGTTAGTGAAAAAGAGTCTTCGCTGTACATATAGTCATGGTTAGCCTCATTAATTTCAGCACCTTTTGTTTCTCTATTCTTATGACAGCCAGGGTTTTGTCTGTCTTTTCTGCTTTTCCTCCAGCTTGGTCTATTTATTTTTCTTTCTCTGTTAAAACATACAACAATAGTTAGAGTTTGTCATAAAAGGCTTCTCACTATTGACATGCACTAAACCTGCATTTAGGCATTTGGGTTGTACGATTGTACTTTTTGAGTTTGACCTCTTTTTCAAATAACTAAATGTCAGGAAGGTTGTTCATCTGTTTTTACACTGTTGCCTTTTTGGAAACAAGTTTGTGCCAATTAAGATTTCATGACAGAAATAATTATTTAAGTTGACTTTTGTAATGTATGTGTTTATCCAAATGTGTTAGTGTATGTGAATAGAGTCATGGCATGTATTCTGTGGCACTGTTTACGTACTGTGTTTGGATAAATAAACAACACTTTTGTTGGGATTCAGAATGATCAATTCCAGTGAAACATTTCCACCAAACACCAGAGCAGAGAATATAAATTAGTTTATTTGAAAAGATTACTTTCATATGGTTGGATTTAAAGGTGCTAATGCCTTGTGATTACATAGTGAATAATATGTATAATATAGTGTTTCAATAATTGTCCATATAAAGGATATAATTTTCCAAAATATTGTTTTCTACATACAGAAATTCATTGACAAACAAGCCAGAACAAACTGCCTTTGTGAAGACAAATGTACACATGTACTGACAGCTTTTAAAACTTTAACCTATAAAAAACAGTAATTGTGTGTAAGGGCATACTTGAAAGAGGAAAGAATTAAAAAATGATCCCCTCACACGCTTGTGCAAATCTTACAAAGTCCTTTTTTAGCCTATTATTAATCATACAAGTTTTAAACAAAAATACACTGACAGTGAAAAAAGGTTTTAGATTTAATGTTACACAAGCGCATAACCATCCAAATTGTACAATTTATAGACAAACATAATCAAGCAGTATATTGTATTTAGGTTGAGTTTAAAGGTCTCACCTAAATTTCATTTAATTTCATTCATTGAACATTTGTAAAATTATGCAGGTCTATGACAAGAGGTTAAGGATAGATTCAAGGCTTAATTTGACTGTTGTGCACAATGTGTCCCCTTTTACCAAGATTGCTGTTTTAAAGTGTTTCTTGGAAATATTGCAACTTTATAATGCATGTCATTTATATGTTAGTAAGACAAAAATAAAGTAATTCATGTAATTCGTGCATACAACTGAAAATTGCATTGAAAAATAAATGTAAATAATGCATGCAATCAGCTTCATTCTCCTCCTCGGGAGCATGCGTTACACTAGTCAGTTCACCTGAGAAGGTAATGTTTTTCTCTACAAAAACAACGCTCTTACCAGCCATCTCATCTCAATGTGTCAAAGTATGATGTGGCCATTGAGCTTAAGATGTAGCCAGCAGATTAAAGGTTTCTTAAAAACATAGCTATTCATTTTCAAAGACAACTACAGCTTCTTGTAATGCAAAAAAGACCTAGAGTTTCATAAGAAACTACAGCTGATCTTGTAGTCATAATTCATGCTTTCATTTCTACTGGAAAATGTTGACACGAGACATCTGGAAACATAGCAAAAGAATTAAACTGCAAAATAGTAGCAATATGAATACATCAGGAAACAGGTACTGAATGTATACAGAACAATATTAAACATGATACTGACATTTTCATCTCCCCAGCTGTGCAAGCATAGTGTCTGTGAAGGTACAATGACTGCTTTTCCTAAACAAACAACGACCCCAGCGACCCTTTGGAAAGTCTTCATCAAAGCCTCTTCATCCAGCTCCATCAGTAAACACCCTCATATTAGAAGAACTATAGAATATCCACTACTATAAGTCTCTGCTGCCTTGATCTATTAAACATCACAGCAGCACAACAGTCTATCCAAACATGTTAAAGATAATCCTATTAGGCCAAAAATATATTTTATTATAGATATTTGATGATAGTTTTGATTATTTCTCAACCATGCAAAAAATATTCTTAATTTACCACATATCTTTCAGAAAAAGGTTCCTGTTAAATGTATTCAAGTCATACTATTGCATTTTACTTTTGTGAAAAACATTGAAAGCTCTATTTAAGACGGATGATTATAAGTGTGTTTTTTGGACTCATCATGTTTCTTTCAAAAGGAGAACTTTTGCCAGCTCTCCCACAGTTTCTTAATGAAACACTTTTTATACAGAGCACGACATCAAAGCTGAACAGTTAGGAAGATGAATGGCTCTCGTGCCAGCCTCTGGTTTCCCCTGATAGCATTCTTTTAAAGACTTGAAACACCACTTTCCTTTGGTCCACTGAGGCAGACAGGAGCAAACCGACAATTCAGAATGGCAACAGAAAATATGACCTTTTGCATAGGTTTGGAGGAAAAAAGCCTAGTTTCTACAGCACACTCAGATTGTGTGCATGCCAGTTAAACACAAGGCGCAGATCTTTATAGTACAGATTATCCATCATCTACTCAGAGCAGCAGAGTAAAGGGATGCTCACAGCCTATTTAGACAGAGAAGAAACCAAAAGCAAAGTTGTTTCTGAATCTGAGGTGCTGCAGCAGATTATGTAGATAATGTTAAAGATTGTTCAACCATGTATATAATTAGCTCAAACTAACATAAATATTCATCATACTTGATGACTGAGGCAAGCAGATTTAATTAGGTGAATGAACCTCATTGCCAATGGCTGTGCTGCAATGACACAAATGAGTAGGCTACATACGCTTTGTATTGTATGATTTCTTGGCTTGCAGCTAAATTGCAACTTTACATCACTTAAAGTTACCTGTAATAGTTCTCTACCGTAAAATTTTACTACAATGAATACAGTTATGAGAGTATGCTATCTCAAAGTAGATCTCGTATAAAAGATAGAGCAGGCTATAGGCTCTTTTATGTATCTAAACAACTTTTTTTTCATAATGATTTTCTGTTAAGTATGATTCTCCAACCAACATTATAAAGGGAAATGTCCAAGTCAAGGGTCCAAAATGAGAGAGAAGAAATGAAATCAACAACAAAAATATTCAGGTTCAGAAATTGGCAGTTTTGAAAGTACAGTCTGATAATGGCTTTTTTGTGCTGCCATATAAATAGTATAAGTGAATATTATTATTCACATGCATTTACGTAAGGCTTTACAACCTGGCTTGCACATTCCATTTAAATCAGGAAGTGATCTATTTGTCCAAAAAGGAAAGGGAAATGCTTAGGTAATGTTCTATTTACCAGAATCCTTTTATGAAAATGCTTATTGGTGCAGTTCCATTATTCTCCTCTGAAGAAGATGAAAACAAGTCAGGAACAGAATTTGGAGCTCCAGGTCATATGGTGCGGTGTTTAGTGTTTGCTGACTCCTTCCTTCTGGATGGTCAGAAAGTCTTGAGCAAAAATTATGAGTAATGAGGCCTCATTTCCTCTCAGGCCCCATTATCCAAACAGTGTGTGAAGGTTTCGCTGAGTGAGTCTTACAGTATATGGCCTGTCTGTCAGCCTCTCCTGGTTCAGCTCTGTTCCACTGAATGAGTCAGTTTTTAATTGATGTGTTCTCTGAGGCATTGCTCATACAATCTGTGCTCGTCCTTGTGCTCTCCAGGGAAATTGCAATTTGCACTGCAGTGCAAGTTCATCACAAAGCAGTCATTTAATACACTTGGAAGAACCTGTCGTCGAAATAACAACTCTGACAGTTGTAGTAAATTTTGATGTGCATAAACCACATAACTGTCGTGAGCATCAGATCCAAGCCTATCTGATGGGTGTTGGGCATAAAAGAGTAGAGTAGACAAAGCAAGAATGTTTTCATCACAAAATCCCATTTCCTAAATATCTAAGTTAAAGGCCCGCATAAGAAGATCCAGGTCACCAATGTTTGCTGCCTGGAACAATTCAGGTTGGTCCATCATGGACAAAGCTATTCTCAGAGCAGCCCATATGTTTCCTGACATCACCTGGTGGGACTGCTGCTGACTCTGACTCTTCCTCTGAAGGCTTAAGGCAGTTAAAAAGTTACTGGCTGCCTCCCTGGGAAAACAAAAGCAAATGCAGAACAGTTTGACTTTGGGTGTTTAAAAAAAGAAGATCAATAGATTATCTACATATCCACTTCATACACACATATTTTTGTTGTATTAAGTCTGATTTTACCTAGACTATCTTTCTGCAGCTGTGAGGTTGAAACTAACTAACTTGGGAGAATGTTCAAGGTTTTTGGACAGATAGGTCTTGAAAAATGCCAAAGTGGTTAGAATTATTTATAGCTATCCATGCATTGTTCTTGTAAATATGGCCTTATGAAGAATTCGCTCAAAGCTACGTTTAACCAAGGTAATGGGTTAGCTACTTTTAGCTAAATGCTGTGCTAGACTAATTAAAATGACGTGTTAAGTTTCTACTACGACTGGAGACATCTTATCTGCAAGTACAATAATATATATATAATTATTCAAGGAAAACAGTGTTATTGCGATAAAAAAATTAGTTAACAAAATGCACCATATTCTGGTCTATTAACAGTACATGTCTAGTAAATAACTACAAATAAATAATAATACATATCTATATAAAAACAAAACTGTTACTGTGCTGTTTGTACTTGTGGTATGTTATGGTGTACTTTGTTTTGAAAATTGTAGACTAATGCTAATATATTAAATTCACAGTAGTATGATTATAACACACCTTAAATTGTGCCAATGCTTATCCACTCACTTTGGTTACACTTATCCGGATGGATGACATCCATACTTACCTGTAATTTATGTTACCATAAATTACAGGTCTATGTTACCTGCTTACCTGTGTGCTCCCAGGTTGATACAGCTGATGCCCAGGTTGTATCGGGACCTAATGAAGCCTGGCTGTAGCTCCAGGGCTCTTGTGTAGGCCTCCACTGCTTCCTCACTCCGATCTCCGTTTGCCAATGTAGCACCCAAGCGGTTCCACAGCAAGTAGTCCTGTTATGACAGATTGGGTGTTAGAAGAAAATGTAGTTGTTGAACTTTGCACGATTCCTGTTTACCTTGTTCAGTATAATATGTTTTGTCAGATTCTACCAAGATCATTTAGACTGTCCTATAGGTTTTATAGTGAAATGAGAGGGTTTGGGAGATTAATGAGAAAACATAGAACCTTTTTTTAAATAACACAGTCTCCTTCTACAAAGTAATACAGTGAGGGTTATTTAAGGAGGGTTGAGTAACATAGGATGCGTCCTTGTCATTATTTCCCACCTGCAGGCAGAAAGGGACACACAGAGGTCATGGTCTGTTACAGTATAGAGGTCCTTTATCTTTGACTAAACCTGGCAGTGGGGTATAATTATCTCCCTTTGTGTTCAGTGCCATGTTTCCAGCAGGGGAGCAGATATTACCAAGTCAAATGTGGAGGGCTGGATCCAACAGTGTGTAATGCCAGCCCGGGACATTGCTGAGAGGACAGACTGATTTGCATGAAGGATATACTGAGATGGAAAAGTTTGTGTTGTAATTGAACTGTACATTTGTGGTGTCTTTTGTGTTTTTCTTGTTTCATTGAATGAATGATGAGGATGGATGCCAGTTCACACGACCAACACAATGTTTCACTCAGTGCTGTGACAGTTTGATGTGCTCCACTGCTTCTTTTTGCATGAGCTCTCCCTTGACATTTCTCACTCCATCTCTCCCTGGGAGTGCACATAAAGGCTGCATGTTGCAATGTTGTTGTGTTTAATGTGCTGTTGTCAGGCAGTGTCTTTTTCATAAGATACATTTATTGACCCATAAAATTCAATTTAAAGTAAGCTTGAATTGAATTAGTTAATTTAGTTATTAGAATAGGTTTTTAAGTTGGCTCCACCCACACAAATAATAGCTTTTTCTGCAGTGTTTATAAAAGAGATGACTTGTGTTGTATACTAACATTTTCTTCTTGTTTGTTACAGTATTGTTCGAAATAATAGCAGTACAATGTGACTAACCAGAATAATCCAGTTTTTTAGTATATTTTTTATTGCTAAATGGCAAACAAGTTACCAGTAGGTGCAGTAGATTCTCAGAAAACAAACAAGACCCAGCATTCATGATATTCACGCTCTTAAGGCTGTGCAATTGGGCAATTAGTTGAAAGGGGTGTGTTCAAAAAATAGCAGTGTGGCATTCAATCACTGAGGTCATTAATTTTGTGAAAAAACTGGTGTGAATTAAGGATGAACCCACCAGCCCTTGTTGAACATGCATTTGAAAGTCTGAGAAAAATGGGTTGTTTAAGACATTGTTCAGAAGAACAGCGTACTTTGATTAAAAAGTTTATTGAAGAGGAGAAAACCTATAAAGAGGTGCAAAAAATTATAGGCTGTTCAGCTAAAATGAACTCCAATGCCTTAAAATGGAGAGCAAAACTAGAGAGACGTGAAAGAAAACGAAGACAACCATCAAAATAGATCGAAGAATAACCAAAATGGCAAAGGCTCAGCCAATGATCAGCTCCAGGATGATCAAAGACAGTCTGGAGTTACCTGTAAGTACTGTGACAGTTAGACGTCTGTGTGAAGCTAATCTATTTTCAAGAATTCCCCAAAGTCCCTCTGTTAAAAAAAAGGCATGTGCAGAAGAGGTTACAATTTCCCCAAGAACACATCAACTGGCCTAAAGAGAAATGGAGGAACATTTAGTGGACTTGTGAGAGTAAAATAGTTCTTTTTGGGTCCAAGGGCCACAGACAGTTTGTGAGACAACCCCCAAACTCTGAATAAAGCCACAGTGAAGACAGTGAAGCAAGCATCGTGATATGGGCATGTTTCTCCTACTATGGTGTTGGGCCTATTTATCTCATACCAAGGATCATGGATCAGTTTGCATTTGTCAAAATATTTGAAGAGGTCACGTTGCCTTATGCTGAAGAGGACATGCCCTTGAAATGTTTGTTTCAACAAGACAATGACCCCAAACACACGAGTAAACAAGCAAAGTCTTGGTTCCAAACCAACAAAATGAATGTTATGGAGTGGCCAGCCCAATCCCCGGACCTTAATCCAATCGAGAAGCTGTTTCTGAAGTAAAACCAAGAAATGTAAATGAATTGTGGAATGTTGTTAAAGAATCATGGAGTGGAATAACAGCTGAGAGGTGCCACACAGATCTGAAGCAGTTTTAAAAAACTGTGGTCATACAACTAAATATTAGTTTAGTGATTTAAAGGATTGCTTAATCCTAGAAACAAAAACGTTTGTACAAACTAGTTTTGAGTTTGTACAGTCAATGGCAGAAACTGCTATTTTTTTTAACACACCCCTTTCAACTAATTGCCCAATTGCACAGCCTTAAGACCGTGCATATCATGAATGCTGGGTCTTGTTTGTTTTCTGAGAATCTACTGCATCTCCTGGTAACTTGTTTGCCACGTAGCAATAAAAAATATATTAAAAACCTGGAGCATTCTGGATAGTCACATTGTACTGCTATTATTTTAAACAATACTGTATGTGTATAGCTCTGATACCTCGGGCCGCACTGACAGGGCTGTATTAAAGGCCTCCACAGCTTTATTAAACTCTCCGCTGAGGTTATAGAGCACCCCGAGGCCAGTTTGTAAATCTGGGTCGATGCCATCAGAGTTGTGCTGAACAGCTTCCAGGAAGAGCTCCTTGACCTCAGGCAACAAGGTGCTGTGGGTACACACAAAAAACAGATAAACATTTCTTATAATTTGACATTATTTGTACACAGTCGGTGTTCACTTTTATTTAGTCTAAGAAAGCAAGACAGGCATTAACATGAGGGTGAAGTTTTCTGGTTGTAATGTGAATGTTACAGTTCTGCCAATTTTGGTATAGTTTCTCTTTTTATTTAATTTTTTAAAATTTAAATTCTGTCAAACCAGTGGTTGTCCATCTCTCAAGGCACATATTTAAAAAATCATTAGAAAATGACCTGACTGACTAACCATAAAGGTATTGGCCAGACAGCTGATGATTGTTGAAATGAAGAGGAATATACTGAATAAGCGGAGACCACAGTTATAAAGTATGTCCCTGACTACACAATTAATGATTTGATAACATGATGTTAGGTGCATTAGCTTGGGAACAGAATTGCCCCATTCACCTGTTGTAAGACAGTAGGAACACTTAGAGTGGCCTGACAAGATGAATACATGTGGCTCAATGTTTTCCAGTTTCACAGTGAAATTACCACCAGCTGTGTAAGATAGAGCTGGAAATAAGATTGTGCTGTCCTTGACAACGCAGCAGCTCTTTAAGTTAAACAAATGAGAAAACCTGGAAAAGAGAACGCTATCTACATACAGTCAGGTCCATAAATACTGGGACATCGACACAAATATATTCTTTTTGGCTCTATACACCACCACAATGGATTTGGAATAAAATTAACAAGATGTGCTTTAACTGTAATTGACTGCAAATCCTTTGCAGTCAACAACAGCCTGAAGTCTGGAACGCATAGACATCACCAGACGCTGGGTTTCATCCCTGGTGATGCTCTGCCAGGCCTCTACTGCAACTGTCTTCAGTTCCTGCTTGTTCTTGGGGCATTTTCCCTTCAGTCTTGTCTTCAGCAAGTGAAATGCATGCTCAATCAGATTCATGTCAGGTGATTGACTTGGCCATTGCATAACATTCCACTTCTTTCCCTTAAAAACTCTTTGGTTGCTTTCGCAATATGCTTTGGGTCATTGTGCATCTGCACTGTGAAGCACCATCCAATGAGTTCTGAAACATTTGGCTGAATATGAGCAGATAATATTGCCTGAAACACTTCAGAATTCATCCTGCTGCTTTTGTCAGCAGTCACATCCTCAATAAATACAAGAGAACCAGATCCATTGGCAGCCATACATGCCCACGCCATGACACTTTCCTTCTCTATACTCTTCTCTTCCAATCACTCTGGTACAAGTTGATCTTGGTCTCATCGGTCCATAGGATGTTGTTCCAGAACTGTCAAGGCTTTATTAGATGTTGTTTGGCAAACTCTAATCTGACCTTCCTGTTTTTGAGGCTCACCAATGGTTTACATCTTGTGGTGAACTCTCTGTATTCACTCTGGTGAAGTCTTCTCTTGATTGACTTTGACACACATACATCTACCTCCTGGAGAGTGTGCTTGATCTGACCAACTGTTGTGAAGGGTGTTTTCTTCACAAGGGAAAGAATTCTTCAGTCATCCACCACAGTTGTTTTCCGTGGTCTTCCGGATCTTTTGGTGTTGCTGAGCTCACCAGTGAGTTATTTCTTTTTAAAGGATGTTCCAAACAGTTGATTTGGCCACACCTAAAGTTGCTATCTCTTTGATGGGTTTCTTTTGTTTTTTTCAGCCTCATGATGGCTTGCTTCACTGATAGTGACAGCTCTTTGGATCTCATATTGAGAGATGACAGCAACAGTTTCCAAATGCAAATAGCACACTTGAAATGAACTCTGAACCTTTTATGTGCTCCTTGTAAATGGAATAATAAGGAAATAACACACACCTGGCCATGGAACAGCTGAGCAGCCAATTGTCCCATTACTTTTGGTCCCTTAAAAAGTGGGAGGCATATATACAAACTGTTGTAATTCCTACATCGTTCACCTGATTTGGATGTAAATACCCTCAAATTAAAGCTAAGTCTGCAGTTAAAGCACATCTTGTTCATTTTATTCCAAATCCATTGTGGTGGTGTAAAGAGCCAAAAAGATTAGAATTGTGTCGATGTCCCAATATTTATGGACCTGACGTGTTTTTAGTGATAATGTGTGTCATTTATCCTTGTTACTGTATGTGTGTCTGTCTGTCAGTTCAGTCTTAACCTCACCTTTCATGTCTGCTCATGTTGGGAACATGAGACAGCCTACGTTGGGAGTTTGGAGAGCTCATTAGGTGACTTTTACCCTTCAGCAGTTGTTTGTACTTTGGATTGTGTTGCAGCCAGCGGAGCAGGGCCTCACAGGCATCATGGCGCATACCAGTGTTGGTGAGGCTCACTGCCAAGGCCATGAGGGCCGTGAGGTTGTTGGGGTGGAGCTCCAAACACCTGGATGGAGACAAGACCCATGTGTATCAGAAGGTAAATTACATAAGGTGTGCACTTCAAAGGCAAATGTGGCAAAGGAGCATCCAGCAGAGAATAATGATTAATGGGTCAGAGTGGATGAACTGAACCTCCAGCTCTAACTCTGCTGCAGTTGACCATGTTTGTATGCTGTCCTGAACAGAATACTATGAAGATTAGCATTTGTTAAAATGTTTCCTAAAAATAAACTTTTTGGTTGCTGAAGTTATATCAGCAATTGATCAGCTTGGATTAGTTAAAAGACCATAGGAAAGCCCGGTACAAGATTTAGACTTCATCAAGATCACTTCTAAGCCTGATTTAGAGTTGATGTGCCAATTTGTTTAAAGCCTCAATAATCCCAGTCAAACAAATTATTTTAGTCCTACTACTGAGTAGGTTACATAAATTTGATTAGATCAAAATATTTTTTTTTTTGTAAGAAGAGAGCTGGTCTTTTTTAAAGCATTACTTGAAGAACCCTGTTAGGAACAGTGTGGAGCCATATCCCAATCTGCTATTACCTTGGTTATAGGCACCAAACAGAGCAGCTAAACCATAACCTTACCACCATGTAACTAAGTAAGGAAGTATGTTATTTTGTTCATTTTCAAAAGAATGGTAAAAAACAAAGACACAAGCAATTTACAAGCAAACATAGAAACAAAAATGAAATTATGGGCAAAAATTGTATTATGTCACCATGCCACCTTATTTTAAGAGTATCTAATAGTTTTACAAGAAATAGTCAGCACAATAATATAGCAGGAATGAAATTTAAAAATAAATATTTTTCCAATTTGTCTTATGTAAAAGCTAAAAAGTGAAAGGCACATGATATGGTGCCATCTAAAATAGTGCCAGTCTAGCTACCACAGTTAGACCAATGCCAAGTGGACCATAAAAAAAACTTGGATAATGAACAAGCAAGAGATTTTTCAACCACAAATCTTGTCCTTTTAAATAAAATGAATATAATGAATGTCTATTTTTCAACATTTCAGTCAGTGTTTTGTTAGGTGTTACATCTGGTAATGGTGTAATTTGTGGCTTCAGCAGTATTATGAATAAAAGTGGGTCACCCCTCACTGTGCTCTGGTCACATCTGATAATGTGATGTGTTTCCATTCTTTCACTAATATGATTACTGGCATTTCAATAACATGGCATTAGTCTTACCACTAAGATGCCAGATACTTTATGTTCATTGTATTTCCATTTGTTTAAACACTTGGTATCCATAAGTATTAATAGCTAACATGGAACTGAGCAATTTTTGAAAACTTTTGTTGCACTTGTTTTGCTTACCTCTGGAGGGAGACAATTGCTGCCTGCTCATTCTCGTTTTCAGCCTGGGTGGTGCCCAGCACTTGCCAAGCCTGTAGAAAGACAGAAGACAGGTAACCCAGAGCAGTAGGTTGGGGTCCTTAACCCCATAACTGGTATACTCCACTGTTCTCCAGAGGAAGTGGATAGGATGTGTGGTTGAATTGTTGGGTGTGTGATTAGCATATCATAAAATGTTTGTAAAACTCTGATTAAAACAAAATTTATCTCACTTGAGTGTTTAAGATATTTAATCACAGTTATGAAGTTATATTTATATATGATAAAGTCACCCAAGTGAACCTTTGTCAGCACAAGATGAAGACAGTGAGCAGTGATTTACCTGTATTTTACGGAAAAGGCACACTTAAAAATGTTTCCCAATGCTTATCTATGTACGTAGATGGTTTTTGTCCTCATCTTTGAAATAAGGGACAACATTATTTATACATTTTTCAGAGGTCTGTGCAGTTGGGCAATAAGCCACTAAGCACGCAGGAATTTTCTGAATCATATTAGTTCCATACACCGTGGGATAATCCTCTCCTTGGAATAACTGGCACATTTCTGTATATTCTAGGGGATTCAAAGCACTTTGTATGAAGGCTTTGCTCTTTCAGTCTGCAAAGAGGTCACTCCTTTTCAGATGGCAAATACTAAACCTGCAGAATGAACTGTTATTCAGCGCACTGGCAAAAATTTAAATACTCATCAAAAACCTAAACAACTTGGATATTTTTGCAACAACAAACTCCTCTTTTAACATAAAAAGCATTTCTGTGGTCTTTACAGGCAGTCAGTGAATGCAGTCTCTCATCCTTTTCCTCTCCAACTCCTATTAAGAGAAGTTGAAGAAGTCAAGCTGCATTTGGCCTCATGTTTTACTGAAAAGCCCTCTTATAGTCAGTCTGGTCACTGCACATGAACTTTTATCTGCCATCTGTGCTGCAAATGTGTGAGCCTTTTTGTTTTAAAAGATGTAAATACATTGGGCAGATGTCAAATTCTATGAAATAATACTCTGAGTTTAATTATTGTTAAGGTGTATAAGTGGCTTCACCTCTGAGTCATGCGGATCTTGCAAGACAGCTGCTTCCAGCAAAAGGACAGCATTTTGTAGGTCTCCTTCGCGGGACTTTTTCTGTCCCTCTTCGAATGCATTAAGCGTGTCCTTATAAGGATTATCTGTGTGGAAGTAGTAACCCTGTCAGCAAAAAAACAATGTCAGTGTCTCTCGTCCATATTCAAATGCAAGGGTAAGTGTCCTGTGCAGTTCGGTTTCGGTAAAGCTCCAGCAGCAGGAATTGATCTTTTCCAATGATCATCAAACATGGGCTAAGCTCCCAAGGGTTTTTCTGTTCTCTTTAAATGTTAAAGTTTGCATTTTTAAACTCTGATTACCCTAGTGTGTTATTGAGCACCATGACTTTGAAAACAGGTTTCTTTAAGAATTGCCTCTGCACTGGGATCAATGCAACAGCTCAGAAATCTCTTGTATGATTTCCCTGTGGGAGAGGCTAGGCATATAAGCACATTCATATGCTATTAAAATAAAGGATAAAAAGCCTATTTATTGACAAAAAGGGGTTTCTGAACAGGAAATGAAAAACCACATTTGGCTCCGATTAAAAGCCTAGGATTTAGTGACTACAGTATAAATTAAGATGGATGATTAAAAACAGACCAATCTCAAACAAAAAAGCTTTTAAATAAGAATTTCTATCAAACAAAAAGTGTCTACAGCAGCTACATTAAGGAAAGAATCAATAGCTGTAAATATACAAGATGCCTCTCTAAGCTGCTGACATACTGTATACACACTGACCTTCTCATGCGGAGAGACAGAAAGGGGGATCTGCGCCTGCTCATTCTCCGTCAGCCAGTTCCGCCGTGCTAGCTCCTCCCACTCAGCCTGCATTTTATCCCAGAACTCTGTGTCTGACTGCACATCACAGAAACAGATAGAGAGGAGGGAGAAGTTGACATTAAAGGAGGGTAATGAGCAATTAATGCACAGGAACTAACAGTAATGTTACATCTGTTACATCAATTAGCCAGAGAAATTAGCCATTGCTCTGGCTAATTGTCCAGCTGCAACATGCATACATACATTTAAAAGTCACAAAAAACAGCAAAATACATATGATTCAAATAAATATAAAGACACTATATCTTGTGAAAATTAGAGCCTCACCTTTTCCATTGGTTTGACATTTGAACTGGCATTTCAATTAACTGACAGATGCTTTGAAGGTTATCACAAACAGATCAGCTAAATATGACTTTTCATCTTATGTTTGACAGAACCATGAAAGCTTCCTGTGAACCTCTTAAATCACAGCTTTAATTAGCAACCATGGCATGTTTAAACTACTTTCCAGTTCAAATGTATTTGTTTGATGTTTTTAGACAAGGTGTCTGGAGGTTTTAAGGTGCAGGTTTATTTTTTTTTAATTTAATATTTATTTATCCAGGAAAAACCCACTGAGATTACAAATCTCTTTTGTAGGAAAGACCTGGCCCCACGTGTGAAATTGTACATATCTTTAGTAAGGATTCGATACACGATTCTGAGCTCACGATTCGATTAACAATTCTGAGCTTGCGATTCGATTGCATTTTTCTTTTATGAAATGAGTTGAGAAAAATTAAGTTAAGATAAGTTAACAGGTGCCCTTTTATTTTTTTCACAAATTTACTGTCCCGAAAGCCAGTTCCAATAGTCCCTAGGTAAATGTCTATCTAACTATCCCTTATAAACAATAAAAAAATCTAACTCTAAATGCATTCATTAAATTTGTTTTTAAGGCTAAGTACTTTGCATAAGTAGATTTTAACAGTTTACTTAAAATGTATAATAAATCTGCCGATAAATCACCGATATTGTTATTACGAAAGGGCAATAAAATGGCGGTTACATCCGGGCTATTCGGCTTTTACTGCATAGTAAAACAATTGTTTTCAGATAGCATAAACTCACCCCCCAGAGTTGTCACATAGTAAAAACTTAGCTCTAGAGACCGGTGCCATCTTTTGTACCAGGCTGTAAACATGATTTTTATACCTGTAAAGTCGCCAGTGGGTTTCTCCTTATATTTCCGCTTTTGGAGCCTGCCCTCTGGTGGACGGCGGTATATCGCTGTATTTCGCTGTATCTCGCCATATGGCGGCGCCCTTCTCAAGGACCTTTTAAGAGGTTCCCTGAAAGAGGCTTGCGAGTTACTTGTGTACGACGTAGCCAGTTAACCACACCCTGCTGCAGACAAGCGACTTGTGATTGGTCTTGTGGTGGGGAGGATTACTGTACATTTTTTAGTGGTAGGGGAAACCTGGGTAACGGAGGAAACCTACGTAGACACAGGGAGAACATGCAAACTCCACACAGAAAAGCCCTGCCCTGGATGGGATTTGAACCCAGGACCTTATTGCTGTCAGGCAGGAGTGCTAACCACTGGGTTAACTAACTGTTGAGTTAGCTAGTTTTCTGGAACAGCCCCCAGGTGTGTTACTCCGATTTCGAGAAATTTGAATGACTGCCCCCCCAATCAGAGTAAGGTGTTTACATGCAGTTTAAAACTCTGATTATGATCAGACTACGGCAATAATTTGTATCAGTACTTTGTTTATCAGGCCTATGTGTACACTATATATAGATTAGTACAGTATATACAGTGACAGCGTGGTGGAGAGAGGGTCAGAAATGTCCCTCTTATTGTAAGAATATGTGCAACCGTGTCAAAGGTGCTTGTTTGTCCACATCTGTGAGACTCGTGATTGACATAGAGGTTGTGTGAGAGCTGGCAGGTAACTGAAGGATGTGGACGATGTGTTGCTGCTGCAGTGTACATTGTTATGTCCCTGGCCTACAACTGGCAGCTGAGGTAACATTGCTAATTCTGTGGTTACTGGCTTTTGTTGTTATTTATTATAAATAGTATAGGAATTAGGAATCTATCTAACATACCAACAAATCTCACTTAAAACACACATTAAAAGTCAGGTTTATGTTTATTAAAGTTATGTTTATGTAAAGTCCCATTTGGTGTGTGGCGTTGTCCATCCTCTTACTGGCAGAATTAAACTGGAGTATTATACAAACTCACTTTCAAATACGTATTTCTTCCTAACACTTGATAGGGTGTTGTTTGTTTTACCTGGAGTGGCACGTTAATTATGTGGGACAAGGGAACGATTTAGAGAGATGATTAATATCCAGTGTAAGGCTAGCGGGAACCCATGACTGTGAGTCTAATACAGTATCTACACCTCTGATGAAGTGTTATGTGAAATGCCTCCACAGCCAGACAAACTGAATGAGGGAAACATGGAGGAGCAGATCTTTGAGTTATTATTTATCAATGTGAATTAACACAACAACACCTACTGCTGAGAATTATCCCGGTTGTTGGTGGCACTTTTAGAACGCATGATTAGGCTATAATTTGCCTTTTAAATTTTGCTTGTTTCTCATTTAGATACACTCAAGTGTTTTTAGTTTTTGTAAGCTTTTTTACAAATCAGCCAAAATGGCATGCTGTCATGATGTTTTGATTAGTAGATGATTAACACTTTAGGGCTATAATTTAGGGCTGCAGAATATTAGGAAAACACGCAGCCTAAATTTACACGGTTGAATATAAAGACAAAAACCTTGAACATCTTTTTTCTGGGGCAGGTGCATAGAAGGAGGGAGAAGCCCAACATGAATAAAAAAATCAAAGACTCCCAAATACCGTCCAGCTTGCAAAAGTGAAATTTATTCAGACTCAAACAAACAACGCTTCGGCACTAGGCCTGCATCAAGCAAATCCAGTTGAATTTAGAAATGTGATGAGTTGCATTATGTGATTTTTGAATTCATTTATATAAAGCCCACACCAATTTGATTGAAAGCTTTGTGATACTGGTAAATTGTAGTTATAGTGTGTAGCCATGTAGGCTTTACCTCAAATTCCTTTCTCTGTTGACTTGAGTTTTATAAATAGGAAAAAGAGAAAGTCAAATTACATTTTTTATAAATTATGTATCTGTTTTATTATTTTGTGACTGTAAGCCCATGAATCGAGTTAACTTTGCCCGGAAGGCTTACATTATAAGTCTCCTTATTTACCAGTGACACAGAGCAGGCTCATAAAAAACTCTTGCCTCATCTCCAGAGAAGGGCTGTCCTGGCCTTTTAATGTTAATGAGCCACCCACTGCTTTGTTGCGTAGGCCACATCCTCGGTCAATCAGACTAAAATAGCCTCAAGTAAGAGAAGAATTGGATAACATTCTAAATGATGGCAGTAATATATGACCTTTTAGGATGGTGCCAAGAATACACCATAGCAATAATAATACACCCCTTACAGGAAGAAACTGGCAGTAACTCTTTATATGCTTTGGATGAATTTGGACATAAGTGGAGCGTTTTGTGAAATTTGTTTTGGACTCTGAGGAAAATGGTTGTTAATAGATTAGCAAATAATACCTACTTAGTGGCTAAAAGAGTGTTTACTATGATGACAGCTATAGCTGCAATGTGGATTAACAACACTGGAATGACCAGCATTATCTTTATACATTTGTAACCTTCAGGCAACAGCATGGCTGCCACATGCAACATCCTACTGCGCCCCAGACCAATATACTGCTGGAAGTAAAGTGAAGCTGTCTTATTTCTGTTTTAATCAAACTAGAAGCCAGAGCGTCATTTTCATCAAATCTTTATTGCCGCTGAGGGAGTGCTTTTCTGTAACCGGTAGCAAAAACACAGCCACATTCTTACCCTTTAACTGTCCCTGTGGACCTCTGTTTAATATAATTCTGACTGTCATCAGCCTGGAGTAATTGATGGTGTACTAATGTGACGTAGACACTCTACCTACGCACAAAATATAACTTCATCATCTTTTTATGTTAATTTAAAACTTGGGTCCCTGTTTTGGACCAAATCCATGTCATCTCTCCCTCGACTCGTCGATGCCAGCTTTGTAATTCAATGATATTCAAGGGTCCAATTTTTTGTCTGCTTCTAGTGTTTCTACAATTTCTTTGTACATTTGGATGCTCCAACCGATTGTGTAAAAGTCTGGGGCTGATCTAATATTCTCTGAACTATTCCTTTCTACATTTTTGTCTGAGCATGAATGAGCATGCATATGCACACCTCCTTTAATGGAAGTGATCTTATTGTGAGATGTGACATTAGCACTAACACGGCCGACCCATGCATGACAATTTCTGGAGCAGAGTCTGCCACTTTGGCTGATTCTCAAAACCAATTCTCAGACATTTGTCCACAAGCATATAAAAAATGTGCTTCAGATCTGTTTCTGCCCACACTGTGTACTTTTTGGAGAGGGGTGCTCATTGGTCGTATAACATCATTATAAGAAGATCCCTATGTGGCACTCAGCTGCAGTACTTCTTTGGGTCTGCTTTATTATTCATTGATCATAACAAAGATACTGACTGGCCTTCAACAGTGCTCTAATAGTTCAATAGTTAAGGTTTTACTCGTATCTATAAAAAGAGATGGTTTTATAGCAAGTAAAAACATACCTTTCTTCTTAGCAAAGGTCTAATGCAGACCAGACGTTTTTGGAGTAATCCATTTAAGTATTGCTAAAAGAGAAAGATGTGTCCATGCAAAACTTATTAACTATAAATTATTGAAGCTTTAGATATAAACTCTCACCCATTTGATTTAATGTGAAATCACAATATTAAATGACGTTGATGGCGATGACTTGAAATTCCAACAAAAGCTCAAAAGAGATAATAATAGTTCTATAGGGCTTTCTGTGATGTTGTCACAGGCCTAACCCTTTTGTGTCAGCATCACATGAGCAATAGAAATTTTTCACAACTCAACACATCCTACATAGTCATACGATAATAAAGAAAGCCAGATCTAGTTAGAGTAACAGCACCTTCTCCTGTGATATCTGATATGTCTGGCTGTAAATTGGCCTACCCCCCTTTTGTTCAGGTGGAAACCCATCAGGACTATTTTTCTAGGTCAGCCACTGTGTCGGGTAGCACCAGAGGGTGAACACCATAGTTACCATTTAACAAACAAAAGAGACAAATTAAAATCAAGTACCTGAATGTGTCTATTATCAGACTACCTGTAACACTATTGTTGAATGGACATCAATAGTCCCTCATCTTTACTTTTTCTTGTTTTCAGGTGATTTCCAGCACGAGCATGTGCTGACAGATGATGAATGTGAGGTGTGTTAAGCAGCACTTTGCTTACCTCAACCGCAGCCTTGGCTCGCTCAAACTCCTCCTCCAGCGACTGATGTCTGGACAGAAGGGCACTGCCCAACCGCTGCTCCTTTGTAAGGCGAGCCTGTCACACACACACATTTCATAACATTAACTTTAACACAGTATATGCACAAATACAACACACATTCACCAACACAGACAAATATTCACACACACGTCTATGTGGCGCATCACACTACACTCACACGGCCAGCCGAAGGGAGAGACAGGAAGGGAGAGTTGCAGGGTCAGCTGTCTCTGCTTTCTCAGGAAATATTCCTGCCTTCACAAAGCCCTGACATGCTTAGGAAGCCCAGTAGATTCACTAGTGTCAGCAACTCGCTCCTCCTTTAGCCTAACCCCATCCAAACACCATGCCCTTCAACCAGCCTCTCTCAGACTCACCCCGTGCACCTCCACATGCAATATCTAGCCATCAGCCTCAACCCTGTCCCGCTTAAAGAAAATGCAAAAAAGTGCATTACACCTGCACAGTAACTGAGGGGTAAATGATTTCCTAATAACCTTTCTTGCTCAGATGTGATGTGAAACTAGATTTGCTTTAGTGATGCCTATATTGTATCCCAGGGCAAGCAAATCCATTACAGGGACTAAGCAAGCGACCGCTGCCTGTGTGTTGTGTCAGTAACTTCCCCCTGTGAGGACTGCTCCACAAGAAGGCCAGCCATTACCTACAACAATTCCCATCTCCACAGCATGCCATTATAAAAGATTAATTGAGGTCACATAATCTCTCTATTAATGGGCTCAGAGAAACTGCTTTCTTCACAGATTTCTTATTTACAAGAATAAAGCACATGCGGTCAGGTAAAATATTATTTTTCCAAGTTAAACCAAGGATTTATTTTTAATGTTTAGTGTGTATAATATAGACACTGCTTGCATTTGTCTGGAATTTCTGTTTGTGTGGCTCCTGCCTGTCAGGAAACTGAAGCCACTCTTTGCAGTCCCTCTGTCAGTGAGCTACATTGTAAGTCTTTCATGAGACAAAATTCGTGTTTGTTTGCCAATAACTCGCTTTCATCTTGGACAGCTACTATGTTTAATCCCAAATCTATTATTTATTAGAGGGCTGAAAAGGTGATGTATGCTTAGCCAGCCTGGTGGGATCAACACTAATGGGCTCAGAGTAAAGCTGCTGAATAATTCACGGGCTATTAATCTAATAATGGCATCTGGAAACAAGACCCCTAATGCAGACCTAAACAGAGACATCAACTCGGGAGGAAAGCGCTTGACATTTGGACCTCGTAGCACCACAAAGGAGCAGTCTCCAGGAGAACAGGGTGCCCATGTCCCCTCATTTATACATTTTGGCTTTTGACAAAATGCCTTTTTTTTGGGAAGTCAAATAGTTTGAGATGATGTGATGCTGCTTTCCTGGTGCAAATGTAGAAGTCTTTCGGTAATTTTATGAAAAGATGCGTATAGAGAGGCTTACATGTCGTCCACTAATATACTGCTTGTTGAGCTGAAATGGAAGAATTGAAGGTGTTAGGACAAAATGATGGGTTAACAGGGTGTACAAACGTAATTACACTTAATTAACTAGTGTTTACATGCAAACAAACTTTCTTTATGAAAGTTCAGGACACTCATGTAAAGCTTTCTCATTGTTAAACAATATTGATTCCATATGAGGACACTACAATAATGATGATTAGTTCCTATTTTTGTCACAGTAAAGACTCACTTGACATGCAAGGGCAGAATCAGGCTCTGCTTTGGTATTTGACTCCAGTGCGCTCTTACTCAATGCCTCTATTTGACTTTTACAGTCTATAGACCTACGATAGAGAAGAAACAACTTTGTTAGAAGGGCATCACAAATTTGTGTACCGCCTGTGGCATTAAGGCTGAAGAAAACATACCAGAGAAACTCGTTGGAGGAATTCTTTGAAGAGCGGCGTCTCTCCAGTTTCCACTTTTTGTTGCCATTTCTCTCAAGGTTTGGGTTCAGTTCTTCCCATTTATCGAGCTGTGACCCAATGGTTACTAATTAAAAATAACAAAAGAAAAATGACTTGTTTTGATCGAGTGCCTATCTTTACTGTTCATTTTTGCATCAGTTTGTCACTATTTTAATTATTTTTCAATATAATTTACATACTGACATTTATACTAATGTAAACAGAACATATTTAAAAAGTGTTTCCAATCAATTTAAAAGCAAACCTTTTCCACTTTGCTTTCTAATTGCTCATTTAAGCCTCTTCATACAAAACAGTGAGAGCAAAGGCAGTGGGAGCTAAATGATCTGGCCCCAATTCAAAATATTTTTTGGGTTGTTTGGAATTCATTCATCACATTACCATGAGTTATTCATTACAGCTGGTCTTATCCTGCATACTTAGTTCTCATAGAAGACTTTAACTTTCTCAACTTTAACATGTACACGGTCAGCTCTGCAGGGGATGTTGGGAATCTGTGTTGTTGGGGACTTTAGGGGAGGGAGATTAATGGTTGTTGTAAAACTGTGACATCTGGTGTGAAAGAGGAGGACATTGTGTGATATGGGATGCGTATTCAAAATCAGAACCTGAGTCGAGGGACGCCCTCTCTGTGGTTTGCGTGTCCGCCGTTGACTGCTCTACCTCGACCTGGATCAGCTCCGTCTCGTCTGTTTTCTTTTTGTGAGAGTTGTTCTTTTGGCCGTCACCGCGGGACAACAGAGGCATCTTCTTGTCCTTGCTGTTCCTGCGTTCTCCGGGTTCACTGAGGTCCAGAAGGTCCAGCGTAGAAGATAGAACTGTTACGAAAACATTAGCCACAGATTAAGTCCCACATATAGACACCCAGATTTCTGAATTATAGTTGATTTCAAGAGGATGCAACTAAACTAAATAAAATCATTTTCAAATGTTATCTGTGTACTACAATTAATATTTATCAAAGCTCATTTAGTAAGTATAATTACGTTCATATTGTATATCATTGAGGAAAAATGAGTCTTCAATCATAGTGCTTTGATAGTGTTGATTCTCAAAGATCTCAGCACAATGCAGTTTGATTTTTTGAAAGGCGCTGTAATATTGTGTGGTTATGTAAACAGGCATGTGACATATAACTTTGTATTATATCATAATCATTTATCTACGCTATCTATATATTTGCTTTGAATATAGATGGACAAATATAATATAAACTAGCTTTTTCCATATCCAAGTCACCTTTGAGCTCATAAATCATGAACTGAATTCTGTTGTTTAGTTTGTTAGAGACAGGCCTCACTTGGATGTCCACATTGTCTGACACAGTGACTTGAGTTGTCAAAGGGTACTTAGGCGGTCATGCTACTCCCACCCTCCAGGTAGACATCAGTAAATGTGCTGCAGCTCTTCTCAGAGGCTCTAAATCTATCTCGGGCCACTGCGCAGTTTGATCAGGGTGAGGCAGGCCCCAGAGGAACTCCCGTTTGGTCAATTAGGTAAAGCGGGAATCGATCCTACTACCTTCCGATTGAAGGACGGCCGCTCTACCACTGAGCTACTGCCGCCCTCAGACATCAGTAAATGTGCTGCAGCTCTTCTCAGAGGCTCTAAATCTATCTCGGGCCACTGCGCAGTTTGATCAGGGTGAGGCAGGCCCCAGAGGAACTCCCGTTTGGTCAATTAGGTAAGTTAATCTTAGGTTGGCAGGGCATCACAGAAGGACAGAGCCTCGTGTCTAGGGGCTTTTGTCTGTGCTAAAGTCCAGCTTTAAAATCTCAGCCAGTGGTTTAATTAAATAGGATTATCATGAATTGAAAGTGTTTAAAATTAAACTCACCTTTAGCTCAATATTAATGAAAATATATTTTTTTTCATTTTTCATTTTTTCTTTTCATAGTTTCTAAGCCTTACTCACATTCTTTGTGTGTATGAGCTTTTATGTGTTTAAGCTTTTATGTTAGTACTTTGCAGTTTAAATTGGGCCTGCAATTTGTCCTGTTGTCAGCCGTGCGTAGCTTTACTTTATTTTTTGCTAGTACATAATAAAAGCAGCATGACAACTTTTATGTCCCAGTTATGATTTTTTTCAGATGCAGTTTTGTGTAAGCCCAAACCATTTTATTGTTTCAAAATGCAGAAAATAAATCTCCCTACAGGGATCAATGATGTATTTGGATTTTGGATGGGCCACAAATCAAGTAAAACACTCTTTTTAAAGTGGTGACTGTTTGAGAAACCTGGTTTCTTGATACTTTAGACCCTTGCTGTTTCTTTGGGGCAAAGCGAGCTTCAAACTACAGACTGAATGACTGCATAATTGGCGTGCTGCTGACAACCAACTGAGAGCATTTGTTGACTCAAATCTCTGAGTAATTAGAGAGTGAGCTTGCCTTCATTTCCTGGTGCTCTTTAGATGACAAGAACAATTACAAATCAGGAGATGCACACTCTTGGGGACGAGATTTAGCATATAAAGGTTTTGCAAGTTGTACATAAAACTAAAGTTTTGGCACTTTTGAGGCTTCCTGAAAAGAAGAAGATTGATAGAATGGAAGCAGCAAATGTTTATTACTTCTGTGTGGTAATAAGGAGGGTTAAGGTTGGCAAACTCCTTAGGATTAATACATAAAAACTTGTTTACAGTACAGAGAGCCCGTCGCTGTGCTCTTAAGAAGAGTTCTGAATGAGTAGCCACTTCAAAAGAAACTCATTATCCATTTTTTATCTCACTCCTTAAACCCAACATCAATTTTGAGTAAGGATTTTGTTGTCTTTGCTGTCAGTTAACTGTAAGAGCTATCACCAACTGAATACTTACATATATTACAGTATGGTTTGCAATATTCTATAGTTTTGATCACAGTTTGTGACGAGTTGCCTTTGTTTGATACATTAGCACTTGATTCTATAGATTCTTATAATATTAATGAATGAGTTGTTCACAGTTGAGATAATAGTGCCTAGTCTTGATGTTTTTCTTACCCCAAACAAACATGGCACTTTCAAAAAAGTAACAAAAGTAGTCATTAATGTCATTTAAAGATGCAGAAGGTTTTATAGAGACAGAGGGTTGTGAGATTTCCCAGATCATTTGCCCATATTTTGCCGGCTGAATCAGCACAATCAGGGGCCAGTTTGAAGATGATGGATGTCAGCTGCAATCTGCTTCTGCAAATCACCACATAAAAGATGGTACAGCTCACTGATCGAGGTCCTACTCATGCAGAAGAGTCAAGATGGCAAGTTGCATCTGTTATAGTCAGTTAGTTCTATTTATCAGAACAGTTCAGCCTTTTTGGTTTTAGTTGCTTAGAGTTTTGTTCTAAAGGTCAAAGAGCAATTTGAGAAGAGAATGATGATGATGATCCATTTAGCACGGTAAAATATTGTTACTTTACCGGCAGTGTTGGAAATCACTGGACGGGAAACCCCATCACATTTGGTCTCACAGAGAAAATCGTCGATAGAAGGGCTCAGAAGTGGGCGGCTCTCTTGTTGCTCACTCACCAGCTGCAAGGGCAAAAAGACAAGACATCTGAGTATGTCTCCGTGAAACAGCCATCATCATGTCTGCTCCTGATTCAGCCACGACTCTGTGTGGCACAAGGGTCCATCATGGTTAAACTATTGCTGCTCAGGACAGCTTGACACAGATACAATGAAGTGATCTCTGTGTTAGAAACAAATGTTAAATTATTATTATAGTACATGGCTGTGTGTGGCCTTGTGGCAGCATTAAACAGAAATAAACATAAAAATGCATCTGCAAACAATAGTAGTTTTGTAGTTTCTGTTCATATTAAATGGGTTTTGTGTTTTCAGTTGTACTGCTGCGTTAAACTAGTCCTCCACTCTGCTACTGCTATGCATGAATCAACCTGACTATGCAAAGACAATTTCTTTTAGCTTAGTTGATAAAACTTTGAAAACCTTGGAAGCCAATTACAACTGCACGAAAATGAAACATAAATTCATCTGCATTAAAAACACTTAATTATAAACTATTTTTAACAATGAGATTTATTAAAAAAACAAGTTTATCAAATTAGCAAAACAAAACTCTTATTTTACAAATATATTGGTGAATAATATACTTTAAAAGTGTTTTTTTTTCTATTTATAAAGACTCATCATTATCAGCAGGCCTCAGAAAAACCTATAGATGTAATATTGCTTATCTTACCTCCTAAACCTTGGATATGCTAATCATCTTTTTGTGGTGTGCCAGTGCAGCTGCAGAAAAGGTTATATCCAATTCATTACCAATGCCCTGAAGCTATGATACTACAGGTGCAGCTGGTGTATGTTTAGCACCCAATACTTCATCATTTGGAAGAAAAAAACTGTTTTGGGTGAAGCCTCACTGTTTTCTGTGCAGTGTGTATCTGCTGCCAACAGAAAATAAACATGACATTTGCTATCGTAGTTCTCCAGGCCCGTGTATGGGCAGAATGTTAATGAAGCCACTAAAGTTTTAATTACCAGCCACGGACAGCACGTTGTATATCCTGACACATGGCACGTGGTCTGTGCCCATGTAATTACAGAAGACATATTATACTAGTGGTTATCTGCGGGTTTATTTTTGCTTATTTGTTGGACAAGGCAATAGATTAGGAAGCCATACTACAAAAAAAGTGTGTCAGTGAGAAAAACAATACTTTTTTAAGGCAGACACAGAGAGGGACAATTACTTTACTGCTTTCAAGAATGCTGACACAGCACTGGTAATTATTTTGCTGGGTTTGTGCTGTTAGTGCTATTAAAAAGTTCTGGTTCCTGTCCCAAGGTAAAGCCAGCAGATTTTAGCCTTTGCTCTGTGCATCTATTGCTCCTTATGATGACAGTGACAAAGCATGGTGGCGGGTTGTTCTGGGATGGTCAGATTTATGGACTGATATGTCTGTGTGGTATTGTGTGATGCTCATTATTAAAAGCACCACAGTTGTCGAGGCTTCTGTGGAACGTTTGTTGCTCATTAAATTTGATTAAAGACGTGTACACAAATCAAAAGTACTGATAGAGTAGAATAACGAAAGTAGTTTGCTTATGTATATTTTTAATTTAGTTTTCATACAGACATTTAAAAAGACAATCAATGCATCACAATTTATGCAAGGCCAGTACGTTATGCAACTATTTATTTCGTTTTTTCAAGTTGTTGGTATGTTAAATGTTGAGTAAAATTGACATAAAGATTTCCTTTGTATTTATAGGATTATGTGTGCATAACATTTCTCCAGAAGTTGAGTCCAGGTTCCAGGCTACTAATCTAATCACACAATACTCACCGGAAACACTTAAGTATGGGACTTAAGGACTCTTAACAATAGAAGCATATGCTTACAGGAGCAGAGTACAAGATTACCACAGAAACATGTTGGTAAAAAAACATTTTTGTGCTGTTATGAATCCTTGAGGGGCGGTTAATGGCTGCATATTGAGAGGTGCATTTTGAAAGTAAATCCCTTGGATAACACCAGTGTTATTCACATTCAATTTCCGTACTGGTCTCTTTCCTTTGGAGGAGGCATGCTGAGACTTGAAGCTTTTACTGTTCACATTTTTGATACTCCTGCTTGACTGACTGGCTAAAGGTCAGGTCTGTCAAAATTATATGGACACGGGCAGCATACAGTTATCATCGCATTTCTTCATTAAAAAGTGTTTTGAAGAATAGAGAATGCAGACAGAATGATGCCGACGCTTACAGAATAAAACAATGTTTGCTTGAGGAACGCTGCACAACACCTTGTCAAGTATGTTTTGTCATAGACATATTACGTATCATTTTTTTTTAGCAAAACATGTAATCTATAATATTGTGACGACTAAATAACTATTTAACATTAACCAGAATAAAGGTTTTTAAGTTGGACAGAAGGACAAATGGCATCTATTTAATCAACAAAATGATGTGTACTTTGTGTGATATAGTTGTTGTGTAGCCACAGTATTCAAAAATACCCTTTAAGATGAATAGAATAACAGAATAGGCTGAGTCTCTAGTATCAGGACACTTTTATCTAAAACCTAAAGATACAAGCTGTTACGATGCACTTTGTGGCTGTGTCACTGCTGTTAACCTCCTGATGGAGGACACGTAATGATCACGTAGAATCTATTAAAGCTTTTTCTATGATTGCCATGAGGGCCAATTTTAAATAATGGGTTTGAGAGTAAAATATGTGCATTTTCCACTTGCAATCATCCTGTAAAAGGGGATAAAAAGGCCACCCACAGTCATCTCAGGAGCTGCACCAGCCACTTTGCTAGTTTGCTAACGCCACTGACTGGTTCACTATTAGCAGCCCATTATTAGACATTACCTATTGACACATTCCTGTGATGCCAGATGCTTTTTAGTGCTTCTTTTTTAGTTTTTTGCTCATTAAAATGACTGAGGCATTCTGTTTACAAGAGCTTTAAGGAGCTAAAAAATTCTGCTATGAAAAATATGAGCTACTTATGCCATTTGGGCTTGTATGTAGCTGTCAAAGGGCAATCCTTATTCCTTTCAGAGCCTTGAAGACGGGAGGTTGGGGTGAAGATGGTGGGAAAACAAAAAAAAGAAATGACTAAGAGCCCAGCAGCCTGTTTAAACCCTAAGGCGAGATCAGTTCATAAAATATAACTGACTTTATTTCACATTTTACATTTATACTACATTTATATGTAGAGATTTAGCACTTATTGAGACTATGTATATGAGCAGCTGTTTTCTGTTAACAGAAGTATTTGTTCTTGTGGGCAACAATGACTGTGTTGGACTTACTCCCACAGGTCTGCTACATATAGCAGTTCAGGTAGTTAGTGTTTTATGAGTCATCACTGTGCTTTGTCCCTGAGGCGTTTAAGTTGGAGATATAATGACAAGAATTGTGAGGCCTGAATTCTGCCCTGTTTTAGAGATGTGTTGTTCTTCAGTGGCATCTATTGTTATTATAGTTTCTCACATTTCTTTATGCCGCATATAAGATTGGAAAAAGAAATGTCCATGTTATTAACAACAGTTTTTACAATTGGAGTTAAAATGCTTTCAGTACCGCAAACTATTTTAAGTTTATGTGACCACTTGTAGAACTAGCAATGCAGCCGGAACAGCCCATTATCCCATTTTTCTACAACAGTAGTAACTGTAATAATTTTCTGCTGTTATCAGTTGTGTCCATAGGTGAATGTGGCAGTGCAAGATGGCAGACTATGAAGATAAGGAATCAAGACATCTCTTTTAAGAAAGTAGTTATTTTGAGACACACTATAAAAAATAAAAGTGATTTTCATTTTTTCTACAAATAGGTTCCTATAAGTCTTCTAAGAACAGTGCAGCTTTCCTCAGCAGTTTTCACATGTATGAGGAGAAATTCCTGCTCTCTAGTTTCTTGTTGAATTGTTGTGTTGCTCCTGTTAGTAATAGTGTCTCTTTGTCCTTACAGTCTGTCATTCTTTAAATGTAAAGTTTGCCTAGTCATCTTTAAGAGGCTGGACCTCTGACTCCAGAGGCCCACAGAGACTATATAAGTGATGTGGGCTGGACAAATAGAGTTGAATTGACTTGACATGTGGCGTAAGGAGCCACAACCTGTCACTTAGCCTCTGTCATTTACTAAGTGACATCAAGCTGGGAAATGAGGCCTCTCAGACTGCAGCCTCAGACACAAGAGGACAAGGCCATCATGAGTTGTGTCTGGCCATGTGGAAACAACACTGGGCGGTCAGTTTGCAATAACCTTTTGTTTACATTTCCTTATGAAACACTGGCCTCAGCTGATTTCCCGACCACTCTCTTGTGAGATGAGAAGGAATGAAATTCTTTGCATGATACAAAGTGCTTAATGCTCTTTCTCAGTTCAGGCCTAAAATATTAATGTTACCAGAACCAGAATGTTACCAGAATGTTACCCAGAAAACAATGCTCCCATGTCTTGTTTCTGCTTTCATGTAGACTTTTTAATTTGTTTTTGACTTATTTGTATGGTCAGTTGAAGTTGATAAGTTAACTGAGGAATCACATTATAATGCAGTATTCATGATAAATACATATGCATCAAAACAGTGTAGCTTTGACCTAAAAAAAAAGAAGATAGAAAATGCTCTTAATTTCAGATTTGGTTGTGGCCAAGTCAGATGTGATAATATTTTTGTTTGCCATAATGCTCTGCCTTTCAGTATTTGTTTGATATCACACTATATTCAACTCTAATACTCGTTAAATGTCTTTATTTAAGGAATGCACTTGATAATTGATTGCTTTGATTTACATATAATAGTGGCTTTTATCACCCTGCCACTGTGCAACCCTGTAAACACCACAGTGATAAAGACAACTTTATGTTTGCAAAATGTAGGGAATCTTTGACCTATTTATTTACCTTTTTCATACATTGTCCAAATACTCTTTTTTTAAATTTAACCTAGTAAATTGCCATATTACTTTGCCAACAAACAGCACAACTGATAACAGTAAGCTTATTAAAACCTAAAAAAATGGACCCAATCAATCGTTAAACATTGGATTACCTGGTATGAAGTGAATAATTAACCCATATGTGTTACTCCTGGCATTTTACTGATGCATTGTGGAAGACTGCCTCTGCATCATTCAATTAAAAAAAAACACATATTGCTTTTCTTCTCATTAATTCATCTTATACTGTTCTAAAATATCATAAGTTAAGTTGACTGAAGATGGGCAAGCCCCTCATTCTTTTTCCATTTGTGTTGCTAAATCCCATTTGTATATCACCTCTAAATGTTGTGTTTATCAGCTGTGTCGTCTGCTGCAGTCACTGGCCAGGCGGCTGCTTTTCATGTGTTTACTCTGCAGATGAAGGCGCTGTATGACATCACATCAGAAGCACTGGGTTTAACATAGCCTCAGTGGTGGAAGGGTGAGGGCTGTACTGTACATATACAGTCAAAGATTTATGTACAGTCAGCATGTGCTCTTTCACAGAAAAGAAAATCACTGATGTGGTAAAAAAAAGTTAAGAGTTGAGTCATACTGTCACTTCTCACTCTTGAGATGACAGTAAAATGATGACTAAGAATGGACGCTCTCCTCCATTGCTGGGATATCAAACAACTTATCACACCTAGACAGTAAATATTATACTGATATATGACTAGAGGCATGCATGCTTTTAAAACACAGAAACAATAGGGCACACACAGCAGTACACACACTGTTTCTGTACAAAAGCAATCAAGCACAGAGCGGTAAAACTCATACTGGCATCTGGAGCTCAGACTTCATCCAGCTTACACTCAAAAAGCAAAAGAGAAGTGAAAAGCTCAGCAGAGGCTACAGTAATTTGCTGCAGTACGTTGTACACAGAGAGCTCAGTCCAAGCCCAATGCCATGCTGTGGAGCATGGCATTTTGGAAATTACATTCACACCATGTTTATGCTGAGGATAGCTGCTTATGAGGTGTAAAAAGGAACTGGGTTTTTGTACCTGATTAAAAGCAATAAATTTGTGTTGACCCTGCGGTTAATCCTATTCCCCTCATATCACTGCTATATGCACAATCGATGTTAACTGAGTGAGGCTGGATCCAGAGGTTAATTTGAAAGGATAACAGGTACCGTGGATAATTGCAACAATTGCATTCTCTAATTTTGTGGATGAGGGACATTATATGGATTGCACCTGATGAAATTATGATAATGAAAAGATCACTCCTGTTTGTGCAAATGTTGTGATGTAGTCCTAAGATTTTATACCCCATAGAGCAGCTGGAAAAACTAGAGTTACGGACTTGTTAGATAAAAAGTAATGGCTTAGTTAGTAGACAGTTTATAGCATCCTTAAACATTGGTGCTAATAAAAAAGAAGTGCCACTTGGAGGCGGGGGAGAGGGGTGGTTGAAATGGTTCTGCCCACCTTGGTAGTCACTGTGAGGAGGGGCTTCCCTTCTGATGACGCCTTACTTGGTATCTCCTTCAGGACCATGGCAACAGTCTTATCTGCAGACCTAGAGTCTTTCCCCTACAACAGTGAAATCAACAATGACTTGGGTCAGGAGAATTGAACAAACCCAAATGATCTGCCTCTGTTCAGAGCATCTTAGAAAAAACACTTTAGTTCGAGATGATGGATATACAGTATTATGTGTGACTGTCTAAAAAGTAACAGACATTTCCACAACACTATGGCAATGAAACAAGGGTCACTACACAATGTGGAGGTCGGCCGTACACAGTGATGAGCATGACACCACAGCAGTGCTTCCACAGTGTGACTTCTGCACAGAGCCTTCAATGACTGTGGAGGGTCAGTGGTGATAATTCATGATTGTTTTTCTTCAGTGGTTACAGAGTTGCATACATTTACATTAGCCTCTATTACAAGGTAGTGTATGAATATTTTATATGTATTTTTATTTGTTCAAATGCTAGAATGTGTGGAGAAAGTGGTTTCAGTTTCCAGAGACATGGGTTATTAAAAGTTGGACGATAGAAATGCAAAATATATTCTTGTTTTTTTTTCAACAAAGATCTGATATCTCTATTCTCCTAATGGCACCAACAGCATCCAGTTATTCATCATCCAAATAGTTCTGGATGTGATTTCACTTTTAACACTCAAATAATGTCCTTGTTTAGTTAAAAGTGTTGTAATTCTCAATCTGAACAGCTGCCACCAACATGATTTATGACCTGAGTCTTGCAGTGAATGCCATAAATGACATACAGTAAATAAATACAAGACGTTATCCAGTGCATTAAAATGGGACTTTGATTTTCTCCATGCCACAGATGTTAAACATGTCAGTTTTTTACAGAGAGTGTTATAGTTTTAGACAGTAACAACGCAGGGGATAGTTGCCAATTTGAAAACATACTCACTGACCCTTTAAACACCCCAGTCACATTAATAATGGAGCTTTTATCGTATTTACTTATTACAAGCTGAATTATAACACGTGGTCTTCTGTCTCTAGAACCACCTATAACAGTTTAGCTGTTATTGTTAACTGCCAAGAGGACTTAATTGAAAAACTCAAAGATACATTGATTTAGCTGTCACTCATTCACCTCCTCTTAATAACAGGAGCTGCCCTGTTGTGGCCTCTGTCAGACCTCCAGTCTAAAAGCAGACTATAGCTGTTCATCATTATAAGACACACAGATGTTGTATAATCACACCACTTTTACAGAAGACTACACATCTCATCTGACAAAGTGCTCAGATACTTTTATAGTTTAATTTGCCGAGCGCAGTTCATTCAAAGAAATGTGTGCAACCAAAACATAAGGTGTGCTGGAAAAAAAGCCTTTTAGCTTGATCTTGTTAGGGCTTTTTACATTGGCCATAAAATAAATTAGGCAGTTCTTCTACCGATTCCCTCAGCTGATCATGCTGAAAATGTGCCTTACCTTGAGGGCAGGTTCCCTTGAAAGCCTAATGCTGCTAATAAAGTCTCAGGAGCCACCTGCGCCCACTTTCTGCTCAGTCGCTCTGCATTTACATGAACATCCATCGCTGAGACTATGCCACTGTTGAAGTGGCGTTTCCAAGGCCAGGGATGACTCAGGAAAGCTTCCAACAAGCCTAAACATTTGTTTCCTTCTGAATGACAGATGATGCCATTTAAAAAGAGCTGACTGCTACCACAGCAGCATGTTTGTGGGAGCCAACAGAGTTGATGATATCTTCCACCCGACAGACAGTTTGTATTGGCTTTCACTTTTGGCTGGCCTTTGTTTATACTTTTTTTTCCCAGCGTTTGCTAAACTGGCTTCAATTCCTCTGTAAATGACTATGTTGACAGATTCTAGGTAGTAGCCGCTTTTTTCTTACTAATACAGCAGTTTCTACATTTTTCAATAGAAAAGAAGGAAAGGAAATTCTAAGATGATCAAGAAACAAGTCTCATACTGCAAAGCATTGACAGAGGATAAAATGTTAGCCATACTGTGTCAGTGTCAGGCAAAACAATAGGCTGCTGTGGGATTGCTGTGGAAAAATGAATTGGTAATGCAGATGAGATTCTGAGAACTGTTATGTAAGCAGTTCATATTTGCAAAGAATATAAAAGTTATATGTCTCAAGGCTCAGAAATCCATTAACCACTCTGAGTCATTGTTTTAAGTAGAAAATCTCAAGCTAATGTATCATTTAGAGTCTGACTTTATACATGTCGTTGGCTGTTTTACTCCCTGACAATGTTTGCTGTCTATATCATACATGTGTCTGGATAATAGAAATAAAAAGACATACTGTATTAGTTTCTACACCATTCTACATGTTGTGTATTTAGATTACAATGAGCTGTGCCCAGTGCTTAGCAGAAAATCTATTATCTCCTCTATCTCCTTTTTATCCTTATTAAAATGTATGTAAGTCATTGGTCCATTACTTCTGGTTCACATTCGGTTGTGGGATCTTGCACAAGCCACATATTAAAGCCAATAAGTGTCTTGAAGAAGAAGACGACTCATATTTGGGATAAGCTGAACTAATAATTTTAAATGTTACATAAAAATGTATTAATCTTAAAGTTTCCGAGAGAGATTCTACAACAGTGCACAATATTTCTTTTCCAGTTTTTATTATGTTTCATATGCTTTACAGCTACAGCTCCTAATAAGGAAGAGTGAACCAAAACAGCACATGTGCTTAGTCTAGTTATTATACATGACTCTTTTGTCTGTCCTGTGTGGGAGAGGTAATGTGAGCCCCGACATAATGACAATGATGATTATTTTTTTGTGCTGATGATAGCCAACACCAATCATATTCAGAATTACATCTCAGAACAAATCAGTGCCCCCTACAGCCAGCGTTGTCTTTTGAGGACGCATTATCACCCACTCGTGTTCCCAAAGTGCTTTATAAAGAATGGAGAAATGTGACATTAAGTCATTGCCAGCCTAATAAACATGTCTGATTCCTAGACATGATCTAACTCTCAAAGCCTATAACTGACCAAAGGCACATTCAAGATTACTTTTGTTCTGGTGGAAAACACATTATATTTAATTGTCCAGAAATACAACTTGGTCTAAAGATTTCTCAGATCTAATAATTTTTTTAATCCTTCGCTTGCTTTTTTTCCTCAATAACAGAATAGCAATCCAGGCCACTGAACTAATTAGAGACGCAGAAGGCTGTAGCAGACTTTAGTCATCTGTTGTGTTCATACAATGTCATTTAATGAAGCGTTCCAAAACATTTATTACAGAGCCAGAAGCAGCTCAAGTTATTTTCTGGGGCATTTTCCATCATTTATTGCCCCATTTACTCAAAATGACACTAGTTTGAGTTGGAAAAATTACAATAACAATCCTTTAGACTATTCTTTTTGAGAAACCGTTTATATACAACCAAAATAACATATCTTCTACGCTATTAGCTCTTGGCTTTTATTGTCAAGATTATTTTGTTGATAAATATTTTAGGCCTGTTTTTTTTGGACTGCAGTGTTGAAATAGGTCTTAAAGTGTTTGCTTGTCTGATATCTGCCATCATATGGTGACACACAGCTCTGTATGGATTTAAACCTCGGTGAAGCTTTAAATCCGAGAGTCAATAAAAGGGGTTTGAGGCGATTTTCTAAAAGCTGCCCTGTGGCCCTGTATTTCTGCACCTGTAGCAGTTATTTACTGGAGGGCATGTCAGCCACTGCACCAGTCAAATGCATCTCTAAGTTTGCCTTCACGTACTCAGGTGTCACACTGGACAGGCAGCTTTTAAAGAGACAAATGAAAATGACATGTGTATGGATTAGCCCCTGTATTCACACAATTGAAATTGGCATTTTATGATACGCAAGGATTATTTTTGTTACAATGGAGTTGCAATTATTAATATGGTCTTATCTTGGACACTACATAAAGTCAGAGCAATACTTTTGTCAAAAAAACAAAGAGTTATTGTAAAATGTGAAATATTAAGCACCCTGCATCTTGAGACCACTTTCGATACACCTGAAGCTAAAAATAGCCGACTGCATGCTCCCCACCAGTATCAAGTGATTGTGTTCTGCGAAGTATATCAGCTCAAACACTACAATTTGTCACCAAGATATGTATTTAACAATGGTACACCCATAAAATACAGTATGACCACTACTGAGACACATAGAACAAGATCTACAGCCCACATTCATTGCTGCTTATGGCATTTTGCAGCCAATTAATTAATTATATCTGCAGTTTGAACAAACACACAAGATCAAATTGTCTCTATTAGATCCCATACAGGGAAATGATCGAAACCTAATTTCTGTGCTGCACAGCAGACAATATTTCATTATGGAGGGGATGTGCTGTGGCAGGGCTTTCACAAAAATGAAGTGACACTCTCAGAAAGGCACAGGACTGTAATGCCTTATAATGGGGATAGATGTGGAAAAACTGTCCCTGAGGGTTTACAGCCTGTCGCTCTCTAGGACAGCTGAGCAAATACGGCTTAAGTAGAAGGCAAAATAAACACATCTACTGCCTGGTGTGTGGCAGACATGTTATCAGGTCATGTTGTAACAGGGTCTACACTTTACATACATGTTTTTTTTTACTCAGCTTTCTTTAGAAGGAATTGTATTTATAAATTACATTATCTGGAGGCAATAAAATAATTCTGATCTATGACTCTTGGACATTTTACTATACTTTGACTACTTTTTATTAGTTTGGGAACAAATTTAAATGGATATAATTTGTCTTTGTTTATTGACTAATAGACAAGACAAGACATTTATTTTTGTATAGCCCAATATCACAACAACAGTCGCCTCAAAGGGCTAAACAGACTGCACTAGACAACATCCCCTGTCCTTAGACCCTCCATCAGGGTAAGGAAAAACTCCAAAAAAACCCAGCCGGGAAAAAAGAGAAACCTCAGGGAGAACCACAGAAGGAGGGATCCACTCCCAGGATGGACAGGCTGTGCAGGAATGTGTCCGGGACAGTTGAAAAATACATAGAAATACACAAACATTTTCACAAATAAAAACATTATCTTATACTAGACTAATCTAGTATAAGACCCTTTTAATTGAAAAGGTCTTATGACTGTGGGAGATTTGTTAGCCAATAACACTCGCCTCATTTTATTAATCATTCAACTTAAATTCTTTATGTTCTTCTAATCAGAGACAGACCTAAACTATAATACTACAGATCAATGTAACAGCAGTCTGCTTAGTACAAATAAGGATTCAACTCATCTGGCTGCTGCAGGGACTGAGAAGAAGTACTCACTGGTCTTTCATTAGGCTGCAGACAAAATGAAGACTTCAAAGGTCATCACTGTTTATTATAATCTCTCCATCAATCACTTTTTCACCATTTTAACCATTTATTCATTAGTCAGTTATGCCATGTGAAAGAAAGGGTACACATAAAATATGATACAATTATAATACTTCCAATTTTGTAAAGAAGAAAAATTATACAAGATTGATATGTATCTTTATAATGTCTTAATAAAACATCTAAATGTTTTACCTTTATTTTTACTTTGACTCATGACAGATATTGATCTATGATAAAAAAATATTGTCACTATACAGTATTTGATGCCACCTCTAGAGTTATAGTAGCTATAGTACATTATAAGCTATAGTTGCAACTGAAGAACCACCATGACCCTTGCCTGACATAGAGGGCAAGGTCAAAGGTCAGGCAGGAGGCCAGTATGTGAGGACATACATATTATTACATATTCAAATAGAATTCCCACTGTGTGACACAAAGTAGAACACAGTATTTCATTGGTGGAAAAGCAGCCGCCGCTGGAAACATCACAAGATATTGGAGCGTACAGTCTGGATGGGACGATGAGTTTGTTTTCCCCTGTGGGTACAGCAGGCTCGCGTTGAAACATGAACATGAAACAGGGCTGACACTTATAAATGATTAACATGGGATCACAGAGCACGTAAAAAGCATATATACAAGAACCTGGTTCTAGGGGCAACTGCCAACCTACACCAGAGGAAGTATGTTTTTACCTCATTAATATGGATGCACACTGGACACTGTATACCCCCGCCAAAAGAAAAAAACAAACCTTTGTGAGCCAGTAAGAGAGACTGTTCTGGAAGTGTCAGCATCCATGTAAAAAGGGCCCTGCAGTATTCATTACAGACCACTTTGGATCTCCCCAAGCTGGATTACTCACAAGAGATGTTTTTTGGCAGAGGAGCATTTCATTAACTACAATCCGATTTGGCAAAAGAAATCCCGCCAAAAAACAAACATTTTGCTGAGGTTTCTTGTGGACTTGGTTTATGACTAAGAATAGTGGCTAATGCGTTCCCATTTCTCATTATTTCTGCATAATATTAACATACTATTTACTATATTTATATTATGTAACTCCATCTGTTCATGAGACATGCACAGATTTATTGGAGGGGCTGTTATGGTACATGTAGGGCAAGTTAACATGATTTACTGTAATACTAATTAATATGTGTAGTTTCTTTATTTGTGTATAATTAAAGCAAATTTTTAACATCCTTCTCATGTTTGAATAAAGACATCTCAAACATGAGGACATTTCTGTAATCCATCTGTCTCTTATCTTACTAATTGCAACACTTGCGTAACTGTCATGCAATTTCTGTTTACAAGTGTGCGTTAACACATTGTACACTCTCTCTGAGGACTGTAAGTTGCACAGTCTGTCTGTTCTTCCCCCCGCCCCATCCTCCTTAAGCTGTTTTTTCCCCAGAGATGCCTCCACTATCAGGTACTGTGGCATCACCAAATAATAGACTTTTGTTTTGACGCTTTGATCTGATCTAAGCAGACAGTGCAGCGGGATTGAACTACAGAGCTCACAATTTCTGCTCTTCCTGTTTTCGGTAAAGTGGGGTGGGGTGGGGGGTGCTTTATGGTCATGTCAGCCGCAAGGACAGCCATGCAAAAGGTTGAAGAGCCTTGACCTTTGGGTAAGCATACAACCACATCCGTATAAAACCCGCTGTCAGCAGTAAATCACTGAAGTACTTTTAAAAATTCAAAGGTAAATGTGTAGTTTGAGTGATATATAATTTATTTTCCAGTGACCATGTTCATAGGAAATCCTTACAACAGAAACAAGTGCTTGTGATGTGTTATGGTTGAAGAAATACATATGTTAAGTTTGATGGCCATGTTAAAAATCCTTATCTTTTCCTCTCAATGTACTTTTTGTCATATATACTGGCTGTTAGACAAATACAATATAATGTAGTAATATTGTGACAGCCATTCAAGTTCAGTGACAAATTCATATGACTAGATCTAAGTGTAATATGTCCGCAAAGCTATCCCACCATATAACCCTTGTCGAAACAAACTTAGTCCTACTTACATCATTGCTGCATCTCTGTAAGACTTTGCATTAGCCCTGCAGGTGTACAGTTTGTACACAACAACGATTATTTATGGTTTGTGCTGTTCCCTGTAGCCATCTGGATTTTTCACTCAAATATTTTTAACCTGACCTTACACGGTCACTGTTGTGTTATATACTGCATCTCTGGCTTGTTTTCTCTCATTCATCAATATTTTCAAACCTCTGGTCATGGTCAAAGACAGCCTGACTGTATTTCTGATACAAATTATTATTAGATTAAATGATTACATTTATAGTTTGTTCAATTCAATTCAAGTTTACCAAATTTCAGTTAAGCATTTTGAGGTTTGTGCATTTCCCTGGGACTCTTCACCTAAAAATGAAGAAAGATGCATTTGCATAAAATAGGATTAGCTACAATCTTAACAGCTTTGTTTCTTTGGACTCACACTTAAGCAATTATCCAAGCTCAAATAGCAAATATAACATTTTCTTTAAATTGTGTGATTTTAAAAGCCACCCTGCGTTACCTTTATCCCCAAAATATATATTTTCAAAATCATTTTGATGTTTCTTAAATATGAGATCGATAGAATCATGCCGGTCCCACTGATACAGTCCCCTCAGCTGGACAGAAACAGACATCTCACAACAGATTATAAGACTCACTCTCACTCTACCACACGATGCATATAATAAACAATATAAGCCAATACGCTGGAACCTAGCAGAGTCGTATTTGTACAAAATACACAAACATTACCCTGCTTTAGAAGACACACTCTAACTTCCCAACTTGCCATCTTAAACATCTCCACTTATAAATAAAGATGCCACTGCTGCACAGAAAGGGATCTTCGCCCTCTGCTGGATAAAAGAGTGAATATAGAAAAACATACATTCAAAAGTTCTCTTAAGTCATAAATTTGTTATTTTGTTTTCCTTGTTTGTTTTAAAGAAAGCCACTGGACCCAAACTCCCACTTCTTGACTCAAACATGTTCATTTTCCCAATAAAACCTGCAGGGGTTTATGATGGCCTTTGTTGGTAATTCCTCAAACAGCAGCAGAGCGCGGCTAGAGACCAATAAAGGAAGCTGCCTATTACCGTTTGGTAAAAGTGCATCATATCTGTAGCTATTGAATTACTGCTTCCAATAACCATAATTATCAAGAAGGGTCCTTAAGATCATTTAGTAGAGGAGTTTAAGGTTACTGCTCTCTAACTGTCACAACTTAAAGTGAATCAGATAATCTTTATTGTACAAGCCGGACTACAGTGCACCTTCATTATACAGACATAGATTATAGAAGGTCCCATTTTGACACACACATTGACACTGATCAGCTCAGTGTCAAAGAGACTGACTTAAAGGTGAGGCAGAAATAATAATATCTTGGTGGTAACACACACCCTGAGGCTGAGCTCTCCCTCTGCTAATACTTTCAGTTTGCTCTTTGTCGACTCCTCATACTCCGACAGAACAAAGGCCCCCATTGAGCTCCAGTGGCCAATTTCTTCTCCCGCCATTACCTGGCTATTAAGGGCAAAGAATGGAGAAGAAGAAGCACTGAGGCCCCTCTTGCCAACCTAGCCCTAGTCATTACCTTCTCTATGGCTGTGTCGTTACTTGCAGCACAGTCTGTAGCTGCTAATGATGAGGGATGGCAGTAAAAGGAGTAGGATCCCCTTAGTGCATTGAGCAGGAGAGTACAGTAACCTGATTACTAGCGGCTGCCTGGAAAATGGCATTACATTCTCGCTGCAGACTCGTCTCTCACTTTGCCTCTTACTGTCCTAGATCTAAGTGGCTGCAATGCCTTTCTGTCCATCTGTCTGTCAACTGTATGTGCTTTGTTAGCAAATTGATAGCCAAATGTCTTCATATATTACTATAACGGTCGAGGAGGACGAGTTAATTAAATCACCCACCTACAGTAAGGTAGACGGGTATCTTTTTTTACATCACAATGTTGCTGAAACTACTGGGAATAAAGATTAGATATGGACAGCTGGAAAAAAAAAAGATTGCATTCAGATGGCAACATTTAATGAGTTCATTAAACACTACAGTGCCTTTTATTATTTGGATACCTGCAGTTCAACCCGGAGCCACTCGTTTTGCTTTTCTATCTATGGGACTGAAATAGACATAGAGCTATTTATAGACCATGAGTGCGCTTAAAAGGGACAAGAGATGGAGATTGACAGAAGCTGGCAGTGACTCAGACTGACAGCAGTCAAAAAATAATAATATCTGTCACATATCAAGGATTTTTATGAAGTTATATCCTTTTGTAATTGGTCTGACCAGGTTTTTTTGTGTCAGGAGTGGAGTGTATATGAATTGCCATCCGAGACACTCTTTGTCTTATTAAAGTCATTGCAGTGCCACAAGCAATTACATGTCATCCTTGTTGACTTGAGCGCCCCTGTTGTACTCGGCCAGAGCACACAGAGCGCTCACGTTGCCCAGACACAAGCCCATGAGGCCCTTGTTACCTTCAGTGACTTTGGCCAATTAAAACCTTTGAAAACAGCCGCTCCAGGAATAAAGAGTTGTGTAGAGGAGAAAGTGGAAGAGAGGGGGTCATTATTTGCGAGACTCAGCATCACAACAACACACAGTTTGCTGACGATGACACTTTTCCCAGTTGTTTTAGAACTCGTCAGTCTGCTTTGATGAAATTATTAAAAGTCTTATTTTAGTAAGGCTTGTTGTGATGAAGTTATTTTTTGCTCTCTCGGGGAATTTTATGCTTGTAATGAGTTTTATTGCGCAATGAATTTAAATGATTTTTTTACACAACTATTTTCATTGACCATACACACAACAGGCACAAATGTCAAAGTTGGCCATAGCCTCATTCCTTCCTCAATACCTAATAATAATATATCTTTATTTTAAATTTGACTTTTATTTCTGTAAAGCACTTTGAATGACCCAGTATGAATTGGGCTATATAAACAAATTGCCTTGCCTCAATACAACCTACACATAACAAAATAACCTTTATTACATTGTCAGGCTCTGAAGCAGTTTAATATGGTGGAGGTAACACATTGTTTTGATGCAGCAGACATTTCATTAAGTGACTGCGCCTCCTGTATAGTTATTACAACCATAAAGTTCAAAAGACTCTTGCTGTGTGTCATTTTCTTATTAATATTGCAACCAAAAAATTCAGTTTGATTTAATGACTTTAAATGTTATTATATGGCCACTTTCTTATCTCTGTTATCATCAAGCTACGGAGTGAAAGATACAGGCCTTTAAAGCGGTTTGAAAATCTATTATTAATGTCAGATATTATTATTGAATATAAGCATCTTCTGATTAATTTTATAAATCCTTAAACCACATGTTGGATATGAATGCAGTCTTTTACAGAATAAGACAAAAAGGTCTATACCAGTTTTAATCCCTAATACCTCAGAAGAATAGACCATACTGTTGTGTATGCAACTGTTGGCAACAAAGTATCCCTCTTTCTGTGCTTCTCCCTGAGGTTTATCTCACTTACTGTTTTTTTCCTTACCCTGATGGAAGCATGGGGGCGTTGTCTTGTACAGTCTGTAAAGCTCTGAGGCAGCTGTTGTTGTGATATATATGAAGAACATTTTATTGAAGTGCTCTTTCCTTTTGCCCACAGCAAAGAACCAGACTTATATTGCTCCATCTAGAGCTGCTCCACTTGGCCTGTGCCATATTCTGGCTGTCTGAGTTAGTTGGATCTGTCCCATATGACGACAGAAAAGGTGTGATTAAAGGGTTTGTGCACATAGGACCTAATGCATGAGAAACCTCTGCCCTGACTCCTGCAGTGTCACGTTGGCTCTTAAGGCTCTGCTGCTCCTCTCACTGTCACTGACTGCCTCTTGTTCACTGGTCCTTCACTGAAATGGATCAAGGCCTGCTGTGCAAACAAGATAGGCTGCCAGTAATGGCTTATTGTTTGAGGATGCATACCCCTGCTGCGAGAGGAAATGAATGCCATTTAGATCCATCAATTTATATTTCAGAGATCTGACCACTCAGGATATGACAATTACGCAATCATTCCTTCAATTGTTGCTTCTTCCAATTTGTCATCATATCCACGCATATACTACCGCCAAACTTCCACATTTAGTAGCAATGTTTCCATTTTTAAAAGAAGACAGACATTTTGTGCAAAGAACAGAATCAGTCAGTATTTGGCCTGATTCTTTTATCAGTACTACTGAGCCAGGAAGCTGTTGGACTTTCACTGCACAGACAGATCCAAGTGATTAAGCAAACATTTCAAAAAGCTCTTGGGCAGAAGCACAGCACATGAAGAGGAATTACAACCAAGATGGTCAGCTTCAGCTGCATACACTGCATACATTTTTAAATTACACACAGGTGAGCTGGTTGAGTCTAGATTTAAACAGCACATCTGTATGAGCTAGTTCCAACACTTCACTCAGTGTGATGCAATGAGAGCCAGATTGTGTGTACTCTCTACATTAACAGTTCTCTCAGCTGAGTCAAGCTGAGCTGAATTTGCTGACTTTTAGTTTCCCTTGGATGATTTTACAGTAACTCACTAATACAGACAGGAACAACGCAGCTGTCCATCAGCTCAGTAATTTTAAGAAGTTATAATTACCAAAGTTTGGAAGGAAAAGAAAAACAGCCTCAAACACTATGCAAAGTTAATGTAAAGGCTCATCCAGAGAGACCATTAAGAAGCCATGGTGCACTTAGCAACTCATTTGTGGTTGCTGGTCTTTTAAAAGCATAGTTCAGTGAGTACGCCTGCATTAAACCAAAGTTGTATGCGTGAAAGTAGATGAACACATTCCTTTTAAAAAGTTTGAGATAAAACTTGGTTTATAAGACAATACACAACTTGCAGTGAGAAGTTAATAATAGGTTTCAGAATAGAGCAGTAGCAGGGGCCTAGAATGTAGTAGTAACCTCGATCAAAGAAATCAATGCTTTAATGCTAATACAGACTTCCTGTGATTAAATGGTAGTTAGTGGCACAACATGACCAGTGGAAGTCATATTTATATTTCCTGTAATTCTTTAGATATTACTCTGTATTCTTTACATCATCACCATGAACTCAATGCCTTTTTGAGACTCAAATTCAAATACTGTACATGCATAACACAGTCATCGCAATAGTCAACAAATATATTGCATTATGTTATGTTTCCCAAAATTGTTGTGCAAAAAGAGGTTTCTGTTCTTTATTCAATTATTTTGTGTTAAAATTATGTTTCTGTGCACTTATAAGCAGTTGTGCAAATGTGTGTGTTTGTGGTAGAGGTATTGAGCTTACACTTCCAACACAATCACAATGAGTCTGAAGATCATTCATCTCAATGGAGTCATCTGATGCAAAACGGCAAAACATCACTGAATAACACGTATAATAGACACACTTGCAATACATGGCCCTGAATCTCTGTCGTTTAGGACAATTCAAGGTAATGTGTCTCACTTTTCAAGTTAAATGTTTTAATACTGATGCTTTTATTAATCTGATCGAAGGTCAACGGACTGGTGCCATCTATTGCAAGAAAAAGCAGTAGAAAGCAGTGCCAGTGTTATGTCTCCTATCCTTGGCTAAACGATGATGTCAGATTTTTCTGCTGAGCTCTTTACGAGACTGATGCCAAACCTAGGACCATGCGTATTCATGCAGAGCAGTGCAAGTTTACTTTTTTTAATCTACCCAGTATCATCAACTTTTTGTCCCAGTAAGAATCAAAACACTATGTGCATTCTTGTCTTCTTCCAAGCTGCAGCCAGTCACAAGCTGGGATTCTTCATCAAACAATAAATTAATGTTGGGCATCCCATTAGCATCATTTGTAATTAAGCTTATCTGATTTAGTCTCACCCTTTGGCAAAAACTCATACAGTCCCACATTAACCGATGCCCCTCCATGCCAGATTATTTGAGACGCAGTGACATGCAGCCTGTTTTAAAAGAAATGATAACATCAACTTGCTATTCCAAGTCCTTCCTCAATGGCCGCTGTGGAACAGAATAGGAACAGGACAGAAGAAGCAATGTTATTGTTTCTCTAATAACTTTCATGCATGTTTGCTTGATAATCTTTAATTGCTTTTGTTAATAAGAATGCAGTTACAAGGAAGTGATAATTGATCAGACAAGGTGTGAGGATCCCTTTACAAGATTTTCAAACTGTACACACACTGTTCGGAGCAGAGATTGTCTCTGTGCCCAATCATTGATTCAGATGCTTCCCATTTCACTTTAGTGTCCTGATGCATGTTTTTAGCTATTTTGGTAGATTTTTGAAAATGTTCCATAATCAAGTCATCATCCTAATCTTTTCACTAAAGCCCTTAACGATTACAAAGAGGAAGCATAATGTAACCAGCAAATCAGACTTTATCAGTAGAGATGAACACTCCAATGATAAAGTAGTACTTTTGCTGTTATTTTTATGATGTTCTTTATGTAAATGCCTCTCTTTCAAAGCAAGTCACCAATCATCAAAGTACTTTTCTGTACTGGTCAGCTTGATGGGCTGATGGCAGCGTGGAAGAGTGTGTGTGAGTGTCGGGGTGTGTTGGGACAACTGCTCTTCACACAAGATTAAATGTGCGCAACGGCGCTGATTACACAAGGGGCAAGCAATGGCATCATAATGCTAAATGTGTGTTAGCGCCTTGTGGCCTTTGCCAGACGAGAGAGTTTCCACCTCGACTACTTGGTCCAAACTTTGTGCAGAGGAACAACCTGTAATGAGGCTGTCGCGGTTGGACTGATTGGTCTAAGAAGTGATTTTCCCTCTTACAGCCTCTCTGTGTGGAATAAAAGACTTCAATAAAGTCAGCCAAAAGCAGTTGTGATATTCGTTATCTAACTCTTCAAAGCAGGAAGCACTTGGACTGGTGAACGACAGATTTACATTTAAAAAGCAAATGATATACTGTAATGACAGAGATGAAAAAAAGACAGAGATAAAACAAAAACATTTAAATTACCGTTTAACTTCACTTAAATCACTTAAATCATCTGTTGTAACCATAATATTTTACACCTACATTACTGAGACTATTCACTTAAATACTGAAAATATAATTGAAAAGGCCAATATGGCACCTACGTTAGCTGTCTCCTCTTAACACTTGTCTTCTTTATATCTCCTATAGTGGCAGTCATGAGTGACCTTTCTGAGGCAGTATGTCTATCTATCCTGGGGTATATGATCGCTGTGGGCCTGACTTTAATTGATGGGATAGCATTGCAGTGGTTTGGCGAGGAGAGTAGGCGGAGAAATGTTGAAAGTAAAAAGGTTACCAAACTGAAGGATTTCATGTCTCTCACAGGTTAAGATGACAATGATGGCAGACGGCCGGATTGCTTCTAAAGTTCATGCATTGTGCAGCACTACATAATGTAAAACCTTATGTATACTTAACTTTTTAGCACAGCTAATATCTGTCTACACCCAATTAAGCATATTTTTACAGAACAATTTTGATTCATTTTCTGGTTGGAAACAAAACACTAACACTAACCCTGAGAATGTATTTGGCTGGCTGTTGCTATGCTTTAAATACCACAGGCATTTTATCTCAAGAGCTCACTTATCTTCTGTACACTGGAAGACTATTTTCCATATGCTCTCAGCTCTGAATAAACTTGAATAAAGTTATCAGTGACCATACATTCACCACAGACACTAATGTTCAAACAGCCAGTGACTCAACCACTGAAGTACATCCCATACATTCTCCACAGAGCACAAAAAGCAGAATATGATTAATTATCAAAGTTTATGTCTGACCATGGGCTTTCATTATTAATCATTGACCTGGAGTGATGAACTACTTCTACAAGAATTAATGAGAGCCTGTTCAGCAAGTACCATTTTTATGGAAAAGTTATTCAATTATGCTGAGGATATTTAAACAAATGAGAAATATACTGTATACGTGTGCCAGAATATAGTACATGACAAATTGCCCAGGGCCACTCCTGCTTAAGAAATCACGGCCCTTTCACACAATGACATTAAAGGCAAAACCCATCTTCCAACAATATGAGTGCTGTGGTAGCTCACAACTCCATCTACTGGTACCAACTGGTATAACAGCTTTCTGAGTCCACAAACACTAAATTCAACAACAAAAGTCTTTCTTATATGCATTAAAATGTTGTTTTTAGTTCCTTTAATCCATATTTAGAGGTGTGTGTGTAAGATCAAAAACTCAGTGTGACAGTAAAGTTACTGTGGAGGAGAACTAAATAAAGCTCTCTTCCATCAAAACTTTCCCATCAAGGTGAAGCCGTGAGGACAGTGAGTCATGTGACCAGCGCAGAGGACACTGGACTGAGGGTCCCCATGTGGGAATGTGGCTGGTAATATAAACATGGATAGATTGTGCTACAATTGTCCCTTTTGTCTTTGTCTTTATAACTCAAACTGCATGCTTGACCTGCAGCCGTGCCTTTTGTCTCCAACACAACACATACTGGTAGAAACACCATCATTGTGACTGTCAGTGATGAATTACTCTTGAAAAAGGAATGAATTGGAAGAGACAATGGAGCAATATTTTTTTGGCCGCAGGAGATGAAGGTAGCTTTTAAAATGGGACGTATACCCAGAGATGTTCCTTTGTCCTGCTGCTATGCCCATACATTGATACTCTGTTCCTCTTGTCATCCATTCATAGCCTGCCATGTTTTCAGATAACAAGACATACACATGGGATTTTCTAAATAAACCATTTTCACTCAATGCCCTTCTCTATTGTTTCCCGTTTCCTAATTTTGTATGTATTAAGGCTTTTTTTAAACACTATCTTTAATTTCTTCTATACTAAACAAAAATTTAAACACAACACTTTTGTTTTTGCCCCCATTTTTCATGAGCTGAACTCAAAGATCTAAGATTGTTTCTACAAACACAAAAGGCCTATTTCTCTCAAATATTGTATTTAATAATAATATCACAAATCTGTATAAATCTGTGTTAGTGAGCACTTCTCCTTTGCCGAGATAATTCATCTTCCTCACAGGTGTGGCATATCAAGATGCTGATTAGAGAGCATGATTATTGCACAGGTGTGGATTAGGCTGGCCACAATAAAAGGCCACTCTAAACTGTGCAGTTTTGAACCGCCAACAGGACGACCGCTGGAATCCCAGTTTTTGCACGGCCAGCATACTCACTGGACATGTTACCTATTGAGCGTGTTTGGGATACTGATTGGTTTTCAGACCCCCCTGGACCCCTCCAATACAGCAAAACTGTACTTTTAGAGTGGCCTTTAACTGTGGCCAGCTTAAGGCACACCTGTGAGGTGGATGGATTATCTCGAGAAGTGCTCATTAACACTGATTTGTGAACAATCTTTAAGAGAAATGAGATCTAAGTTAGATCTTTCAGTTTAGCTCATGAAAGATGGAGGGTAAAAACAAAAGTGTTGCGTTCAAATTTTTGTTCAGTATTTTTCATTTGGTCTTCATTGGTCATTCACTGCATGGTTGAGGAGCAGCTAGAGGAGCAGGGCCTTTGACTTCTCGTGTTGTGCAGAAATATGAATCACACATCCATGCCTCACACACATCCTCATTCCCTACACTCACATGAAGAGTGCTCAAAGGCTCACAGATGCACACAAAGCAGGGAAGCCGTACATGCTGTATGTTAAAATGGATGTTGTGGGAACACCTCAAGCAGGGAGTCAGTCCTGATTTCATTAAAAAACCTTCTGCCTCCAAACCACCACAACACTGGTGTACCCTTGAACTTTGCACACGCCCCATCTGTACAGCTAGATCGACTCCAACGCTGCGCTCCACAGCCCAGCCCAGACTTCTGCCAGGGAATTTATTAACTGCATGTCTCATAGGTATTTATAGAAATGTTTGGCTATTTCCTTTCACCTGAGATACACTCAGGAAGTCATGGAGCATTGACACCAAGATAAAACACTACACAGTTGTATCAAATCATGACAAAGGTTAATGGCATTCCCTATAGATATGCTTCCATGTTTATAGTTTTTACCAAACTGTGACATTTTTTATTTTACAGCTGTAATATTATTACATTCAGTTTATTCTCATTTCAGAACAATTCTTTGCAGTCCACAGTCATACACAATTGTACTTTGGAGAAACAAATTATCGGTCTATTTTCTAACAGAAATGATAGCACTATCAGTTTAGGATTCAAGGATTTCTGCATATCAGCTTGACTCTCCTTTGCTAAAAACTGCATGACACAGCATCAAAGTCAACAATAATGGCAGTCATGAGAGGAAGTAATTGGTATTTTAAGGTTTCTGCTAATTGCTATAATAATACGGTGGCATTTCTTTGCAAAGCACAGGCTCACTGTGGCTCAGAGAAGACTTACTGTGAAAGGCTGCGGGTGAAGATGGAGTTGCTAGGTTGAAATCTGCAGACAAGATGTCGAGACTCGGCAACTCAAAAGATGACTATCTCTTGCTAGAGGCATGGAAATGGATTCTCTCAGCAAAAAAGCACCAAGAAAGTGTGGTTGTGACAAGAGCTGTGATTCCTCTGCTAACTGTGTAGCAGCAATAATATACCTTAATAACCATTTACAGAAGCCCACACTTGTTTTTCTTAAGTGAATCTATTGTATTGTATTTAGATATATTTTGTTTTTTTTATTTATTATGACTACCAAGTTTTGTAAAGTAAATGTTAATGATAATACTTGTCGAATTTCACCAAATCAGCTATTCATGAGTTATACATGTAATTGTTAATAAACCAGGCAGGACGGAGGAACAGTGAACTCACAGCAGTTTTGTATTTTGTGATCTTAAACAGAGCAAAGACGGTAAACCCAATCCTTCCTTATCCATCTATTACTACACTCAAAACAACACACACAGGGATGTACCAGTTACTACTTAGTTAAACAAAAACACCTGAGCAAAACGTCTGTTGGTTTGCTTTTTATTTTTTATTATTATCTGAGCATTCAGTCCCTTTAAGTGTGTGCTGTAGCTGTAGGTGACACATCTGCCATGCTGAAGTGCACATTTGTTCATCAACAGCTCTCATCCATGATAGCTCCCTAAAGAATCCAACACATGCTGTCTCTCCACTGCAGCTTGGAGACGCCTGGTTTCTGGAGCAAATTAATTCCCAGTTGGAGTATGACTATTATGAATGGGTTAGGCGACTGAGATGGATGGGCTACCCATTCTCCCGCACAGTCCTCTGCTCCCAGTAACAAAGACGCTGGGGCTTGTCCTACTTTTGTGGAAGGAAAAGTGTAGCTTTGTACAGTAGCTCTGGGGATCTCTCCATGTGGGGCTTAGAGGGCTACTGTGTTAACAGACTTGGAGTAGGAAGAAACCCAGAGGAAATCTACCAAGAGAATGAGCCGTGGAAAGCTGTGAATTTGGGTCTTTCACGTTGATTCTTTTGAGAAACAGGCTTATTGTTCGAGAAAGCTGTCAATGCTGCTGTTGACATTTGGCCGGTAAGTTGCTAGTTCAGGCCAATGCCTCCCCATAACATTTGCTCTAAAGATGAGATGTGCAGTCTACCATTTGTCTGCTGTGGTGAAGACAACACAAAATGTTATGTCATCGTGCTTGTGCATTAGTCTAACCGAGCTTAAACTCGGAGCACAACACTTGAATAACACAATGAACATTTTATAACCTGTTGTGTTGCATGTGGAATTTGGTTTCTCTTTAGCATCTTTTTGTGCCTTGCTGCATATTAGCACAAAAAAAAACAGGCAATGCCACAAAATATGAATACATAATGTGCAAAAAACTACCTGTTATTACCTGACTTACAATATGTTTGATCTGAAGTGGTGTAAGAGCACTCATACATTCTCCTCCTTAAGCCTTTTTTTCTATGGCTCTAAATCAAACAATAAATCACAGCCAAGAAAATCCACAATCAGACTGAAGCCATTAGAAAAATTTATAGGATGGAGTTGCTCAAGTGTGTAAAGATCTCCCTGCAAGCACTGGACAGAGCCAACCAAATAGTGTAAAACAATAAATAATCCCAGTTTATTAATATGCATCTTTACCACTGAGGGTTAATCCTTTTTTATCATCTCAGATTTCTTCGAAGTTCTTTCTCACCCACATCTGTCTTTAATGTTTTTTGTTATCATTTGTAGTGATCACAGCTTGGGCACAAAAAAAAAAAAATGAAAATCTGTAAATTCTCACACAGCAAGAACAAATGCTTTCTCCTCAATCAGCTTAGAGCCCAAGTGATGTGCACTGAATCCCTCTTAGTCCCTCTGTAGTCCGCTTTACGAGCTCTACAAGCTGCTCATGGTCTCTGTAGAGTCTTAACCACTCAACCACGGACACAGCAGTTCCCATCATGCATCCCCACTACCAGCCATTGACCCGATGAAGACAGCTACATTGGCATACGCACAGCCCCAGGTAGTTTCAATAATACTCTTTAGTTTTTGCTTTGATTGTAAAATCAGCATTAATAAGAATGTATAATACATCTACAGCTAATAATAATTGCTAATATAATAATTTTCTTCTCCAGAAAAAGTGTGTGGAGGTGTGGAGGTGTGTTCCAGCTGGATACCACCTGATTTGACTGATTATATTGGGTCCTGAAATAGGCCGACCTATTAAATCACTATTAATCAAGAGCCCACTTCTTTAATCAGAGAGACATTAAAACTCAGTGAACATGCTTGCACAACACTCTTTGTTGAGTCTTAAAGTGCTACTGTGCAACATTTAGTCCCTCTCAGTGAAAACCTTTTAGGTCTAAAGTAGAAGCTTCAATGTCCTGACCTTAGGTTAACAGTCAGTAAAGATGCCTGATCAATACTTGTAGTTCCATGCACTCTGTCACCCTGCAAATCAAGCCATTGATTCTATTGATTGCTCTGCTCTGTTTATGATACCAATGATGGTTGATTATTCTGTAGCCTCTTATCAAAACCTCTATTAAACATGTTGTTATTCTGTCTTGATTGGCATATCCTGCATTTCATCACACGTCTCTAATTATGCACACTTTTATGGTTTAGACACATCTTGGCTTTGACAAGTTTAATCAAAACATAAATGCAGCTAAAGCTGAAAAAGAAAAAATGCAAATACAGAAATTTATTCTGAATAACGCTTCAGGATTAGTATTGTATTAGTAACCTATTAACTCTTGCATGGTACTAGATAATAACCATTAAACAAAAAGGCCTGCCAAATGCACAAATACAAATATTAATAGAGATACTATAAATGACTAAGATCCTAATAGGCTCAACCTACTCCTGATCAACACTACATTTATTTACCTCAAGGGTTTTGAATATGGTAATAAAATAATGTAGTAATGTTGTGCTTAAGTGAGCAAATATCCAAGGGCCTTAGAGCATCTCTTCTATTAAACCAGGATGTGTTTTATATGCATAGCACAAACACTGTAATTACTGTAAACATGCAGCCGTTACACTAATTAATAATGTAGTGTAATAAGGATGTGCCATAGGTGCATCGAGAGTTAGATTCTTCATATACAATAAAATGTATGGTACAGCAAATTAACCAGAAGCTCTTGTAGTTCTTCTTGTATTAGATGAGCTAACTGTGCTGACTTAGTAGCATCTTCAGCACGCTTCGCAGAAAGAGCAATGAGGCTGACATCCACACCTCTCAATTACTTTTTATACTTCTCAAACACTTGATATGTAACACTATCTTCCGCTGTCAATTTAAAACACTGATATACAACTTTGCCTAGTTTTGTGCAACAATAATTACCTTCTACATGGAAAAGTGGACGTACCTTTAAATCCATATATACTGTAGATAGATACCAACATACGTACGCAGATAAAGACACACTGGTATCCTAACTTCATGCTCTGAAAATTGTGGCGCTAAATAAATTGCTCAGATTTTCAGCTATTTCAAGCCTAAAGCAAGACAACATCTAGGTAAGTAATTAGTACAGACTTATTCGGGAAAGAAAAGCCATGCTGTATTTTATCCAGCCAAGAAGGCAAGTTTTGTTTGTCACTTTGAAATCCATCTCACACTGATATTTGATCTGCCCATCATTGTTTGCACATTCACAGCAAACATGGTCACGGAAATTAGACACAGTTACCTGCTTGGCAACAAGGCCATTTTAAAGGTAAATGATTCAAAAGACATGCTTGTTTTCTCAAACTCAACTGCCTTGTGGATTATTGTTTCATACAAGATGATAAAGATGGGCAATTGTTTCAACTTTCTAGAGATAGGTTAGATGTATGTCAGAAGCTTATTTTAATTCCATACCCTAAAGTAGGGCTGGGCAATATATTGATATTTAAGATACATACCCTTTTTTTGCACGGTATGGGATGAATATATATTGTATCTATCGATATTAATACGAGCTGCCGCTCTAATTTGTCTTCCAGTTTCCGCCTAACTCACTGTCCCGCCCCCATTTCCTCTGAAGTGAGAAGAGGGCTTGACACGTGCACAACCTTCAACTTAGTTTCCTATTGTTGTCTTCTGACTCTTAGCTTTGTCTGCACAGAGACATGTGTCCGGTGCTAAGACCAAGCTCACGTTCGGCCGCGATGCTCGCTCCTCTTGCGCGCGCTACCGCTGCAGCGGACGGCTCTGTTACTAATTACTGTTACTGAATAGAGCTAAACGCGAACAGAAACAGGTCTAAACTAACTCCACACTGTACCTGCTGAGATCAGAGGGATGTGGACAGGAGTTCAATAAAAGCTAAAGCAGTTAGTTTGAACTTTGAACAGTTGTGCAGTCGGAGCAGTGTCTGAGAGACACACTGATATTTAGAGCCACATAATATAAGCCAAACTGAAAATGAATAAATAATGACCAAAGATTAGCCAGGCATGTTTGAGGAGACACCTGACAGTGAGAACCCATTGAAAAATATTTTTGATTGGGAAATAAATGCGCTAAAAATGAGGCAATAAAGGATTTTCTGGAAGAAAAAGATGTTTGAGTTCTATTCCTACTAGCTTTGGCACATGATCCTACACACGCTTTTCATCGGCCGACGTTTCATTTACCAATTTAGTGTGTGTTAACCTTCCTTTTGTTCGCAGATTCACTTTTTGCAAAAACTGTTACAGCGGTTTGTCATTTCTTCTTATAAGCTGCACTCTGGTTATGTCAAATAAACCAATGCTATGATTGGCTAAAACAGGGGTCTCAAACCCTCGGCCCGGGGGCCAACTGCGGCCTGCAAGACGATATTTTGTGGTCCGCAGGACAATAGGAAAGTTTAATGTTAGTGCGCCCTGCGAGTTTTATATGAATGGCACGTTACCACATTGTGTGTGGAAGGTTCCTTTTTGTGCAAGCTGGAACTGAACCAACCTACCATCACAGTGGAGTATATGGCTCCTGGGGGCGGGCCATCGGCTGGGCTTGATGCAGGCAGAGAAACATTTCACAACTATGGAGGAGCCCGTGTAACATCACATAGCCGTCATAAAATGACTGCTTCTTACTGTGTTTGAAATGAGCATGTTTGACCTTGAGCTGGACAAAGTCAATGTTACAGGCATTGGATCATTTGAAATGGGCTGATTTGTTTGAAAGTTGATGGCAATTTGATCGCCACAATCCATGCGGATTTGTTATCATGACAAATCTGCAAATTAGCACCGATGTTCTGTTGACAATATCACTAAGGGGAGTGGACATCCAATGGGGCCACTCAGCCAGCTCATTAATGTTGTTCAATATTACATTTAAGTTCAGGATAGCTCAGGTTCAGAAGAACCCATTGAAGTTAAAGAATTGTTAGTAATGACGTTTGAGAGGATTTAACAAAGCTTTTTTTGTGGAATACCTAATCCGGCCCAGCCTCACCCAGACTCTGCCTCCTGCGCCCCCAAGTAATTTGAGTTTGAGACCCCTGGTCTCCTGGTAGGCAGATACTAGTTGGTGCATCATCCAATCACCTAACACGTTTCCAACTGAAGGCACCTTTTTGCAAACGCTTTTAACTGGAGCCTTCCCAGATGGTTCCGTAAAACAGACTGTTCTGTGAGCAGTTCTATCTGGCGGAGTCAGGTTAATTTTATATCGAGATATGAATGAATATATTGAGATATAATTTTTAGACATTTGCACAATAAAATGAACATAAAAAAGGAACATAAAGAGGAGGGTATCAAAGTGCAATTGATAAATCCCAAATCTGAGGCATTAAAACTGAAAATCAAGCACTTTTTTCTAACAGGACTCAGGCAACCTCTTATTCACATTCACAAACACATTTGCCGTCTATAGAGAAAGTGTTACAAACAGTAAGATAAATGCTTCTATTACACAAGGCGTGCATCACAGCAGAAGATCTATTACCCTCAGAAAGAGCATTTACTGGACATTTACTGGATGCAGCATTTCAAATGCAAACAATGCACAGTGTAATGGCTTGCATGCACATGATTATGAGCAAATAAAGTGTCTGATATTTAAAAGATTATGGGATGAAAAATGAATACTGTTCAAAGGAGACTTGCATAGTGTTGAACATTGTTTTATCTCGCTTCATACCGCAGGCTTCTCAATGACCCTTCACAAATAAACAAGAACTGGCGACCGCCTTTTCATGCATTTTCAATGAGTAGTGTTGCTGGAGTAATACACCATTAAATATTAACTTTTGGTTCTTAATGCCTTCCACAAAAGCCCTGACTCAGGACTGGTCTTGTATTACATAATCATTTGTCTGGGAGCTCAAGTAGCCTATCCCTGTCAGCTGACAGCACTGCTTTAAAAACAGAGGACTTGAGATGACTGTAAATGCTTATTCAGTGACATGCATGATTAAATTATGCACAGGTAAAAGCCTCTAGTGGTAGGCTACTCAGGAAAATGGGACTCGGTCCAAAAATGATAATCTTAGTAAATAATTTAATTCAGTCATTTATTCAGTCATAACTTCTATCCTAATTTTGGTTCTTCACATAATATTCATTTTAATTGTATTCACTTCGAAAACTAAAGCTTTACAATATGTTATAGTCTATAGCTCCAGTATCATAAGGGCTCTGTGCTCAGACTGTTTACATTTGTCAAGCATCTGCACGTGCAAAGGAGCGCGAGCCTGTTTGCCCACTGATTGCTGGGAAACACAGGCTACAGCTGACGAAGCATTTACAACAGCGAGGTTCCCAATCTCCACCAAATTGAACAGAAATGCTTACGTTTCTGTTGAGCACAAAATGCCTGATCGCTCCAATTCAGTGCAGTTTGTCAATCAGAAGCACTGTTGTCAGCAGCAGTGAGGGCTCTAGTTGTTTCAGACTAACCGTGACTGTCACACTGCTCTGTCTCTGGTGAAAAACACAAACTACTGGGCAGGCGTTTAAAGTGCGCCTCGCCGCCGTTCATAAGGTATCATACCTGTAAATGACCCTGGTACATATTGAGCACACGGTGCGTCCGACCCCTCCTTTAGCGTGGACTTCTCCCAGACTTGTCTCCAACTGGAAGTGCGCGCATTAGGAGCGGAGTTGTGGGACCAGGGTCCGGGTAGCGCCGCGGAGCTGTCCGCTCTCAGTGCTGAAGCCCACACTCATGCAGGGATTGTGCGTGCAGAGACACGAAGGCGCGCCGGGCGCACGGTACGACGTCGGACTACACTTTTGTCTCACTCGCTAGACTTAATGGCGTTTTTAAAAGATGAGCTTAGTCCGTAATGAACAAGTCTCCTCTTTAAGTGGCCACGCTGCGCGCTGTCTTCCACATCTCTCTCTCGTTTCTGCTGTAGTGTTTTGGCGCTCCCCTGGTTCATTCTCTTCTTATAACGCGCTCCTGTTTCCTGTTTGTTACCAACCAGCTGTGAGCCAGCCCTCTGGTGCCTCCTCCAATGCTGACGTAGGATCACAAGGACTTAACAGCTAATATGAACTATTTATTCGAAATTTGGAATATATTTTAATTTACATTTAATTTAGCTTGTTTTGCTCACCATTTCCACTATGTGCATAAGGCATAGCTTCTTCAAAACCTCTAGAATTAGCTCCTTATTTTTCTCAACGAAAAGTTAAGTATTGACATTACACTAAACATATTTGCTTAAAGTGCATACCCGACAAAGCACACTTTTGCATCTTGTCCTCACCAACCTACACATTCTCCGCCTGACCGCTGGCTCTGAAGTCCCTACAAAGCAATAGGCTGTAGTGGTAGGTTGTACTCACAACCATAAATTAAAACCAGCTTTTTTATTCTTTTTTTTTTTTTTTTTTAGAAACATTACTACTCACAAAGCTGACAATAGTTTGTATTGTTTATATTTAATTCTGATGCCATTCATTTATGTATGTGTTATGTTCTCACTGTGGGAGTACAACAAGCATTACTTTCTTAATAGGGATAATTTCATCACCATTTGTTGTGCTTAGATATAGCAGAGAAGCCAACAATCATGAGTCTAATTGAAGCCTTCTCAAGTGGTGTGCACCAGTATTTGGACAGATGCCAGACAGTATAAGCTCAGCTGGCATGTTATCCCACTAAATACAGGGTATCAATTAACACTGCACTGGATCACTTCTCACACTATTAGCTCCATATGGTAACAAGGAGGTGTGGGAAAATCTGAACTTTACTTTCCAGCATTATGTAACATGATAACATCTGGATGGCTACTGCTCCAAATGTAATGGTTGTTTTAATTCATATTACATATAACAACACACAGCTTAACCCTCAGTAAAATACATTTGTGGTGTTGTTTTGAAAGCTGACTAACATTACACATATTGCATTTTGCAGTTAGTGTTTGGGTCAGAGAGCTTCAAAACCCCCTACTGGCATGATTTTATCTTTTTTTTACAACACAATCTACAAGAATGCAAGACCAAAAGACCAAACCACGAAAATGAGCCGACTTGAGGGGCTCAAAGCAAAACTTAGTAACAATGCTAATTGCAATAAAGTACTACTGTGGTAAGTTAGGTTTGTCCAAAAGATGGTACAGTTTTTAATCACTCATAAGCTTTAAAGGGAACTATTTCTTTGAAGTTACTGGTAGGCAGGTAACTTACCAATCACATCAATTTATCCTCCAACACGTGAAATAACCAGGGAACCAATCCACTATAATCTTACAGTCTCCTCTAAACTCAATATAGATGGTCTGAGTGATTGCATGGTCATGAGAGATTAAGACACTGTACTAGATTGTAAATTTAACAGATTCATGACATACTACATTTGAGTTGATGTGTCTTGTGGACAGGCGTTATTGTCTGCATCTGAGACCCCAGAGGTTTATTTGGCCAAACATAAAATGATTTCCATTTAGAGAGCAACAACAGGTAATATTTGGTGCTTTGACTTTCATATGAACATCACTAACAGTATGTAATGTTAGACTCAAAACAAACCTTGGATGTGTTACACATCAGTGGCTCAAACATCAAAAACATGTTTGTCGACCTGGCACTGAGATTTCCATGAGTCTATCCGTATGCTTTTCATATTCCTAACCCTCTCTGGATGAAAACAAACCTGCCCTGAAGCGCTGAGGTCCACATGATTATTACAGTAAGCCCACTAGATTATTTACCATGCAGCATTTTCTCTACAATCTATTTTCATTTTTTAAATTTCCTCCGACATAATTTATCAGTGAATAATGATCACACTTTCATGTCCATGTGTTGCAGATGACAGACGTGTGCGGCCCTCTCAATCTATTTTTAGATGACATCAGATTTCTGTTTGCCATCAATCTCTTGTTTTTGACAGACATAAGCAGGATATGACTTAGAAGTGGGATTATTCCTGCGTGCAAGGGACCAGGCGACAGTGCTCGCTGACAAATTATTAGCAACAAATTGAAATATTTTTTCTTCTCCTAAAACGAGCTGGCAGAGACAGAATAAAATAAAAAGTGGACTAATGGATTTGGTCTGAGGTCCATGTATATTATGCAATGTCTATTACTTTACACCTACAGCCCCAAACCTTCATTTGTCATTTAAAGCTGAATTGTAGATATTCTAAATGGATCTCCAAATGTAATATAGAGACAAAAATAGATGCCCATTATTAAAAGACCAAATATTCTCTGAAAAATGTGCTGATTAAAAATGTATATCTCATTATATCTCATGTATCATCCATGGGCTCATAGGTGCGTCAAAGACAAAAGTCATGTTAACTTTAGCCTGGGTCTATATTAATCTCTAATAGCACTGCAGCATAAACATGATTTAAACATGTGTCTTCAAGGTTTTGTTTAACTGCATGTAAGATTTATCCAATAAGGAATATCTATATGAAACCATGGCACTTGGCTCATTATACACCTAGTTCAATACAAGCAATGCTCATACGATGATGTCTCGTACAAATTCAATCTCACACTTCTTTTTATTGCAGCAGACTGTTTGCTCTGTCTGCAACCGTCATTTCACCGTCAGTGGTTTTCAGACAGCCTACAGTGACAGGTCACAGACGGCATTAGTCAACACAATTCTATATTTCATGACTGAATAGAGATCCTTCATGCCTATTGCCACTTGCCTGTCAGGGTGTTGTGTGCTTGTTTTGTGGCGTTGTTATCATTTTTGCTTTGTTAATCAGAACCAGGCCCGGCTTCAATAAAACCTAATGTTTTGTCTGCCATTAGAGAAGATCTGCTTTCATAAATTGTAACTGTGGTGTCACACATATTTGCAATTATATCCACAAATTATATTCTGGCTTGGTAAAACAACAACAAGCAAAATGCTTGTCTGGTCACATCCTCCACGGCAAACATAAAACCTTGAAACACCATTTATTTTCATTTTGCACACACTGTAACGACCTCACTAAAACCTAATCTGCTAAGGGACAAGTCATTAACAGACAGCCAACAAAACAGAGCATGAGAGCAGAATGACAAAAAGTTAATAGAGCAAACAAATTATGTCAAATGATCTACAGTCTTCAGTAAACACAGTATCTCTGTGTGAGACCTCTGCTATATGCTTTGGACTTGAAAACTAATCTAGTCTTTCACTGGTGTTATCTAAATGTGTACTGAAAGCGACCTCACTATTTTGCACTTTAATGACAGTCAAGACCCCTTCAGCGGTTCTGTTTCTTTATCAGTGTCCTCAGTGAACTGGCCCAGGTTGTTGTTTGATTGAACAAGCGGTTTTAGTTAACTATGTATTAGAGGATTAAACTGCACACCTCGGCCTTGTCGTCCCGTCTGGTAAATTATATATATATATATAGATGTGCAACTGATTGCAGAGCAAATATCTAATTAAAAAATGTCTGAAGCATACAGAGATTGTATGTATGTGCCTGCAATGTCCAGCCCGGAGCAGAGATTATCACTCCTCTTTCTTTTCAAGCTATTTGGTCAACTAAATGACAAAAGGATTCATCTTTAAATTGATTGTAGAAGACTTAACTGCATCTTGGAAATAAAATTGATGATAGATTAAAATTGGGCAGTCTGAGCTTTAAAACTCCAATGTCCAACCCAATGTCAAAATTAAACCTTTCAGCTTGATTTCATTCATAAATATAAAACAATTTCTTAGCAATATCAGAAATATAATGTGCTTCTGACATATGAATTAATATTTCTTCCTGGCATGTGAACATGCATGTTAATACATATGTTAATAACAAGTGTCCAACATATTTTGGGCAGTTATGCTATGCAGAAGGCTATCCCTGCTCATTATGTAAACTTTGCCTTGGCAGCTCTATTTGCATGGCCGAGCTTATCGACCCAATAAAACAATCACAGTCTTATCTCTGACCTGTTCACCCCACAGTTTCTCAAATATCACAACATCTGAATCATTAATGACCACATGACATACCCACAAAGGAAGGAGCCTCTTTAAAAATGTAGCTAGTTGTTCTGCCAGCTTCATTACTACTCTTATCTGTACAGGGCATGGGATTCATAATTCATGTTTCTCAAATATTCTCTCACATGAGTACACAGAAATCCCATTCATCCCCATTGCTAAGACATATTTCCCAGCTAAGCTCCCTCAGATTATCCAAAGTAGGAATATTCATACGCCGAAGCATCTACCAGTAAATGCAGCATTTTATTGATGAATACAAAAGTAGATCAAGGGGGCTCAAAGCTTTGATATCTCCACCTGCTGATTGTTAGCCTGTTTAGAATGCTAATTTAGCCTGTTTTTGTGTTTTGTTGTGGTGTGGCCGATAAAAGCAGGTTGCGTTCACAAGCCCACAGAGCTGCCTTCAAACAGTGCTGACCCCTTGGCTCCTCTCCTTTTATCTTTGCACTTTGCTGTTTGCAGGAAGGTCAATTACAGCTGCTTCACAGATTATTAGTATTTTATTACGCACCCTTTTAAGTCGATGCCAAAGGTAAGTTCTGTTTTCTTTATGTTGGCAGAGAACACAATCAAAAATTTACATCAAAAATTTGCATCAACCTCAGAATCGTCAGGGCTTTGACAATTCTGAGGCTATGTAAATTTTTTCCAGTCACATGTTTACAAAAATGCAAAGTGTACAGTAGTGAGTTCCTGCTGTGGGTCTGTCTGCGTGTGTTTTTTCTTGGAGTCCAATTTGAGATACTAGCAACCACTTCAGAGGTTACTCTTCTTTTCAACCCACTGCATGCTGGGTCAGTCTGCAGCCCTGTCACACACTAAAAAAGGTATGCTGTTTTGAACAAGGGAACAAAGAACTATATTGTCTGACAGTAAGAGATGTGCAGCGTGTTACTGCTGATGCCTTTACTGTGAGTGATGTGAACAGACATGAGTTAAAGCCTTTACACATCAAGAGTGACGCGAATAAACCCCATGAATATTCAGCATAGTGGAAATTAATTGCATCACATTAAACATGTGTAGTTATGTATAGGCAAATGGTGCTCATTTTTAATAAAAGAAAACATAATTTTTGGGGACATTTTCACAAACTGGGCTGTGCTGCAATGTGGTTTTCCCACTGCCAATCAGCTTCATCACATTTTGCTAAGAGCAGCCGTTGACTAATTATTTGATTTTTAATTACCCCCTAAAGGTAAACTATGGATGCAGCATGTACTGGCGCTATACCAAAACATCTTTTTTTTGTGTGTGTAAATTCATAAATAGAAACCCTTCCCCAGGCTGATGTGTATAGAAAACACAAGTCTGCACATAGAATGGTCTAATTTTTTTGTGCTACGATCTGCTCATTCTGTAAAACTGATTCATAACTGATTTCTTTTTTTATTCTATCTTTTATCATCCTCAACTTTCCCACTTCTTTCCAGCTAACCAATTTAAAACAGTGCTGTATCGGATCTCTTTTTCCTGTCTCGTTGGCATTGCTCACTCTGATGAACAGAAAGCTGACATCTCCAGAACAAAGGCATAGAAATGTGATGAGATACGAAACAGACAGAGGTATTTAGAGTGTATAGCCTGAAGGCACTGTATAGGTGGATAACTACCTAAGACAATAATGTGGAATACAGTTATAAGCAAGAGAAGGCGGGGAGCTGATTGTTATCTGCACATATTCATGTGACATTTGAGTGTGACGTGGATTCTTATTCAACCTGCATGACCCACAGTGATTACATTTGGTTTGTCACAGATTAGACGTCAGTGTTTCATTCCCTCCTGTGTAAATCCCAGCAGACCTGGCTCTGTCCCCTGTGTGTTTTGACCGGACTCGTGTTTCCAGACCGACACAGCGATCATCTCTATCTCGCTCACTGCTGCTTGTTAGAACCACAGGCAGTAACACTGCTGTGGCCTCCAGCACATTGTGGCACAATGGTGTAATTGACTTTATTTGGGTATCACAGTCAACAAATACAGCCAGAATGCATCAGAAAAGAAACACATGTCACCTTTAAAATTTGTTTAGTCTTGGTTCAACTAAAATCCAAGAACATGTGATTATTAACATTTACGCTACCATTACGATAATCATTAGGATAATATAAGTCTGTGAAAACATATTCCTCTTTCAGCCGCCTTCTTCAGTTTATTCATACTTTTGTTGGTTGCAGTTGGAGTGGGCTCATCTGTCAGTTTAAGAAATATAATATAAAATGTCACAACACTATATTTCTCTATCACAAGTCCATAAAATACTGCAAGAGAGAAGACAGGCAAGTGTCAAGCAGCTTTTCTTTCATGCTGCTCAAAGTTCCAATGTCCTTAGCTTCATTAGGATAATACTGTATCAAAATATTTCCCAGAAATAATTCTCGTACACCTTTATCAGGAACAGCAACTAACTGCAAAATCATAAAACCATATAGAGTACCGTATAGAGTAATGTTGATGTTTATGACTTGTTACTATTGAGAATATATCTCCAAAGATAACTTTAGCTTATGTTTTGATGGTTTTGTCAAAGTGTATTTAAGTAAATATAATCCTTTGACATCAAACTCTATGGGCTGCACCACACTTGCATCAGGGATCTCACATTTTCACAAGGACGTCCTGACATCATAGTCACTGATGTGGACTGTGTTCCATCCACGTCATTGTGTCCCCTTCTCTGTCTTTGGCAGCTGCATGGTGTCACATGGAGTCAAGACAACCACCGCTGACTGTTTGAACCTGAACATCTGGCTGCTGTTCTGACAAATTGACACTGGAGACTTGAACATGCAAGTAAGCTTGTGTTAATCACATCACCATATGGTATTAGGACACTTAAGTGTTAGGCCACAGGAGTATTGTTTTGTGATTAAAAAATGATTCACACGCAAAGGTACAATGACTGTCGTTTTGTGGCATTATAAATTGTTGTAAGTGTAACACACTAATTATGCCTCCCTGTAGGTCGCTCTTAAAATCATCTATCTTCATTTTAGTGTTGCATGAACGGTGCCCTAAATGTGGACACGTCCCATAAGACGATTGACTGACAAGGTGAGCATAATCACTGCCAAGGTTGGGTGATTCCGCCTGGCTCTATCTAATAAATGAAATGAGATGGAGAAATGATGGAGCTCAGCAATTCTGCAAAGACTCAGCCTGTGTTTGTGCCGCTCTCTTAGTCTCTCTCCTGTCTGTCGTTTTCTGTTTGGGCCAAGCTTCCTGACAGGTGAGCAGGAGGAAAAGAAAAGGTACATGTATTGATTTTTTTGTTGTATTGAAAAAACAAGGCAAACACTACTATATACACAGGATACAAATAACTTTTACATAAATTATATTATAATTATACAATATAAACCCATAAGGACTTACATATTTAATATAATATACAGTGCGAGGTGTACAAATTGTGTTGAACTGCTTCTCTCACTATTGTAATAATGAGACTTGAGTCACAGTACACTGTATTGTCTGCACACTTATTGACTCAGCACTGCAGCGGTAATTCAAAATGTAACTCAGAAATAGCATCTGCTACTGCCAAGTCAGAGAATTAGAGTTTTAAATCTGCAAACAGACTGAGTATATGTTTATTAGCCTTCCTGATGGAAACACCTTATTCATCAACAGCCAGTTACCTACAACCTCTGGTGAACTTTGAACTTTGCGTCACAGTTGAAATAGTAGCCTTTTATCTGCTGTAATGAAATGAGGTTTAAGGAAATTGTCTCAGAAACAGAATTCTTATTTTAAACAGCTTAAAGTGATTTGTCATGTTGTCAGTTTTCAAATTTAATTATGTAATAAACAAAGCTGTACTTTCTAGAGATGCGTTTTAATGAGCATTAATTGAATATGTTGTGTAACCATCTGGCAAAGATGTGAAAAACTAAAGCAGAGTGACGCAATGCTGGAATTGAATCAAATGCTTTATCTCAGTCTTAGATTGCAGACATGTTTATTGGTGCCATGACTTAATTGTGGATGTTTTTTTTTTTTAAGTAATACAATAATAAAACTAAAGTAACTGTGATGAAGGGCAGAGCTGATTATCTCATACTCTAGGGATACTGGGAATTATAAACACAGGGCTTCACACTGCAGGTAAGTAAGCTTCATACACTTTCAAATAAAACATATTTTATTTGAAAACAGATAAAAGTAAGCTAAAATTGGCTGAACAAGTCTATTTTGTTTAGACGTCGGTGACGCACATTGAATCCGCAGTCCAGTATGCCACTTTTATAAAGCAATAAGAAGCAATAACTCATTCTTTTATAACACTGCACTGTGGCTCAGAGCCCTTTCGGAGTTCTTCTTTTTTGACCGGCTCATAATGAACAAAGAACTTCCCCATGCCTCGGTATAGGACTCAAGGCCATTGTTCCTATATATTCATTCATTTTATAGTGCTTTGTCCCGCCGCAGGTGACTGGAGCCTATCCCAGCAGCTTTGGGCCTGAGGCGGGGTACACCCTGGACAGTGGCCAGTTATTCAGTTAGAGACAAACAACCACTCACTCTCTCATTCATTCACTAGGGACACTTTAGATTTGCCAATTAACCTTTACATGCATGTCTTTGGTGGTAGAAAGACAGAGTACCCGGAGAGAACCCACGGTAACACGTGGAGGATATGCAGACTCCTCTCAGAAAGGCCGGAGTCTGTCGAGAATGTTGCTACATATAATCATTAGACAGTATATGCTGCTCAACATATGTTTATTGATATTTGTGCATCCTGTATTTTCGGTTTAGTTTAGAGACAATCAGCATGTTGTGTTCTGTTTCTGAATTTCTACAGTTTTAGTATTCCTGTCCCAGTTTTTCTCAGTTTGTTTGTTGTATTTGTATGCATCTCGTTTTTGTTTTGTTGCCTGGGCACTTTGTGATACACCATTTGCATATTTCTGCAAGCGGACATCGGTAAGGCCAGATTTTTGTTAAAATCTTTGTGCCGTTTCTTCAGCAATCCACAACAAGATGGAGGTTTATGACTCCAGTCCAGAGTGGAGATGTGATTGTTATGTGACGATTGAAAGATGAGAAAACAAAACAGACTTCTCCCCTTCTGTGCCACTGGCTGACCACTGAGTCATGCTTCTTTCCAAGACAAACGGCAAACACCATCCGTCTATTGTTGATAGCGACTAATTTTTACTACGACACAAATATCATAAATCAATGTATTTTTTTAATTACAGCCTAGAATGGTTCTATTTGGTCACAGGCAACCAAACAACAATTAAACCACTTGACAGCTTTTACAGTCAGGACTTGAAGACTGATTATGCACTGACAGTGACATACTGTATATATACACCCTGCGTGGTGTCATTCGTGATTCGCAGTGAGCACAGCTGTTAAGTCTTCATAAACTACTAATCTCTTGTCTATAACCTGATTTGGAGTCAATAAGGAATGAATGTAGCATAGGCCAAACTACAAAGTGAGTCAACTTGCACAACATGGCAACCTGTTGATCTCACCATCTGGTTGCTTAGAGCGTAGCTGCAGGCTTACATAAATACTGACTCATCAAATATGGCTTCAATTGCACAGTGCTTGTATTGCTTGAATCCACTTACAGTACAACGTTTTATTGTATTTTTCACATATTTTTGCAACATCTACTGATGACAAGTCCAATTCCTTTTGAACATTTACCGCTGAACACTCAAGGGCGAATGAGGCTGGCTCATCTATTTATTCCAACATCTGTCAAGCCTCATTAGAAATGACCATAACCTATTTATTTATTTATTTATTTGGACATTTTATAATACTGTTCATATAATTGTGTAAAAACACAATAATTGTAAATCATAAAGGAGACTAATGAGGGATTTTTAAAGGCGCAGGGTGTAGTGTTTCAGTATGGAACTTTTTCCTATACTCGTAAGCATTTACAGTAGCAATGCTACTGAAATAAATGTCCTTCTGATTCAGTTTGTTCGCTCTAGGTAGTGGTAGTAATCCCTGCGTGTTTTATATAGCTTTTTTCTAAGACAGACAGATTACACAGGATTGAAAACATCTATTTTGTTAAACTGTTTCCTAAATATTTTGCATAATGTGCCTTTAAACAAGCAATAAACAACTAAAGTCACTCTGACACAATAACCCTGTTGATTATGTTTACACATTAAGCAGCTAATCCTTACACTCATTTCCTCAGCCTCTTAATCAGTGCGCTTTATATACATACACCAGTATATTCGTTTCCACTCTCTCTACATTGAAAGGCCTAATTTCCATTTATATTGCTACTTAAAACCCGGGTGCTGAGGTCAACTCTGGAAGCACCCTGATGCAGCAGACAGGCCCCTCGTTGAGACGTCACTGCTGACATGTATTTGGGAATGCCTCTTTTCGGGTCACCTCATTGTCAGCAGGAAATTAGACCCAGAACATGCCTTTGATATCTCGCTAATTAATGTTAACTGTCTTGACACACTGATCCAAAAAGAACACACATTTTCTTCACCCTGTTTCTGTTGTGTAGCCAGTCTCAATTTATTTAAAATGACATTTGGAGTAAAAACATTTTTCCTAACCTCAGACAATGCCGCATAGCACTGTGTTTATTGGGATTGTGACATATCATTTTGAGTGAGGAGACAAATAGTGTGGTTGCTGTTGTTGGCCAAAGTGTAAATCAGTGTGATGAAGGCTACTCTCATGGGACCAAATCACCTGCTGTTCAGTCTCAACCTGCAATCACTGAGCGACGCTGTGACAGAGGGAGAAAAACTGTCCACAACAACGGTCGGCTTACTTGTCCGGAGGTGACTCTGCTTTCACATTAAGAGGAAAATGTAGCTGTTTTATGCTTTATGGTTGAGCAGGGAGAACATATGTACAGCCCGCAGAGTGTGTTTGAAACCGTTTATAGAGCTGGATAGAATAAGCTGCACTTTCCAATAGAAGCCTCGTTCAGCTGACTACACTTTGTTGTTGGTTCGTTTAGAAGATTTTATTGGCTGTCTCTTATGTTTGAATCTAATTTGACAGAATGGTGATATCTAAAAATATGTACTTTGAACACAAGGCAGAACAAAAAGGGACAGACTTGTCACAGACTGTATAAAACCTCAGAAATGTGTTACACAAGAAGAAGTAGCTGTATGGTGGTACATTAGCACAGTGGGTCTATATGTGTAACCACTGGGGGGGTTACATTGTCTATACCAGGGGTTCTCAACCTTTTGCAAGCAGGGCCCCCCCAAAGCTGGTTCATTGCAGTTGGGGCCCCAGTGCCCCGCCCCATCCCCACCTTGCATAGATAGATAGATAGATAGATAGATAGATAGATAGATAGATAGATAGATAGATAGATAGATAGATAGACAGCCCTAGGCTATTATTTTTAGGCCCACATTATTATTATTATTATCATCAGTAGCGGTAGGTAGGCCTATTATCATTACTAGGCTATTGTTATAATTGGCAGTAGCACCAGACTTCTAATGTGAGCTTGCAGGCATTATTATTATTATTATTATTATGAGTAGAAGGCCTATCATCATTACTAGGCTATTGCTATATAATTATATGCGCTTACATGCTATCATTGTTATTATTATTATTATAATCAGTAGGCCTATTATCATTTTTTTATTAGCTTTATTATTGATATTATTACTAGGCCTAATAGTAGCCATCATCTGCTTTTTACAGAAGCTTGCAGGTCGGTGATGTTAATGTGAGACCTGAGCCTGCTTTGCCTTGCAAAGATCCTCAATTCTTGGCTCAATGTTTGATAAACATAGCCTCAAATCATCCTCTATTTGTGCGATTGCGGTATTTTGTTTTGAGTGCAGTCATTTTTGAGAATCCTGCCTCACACAAATATGTTGTGAAAGGAAGGAGAATCTTCAAGGCGACGTCACAGAGTTCAGGATATTCCTGCATCAATGCTGCCCAGAATGACGAAAGAGGGCAGGAGCTAAAGAGTTCCTTCAGTCTACGGTCACTCTTCAGCTCAATAAGCTGTTCCTGCATATCAATTGATAGCTCGTTTGCTGTGCACACAAACGGATCTCGAACCCACGCAAAGAGCGATAATCCTCTTTAAAGTCGTCAAAATTGCTTTCTCATTGCTGACAGGTGCTCAGACGCTGATTGAAATAGGGAGGAGAAATCATGTGACGTGCCTGCATCAGCGATAAAGTCCGCAAGGCTGGGGAACATGTCACAGTTCCTCGACTGATGCGCCATGCCAGAGGTCTAATTTTTGTGTGAAGCGTGCACTTTGTCTGCAAGGAGCATTGTGGAGATTTGTTAAAAAGTGTTATCATATGAATATGTGTTACTAATAAAGAGAAAATGAAGATGGCACACAGCTAAAATGTATTTATTTAGTTCCGCCTAAAAAAACAACTGTATTTTATGATGAGTAACTCTTTGGAATGCAGCATTCAAGCCTCCTGTACTTCATAACATGTAAATAAAACATGTTAACATTATCCCTGCAAAGTTTTAAACTGATAATGTGAAGCAGAATAAAACTCAAGGGTTTTAGTACAGAAAGACTAGGCGAGAGTTCTAAAAGACCCAGTTTGGCCCACTTTGGCCCAGTCTGTTCCATTTCATTTTAGTCATTTAAATACTATATTTTTATTGTTTAAATCACTAATGGTGCTCATTAAATACATTTTTGAGAACTTAAACCAGACTTCTAAGTATTTAAATGTGTTTTCAGCCTGTATTCTTCCTCCTGCGTCTCTGTGTATTACGCAGGCTCTTCCTGGAACAAAGACGCACACGTGGTGCTCCGCAGCCGATTGGTCGAATTGAACATGTGATACCTCGTTTGAACCGTGAGAACCAATAGAATCTTAAATCCCGGTCATTTGAACCTTGCTCTGATGTCACATGATAGACTGGTGCCTGAGCCAATGACAGTGTCTATCCCATGATGCACTTCACTGTGAAACGCGCTGAGTAAAATCGAACCATGAGTGAAGACAGTATGTCACAGATAGAGCCAAATGGTAGCTGGGACATATCGTTAAGTGGAAAGCAGCAGTTTTTGCTGGCATTCCACTTTGTGAAAGGAAAGAAATGTAAGGTAATGATTCTAATCATTGCTGATCAAAATTATTTATTTCATTGAACTACTTTAGCTGCCATCTTACTTGTATTTCTAAGTATGTTGGCTTGCTTGGTGTCAATGTATTTGTCAGCTTCTCTAGTTTCATTAGAGGTCTGGCACGAGTTTGTAGGTTGAAGTAGAGGCCAGCTGTTTGCAGAAATGTAGTGCCTGAGTTGAGTAGGTGTTGCACTTCACACCTTGGCCTCTTGTCTTTTATTGACTTGCTGTTTGGTCTGTGTTTGAAGTAGCTGTAAATGGCTTACATGTGCGTTTAGCGGAGTTTTTCAGTGCAATTTTTATTTTTTTCGTTTTTTTCCCCTCCCATCTGTTGCCTACTCGCGCCCCCCGGGGCGCGCCCCACCGGTTGAGAACCACTGGTCTATACAATAAAAAATATATCATGGTCATAATAACCATTATCTGAAAGTTGTTATTTATATCCTATTATTTATAAGTATAAATAAACACTATCCACAACAATTACATAAATGTGAAAAAAATACAGTTGTGATGACACTGGACCAATTAGGAAACAGATTAATAGGTTGTAAATGTCGACATTTAAGACTCAAGTGTTCCTCTGCGTCCTCTTTGCTGGTCTGTATCAGTAAGTGGTAAAATGAAGGTGAAAAACCCCATTAAGTCAATGACACTATTATCTCTGGTTTGTGAAGAACTACATCAGGAGCCAAGTGATGTAAATATCAGCTGTAACACACTTACATTGACCTTTGCCAAACAAACTGTGACTTTGATGCAAGTATTTTTTCAATAAAGGTGTTTGAATTTACTCTAAATAAACCCGCCTCATCCTAACTGTGGGCACCCACCCAAGATTAATTCATTACTAAAATTAGACAAAGGGCAAAGGAACAAGTTAAGAATAGACACGCAATTTTTTCTATCAAAGCTATATCCGTACTAATTCCTCATAGGAGTCTTGACAAGTCATTATTCAAGACCATTTTTACTCTGGTTTTGGCAGATGGATCACAGACCTCATTTACAAAGAATTATTAAGATATATCTTCTTATCAAAATGGGCACTTCGGCATTTGTCACTTCACTCAGACTGTCTATTACACTGTAGGAACTAAAGCTCTATGAACATTAGAGGTTAATGATAATAATTAAATACACAGCTCAACACATTCTCAATTATGATGCCCTTTTTTTCTTTATGTCACACTAACATTGCAAAAGTTAAATACCTAACTGTAAAATAATAGTTCATTTCCCTTTAAGGGTAACAGCCATTCATATCTGTAAATTTTTCTTTAATTTTTTCTAAATTTACATGGGTAACTAAGCTCTATTTGAATTCTTAATTTATATGTCACTATACTCCAAACCATGCAAGATGCTGTGTTTCTGTTTCCCATGCTTCCTGCTCGACAGACTCTTATTTATAGCAGAAAAGAAGAAGGTGTCATGGTGACCCCAGATACATGTTTTTGATGCTTGCCTGGGGGGTGCAGCTGGTCGGCAGAGATTGGAGTCAGATGGCTCTGCTGGAGACTGAAGAGTGGCAGGTGGGTTTGGGGAAAGATACGTGAGAGACCAGAGCCAAAGCTGGTGTGTCGTGCAGCGCCACAGGCCACGGTTGCCCCTCAGCATTGTTTGCCTATGAGACACTGCTGCTGGGTATGTGTGCACACAAACACTGCTGCCTACAGAAGAAGACTGGGGTGGCCACTCTGCGTGAGATAACACAGTGCTCATTCAAACATCCAAGCATTTAATGGCACTTACCTTGGTTTATTAGTTACAGACAAAAAGTCCAGCTGTTTTTGGGAGTTGAAAATAAAGCCTACATATGAAATATATTAAATGCTGTTCATTTTTTATTATTAACAATGCTTCTATTAAAAAAAAAAGATTATAAAACACCCAACATGTCCCAAATAAAGCAAACTATTTTCCAGCTGAAAAATCTTAGTTTGGAGGTAATGGTATCCTCCTGGTTTTATGGCATCTTATTTCTCAGGACATTACCCTTTTCACACACAATTACCTTGTCAGCTGCCTTTCAGGCTCATTATCAGGACCTGCAGGGTTACAGTTTTATAAAAGCATTTTTTTTGTAGGGATGTTTTAGAAAGATAATTTAGCATATCTTAACCATAGATAGGACTGTATAATTTAATTGATAATGAGTTTGTTAAAGTCAGCTGAATGGAAGACCTGTCTCTAAAGGAAGGATGTTAAGACAAACTAAAGAAAGACATGACTATTTAACTGTGGAATCTTGTACAGTTGAGGTCATGAGATGGCCAGATTGAGTTGGCCAGTCCAGAACCTTCACTTTATGCTGCTGTAGCCAATGCCAGGTTGACTTGGCCTTGTGCTTTGGATTGTTGTCATGTTGGAACGTTCAAGTATGTCCCATGCGTAGCTTCCGGGCTGATGACAATTTTCTGATAACATGCTGAATTCATCTTTTCTTGTGCCTTAGTAGCTCACACTTCTCCAAAACATCAGATCCACCTCCATGTTTCACAGCAGGAATGATGTACCTTTCATCCTTAGCCTTGTTGACTCCTCTCCAAATGTAACGTTTATGGTTGTGGCCAAAAAGTTTAATTTTGGTCTCATCACTCCAAATGACTTTGTAATGGCTTTCTCGACCATGCAGCACATTTTTCTTCAAGTGCTTCCTTATTGTGCATCTTGAAACAGCCACACCTCTTTTTTTCAGAGAGTCCTGTATTTCAGCTGAAGTTATTTGTGGGTTTTTCCAGAACAATTTTCCTGGCATTTGGGGCTGAAATTTTTGTTGGTCTACCTGACCTTGGTTTGGTTTCAACAGAATCCCTAATTTTCCATTTTTTTATTAGAGTTTGAACACTGCTGATTGGCATTCTCAATTCCTTGGATATCGTTTTATATCATTTTCCTGTTCAATTACCTTTTCACACAGATCCTTCGACAATTGTTTTGCTTTTCCTATGACTCAGAATACAGAAACGTCAATGTAGCACTAGATGAAAAAAGTAAATACAACTGTTTGACAATAAATGGCTTCATCCAACCACTATGAGTGAAAGAAAAGTTTTTGTGTTATTATTCATATTCTCTGAAAAATGGCCACAAATAAATCACAAATTCTGCAAGGGTATATAAACTTATAAGCACAACTGTATATAATTTATCAGAAAATATATATTAGGTGTTAGTTTTCTGTTTTTGGCACCACACACACACTCCAAAAAAACATACATTGACGAGGCGTAATGTTAAACACATATATAATATGAACTTTTTCCAAATAGGTCAAGCTCAATGACTATACTTTAGCAGAGCAAAAAGACTCTGCAAAGTCAGCAAAACATTAGAGCCAGTCATTCCTGTCTGTGGCCCAAAGGCGAGGACACTTGATACTTTGTTGAATCATATCTTCTGTATCTTTTTTAAGCAGGGGGTTTGATGCCATTGTTTCAAGTCTTTTGGGGCCAACTACAGAAGAATTTTCTCCTTGAGCTTTATTGGTCACATAGTCCAACACAGCCGGCTTTAGGAACACTTGGAATGCATAGTGGTTTGCTTTAGTACTTTTCAGTAGTGACACAGCTTAGTACAGTCCCTAAGATTTGTTCCCTGTTTCTCCCTCTGTGAACAGAAATGTCTTACTCAAGTCTATATCAGAGTCAGAGTAAAGTTTAACCTTGACAAAAGCTAGCCATGTATTAGACAAGGCTGCAATATGACGTTTGGGAACACTTTGTCTTTCTAGTTGACCTATTTGTTTTCTTTCTCTGTTCAAAAGTTTTTTTTTAAATCTTCTTCTGTGATATAGCATAGTTATGTCACTTAAATCCAGCCTGTTGTTCATAAGAGAACTCTTCCCATTTGGCTTTTGCCCTTTTGTCATCCTATCTCTATCTTTTGACAATGTTTCCAGGGCTATTAAAACAAAAATGTCTACTGCACAAACGTTCTCTAATTGCATATGTTTAATTGATGTCTACATGCAACATTTTTGATGTTCACACATATGTTCCACCTACTCAATTGTTTACTTACACAGTATTTGACTTGTTGATGTTTTGATTATAGACTAAATAAATTGTATATTTTCCAATTATATAATTCCATAATGCATGAAGTTTTGCAGCCAATAGGTCTGGACATTTCAGGTTGAAGTTTTTCTGTTTTTTGTTGTGAATCTCTGGCTCCCTCTGCTGTTGGATTGCTACTAAACAGCCATCTTCTATCATATATCAATGTTTATGAAACATGGAAAGAAAACATACAAGAACACATTAAATCATTGTCTGTTCACCTGAATTTAGCTTTACGATGGGGTTTACCACTTCTCAGCCAATGTACAGAATAACAATTATTTTAGTTCTTGCAAAACATAATTTATAAAGCAAAAAAATAATTAAAAAAATAAGAAAAATCATAATTTATTGTGGAATCTTGTATATAATTTGTCTTTGAGATAGGATTATACCCAAATCCAGTGGCACATAATGATACATACAACCAAGAAGAGCATTTTAGGACAACAATTTAGAGGAAATATCCAAAAGAGTTTTTAAGTTAAAAAAAGAAGAGAACTGAGTGAACTGATGATTTACCTTTAAGTATAGAGCCTGACAAATACTAATACTAAGTCTCAAATTTATTTTGATGGTTTCATGTAACAGGGAAACTAAACATTTGCCCAGTTTGACAGATTGGCCTACACCACAAAATAAACTGAGTGACGGGGCATGCTCCTATCTCATTAGAAAACTAACAAAATTAAATGTGCCCCAAACTGGTCTTTTATTTTTTGGCCAATCACTAAAAAAAGATATTGGACAATTATCTGCATTACTTAGAGCGTGGCAGCCATGACTAAAGTCCCCTGTTAGGTTCACCTGGCCCTGTTCTGCACAATATATATATACTATAAATAGTATATACTGTAAATGCACAGACGCATTTCGTCTCTCTCACACACACACACACACACACACACACACACACACACACACACACACACACACACACACACACATACACACACACACACACATACACACACACATACACATACACATACACATACACATACACATACACACACACACACACACACACACACACACTATTTTGGGGGGGCAGCTAAAATAGCAGCACTGGTCCCTTTAAGGCCTTTGGTGGGTATAAATTCTGAAAATCTACAGTCTTCGTGTTTCCTCCACGAGTAAAGACTGAAGGATGACGCTCCTTCGGTGGGAGAAACGTGTCAGTTTGACTCTGCCGCTCATCCTCTCACTTTGCTGAAGAAGCCGGTAAAGAGAAAAGGTGTATTTAGTCAGTATCAGTGTACAAATGACTACCACTACCAGCATAGAGGTGTAGATTATCATCTGAACTTTACACTGCTGGTGTTTGCTTTTGTTCTGAATTAAAGAAGACGGCTTCTCTTGTGGCACTGGTTCCATGGGACAGGTGAAGATGACTGGAGTGGTTGATGCCACAGCTGTAGTTTGTCTGATGGTTGTTGTGCACACAAGTGTAGTCAATGGCGGGTTTTTGTTGTTGTGGGTATAGTTGTTGTGGTTGTGGTTTTGGGTAATGTTGCTGTCATTGTAGTTGTGGTGGCTTGAGTTGTTGTGGGTGCCATTGTTGTTACGGTCGTGGTGGTGGCTTGAGTTGTTGTGGGGGCCATTGTTGTTACGGTCGCGGTGGTGACTTGAGTTGTTGTGGGTCCCATTGTTGTTACAGTCGTGGTGGTGGCTTGAGTTGTTGTGGGTGCCACTGTTGTTACGGTCGTGGTGGTGACTTGAGTTGTTGTGGGTGCCATTGTTGTTACGGTCGTGGTGGTGGCTTGAGTTGTTGTGGGTGCCATTGTTGTTACGGTCGTGGTGGTGGCTTGAGTTGTTGTGGGTGCCATTGTTGTTACGGTTGCGGTGGTGGCTTGAGTTGTTGTGGGTGCCACTGTTGTTACGGTCGTGGTGGTGGCTTGAGTTGTTGTGAGCATAGTGCTTGGTGGAGTGGTTGGAGTGGTTGTAGTAACTAGTGCTGTTGTACATTCAGTAGTGGTTGTTGTTGCGGGTTGAGTTGTTGTCACTAAGGCTGTAGTAGTGGCTGGTGTGGTGGCAACTGTGGTAGCAAGTGTTGTCGTTGGAGCAACTGTGGTAGTAGTAGTTGGAAGAGTTGTGGTAGTTGTCATTGTTGTGGTTTTTGCTGTAGTGGTTGTGGTTGTGGTGGGGCAAGAGTGGGGCAAACCATCTGATCCTCTGATAATGACAATATTTCATGTCCGTTAAGATTTTCAGGTTGGTCACAGAGCCCGGAGGTGACTTTATCTTGTCAGAGTTGTCCTTCAGCCAAAGGTAAAAAGGTATAAAGTTACAATCACAAAGCCAAGGGTTGTTGTTGAGGTAAAGGTTTTTGAGTTTAATTAAAGGATCAAAGACATCGTCAGGAAGGTTCTGAAGATTGTTTTGGCCCAACTTGAGTGTGATCAGTGATGGTAGGTTTTCAAACACACTTTGATCAAGTGACGATATCTTGTTGTTTATTAGATTTAGCTCAGTAAGTGTCTGAGATCCTTCGAAGTACTCAGGAGACAAGGTGGCAAACTGGTTGTTAGATAGATCTAGTTTCTTTAGTCTTTTTATAGGACCAAAAATTCCTTTGGGCAGGCTGCTGAGATTGTTTTTACTTAAGTTCAATTCAATCAGTTTTGGCAATTCTCCAAAGAGCACTTGTGGTAAAGTAGTCAGTTGGTTTTTCTGAAGAGTCAGTATTTTAAGCTGGGAAAAGCCAACAAAAAAGTCTTGGGGTAAACTAGTCAAAAGGTTACTATCTAAATATAGAGTAGTAAGTTTGTCTTTATGTGGAAATAAAGTTGGCGATAATTCAGTAATTTTATTACTCCATAGAGCAATTTCCTTTAGGTTCGGCAAGTTTTGGAAAATGTTCTCAGGAATAGTTGTCAGCTGGTTTTCATAAAGACGTAGCTTCTGCAGTTTAGTCAGCTTTGAGAACCAGTCAGTAGACACAGCAGAGAGGTTGTTTTTGGCTAAATGGAGGAGCAAAAGGTTCTTCAGATCGTCAAAAGTTCCATCTTCAATGGTTTTTATTTCATTTCCATGTAACTGGAGCTCTTGGGTTTTTTCGAGGCCATCAAACAGGCCTTTATCCAGATAATTAAGTTTGTTAAACTTTAGTATAAGCTTCTCCAGGTTACCAAGGTCATTAAAGACCCCCACTGGAATTGAATTTAATGGATTGCCAGAGATTTCGATAATCTTAAGACCCTTTAAACCTTCAAAAGCTCCTGCTTCCATTGCTTGTGTCTTAGTATTCATAAACTCCACTTTTTCAAGTTGAGGGTTTTCAACAAATGCAGCTTTTGGAATAGTTGAAATGTTACTCTCCACAAAGAAAACCTCAGTCACTCCAGATCTTAAGCTGCGAGGGATTTCTGTCGCAGAATGTCCAAAAACTACCTGGTAGTCCTTTGGGCAGTCTGTTTCTTTTTCACATGGTGCATTTTGAGTTGATGATGACTCAAGTAATAATATCAGAGATAAAACAAAGAGTCCCCTTTTTGACATGGCTATTTCCTATAAAGAAATACAAAATAATTTTAAAGTTAGTAGATTCATTAACATGTTTTTAGTATCTACCAAATTTACTACAGTTTGCATTTTACTTTCTCACCTATAGTCGCAAAAATATCGCTTACCTGATTATTTCTTTCAAATGTTAAAGGCGAGAAGGATCGCTGCAGTGGTTATCAATGTGGGCCAGCAGGCCTATAGCGTGTGGTGTCCCATGTGAAGGGAGGTGCAACACAGTGCTATAGTGTGAGATAAGAGCAATTTTAAATGCCTCCTAATATGGCAAATATGTCTGCTATTGATCCTGTGCAGTAAATTGTTTTTAAGTGGCAGACAATGCTGGGTTTCTAATAGTGTCTTTCCCTTTTAGGCAACCGTCAACAACAGCCATCTACAACAACATATGTAACAAATGTTTTTCTAGATTTATACAGATAAGTGAGTGTAGTGATAGTCCTCTTCACTCTTGCGAGCTTACCAATCACATATAAAAATGACACGTTTCCTCTGACAGACTCTCTTGTCCACTGACATTCCTCGCTGGTGTACGTTTGCGTGCCGTCTGCTGTGGTTGCAGTGTTAAATTTTGGCTGTGTTGTGTGCTGCCTCGAAGCTACTCTTTATTGGTGGTGTAAAACCAGAGCTACTGCTCACTTTTGGTCATCGTTTGAGTTCATGGTCAGCTTGTGCCTCTATGCATTATATTGTAGAAATGTAAAGGGTTATTAAGGTAACCGTAAATGTTTTATTAATTCTGCAACAGTTATAAACATGTATGGTTGTGTAAAATTGTATAAAAGGACACATAGTTTCATACTTGTCCATAAAATATGTTCATACTGAAGTTAACAAGATGAATGTGTTAATGTGTTTTTATAGTAAGTTTAGACAGAATATAGACCAGCTGTTTTGACATGATTTGTGTAAATTACAGTGTTATGTCCAGATAAGGATGCAGCTAAATATAGTGAGGTCACGGATGGGTATTCCTGTATATTGCAGTATTGCATTTAAAGTGACGACATTATTCCATGTGTTCATTACTCTTGCCTGATCTGTTGTCCACACTTGGGACCCGTAACACATTGCTTTGGCCAAGAAACCAAAAGTTTGAGATAAAGTGCACTTTTTATTTAAAACATGACTTTCCTTTTTAAGACTGAGCACCTGTCAAAGCCTGAATATTTAGTGGCACTGAAGCCATTCCCTCTAATCCCAGCTGTAATCTGTGAGAGCTCACCTCAAAATGACAATAATCAGATTGAAATAACTGTAAACTTTATTTTGACTAACATCTACAAATCTATACTTATCAAAGTTAGCATTAAAGGTAAAATATTAATTATTTTACCTTTTTAATAATTATTAATTAATTAAAAATAAATAAAAGTGCACGAGGCTCCTGTTAAACAGTGTGCTCAGACTAGAAGCACTAAACTAGAGCTATATTCCCCTCTTAATGAGGCTACACCCTCTGCTTCTGACAATATCAGTTATGTGAGACTTTACTCAGTGACAACATAATTAACTAAGAAGTTAAAACTCAACTGAGTATGCAGACCTAGACAGTAGGCCACTGACTCCAGTGAGACCTGTCTGTGTCCCACTGACTCTGCTGCTCAGAGGCTGCTACTTTAGATGCTCACAAACAGGCTTCTACTTGTTTAGTTGCTTGATTCATTTTGTGCTATAACCACTGTCTCTGTGGGACAGTGGTGCATCTTGGCCCCGCCCCCAGAGAACAAACAGAGACGGTAAAAAGAGATGCTCATTCTCTGTGAGTTCTTAAAAATTAACACACTGCACTGATAAGAACTCCTGCTTCAACATGCATTTTCAAGTTTTCTCACCTCTAGCAACAAATAGTGTCTCCAGTGGAGTTTGTTGGTCAGTCAATTCAATAAATGCTGGAGCTGTCTACCAAATTTACTGCAGTTTTCATTTTACTTTCTCACCTACAGTCGAAAAAACATTACTTACCTGATTATTATCTTCAAATGTTATCTTGTCTATCAATGTGAGCCAGCAGCGTGTGACGTCCCATTTGAAGGGAGGTGCAACACAGTGCTGCAATGTGAGATAAGAGCAAGATTAGATGCCTGTAGTAAATTGCTTTAAGATGAAAAACAATGCACACATTTATTAAACAAAGGGACAGTTTCTTAATAAATGTTAAAGAATTTATTTAATGAACATACATTCAGTCATTTAAAAAGTTGTTAAAATACAAGAATCAAATGTACAATTTTATTTTTTCTGCAAAAAGACAGTGGACTCTAAAAAGATTCAACACTATTATTCACAACAACATGAACTGCACAAAAGCTATATTAATGGTCCTAGAATGCAGCTACATCTTCCCAAAAATTTTATAAAGCATAACTTATTGAATAATTTTTTTTAATATGAATTCAGTTTCAACAAAATCTAATTTGGACATTACAGTAAATGCCTTGAACCTCCTAGTAATGTGTTTACTTTTCCTAATGTGTATTTAAAAAGAACCATGAAGTTGCTTCATCACCACAAATACTGTCTGCCCCTGAGCAGTTGTAGGAACAGGAAGTAATGAAAGCAAAATGTCTCCTTCTACTGGGTTGTAATAATCCACCTCTAATGTACTTATGTAAGGACACAATGCCTTCATCAAAATGTATTAATTAAATAGTAAGTTACTGAAACAAACTAATGAAATTGCATTTGAAACCACAGAAAGGCCCACAGTGTGGCAGTGCAGTTACTTTGAGGTTAGTTATTCACTCATTAGTGAAAGCAAGAAAGTTTAAAAAACAAAATGAATAGTTTTCTTTTAATATCTCCACATTCTTAACAAATCACAGTGGAACCGTTTTCCTGTTTGGTGCTAAACAACAGCACAGGTTTTTTTATTTCTGTGGCCTATATTTCCCCTGCCAGTTTTGTTTTTCCTCCAACCCAAACAAGCAACTACAATTGTGCTGACAATTACAGTGGTAACGACTGCTATAATAATTAGGATTACGAAAATATTGTTCAGTACAGTTTTCCCTTCCTCCTGGCCACCAATGGTAAATCCCTCCGGCGCTGAGGTAGACGTGGTTTGAACTGCAGGTTTGAAAGTGCTTTGTCTGATTGGAGGAGTGTGGGGCTTTCTTGTATTCTCTGTAGATGTCAACATGGGCCGCTCAGTGGAGCTCATCAACATCTCATCTGTCAGCAGAGCAACGATTTTGCCATTCAAACTCAACGGTGAGTCACACACTAACAGCGTCTGGTTCGTTTTCTGTGGATTCTCTTTTACCCAGTCCCTCAGAGGAACAATATCCTTGTCACACCTCCAGGGATTGGGGTAAAAGAGGATCTCTTCCACCACTGAGAAGGCATCCAGACTGTGTTGTGGTAGGTTTTGAAAGGAGTTGTTTCTCAAGTCCATCTGGCTGAGGTGACTCAACCCCTGGAGGAACCCCACAGGAAGAGTGCTGATGAAGTTGTGCTCCAAGGAAATGTTGACCAGCTTGGAAAGGCCTTGGAAAGTCCCAGCTTGCAGAGTGGTGAGCAGATTTGTGTGTAATGATACCTCTTCAAGCTGCTCCAAGCCCTGAAAAGCTCCACTGGATACATGGCTGATCTGATTACGGCTGAGCACCAGGAGACGCAGCTTAGTCAGGTTTCTGAAAGTGTTATCCTCCACATAACTTATCCTGTTGTCATACAACCACATCTCTTCCAGGGGCATGGGACCAAACACTCCCGGACCCAGACTCTCCAGCTGGTTTTCATACAGAGAAATCTGGGAAAGGTGTGGCAAACTTAAGAAGATTCCTTGTGGAAGAGATGTGATCTGGTTGTGGGAAAGAAACAACTTTTGGAGTTTGGGAACATTTGAAAAGGTGTCCCAGTAAAGATGAGTAATTAAATTATCTTGCAAAGACAGTTCTACCAGGTTTTTAAGGTCTTCAAAACAGCCAACTGGGATTTCTTTTAAAGAGTTTTTGTTTAAGCGTAAGGTTTTTATCTTTGAAAGCCCTTTAAATGTTTCACCAGATATTTGACTGATATTGTTTCCAGCAAGAGTAAGGTATTGGAGACTGCTAAGAACCTGGAAGGCATCCACAGGCACAGAAGTGAGAAGATTTTTACTTAGGTCGAGAAAATGTAGGTCCTTCAAGGGTGCAAACCAGTTTGAGCGAAGTGCCACAAGTTTATTGCTCTTTAGACTCAAACTTTTAAGTTTCTGAAGATTTTGAAACAGTGCTTCGGGAAGATCTTTCAGTTCAGTTTCAGTAAGTATTAAAACCTCCATGTTCACTGTGGAATCAAGTGTACTAGGATGCACTTCTCTCAGTGGAGTGCCTGCAATATTAAATCTGTTTAAGACATTTGAGAAATTATGGAGATCCTCCTGTTTGACAGAGTGGATGGTGCTATTTGTGATTGAGAGTAAATTAGTGTAAGAGGGAATATTTTGAGGAAAATCTCTGAGTCCATTGCAGAAGACTTTAGGTTGCTGGCATGAGCACCCCTCTGGACACGCCCAAACAGCCATGACGAGGCAGAGAAGTAGGATCACATGAAAGGCGAGGTCCATTCTTCTCCTGAAAAAGAAGAAACATGATATTGTTAGAATTTGCCTTGTGTTGTGGATGGCTTGTGGCTAATCCTTGTGTGTTATGGATGGATTTTTTTTTTTTTTTATAAACAGAAGCCCGGCAAGCAAAGAATGATCTTCAATAGTTGAGGATTTTTATGGAAATGTAAAGGTCACATTTTATATAGAAACCAGAGTTTGGCCTTCTTTCTCCCTTTTACATTCCTGTTGTTTACTAGCGTGGTTTGCATTCTTTACAAGATTTATTTTTCCCTGTTGTAAGGTGTGGTTAAAACATTTTAACTATGTCCAGCTGTTATTCTTAAAACTTTTCCCTATGCTTTATAACAGTACAATTATCTGCAATGAGTCAGCCAGCCAGGCATCAGGTTTAGGTTAGTGAAATTATATAAGCTAACCTTTACATTTACATTTACATTTAGTCATTTAGCAGACGCTTTTATCCAGAGCAACTTACAAGTGAGGAAAACAATGGAAGCAATTTTAACAACACAAGGTACAAAAAGCATAAGTGCACAAAAAACTCAGTTTAGTCAGTTTAAACCCAGCGCAGTATACAATCCTTTACTAAACACTTACAAGTGTACATAGACAATATATAAGAACAAAGGACTTGTTTGAATAATAATGAAAGAAAATCACAGCTAAATCACACATCGCAGTACTTCCAACTTTATTAACTCCAATTTTACACATGCCGTGGCTAAAAAAAAACCCTGCCTGGGAATAATTAATTTAGCGGACATATATACTAAACTTCAAAATATTTAATTAATTACAATTTTCTATACTGTGATATAGAAGAAAGTTAACTATCAAGCAAGCAAAGATAACATGGTCCCATATTCTACTGTTAGAAGAAGAGTTGTTTTTATCTTTTCGACTTCATCTACATTAATACCAACTTATTTGAAGAATGAGTTTAGCAGACCTTACCCTCAGTAGTGGCTGATGTTGTAGTGAAAGGCAGTAAGTTTCTCTTTTAAGTCTTCTCTCGTTTCCAAAATGAACAAATCCGGTGGAAATAAAAATCTTAGCCCTTTCCAAAAGCTCCCTCATTACATTTTTCTGCTTTTAGTCATCATGATTTCCCTCATCAAATTGTTACTGCCCAGAGCTCATGATATCAGCAGGACGTAAAAGTTCAGGCACTGTTCACTTTCCGGACGTACCCGTACACCTCCTCTTTCTCTGACAGAATGCACACAGTTTCACAAATGAGCGGGTGAGGGGCCTGCAGAGCCCCACCCTCTGCTATTATCCATGTGGTGTTGATTTAGATGTGGTTCTATCTCATCTTTGGAGATTGACTTGTTTTCAGCAATTTAAATTTACTGTGGGATTACAGAAAATGCTCCAATTCAAGTTTTTTTTTTTTTGAGAGAGTCTGTTGTGTCCCCCACACATCTTTTGGGCACTTGGCAGTCCTGGACTAGCTCTCTGTTCTGGAGGGATTAAGGACTGCGAAGGGATCCAAAATATCCACCCTGCCAGCAAACTTCACTTCTTTTTTTTACGAGTTTATGCAATGAAAGCCAAAATGTTTAAGAAGGTTTGCATATTTACGTAAGCCTCCTCTCTTGTTGTTTGACATTAAGAAACTATCCTGCGGTGGAATATGGTGCCTGTCCATAAATCATAAGAATAATGTAAGCTCCTATTCTTTTAGCAGTCCTGTTTTGAGAAATAAACAAGCTGTCCGCTTGGTACGCTCACCACAGGCACCAGATAGTGAGGGTGGAGTTAACGCTCTGCTTAACGTTCATTTTCTGCGCATTTAGGGAGAAAATGAGGAAGAGAAACAGTTCCATAAAGCTTTCTAACTAGTTTATACAAGTGTGTAAAAATGTGGACAAAGATGTGGAATCCCTTTTGATCTTTCATCATCTTTCATTTTGTCCATCAACGCTATCATTAAAGCTTTTGCCTCTGTTGTTGTGACCCCTGCAGTTCTATTTCCTGTGTGCGTGCACGAGTTATACTGTTGTGTGAGCTCAGTGTAGTGGAAGGGCCTAATCACCCGTTGTCATAGCAACGAACTTGGGTGCTGTTCACCAATTCATTCTCTTTTGTTTGCTGTTTGTTTTAAAGTCTGATCACTCTTTGTGGAATTTGCAATATCTGTGTTGCAAGGTTTGAAAAGATACATTTATGAGCTATAGCTAATAATGCATTGGAGAGTTGTGTCATCTTCCTTTACTTGCCTCTGACCTTTGAAAAACTGAATCAGAATTAAGCGTGGTACGTTTTTGTTTTGTAATACTTGTGAAATTGCTGTTTTTGCAAAAGATAGTCATCTTTGTGAAATCCTGATAACAGTCAAATATGAACTTCCTGTTTCTGTAGCTTTCTGTTGTTCAGCTTGAGAAGGGTCATGGCATCCACAGGTTTTGATTGCCAACACAAAGTTAGACTCCAGAGTAGATAACAAAAGAACTGTAATTGCTAAGGGGAGATACAGGAAGATGACATCAAGAACTTTCTTTTCCAAAGAAATTAACAGTTTCCCTCTCACCCTCCCTACTCATTTTACACAGTTTCATAGTCATTATTAAACATCATAATTTTTCAGTGCATTTATTAGTAAACAAAGGGAAAAAATACCATTATTTCTGTGTCTTTGCATCCTTTTTGACACTTTGAATTATACAATATATAGTTTAGTTTTTATATAGTATGTTGTATGTATTTTTTTGTATTTAAGTATATGTTTAAGTTTATCTCCAATTATAATTTATCTAGTACCAGAGTGACAACAGCTGTCGGAACCAACTTCCTCGTATGTGCTACATACTTGGCCAGTAAAGCTGATTCTGATAAAAAAACATTTTCTGCTACATATTTATGATATTATACAATTAAAGTCTTATGCTTTTGAATCTACATTGACATGATTTTACTTGCATTCCCACACCACTGACTCCTGTTGCTCCGGATTTATCTAAACAGCTAAGTTGTGCCAACATGGCCTGCCTCTCTACAAACACAAGCCTGGCAAACACAAAATAGGCTTCAGTGGCTTTGGATCTGGGAAATATCCTGTTACATTCAAGTTGTTAACTTTCACACAGGATTTGACATGTCCTCCCTGTCATAGTAATTTTATATTAGATATTATGCTCTCACCTTTCTCCAGTTTATATGCTTATCCACATACAAGTATGACTTAATGTCTTTAGCTTTATCTCCTATTGGCGTAATGCTAGTCCAAACAAGACAAAGACATCACTTTGCACTACATCTAATCATTGTTCAGGGACACTTGATTGTCCTGTACACTTAGTGACATGTACACGTAAACTTATTCACATCTATGACTGACACGCCAGTTCATTACACGTCCATCCACGACCCTGGAGCTGAGAGGCGGGCATAATGTACATCTATAAAAGCTTCATGTGTTGTAAACATGTTAAGCAAATCACCATGTACTTGTACATGTGTCTGATTTGGTTCATTCTTGCAAGAATTAATCCGGTCTTCCATTCCTAAATTTACCATGTACGGTCTCTGTTGTCTCGTTTGTGATCCGAACCTAATAATTATTTTAACAGACTGTAAAAAAATATCACCCGAGTAATGATGTGATAGTGGATTGTGCCTCTTCTTGTGGTATGTTCTCTCTGAGCCCTTGAGACATTTTTGATTATACACACGATTAATGTATGTTTTATGTAAGTCTGGTAGCAGCACTTAAATTAAAGCTATTTACCTTTTTTTTTTTTTTTTCAAGTCGGTGTCAAATGTTCTGGTGAAAAGGTGCCAATTTATATGTATTACCCAAAATGTATACATCATAACAAAAAAATAACTAAATACACTTGGAGATTTTGTGACTGATTTATTAATTATTAGGGATCTCCAAGCTGGCAAAAATAAGGTGGAACTAACTTACTGTAAAGATTACAAACTGTTCCAAAACAAGGCTTTTCTTGAGAGTCCTCCACAAATAATTTGGGCAAGTGTCTCTGTGTTTGGGGATTAATGACTATTAAGATATTTTATTCTTGACAAATCCTGATAAAAGATAATCAAAGTTGAACTTGTTTTACAGTTTCTACATATTTTTCAACAAAAAAAAAAGTTTTGTTGGAGTATGTCCTGAATGAATAAAAACTATGATAGGTCACATATACTGACAACAGCTGTCACAGATCTCCATCTTCAGGCCATTTTAATTCTGGGTGCGTCATGTATGTATTATGGGGACGGGTATGCCTGATCTGCTGTGGCCCAACTTCCTGTCACTACAGCCAATGATCGTTGAGCCCGCCCCCGTAAAACAGGGTCAGAACGACTCAGAAACGATGATAAAAAAATTAATTCATAAGGATAACTTGTGAATTGAAAAAAACAAATGGAAAGCAGCAAAAGGTAGTTCATATTTTTTTTTACATTTATGAAGATATTTGAAGGATTAGAGTTACAATTCTATTTTTTATTTGGTGACACTTTAGTTTACACAACACATTGTATTTACCTCCTTGTGTAATTACATGTTATAACAGTTTGTGACACTGTGTGTTACATTGTACTTAATGAGGTAAATACAATGTATCAAGTCTAGTGTGTAAGATAAAGTGTTACCTTTTATTTTCATATATATTTTTCCCATTGGTTACAGTTCCAAGTTTACGTTAAGGATTTCTTTTCAAGCTGAATCTAGATTGACGCCATAGTAAACCCTCCACAGGAATATTTGTGTAAAGAAATCTAGATACACTGGAAGAATTTACAGTCCAGACTTTATAGACAACACAAGGTTAGTCTTATTGGCTCAAACAGATTTTTATTATTATTGAAGTGAAGAACAACAGATTCACAAAACAACATCAACATAACACGGCTTGTGGGTAAAGCTGGAGAATGTTACAATCTCAAATTTTACTTTTTTAGAGAAATTGTCATCTTGAGTTATTTTATTTAAAATCTTTCTTCTTATTTATACTCATTGACATAGTTTCAAAATCGTCAATAAAAATGAATGTTTTGCTGCATATCTAAGTAAGTAAAAGAAAACAGTGGTAGTATGAACTACATTACATTTTTACAAATATCCCAAAAAATAAAAATAAAAATTAAATTTGGATCACATTTAAAAAAAGAGCACAGTGTATATACCCATTAGTAATATTTCAGAAAAGTACAGTTGATGTTCACGTGTTTGTCACACTCGGATGTGTGCACACTCAGCCTTGAAGTTGTCCATTATCTTACTGAGGCGCTGCATACCAAACAAGGCAGCAACAATGAGAGACAATCCTGTGGCCACAAAAAGGATATGACAAGACACGAGGAAACCAGTCAGGGCCATATCTGAAGGCAGATACCACACGTACACCCAGCCGTTGTAAAAGTTGTGGTGAACATACTCAGGCCCCTGTTCAAGGACCAGTTTACCATAAAAAGGAGAAGATGTGTAATAAGCATGGGTAGTATCTGTTTCTAAAGGAACTTTTTCAGTGGGTAAAGCAGTATTTACAAAAGGGATGGTTGATATTTTTGGTGCAGTAATAGTAGGCATTGTCGCATGTTGGATTGTCCTTTGGGCTCTTGGAGTTAATTTTGGCAGTGTTGTTGTTGTTGTAGAGGTTTGTGTAGTGGTTGGAAGGGGTTTGAAGGTAGGTGATGGAGATGTCCCATGGAAGATCTTTTGTGTACATAAGTTATTTTTCCCATGCATCTCATCACAATGTTTAAACTCCTCATCATTAAGAGAGCTTAAGGTTCGATTTTGGTAGATGGTACTGTGGCATATTGCATGCTCTCTGTCAGGAACTAGGCGCTCATTCTGTTTGATCCAACGCACAATACTCCTGATACTACAGGTGCACTCCCAGAGGTTGCTACTTATATTAACAACACTCAACGCTGTATTTGTTAAAAATGAATCCCCTGAGATCACCCTCAGGTGATTATCACTCAGGTTTATTTCTGATAGCAATGACAATCCATGAAAGATATCCTTTGGGATGTTCTGTAGTCTATTGTTATGGAGAAGCAGAATTCTCAGATTGGTTAGACTACAGAAGAGGTGTGGAGATACGTACTGGAGGTCATTAGATCTCAATGAAAGCGTGTGCAGATTTGGAAGACAGCAGAACAGGTCAGAAGGAAGATCTCTTAGATGGCTGTTTAAATGAAAGTTGAGAGCCTCCAGGCCAGACATGTTAATGAAAAGATTTCCAGGTACAGTTGTGAGATTTGTTCCAAACAAATAAAATTCTCTTATGTCTGGCATGTAACCCATCAGCTGGTCTGGTAGAGACAGTAGCGGATTATTGTAGAGTGTGAGCTTGGTCAGCTTGGGCATGTTGTAGAAACTCTTCTCCGGGACAGCTTGAAGTCGGTTGGCGGAGAGTGTTAGGTTCTTCAGCTTTTTCAGTGACCAAAACACTTTAGGTGGAATACTGCTAATCTGATTGTGGTGAATTCTCAGATCCTCAAGGTTAATAAGAGTATCAAAGAGCCCAGGTTCAAGCTGCTCCAGCTTATTGTTATAAATCACAAGCTGGCTAAGCTGAATCAATGAGTGAAAGATGGTTGGAGGAAGCTTTTTGATGTAGTTTCTGCCAAGGTTCAGAAACGTGAGATTTGTCAGTCCATTAAAAACATCTGAGCTGAGATCAGACAGCTTGTTACGATTCAAATCCAGATTGCACAACCCATCAAGTCCTTCAAACATATCGGGAGCAATTGTCTCCAGCTGGTTCCCATCTAAATGAAGCTGCTCGAGAATTGTCAGAGGAGAAAATATGCCAGCTGGGATTGTGGACAGATCATTGAAGGACAGTTTTACAGACTTGAGCTGTGGAGCAACACGGAAGGCTTTGGGATGAATAGTGTGGAGGTGGCTGTAAGTTAGACCGAAGCGCTGCACGAGATCAAGGTCTTCCAGGCTCCGCTCGTTGATAATATGCATTTTGGTGTGAGTTAGCTGGAGAAGGTATGTGTGGACAGGCATCTCCATTGGTATATCTGTCACAGTGGGGCCAGTACACCACACAGCACCTTCAGGATAACAGCGGCAGCCACTGGCACAGAGACTTTCATCAGTAGCATGTGGTACAAAGAGATGAACAAGGATTATCCACAAGCCACCTGCTTGGTTGAGATAAAGACAAAATGAGACACAACTGAACACAATATCACTTGATATTATATTAAATACATACTACAAACAAGTAAAATTTGAACCAACCTCTTACATAGGAATCCATTATTAATGTGAACATTATTATCATAGCTTTGGGCTCTTTGGGCTCTTTCCTGTTTGAGCTTGGTTATCTGAAGGAACTGTCTTGTTACCCTTTCTGGCTCAGTGCCCTCCCAAATGTCACGCATCACACTTCATACTCCAGTTTTCTGTCAAAGGCTTTTCTGTACACAGACAGTTATAGCTATTTGTTCAGAGACATATTGTTATTGATTATGTTGATTATGTGAAATGAATGATTATGTTATTGATGCACATTTCAAAACTTTATTGGTGTAGATCCTACTTTAGAAAATGTAAAAAAAATAAAACTGAACATTTAGTTTAATTACTGTAAATGGAAACATGAGATAGTGGATGCTGGCTCATTTCCTGTGCAATAATCTTGGCAGCATTGTTCAGTCTTCTAACTGCTTATCTATTTAAGTTCAACTATCAGAAAAACAAATTTGGCAATGCTATCACTTTTTTTTTTTACAGCTTTATTTCATTTATTTATTTAACTCACTAATACAAAATAATGGTAATGTACTAACACAGACCGAGTGCTAAACATTTCACTTTACATTACTGATTGTGAATAATATTTGGGCCAAATTCCTTCTTGAATCCTCTGTCTTTTCCCTAAACCGAAACAAAGCGACTAAACCAAAGAATGAAGAATAATAATTTTATTCACACATAAATAAACAGAAGTAACATAATACAAAAACTGCCACAATACAGCAACACAAACATACGTGAAAGTTTCACAACAAAATTATATGCTTCACTTAATTTTGAATCGTCCTTTTATGAGCTTCAAACTTTTCTAGCTACAGTAATTATTTACAGTTCAAATGTACATTAACAATCCTTACAGCTTTTTTACATTAGAAATGGCATGTTTTTTTTACATAGATATTGTACATTTCTATATTCCTAAAATAAATACAGGTGAATTTTAAGGCTATGTTGTGCTCCGCAGCCAAATTCCCCACTGGCCCATTCCTTTGCTCCAGTCTCACACACAGTACTTCCAAAAACAAGCTGAAAAAAAAATTAGGCAGACAAAATTAACATCAAACCATGTAGTAATCTTTTCAATTTCTAAATTTTAGCCATATGATTAATGATGTGTGATCTAAAGAGGAGGAGTTAATAATCAGGTAATAACTTACTTTCAGCCCTTTTCCTAGTTATGGGTCTGCCTTCTGCCAGGTTGACTATGATCTCTTTGTCTTGCTCCAAGTCATCTTTAAGTGAACGCAGCTGAGCAGATTTAGATGAAAAGTTATTGCATAATCTTGGTTGAAATGCTTATTTTTACTGACACTAAATTTCTAGATTTACAGATCATACACAAAGGTAAAACATGTTCAGAATTATTCTTTTGTTTCTTCATACAAATAAATACCTCTTACCTCTTCCAACTCAGCTAGTTTATTGGCCAGGACAGAACCTAAATATTAAACAAATCTGTTAGCATCCAACTAATTTACAATGTTAATAATTTGATTGTAACTCTCACCTAGAGGGTCCTCCTTTTCCCCAGACACTAAGCTTTTATGCAGTAGCAGGGCAAAAATCTTGCTGTGAGCATCTGTGTTTTGATTGAGAAATCTGCTTTCTGCATGAACAAATACAGTAATAATACATAGTAAAAATTTTAATAAAACCTGTCGCGCCACATGTATCTAACAAGTAACTATCCCCAAAAGTATGAAACAATTGGAAAAACATTGCAAATGATTTCTGTAAGGACTCACCTGAGCTTAAGATGCCCCTTCCCTCGACATGTAGCACTCCCTGCAGTAGAAGTAAACTGAGGAGTCCTACACAATAGTTGACAACTGCAGCTCTATCCATGTCAAAGTACGGTCCAGACAGTGCACTCTAAGTCCTCCCTTAACCAATGCAAGCAATCTATGCTCAGGACCTGCCGATGGTGTTTGTTGCATCAATATATTTATCCTTTCAGGCGCCGGGAGGAGGGGCCAATCAGTGCAGTAAATCAATAGCTTGTCAACGTAGGTTTCGTAAATAGGCCACCGGTCATCAGGGACCGTGTGACTGGAATACGTTGATCTGACGTGGTAGGTGAGGCCAGTAACCTTACATCACTTTGACATGGACAAGTCAAACCCCAAGAGCAAGCAATCAATCACCTGCTTCTTATGAGAGCCCACAATTAGATAGTCTTGAAAGTTGTGTGAGTAATCTCCTATTCATGGACAGCATTATTGAATGTGTGTATGTTTTTAACTTGTGTTCTTGTCTGTCTCTTTATGTAGTTATGATTGTATATTTTTTAATGCTTCTTGCACTTTGTCTACCCCTGCTCCCTGTTCCCTAGTTCTTCTTTTATTTGGACATTATGTGCTGAACCTTATTTTGATGTTAAAACAACACAGTGTCAAGTAGCTATACAAACACAATATACTCTGACAAAGTGTTTTTCTGGTGATGATTGGATAACTGACCCAAATCAAATAATATACCCCTAATTCTAGAATAATATTCTAGAATAATGTTCTAGAATTAGAATTAATAATATTCTAGAATTAGAATAAATAATATTCTAGAATTAGGGGTAATGTGGCCCGTGTCTTATAATGCCAAACACTAGAGGGAGCAATTACATTTAAACGTTCAGAATGCCAGCTGTAAAAATCACATGACATTTTGCGCTATTAAAGAAAACAGATAGTAAACTAAAATGTTGGCGTTTGTTGGGAGTAAAAAGGTTTATATCTATTATTATCTATTATTTCTATCTACTATATTCAATTGTGGCTGAAGGTGCCACTATGCTATTAATAGTCTATGGCAAGTGCGAACGGTGTTTTCCCAGTGTGTCAGTAAACCTCACACCTGACCAGAAAAAATACAAAGTATGCGATTAAAGCAAGCTGTCCCATGGGTATAAACACTGCGCCGCACCAGCTGCATCAAATAGTAGCAAATTTCCTGCAATTAAACCGGAAGTATATTGTTTGGCCTTTAGAATTACACCATGAACAAAGTAGTGTTGTTAACGCATTAGACCTAAACTCATACAAACTTCATGGACACAACTTTTATTAGGCCTATAACCCCTTTAATACTATTTTTACTGATGTGAGTCCATGTTCTAAATAGCAAACGTCTTAAAAAGACAAATGTTATTCCGTTAAGTAGGGACGTTTGAATTAAGTGTTTAATTTTGACAGGTGTGGACGGATTGTGTGCATGAGCTGCACGTGTCTTAGCGCCGGCTGAGAGGCAGAGTAGGAGGATGCTTATAGACAACCCGACACGCTAGCTTCAGCAGAGCAATTACACCAGCGGCTATACACCGAGAAGGGGTGGCTAGCGAAACCAATCACCAGGCCCGTCCACCGCACCAATCATCAATCGCTTTTATGAGCAAAGTCTATCAATCAGGCCGCGGTTAACCTTCGAAAGAAACGCGGAAGTGTAATTCACCGTCAACGCTGTTTTGACTTATCTTATTATCTGTGACAGCAACATGGCTGAATGTAACGTTAGCATCGACCAGAAAAACCTACCTCCAGTCAAAGAGGGTAACGTCTTTTAATTGTTTTGGTTCATTAGTAAGTGTATTCCTACAAACCTAAATAGGTTTGCACGGCTATTTTAAGTTGTGTTTTACGAACCATATGGCTAGTGCTTAGCGTAACTTGTTATTTGTGCTAACAACACAACAGTCAGAGGGCTGGAGTCAGGTCCGGCACTGATTTTCCTCCAGAATATGTGTACAGATTGTCGAGTAGTATTATAAAATGTTTTAGATTAATAACCATTATGCTATTTGGTTGGCACAGGCATTATGTCTAATTACGGAATATATGGGGCATTTTGTTGTTAGTGGTGATGTCTAAGAATAAGCTTGCACTACTATCAATCTTATCTTTACATTTGTTGCAGTTTTGAAATGAGCACAGCCAATTGTTCTATGTGTTCATTTGTCTAAAGATAAGAAATTGTGGGCAGCAGAGCTGAAACTTGACAACTGACACTGAAACTTGGTTTGCATGCTGCAGGAGAGGACCCATCCTGTTAGTGAGAAGCAGCTGCAAAAGGGTGTTTGTTATTCTGGTCAGAGTGAAAGCAACATGCATTTTCACTGCTTTCTGGGGTCAACTGAAAAAATACATCTAATACAAGTACATACTCCTATCTGTGTTGATACTTTTTTTTTAGTCATTTTGTGTCTGTTCACTTTAATGTCATTTCTTTGCCTTAAATGGTTATTGTTTAAACTTTGTCCGACTGTTACTTGTGTAGCCATAATCCCAGACTTGGATAAGAAGATTAAACATATGCCTGAAATAATGGCTGTTGTTAATCAAATATATGGCAGTTGGGGGATTTCAGAGAGGTCCCGTCCTCATCTTAGCATCTGTAGCACTATGATTAATTCAGGTTTTTCTACAGACAATCTGGACTATTCAACCTGGTGTGTTACTGGGACAAGCTTTTTGTTTGTAGGCAGAAATACTTAGACATTTTCAATAGTGGTCCATAACAATCTCTTACACTATGCCATAGGTCTGTTGTTGGTCATTGAGTTCATCTGAGTTACGTCATTAATGAGCGAGCATTAAAGGATTAGGATTGTATACGTCTTATCTTTATATATAGTTGGATTTTAAATATCACTGTCTCATAACATTTACTCATAAGAGTATTTGATTAAGGGACATGTTTAGGAGGTTTCTTGATGGCATGTTCTCATACCCCACAGTATCATCTTTAAACCTCATTTGGAAAATCTTCAAGACATGTGCAGCTCAGATGTGTCATGTGTTATAGATTTTAAAGATTACTGACACAAAGGCATGAAGCAGAAGAAATTCATTATATTTTAGTAACAACTTCTGCAATTTTAATTTCACTTCACCTCTTACCATACTAAAATAGCCAAACCACTAACCACATGACTGCACATACTTCAAGTTTTTGGCCAAAACATGTTTGATTTCTTCAAGTCTTCACTATCAATACCACACAGTGGATATAAGCTATTGTAATTGTGTTTATTTTACTATATTCCCTACATAAGATAAGATATAATAAAATAATCGAGTTTTTGTTTTACACTTTACACACTAAAACTGCACACATAATCAGCTCTAATTGTAAATTACTTAACATTCAAAAAAATCACCATATTTGTATCTGATATTTCTTATCCTTGCTATTTGTTTCAGTGTGCCGTGACTTTGCTGTGCTAGAAGACCACTCCCTGGCCTACAACCTCCAAGAACAAGAAAGTAAGAAACTATAAACTACCACTTTGTAGTATTTATACTTTTCTTTATAACTGCGCTTTTATTTTTTCCAGCAGCCCTAAATAGAGACGTGATACTGACATTTTTACTTGTTAAAATAGCACAGTCATTTGCGCAGATGCAACATCATACTGGACTTTTTTGAGAACTTGCTCTGCTGCATTCATTTAGTTATCCATATATAGAAGAAAAAAACTTTGAAAGACTTTAAATGGTTTGTGAGTTGTCATTTGCTTCGTGTGTCTCTGAGTCTAGCCTCACAGAGAAATGCAGCGTCAGTGGTTGAAGTCTCATGAAGTCCATAATCAGCCGCCCAGTTAAACGTGTGACTATTGCCGGATGTCACAACAATAGTGTGGGCTATGCAGGCTTGTATTAAAACATGTTGCTACTTTGCATTCACAGTAATCCTGCAACACATTTAGTGTTGCTCTTGGGTTGACATGGAACAGGTAAGAATACCTGGGGATGGCAGAATTGAAACATTTCTCTTAAACTTTTGCCCACTATGTGGCTACTTCTAAACAATGTAATATTCTACTATTGCCTCATTTAATTTGAGCCAAATTAACACATATGTATTATATAGGCACATGTTTAAATAACTGCGGAAACTCCACTTGGTTCTTTGTGAGCTGTGAGCTAACTTCTGCATGCTGCATTGAATGAGCTCATAGTTTTAAGTTGGCTCATATGCAAGGAATAAGTCAACGTTTTTTTAGATTAAGATTAAGAGTTAGATTAAAAAGAACATTTTCTGCCAAGATATAAATTCTTTCTAGATATTTTTTATGTTCACTTAGATGAAGAAGGTTGATAGTTGAATAACATAAATTAGTTGCGGTATATACTAAAATAGTCAAACCACTAACCATATGACCCATTGAATTAGGGCAATGACCCATTGAATTAGGGCAATGAATAACCACTGCTGAAGTTGTTAATTTCACAAAACATGACTTTGTTTTTGTAGTGATGAGTGAAGCTGAATAAGCATAATTACTGAAGCACAACGCCTCATACTATAGAATAGACTCTTCAGAGCAGATGAGTTCCTATTTTAGCTGTGGTTTAATGTTCTGTTTGCGTCAGAGTCTATGAATACCCCAGATAGCAATTAATTGATTAATAAATTAGTTGACAATTATTATTATATAACCATTGTTGCAGCCCTAGTTGAGTGACCTGTCCTTGTTCTAACGCTTTTAACAACTTGGTTATCTATGACCAAGGCATTTTCCATTTATGCCACTATTACGGATTGGTGTAAACTGAAAATATGTTTTCACCTTTTAACTCTAAGGTCACTAAGATAAATGCGACTCAAGTCTTTTTGTGTCACATCGACCGATGGCAAAGGAGCTAATTTAGCTAAAAGATAATGTAGCTGCAGCTGGCTTTATTTAAAGTGCAAAACGTAGTAACATGTTGCATGGAATATATATTTATGCAAGTTAATAATGCACTAAAGTAATTGATTCTATCTTATTGCTTCTTTGTCTCAGTTTTACTTTTGTTTTTATTTGACTTCTCCCTTGGTTTGGTGAATGAGTGTACGTTACAAAGAATTTCTAAAAATGAGAGATGAACAAATTTTCCAGTGAAAAATGTGGCTGTGTTTTATTGATAGTTTTCCTCTTTTAGGTTCTGACATCAGTGTCATAAACTTTAACAATTGATCAGTGTCTTCTACGGGGAAAAAAATCAATGCCAAGCTATTGACTCTTTATCACAGCGATGCCTCTGAGTTTTTCTTTCCATCCCACAAGTCAGAAAGTCCGGACTTTATGGAGCATCTCAGGGTAAATTGCCAGATGTAATTTGTTCCTTTTCACACAAAAGCTGAAAAGGGATCGATAACCAGGTAAAACAGAGCTGCGTGAGTGAGTGATGCTCTTTGTGTTTACCAAGTGCAGAGAGTGCGTCATTGAGTAGGATTCATCATCTGTTATGAGCCACAACAAACCAGCTCATAACCTTGGGACGGCAACCCCACTGCACACATTCATTCTTCAGTGGCTAGGGTCACACCCTGTTTATGTCCACAGTAAAGTGAAGAGTCTGTCCTCAACAAGTATCTTTTTCCTCCATCTAAACAGCACACTGATCTCACCCCCTTAAATATTACAAACCTATGATTATGAAACTCATGAACCATGATTCTCCTGAGTTATGTGGTCAAACTACTTTGGTTTGTATATGTGAGAGCTTTACTTACTTGTTTTTGTCACAGTTGAGAGTCACTTGGCATCCAACGTACACAAGAGCCGTCTGGTGCAGCAGGACCTCCAGGTGGCTAAGAGGCTACAGGAGGAGGAGGATGAGAGAGCTAAAGCCCGGAGCAAGAAGCAGCAGTCTGCTATGTAGGTGCCTCTCACACACTGACACATTTACATGTTTGCAAGCTGTTTCTGATAGTATTGATAGGGAGTGTTGGAAATTTTGAAAAGCACCAGATTTCTATTAAAATAAATGTCTCATTGAGCCTAAAATTTATTTTAATATATTTGTAGACTTAGGCCCAATGCTTTACTATGTTGCTGGCTTCCCAATGAATTTGTGATGCTCACAGCACACACTGTCATTCTCTGGACAGTAACTACACTACATGTGGACTTTTACATTTAAATACAAAATCCAAATACTACATTTTTATAAGAAAGCTATTGTCTAGGTAGAGCATACAGATATTAGTTTCAATGATGTAAGCCATCTCACAAACACACGTCTATGCACCAGCAGAGCAATGTTGTCACCCCTTCAGGCAGATGGTGAAAGTGAGCCAAGCTGTTTAGAAGGTCAACAATATTTCTTGTGTGAAATCTTCCTTCTCTTCCTGAAACATCAACACATGCAGCATTATTTAAGTACAAGTGCAGCTATTTTAATCAAAGAGTTTTAAGAGAAGGCATTTGATATAGTTTTAAATCACGTCAGAAATATAACAATTTATTATATGGTGCAACATTAATGTTGATTCACAATTAACTGACTCTAAAGCATACATACTAACCCTGCCCTTCCTTTATGTACATAATGTCTGTGAACATTTGAAACCTAAGTGAGCGTCATGATAATGAGATCGCCCAGGAGATTCAGGAAGAACTGGCCCGACAGGCAGAGCAACAGCGAAAGCAAGAAGAGAAAGATGCTGTAAGAAACCAACTTACTTGCCCATTCTCATAATAGCTACATCTACCCAATAGTATGAATGTGCTGGTATAGATAGGTCATTGCACTTTAATTTCTTGCTGCTTTTGGCTTTGTCCCTATATAAACCTAAACTGTTTATGTATATGGCTATATTTTATTATTCAAACTTGCTCATTGATCATAAATAAACAACAAAATGTTTGGAACACAGTTTTCCTCTTGTATTAATCTGACAAAGCAGAAAGATCCCTTCCTTTGTAACAAGACTACTGTAAGTGGCCTGTTTGTAATGGCCCACATGCTGCTGTGTTTTCATGTTTCTAGGCCATAGCTCGTAAGCTGCAGGAGAAGGAGATGAAAGAGGAAAGGAGGAGACAAAAGCAGCTGGAAACAAACTTTGATGAAGAATACTTTGAGGATCAAGGAGGTGAGCACTGGTGAAAGCACATACATTACCTTGACTAGAGGCATACGTACAAGCAGTAATTTGTCACAAGTGGAAGCACCATTGCAAATATGTTTTACAATTTAAGTGTTTTAATATGAAAAGCTTGTAGAGGAGTTGTTTAACACTGATATTGTCGGATTATATATCACCCATTTGCTGTGAAAGAAGAAAAGTATATTTCTAAATATGTTAAATGTCTTACACTTTTTGGGAGATAAACAATACAATGAAAATTGTAGCTATATAAAACCCAAGGATTCATTTTCACACAATATTCTCAAATGACCTTAACCATAACCATATTTTTCAGAATATTGCTTTTAGGTTAAAGGTAAAAAATAAAAACATGAAATGTGAGACTAAATGAGGGAAAATAATTTAGTTGCATTTGTTAGATGTAAAAAAATAAATAAAAATTATAAATAAATCGCTGAATGTCCTCTTGCCATTGTTCACATCAACACCTCAGAACTAAGTCTTTCAGGACAGCCCCTGGTGCTGGTTGCTACAATTAGGGGAGCTACTACATTTTATTATTCAGACCCACAATATACTTATCTCGCACCACTGTAAGCTAGAGTAAGAGCTCACCCTACATTTATCTGGAAACTTCTTCAGTAATGACCAATCAACTTCTCGTAGGAGCAAAGCCCCTCCTTTTCTGAACAAATAACTATAGTTCAGTTAAACATTACACAGCCAGTCTGACAGCTTAAATTCCTCTGAGCTGAGTGGTGTGAGTGTTTCCTCTTACAATTTGTTTTTATTCTAACTTGTGATTGGACGATAGGTCACAGAATGCTGTTATTCATGTTCGTTTCTCCTGATGTTCTTTCGTAAGATTTTCAGTGACACTACTAATAACAATTCACCTGTAGTCTGTTTGTGGTGTGTTTATACTATTGACCCCTTATTGCATATGCTGTCAGTTATGTATACTACTGTGCTCCTGTGTTGATCTGAAGTTATATCTCTTTGGGTACAGCTAAAGCCAGTAAGTGTGTTGTTTTGCCACTGACCATCACTCATTCACCATATACCTAGAGTGCCTTGCAAAAGTATTCGTCCCCCATGAACTTTCAGGTTTCAAACATAAAGATATGAAACTGTAATTTTTTTGTGAAGAATCAACAACAAGTGGGACACAATCATGAAGTGGAACGAAATTTATTGGATATTTCAAACTTTTTTAACAAATAAAAGACTGAAAAATTGGGCGTGCAAAATTATTCAGCCCCTTTTAACTTAATACTTTGTGTCGCCACCTTTTGAGAGACTGAAATTCTTGCCCATTCCTCGTTGCAAAACAGCTCGAGCTCAGTGAGGTTGGATGGAGAGCATTTGTGAACAGCAGTTTTCAGTTCTTTCCACAGATTCTCGATTGGATTCAGGTCTGGACTTTGACTTAGCCATTCTAACACCTGGATATGTTTATTTGTGAACAATTCCATTGTAGATTTTGCTTTGTTTTGGATCATTGTCTTGTTGGAAGACAAATCTCCGTCCCAGTCTCAGGTCTTTTGCAGACTCCATCAGGTTTTCTTCCAGAATGGTCCTGTATTTGGCTCCATCTATCTTCCCATCAATTTTAACCATCTTCCCTGTCCCTGCTGAAGAAAAGCAGGCCCAAACCATGATGCTGCCACCACCATGTTTGACAGTGGGGATGGTGTGTTCAGGGTGATGAGCTGTGTTGCTTTTACACCAAACATAACGTTTTGCATTGTTGCCAAAAAGTTTGATTTTGGTTTCATCTGACCAGAGCACCTTCTTCCACATGTTTGGTGTGTCTCCCAGGTGGCTTGTGGCAAACTTTAAAAGACACTTTTGGATATCTTTAAGAAATGGCTTTTTTCTTTTCTTGCCACTCTTCCATAAAGGCCAGATTTGTGCAGTATACGACTGATTGTTGTTGTATCAACAGAGTCTCCCACCTCAGCTGTAGATGTCTGCAGTTCATCCAGAGTGATCATGGGCCTCTTGGCTGCATCTCTGATCAGTTTTCTCCTTGTATGAGCTGAAAGTTTAGAGGGACGGCCAGGTCTTGGTAGATTTGCAGTGGTCTGATACTCCTTTCATTTCAATATTATCGCTTGCACAGTGCTCCTTGGGATGTTTAAAGCTTGGGAAATCTTTTTGTATCCAAATCCGGCTTTAAACTTCTCCACAACAGTATCTCGGACCTGCCTGGTGTGTTCCTTGTTCTTCATGATGCTCTCTGCGCTTTAAACGGACCTCTGAGACTATCACAGTGCAGATGCATTTATACGGAGACTTGATTACACACAGGTGGATTCCATTTATCATCATGAGTCACTTAGGTCAACATTGGATCATTCAGAGATCCTCACTGAACTTCTGGAGAGAGTTTGCTGCACTGAAAGTAAAGGGGCTGAATAATTTTGCACACCCAATTTTTCAGTTTTTTACTCGTTAAAAAAGTTTGAAATATCCAATTAATTTCGTTCCACTTCATGTTTGTGTCCCACTTGTTATTGATTCTTCACAAAAAAATAGTTTCATATCTTTATGTTTGAAGCCTGAAATGTGGCAAAAGGTTGCAAAGTTCAAGGGGGTCGAATACTTTCGCAAGGCACTGTATAACTGTGATTACTAACCATCTCGGACTGTTTCATTCCTGTTTATTTTTTGCATCTCCATGATGAACCTTGTCCAAATCCTTGACCAAATCCTTGCTCATCCACATCAAACCGGCTTAGCTGCAGGCAAGGCAATGCCTCTAGACTTGGACAGACCTACCCATTACAGAACAAATTCCCCCAGTCGACACGAGGCTTATGCTTCAGTGAGTTCATATAGAGATTACTCTCCAGATTACAGCTCCACTGAGCCCAAACGGAGCAGATACCCAAAAAAAGACCCAGCAACACCACACAGTCTCTCCAGATACCCAGAGCCCTACCTGGGGACAGAGGGCAGCCGGAGCAGGCATGCAGATCCCTATCCAGAGAACCTGCTCTCCCCCAGAGGCAAACATGGGGACAGGTACCCGGATTATGTTGCCACAGACTCAAGCCGCAGTTGCACACTGGACGACGGCGAGAGAGTAGTGAGGAAAAAAGAAAGACCTGCCAGACCGCCTCCTCCGCAGAGTCCCAGAGAGATGGACAAGGCCGGGGATCGAGTCAGAGACCCAGACAGGGAGAGGCACATAGACGGAGACCAGAGAAGAGACCGAGAACGGGACCTGGCATGGACTAAAGACAGGCAGCGAGACCGAGGCCGGAGTGCCGATCCACTCCAGGAGAGAGACCAGCACAGACATAAAGACCAACAAAGAGCCAGGACCCGGAGCGGGGACAGAGAACTGAGCAGTGGCAGGACGAGGGGGAAAAAGGCGTCCTGGGAGGAGGATGAGGAAGAGCATAAGAGGAGAGACAGAGGCCGGCCGCGGGTCAAGTCCAACCCTGATGATGTGTTTGAGGAGCACATGAGTGACAGAGGGAGTGGGGAACCCAGAGACCCCCGGCGGGAGGGTCCTGGCAGGGAGTGTGGTTATGCGCCCCCAAATGGAGAGACAGGTAGCCCCTGGGTTTGTCTGGTGTGTGTGCTGAGGGGCTTTTGCTGTTCTATTCTGAGGTGGTGGGTCAATCTGACAGTGATCACTAAAATTACATGACTTTTCTCAAACGGCCTTGCTCTGAGATTTTATTGGTTGTGAGTCTGGAGTGATTTCAGTGTTTTTAATGTTTGGTGTGCTGTGGGCTTCACTCCTTCATTTAGTTCTTCCAATCAGCCACTGTGCTTTATCTGTAGGGGGTGTTGTTTTTAGTTTTGATTTGTTTTTGATTTACACGTTTGTCATTTTAGAAGTATTGCAATCATTCAATGAAAATGTTTTTTTTTAATTGTAGTTACATGCTTCATTAATCAATTATATGCATTCTTAATTTGAAATTGCTGAATCTAATTTCACATCAATCAACAAATTTGCTTACTAAAACAACACTGAATGGAGTAAACGGTCAATACACCGGTATTTTATGATGTGTCTGTTCTTATCTACTGGATGCAGGGCGTATAGTGCACAAAGGGAGTGCTTCTGTTCTAGCTGAAACTGATTATAGACTAAATGAAGCCACAAAGGGATTGACAAAACTGGGCATTCATAATCTGGAGGACAAGGACCGGGAGGTGGCCAGGAGACTCCAGGAGGAAGAGATCAAGGTAAATAAAAACCAACAGAAAAATCACATGCATTAGGCATTTGTTACTTTTTTATGTACTTGGTAATCTACTCATTTAATAACAATAAATATATAAATATTGTTTTTTTCTCTGTCTGGTTATAGGCAACCAATGAGCAGACACGTGCTGCACAAGTTGCACAAGATGAAGTAAGTATGGACATTTTTATTCAGCTAAGACTGTATTTAGTTTTATTAAGGCTAAGAAAATGTTTTGACTGGGAATTTAACAATAAAATGTGTTGCAGGAGATTGCTCGGCTGCTTATGGAACAAGAGAAGAAGGAGTACAAAAAGCTTCGGGAACGGGAGAAAGAGAGACAGAGGGAGAAAGAAAAGGAGAGAATGGCAATGGAGAGGAAGCGGCAAGAGGCAGACTATCGGGTAAGAGCCATAAGCTATTTGAAAACATGTATTTTTGGGGCTATTTTTGTGGTGAAACCATAATTTTTGGAAGTATGTTTAAAAAGAAAAAACATAATTTTCCAGCCAATTTCCGAGGACGTTGTCCGGCCCAGAACACGAGACGACTATGAATACCAGAGGCAGAAGAACCACAACAAGCCTTCCAGGTACAAAACTCCTACTGACTACACTCAAATCTTTCCACCTCTGCAGCCAAAAAATACAAACTCAACTCGCTCAATTCGTGGCTCCTTCACTGTTTTAGGCCTCCTCAACCTCGTTCACATGACTACGTGAATGTGAACCCTGCTTACATCCACCCGGAACAGCCCGCCCCCGCTCGACCTCCAACCAGACCTGAGGCAGATTCAAGAGGTAGCTACAATGCCACCTAATAATAGAAACTGTTGAAAAGAGGTGGCCTGTAAATATTACTTACGCACAGTTAAACATTTAACTTTTACTCAACTCGCCTGACTATGTCAAATCTTTCTAAAGCAAAGGCGTTTAGTTGATGTTGACAGTACATTGCTTGTGTGTAGTGTAAAACAAAACATAAATCGTAGATTCATAGATCAAATGTCTGATAGATCTGTCTCTTGATTCTTTTCAGGTGCCTATTACAAGCGGTGACTCAGGCTCTTGTCCAGACATGCTGTCAGTTTTGTCCCTTGGATTATTTATCTGTAGTTTTTTGTTTTTTGTTTTTTTTTCTCCAACCACTCACTTTGTTGACCAAAAGCCTTGGGACAATCTAATATGTTGGCAGTGGGACATTTTAATATCTTCCAAAGTAGAATTATTGAAGTGGGTCTGTGAGTGATGGTACCACATGTCTTTATAATTTTTTAAATTTTGATTTCAAATAAATTATTACTTTTGAATCAGTACAACAAAACATGCTGAAAGCCTTGAGATGAAAACTCCCATCAGTCATGATCTGCTTGTGACATCCTTTTCTGTTGTGGTCATTGGCTGATGATGTTTGTCTTCATGTGGACTGTGCAAGGCTTCTATCTCTTATTCTAAATGAGATGTGCCTATTTTCTCCAACATGGCTGCCAAGTTGTCTTAGATGAAGCAACCACAGCCGCTGCTTTGTGCTCTCATGCTGCCGTTCTGTATTCATCCTGCTGTGGAAACAAGAGGCTACAGACCATAACTGCGTGCCATACAGTCCTTGCCACCAATGGGAAAGACTTCTCTTACAGTCGATGCAATACAAAAATAACTTTGTCTAAAGGTGCTGGTATTTCTGGCATTGACCAATTGCAGTCCCAAGAAGGTGGGGCTTTACTAATGCAGACATTTAAACTCTCGGCTGTCTCTTTATGCTTGTAAGGGGCACTTTATCCCCTAGCCCTTAATCTGAAAGTGGATGGATGCTTTTGTGTCTCACTGTTTGTGCATGCTTACTGAAACTGTACAGTACATGCATTTCACTTCTGTTAAAACTCTTTGGCTCTCTTAATTGTCGCTAAAGCCACAAAAAGACAAAAGTCATTTTTTTTATGAAGGGAAATAAGATCCATCATATACTATTCTACAATCTAATACTTTCTGGTTTTCTATTGGTAACCAGTACAAAATAGGATGCATGTACATCTCTTGTTTGTTCAGTCTGAATTAAGCTTGTGCTAAAGGCATTGATGTAGGATTCTGTATTTGCTCTTGTTTTATTTAAATGTAAATACCAGATTGTTTTTTAAATTGTGGTAATCATATGCCATATTGTGCAGAATACAAGAGTCCCATGATCTCATTAAGAAAGTTAGCCTTAAATTTTATTTTTCTACTTTATTCTGTTTTTCTTCCTGAAGCATTTCCCCAGATTCCTACTTTTGTTTCCAATCTTCTCTGTTTAAAATTCAAAGTCCGGCTTTACTTCCTGCTTGCAGAAAAAACAAACATGGACACAATAGAAGATCTACATGAAGGCAGTTTAGTCCAGGATCAGCAAAAACCGATAAGATGCTGAGATTAAACTAATTTAGTATTTCTGATTTATCTTCTGTTCATATTGAATAAGATTAAAGATAGTTTAGTGGAAAATTGAAAAGGAGCATTTTTGAGCTTTTACTGAAATGTACACTGTTCACAAGAAGGGTTAGTCTTAAAAAGGTAAATGGCACAAGTGCAGCTTCTTATGTGATAAATATCTTTTGACATAATGTACTTCTGTGTAAACATTTTTGACCCAAGCAACAGATGTCTATGCTGAAGACAGACATGCCGGTGTTTTTAATTTTCTTGTGCTAATTGCTGTTGAATTCATGGAACTGTGCCATTAGTATGTGTTTTCAGGGACTACAATACAAGTAGTAGATGTGGTTGTAGCAGAGCAGCCACTCCCTCAAAGGGTAAGTGCTCTCATGCTTTCATTAGAGCACCACCTTGTGGACATTAAAACAAATTTTCTGAGCAGGATGCATGTGTGATGTGTGTCTGTGTAAATCATGCGTCATTCATTAGGTTTGAGGCTGACTACATGAAACTCAAAATGTAATACTTTTAATCCAAGGCTTGTATGCAATCTGTATCATGAGCTAATTATGACTCAACACTCTGTGTTGGCACTTGCTGAAACAACGTTTAAGTGAAAAAATTTGTTGCTTTTACTTCTATCATCTTGTAATATAATAAATGGTATCTGCAGCATTTCCAGTTTCAATGTCTGTGTCATAAACATACAAGAAATCCTTTTTTTGGCAGTAGAACACATACCTGGAAAATGTATTTGCCATTTCTAAACTCACACAAAGAGTCATTGAGCAGTTTCTGAGGTTAACCTTTTGAATACATTTTTAAATCCCTGTTGAAAGAACGGCATATCATATGGAAATCTATATTTAACTTAACATCTCAACATTAATGGAGGTTCATTGTTACCAGTAATATTCTTAAATAACACAATATGGGAGAAAAAAAACTTTTACGAAGTAAATGTATTCTGTTTACAAAATATTTACACCACACACTGAGAACATAAACTGTCATAGAAAAGTGTTTATTTAATGACATCAATATATAGTATAGTGTAACACAGAACTACATTTATTTAAACTATTACAATTATAAAGTATCTTTAATCAAATGAATACAATTATTCTGATGCAAAATGATACAAATATTATGTTTTGGTTTCCTGACTTTGTCAGTGGCAGCATTATGAGCAAGTTTAATAAAATCATGTCCCTTTCGATAAACGTACAGGCCTATCAGGAAGTGATGTGCTGAGTGGAGCTGGTTCACCAACATACCGTGCATACTAATTGTTAGTCTGCATGTGTTAACACTGCTGTGCCTTCATCAAAAATGTCATAACTCAAACTGCCAGCAGCTACACCTCAGTGTCTGCTGTTGGGAGATTAACCAGTGTTGAAATCATAAAACTACAATATAATATGTGGCACATCTGAAAGATAATAATCAAAAGAAAATTGTTACAGTATTGCCCAAATCACAACACCTTTAAAATATCCCCAAATCTTTATTTTCTCAGCAATGGGACTTTTTTGCACATTACACACACGACCAGAAACAATGACTGAAATTTTTGAGCAGAGAAATTCCCAGGCAAAGTTTCCAGCTGCGTGGGTAACACAAAATGTCAGTGGGCATTAAGCCTTAAACCATTTCATCCTATTGCAAGAATTTAGATCACAATTAAATGGCAAACGTTAATGTCCAGGCTCAAACTTGTCTGAACTCTTAGGTTAAGTGAAGTGTCCCACACAGAGACAGGTGTTTGCTGAGCAGGCACTGAAACAACAATCTGACATGCATCATGAGTCATTTCTTTGTATGTAAGCAGTGTTAAATAAGACTACTCTTAAACATTACATTCAAATAAACCAAAAGTGAATGAGCAGGTAACTTACTTGTCCCGGCCAAGTCATCCAACACCAACCTGCTCCTGTGATCATCAGCAGAAAAAGCACGCCACAGCTGCGAGTCCTTTCCCATGTCTCACCTGGCAGGTAAAGGAGTGAGTGCAGCTGTCTATCAAGAGGTGCATGCCGTGTTGAGACTTGAAGACACACCCACTTATTACAGAAACACAGGAGAGACACATCAACATTTACTTACTGCTTTCTGCCCCTTTATTTACTGTCACTGTCACTTTACACTAACAAGGCAAACGCGCACACATACTCTTATATTTGTCCTTTTCTTAAAACTACTTAACTCACCTTATAGCTTTTCATTTGCATATATTTTTTTTCTAACCTGACATGAAAAAGGGCTTAGGCACATCTTCAGGAAAAACCGGTAGAGGAGGTCAGAGAAGTATTTAGTCAGATGCTAAAGTAAGCCAGCCCTCAACAGAAAACCACAGCACTGCCTTTTAATGGGTGTAATAATTAAGGCATGGCACATACCGAAATGTGAAGACTAAAGAATCAACAAATACTTGTGATCTATTGAATATTTTTATAAACCTAAACTATTTTACATGACAGTGTTTTATGTTTATTTTTGTTTATAAAGCATAATATCACTTCATCTAAAGCCACACCTCTGCACTACTTCAAATAGAAATACTACTGACAGCATAAATATTGGCACTTAGCACTGTCTGTCATCGTATCTTGATTTTCTCCAATCTATCTGCCTCTATCAGATCCTCTCAATCTGTAGTAGCATTGACTTTGATGCTTTAAAACTGTTTTGCTCAAGCTCCTTAATGTTGCCATGGTGTCAAAAGGAAGCATTCTGATTCTGTTAATACGCAGCAGGCCGTTTTTCCCCAGGCACACGAGCTGTGCCTGACGCAGGAATGACACCGGACTGGCTTCTGTTCTGGGAGTCACCCTCCAACACATGCCAAGGCAATCCTCAGGTGCTTTGTTTAAGCATGCACAAAGGGCTCAGTATCACTGCATTTATTTTTTATATCTATATCTAATCCTCTCTTCCCTTCCGGAGAATACAAGTAAATAAATATGGCATATGCTATTGAGCTATCCCATGTATACATGAAACAGACACAATGGTGCTAAAGTAAAAAAAAAAAAAAAAATTATCTTCTTGCTTAAGTAATCAGGTGGTGTGGCTAGTTTTTTTAATGAATATCTTTAAAATGTCTTTAAAAAGACTCATGTTCTGAGGTCTGAAGTGAAACTGGCAGAAATGCTTCTTCTTTGGTTGTTTTGTATTGAAATGTGCAAAGTTGAATGAACTGAATATTTTTAAATGTACATTGATTTTATCTGTATAAAAGCATCTATTTTGTAAAGTGTTTTAATCAGACTTTCTATTTTGTAATGAATTATGTTTTTAGTATGGAAGATTAACTGATAGCTTAGACTTTTAGCTAATTGGGATCCATGTAAATGAACAAATAAACAAATAAACTTGATCATTTAAATACAATAAGATGGCGAAGGGTAGATTTTTCACCCTTCACCACATTAATGCATATTCATTCCTTTGTGGGTCTTTGTCTCAGTGAACACTCTGGGCGTGTCATTCTCAAATCTGAAAAGCATTAAAGAGACCCATTACTCATAATTCCTATCCCATGAGGAGTGGGATAGGGTTTGAAAGATAAGAGTCAATGCTTGCTGCATGGTTGTTTCCACGACTCATAACCCCGGGGGGAGGGCATTACCCAGAAATGCTGATTGACCATTTCCAAAACTCTGGCTACATCCTCCCTTTTCTGTTCTGTAAAATCACATTTTGTGAAAAGCAGCTCTTATGTCACTTACGGACAGACTGCATCTGTGCATTTAGGGACACACACTTAAATAGAACTGATAGCATTGTGTACACTTCCTGCTATTGGGTCTAGTCATAATTACTGCTATTAGTCACAATGTTACACCTCTGTTTGACAAGTTGAACCACTTGTGAGAATATGCCTCCTGAATTCAAGACTGAACCCTTTCACCTGTAATTCTTTATTTGGGTTTAAGTTCCAATGTGTTTTTGCTGCTCTGAATTACAATAAGGTTTAGCGCTTCAAGTACTACTATGCAATCACTGCACATATTTTGAAATTATATAATCTAAAGCCTCAGTTAGTCTAGAGTTTGCCTTTTACGGTCATTGACTGAGTATACACAGGTATATAAGACATATGATAAAAAGATGTAACAATAAAAACAATATAAAATTAAAGAATGCAGAGGAATAAAAATAAAATAACACAAAAACAAGTGATTTAAAAGACTGTGATGAGGGTCTTAGGGACATTATGTTCAGATGTAATCTTCTAATTAAGTATGATTCATGTTTACTGGCGTGGCAACTGTCAGTTTGACACAGCTGAGCCAAAAGCTAATCCAAGTGCCACTCTCCACTTCACCTTATTGAAGCAACAGGTGCACTCCTTGACACATGCTCTGTTCGACCACTAGATGGCACTTCAACTGTAAACGGCTACATTACCAATCAGTCTCTACACTTAGAAATAGAAGTAAAGTAATACTGTATGTGTTAAACACTGGTGATGATATCCTGTGGTCTGAGTCTTGCACTTATTCCCAGAACTGAGATAAACCCATAGCTCCTCCCAATATGTGCTTCCTCCCTTTGTGCAGTGATGGAGAATGTTTGGCAGCTGCAGTCTGGGCGTTCGTTTTAGAGTAAAGTGAAAGCAAGGCTACCAGCAAATTTTTATTGCGCTTCAGATTTTCCAAGGAAATAAGGTTTTGTGTAAACCAAGGTTATAGTTCATCACACTGTTTGTTTGTGATGAATCTAGGATCTAGGTTTATACATACAGTATACACACAAACTAGCAAACAGGTTTAGTGAGTGATTATAATGATTCCATTGATAACTGCAGCACCAAAACAGGGCCTAGACCCAAAGTTCAAACAACACGAGATTACAGTTGATCTCAAAGGGCTGCACTTTCCTGAAAAACACTATGCTTTTAAACATATGCCACACCATTTTGTAGCCCATGTACAACCATGAATACCAGACATGAAGTCCCAAGAGGAAATTATTTCTGTGATAAAGACTGGATTTTATTATTCTTTGTTTAAAAGAGTCCACTTTAGGGAGTCAGCACTTGTGTCTCTAGCACTTTTTGTTATGGCTTCTATTGTAAGGTACTGTATGTGTGTAAACTGATAACACACTGCTGACACATTTATGGCTCTTCATTGCATTAACATTGTGTTTGGTGTTTATTTATATAATATAGAATTATACTGGGATGTTGCAATAAGGGCTACATTTGATGAGAACATTTTCCCCAAGGGCCGACAGGCTCTTCTGATTTTATTTCTATTTCAAAAGTTAAGGTTTTAGTTGGATTTAAACGGGTTTGAGTCAGATTTAAACAGGTTTTATTTTCATTTAAACAGCTTTTAGTCAGATTTCAACAGGTTTTGTTTTAATTTAAACAGCTTTTAGTCAGATTTCAACAGGTTTTAGTTCAATTTGAACAGGTTTTAGTTGGATTTGAACACACTTTTTAGTCAGATTTGAACAGGTTTTAGATAGTTTTAAACAAGTTTTAGTTGAATTTGAACAGGTTTTAGTTGGATTTGAACAAGTTTTTACTCAGATTTCAACAGGTTTTAGATTGATTTGAACAGGTTTTAGTCAGAATTTAACAGGTTTTAGTTGAATTTAAAGAGGTTTTCAATGGATTTAAACAAGTTTTATTTGAATTTAAACAGGTTTTAGTCCGATTTGAACAGGTTTCAGTCAAATTGAACAGGTTTTAGTCAGATTTTAACAGGCTTTAGTCAGATTTAAACAGGTTTCACTGGGATTTGAACCTGTTTATGCAAAGCTGCTGCCGTTTGTGTCATAAACATTACATTTTATCTTTGAACCTCACTTTGTGCCATGTTTGGCCCCCAGGCGGGACTTTGGACATGTGTTGTAAACTGCTACCCATCAGAATTGTAAATTGTCCTGTGCTTCCGAAAACAACTCACGCAGGATTTCAGCTAATGATGGTATGGGTGATTGTCCATCAGGTAACTCCTCACACCTCAGTCCTCTGGGAATGGGTGTATCCGATGATTAAGTATTTGGATTGTTCCTCAGATTGGACTATGTGTCTTTATAATGACACATGTGACTTCAAGTAAAATAGTTTCTAAATACTGCACTAAAAAAGGAAGTTTGAAAACCTGGTCCAAATCAGATTACATTTCCAGTTCTGCAATGTTGTTGCTGATGATTAACTGTAATGTCATTGAATTTACTCATGAGGTATGGTCCCTGCTTTAAAAAGCCTTCTTAAATCAAACTATGGCAACATCATAGAGATTAATAGACTTTAAGCACCACTTCTTTTGCTTGTTGTAACATTATTGCACTATTTCAGAGGCACACACCTAATGGTAGGTGTGAGTAAACTGTCTCAGCAGAATGTAAATACTGCTCTCCAGATTCGTACTGGTATGTGTGGGAGGAAAGCTCAGTGGAACTGTAAAGTAGAAAAAATACATTTTTTTTGTTTGGTTTTTTTACTGTGGTGTGTCTTGATAGTGCTGTGGAGGCCGAATCGTGTGGAAATCCTTTTTCTTTTTACGCATTTCCTTACATTGTTGCTGACCATCTGGTGATTCCCCTAAACATACAGCAGCAGGTTCTCGGACTTAAGCCTGGCAGAACTTAAAAGTAACACAGGACAATAACAAATAAGTAAATAATCTCATTTCTGAAACTGCACAACAAACAAGGGCTGTGACTGCAGCCACAGAAGCTGTGATCCTAATTAGTGCAAAATGTTTTGCCTGGGGATTATTTCAGGAAAAGGGTGGACACGATCCAATCTAACAGAAAAATACACTGTGTTTACAAACTGGCATCTCTCTCCCCAAATATGGTCTAATAGGTTGATCCTAAACTTGCTGCTGTAAATTGCAGGGATAACAATTGGTTAACCCCATGTTATCCACGTTTGTGTGTGAAGGACCTTCCTCTTTACTGGTCCTTGACATTATTACTAAGTATAGGCTGGGCATTTACTTTCTATATGCAACATTATGCCATTACGTTATATAGTCCTTTATAACAAAAGACATCCTCTCTATTCATTCAATAATTAACAGGGAATAAATATAATTTACAGTCAGGACAGGAGGAATAGGCAACACCTTATAATAATAAAAACAAATAGAATTTACATTATATAAAACTTGTGGACAAAAGTAAGTAGGCTAATGACTATTGTTAAGAAGCCCAGAGTAATCTATACAGGATGTTGTTTTTAATGGGTATTTTGGACTTCTTCCCATCATCCCCTGCAGGTGGAGTATAGCATGCATACGTCACGGCGTCGTTCCGTTAAAATAAGCCTGCGACTAACGGTTCATCACTTTGCTTCTCCTTCGGAGGTTGGTTATTGAGAAATTTTGTAACATTGCTCCTGGTTCTTTGTCTTAAATCTTCGTGTTGTCCATCTCCGCTCTTTGGAAGTTATGGCCAGCTCGGGGTTGCAACTTTTCGCGGTTGTTCTTGCACTTTTGGGTATGGCTGCTACTATTGCCGCTATTTTTATGGTGGAATGGAGGCAACAGTCAGACAAGATTTATGAAGGTCTGTGGATGACTTGCTATGGCAAGATAGAGTGTGAGTTTCACGAGTCGCTCTTCAAAATTCCTGGTAAGTTTTACTACCTTTGCGTAACTTTCAGACACTAGGCACTGTTACTGTAGATACCTTCCACTTAAAATACGTTTCTATAATTAGTAACGTCTCTATGCTCAGATAGCCTCTTAACACATAACTACAATATCACTTTATACCTTCTTGTTTATGGCAAATGTAAAGCAGCCTTGACTTAAAAAATCATAATCAGTGAACACTTTTTATTAACTTTATTTATTCTGCTATTTGTTAAAGACTGTATGTAACACAGGAAAAGGTAGCTACATTGAAATATATAAATATCAGTCAAAGTATGAATGAGCTGAGTTTTTGTGTGTGTTCACAGGCGATATACAGGCCACCAGAGTTGGTATGATGCTCAGTATCTTTCTGTCTGCTGGGGGGCTCCTGATTTCCATAGTAGGAATGAAGTGCACCCGCTTCATGGACAAAAAGACACAGGCCAAATCCTGCTTTGCAACGACTGGAGGCATCCTTTTCATGGTCGCAGGTGCGTTATGAGAGAATACAGGCCTTACAATGTGTCAACAGTGTTACCATTTATAAACCTGTTCTCCACTTGAATAGTAGTTAATAGACAACTAACAAAATTCTGTGAAAATCATCAATATAATCATCATCAATATAATTTTATTGTTGTTTTTATTTGTTGTTTTTAATTGTTGTTCTTGAGTATTTTAATTATGTGCTATTGTTTTTTTCATTTTGTGTTTTTTTTGTCCAGAAAGGCGCATTATAAATAAAATGTATTATTATTATTATTATTATTATTATTATTAAATGAATAATGGTGGGTGGCAGAGTGGTTAGCACTCCTGCCTCACAGCAAGAAGGTCGTGAGTTCAAAACCCGGCCGACTCAAACATTCTCGGCCGACTCCGGTCTTTCTGTGAGGAGTCTGCATGTCCTCCACGTGTTACAGTGGGTTCTCTCCGGGTACTCCGGCTTCCTCCCACCGTCCAAAGACATACATGTATAGGTTAATTGGCAACTCTAAAGTGTCCCTAGTGAATGAATGTGAGATTGAATGGTTGTCTGTCACTGTCTATGTCTAAATGTCAGCCCTGCGACTAACTGGCCATTGTCCAGGGTGTACCCCGCCTCAGGCCCAAAGCTGCTGGGATAGGCTCCAGTCACCCGCGACCCCTAACGGGACAAAGCGGTAGAAAATGAATTAATGAAAATGAATAATGATTTTGAGCATTGATTTTGATTTCTCTTCTTTAGGTTTACTGTCTCTCATCATCACCTCATGGTTTGTCAACACAATTGTTCAGTCCTTCAAAGAGCACCATGGGGAAAGGTACAGGACACAACCCATGAAAAGTGACTGTATTATCGTATTATTCACTGTGCTTTATCTTTAACTGTGCGGTCTGTTGTCTGCAGCTCTGAGTTTGGGAAGGCAGTGTTCGTAAGCTGGGCTGGTAGCATCCTCACTCTGATTGGTGGGGCATTTCTGTGTTGTCGAAGATGTTCACAGAGGTCTGAGACTATAAGGTCCAACCATCTTCTTCCCCAAAACCATGTCAAGGCCAACTATGTCTAAATCGGTGGATGTAGAAGACTGTGTGTAAACATTTGTGTAGGATTTCTGCTTTGGACACTTCCTAGGCAAAAAGTAAATGATGTAATCGGAGTACTGTCCACCATTTTGTTGTAAGGTAAGAAGTTTAACAATTGCAGCATTGGCTGAATCAGCCTCAGTTCATTTTCAGCTCACTGTACTACGGACAAAGTTTACAGACATGCAGTAAACCCATTTACTGTAGGTGTAATTTTTTTGTACAAATATTCAGTTTTGATGTTAATATACGTTTGACTATTTTTTTATATTTCAACCCATTGTTTGAATAAAATGTGCTTTGTTATTCAGTGGTTTCATCTTTTTAATTGTTGGGTGTGGGTTCACGTGTGAGAGCTGAATTCCCAATAAGAGTTGACCCCAAACAGAAAGCGCTATCTCTTATCAACCTCTTCACCCTTTTCCTGTATGTTTTACTGCAATTAGGCAGATCACGCTGGGCAGACTGTGGCGCTCCAGTAATGGGATCTTTCCTGGTGCCTAAATCGCTTCCTTTCTTTACTTCTGATTTTAATGTCATCCCATTTGTACAATAAGAGGAGAATTAATTGTGAGGCTTGTTTGAGGGTAAAAAATATTATAACTGGGTCAAACCTGTTCAGACAACACTGAAAACAAGTGTAATGTATGATGGACACAGAGGATGAGAGTTGAAACATTTTCGAACTTAAAACTATGTCTAATAAAACTTTCAGAGACACCAATATTTTGCCAGATGTGAAACCAACTTAGATAAAAATACTTATCACTTTTTATTTTATTTTTTATTACGTTTATTTAAAACATTTGAAATAATTAAAATAGGCATTTATATGAAATATAAATAATAATGTCTGAAAGGGAGTGGTTGAAGTGGGAATTTATAATCCCACCCTGCCACTTACAAATAATAATTATAATTACTATCAATAATTTATAAATTTCAAAAACAACAACAAAAACTAGAACTTTTCTCCCCATTTCTGGTCCCAGTTATCTTGAAACCTAATTCAAATTGTAGTCTACTCCGTCATGTTCTCAGGAACCTGGAGAGAGACAGACAGACTGTGTCCTCAAATGTCACACAAAGTGAAAGTGGAGTTGTTGAGTGCTATGCAGATTAACCAGCAGGTCCAGGTTTGTTAATTACGCATCTTGCCTTACGATACAAGGCTGTCAGAAGAAGATACACCACTCTGAGACTTGTTTGTAATAGCGTCCAGATCATGTGACACTCTGACCGCATGCAAACCACCTATTACATGTTTTCTTTTACTTAGGAAGAGGCGAATGTTCATTTTTAAACTATTTGTTATTATTTCTTTGTGTGTAATAGAAAAGATAGGACCGTAATGACCTACTTTTTGCTTGCATTCTGTTGGATTACATTTTCATTTAACGCCTTATATTGTATGGCCAGAGGCGGATGGAGGCTGTAGAACCGAAACTAGTTAATCTTACCGAGTGGACGGGCTAGTTTTGATCTTTGAGTGTGTGGGCTAATGAAAAGTTTTTATGCACTTCTCCCATTGGCCGCTAGAGGGTGACAGTGTACAGTATAAAATAAGCATTGAAACAGCCGAAGCAGCTCAGTAACGGACATAACGTTGGCGACGTAACTACCCTATACATCTTATTTATTAGTTGTTTAATGACTTTTAAATATCAATACAAATCTTCAGTCAGTAGTCTACGACATGTTCATTTACTATTACAGCTTTTTTTAATTATTACTTTACTCTTTCTCCCCTAACGACCACCAACCCTTTCTACGGCTGGTCTGCTACAAATTTAGTTTCCAAAGGTTGACAAAAAGATAGAATATTGTTTTAATGGATTTTTTTTTAAGTGCGTAGCTGAATTCCTTGATAACGCGGTGTTTGCCCCCGTAGTCGGCGACTGGCCTGTTCACTTCTTCTCGGAGGGGAGGAGTTTTCCAGAAGCTACGAAGAAGGGTCACAACAAAATGTGTGTCCCCGACTAAAGACACATTATTTCCTTACTGCACGTCTGCGATCTACATAGAGTGGTCAGATGGACTTTAAAAATCAGAGTGACTGCTTGTGTTGTGCCTGACAGACTTCGTCCTTATGTTGTCCTGCTCACAGAGTGAACCTCCGCGGCAGAGGATGGATGGAAACCTTGCTGCTGTCTTGTCTGTAGTCCTGCTAACAGTGCTGTCCGCCTCGTCTACTTTTCTCGAGCCATATGACCTTTTATACGACAACGCGGTGCTGGCCTTTTACAAGAGCGACTATGAGAGTGTGGTGCGCCACATGGAGGCTGCGCTCACCAGCTACTCGGAGGTCCGTCGCACCAAAGTCCGGTGTCGGCTCAGGTGCCAGGACCAGCATCAGTTTGAGGCCACCTTTTGGGACCTGCGCTTCTTCGACGTCGTCCTGCGCAGAACTGCGTGTCTAAACAGTTGCATTGAGGAGAAACTTGGCACTCAGTCTGTTCACAAAGTTAGCGAGGATGTGGTGCAGGATTTCAACAGGAGGATCCCATACAACTACTTACAACTGGCTTATCAGAAGGTAAGAAAGGGGGGCTTAATAGCATATGAATACCAGTCAGCTAGCCTTCAGTGAACTCTCTTGTTGTGGGGGGCATGCTACAAAGCCCATTTTACCTGCTATATTCTTCACTGGCTCCTCCTCCTCCTGTTGCTGCTGCTGACCGACGCGATGCAGAAGTGTGGAGTGATGAGAGCGGAGTTCAGAGAGACTTTTCAATCTTGTTTTACCCGACTTGAGCTGTCAGCCTGGGACTCTAGGAACTTCACACGTGAAACTTATTACAAATCCACGGAAATGTGGAGTGTCTAGACTAGTGCGTGTGTGTAGGTTTTAGACTGATTTAAACTAGAAGTAGGCATCTGGACTTTGTTTAAAGCTTGAATGAGTCAGGAGTGGAGATGATGAAGGCTTATGGAAAACCGCTTTATCTCACTTCTGTCTGTCTGCCATAAGAAACATGGTCACGTGCCATTTATTGGAAATATCAAGTAGCAATAAAGTCTATTATGATATCCATCCGGCTTATTGTGTCGAGGTGACACAATAAGTGGGAGTGTTAGATGCATATGACACATTTTCTGCAGTCTACAGTTTTATTTTCTACATTACACTATTGAATTGAGAAATACTAATTCTATTTGCAGTGTTTCGTGTTTGGATTTGGCCTAGATGTTGTTTAGTATCTGTAGCAGCCAAAGAAGTGTGGCTTCATGTTTAGATTCTTAAATGGTAGCTTGGATCTGGGTCTCCTTGAAGTATTGGTCGTTTGTTTAGTCTGTGTCATCTCACAACAGTCTTTTTTTGGAGGCTTTGAGTGAATAGAAATCATTTGTGCATGAGCAAACAAAGAACAAAATGAGCTTAATTGTAACAGGAAGGTATCTTACATCCTGACTAATATTTTACATTCCAACACATAAAAGAACACTCTGCTTTGTAAAAAACCCATACCACATGTAGACGTGTGATGGGAAGTGTAAATAAGTACAGGTTACAAGAAAGGGAAATTGTGCCTTAGCACTATTAGCAGGGTCAGCTTTAAGTGAAAAACTTTAGATAGAATTTGTTAACACTGTAGAGGTTCATTCTTTTTTATTAGTTAGCTTTACTGTACTTGTGTGGCACAAGCCTCTCTTGATGCAGAGCTACTCCAGCTACTAATGACCGAGAGCCTCCACTGGGCAGAAGTGGGTGAAAGTTAATGGGCCCTGTTTCCATCTGTGGTTAAATGGCTTCTCCATTTTTATGAATCAGCACTGAAACACTAAAGGCTGCGATGATGCATGCTCCAGTCTAGACATGAGCACAGCCACAATCTCTACCTCATCCAGCTGCAAAAATCTTACTCATCTTTGTTGCAAGGCTTTCAGATTTCTCTAACATGTGCTTAGAATTGAATGTCATGTGGTGTTTTACCCCTCAAATCAAAGCCTTTAAATCTCTTAGCAGATTTAATTCTTGGCTGCCCCTGGTGTTGTGCTTGAGTCTCTTAAAGTGTTGACATCTTGATGACATGAAGGCTAGAGGCTCAGGTGTTGGCAAACAAGGAGAGGCAGCACTGAAGTTCCTATTAGCCAAGGTGCCCAGAGCACATCAGGCCAGTTGACCCACATGTCCACTAATCTTCGGTAAAGTATATGTGTTCAGGCACTCGTGTGTGCAGCTATGTGGGTATTTGGGGTGTTTGTGAAAATAAATAGCATTCCTTCAGTATTTAACATTCCAACGTCACACACCCCCATCCCGTATAATGCATCTATTGGCCCTTTGAGGTGAGGCTCCACAGTCTCCAAGTGTTCTACTGCTTTGCTCACCATTTAGCCTGGCAAATATTTTATTTTCCTCTTGTGGTTTATTTGCTTTCTAAAAAAAAAGTGATCCAAACTTTTGCAGGAATTAAACAGAGACGTGTGTAGTTATAATGGGCTGGTCCTGGGTTGCTCCCTGCCGCTGGCCACACTTCCCGCTAACATCTCCCAAATAAAGAACGATCAAAGAGCTTGCACTCGCCCCAAGGGCATGATGTCTATCCAGCCACTGCAGACTTCACAGAGGTCTCGCCAGGTTACTCTTCCAAGAAATCACTTGGTAATGAGGGACTATTTATTTTTATTTATTATTTATTTATTACAAATCTGACCAGGTACATGTTTTTATATGTCAAACATTGTAATTGTATTTGCTCTGTAGCATCCCCTAGTACTTTTTCACCTCCCTTTTAAGAAAGGTTATGATGTTTGACACTTTCCCAAAAATGCACTTTGAACATTGAAGTGATTGAAGTGTTTGACTGAGAAATTTTGATGCATGTATTTGTTGATAACCATGCTCTTGTTTTCTGATTCTCCGACGAAAATTATTCCTGTCTCATAAACTACCAACAACAGTGAGTGGAAACTGTCAGAGACATCAGGAATAATATTATGTATACAGTCTACTTTGTCTTATGAATGAGGATACATAAATTAAACTTGAGTTTGCTCTGTGTTTTTCGGCATGATATAGGTGGCTGTAGTTTGGGACATTCTCCGAAGCCTGCTGATGTTTTTTAGTTGAATATAAAGTGACATTTTGTGCCCAATGACAGGTAATGCTGTGTTCTCTAAATATGAGTCAAATAGAAATACAACTACAGCCTACACATAGACAGTTTGTAGTAGCCAAGTCAGATTTGCTGTGTTTGATGTTTCCAGAAGCCATCCTGCGGCTCTTCTTTTTTTTAAGCTTCCTCTTTGGAAGTAGTTAGCTTGTAACATAAATAAAGTTACCTTTTGATCAAAGTAAAGCAGTGTTATTTGGAAATAAACATATTTTTTATCTCAATACAATATATAATACAAATACTATTGAACTAAAACCTAAACACTACATAATTCATCTGTTCTCCTGAGTTTGGCTACTTTCACTGACCAAACCTTGTGTGCAGCACTTTGCCCACTACCACTCAGACACTGGGGCACTTGGTTGTACCAAATGCCTGTCACATGACTGCATTTAGAAAGATAATGCTCCAAAGGAATGTGGTGGCATGCTGTGATAACACTCCCACATTGTTCTGGTTTTAATGAAAGCAGCAGGTTGGGAGGACAGGGAGACTTGGTTCTGAGGTGACTCTGTCAAGTGCTGCGTTGGGATTTACTTATTTAGTATGCCATCTTGTTATTTATGAAAAAATAACATGTCTTTTGTTTTGACACTACAAGGAAGAACTGATTCTGAACAAAAATGTTGGGTAACAGTGAGCACTCATAAATGCTGGGTTGTTTGACCTACATGTGCCAATGGAGGATGATTCTGTGTATTCACTTTCTGGCTGTGTGTATTTTAATTATCAGTCTGCAAACAGCCTGTGGATGTTGGAGGAGAAATACTGGATGGATGGGAAACATATACATGCATGCCAGGCATCTGTTGAGAGAGCTTCACCGAGACCAGAGTCTTCTGTTGGCTGCTTCTGTGGTGTGTGCGTTGCGCTATCTTCCAAAAAAAAAAAAAAAAACACACATAGCTACTTTGTTTTTTTGTTTGTATCAGGGAGTTATTGTTGTTAGGGTATTAGTTTCCAGGAGATATAAAATATAGTCATACTTTCAGAATGGAGCAAACAGAGAGAAGAGAAACCGCTCCAAAGCTTCTGCAAATTAATGTCTTTGACAAATGTTAAACTATAAAATCAACACTTAAAGGATGCACTAGGTTTCTGTATAAATTGTCTTGCTTGCTTTGATTTACATACATTTATAATATTTATAATGTATATAATATTTATGTCCTTGACTAAACCAAGGCCCCTTATAGTCCATACAAAGACTCAAATGTGCCTCAGGTATTCTGAGGTAACCGTGTCCATCACAGCTTGTTTGGCACAACAGGATAGATTTTCCTTACGTCTCGAATTGCACTGACAAGAGGCACCTTTTGCTGCATGGTCCACATGGTTTCTGATGTTCAAGGTCAAGTTATTTCTTTCCCATACTTTCACAGCAGGGTGTAAACTTTTCAGAGCAACATGACAAAATGCATTTCACTGCACTGATATTAGTTATTATCCATTACCGTAACCTTCATCACTGACCATGACCAAAAACATCTTATATTCTTTCAACACAGTTCACAATTGGAAAACCTGGCTCTGTGAAGCAGTGCTCCTCAGAGATGGGAGTCTATTTGCCTTTTTGACCCCACAGCTGTTTCCTGTAAAATTCAATTAGAATTGTTGATTGTTAATGTAGACTGACTGTGCTGTCGTCAGCCTGCAGGGTGATGCACCGTGGTGACTCGAGAGTGAGGGTGTCTGTTTTTATTGTGACAGAATGGTTTGATGATTTGGTTATTGATTATAAAACAGTCTAATCAGTTATCAGCCTTTAAGTTGTTCTTTAACCACACTTTACCTAATTTTAATCCTACTTTATTTAACAATCGTCCGACACATGTTTGTGATACATAACAGCAGGATTCTCCTCCTAGAGATTACACAGGTAGTGTTACACCTTGAAGGCAGTAGAGAGTACTTCTCATTGACCTTTTGTGACCTAACCCCCGAGCCACACTTGACCCAGCAGTGTCCTCACATCTGGAACACATCTCGCTGAACTGCAGCTAATGACAAGTAGAAAATGTGAGTACACAGGGGGGTTTTCTCTTGTAGCTGAGCCAAAACATATCCCCTGTTCCCCATGAAGGTAATGGGCCAATCAGATGGTCTCAGTTTTGGGGTAGTTCTTGTTTTAGCTGTCTATGATTGTCACACAAATGGTTTTATTTTATTGAAGCAGATCCTTTGCTATTTTTCATGAATCATGTTTACAACACACTGCTCTAACTTGTAGTTCTTTGGTGTTTGATAATTATTAAAGTGCTTCTTAAATAAATCTCTTAATTGTTCCACCAGAAAACTTGGCTGAGTCTGTCTTCCATTTACCAGGTTAAACAGGATAAGTCTGAGCAAATGCTGCACTTCCATTGTCTGAGCCAAATGTCCTTAAAATACCCCAGGCCTCAGTGAGTAGCAGGAGTGTGTCATCTGTGAAAGTTACAGTAACCTCACAGTTACATCGTCTCCCCCTGCATGGGCCTTGTTTTATCCATCAACCTTACTGTTTACAGAGGTAAAGGGGAGCACTTGTGACAGCCCCCTGACATAAAATTCACAACCAATGCTCTGTCTTAACAAGATTTCTTCTGATTCAGATGCACACAACAACAAGGAATACAGTAGAATAGAATAGATCCTGATAATCTGTGTTAACATCATAATATGTAACTGGGCTGATATTAGACTGACAGGATGCTGCAGTGACATCAAAATAGTGTAAGTAATAGACGTTCTTGTTCCACCTGTGACTTAAACACAAAGCTGTGGGATGAAGTCTGCTTAAATTTGAGTTTTTCATGGTTTAATAAATACAATCTTAGATGTTGAATTTATGTGATGTCCCCAGTGATGTCACCGAGGAGACAAAGCCCCCTCACAAAGAATGTAAACCTCTTGGCTCTAGTAGTAATTCAGAGAGAATCTGCCTAAGACCTTCAAGTGGCTAAGACCACATGTGCTCAGTAAAAGGGAAGGCCATCAGTCTTCTCGAATGTCTGCATGCACAAGTAATCATTTGATTCGTGGAGATGGAGCCCTATGAGAAAATAAACGCTTCCTTCTGCTGTAATCACAAACATTAGGATGCAGCCAGACCTAGAAAAAGGCGCCTCCAGAAACTGCACAGTCTCTAGTATACATAAAAGAGAGCATCCAGTGTCACCACAACAGATATGATATTTCTATAGTTCTTTATTTTTTTATTTTAACTTGAGTATTTGTTTGCCAGTGTCACAAGAATTAATTGCTTGTGAAGGCTTTAAAGAGTTGTGTACACTGAATTGTAGCCAACATTTAAAAGGGACGGATGAACATTATTACAGATACAAATTTTTTTTATACACAGTGTTATGAAGCTACGCATTTCAGTGCGCATTTCATTTACTGTGTGTATTTACAAGAGTCGATTGACTTGACTTGACTTGTTTGTACAAGTCATAAAACTCACTATAAATAAGTGTTTTGTTGCTATTATAGTTTTATCACCACATTCCTAAGTGGTGATGGACCTTTATCCACTTTAGCTCAGGATGCTGTTAAGCCATTGCTCCTATACATAAACATCTTTAAGCATAGATCGCTATATAGCCTTAAAATGTACAGTCATCCACTGAGCAAAGCTGCGTGTGTTTCAGCACAAAACTTACAATGTTCTGTTTCAGAGAACATTGATATATATATGATATTTCCTTTGAAATTTCATATATATATATATATAGCACATGTTTGATTTTAATGGCCCAAATAAAGCTGGCATGTACTTAAAGTGGTTTTACTTAATTATAGGTGTCAGCCTCTAAGAATATCCTCCTGTTCATGGCATGTGTTTGTGAGAGTGTGAAGTTTAGTGTTTGTGGGCACAGCAAACACAAATCATATTTCGTAATCACATAATCGTAGCATAAAATTGTAATTTACAAAATTTATTGAATTGTGGCTTACTGTTACATTTGGTTTTAGTTCAGATCAATGAGAGAGGCGATGGTGACAGCAATATAATTTGAAATTAATGCTACGGTTTTAATTCTTGCAAGAATGAAACAAATCACACACAGTAACAATGGTACAGAGTGGTTTTGCCTACAAAGGTAAACAGTGCATAAGATTCTATACTGTGTCGTATGTGCAGTGGTAGGAGGCGTACATCGTTCATGGCCCCCATGACAAGTTCCCAGGTGCAGAATCTAGTCAATGGTTAGTTATGTCTGTGTGGTTAGTTATGTCTATGTCTATGTTTGGATTAGCATGAAGGACATGACATGAGGAGGACTGACATGACCTGAACAGGACTAAGAGCAATCAGTAATTAATAACAATAGGAAATGTATAATTCTCTTAACCCTTACACAAACTGCCCCACATCTCATTAAGACACAGCGCAATAGTGTCTCACTTCCTGAAGAAGACTACTAATTAACAAAAACAGTGCAGTAGCTCACCTTGTCTACTTGTTGCTAAGCAACAGCAAAACAAACCGAACTGATGACAGACCATGTTTGTTGACTGGTAGCTTAGAGCATCTCTTCATCAAAGAGGAGTTTTAGTGAGACTTGGGGAAAAAGATTAATCCTGATGCTCGCTAGGGATTCATTAATATCACAAGAGTCTGTTGCAGAAAGATTACAGCAGCATCTTTTATGTCATTGATTGTCAGTCAACAGCCATACTTTGTTACACAGTGGAAATAAAAACCATTCCTCTTTACGTTAAAGTAGAAAAATGATGTCTTATAACAAATGTACAGCAGCATCAAAGGTACCTTTTTGTTCAGGGCTGCCTCTGAAAAAGCCTACGTTTCCATCTCGCTGCCTTGTTGCTCGCGTGTGGGCCTACACATACAGTGGCTCCATCGCCGCCAACAATAACACAGCCACTTATTGTCCTCTTACTTTCTGGTTGCAGTGTGGTTTTCGCTAACATGCAGGCAGGCATACACAGACAGGCCTCTGTGTTTCATGTTTTCCATGAGCTACTCACTTCTACTGTACAGCGTACTGTGGTTTATGACTGGTGAGGTTTTACTACACTATACTGTCAGCGTGCACAGGACTTGTGCTCGATTGCATCTGTGGTCAGAGGAATTGTGGAGAGGCTCAGTGACGGGATGTACAGCAGCTTGGCCTCAAGACTCAGAGAGGCTGCCAGGGAATACTGAGATCATATGACTATTATGTTAAAAAAAAAGAGGTGTTCCAAATGATACATTCACTTCATCCAAATAAATGATGGGATCGATTATTTATTTAGACCACATGCAGATGGTAATTTACTAGTATTTAATGTCCAAATATGTGTTCCTTTAGTTTAGTGTATTTGTATGTTTTTATTTAAAACTGGAAACACATTTCCTGAGGGTTTGAGTCACTTTGAAATGTCCCACAACACAACACAAGCCAAGTCTATATTGTAGTCCATGCCTATTTCATTAAATATCAGCTTGTGACAACAATGTGTATTTACTTCTGCGGAAGTTATAAAAACGATGAAGCAAGTTAAAAATACAAAAACAACATTTCTGATCAATTTTGCTGTACACCAGCTGCACTGAAGTTGGTTTTATCACTGACCGATTTGGCAGCTGCTAATGACGAGTTTAGACCACAGTACACACTACTGTACATCTGTCCCGAGACTATCAGTGTTTCATCCATGGATGATTGTTTTTCCTGGAAATGAAAGGGCTTCTGTGCATTGAAGAATGGTCTTGTTAGTGTGACTTGACTCGGTGGAAAAGTGATGTCAGAATTAAGTGTTTGAATGAAAGGCTTGGCCTGGTGTGTGTTTTCAAACATGACATACCTTTCTCCACACTTTTGACCTTGTGACCCACACAGTGAGGTCCGACAGGCTTATGCATCATATCCATCATAGTCATTCATCTGCTTATAATTAAAAGTTAATGTAAATGTTTGGCTCTTAGTCTTTTTTCTGCTAGTCCCACCTCTTACAGATGTTACAGCTCAGTGTAAAAATTTACACTCAAAAGAATCTCTTGATGCTTGCTTATCCCTTAGGTCCTGAAAACAAGATAGTGTGTATTATTATAAACATTATATAGGGCTTATTTGAACACTTGTTGTAAATGTGTGTACATACCTTTGGGGATTTCTCAGAGAAAGTTTAGTTACATACCTGCTACTCCCTGCTTTGTAATTTAGGGATTGTGTTTTGGAAGCAGGGTGTTGTTATGTGTTCGGCTGCTGATAGCTGCCTTTAAACCTCTTCAGGACATCACAATTATCAACAGAGCCCCCTTTCCAACGATGAAGAGATTGTGAAGAATGCAAAGATGAGGTTTTATGACTGTGAGATCATTCTTTTTTTTTTTTTCCACCCATTATTGTTCCTCACCATGGAACAATAATGGTGCCCCACAACGAGTCGCTGTTGGAGAATAAGTCTGGGTTTGTGTGGTCAGTGGCTAATGAAGTCAATGGAAACGGCAGTTAGAGGCTGTCACTTGTCTGTCTTGGACAGAGGCAGGAAGAAACTAGAGAAGAGTTGGTGGTTTTATTTTTACAGAGCCAGCTGTGAACCCACAGGAAATGAGGTCACATATTTGGAGCCACATTTCTGGACCCACCCCCACACTCATCAGCAACAAAATGGTAATGTGTTATTTTCCAAAAGTTTGTAGGTTACTTTACAATATATATTCTGCATGAATTTGGATGTACTCGTGGCAACCACCTGGTTCAACCTAATAACTATCAAAGCCTTTACAAACTTTACAAACTTGTTCATGTTTCTTCTACACATTGCTGGGGAGTTCCTGCACTGTCCTGGGAGAATCCTTTATCTGCCCTTTTCTGACTCAATGGAGGACATTCCTCTGACTGAATCTCTTTCTTTCCACAGTCAACACATTTTCTAATAGTTTAAAGTAGTTTTTTAAGTAGTTGGCTAAAGGACAATAAACTATAGATACAGATCATTTTGCCTGCAGGCAGATTAACTTCACATTACAACATTTGTCCTGTGGCAGGTATCAGTTTTCACTGATAAGAAGTCAGTTCTGCCTTAGGAGCTGTTTAAACAGTTGAGTAAACTTTAGCCTTTCAGGCCCGGTTTTGAGTTAACCTGTCATTATCTCTCCCCCATGCTAAAACTACAGTCACACCCTGCACACACTTAAGCTGAGCTTAAACAAACCAGCAACAAGAAAGCTGGGAAAGATGTATGTTTCTAATGATCACCATGATCTAATCTTCTTTAGCTTGTGTAAACATTTAAATAAGTTATAACGAAGGCAATACATGTGTGGGTCTGTGTCTTGGGAATACTGCTAATCAGCACAAACTTTCCGTAGATACAGACTTAAAATTTAAGGCTATGTCCACACGAAGCCAGTGCATCCCCTATCTGATCTTTTTTTTCCGTAAACACAGCGTCGTCTCAAGAAATATCTGCGTACACACGAAACCACTGAAACCGGCTGAAAACGATGTAGTATATATGCCAGACCAGTATGGGGTGCTGTAATTCTGCCACAGATATACACTATACACGGAGAAGAAGACTTTGAGCATGCGCATAACGTTGCGCGCTGCAGAAGAAGACGAAGACCTAAATATTTATTTTCTAATAAAAACAAGTTCTCAAATTGTTGCAGTCATTTATTTAGAGTGTAGTAATTGGTGTTTGTTGTTTGCTCTTCAATATACGGACTGAGTTCTGAGTGCTTTGGACATGCGGAAATTCTCTCTCCATTCATTTTCTCCAGGTTGCTCTCCTGGTTCTCTTTCGCGGTGGATCTAAGAGCATGTGGCGTATGGTGTTGTCCATTATCGCTTGTTGCTCACCACAATTGCATAGAAGCAATAGATTTTGCTGTAATAAAGCTAGTAGGCTTAGTAGCTTCTGCAGCACGAACTCAATCACGTAGTCCGCCATTATTGTTGTTGCTGTTACGTGTGACGAGGCCGACACGTGATGCGATGACATCATCGTTTTCACAAAATATACGGATTGGCTGTACACACGACACCGCAAGGGTGTCGTTTTCAGATTTATCCACTTTAGAACTAGGTTTCAAATAATAGCGGATTCAGTCTCCCAAAACGCCGGATCCGTGTGGACGAAACGCCAATACGATAAAAAATGTATACGTATACAGTGACTCGCGTCTCCGTGTGGACAGCCCCTAAGACTGGAGATTGTCTATGTTTTTGCAAAAGGCAGAATTTATTTACATTAAAAGATATAAGGTATAGGTCACTTTACCTGCTCTTTCTCTCAGATGTGCATGATCTAGATTGAGATTGTGTTTTTTATGTTTGATAGCCCTAGCATTCTTTCCTAGCAAGTTATAAAAGCAATATTTATTTAAACTAGGAAAGAATATAGGAATGCCTTCAAGACAAGTTTTTTTTTTTTTTTACAGTTTGGCAGGACTTAATATCAATTTAAAATGAACATTCAGAAGTGATTTTACTGTTATTGAGATTATTTCATAAAGTCTGATGTTGTGCTAACCACAGCCTGGCAAACACTGCAGTCTGTCAGCTGGAAAGAAGCAGACTTCATATAATGGCCAGATGTTTAATTCCAGACCTCCGGTGTGTTTTGGTGTGCCAAACCACTTCCCCACAGTAGTACACCGAGGCACAGTCCAGGCCTGAAACTCTTTGAGCCTCTCACCTCAGCATTTTCAGGTGACATCCATCCAAATTTGGTACAAAACTTTAATGGATTACCGGACAATAAAGATTCAAAGGAATTTTATCTGAGCTGTTTAAGTGGCAGATGGCATAATTTCTTGCGTAAAAAGTGGAGCCGTAAAAAGTAAAAAGCCTACAGGCTAAATGAGGAGAATATCTGTGGCCTTGTGCTCATACGTTTACACACCCTGGCAGAGCAGTGGTAGAGTGGTTATCCTTCAACCAGAAGGTAGGTTCGATTCCCACTCTCCCCACCTTACCTCCAGTGGTGTTCCAGCTGTAACACTAGTGAATTAAAGTTTAATGAAAGTCGCTTTGGATAAAAACAGCCAAATTAATAAATGTAAATAATAACACAAATTTTTTTTTTTACTCATATTTAGTGGTTGGGTGAAGGCATTTATGTGTGTTTACTCTTTTCAAATCATTAAGACAACCGAAACTACCCAAATGATCCTGATAAAAAGTTTACATACCCTTGTGATTTTGGCCTGATAACATGTACACAAGTTGACACAAACAGGTTTGAATGGCTACTAATGACGCTTTTCCACTACACAGTACCAGCTCGACTCGCCTCGACTCGGCTCGCTTTTTGGTTTTCCACTGCGTAAAAGTTGTACCTGTACCTGCTTCCTGGTACTTTTTTTCGTATCACCTCCGGCGAGGTTCTAAGCGGGCTGAGGCGATACTAAATTGTGACGTGAACACACGACAGACTGCTGATTGGCCAGAGAGAATCGTCACTGTTCACTGCGTCATCATTGCACGCGCCAGACGGAGTATCCTGAATAACCCCGCCATTTTTAAATAGTTTGGCCAGAGATTGCGTGATAATTTACCCAGTCCCAGACTTTAGTATTATGGCAACTCGGAAAAATGCTCCGTGGTCAAACGAGGAGGTGCAGACTTTTCTTTGTTTGGTTGCCGAAGAGAAGATCCAGCGAGTTCTATGTGTGTGAGTAGCGGGTGTGTGTCGCGTAGAAGATTACGTCACGACAGGTTCTTGCGGCGTCGCTGTGACGACTAGGTACTATTGTGGAGGTACTATCTGCAATGGAAAACAGAGCGAAAAGCGAGCCGAGTCGAGAGTCGAGCTTATACTGGTAGTGGAAAAGCGCCATAAAGGTAATCATCCTCACCTGTGATCTGTTGTAATCAGTGTGTGTGTGTGTGTGTATAAAAGGTTAGTGGGTTTCTGGGCTCTTCAGAGACCCTTGCATCTCTCATCCAGTGCTGCACTGACGTTTCTGTTTCTGAGTCATGGGAAAAGCAAAAGAATTGTCAAAAAGTCTGTGGGAAAAGGTAAATTAATCGTATAAAACAGGAAAGGGATATAAAAAGATATCCAAGAAATCAAGAATGCCAATCAGCAGTGTTCAAACTCTAATAAAGAAGTGAAAAATGAAAAACCAAGAACCGAAGATTTCAACCACAACTGCCAGGAAAATTGTTCGGGGATGCAAAGAAAAACCCACAAAATACTTCAGCTGAAATACAGGACTCTCTGAAAAAAAGTTGTGTGGCTGTTTCAATCGTCGAGTCGCCAGAAGAAAGCCATTACTATGCAAATGCCACAAAGCATCCCGCTTACAATACACAAAATTTAACTTTGGCCACAACCATAATTGTTACATTTGGAGAGGAGTCAACAAGGCCTATGATGAAAGGTACACCAGAAAGGTACACGTGTGAAACACGGAGTTGGATCGCTAATGTTTTGGGGATGTGTGAGCTACTAAAGCACAGGGACATTTGATCAAATTTGATGGAAAGATGAATGCTGCATGTTTTCAGAAAATACTGGGGGAAAATTTGCACTCATCAGCCCAGAAGCTGCGCATGGGATGTACTTGGACGTTTCATCATGACAACAATCCAAAGCACAAGGCCAAGTCAACCTGTCATTGACTACAGCTGCATAAAGTGAAGGTTCTGGACTGGTCATCTCAGTCTCTCAATAAAGAGCCTCATCCACAACTACCACAAAAGACTTCAAGTTGTCATTAATGTTAAAGGTGGCAAGGTACACAGTATTAAGAACGGTGTATGTAAATTTTCGATTAGGGTGATGTGGGTTGTTTCTGTTGTCATTATGATTTTAAAAAGAGTAAACACAATTGTTTGACAATAAATGGCTTCACCCAACCACTAAATTTCTTTTTGTGTTTTCATTCATATTCTCATATGGCCAAAAAAAATCACAAATTCTTCCGGGTAAACTTATGAGCACAACTGTACATTAGTATTTATCCTCCATTTTTGAGTAGACAGTCTGGGAACTCTTAACACACATGGCTAAATATGTGGATATTGCATTATGAAGTAAGCATATATAGCACTGCTTACACCAGCAGCCTTGCTCAGAAGCCATCGCAGGTGGAAAACATCAACAAGCAATAACTCGGATAAGAAAAGATAATATGTTTATTGGTCCCACAGTGGAGAAATTGCGACAGCATATATCCTCGTCACACATCTCGATCAAAAAGATTACTGTCGTCAGGTAATCTTGATCTTAATACCTGAGGTGTTGTGACGAATGAACCAGTGTTCTGTTGTACAGTGCAAGTGTTTTTATTCCCCATGTCTCCATGTGACTGCAGCAGAAACTAAACTAAACCAGGTGGTCTGCTCCACTACACAGACTAAGGGAGTGCTGATGGTTATCTGTCTTAAGTGTTTCAATATGCCAAAAAACAGTGCCTGTCAATCACTTAATGTCACTACATCAATTTCATTGCACACATCACATATTGTTTTGTTTTCTCATGTCAAACAAATGTACTGTGCCTATAAGATCCACAAAAGGAATACAATTATGGGCACGTATTTGTCCCTCCAGTCAGTGTTAAGACAGGCCTTTTCCGGAGGCATTCAAGGCCCCATCTCCACAGGATGTGATATCTGTTTCAGAGTGATGGAAACAATACTCCTCCCACTGTGCTCTCGACTCATATGTCCTTAGGTGGTGCATTGTACTTATAGCAGTGTTTTAAGAGCACTACTTTAGGCTGTGGTTGTCATATTTAGTTTAGCTTAAACTCTACTTTTATACAACTTTAAAAATAAGGCTCAAACTATTTGGGTGCTTTCATGGGAACATGCACAGTGTTATGTCTAGCTGAAGAGTTTATCTAGACTCTTCTCACTATATAAACAGCCATCTTCCACCACAGACACTGGGCCTCAGTGTGTGGCCACATGAGATTAACTACAACATAAAACATATTAGAAGTGATGTTATCAACAGACAAGCAAATAATGTAAGATTATAACCAGACTGCCCACAGCTGGACCCTTTTCTTTGTTGTCTTCTACAAATCATGAAAAACTTAGGTCTGGACTTACTTTATGTGGCTTATGAGTAATTCAGGCACAGACTTTTACCCAATCTTTAATTTGGCATAGAATACAATTAAATGTTCAGCCCTGGGCTTAGCTTGTGCCCACAGTCACTGTTCAATTCTAGAGGCAACTGGAAGATGCTTTTCAGGACAAAAATCTTTGTTGTATTTACTCCAGAATGAAGTCATGATAAATATTAGTGTTGGTTTAAATGTACTGTGTGATTGTAATTTAGTGTGGTAATGTCATTTTTAGGTTGAGTTGAGAAAGCCACTACGTAGATTACATAATGCCAATGTTCAGCCTGTCATTAGCACTTTGACTAAAAAACATGGTCACAATTATGCAGTACCATCCCTTAACACACCCAATAAACCACACCGCTGGGCTTGGTTCAGGCATTAGCCAACATTATACTGATCACATTTACCGTGAGACATCACTACTGGAGTACGAGAACATTTATATGGATAGTTGGACACAATCATAAGCATAAAACATTTTTGTTGTAATGTACTTGAAGCTTTGTGTTTTTGTTATGTTGTATTCTTTTGCCAAATAGTAAATAGTCTGCTATCCTCCCTATGTTATCATAGGTTCTTACTCTGGCTTTCTTCCATCATCCCAATTATCCATTCACTGTCACATTTTTTCACTTTTTTTTGCATAGTGAACAAATGCCGGCAGTAAGTCAGACTTGTTCCCAGTGCATGTTGGACTCCGGCAGGGCACTCCTTTGTCACCGGATTTCTAGGCGCAGCCAGGGGCCGGAGGGAGTCTGGTTTGGGGACCACAGGATCTCGTCTCTGCTTTTTGCAGATGATGTTGTCCTGTTGGCTCCATCAAGCCAGGACCTTCAATGTGCACTGGGATGGTTTGCAGCCGAGTGTGAAGCGGCTGGGATGAGGATCAGCACCTCCAAGTCTGAGACCATGGTTCTCAGTCGGAAAAGGGTGGCTTGTCCCCTTCAGGTTGGTGGAGAGATCCTGCCTCAAGTGGAGGAGTTCAAGTATCTTGGGGTCTTGTTCACGAGTGAGGGAAGGAGGGAACGTGAGATTGACAGACGGATCGGTGCAGCTTCTGCAGTGATGCGGTCGATGTACCGGTCTGTCGTGGTGAAGAAGGAGCTGAGCTGTAAGGCAAAGCTCTCGATTTACCGGTCAATCTACGTTCCTACTCTCACCTATGGTCATGAGCTTTGGGTCATGACCGAAAGAACAAGATCCCGGACACAAGCGGCCGAAATGGGCTTTCTCCGCAGGGTGGCGGGGCGCTCCCTTAGAGATAAGGTGAGGAGCTCGGTCACTTGGGAGGAGCTCAAAGTAGAGCCGCTGCTCCTCCACATCGAGAGGAGCCAGCTGAGGTGGCTCGGGCATCTGTTTCGGATGCCTCCTGGACGCCTCCCTAGGGAGGTGTTTCGGGCATGTCCCACCGGGAGGAGACCCCGGGGAAGACCTAGGACATGCTGGAGGGACTATGTCTCTCGGCTGGCCTGGGAACGCCTCGGTATCCCCTCGGAAGAGCTGGAGGAAGTGTCTGAGGAGAGGGAAGTCTGGGCGTCTCTGCTTAGACTGCTGCCCCCGCGACCCGGCCCCGGATAAGCTGTAGAAGATGGATGGATGGACAAATGTTATAAATGTAATTATAGCTGATGCATTAAAAATGTGCAGAACTATGGGACTCAAAAACAATGCAACGTAAACATTGTTTTACTTGTAAAGCCACAACTGTGTTTATAGAAATTGCTCTCTTTGGTGTCCACAATCCAAAAACTGACACATGCTTGTTTGTCTGCAGGACGTCTTCAACAACACATTAGCATTTGTTTATTTCTTTGGCTGTGTGTTGAGGCTCCGTTGACCCATCCTCAAGACCTGAGAATGTGTGGCATGCAGCTTCCTGGAGCGGCTCACTATTGGTCATCAGCCTGCCTCCCACATGGCTTCTGACCCTGGCCTGGGACAGCCACTCTGGTCCAGTCACATCAAAGTGACGTCTGTGGCAAAGTGGACACAGCTTTTGTGGTGGGTTTAGTCACAGAATTTTTTTTTTCTGCAACAGTTATGTTGCTTATTTTCAAGTCTGTAAAACACAATAACAATGCACTATAAGTAAACAGACCACAGCGCACTTAAGTCCTACTCCTGGCATTTGTTTGCGTTCGTTTGACTGATCGGGCCTGAATTCCAGTTGGCCTGCTGTTCGTCAGAAAAGTTAGGTTTGTGTAATGTGACAGCAGCAACAGGAGCAAGACGCATTGATTAAAGGATTTTTAAATTGCATCCGATTTGTTGAGGAGTAAACTGGGTCATTTTGATCATCTAAAAAATTACACCGGGCATACTGAGTAGTAGATGAGCTGGGGCCCTGCTTTTTACAAGGCATCCTTATCTGTTATGCCAAACGTGCACCGACATTGTGGCACCATCACTTAAGATCTTTTTCTATATTAATTATTTGCATGTGAACCATAAATGACTACTTCTGAGATGTTGTGTGTGCTACTAGAGTTATAGCCACTCTATTACACTCCAGCTGACAGAAATAAGCTCTCACACATGCAAACTAATTCACAAGTCAGGGTTTCTTTCACACGCGTGTCCACACACTTATGCTGTGTGTGTAAATGCTAGCAGCAATGTGCAGTGTGTTGACCCCACAGCTCAAGGCTATGTTTGAGTTCAGAAAACGACACCTTTGGGAAAAGCAGTCTATGAAAACAATATGTCTTGAATGAGGACTTGACAGCTTTTCTCCAAATGGACCTTCAGAGAATTTATTCCCTTTCAGTATCATCTCATTATGTGCATAGTGTACAGTGAGTGTTTTTTAGTACAGACTATAAACTTTATTAGTGCGATCGCAGGCTGTGCCCCGAACTGAGACCAAAGGAGTTTTTAATGTACACGTATGAGTTGGGTCGCATTGTTGCACATTCACTGATACATGTGAATTTGTTTGAATTTCTATATGGTTTCAACTTCTTCTTAAACCTCTTTACTTGGATTTGTACCACCTGGGATTGTTTTTATACTGTCTTAAATTCAGAATCAGCTAAAACTGCAAATCTGAATACCTTCTTTAAATACCCACAGTAAAATAACAGAAGTGAATTACAAGCAAAAGAAAAACAGTGTCCTATTACATTTCACCACAAACCCTAAAAACATTCTCACCTCTGTTGGTCCATCAATAAATATCCCTTTATGCCTCCCTCAACAGTTATCGTCTTTACCCCACAGACAGAAAGCCCTGAACCTGAGTCCCACAGTTTATTCACAAAACTCTTTCTCTCTGCCATAGTGCAATCAGTCTGGCTTTATCTAAAGAACTTCTGGTTTCATTTTAGATTTATACCATGCTGTGGATCACTCTAAGCTCACATACCACCAGCGACTTTAGACAGAGAGAAGTGGTTACACTCTTCCACTCTTCACGTGATCCGTAAATCACACTGTCATGTCTTCCTGGATATTCTTAAACTCTTTACATGCTGCAGTGGGAAGGTTTTCTTTCCAGGGCTCAGGGTGTGATGGCTTGATGGATAGGCTGATTATTGTGATGAAACACTATGCTGTTGTTCTCATTGTTTTGATTTCCCCTCCATAAAAAGGCAGATTTGTTAGAGTGGGGCTGAGCTGGCTTTGAAGTGTGAACAAGAAAACCCTCCATCAAGGAAGAATGGAATTCATCTTTGGACAATAATCAGTGAAGCTTGTCAGGTGGTGTTAGACAGTGACTGCAGCAGAGTAATGATTATTTGCAGACATTATCCTCAGGTGACAAGCAATGTGTTGGGTAAGGTTGATGCTAGATTGGATCAACAGACCTGTAACATTCCTCATCCACTCCAATACCTAAGTGCCTTTCTGCTTATCTCCATCCGGGGGCCGCCACAGCGAAGTAGTTCACATGAGTAGCAAACCGGGCGCACTAACCTCTCCATCAGAGAGGAGCCACTTCAATACCTAAAAGTACTTTGGGTAAATTGTAGGAAATTATGCTAGCTGAGCTTTTCTCCAAATAAACCTTGAGATAAATGGCTTCTTTTCACTTTCATCTCAAGACCAAAGCAGCAGCTACTTTAGTCAACCAAACAATATCATGTACCTGGATAAGCTAGCTCCATAGTCACACTTGAAAAGCATCTGTGAGTATAAGGTGGTTATTTTACTGATGGAATACTACTCCAGTGTATTTGCGGTTTAATTTTTCTTGAGCCCGAGCTAGATACAAAGTCGCTGTCTTGACGTCTCAGTACAAGCCAACTAATCGAAGCTCATAATTTCGAACACGCACAACATGCACAAATATCTGTAATATTTCTCTAGGGGCTGCTGGGGCCAGACATGGTGAGAACTGAGTGACTGGATGAATGCTGTCCTTGTCTTAAAGCCACACTACGCTCAGTTAACCATAGCGCCCCTCTTTGTGTTTTTCTGTTCAGTTTAAGGTGGCTAACACTCAAACACCACAATCATGCTCACCTTGTGGTATTGCAGACTCAGTGGAAATGCTGAGTGAGCTCATGTGACAGTATGACCTTTGCCTGTAAATGGTCTCTTTAAATGCTTTCCTCCTTGTTATGTTCCCTTCAGATAGAAACTCCCCTTATGGGCAGTGAAAGAAGGGTCTACAAAATTTCTGAAGCAGTTTGTCTCATGTTGTCTCCTGAAAGGCCGGGCTCAGATTCTTTCCTAACAGTGTCTGACTAGCGTTTACTACAATGTATTTATGGTCTTTCTATTTCTACCCTTCTATAAACACAGATTAGACTAAAAGTAAAGTGACTCCATTTATGAATTTTGGGACCAGTTAAAGTGTGGTTTGCATGTAGAAAAGAGGCACATTCATGTTAATGGAAACCAGAGGTGTGTGACATTGGCAGACAAAATAAGACTTTTGCAAAGCAGTTCTGTTTTTTGGCAGTTCCTCAGTGAAACGTGTTACTGTATTTAGAGCCATGGAGAACATGAGAGGTGTTGTGTGCAGGGCATAAAGACAAACCATAAGAAGGAAGAGGAAGATATTATAGGTGATTTTCCACTCTGTCAGTGCCACTTAAAATGTACACACTTGTATTTTGTTTCTCACACAAAGGTAGCCTTGTGAGCCTCGAATCTGTCCAGGAAGTGGGATCAGACATGGGAACTGGTGTGATGGTTGACTAAGGATACAGTAGCGGTGTCGGGTGGCCTCTAACTAAAACACTTGTGGAGTCTTTCACAAAGCTTAATTTGCCTGTCACTGATGGATGGAAAATCGAGGTAGTCATTTCTCACTGCGCAAGTGATGCAACCTTTTGAATAAAGGCTCTCTGATTCAAATTAGCTCACATTACAAACGAACCATGTTTTGATAACTAATATTCTGGCATTAGGGGTTGTATTGCACATTCAGGTCACTCTAATCCAAACCAGACATTTTAGAGACCCAACCAAGGGTCCACTGTTTGTCCTCTATAAATATCCATCCACTGTTTTCTTTCACTGTAAACGCTCAGCTAGGGATTAATAGATGATGGATGGTTCTTTGGTTTAGGAAGGAGCCGGGCTCTGCGTTTTTAGCTCACCTTCTGTGTCTTCATGCAGGTCAGAGCAATGAAAGAGGCTTTTTAACATCCACGATGGTGAGGCTTTTTCAGGCATTCCTTTGACATGACCTTATAGGAGGAGCAGCACGAGCCCAGGGTGGGGCGAGGACAAGCAGAAAGAGGCCACTGTGTAGTGTTGTCATCGGGCACATATACATGAGAAAGGCGTGAGCTGTGATGGCAAACGCAAGGACTGAAAAATTCATCAAGGTGGACCCCAATGACATCATCAGCTAAGACTCAGTGCTCTGGCGTTTTTTTTTTAACATGTTAGCGGTGTTGTAATGGACACTTGGATTGGCGTGCTTCCTGACTTACATGGCAGGAGTCAAACGAGTTAAAGCGTTATTTGATTTAGCAGCGGAGCAAAAACAAACCCTTGTCCGGTTCATTTAGGCGGTCAGCAGTGATCATCAATCGGCTTATTCACACCTCCAGGTTTCAGTCGATGACATTATGTGCTATGTGTGTACAGTAAGCATGTGATGAAGCGGTCCATCAAACCATTTAAGTCACTTAGAGCTACAAGATTGAGAGACTAATTTGTAGAAGCTGTCATTATGTTACACATGCATCATGAACATCATATATATGATATCTGAACATGATGTTTTTATGTGGTTCAGATATATTTTAATATAAAAACAGACAGGTGACAGCTGGTTCAAAGTATCTGTAACATTCTTTTAAACATCCATCAAAGTTGTCTCTGCTTGTAATGATCCATCAAAGAGAGGAAGTTAGGCCTCATGGGGACCCAGTCGGCCATTTAGACAAGCCGTTCCCACAACAAGCTCTCAAGCCAAACCCCAGTGCCAGGGCTTCACCTCTGCCTTGTCAGAGCCAGAGAGTATTACTAGGCTTTTACAGATTTGCTATTATTTGAATTATTTACATTTAATGGTAAACTATTTTTGCAACCAAATGCTTTCTGTGCCAGCATCCTGATGTGCCACTCACAACTTGCATTAATTCATGAAAGCTCTTGAGGGACCATAAACATAATCTTAACAGGAAGTTGTTGATTTAATATACTGTTTCTCAGGAGGAAGTTGTTGAGACAGATGTTTTGCCATCAACTTAAATTCTGTACACACTGGTCAGCTGTCTGGCTAAATTAGCTGTTTAATGTAAATTAGAGTAGCACAATATATAACATATATTCATCGTCATATATCAGCATATCACAATATATTTAGATATATCCATATGGATTGCTTGAACTGCTGTAAATATTTGGTTATACATTCAAGGGGAAATAAAGTGAACCATGTCAGCTTCCAGCCTAGTTCCAGCCAGACAAGATTCCAAAATGTTGGATGGATGTGTCTAAAAAGCCAGAATGCCTCCTTTGTTTGGTTTATACAAACGTATCCTGGACAAACCACATTTATTACACTGTTTACTTGGGATAAAGTCCAAGAATAGATCTGCCTCAACTGTCCTCCTTCATGATATAAATATTTATTCAACAACAGTGAACTCAATATTGGGCTGGCCAGAAGACAACTGCAGTGTTTTCTGAAAAATAAATATTCCTCCCATTAACACATTCCTCGAGGAAGCAGGTGGTTTTAAAGTTTTGTGAAAAAATAGGATATTTCTTTATATATCCATGTTTTACATTTAACGACTATCCTTAAGAATGTAAATGTTTGTGCTTGGAATAGTTTGAGTTCCATATTTGTGTAAACATATGAGTGATAGTGGAGAGCTTTATATTACTGTGACAGTTTCCCCTCAGTACAACCCCACACAGCTGTATTCCATTGACCTTCTGGAGCAGATACTACTTTTTCTCAGTTTGACTACTTCTAAAACCATTACGGGCCGTACATTAAAACAGTCATCCCATGTCCAGATGCTGCTCGTGTGAGGTCACATTTGCCATAGATTTTTGTAAGTTAAAGCCTAAAAAGTCTTTTGGGGGTTTCAGGGGTATTCCTTTATGTGCAGTTAATTTTGAGACTAGGATAAAGAAAATTAGTTTATGAAAGCTCTAACTGCTTTTTGTCACCAACTCAATACTGTGGTTATGACTCCAGTATTCTTGTGAAAGACGCTGAAGGCCCAAAGGAGAACCCCTTGCAAATACACGTTTGACTTGGCTGTGCTCCATCCCACATCAAGAGAGCATTCGCAGGAGTGGCAGGGCAGCCCACAGCTCTTACACAGGCTGGGTTTGGTGAGGAGGGCAAACTCAGGGCTCACACTAAGCACTAGTCATTCACGTCCACAGGTGCTGCTTTGAAATCTATACAAGAGGAAAATGAGACTCAGGGCGGGGCAAGCTGTACACCTCTGAATGTGTTCAAAGACTGGATTTGAATGGGTGTTTTGAAGTTTGTAAAATTTTGCATGTTGTGGAGTTACAAGGTAGTCTAAAGATAAGATAAGATAGGACTTTATTGATCCCACAGAATGGAAATTTACTTAATGCAAAACCTTTCACAGTTAAAATCAAACAACCACAGTAGCGCATTTGCTATGAAATAAAGTTGTAAAAAGCATATTTTCAATTAAAATTAATTTACTGATACAAAGTTGTTGCTAAGCTGTATAAGTTAGCCCCTTTACAATCTGACTTTATGAGTGATTCCCAACACTATTGTTCTGACATTTGCCTTGATTTAAGAGCTGCTGCTTTGGAGCCTGTTGGTTTCTGGCAGTGTGATACATTACCTATGCTCTTAACAATTCTCTGTGTTCAATAGTCTGTAAAGCAGTTGTATGTAAGAGGTTATGTGCTATTGTAAATCTATTATCACCCTGGCTGTGAGTCATCTTTTGAAATGTACCATGAATCACTCTTTTACCAATGATTTCACTGTTTCCAGTAGATAATGTTTCCCCCCAAAAAACACAAAACCTTTGATGTGCACATACTGTTATACATACGTATGTCTCAAAATGTGATTTTGAAGTGACTCACCATTGAGTCTTCAGTGGGTGTCTAGTTTCTGGACAATAGATTTGGCCTTTGCTGACGACAGCTGCCTTTTTAAACTGCAGGAATTCCCCCTCCCTCCAGATGACCTGTGGGATGAAGTGGGTCATCTGTAGGAGTTGAGAGGGCAGCTAGGGTCATAGGGGTGCCGGGTCAGTGTCTCTGTTTTGTCCTGTTATGGAAGACATTCTCTTTGTTATGCCTTTCTTTCTTTAAACTATTTTCTCTTTATGAGAAGAGCTAAAAGGACAAAACAGAAACGTCCTGCACCAACAATTTTATGGTATTAGCCTTGATGCAAATTTAAATTTGCAACTGCTTAAAGACAAAGGACAGAATATAGTTATTTGTTGTTGAGATATTCAACCATGCAATCTCTAGCTTTGTTTCCTATCCTCTGTTATTTAACTTGTGTAAGAATCATTAATCATTCTGCTTTCCATTGAGAGCGGCTTTGAGAAATGAAGACCACCCCGTGTTAACTACCACAAGCTCTTTTTACTTCACCGAGGTATGCACTGAGTAGGCGCTATTGTCTACAGGTTTTCTATAATGAAAATACCTGTCCAAGCCGAGACCTGAGAGTGATTACAATCTCTGTGGGCTTTTCGTGGTTCCAGACATGTCCTAGATATTTGAGGAGGTTATCTGAAGCTTAGCTGGATATATAGCATATATTTTCAAGCGGGGTACATGTGCAAACCCGCTGTGTGACATGTGACAGATGCTTTCAAAATGTCGAATCACATATGGCCTGTACAACATTACACTTGCTTCTTTTTACACTCAGTTTTTCTAGTAAATTGTCTGTTTTGTGCATTTATAACCAATGAATGTCATACTAAGTGTTCTAAATGTGTTCTCGTGCAGGTCTATTATCTCACAAGTAAAAACAGGATGTGGAGCCGAACAGTGTGTTCCTCAGTGTCTTTAATCTGGCCAGTGTGATGACCCAATTCAGTGAATCTAATAGAATTTCAATAACAAATAAATCTTTCCTGCATTTTTAGGATAGCATCTGCATATGGTCTCATCGTGGTTACGTCTTACTTTCATACTTCGGAAAGCCTTTTGATTGTTTAGACATTCTGTTGGGTGGAGATATTTTATTGCATCTGAGATAATAAACACTAGCAGTGAAAGGTTTGGACACAGTTTCTGAGAAAGTGTATCTAATCTTTTGACTCAAAATATAGTTTTGGTGTATTTGACACCCTTCTCGTCTCTGATGTCTTTGTCCAGTTGAAGTTGCCAGACAAAGCAGCAGCAGCAGCTCACACGTATTTCCAGGCCAACCCAGAACATGTGGAGATGGGCCAGAACCTCGAGCAGTACAAAAACCTGCAGGGCGTCCAAGAGGAGCACTTTGTGGACAGAGAGGCACGCTCGCACCAGGTAAAACAAAACACATCTCTCGCGCAAAAAAACACTCTCTGTTTGCACATATTTGAATTTTTATTGCTGACCTACAGTGTATGAGCCATATTTGATCATTCGTTGCCAAAGTGTCTGGCCTGTAAATCTAGGTTTTCTTCCTCAAATCTCCCAAAAGGAGAAGGCACAGCTGTTGAATGAACTTAATTGTGATGATTCTGCTGCTTAATAACTGGCAAGACATGTAGGCTGTTTAGTAGTGGTTGAAGTGGTTAGCCTTCTACTTTTCTTTTTTTATGCACTACATTCCTTAAGCAGAAAAAGCCCTATCCCTTTAATCATTCCAGGGGCTCAGGTGGAAAAGTGGTCGTCCAATAACCGGAAGGTTGGTGGTTTGATTCCCGCTCTCCCTGGTTCATACTATCATTTTGTCCTTGGGCAAGACCCTTAACCCACCTTGCCTCCATGACACAGCTCTGGTGTATAAATGGGTGAAAATGTGGGGAAATCTGGCATGTTTACGTTCATGTGGCTGTGTCTCATGTATGTTCATCAACATGCACTGTCCCCAAGAAAAAAATTATAAAAATAAAAACGTGGTAGCCCAGATAAACTGAACGTAAGAACTCATGTTTATCTGACATGGATTAAACTTAAGGCACGTCATACTTTTTATTTATTCTCAGTTTACAGAAAATTAACAGTGGTTATCCTTTTACAGCTGGTCAGACTTAACCTTTCCACGCTCTTTAGTTTATTCCAAATAGATAATCATTGTTGCACGCTTTATGGCACCAGAGCAGCTATAAAGCCTACAGACATTTAAAATGCTTGTTCATATATATATATATATATATATATATATATATATGTATGTATATATGTATGTGTGTGTGTATATTTATTTATAACAACATATTTCTGGAATAACTAATAATTCTGATCATTCTTTGCTTTTCACTTTCCAACTGCAGCACTTATTCACAAAAGCTGTGAAGTTGTACGACAAAGGCGACTATGAGGGAGCCATTGTTCTCTTCGAGGACGCTCTGGTGGAGTATTTTAAGGCAGATGTGGAATGCCGGGCCCTGTGCCAGGGGCCACAGAAGTTTGAGGGCCATGATCACCTGCGCTATCGCTACAGCCTCTCTGAGCTTGTATCAGGTAAGACTCAACATCGGCCCAGTGTAGACACAGCACGTGCATCTGACTTAAAGCTCTCAGTTATAATAATATAAACATGTGCAAATGATTGTTGTGGGAGAAACTGTCTGATCTTATGAAAGAATTATAATTTGCCTTCATTTAGCTGTAGTTTTGGCTTCTTTTGATTAATGATGCATGTTTAGATTTCTCATAAAAGCAAAGAGAGGATGTGGTTGTGCAATCAGAGCAGTAATTAACAACTGCTCTGTACTTTTAAGAATGAGGAACTGAACTTTATTGTTAAAGCCGTAATTGTAAAGTTTAGTTGTTTAGAACATCTGGAGCCAATCTTTCCATACAGTTCTAAAACCTCAAAGAAAGTTGGCCATGTGTGATTTTCATACAGTATACATTGTGCTCCTGGTTTGACATTTCTTATTAAATTAACATGCTTGTTATCTGGCTGAACAGGCCCATGAGCCTGAGCTGGACTTTGTAGAGCCGAGAGTCGAACAGCTCTCTTCCTTCTTAGCAACTTGGCACTGCTTAATCGCTGGCAGCACGCCAAAGGACGACAATGGGTAACACTAATGTCGCAGAAGACAAAAGTATGTAGAGCAGAGGAGTGATTGTGGAAAAATCTCCCTATAAACTGTTACTGTTAATATTTCATTGCAACCATAATACAGACTTAGAAGCATTTTAATTTCATCATCCAAGTGAGATGCCCAAATGCTGCTTTCAACTGAAAAAGGATCCAAAAAACAGTAAAGCCAAAATATAATCTTTGGAGGAGCTGCCATAATGTCTTTGAGGTTTTCTGTGCACTCTCATGCTATGTGTATCAAAGTCATGGTGCATTTAAAACATTAAAAATACCTAATGAAAGTTGTAAAAATAGTGTATCTTCAGACAGACCACACTGGAAATGTATGAATTTTGTGGGATTATAGTTGTCTATAGAGCCATTTATTTTGACCAGTGATGAATATAAATGTAATAGTCCACACACACGCTTTGCTTACTCAGCTGAGGCCCGTTGATGCAGTAGCCACACTTTAATTGCTAACAAGTGTACTTTGTCTCAAATGCAGCTTACTCATATTCTGTACACTCTGAAGAGAAAATAATGAGTTTTAGCCCGAGCTTTGTTTGACTTACAATCAGAGGATTATTTTACAGAGCACTAGAGAGGACCAGACAGTGATTGTTGTTTATTATGCTTAGGTGTAATAAATATTTGATCTTGTTGGAACTGTGACTAAAAATATGTATTACCTGGTAATTCTGTCAAATAAAATGGCTTTATTTTGGGATAAATATACGCACGACATTAGACCACTTTCCTCCGAGACTGTTCAAGATCATTCAAACAAATCACAGCACTGCTTTTAAGAATAAGGTTGCGCTGCAGCTACTTCAGACTGGCTTTACATGTTCGTAAACACAACATGTTATTATCTCTTCTGATGACTCGCCCTGGATCGACATAAGGAAGTGATATGTAGCACACTGTAAAATCCCTCTGCCCTGCAGGATCAACAAACAACAGAATTTACCATTACCTGAGGAGATTTCCTCAGCCATGTCTCAACAACAAGTTAAACATAAAAGCTCAGTTTGTTTGATCTCCGCAGCATCAGGGAAAAACAGTATGGGCTTGTTGGATGTGATGTGAATGATGGCATTCACGTTTTTTTATTGTTTTACCCACTGACCATGGCTTTAAAATCAGAAACATTTGTTCAGAAGGCAACCACTTTCTAAGATGAGGATTTTTTTAATCAAATAATTTACAACAAATAAATAATACAAATAAAATTGTACTTCATCATCAAATTTTTATTTTCCTCAGCTGAGATTAGCTGCTGTTTTTCAGTGGAACTCCAAAAGTCGGCATAGTAATGATCTATAAATGTGCAATTGTATCGCATGTAACCCTCATGTTTAGCACCAGAATATATCTCTGACATGCTAGTTACTTATGAACCTCCTCGGACTCTGAGAACATCTGGGACAGGCCTTCTGCTCGTGCCCAGAGTTAGAACTAAACAGGGTGAAGCAGCGTTTAAGTTTCATTCAGCAAAAACCTGGTACAGCCTCCCAGATGAAGTAAAACAAGCCTCAACTTTAACAATGTTCAAGGGGAGGTTAAAAACCTTCCTCTTTAGCTCCGCCTACACTACAACCTAAAGTGTTTGTTTTTATTTTATCTGCACTCTTCTTTTTAAAATGTTTTTAATTTTTTTCTTATGTTTCTTAATATAAATCTTGTAAATTGTCTTTTATTCCTGTAAAGCACTTTGAGTTACCCAGTGTATGAATTGTGCTATATAAATAAAATTGCCTTCCCTTGCCTTGCTCTCTGGTGATAACACATAATGTCATCTACATTTATGACTCAGCCTGGGATTATTAAAACTCAATTCATTTTATTTTTTCACGCTGAAAAAAACTATTATGTGTAAACAACAACACTTGTGTTTTTATACATTTAAACTTCACTGCAGCACACATTCATACAAGGACGCTCTGAAAAAGGTGTGTATAGGATGACTGTGTGTTATATGGATGAAGTTTTACCAGCTTGAGACAACAAATCCAAGTGAACCAAAAATGGGACTTCAATGTGTCTACAAATGGCTGGTATATTAAGTCTCTTTTGTTGCTTTGCTTCAGCAACCTTTTTTTTTTTGTTTCAGACCACTTCACTCAGGTGTTGCACTGTGAACACGAGTGTGTGAGAGATCTAGCCACTCGACCTGGGCGCCTCTCGCCCATGGAGAACTACCTGCCCCTTCACTACGACTATTTGCAGTTTGCCTACTTCCAGAGTAAGTAACACTTTCTAATTCAAGTATGCAGAGTTCAGATGCATTTGAAAGGTTTGCATGCGTCAACAACTAAAGAACTGTAATTACTATTGTAATTTTAAATAGTGGTGTCAGTCAACAGCAGACCACATCCTTTTAGGAGTTGCTTTAAATGAAGCTTTATCTGTGTGTTACCTTTTTATGGTGTATCCCGTTAATGGCAGGGCCTCAGGTAAATGTATGCCCATCACTCTGATCCTCTGTGGGTTTGTGACTCAAGTGCATTTTCTGGTGTTAACGCATTAGTGAAGCCCTTTTAAAGGAAAAGTGTGTACAGCAAAGAGTATATTTGGGAAATAGAGTGTGCTGTGAAGTTGTGAGATTACCAGATTAAACATGATGACTAATAAAAATACGGCTTTAACAAAACAAAGTTGGGCCATTGGGTCTGTGTAAACATACTTTGTCTGAACACACTCTGGATTCATTCATTTGAGTCATTGAATACTGTGTCTTTGTATTTGTTTTGTGCATTTAAAAGATGTCTACAATTATCAACAGTTTATTATCCAGTCCATCACTATGTATCAACCTTCTATGTGTTAACACAGAATGACGCAATTACATTTCAAGCTGGATGTGGTTTGGGAAAAACAAAAATCCATTTGATATGCATGTCTAGCTTCACTGCACATACTTTCAAACATAACTGTACGAGCCAACAATTCTGTGTGTTTGACTCAGCTCAAACCCCCAGGCTCTTATGGACCTGGAAACACAGCTGATCGCACTCTGCCTTTACCTCAGCCACTACAGGAAACTTTTTGTCAGCCCTAGACCTTTACAGGCCAGTAAAAGGTTTATGTGCACTAGTGTCTAGCAGATCTTTATGGATGTGAAGGCCATTGTCTGTGTGGTCTGTGTTGTGTAGTAATATGACCTGCTGTATCTAATAATGTGTGTGATTATAGCTCTTAAATCATGTTCATTATCTTCACTTCTTACTTTTATTTTAGCGGACATGCCAGAAGAAGCTCTGCAGTGTGCTCTCACCTACCTTTTATTCCATGAGGGAGAGGAGTTTATGACAGAAAATGTGGATTACTACAGGGAGGTGCTTGGACATGACAGCAAGCCACGAGAAGTAAGTAACCACTGCGTTAAAGAAGGGAAATTGTTATGGGCCTGATTTCTTTTTTTGTTTTTTTCTGATCATAGACTGCCTTGAACCGAGATACTCTGCCAATGTAACTTAACATCTATGAGTTTGATATGTTATAGATATGAACATGAGAAAACTTAGATTTAATAGGGCAATAAATATCTAAAAAAAAAAAAGGTTGTTGTTTACAGTGAGTTTGATCTTGATTAGATTTTTGGATTGCAAGATTTATTACAGCAACTCTGGATTTTAGGGAAGACCAGGAGGCAGGACGCCGTAGCTGTTTTTCTTGGATAAACTTGCTACTCACTGCTTGGCAGGAGAAGCCTCTTAAAGTTATTTTTTTTTTACTTGGACTTGTTCTTGTGCATCTGGAGGTAAAACCTCAGTTTTTACAGCCACACATTGTATTTATCCGGGCATACTCACTAGTATTTCCTTTGCCCCCTACTGTTCATGACAAGTTAAATATTTAGGGCTTGAATACATCCCAAAGGAAGGTTCAGCTACTCATCACATCACAAATATGTGCCCTCAGCTGTGATCATCTGCTGTGAAAAGTGCTTTGTCAAGGTTCCACTTTCCACTCTTTCCTAGAAACCTGGTCCTCATTATATTGAGCAGCTCCCAGAAGGACTGTGTGAATGTTTAAATGTGCACATTTGTGTGTGAGATAAAGAAAGTGTTGAAGCTCATGCCTATGTTTTTGTTCACTCATAGCTTACATTTTTCTAACCCTAAATTATTTTCCGTCATGTTAGTTTACAGTTTCAGTTGCTGCTCAGTGTGTTGAAGAGCTTATTTACCCAGCTCTAGATTTCAGTTCCAGGGCCAACTGGTGCTCTCTGCCAAAAATCCTGCATTTCACAACCTACTAAGGAGGAGTACAAGTTATATAAAAATGTCCACAGAACTTACTCAATCAGTTTGTGGAAGACCTAATAAAAATGCTAGAAAAGGGTCTAAACACTACTGGCTATATAATCGCACAAAAACAGATTAACTGTACATCTCAAGAATATTTACATGGGTCAGTTACTGTACCATATGGGAATTTGCAACAGCATAATGGGAAACACCAGAGCTTGCCTTTTTTCCAATTTCAGATTTTGGAAGGGGTTGTAAAATATTCAAATGATGCACCCTCCATAAACATAGCAAATGTTAGGAGCTCTTTAAATTTTCTCCAAATTTTGATCATTTTTGTTGTATTTGTTGGGGATTTTTTTTATATACATTTTTCTCTATCTTTTATTGATACTACAACCAGGGTAATTTACACAAAAGAAAATCTGTTGGATCTATGAAATCCAGGACTGAACTGGAGCCTCTTGGGAGAAACAACAAATCCTATTGTGAGTGCAGCCTTTTATTTTTCAGTCCTGGATAAACTTTCTGGACTTATGGATTGACACTGATCAGAGGAGTCAGGGAGGAGGGCCTGCCTAGTATGTGAGCAACAGATGTTAAAATGTGTGGGACCGTGCTAGTGAGACTGAGACCTGTTGTGTACCAAGAGAGTCACATGTCATCGTTGTTAAGGTTTATCTTTAACCAAGAGCTGTACCAGACACTGCCTGTGACATCATCAACGGAACTGTTTCCAGGAACAGACCCAACACCGGAGGCTCGCTCCATCAGATCAGTGTTTCCTGATCAACTTAGACCAACCATTCTTTCTACTTTTGAACAATGGAGAGCAGCCAGTAAATGTCTGAGATCAGTGAGCCACAGGACAGAACGCCACAAGAACTCCTTATTCCTGACTGCCATAAGACTCTACAATCAATCAGTCAATGGCAGAAGAAATCAGAATCAACTCATTTGAATTGAATTTGAATAAAATTTCCCATAGTGAATGTCAAAAAGAGGCCATCACAGTCCATTAATCTTGGCATGTAAGCAAGATGAGGAAAAGAGAAGAAAAAGTTAGCAGAACACTTTCATATAAAAAAAAAGATGTAATTATGTTATTTGTGTTTTTACAGAAGGTGGCTTGGTACCTCAGGAGACACAAACAGGAACTGGAGCTACTTCTCATGGGCAGTGAGATAATGGGAGTTGACTTTACTGAAGGGGTGCGTCACTAAAGTGTTGTTTTTCATATGAAGCGAACACCTCAAAACCGAACTCCGCCTACATTTCTAAATTTGTTTAGGAAAAAAACTTTTAATGGGTGGTTTTTACTAAGTCACTCAACATGTCTATGATGAGGAGCAGATCTCCTGCCATGGAACAGGCATAATGTGCCTCTGCTGTCACTGACTGCATGCAAAGTAACAGGTGTTTGGCAAAAACAGTGCCAGCCTTTCAGCCAACAGCGACACCAGCTGGACATGTCAGGACATAGCATGTTTAATCATCTGCTTTGTTCAAAATGGCAGTATCTTTTATATGTACAGTATATACATTTGTCCATTCTTGTAATAGCACTTTAACAATTAAATTAATAGTTGTTACATTTCTATTTTTATTTGCAGAATTACTGGAGTAACACAGGTGGACGAGATGACTCAAACAGGTAAAAGGTGTTAAAATCATTGTAAATACTCTGAGGTTAAAGCTTCACTGTGGTTTTCTGTGTTTTACCAGGATCCCTTCTGGTACAGATGGCTGGATGGAATATGTTCCTATTTCTGACAAAAAAGATGTGCCTAATGTTGTTTCACCAAAGCAAGAAGGTAGTTCCTTACAGGGTTATGTATTGTGATGAGACATACATTACTAGTCATTAAATGGTGTATTGTGTAACTAGGTGGCTCCCTGGTGTATGACAATGTGCTGTTAGTAAAGAACTCGGCAGCTTTGAATGGTTCCCAAAGAGTGCTGTTGGACAACGTTGTATCTGAAGACGAGTGCTCAGAGCTCAGACAACTAGCAGATGTAGGATCTCCTCCTAATGTGACATTAAGCTATTAAAATAAATGAATTTATTTGAGCTTTGGGTGTTTTTGTTTTCCCACAGTCTGTCACACTTGCTGGAGATGGCTACAGAGGAAGGATGTCACCGCACACTCCTAATGAAAAGTTTGAAGGAGCCACTGTGCTTAAAACCCTGCAGGTACATTTACCTACAAAAATAATATGACAAATACACATGTTTAATATCCCCTTCGCTACAGATGTGTTTGTTTTCTGGTTCTGTAGTATGGCTATGAGGGCAGAGTGCCAATGAGAAGTGCTCGACTCTTTTACGATGTCAGCGAGAGGGCAAGACGCATTATAGAGTCATATTTCCTTCTTAACTCTACACTGCATTTCTCATACACACACTTGGTGTGCCGGACAGCCATTACAGGTGAGACATGAAGATAAGCATTTACTTATTTCAGATGTAGTGTACCACCTGTTAATAAATCTTGTTTGGCTTTCAATATAAACCTTTAGGGCAGCAAGACCACAGGAATGATCTCAGTCATCCTATTCATGCTGATAACTGTCTGTTGGACCCTGAAGCCAATGAGTGCTGGAAGGAGCCACCTGCTTACACATACAGAGACTTTAGGTATGAAAATATGCATATTTACAGAGTTGTGAGAGGAATTTTACACGTTAGGTCATTTCTCACTGTTGTCTCACTATTGTTTTCCAGTGCATTATTGTACCTAAATGGGGATTTTAATGGAGGAGAGTTTATTTTCACTGAAATGGATGCCAAAACAGTCACGGTAATCTGTTTTTACTTATTTTTCTGGTTTTAATCCAAACTTAGAGATTCATGCTAGACTCGCTATTTTCACCAGGCCTCAGTGAAGCCAAAGTGTGGCCGAATGGTAGGTTTCTCTTCAGGAGGAGAGAACCCTCATGGTGTGAAGGCTGTCACCAGCGGACAGAGGTGTGCAGTAGCTTTATGGTTCACCATGGACCCACTCTTCAGAGAACTAGTAAGAGTCTGACTTGTTTATTGTGTTACATACAACTAAATAACAAACAAACACATTTGGCATTACTCATAAATACTTTTTACTGAGTCCATGTTTTACTCATAGGAGAGACTGCAGGCTGATGAGGTGATCCAGGCGTTGGACACACAGTCATTATTGGGTCTCAGTCTCCACATCAACCCTAAAGATGAACTGTAGAAAAATGATGGCAAACTTCCCTTCAATCAAATCAGTTTATTAACTATTTTAACTATTTATTGAATGACCTTTGGTTAAGAACGTGTCTATTTTTGTAAAGGTAATTATGTTCTTGTATTGTTATGCCTTCTCTTTGTGTGTCACTACACACCGGTACTTGAGTTTTTTAGGTTCTGAACATTATAAAGCGTTTTCAAATGGTTGTGTAGTTTCAAAGGCTCACTAAACTGTGAAGAATGTCATGATTTAATTCATCATTTAAATGGTCAGTAATCCTTTAGTAATAGACTTGTCTTCTGTTAACGGTACTGCTCCGTAACCCATGTATACACATACTAAATACATGGTAAACTCTATTTTTTGGCAGTGCACTCTTTAAACATGGGTGTTTGTTTCAGCACTCATTAATAGACCATATATGTTCAAAAATGCTGAATATTTAATGATGATGCACTCTGTTTTTTGTATGCAAGTCTAAACTTTTGGTCACTCACTTTAACTCGTTTGTAGCAAAATGAGTGGCTTTTCCTTCCTCTGAGCACAGAGAGCTGAGTACTGGTTTAAATTTTCACTGACAAGAGAACACTGATGTGTATGTTTGTTTATTTATTTGGTTTTAAAACACAGCTACTGATGTAACTGTTGAAAATTAATATGATGACCTTTTTCATAAAAGATGTCAATCATTCCTGTTTCAAGGAATACATATTTTATTACCTAAAATGGTGTTCTTTTAGAGTCATGCACTGTAAATTGTTTCTTTTGGTATTGTTTAAATAGTGCAAGAAGTTGGCCACTTTTGATGTACTGATATTTAATATTGAATTGCGTGTAGCACACAACATTAATGTGTATATGCAAATAAATATTACACATTTATATGTGTCCTAAAAGTGTTTTTTTATTTCAACATAGTTTAACCAATAACACGTGATAATTTGTGTAAAAAATACTTTCCATGATTCCAGTGATTTAGCAGTAGCAGCACTGTAATAATAGCATATCACATTACAGATATCATTTTAAACTTTTCAGCATTTGTATAACTTGGTCAAAAGGCATACTGTAGAAATAGTACAGCTGTTGTGTTCAAGCTTCACAACAAAAGGTAATATGTAAAATACTTTAAATAAAGTGCATTTGCTTCTAAAAGAAAAGTATATTTATTGCTAGTATATGTAGGCATATACACTGAGATGAAGTCACTCACTGTAGTCCATTCTTCCTTTAACAAAAGAAACTAAGAGATAAAAATCAGGAAAACTGGTTTAGCCTGGTCTTTGGAGCCCCTTTTTTCCTAAGTGCTTTTTTTAATTAATTCTTACCAAACTTACATGAGCTTTGGTCTGGTTTAGAAACGGTATCCCAGCTGCTCATTGAACCTAAATGACTTGGCTTCATTGACGGTACACATTAGGTCCCGCATTCGTCGAGCTTGTCGCTCCTCAAGTACTAACCTCCGGGAATGTTCTCGAGCTGCCTGCTGCTCGGCTTGTTTCTCCAAACGCTTCCGCCTTAGCCACCTGACGAACAGAGACCATCAGAGATGATGGTAATATGAAGCATATTTAATATAACAACATCCTAAAAAACAAGGACTTACAGTTTGAAGGCCCGCTCACACTCATCTTTGCTGTGTAAAAGGTAACTACTGTCCTCCTCAAGTTTCCTCAGCTCCACCAGTTGCTTCTCTCTCTGCTGTTGCTCCTGTTTTCTCTGCAGCCAGTATCTAAAGGCCTCCTCTGGGTCACTTGTGTCTCTCTGCATAGCAGAAATAAAATATTGGCTCAACACAACACTACCTCCTCAAAATGTCTGTATTTGGCTTTATATATATTTATATCTACTGTATATAAATATTATTTTAATACCTTAGAATTCATCATCTCCATTTCCTGAGCTCGTTGCACCCGTTTCTCCTCCTGAAGCTGCCCTCTTTTCCTCATCAGCCAAGCTTTGAAAGCAAGCTCATTTTCTTGTCTCTTCTGCTCTTCTTCTTCACGTTTTTTCTGCTCTGTCTGACTCACAACAAAAACAAAAAAGTGATATGTTCTTATGCTCTATTTTTACATCTCAGCAGCTGCTCTCCTACCTCTTTAGCTAGTCTCTCCTTTTTTTCCTGGACCCTGAGAAGCATTTCTTTTTGCTCTGGGGACAATGTGTATGTGGTCTGGAAGGGCGTCTCAGTGGCAGACTGCACTCGCCGTTTGGTGTCTCTCCTATGGATGGTTCTCAAGCTGTGGCTGGCTGAGCTGGGCCTGGCCCGAGGCTGAGAGGGAGGCCTTGGAGTGCTAGCTTTATCAACATCTTTTTTTGAAGTGGAATGACTGGCAAATGAATGTGGTGAGGATGAGGCTGTGTGTCTCTTACTGGAGATGCATGACAAAGAGTGCGTGCTGTCACTATTTAAAAGAGGTGGGAGAAGCCCATGGCTTTCTACTTCTTTAAGACTGACCAGATCAAACTTCCCATCCTTTTCAACAAGGACTCTGCCTTCTTTTACCTCCAGCCCTCCTTTACTGCTCTCTCCAGCAATCTTCAATTGTCCACCTGATAATCTGTCTTCCCGTGGAGACAATTTTAGCTCAGACAGTTTTCCAGACACTTCACTCTCTGCTTGTGTTTCCTTGGCTTTGACCTTATTGCCTTTTTGTCCTTCCACCTCCTCACTGCTCACTCTGTCTTTTTCAAACTGTATAGGAGGCACAACCAGATCAACCAGCGTCTCTTTAAAATGCAGCCGTCTATGTCGTGTCATATCAGGAGCTTCCTGGTCCTGAAGCTCTCGATTTGCTTGCTGGATTTTCTCCAATATATACTTCTTTTCCTCCTCGCTCTGCTCGTCAATCTCTGGTGGAAGTGACACTAAGTCTGAAGACTTACTGGGGCTGTCTCTGTCTGAGTCATATTCAAGGGGCTCCATTGGTGAAGGCCACCTCTCCTCATCCACCTTCAGCTCATGTGTTTTGCTGTCTCTCTTTTGTTCCTTATGGTTCTTTGTGTGTTTCTGGTCCTCTTCCAGCTCTTTGTCTATTTCAGCCTCTATGTCTTCATAGTTTGGACCCTGTGGGTAAAATGTATAATGACATGTTCAGGTTTCATAGTGAACTAGGCATGAGTATGAGTAGTTAGGAGATAGTGTAGTTAGCTGAAGTGATAACAGACATTTGTAAGTGTCTTCATAAATATTGCATCCAGCAAAGGCACAGTGAAAGTATGCCACTTGTCAACAGAGTAGGTTTCACATGCAAATTGTAAGATGTGACAGATCAAGTAACTCAACACCACTTACTGTCATGCTTTCACATACTAGGGTCAGGGGCTAAGGCAACACTAGCAGGTTTTCACAAACACACTTGAACACAACGAGAAATGCGAAAAACAGACTTTCTGTGTACCTGATCCTCACTGCGGCCTTCTTCACTGATAAGCCAGTCTAGATCCTTCTCAAAGTCATCCTCATACTCCTCCTGTGACTTTGTGAAAACCACGTCTGTCATCCTCTTCTACTGAAGGATGACAATGGCAAAGTGGAGGCAATGTAGTATGTATGTAGTATTTTTCCAACACAAATTTTAGTTCATGTAACTAGTCCCAGTCCCAGTTTGTAGAAGAGCTTTCAATTGTCTTTGCAAGCTTAAAGAGTTGAATCCTGTCTGTTTCCACAGGCCCAACTCAGACTACCTGGACAAAATATGATTTAATGTCAATTTAGTTGGATAGGTTTGGACCTGTAAAATTCCCACAACACAAAACTCCGTCAACCTATTGCCTAGCCAAAAAAAAAAAAAAAACACACAGTGTTTGTAAGCTAACGTAAGCTATTCTTGAGACCACGTACAGGCAACTCTTCTTGGTAGTATTCCTTTTTAGCAAAAAAATAAAATAAAAACGGTAAAAGAAGACGTCCAAATTGTGTATTTAGTCCTTATTTATCCCACACAGCTCTCCCGCATTTATTGTCTGCCTGTCGGCAATAGCAGCACTTGTGGGAATAATCTATTCTAGTCCTGTTGCTGCTACAGGCTTTATTAGATCCGTCGTCATGGAGACCAACAACACGCTTTAGTACCTGCGCATGCGCCCTAGTGAAAGTCTAAAAAGTTTAAAAGCGTACCTACAGCGCACTGGAGTTATGAAAACCTCCAGGAGAGATTAAAATTGTGTGAGGTATCGTTACCGAACTGTGTGGATTTATTCTGAAAATGTGTCAATGTATCATTTGATATGAACATTATTTAATTTGGCTAAATGACTCAAGGGTCTTCTTCAGAAAAGGAGACAATGTGTGGTCAGATATAACACGAATCTAATATAGAAAAAAATACAAATCAACCCCCAGTTTACTGTATCTGTGAGTTTCAATTAGGGTGAGGACTAATTAATAGCAAAAATGCGTATTTGCACCATAGATTGATTTGCACACTCAACTGATCTTATTGTAGCGTTATGGCATCCCAGTGACTTGGGCCGCAATGACTGCTGGGAAATGTAATGTATGTGAATACAATCTATGTGGACCGCCCCTTTTACAGTTACTGATGTGAACCATAATACGTCCATGACGTGAACCCATGAGTCTGTTCTGGGTCTGTAATCAATCCACCTGTTCTGTTCAGTGTTGTGTAATACAAATTTAAGAACGCATTTAATACGCATTTAAAACGCTCTGTATCTATCGCTCGCCGCATTGTAACCATACAAAATAAACAGATTGTAACACATACATAAATTGTTCGGATTAGAAAAGTTTAGTCTAAAATATCCCGTCTGTCCTACAAGACATTTGCATTTTGGGGAATGAAGTATTGACAATGTTTGAGCGATAAAATGTAGTGTAGTTAAGAACTACCTTCCCCATAATGCATCTAGTGGCCAAACAGCAACACGCCTCTAGATAGGCGCTCGTGTGAAATAGCACGTAGCATACTTCTGATAATGTTTTGAGCAGTTGCAAAATCTTGTAACGCTCGTTACACACTGAGAGAGGTGGGTTACTATTTTACAGATGGCCACTTTTGTCCTCTGCCAAACGGCTCAGACTGCGACAAGGTGGTGTGTACGGTCGCATTTGAAGAGTTTAGCTTGTTCGAGGGAACCGATATCTTCCATCCACCGTTTACCTTTTGCTTTGCTTCCGGGACTGAGATGGTTTTCCAGGGGTACCGGCGTGCGGCTGATGTCCCATGGGACTGCGGGCAGAACCGCATCAGGCCGAGTCAGAAGGGGTGCCTTGGTGCTCAGTGGAGCCGCGGCAGTGACAGCGGCTGTCGCGGGGCTTGTAGCCAACGCCGGTCACTTCCAGCGAGCTGAAATGGCAACGCGCATCACCCCTGTTCCAGAGGAGAGGGGGGAAGAGGGGGACATCCTGGAGAGATGCCGGGAGTTCATGTCTCTGCCAGTGACCGACGTTAACGTGCTTCAAAGGAGAAAAAATGAAATGCAGACCAGGATGGAGATGCTGATCATGGAGACACAGGCCGAGTTTTGTAAAGCTCTGGAAAAGGTGGACGGTGGGAAGTTTAAGGTGGACCGCTGGCAAAGGAAAGAAGGTGAGGGTTTTATTTCTCGCAAATGTCAGGTTTATACAGACAAGAGTTTGCCAATCTAAAATTACATTTCCCACTTTACTAACAATTAGTAGGAAAAAAATAGACAATTCAATTTAAAAGATCGATTTTTTTTTTTTTATAGTCCAAGTTCAAAACCATACTGTAAGGAACCACTTCCCTGTTCCTGTTTGTGTTGCTTAGGTGGTGGAGGAATTAGTTGTGTAATGCAAGATGGAAAGGTCTTTGAGAAAGCTGGGGTAAATGTCTCAGTGGTGTTTGGGAACCTGACAGAAGAAGCAGCCCGACAGATGAAGAGTAGGGGAAAAGTCCTCAAAGGGAAGGATGGTAAGTTCTGAGATTTTCAGATTTATGAGCTGCAGCTTTGTTTGTTTGTTGTGTTAAAGTTTTATTATCTTTGGTTATATTTTCAGGGAAACTGCCATTTGTTGCTATGGGTGTGAGTTCTGTTATCCACCCCAAAAATCCTCACATCCCCACAGTGCACTTCAACTACAGATACTTTGAAGTCGAAGAGGAAGATGGTGAGTCTAAAATGTCAGTGGGAGTTGTTAATAGTTGCGACTGTGTTTTACTTACACTATTGTGTACATTAATGAATGCTAACCTTTGTTCCCCTTCTTCCTTGTGTCTGTGTTTGCTCTAAGGCTCTAAGCAGTGGTGGTTTGGGGGAGGCACTGACCTAACTCCAGTCTACATTAACAAAGAAGATGCATTTCATTTCCACAAAACTCTAAAAGATGCTTGTGATAAACATCATTCAAAGTATTACCCTGACTTCAAGAAATGGTACAGTACTGTGTCTTGAGTAAACCTCCACAAACATTATATTTGAACACATGTACATCTGTTTTTCTAATTTTTGTGTAATGGCAAGTGTGCAATACAATGGGTGTATCCTTACTGTGAGGTGATGATAAGAGAACGTATCTGCCTATAATCTTTGCTGTTACAGAAAAGTCGTTATGCTCTGACGTTAATCAGTGAATAACCAATGGATTTATAAAGTAATGGATGTGTTGATTTGGGAACAAGTGAATTTGTCTCCATTAAAATGATAAACTACTGAAAGATGGCAACCCTAGATACAGTGAAATTGAGCCTTTTACATAATCTAAACTGTAAACAAGTTATATAACAACCCACTGTTTTGTTTTGTTTTTTTTGTTTTTTAAAGGTGCGACAGGTATTTCTACGTCCGCCATAGAGGAGAGACTCGAGGTATTGGGGGAATCTTCTTTGATGACCTGGACTCCCCTAATCAGGAGGAAGTGTTCAAATTTGTCAAAAGCTGCGCTCGCACAGTCGTACCCTGCTATCTGCCCATTGTAGAAAAACACCTCAATGACTCCTTTTCACCAGAAGAAAAAGACTGGCAGCAAGTGCGTCGAGGGAGGTGAGTAAAAGTTGTAACTTGTAATCGGCATATAAAGAACCAGACTGGAACCTTGCATTGATCCATTTGAAGGAAAATCTATTTGGCTAACTAGAATGAGAATGGGTTCTATTTAAAGGTATGGTGTAAACAGCATGTGTAAATGTAGTTTTACTTTATGGGGGGTGTAGAAAATGGGCAAACAGACATTTATTCCTTATGTCTTTCTATTTTGTGTGTTTTATATTAATTTAAAAGCACAGTAATTAACAAGGAATTAATAAAAAAATCATATTATTTACTCCCAAATTCTACAACATATGAGTTGCATAATTGTAAAGCAACAATTGGCTGGCTAATATTATGAGAGAAAAGAGCAGTATCTTATTGACTTTGTATCTGTCTTGTAGATATGTTGAATTTAATCTAGTGTATGACAGAGGAGTGAAGTTTGGTTTGGCAACACCAGGCTCCAGAGTTGAGAGCATCCTCATGTCACTCCCTCTTACTGCCAGGTAAGATAACACCTGTTCAAAGTACAGCTTTTGTCTGTCAGAAATGAGCCACCTGTGTCGCTTGGTAACAGAGCTTACTTTTTATCCTCAGGTGGGAATATATGCACGAGCCGGCCAAAGGTACCCGGGAGGCTGCCATGCTGGAGGTTTTACGAAACCCAAAGGAGTGGGTGTGAAGAAAACATTGAATACACTTCTTATAACACTGTGACCTATTTGATTTGATCTGTTACTTTAAATGAAAATTAAGCTGGTTGTTTTTGATAAATGCTTGCTTTTGTATTTCTAATTTGTTTCGTTAGGGCACATTAATGTATTATTGCTGATGGTAAGAGATTGTTTGGTTCTGTGCCACTGCTTACTGCTGATCATGTTATGAACTTAACAAGTGCCCATTTATGTTGGTTTAGGTTATCTCAAATTCAACATGTTATAACTTGTCATATTTTTTCTGTGCTATTTCTAAATGTGCACGTGGAATATATGAAAACAAAAAGAGCCATAGTATGTATGAAAGTACTTAAACTTAATCAATAAATGTATTTTGATGGTCAAAGCGCACCTGGTTCGAGGAATTGTTTTTGAACAAATAAAAGGGTGGATTTACTTTGAGGTCAAGCAACAATGTGGCCAGCTGTTAATGAGTTGGGGTTTGTTTGAGCTGTGGTAAGCTAAACAGATTTTTGGATAATGTTTCAAGGAGAGGGGTGTTATGTTACAAAACAGAAAGAATTTTGACATTGTATGTGTACACCTGGATTTAAATAATGCTTGATTACTTAACTAGTTGTATTATTAAAATATCTATTGTCTTTCAAAATAAACCAAAGGGCAAGTTAAAAAAATTCCAAGTATGTTTATTATTTCATAACAAATTTTTCAAGCTTAACACAGAATTTAAAACAAGTTGTTTTTGCATTAAAGTTACATTTTCATTATAGAAAACAGACTCTAGATAACAGTACATTAATGCCCCAAAACCAGTAACCAGGGTGGGACTTATTTTCAACCCAGGAATTTTCTGTCTTAGACCAGCCCTTATTGACTCTATTACTGAAAATTAATTTCATAAATAAAACAAAAGTTAAGATACCTCCTAAAAAAAAAAAAAAAAACTTTTAAAAAGTAAAAAGGGTTACATTGTAGTTGTAGATATCTGTGACATCATTTACAATAATTTACATTTATGTTAAAAGTATAGACTGTAATAAAGCACTAAATATGTCTCACAAATACAGTAAAAAAAAAAACAATAGCTCACTATAATATTTAGGTCAGAGATGTAGAGGCTGAGCAGCTCATTAGCCAAGTGCTAAAGTTACCAAAAGAAGGATGGGTGTGTCCTCAGACACAAGTATGTGGGACTGAACAGCAGGGGGGTCTGGGGGAGAACTCAGAAAATTGTAATCAAAACAGATGTAATTCACTTTATTCTGGTTCCAACACCAGAGACTGAAGGCTTTAAAACAGAAACAATCAAGATCAAAAGTTGTTTATAAAACCCACCCCTTTACTCTTTTTATGCCTATGGTATGGAGCCCTCCTAAATTGGGGGCTTTTGCTCTGAAAACCCACCACATTGTTCCACCTCTGTTTTGAGCATTGACGATAGAAGGGGCCCCTTTTACAGTCACTGGTTTTGAGACAAACCCCCTCAACAGGTTGCAGCTTTGGCCTCTTTACAGGCCTTTGTATGAAATATTGATAGTTAAGGGCAGTGGCCGCTCTCTGAGGTCAGAGGCCTGTTGCTAGAAGTCGGTTTAGGTTTAGATCCAGGTAAGTTCAGGTTTAGTTTCAGCAAACTCTGAGTTTCCCAACTCAGGAAAGTGGTTTTGAGCGGGTTTCATCACCACTTACACCACACAGCTACCCTGCTACAGAGCAGGTTTAGTTTTGGTTTAAGAGTCCACAAAACCAAAGTGGACCAATCAGATGTGAGCAAAGTCACATGGATCTGACGTTGCATCACCTTCAAACCTTTTTTTTATTGGCCTTTTTTTTTCTTTGGTTCAGAGAATTTAGGCTACTTTATTAAAGTATGCACAAAACAAAGTGGTGGACATCAATTACACTTAGTTTTCTGAATTAAAAATGTATTTATTTGCCGCTGAATTTGGGTCACACCTAGGTTTTATTAAAAAATATGTAAATTGTTTTTTATTTGTCATTTTCATATTTTTAAGTCATTTTCTCACGGTTTTACATTTTAAAGTCACAACAATTTATACTTAGTGTGAAACCTCACAGTATGTCTTGACGATGAGTTTTCAAATTGGTCCATCATCAGAGTGAGCCAATTAAAATGACTCTCCTAAAACTTATACTATCAGCTTTTTCTCCTGTTTTTGGCAGTGACCTGTTGCTTCCTTTTGATCAGCAGAAATTGCCCCGCCGCTTTTTCCTCCAGATTGATTGCTATTGGCTGATCACTGCACAGATCAGTGATCATTGGTTTAGGGTTTAAACCTGAGTTGAGAGATACAGTTGATGCAACAGATGAACCCAAAGTTACCCAGTTTGGATTTGTTTGGTTTTGATCAACTCAGAACTTACACTGAAACTCAGAGTTTGTTCAACCCGCTTTCAGCAACAGCCCTCTGGACTTAGATCTACATTCTAAAAATGAAAAAGATCTTTAATTAGTGCTGCTGTGCCTCAACAGTGTCTAAACCAGGTTTACTCATCACAATAGAAGAAGAGAACTGCTCTGCAAAAGGAAGAAAAACACCTGCACACGCTTTAATCTGAAGACCATTGTTAAAAAACGTGGATTATTCACGAATATGCTCTATTTGGGACAGAAGCCACTTTTCACTCATCCACAAGAAAGAAACTGAAGTGAGAGCTTTTACTTGACTTGATCCTTCATGTAGTAGAGACCTTTAAATGTGAGCTTCACTTTTGTCAATCACTCGTTGAGGTCTATAGCTGCCGTCAGCTCAGATGAGCACTAAAAACAGGAGTGGCTTGGCTCAAGGGTGGTTCCACATGAGGCGCTCACAGCCCACTGTCCTCCGCTGGGACAGGACATGGGGATAACAGGACCGCTACAGTAAATATTTACAGTGCAAAGACCACAGATCAGTTCGGCTATGGTTTTAGGCCTTGGAAAGTTGTGAGACCGCTCCAGATAAGAACTCATTAACTGAACAGGTTTAACTAATTGTTGTTATTTTGGCTTTACAAACATAGGCCTAACAGAACAAGCATTCCCTGACGGCACTGTCGTGTTATCACTAAACAGACCTTCCCAAAAACGGCAAGGCCCACCGGCTGCGTACGACTTGCACTCTCTTTGAATCCAGCGCATCTAGTTTTATTCCCGCCTACTTTCACAGACAGCAAATCATACAGCGGCTCAACAAACCTGACCAATGGCAGAGCTAAAAAGAAGGGGGGGGCTGCGCACAGAGTGTCAGTGAAAGCAACTATTGACAGTTCGAACGGTGAGCAGCCTCACTCAATGTACAGTAGCAGCCCTACCGGGCCAGCCCTCATCCTCACCGGCCCATCGCTAAATCTCCCGATTAGCCACGCCGGCCTAGACCCTACTAGTCTAAGGTCGTGCTGAGGTTCAGAATCAACTCAAAAGTATAACAATTCAGTGCTGATAATCTTAAGTGCAGCTGAAAGGTCTTTATCAGGAGGCATACAAGGTATTTGGTCAAGTTGATTCATGCTGCGATATTGCATAAAGGTTGCAGTTATTTTGTTATTATTATTGCAAGCCAGACCGCCCTACATTTCATAAGATTACACATTCTGAGCTTCAACAAAAAGTGCTTTTATTAATCCACTATTCAACTCCCATTAGTAAATGCATTAACTGCATTCACATGCAGTGCAAAAGGTCAAAATTCAAATTTTATATACATATGCGTTAAACAAGCTACACAGTCATAAGCATTAAATAGAAAATCTGCCCCTTTTTTACATAATAACGCTTATATAGCCCATTTACCCTTTCAACAAAGCAAATACAATTTAAACAGAGGCAGTGTGGCATCCTGACCTGTCCATGTAATATGTGGACATTTAACTAAAATATGAGCAAATCCTTTGAGCACATAAAGGTTAGTTGTCCTGGTGTGTTTTAAAACGTGTTTTATCTATAAATCCTAGTGAATAGATAAAGCATTTGAATTGTATCTAGTAATAGTATAAAACATTTGGCACTACACTACAATGTTTTATATTTTTTTCATATTGCAACAGAATTAGTTTTTTCCTAGTATCACTTAACCGTACTCTGGTGAAGGGTTAGTGCAGATTCAAACCATGGTTCCACTGTATTAGTTCATCATAACCAGTTAGCCAGTTGTGTTGGGTAGTCCATTGTCACTGCTTGTAGGTAAGAATGAAGGCATTTACTTCCTGTGGCCATCAACGACACTGGTAGTGCTGGTGTTGACAATGTCATCATATTTTGGAGGTGGTTCTGTCTCTATCTGGACATCAGTGTGACCCACAGCCTCCTCATAAGATGGCGGAGGGTCTGCAGCGCTGCCTCTAAATGATGTGGGTTCTGATCCAGGGTCAGCTGGACTGCTTTGAATGCTCAGTTCTGATTGATCCCCATGGAGATAACCCCTTCCCCAGGGATCCATAGAGACCACTGATAAGACCTGATCGTGATGAGTGTGTCCCAGGCTGGGGCTGGGCTGCGGATGTTTACGGAAATGGCAGCGCCAGAGAGTGATAGCAACAATAACAATGATTAAAACCACCGACAGCAATGGAACAATTAAGTATAAAGATTTGACTCCGCCAACCACTGTGTCCAGACCCCCAGATGGGCTGCTCTCTCTCATATACTCCTCCCAGAATACTTTCTGAGACAACACAGAAACAGTAAAGAGTAAAAAGAAAATTCACACTACAATCAAACATTATTATAACACAAAACCCATTTAAGGAGTAACGCTACACACAGTGTGTCTAATGTCTGAACTCTGGAAACAGCAGCTACATGAATGTACGCATCCAACTGTGTGACTCTATGCTTAGTCTCACAATAGTTTTACAAATATGCTCCCCTTCCCATACACACTGGGTTGTTCTTCCTGCTGATAATCATCACTTCCTATATAAACTCCTGCATTCCATGAACAGCAATGGTAACAGTGGGACTCCTGTAGGGATTGTTTGTATTTTATGGCATAAGATGAGTTTAAGTTTCAAAACAGTAATAACGTTGCTTTATAGATGTGTTCAGATTACTTTTTTGTATTTATTTTTAATATTTTGGTAAACAAAACAAAAACAACAAAAAAAAATAAAAGATCATTTATTTAGGATTAAATAATAATTACTTTTAACTTTTATATTGTATTTTGGTCTTCTAAAATAAATATATAATCTAAGAGCATATAATGCCTAATAGAGCCTCACCGTCTTCTCATCATTCTCAAAAGCCTCTCGGGCCTCCTCATAGGTGCAGACCTCCTCACGGCACTCCCTCTGGATGTTACCCTGCTTCATCTCTTCCAGAAAAGAGTTGGCTCTGCGCAGCCGGTGCAGCACAGAGTGGGCCACATCTGCTGGCAGGAACACTAATGGACCAGAGAAGAACATGTCAAACACAAACATGCAGAGGGCTAACAAGATACAAAATACTAAACAAGAGGTATAAAAAACAAGCCTGAGAATGAAAAGAGGTGAGAGCAGAGCAGCGTGGCCACAGACCAAGAAATAGAAAATGTAATAAAAGGAATAAAAGGAAGAGTGAGAGAGGTGGGGCCTCAAATAAAGGCAGCAGGGTAAAATGCTACCCAGTGCCCCCATTTCTGCATAAAAACAAAAGAGCCTTTGATTTAGGAACCATTCCTAAATCCTGAGCCAGACAAGAAAAATGTGTGAAATCAACTAGACAGAGACAGAGCAGCTCAGTGTTTTCTCACATTAGGAGTAAGGACATAAGCACTTTCAAAGACACAAGATTCTCCAATATGCCCTGAATCTGTCTGATGTGCAACTTCATTAACCAGTAACAGGCTTTGTGTGACTCTCAACAACGTCATATCATCACATAACAGAAGAAAAATATAAAAACAGGAAAACGCCCATAAATAATAGGAATTGTGCAGAGAATGAACAAAAAACCTGAAGGTCACATTTCCCTGGGTAAAGTATACTGCAAACACTTGAAAATTGACACGCTAGTCAATGGGAAAAGAAACCTGAGGGGAATTTCTGTGAAAACCTGTGAGTGGTGTAGGTTGCAACTTTTCCTTGTAGCCAATTAAGGGTGCAATCATACAATGTAATGAAGTTGACAAGTATCTTATATCAATTCACTTACCACTCCCCATGGTTGGGGCAGGTCTGGTTGGGGTGATCTATAAAAGAAACAAAGTCATTAGTGTATGGCTTTAAATTGGCTCAACAATAATGAGAGTTTCTCAGAAGACTACACCTCTTCCTTTCTACCATACCGTTGGGTAAACAATCATTGAAATGTTCAACATAAATACAGAAACAGCCTAAACACTGCTAAAACACATTTACTGTAATGTATTTCAAACAAATGTCAAGACTAAGTGCCTGTAGCATCTCTAATAAATACTTTGATACTTAAAACAGTAAACAGTGTACAAAAATTAGAACCATATGTTACTTATACCATGACTTTTACTGGATTTTCGAGTGATCACAAAGGGTCGAAAACATGAGACAATCGTCCTTGGTCAATGGCGCTCGGCTGGACAGTGTTAGGCTTCACATGCCTGTGTTACGAGATTCTGTACCTCCTGGAAATAGATCAACGCGAAGGGAAGAGCGCAAACAAGGCGCCGTCCCGTTACATTACCATGGAAAGAACTAGTTTATTACAAGGCTGTTGAGGTTTATTCGAGGTAACTGCATCGCTGAGCGGAATGGGGTGGTTCTCCAGCTAACCGAGTGTATTGACAAGTGCTGATGATTTGTTGGGTAAGTGGGGTGTGCTCTGCCCCGGCTTCGGATGTGATTTGGTTAATGAACAAAATGTAAACCAAAATTTACGATGCAGCTCCCAGCTCTGAATATTACAGGTTTTACTCGATCTATGCAATAATAGTAATAATAATTTTCGTTTTAACTTACCTATATTCGTCCCCAAATACGACTATACAGTCCTCCCCTGCGCTGTTGTTGACCACTGTTGGCCACAGGAGGAGTGTTGCTCAGTCAAGCACGCATGCGCACTGATGCTTTCGCGGTGGGCTGAACGGCAACTTCTGTCTTAAAGAGACAGTGCACTGAGGGCGATAGATAATCACAACAATAACGCTAAAAACACTTGACTGAAATATGAATTGATGGAAATCTAACGATTATTATTTCTAAATCAAGATTATTATAATTATTAACATTAATACATTTAGCCTATGTCAAAATAGAGATATTGGCTAAATGTAGGCCTAGCTACCAGAATCTGCTGCCTCCCTAATCTAATGACACACTGCCACCACCTGTTATAACCATATCATCAATTAAAATAACATGGAACTATAATAACCTTTTCCCCTGCTTTATATTCTGTTTCTGTTATGGTGCATTAACAGTTTGTAAATGACAAAAAAGAAGACACATGAAGAGAGAGGCATTTTACAGTTTGTTCAGAAAACAGTGAAAACTATCTCTCTTAAGAGTAGAAATAATAGCGTAGTGGAATCAACTGATCACTGCAGAATACTGGAGGAAAAATATATGCAGTGGTTAATTATTAATAAATTATTAAATAAATGCTTGGTGGGCCAAATTAAACAGCCCCCGGACGTTCGTTTGCCCACCACTAATTTAGACAGTTAGTTTTTTTGCTTCAAATTCTATATTTGTTTTATAATAAGAGCAATCTGTTTAATCCAGCTTTTTTCATTTGTGAATGCCAGGGCATGTCATATATTGACATGACAGAAAGGTCCTTAAAAATAAATAAAAAGAAAACAAGCATTGACTAACACCATAAAAAAATGTATGTAAGATGGCTCGTGCCCACATATTTTCTACTGCGTCCCATTCTAAGGGCCTACAATGGGCTTTTGGTAAATTATAGATACATATAGAAATATATAATACTCTGCACTGTAAGTTTTTTTCTTACATTTGCCTTTTCAATTTACTTACTGCATGTCAGGTTACACTGAGTTTGTTCCAATCCTGTTTGTTTTTCTGATTACTATCATTGGTGTTATTGAAAGTGACAGCTGACCTCTGGGTTGAAATGTTGAAGCTTAGACTGACACACACAACAGGCCATTATTTACTTCATTCTTGTTTGCTTCAACCTGCAGTCAATTTACAAACGCTAATGAGAATTGTGTTAATTTACCCCCAACCACAGATAATTTGAACAGAACAGAACAACCTTTTCTTACACTATGGCACATATGTTGCTTCATTTAATTGGAAAGACAGAATAAAAAAATTTGCAGAGAAATAGCTACAAGGGTAAATCCATAAGTAATTTAGGACGAATGATACTAAAATCAGTGTAGCTCAGTTGCTTAACTCTTGCTTTCGTCTTGGGTTTGGTTTGGTCCGGATATATAAGATATGTACGAATGTGGCCCTGAGTTAGTAAAAAGAATGGGCCTATTAGTGGCACTAGGACCCAGCAGATGGAGCAGCGTGTTCAGTGGTGTTCAGCTCAGTCCTGTCTCAGAGCGCAGTGAGGTTGTTGAACGCAGACTGGTTGTGTCCTGCATATGCACCGAGAAAGTGGAGTAAGCGCGGCTCCGCATCCTGCATCCCGCCCCAGGGCACACGCAGGGGCTACTCACCCCTGGGCACCTGGCCTCTTATTATTCAATATACCTGCTATTGTATATGTAAATTTTAAGGTTTGAATGAGTTGGATACTGTGATGTCTTCGTCTGTTAGTGGAACTGAGGAGGTGCGCGTGTCTTCGCTTACGCCCCTCAAGTTGGTGGGACTGGTGTGCGTCTTTCTCGCCCTGTGCCTGGACGTCGGAGCTGTGCTGAGTCCAGCGTGGGTCACTGCGGATGACCAGTACTACCTATCCATGTGGACGTCCTGCTGGAAACCCGTGAGCTACGTGGAATGGTCCTGCGGCAGCACTCTGACCACGGGTGAGACTTACGCTCCTGTGCGTAAAGATGCATTTTACGCGCTATCATTTTGTTTGGGAGTTTTTCAGAGACTACGTGGAGTAGATTTGACTTTGTGAAGTTTACGCGGGGTCTGTGAGGTTTAAACGGTTCAGACAGACAACCACATTCATATTCAAATGAAAGCGAGACGCTCAGGAATAACAAAGGCTCCCACCAGACGGTTTAGTGCAGAACCAATTCTGTTCTGTTGGTGAAAATGATAAAAAGAATAACACCCAGGAGAGCGCTAAATGTTAATTACTTTATGATTAGCTACTGCTTGTTTAATTTCATTGAAGAACACTTCTACATTTAGCAGAGAGTAAAGATTAAAGTGGGAAGGTGGCAAATCATTAAAAGTTTGCCTATTGGCTATTTAACTTTTCCTAAAGTATCTATTTAGGCCTTTTTTTAGCATTTTGTCCAGTGCGTTCTACAGAACGATATGGGAATTTCTACTTGCCAGGAGCGGTCCAGCTGGGGTTTCATTTGGCCTTTTGTTGCGCACAAAATGAGCCTTTGTGTGGGTTACTGCACCGGCCAAGGAGCAAGGGCAACCCAGGGCTGAGAACTCCCCAGAGATCCAGATGCCTGAAGATTAGTAACCAGGGAAACGAGAGAAGCACTCCACAAATGCGTCTTTTCACTTATAAAGAAACGTCTTTATAGGCTTCAATTGGACAGATCTATTTTGAGTGAAAGAGGCAATAATTTTATAATTTTGAATATTTCATCAGCTATACCTTTTGTATCTATTCTGGGATGAGACACTTCTAATCTAAATACATTAGATAAGTTGATGCAACAAACAGCAATTTATGAAAAATAAAGGAGATTACAGGATAAAAAGGGTTGTGACTGTAGGACACATAATAATAATCATACTTGTCCAGCCATTATGACCCTCTGACTTAATATGACCTGAATGTAATATTAAGTCATATATAAATATATATATGAATGATTTATGCTACTATGGGCTACTAGGCAGCAAACACAGAACTGTGTTTTTGTTAGTCTGACAGAATGTTTTCTTAGTGTCTGCGAGGAGTAACTGTGGGTCATACTGGTCTTCCTCCGTCAGCACAGACAAAGTGCACTTCGATGCCATATAAAGACTCCGTCTCCGTGTCAGCTCTCAGCAGCAGCATACCACAGTAAATGCACACAGCCAACTGCCCATTTCCTCAGGCTTGTGCTTGGCTAGGCTTATTGATTTGGATCCTGGTAATCAGTTTCTACCTTCCCTCTTATTTTGACCCCCTCCCACCATCCATCCCCAATATTTCCTCAGTGTCATGCTCTGGGCATTAAATAAATCCTGTTAGGTTGAACCACCAGCCAATCAGTTTTGAGCTTGCACTCTTGGGCCTTAAAGTATTGGCTAGTTAATGTCCATGAACTGCTTTAAAAACAGGCTTGAAAGGTTCATAACAGTCTAGATCCCTTTAACTCAAGCACATCAATGCAAGGGGTCAGAGGTAAAAAAAAAAAAAGATGTGATACACACTTGACACAAGGAATGTGGCGCGCTCATGTAAGCGCAGTGTGTGTCAGGTGTCAGGTTGGTGTGAGATGAGGGACGAATGGAGAGCTGCTGTGTTATAGTCTAACTTAGAGGTAGGAATGGCAAGACTTTTAATAATATAATAAATCAATCTTATATTTGGTCTTCTCTTGAAGTTAGAACATAGCACAATGTTTCAGCACAACCAACATAAAATACTCCAGGCTCTTCTCTGACACAGATCTTTCACCATTGTCTTAGACAAAAACAGTATATTGGGTTCCTGAAGGAGTTTGATTAAGAGTTCAGCAGTAGCCAGCATGGACACAGGGAGCCATAATTAATGCTCAGATTGAATCTTGTGTACTGTATCTCCTTTTTCCATCTGTCATCCTGCAGGGCTCAGATTAATAGTTTGGCACTTCCTGCTAATCAAGCCTTTAAGCTCCCAGAGTTTTGGCTGTGCTTCTTGCAAAGCATAAAGAGACAGTTCCAAATCTGAGATGATATGACTCTCTCCATCTTGCTATCACAAGAGCTGTGATAAAACTTACAGTGGCTCCTGCAGTTTCTATTGCAGACTGAATGGGCTGACCTAGAGGAGACATACGACTACAAGTAAAAAAAAAACTGAGGGCGAGTCAATGATTCCTTGCAGGGAAGGTAAAGGGTCAGGTCTTTGGTTGCTTGAACAGAAAAATGAGTGCTCTGCTTTTTGTGGGCTCCTTCCAACTTCCTGTGGTGACAAGGCCCCTTTTTAACCTCTAAATCCTAAACCATATTTGGTTAAAAGTAGTTGATGTTTGTTTATATTTGAGTTGCTCGGCCCCTGGAATAAAATTTCTTCCCAATTGGTGTGGGTACTATGTTTTTGGAAGCTTATGTTCTGGCACTTTCTCCCCACTGGTGAATGACTTTTTGCCTTAACAAAGAGAAAATAATCTCAGTAAAACATTTATTCTAATGACGGATTCTTATTTAAGACATTTTAAACACTACCACTTGGCCCTATCACTCATGAAGAGCCACCATTGCCCTTTGAATTTTAACCTTTCAAATATTTTTCTAAATTGTTTCCTAAAAAAAGAAATTCTTCATCATAATATCCTCTGTCTGTTTACATAGACTCCAGCTTCTGACACTAAACAGTAAGGTCACTGTCTAAACAAGAATAGTCCGTCTCAGACCACTTCTTAGGCAACACTAGGACAAATTAATTAAAATGTCATTTGCTAGGCTTTGCTTTTCCCATTAAGTTTAACAACCATAGCTACAAAAGCCACCATTACATGTGCGCCTCTTTTCTTTTGACTTGGCAGTGAGACATGACACAGCAAGTTCTGTGATTGGGACAGCATTTACTTCCTGAGGGTTTTTGGAGAAAATCTGAATCAAATGCTGAGAATGCTGCTGAGCTTGCAGCAACCAAGTGGGCTGGATACTCATTATCTGAGTCACTTCACAGAATCACTTGGTCTTTTTCTGCTGCATGGGGATCTATTACAGATCCACCGCACTCCATGTGAAACCAGGCATGTCTGTTGTTTGTTCTTACTCGTGCAGAAACGGGGCTTGCTTAATCTAATCACTGCATGATTCACATTCTTCTTCTGCCTCTGGCCATGGATCTCCTTCAGCTTACATCAAAACATTACTTTTCCCATGTTTCTCTGAAAATGCACAAATAAGAAGTGGCTTTTCTAATGAATTTTTATATGTACACTAGTAATAGAGTGGAAGCATTTCCAGCTGGAGTCTGCAACCCTTTCTATCTCATTTCCCTGTTCTTATCCTAGTTTTTCCACTTTTGTTCCTGTCAGCACCCCAGACACAATTCTCAGAAGTACCTCCTTCCTGTGTCATCTGCTATCTCAGTGTGATTTCATGTCTTACTTTCCCTGTCCCCGTGCCCCTCCTCTGTCCTTGTGCGTTTGTCTCAGACTGGCATATTGCCACACTGGCCCTGCTGTTGGGAGGGGCCGCACTCACCCTTCTCTCCTTTCTTGTGGCACTGGTCTCCCTGTGCATTGGCTCCAGAAGTCGCTGTTACACGCCTGTGGCCATCATGCTCTTCACTGCAGGTATGTAAGGGAATTAGTATAACTAAAAAGAATGAATATTTTTTATATATGTTAGCATATACATTTTTTCTTTTTATCTTGCAGTTGTGCTTCAGGTGTGCAGCTTGGTCCTGTTCCCGATCAAGTTCATCGAGACTGTCAGTTTGAGGGTTTACCATGAGTTCAACTGGGGCTACGGTTTGGCTTGGGGATCCACCATATTTTCTTTCGGAGGTGCAATTTTGTATTGCCTCAACCCAAAGAATTATGAAGATTATTATTAAAAAAGAAGAGACAGAAGGATGAAGTTATCCGACCACATGGACAACTGCGTAAGAATCTGAAAATATCTGTAGTTTCACGGTGATAAAAGAAGGCTTACTTTCACACTGTGAATGTGAACAAATCTGTGCAAGACTGTGCTTTCTCACAAAAAAGAAAGAACCAAACCAAAATATTTTCAGAAATGGAAACCAAAATTCTTTTTTGATATGAAGAGTATGAGAGATATGTTGCCCTTACAGAGGACTGAAGAAACAGATGGGATGAATTGGTGAAATAAACCAATGAGATTCTGATACAAGCTGTTAAAAGCATTCACAGATCTATGGGGGATAACATTCTACCAAAAACAAACCCCACTAAAAAAGCACAAGCACTCATTACAACACTACATCTGGAACAAGAGCTAGCTGTAGCACAGACTGGTAAAGTCACATGTTTGCATCAAACACAATTGGCCTTATTTCAGTCACAGATACTGATAACCAGAGCTACTGATAACGGTAAAATATTCTACTGCCTTGTACCAAATTAAATCAAGCTAGTGACATGAGTACATACTGGTAACAAAGCACAGTCAGCCACACATGTCATTAAAAGTTAAACTAACTTGGAGCTTTTATGGGTTTGAGTTTTGTAAAATGTAAGCAAATATTACTTTAAAATAGAAGGGTGTATGACCACATATCCACCGACTGCATGTGCATGTCTGCATGTGCTCACACACCTCTCCATGTGACTTTTAATCCAACTCTGCTGGAAACTAACATGCTGTCAGTAGTATAGGCAATAGTAAGACTATGTTGCTTTTTTAAGCAAATGGTTATAGCTAAACTTATGTATAGCTTGTGGGAAAAAAAATAAATAAAATGAAAAAGTTGTTGAATTACTTGCAGTAAGCTGTTCGTATGTAGTGTAAATGAGACTTTTCCATCTGAAACCCATACTCATTTAATCTACTGGATTTAATGGGAACAGTAAATGTGCACTTAACTGTTCAGGTATATGTTGGTTTACCTACAACTTAGAGGGAATTTATATTAAAAAGATATTGTGCAACTACGTTTGTCATTACCATTGGTTTATTACTGAAATAAAATGCACTGAAAAGACTGATTTGTTCTTTACAAGAAGAGCGTTCATAAATTAGGACATAAACTATGCCGACATACCTGCTGTCTGCGGTCAAGTCACATAGAATCAGCTCTTTTATTAAGTACAGCAAGTTGAGGCATTTGCACAAGAAATCAACATCTTCTTAACACATAATGCATGGTCATATAATATGCATAAAAGTAAAAGGGAGTATACTTATATGCAAGTGTTCTTAGTGTTCTCCTTTCAGTAAAACAAGCTCTAATAAAAGAGCCAGATACAGTGTACAGTCTACATTTCGCATCATTTCAGAATATACCATTGCTTATATTATTTCACGGTGAAAGAGGATATACATAGTTCCTCTATTAATATGCAAGATATTCAGAGTTATTCTGAGTTGAGGAATGGGCAGAGTTGTGTAAACAGGGCAGTCTCTCATTCTGCATGGAATGTTGAATGATAAATCAAAGCTCCTCTCCTGTCACCCGCTGCCATAGTCACAGCTTGTCACTCACTCTTTTGTACAATTGCAATGAGGAGACACTCCAGACGGTCCAAAAAAATAAAATTCATAATTTCATCATCAAAATCATCAAAGTACACAAGTGTAGAGGGCAGCAGGACAAGTGGACAGAGGATAGTGGTTGTTTTCAGCAGGTTGTCAGGACTTATATTTTGATTGCCATGGGGAATACCTGTAGTAGTTGCCACATGGAAGTCTCCTTTGGGATGCAGATTCAAACAGGGCAAAAGCTTACAGTATCCAAGGTGTGGCAAAGATTGAGGGGAAAGCAGAATGGTAAGCTCAGGTGTAGCGGGGCATCTCACACTGTTCACAGCGATTGAGAGCAGGATGGTTGAGGAAAGTGCAACATTCACAGTTCCAATGAGCGCCTTCAAAGTCCTCGTCCCTTGGGGGTGCCGGTACTGGCTTGGAGGGCTGCTCTTCTTCTGAAAGAGGTATAGAAACGACTTACACAAAAGACTTGATTGACAGGATAAAGAGCATACCTTAACAGTGATGGTTGTAACTTGACTTAAACACAGCTATTTAGTTACAACAAGGCTGTCATAATACTTCCAGTGATCCAGTTAAGAGACTGTGTGAGGCATGCATTCATTAAAACCATTCAAGTATTAATGTTGACTGACCGATACATTTGGCTTGTAGGGAAGGTTTCTCATAATTGTTTTAATGTGAACCAGATCAAGAAAGCCAAAAATATCAAAAACCCAGGTCACCTTTTAGTCAGTTTTAAATAAATATAAATAGCGGGCAGAAAACCAAACAGAAAAATTATCTGCCAAACAGTATTGCAAAAAAAAAAAAAAAAAAAAAATATGAAGCATCAGTGGCTTGTTAGTGGTGGTTGCATTTTGCGTTTCTGAGTTCTCTTTAATGTTTGCTATAATGTTACCCTCAAACAAGCTGCTTACCTTTTTTGCCAGGTTTAGACATAACTATAGGACCAGGCTGAATGTTATCATAGAAGTTGTTCATTGCTTTTGGGTCAAACTTCCCTGTGGAATAAAAGCAGAAATCAGATACAGTTTGTAGGGATGCACCGAATGTTCGGCAGCCGAAATTATAATAAATTCGAATAAGTAAAAAGGCTGAATAAATTTTGCCGAACAATGACGTTTTTAATGACGCAATCAAATAACCCGCGTAGAGTGAGAGGCGCGGGCTTTATGCAGCAAACATGTCAGCAGTGTGGAAGCACTTTAAAGTGTCAGAGAAAGAGGCAAAAACGGCCGTTTGCAGACATTGTTCTGCTGAATTGTCCAGAGGAGGTGCATCTGCAAAAACCTACTTCAAGTGAAACAGACCACGGAGTGAAAACAACTAAAAGTGCGCTCTTAGAAGCTGTCAGCACACGATTTAGTCAGGCGGACTCAGAACCCCTGTACAGCATCGCGACTGTGCTTGATCCACAATATAAAGATCATTACTTGGATGTGGGAAACGAGAAATGATCCAGGCCGAGTTGGATTTGGGAAAGCCGCTAGGTGATGGAGACGGTCAGGTGATGCACAGCGCAGGAGATGAAAACAGCGCAGAGAGTAAACGGGCTCGTACTACACATGAGCCGCGCACAGTCTCGCTGTCTGACATGCCGCTTTCCCAACCTGGTGCAGATGGCACGCAGGTAGGCTACTTGTATGGGAAATTAATTTAAGATTTTATTTATATTTTGGATTATGGTAACACTTTATAAGTAGTTTCTATTTTTAACATTAACTAACAATGAAAAACCCTTATTAAAAGCATTTATTAATCTTAATGTTAACATTTACTAATACAGTATTAAAATTAAGTATCACATTTGTAATTTTTGAATTAAAAAGTATCAAAAGTGGTAGGCCTATTTGTTAAAATTGTGAATGCACTCATACTAACATGAACTAAATATTTTTTTTTATTATCTTACATTAAGGAAGATTAATAAATACCATAATAAATGTATTGCTCATTGTTATTTAAATAAATATTTTGAAATTGTATTTTTGTTATTTGATTTTTTTATCTGAAAAGCAACACAAAATAGTAAAAAGCAAATTTTTACTATTTAATTATTGTAATGTTGAAAAAATTGGCAAAATAAATGGAAAAAATGTGAAACACCGCGTTCGGTATTCGGTATTCGGCCAAGCCTTTTATTATTATTCGGCTTCGGCCAAGAATTTCATTTCGGTGCATCCCTAACAGTTTGTGTTTTTTTTTTTTTTTAACAAATCCTTCACAGCTGGAGAATCCATAGTTGTCGGCAAAAAGTAAAGCCGTGTCCATCTATTCTGTGCATTAGTTGCATTAGTATTGTATGGCATGAAAGTAAGATTCAATGTTGAGATAATTTTTCAACCACCAGCTAAAATAAAATACATACATAAATATAAACCATAGTCTAGTCAGAACCAAATACATTAAGCCAGATTCCTTACACAACCTCACCCTGTGAAAAAAGCTGCCCCATCATACCAGAGCTTTAGTGTTACATGTTTTTCGTTTGTTTCACACTACATTTTTGAAAAACAGACCATCAGCCTTTCTCTGACATTGGGCCTTAGGCGGCGTACACCCTGGACAGACAACCACTCTCACAGTCATTTACTAGGGATGCTTTAGAGTTGCCAATTGACCTACTGGGTCTATTTTTTTTAACACACCTCTTTCAACGAATTTCCCAATTGCACAGCCTTAAGAGCGTGCATTTCATGAATGCTGGGTCTTGTTTGTTTTCTGAGAATCTACTGCGCCTACTGGTAACTTGTTTGCCACTTAGCAATAAAAAAAATATACTAAAAACCTGGATTATTCTGGTTAGTCACATTGTACTGCTATTATTTTGAACAATATTGTACAAGTACCACATACAACCCTAATTAAAAATCATCATCAATTTGATGGATGGCTTAAATAAATTGATCTAGGGAAGATTGGCACAGGGACGTATTGCAAACGAGGTTGAAATTTTTTTGAACATTGCATGTGTATGCAGAGTTTAAGCCTTATTCATCACTTTGGACCCAACCCTGTTGGCTTCTGGGCTTGGTTCTATCAAGATCAATGCTTTCAGATAAGAGTCACACTTCAAAGGTTATGTGTAGCAATGCGCACTAAAGTGGATGTGTTTGCTGTGCACATGTATACCTCTAGACTGCAATAAATCTTTCTCCTTCAGGGTGCAGTCGATATCAATCTGAAGCTTTCTGTTCAGACTCCGCAATCGGGTCATCTCTTCAGGCTGGACCGAGTGGAAGCACAGAACAGAGTTAGATTAGGAAAAAAATAGACATGTAATTGTTGCATGTCACCATGCGACGGCAGTTTGTCTGACAAAATAGTTGTGGCTGTTATCTCTAGAGTTGTGAATTAATAAGGTCAGGAGACGTTCTTACTCTCGGAATAAGACTGGTAGAGTTGACACGTCGAAAACGTCTTTGAAGAGCATCATATTCCATGCTGTTGACGTCAGCCTTCAGTTGTTCTAGTTTCTGTTTCTCCAGCATTAGCTCCTTCAGCAGACGCTCCATTCTAGCCCGCTGGTGGAGGAGGAGAGCTGAAGGAAAATGCAAAATACTCAAAATACTGATTTCAAAAACATAATTTTTTAATGTTTAAAAATAAATTATTTTACTTTTCTGTTATGTGAATCATCTTCAAGTATAATGTCAAAGAAAGAAGTGCATTAAAATGTATGTTCTTTACTCAATAATTGGATAATTCAAACAAGTGACAGATCTTCGATTACCTTTACAGTCCTATTAACAAATTAAAATAAAAAATTCTTCATTAACCAAAAGTTCATCTTAAAGTTACTGTACCTTGAGTGTAGGCATAATCATCGGAGCCTGAGCTTGAACGTCGGGGCATTTGCTGGAACTGGCTTACAGCAGTCCCATGTAAAGCAGAGATGGGTAGGATGGGAGGAGGAGTAGCACTGTTCTCCCCATGATCAACTATGTTGAGGAGAGACTCAGCCACAGGAGGTGAGCTAGGTAGCCTCTGAGCTTGTCCTCCAGGAGACACTTTAATTTTTACGGTGTACGCCGACTGTCCCGGCTGAGGAGAAGATGCAGGCCGAGGCCTTGCAGGCAGGTATATCCCTTGGTGAAATGATGCTGGGTTAGGAGGTCCAGTCATTGCGATGCCCCTTGAAGGGGAGCTCGGTGAGGGACTAGGGGACATATAAAGTGCTCCTGGGGTGTGCACAGGAGAGTTGCTACGAGGACCTTCCAGAGTAATCTCAATCTGTTTCTTGACTGGGTTTCTTGTTTGGTATGGCCTATAAACAGTGGGCTGTTGCAATGGTGGTTGCTGGTGATGGTAGGTCATGTTGGGAACAGTTGGAGAGGTAATAGGTAAGAAAACATACTGCTGGTGCTGGGGTTGAGGCTGTGGTTGTGGCTCGGCTTGATGCTGAGGAGAGTTGTAAGGAGAGCCATATGTCGGGGTGCTGTAGGGAGACTGCGGATGTTGATACACTGGCGCCCCAGATGAGGACCAAGAAGCTGGCTGGGGGCTTTGAGAGGGAGAGGGCGAATATACAACGTAGTATTGCCACCAGTGCCATAATGGCCAGGGGGAATTTGTAGAGCCTGGGGAACAGGGGGTATACTTTGAGACACTGCGACTGTTATAGGGTTCATAGTATAGCGTGGAACTGGCGAATAAGTGGGTGACATGCCCTGTATTGTTGGCGGAGGTGTGGGGGTGCTAGCTGAGCGGCTTTGGTCATTCATGAAGAATGGATTGTAGCCAGGAGAAGGGGCCATAGTAGCAGGTGCCGACAGTGGTTCAGGGTAGCTGGGCCGCTGAGGGTCAATGTGACTGTCACTGGTGCTGTGCACAAGGGAGCGCCCCACTCCTGCAGTTCCTACATTTGCTTTAGCTGCATCAGTCCCTGGGTAAAGGCTAATGTGAAACATGTTGTTTACCCGGCTCTCCTCTGGACTTTGATGAAACTCTCCATACAGGTATCTATTACTCTCTTGAGCCAGCAGATGGCAACAAAGATCCACGTTATTATTGTTCTAAAACAGCAACAGAAGACCATCTCAGTCAGATTGTTTAGCTTAGGCTTACTGCTTTACAACCACATATAAAGCACAAATATGCTGATAACAGAGATCAGTAAATGCAAACATAGTACTAAAGAACACATTACAGTTACCACACACATATGTTGTAACATTAGAACGAGCATAAATTAAGCATTTCCATTACCCTCTATGCTGTTACCTGCAGAAGGCACTGGGACACTACTTCTTCAGGGATCTCTGGGAAGCGTTGTTTGAGATCCTGCAGGATGTGAAAGTCACGCTGAGAGCCTCCCTGCGCCATCCTGAGCCAACACAGAGAGTTAACGAGCACAGAGCGGCGGAGGCTGATCTCGTCTCATCCCCTTGTCATAGTGAAAACACGATGTAAAAACGCGAATGTCAGAACAAAGTAAAAGATCCATATAGCCTGCAAATGAGGAGTAAAGTCAATGCCATACACCCTATGTGTCAGCAATAATGCAAAGAAATCAACATAAGAGGTTTTAGGCACATTTAAACTCTTTACATCAATTGAGAACATACAAACAAAATAAAAGCAAACTCTAAACACAAACCAGCCATAATGTTGCACCAAGCAACGACGACATACCACCGCTCGCCACAAGCTAATTATCTACATCTGCTAGCGTTCTCATTTCATTAAAATACTGTGATAGAATGTCACAAAAAAACTGTGACAGTAAATTGCTATCACAAAATGACTCTCCAGTCATATAAATAACAGCCACAAGCCACTGCTTAAACTAGCTGTGTGTTAAATGAGCTCAACTCACCCACTGGCTGTTAGCTTACTCCGGCAATGCTAACCTTAGCTTGATGCTGATGGCTGGTCAGCTGTCAGAAGACTCGGGTGTTGATGGATTAGCGAGCTAACAATGCTAAAGTTAGCAACATCTTGAATAAAACTTACCATAGGTTAGGAATCTCCATATTGTCTCGGAGCATAATTCAATCTGAGCGATGACAATTGTGAAAGTATCCGTAGTTGTAAGTCAAATGTTTTTGTTTGCTCAATAACTTGTACTTTCGCATTACAGTAGCTGGGCCCTGTCGTTTACTGTCACAGGAGGAACACAGTGAATATCGCGATAACTTATCTTCTCCCGGACCAGGAAGAGGACTAAACTAAATTTTTTATTGAAATGCACACAACAGACAAATTTCTCATTACAATCAGAATAATATTTATAATGATACAAATAAAATATTTCAAACAATTTCTAAAAATATTTTTTTCTGCATCAACAGCAAAGATTTATAATATTCTGATAATGTAGGAAATAGGTTTCTTCAGTATACAACTCTACTGCTTTCTGAGTCACATTTTACCAAGAGTTTAATAATTGTGGTTCTGTTTCTTATAAATTGGCTGTGTTTTTCTCTAATTATTATACAATCTATGGTTTTTCTCAGAGGCCTGCCATAGCAAGACAGGATTTGTTAGTTATTTGATTGTGACCAGTAAGTGTTGCAAAACATCAGAAACATGTACATTACATATTAAGTTAAAGTGGCAAGAAAAAGTGAAACCTTTGGAATTTCATGGTTTTCTTAAATACATTTGTCTTAAAATGTGATCTTATCTAAGTTAAGGGTATTGAAAAACATAATGTGTCTTAAAAATAATTACTCAAAGAATTTCTAATCTTTCATTTCTTGGAAGTGGAAAAAGTAAGAATTAATAACTAGTCAACCAGGCGCTTCCTGTAGCTGTGGATCAGACCTGCACATCATTGAGGAGGAATGAGTCTCATGGCCCTCTTCAAGTCAATCAAACTCCAAACGTTTGAGGGTTTTTTATCAGTCGATGTAGCTGTAGTCCACACCTCCAGATGTATTATCTTAACGAGAATCCAGGTGTGCTAAAACCTGACTCGAATTAGCTTTTTTGAGGTCATTAACTCAAGGTTCAAATACTTTTTCCACTGCCATTTTGAATGTACAGGCTGCATATGGATACAGGATACATTATGTTTGTCAATTCCCTTCACTCAGATAAAGATGAGATCACATTTTAAGACAAATTTATTCAGAAAACCATGAAATTCCAAAAGGTTCATACTTTTTCTTCCCACTGTATGTCAGCACCAACCATCTAACCCACAAAAATAGCATGATACTGTTTGTCTTCAAGTCTGCGTCGCAGTGGCCTGAGAAATAAAAGCAAGTTCCACTGTTATTCTTTTTTGTGTTGTCACTTTAAGATTCTGGGGCTTTTTTTTGTTATTATTTTATGAGATTGTTTCACACTACATTGTCATAAGAAGATTAATTTTGAAAACAATCAGTCATCTGTTTCTACACTCATCAATACTGTTCCATGATTTCTTCTTTTCTGGAAAAATGTATTGACATTACCCTAACAATTTACAATTCACTACTTTACTTTAACTTACAGATAGTTGGACTCCAAATCCACAGCTCAAAGGAGATATGTCCTGCTGATTTGTTCCAATAGCTTTGACATGTGTTTGTAGTGTACCTGTAGAGTACGTTGAACAACTGTATAAACAATGGAGTTTCTTTATGATTTGTCACCAGGGGGTGTGCGCTGTACCGCCACATATTCATTCCTCGGGGTTTTAGCAGCTGAGCTTAGGGCCCAGTCTGACTCAGGTTGGCTGTCCTCACAGTGTTGATTAGTTGCCACAGCTGTGGTTCTATTTTAAGCGTTCTCTTGTTGTTCATGATGCCCTGCAGGAGTCTTCTCAACAGAAGTGGACAGAACTTTTTCAAGTGCTTGAAACAGACTCCCACCTAAATCAAGCCATTATCTCATAAAGACGTTAGTAAATGTGCTCCTGCTACCAGAATGTGAGCTAGCCTGTCTCTGTAGTAACATCTACAGTAACATCGTGTGTTTATCTCATTAAGTTTAATTTACAAATAGCAAAGTGACTTCAAATGTAGGAACCACAATTTTAAAAAAATGAAATAATTGTATAAATTGTCACTATATAATTATAGAGGCTAGTTATAGCTAAACTCTGTTGTAAGCTGGTTCTGTCTGCTGCAGGTGAGCGAGTGATGTGAACAAGGTGCCGTTTGCGCAGGCGCGCGCAACAACAGCTGAATCTGGGGCAGGCGCGTGCGGAATGCAGTATCCGGTGGAAGGAAAGTAAGGGTACTTTTATGGAAACCCCTCAGCCACCAGTCTCTGTACCACAAGTGGTCGCATTCTGGAGAGCTGCCCTGGGCCTGCTTTTAAGTTTTTTGTTTTAAAGCTTTCTACCGGATTTGCTTAAAGGACAACAACGAGGTAGGATAAACTCCAAAATTAGCATAGTCACTATTGCGAGAATATGTAGCCTATGTTTAAATATAGCCTACCTTTTATGTAAAACATCATAATGTTGCAGTGTTTTTTTTTTTCTAATCTTTAACTAAAGTAAAAAAAAATTAGGATCAAACAGCTAAAAAATAAGTTAGTTGGCCAACAGTGGCTTGTGGTAGATTGTGTAGGCCTATTCCTGAATCTAAATTGGGCTATTATGAGACATATCTTTCCTTGAGACATAAAAAAATCAGTAAACTTGAACCATGATGCCGTTTAGAAAGAACAGTGCAGTTATTAGAGACAGGCCGGGCTGTTATACTGTTGACATCTGCCTTCTAGGTAAACACAGGAGGGAAAGATATTATTGTAAATGATGATTCTTACTACAATCAAGGTTTGTAATAGCCTAAATGCTACATAGAAATGATTAAAACAAAAGGGATATACAGCCATTCAAGGATACTGGTAAACAGTAACGGTTTTTGTGTTAGACAACTAACAGTTCAAACAGTTTTTATCCCTCCAGTTGTCCAGCTCTTATTCTGGCCATTTTATCAAGAGCTTTGGGGGCGACATGTGGGTGCCAACTTGAGCCCTGTCCAACTGCCTATCAGTGTTCAGAAATAGCTATGATCACATGTCCTTGACACAAAAGTGGGCTAAAAATAGAGGTCAGCCAACTTCCACTGCACTCTTTCCCAACACACTGAGAGCAGTTGAACAACTCTTCTGTGCTTTTCATTTACTCTGTCCAATGGGGAAAAAAAGGAAATACAAGAATCTTTTACATTAGTGTATCTGACACTTTTAGTTTTTATAGTAGATCTAGGTCCTCGTAAATACCACAATCAACAGGGTGTTGTTGAAAATTGACATTGATGTTACATTGCATATGTAACATCTATATGGGAAATAACTTATTTTTTACAAATTGGCACATGTTTCTTTTTATGTAGAAAGAGCCTGCTTGTCAACTTGTCATTGTGATACAAACATGACTGAGGTGGCACAGGTTGCGGCAGTGGTCGCCCATGACATGAATGATCCTGCAGATGAAAATAACCTGAGCGACACTGAAGATAAGGAAGTTGATTTAACAAATGAAGAGGAAGCAAGCAATAACAACAATTGTGATGACACAAGTGACAAGACTGCAGAGACCCAAGTGAATGGAGTGGGACACAAAGACTCTCACACAGCCATCAGGAAACGGGAACGCTCAAGAGGTGTAAACGAGGTTGCTAAAGACACAGAAAAGGAGAACGAGAACCCTGACATATGAAGATGAGAGTTTTTCAAAATTGGCCTTGAAAAAAGAGGTGAGTCAGAGGTTTTATATCTGATATGCTTCACATTCATACACTTTATGTTTTACCTGTTTAAACGAGCAATGGCAAAAATATAATTCCACAGAGACTACTCAATTCCAAGAAACCTGTGGCCAGAAGCTATGTGCCAAGGCTGAAAGATGAAAAAGGATGTGTGACGAACAAGTTTGAAGCCATGCAGAAGGCCCGGGAAGAGCGCAGCAGGCAGAGGAACAACGAAGAACAGCAGAAGCGAAAGGAGCAGTACATTAAGGAGAGAGAATGGAGCCGTCGCAAGCAGCAGGTCAAAGACAGATAACCTCACTAACGCAACAGTGACCTGCATGATGGCATGGTGTAGTGTGGCGGCGTGACCAGGCGGAAAGCTGGAGTGAGGATTCACACACATCACAGTGCAAACAAACATACACGTTTTTATAATCCATAACCCCTTTTAGATGACTGTTTTGTGCTCACCTAACATTACTGCAGTGTTTTGATTACCATTACTAATGTTCAATGTTTACACCAACATGCTTGAAATTCTTCTGTATAATAAAACAATTCATTGTGAAATAGCTAAGAATGCTATATTGAGAAACTTAATATAATTTATTTATAATTTAAAAGATATCCTGTCCTTTTGATTTTAGTTTTGAGCTTCATTATATTAAAAAATCCATTCAAAGATGTACAGATGAAATGTTTGAGAGTGCAGGAGTAGTCTTAAAACCCAAGGGTTAAGACAGGCTTTGTGTCCAGATTAACTGTGGTGAAGGAACGTGCCGCAGTGATATGTTGTTATGTGAGTGGATTATCACCGATACCTAGACAGGACCGTCTCTGTGTATAGTCGTGCCATTGCTGGCCCGGCTCTGACACATATGCTCATCTTCTGCTTATGCACCAACACTACGGTCCAATCGAATGCCTACCTGCAGGTCATGTGGCTTGGCTATTAACAAGGATTAGGCCCTTGTTCTTTCCAGGACCAGCATGGCTTCTGAGTGGCAAAAGAGATGATCCCAGCTAATTCGTACACCTCACCACATTCTTCTTCTTCTTCTTATCTACTACAGATAAAAGAACTCCTTGCTTCCAGTGATGAGGAGGAGGAGGAGGAGGTAAAGCCTGCAAAGGTGGAAAAATCATATGTCCCCAAAATTACAGGTAAGACACTTCAGTAAAGCATTTGAAGGGATGGGTATAAGGGAAAGCTTTGTTAAAGGTAAGCTCTGTTACCTTTGATCCACAGGAAGTGTAAAGGGAAAGTTTGCGGAAATGGAGAAACAACGACAAGAGGAGGAAAGAAAAAGAATGGAGGAAGAGAGGAAAAAACGGGAAACCCAGGATCACATGGAGAAATTAAAAATAAAGAAGGAACTTGCACAGAAAGCAGCTGAGGTATGTAGAGCTAGATTCATTTTTCAATGTACCTATGTGCTTGATGGGTGAAAAGCGAAAGAAATGCTGCCTTTTTTTAGTTTTATCCTGAAATCTGAAATTATCCAGCTAATCCTTAGCTGCAACTGGGATGAGTTATCTTGAGTGGCATTTGAGATACAACAGTTGGCAAAGTTGGGATATAAACCTTAAAACATAAATAGTAATGACAGTAATGACATTGTTAATATGACTGATTGTGAGGTAAATATCCAGGTTAAATAACACTTTACTGTAACACAAGGGATGTAATAATGTGAATGAAAACAGCAGATTGAACCACAGCTTGTTCTTGTGTAGCTCTTAGTAACAGTCGCTCATGAATGCTAGCAATAGAGACCATTACCTACAGCTTCATAGATATATGATGTATATTCCATATACCAGACACTTGCCCTTTATACATAAAAAATGGCCAATCAGATGAGGCCTTAGATTAGTTTGTGATATTTTTTTTACTCCATATTCTAGAAACAACTAGAGCAGCACTGACAAAGCTGCCAGGTGCAGACAGTATATGACTGGCAACTGTTTCCCACACCGCCCCTTGACAAAATTAGCTCCAGACCTCTTTACTGTGACTGAATTAGCCTGCTATCTTAAACTGACACCTATCCACTGACCTACTGCATGCGGTGACATTAGCCCCCTAGCCACTAGACCACTACCCCACATAATATTAAAGAGTACGCTGAAAGTCTCCAATCTTGAAGGCATAGTCAGTTTGATTTACAGAATAAACAAACCTTATCCCATAGATTACTCTTTTCTTTATTAGTAGCTAACAAGTCAAAGGTCAACCCAGGTTTAGTGTTGGGCTTAATTGTCTTTTGAAATACCTTTACCCATCAAGTGTAAAATGCTGTTTTTTACAGTTTTACAGTAACTTCACTCTTCTTAAACTCTTACTTTGGCTTTTTAGGAAGGAGATGACACCATATTGGTACATGTGGTTCCAGCTAAGTCCTCTCGGCCTCCAGGCAAAATCAAGATGAACTTTGAGGACATGGAGAAAAATCGAGAAGAGGAGTTAAAGAAGAAGGCCGAGGAGGAAAAGAAGAAACAATATGATGAAAACAGACGCTCTTTCAGGGAAGCAAAGAGGCACTCTGTGGTGCAAGAGGTAGGACTGGCCCAAAGTAATTGTTACACATTTTGCTGTGGTTTGGCTTAAACCCATAACGTTTAAATATTTGTCATTAGGAGGAGGAAAAGCCGTCAGAGAGGTCACAAGTTACTCCAGGAAAGCTGAAGTTGACATTTGAGGAACTTGAGAAAGAAAGGCAGGACCAGAGACGGAAGCAAGCTGAGGATGAAGCCAAGCGCCGCCTGCTGGAAGAAAAAAAAGCTTTTGAGGAAGCTAGGCTGGAAATGGTAAACATTACATTACTTTGCAAAAGGTACAATTAATGACAAGCATATTTAGAAGTAGTAAATCAAGACATTAACATTATTCAACGTTACAAGCAGCTTTGGACTGCATCTACACCATAGTCATCATTATGATTATTTAACTGTGCTGGTCTGCACAGGATGAAGATGAGGAGGACTTTCAGTCCACTCAGGAGGGCAAGGAGGAAGTACGACCTGGAAAACTGCGGTTAAGCTTTGAGGAGCTGGAGAGGCAAAGAGTTGAGGGGCTGCGTAAGAAAGCAGAGGAGGAGGCCAAGAGACGAATGGAAGAAGAACGAAGAGCTTTTGCTGAAGCCAGAAAGAGCATGGTCAATATTCTTCCTAAATCAATTATTACAGGAACTGTGCATTTAAATAATTTCCAGAGACTATATATTGTCATTACCATCTGCCATAGAAAGATATAAACAGTGTAAATATTTTAGCTTTAGCTACATCATAATTTTTCAGAACTTGTGATATATGTTTCCTATGCAGCTGGTGGATGAGGACGATGAGGTGCTCATGGCTTTGCTGAACCTGGAGGGCAGTAAACCAGGGAAAATATGTGCCAGTTTTGAGGAGCTTGAGCGGCAAAGACGGGAGGAGGAACAGAAAAGAGCTGAGGAAGAGGCCAGGAAAAGACTAGAAGAAGAGAAAAGGCAGTTTGCAGAAGCTCGCAAAAGCATGGTAAGAAGTTGTACTAATCATTGTCAGTATAGTCTGTAATTTAACTGACTGCTTTTATGCTCTAGATATTTAGATGCTATAGATTTCTTTGAAGGAAACATGCATGCATAGTAAACATCTCAAAAACATGTATTTATTAACAATGTGCCACTTAAACAGCATGAAGGAATCATACCATTCATGCTATAATTTAATGATATTGTCTACAGAAGTCTTTTCTGACTAACACTAAATCTTGACCAAAATGTTAATCATGATCAGAAATATACCAAACCTATGGTATACCTGCTATTCTTTTGTCCAAATTATTTCTTCAAGAGCCCTGGCCTGGATCAGGAAAACTCTACATATGGAGATGAAACAGTAAGACATTTCTTATTTCAAATTAGTGTTTTTAGTAAACTGAGAAAATACATTCATGATGAAATTGTGAATGTACTCTCTCTAAGGTCATGGGCACATGGCTATTTTGGCACTTTGGCATTTTCAGAGGCTGCTGTTGTATGTTGTATGTTGATGATTTAAATCAGAAAATTGTGTTCAATGCAAATAGATGATACTTTTGTGCCTTGATTCACTTGTGTTCAGATTCTTGAGGGGGAAGGTGAGATGGTGAAGTCAGAGTCTCAGGAAGCACAGCACCCAGGAAAACTAGAGATGAACTTTGAAGAACTGCTTAAGGAAAAGCAGGAAGCAGAAAGAAGATGCAAAGAAGAAGAGCGCAGAAAGAAACGGGAGCAGGAGAAGCAGCAGTTTGAACAGCTTCGTCAGGAGATGGGCGAGGTGAATCTTAAAAGTTGGGAATTTCCCATGTCTTTGGCAGTTTGTGGAAGCACTGGTCTTCAATTATATAAAAAAATACATTACATTACATATAGTCCATTACAGTGTATTAAATTTCTTTCGGCTTTACAGGACATAATCAATGAAAGCTCAGATGTGGTGAGCAGTGAATATGAAGAACTGACCAAGCTGAAGAGGACTGGCTCCATACAGGCCAAGAGTCTTAAATCTAAGTTTGAGAGGATCAAGCAGCTGACTGAGGAGGAAATTCAGAAAAAGATCGAGTCAGAGAGAGCACGGAGAAAGGCCATTGATGATGAAATCAAAGAGAGAGAAGCTGAGAGGTTTCAGGGGGTAGGCACACTCACACTGTTAATATATAGAACACTGATTTTAGCACTGCTAATAATAAAGGTTTTTACCTGTCCTGTACATTATACATGGACGTGTTTTTTATTTTATTCAAAAGGATGAGGAACAGGAAGAGATGACATCTGTAAGGGTTGAAGAGTCGCCGTTTAAACAAAAGGTGGACATGCGAGCCCGTTTTGAACAAATGGCTAAAGCCCGAGAAGAGGAGGAGAGGAGAAGGATAGAAGACCAAAAGCTGCAGAGAATGCAATTTGAGCAGCAGGAAATAGACGCTGCTCTTCAAAAGGTAAATATTTCATTGACGTAATAAAGTCATGTCTACTTTGAATACAGAGAATTTATGACAATGTGTCTTTTTATTTTATTGTGTTTCAAGAAAAAAGAGGATGACGGTGATGAAGAGGGAAGCATCATCAATGGCTCTGCAGCGTATGAAGATGAGGAGGATCATGCCAGGTCAGGGGCTCCGTGGTTTAAAAAGCCCCTCAAGAATCAATCAGTGGTGGACTCGGAGCCTGTTCGATTCACTGTTAAGATTACAGGAGAGCCCAAACCTGAAGTGACCTGGTGGTTTGAGGGTGAGATGCTCCAGGACTGTGAGGATTATCAGTATATAGAGAGAGGAGAGACATTCTGCCTCTATTTGCCAGAGACCTTCCCTGAAGATGAGGGAGAGTATATGTGCAAGGCTGTGAACAGCAGAGGGACAGCTGCTAGCACCTGCATTCTCACAGTAGAAAGTAAGACCACCTTGGTTTGACTGCATGCTTCTTATCTGGACTTTCTATGAAGTGGATCGCATGCTCCTCTTTCCGCATGAAATTGTGGTGACAAGTGTAATAACCAAACTTCTGTTTTCTCTTTTGCAGCTTATGACTACTGATGTCCTTCCAAGTACAGAACACTTTCCTGTTTTCTCTAAATCCTTTTGTAGAAATGGCAACCCTCACATAATGGTCAAACAGCAGAGGGAACTAAAAAAGTATGCTTGGCATTCCTAAGGGAGGGATTGACAACAAAAAAATTGTCAAATGTGTTTACGTATTCCCCAGCTGTAACTCTGCACACCCAGTAGATGTAGAATTTTCCATGTGCCAAAAATCTCTAAATTATTGTTCCCACGGTTTTACCAGTATCAGCAGAACTTTCTGACTGCAGTCATCATGCTGAACCTTTTGATTATATAGGTCACAGTACTGTATTGTAAATATAGCAACTTATGGTCCATATAATGCAATGTCCTTATCTCACATCAGTAAAACCAGTTCTCAATTATTCATTTTATTCACTCAAATTTTTTAATTTATAAATTTATTATAATCATTTATTCTAAAAAAACTAAAGCATTATAATGTTAGGGTTGTGTTAAGGTTCTGCCAATAGTGCAAATCAAATGCATGTCATGGAGGAATAAAATACTTACTGTGATTTACTGCTTTGGAATTTACTTTTTGAGATAAAATATCCTTATCATTTGCTGCTTCATAATGATTTGTATTGTACCACCCCTTTTTCATTTGACCTTTTATGTAATACCTGCAGTTGTCATTCTGTTATGCTGGACTCTTGCTCAGTGTTTGATAATAGTTTAGACTAGTCTGAATACTTGTCATATGTTATAAATACACTGTTTTAATAAAATGAATTAAAAACTGCTGTGTTCTTGTCTTGTCAAAAATTATTAATTATTTAATATTAGGCTATTGTCATTTTGATTCAAAGCAACCAACTAACAGTTGAAAACAGTTAATTAAATTGATCATATGAAACAAAATATTAATATAAATTCATAATTACGCGAAGGGTATAGTCATTTTATAATTCACACGAGGAGAGCATAGAGGGTATCTGTCTATGTGACAAGATGGTACAGAGACAAATGTACATTATGGGAGGTTTAAAACTTCAAGTTAGGTTTTAAATTGGTCAATAGCCGAACAAACTCTTACTGTATAATTGTTTATTTCCTTTTGTTGTTGGTTTAACAAAGATGTAAACAAAATTGATTTATAGCCACAGGTTGTAATCTTCCCCTAAGAACGATCTCTGGTGAAGCGGCTAGCAGTACATCGCCATAGAAACAAACATTTCCGAAAACCAAAAGGTAGCTAACTAGATAGCTTTTTTGCTGCAATGTATAAGATATGCATGTACACAGCTAGCTAAAAGACAAACATGGCATCGTGACCGAACTTTGTCAATCACTTAAATTTTAACACCTTCGTAATAAATACGTCTATGTAAATGATCACATCGTAAGAGAGCAATGGATTGTTTTGGGGGTTGTAGAAATAGCTGTATGTTATGGTAAAAGGCCATTGCTACGGAACACTTTCATTATGGTCATTTCTGTTGAAGAGGTGTCTTCGTCGCTTGTGCGGGAATATCTCAGTCGTAAGGTAAGAATGGGTAAGAAGGGCTTTGTGCAGGACGCTGGGCCTATATTTTACTTGATTAGCAGCAAAACAAGGTTAGCTCTAGCGTTAGCCGCTGCGTTGCACTGATCTCTATTACTGCAAAGGAAAAAAAACATTGCTTACAATTACTAGTTTTAATTAATATTTTAATCTTTGGCTTGTTTATAAACATGATATCTTAAAATTCTACTGACACTATACTGTCTTCAAAATGAGTGCCCTTTTATCCACAGGGTCTCAAGAAGACTATTGCGTGCATGGATGAGGAGCATCCCCGCACAGAGGCCAGTATCAACAACAGATCACACCTGAGGCAGATTCTCAACTTAGAGGCTCTTTATAAAAAGAATAAGGTAAAACATTTAAATGGATGTTGACATAAAATGTTGGTGAAAAAATGGATCAAACATGCTTCTATTTTGTCTTCATTGTAGGTTGAAAATTCCCCTTTGAAAACTCTGCTGGAGATCATTGTAAAACATCTCATAGAAGACACTAAAAATGACATCAAAACAGTTAATCTAACCCCAATTTCTTCACCTAGTGAGATATACAACCCAGAAAACAGCATTACATCCATTACTTTAAGGTAGGTCTATGTCACAAACAACTGTTTTTTATTTTAATTTCTTTTGTTGTTTGGAAACAATTTACTGTATTTAACTCACATGATTCTTCCCTCTCCCTTAGGCCACATGTAGAAGTAACCAGACCATCTCAAACTACATTATTGTTGCCAGATAATACAAAGAGTGTTCTTAATGATCAAACCAGTCATATTGCATATGACCAAAAGGGACAGGCACTGATGGCTTCCCAGGAAAAGGAAAGCATTCCTGTTACTGAGACCACAAAAAGAAGCAAAACCAGTCGCATTAGACGTGGCATGATGCCAGGACCAATAGCCAGTACACCAGAGGTAGCTTTGAGTAATATATAATTAAATTGATCTTAACTTAAACCAAACATTGTTTAAGACCATTTTATTTTTGTATCTTTTTTATAGGAATCAACCAAAAAGAGGCAAACACGAAAGGCAGATATACCTCAGCCTCTGATCAGACGAGGAAATGAAAATGGCCTTTTTTCAACTGGTTTACACCATAAAAGCAATAAAAGCTCCATAACTAAAATCGGCTCAGCTGACTGCTCTGAAGGGAAAAATGCATTACCGTGTGTGCTGCAGACTCTGCAAAGTGAACAAAGGTTTGAAGATTTTGACATTAGAAAGTGTAAACTTTCTAAAACTTGTTTTTATCATTTTCACTATTTGTGTAATTTCTCAAACTATCATCATACTTTTTGGAAATTGCAGTTAATGTTTCTGCTTATGTTATTTCCCTTTTCACAGAGTACAATCATTGACCAGGTCAGAACAAGCTTCCTTAAATTTATCAGAGATGGTATTAGGTATGTTGTGTATACAGAGATCTAATTCAAACCCTGTTGAGTACATTGTCAGTGATGTGGTAATTAATTTACAGATGACTTTGATGATGATGAGATGCAAAGCCTCTCCAAAATGTGCTTAAATAGAGCCATCACAGAGCAAAGTTTGACGGGCTGCCAGTGCCCAATGGACCAACGTACTGCCATGGTTTGTAATTTACACCAGTAATTTGTGGTAAATGCTGGGGAGAATTTTGTGGTTTCCTTTTGATTTAGTTTTTATTTTGTTTATATTTTGCTCCAGGAATTAAAAGTGGTTCTTCTTGGCTCCAGCTTAAATTGTTTCAGTGTTGAGTGGAGGAATCAAGGTTTTACATTCTCAGAAACGCTTGATCTTCGATACGGCATTGTGCAAAAAAAGGTATGTCACTCATAAAAAGCAAACCTGGAAAATTTCCAGTAAAAGTTCATTTAAAAAAAATAATAATGCAGTCTTCTTTTTTTTTACATTTTCTTTAGGGTGGTCCTTGTGGGGTTTTGGCTTCTGTCCAAGCATTTGTTTTGAAGAAACTTTTGTTTGAAAACATTGACAGCAGTAACACCAGCCTTGAGTATGCGTTCTTTCTGTTTTGCTTTATTATATGTTTGACCTGTTGTACAGCCAATAAATCACCACAAGAAGTGCTTTGAACAGTACTTTTGCACTTTTTGTATTAACTCTATTGTTACTGCAAATGGCTTGCATATCACTCAACTGCTCCTTTGTTTTCAGAAAGTTAAGACCCTCCACCACCACCAGAAGAAAATGTCTAGTTTTAGCCATAGCAGAAATCCTTTGGAGGGCAGGGGAAGAAAAACAAGCCATCATTGCAATGTAAGAGACATTATTCCTTACTGTCACTACTTAATTGGCCAAATGTACGTAAATGAACTTTACGTTATGCTACCTTTTGAATTTCAATTGAGCAAATAGCCTATTCACTAGTGTCATTTGCTATTCATAATATAGGCCACAATTGTTTGTTCTTTTATAACAGAAGTTCAGGAACAAAACACTTCATCCCAGCAGGACAATACAAATCTGAAGGAGTACTTGAAAAGGTATGTGGCTGCTAATGTATTTGTACTTCCACCAAATAATAGCACGTAAGGCGAACACTCCTCTATGGACTGAGATAGGATCCAGAGTAATTCCAACTTGCATTTTACACCTGTTTTTGTTTTAGATTACTCTTTTCACTGTGGATAACGTCAAAGACTTGCAGCTTTTTTTGGAGCAGCACATTGAACAGGTGAGGCGTTATATCTCCTTGCCTTGTTAAATTTAGCTTGCCACTTTAACTCATCTTGTTTTTATTTATTTTTTTACAGTTTGAATCAGAAGTGTTGGGATGCTTACTCTTGGTTATATCAGCTGTTCTCTCTCGTTCTATTGACAAGTACATTGAATATATATCAAGACGTGTATATGTATATTTTATATTTCGATACAAGGAGATAAAACATCAATTGTATTGTGCTTGACGTGCAGAGTAAGAGAGGACATGGATGTGCAACCCACTACACTGATTGGTGCCCATGGCTACTGCACACAGGTTTGTTACAAAACAAATATCTGATCTATTGTCGGTCAGATTTCTTCTTGCATTATTCATCAGCCGCATGTGTCCAATATTATGGTCTGAAAAACACTTCCTTGTTCATGACAGGACTGAAAATGAATCTTCATGCATCACTTCCCTATTACAGTGCCTCTGGACCTTTTCAGACTTGTTTAAATTAGTTGATTTTTATTACACATTACAGGAGTTTTGATAAAATCCTGGATGGTCCACCAAACTGTAAAACTAAACTGACATTTCTCTGAACTGAACACCTCATCTTCTGACTCTGGTTGATTTAATTGATAAAATGTTGTTTAGTTACTTTTTGTGTCTTCATCTTTGTAATATGTTTTTGTAAATTAGGGTCAACTAAAGTTATCAAAGATATAGCACTCAGACACAAACATATTTTACCATACTATGTCTGTATTCCTCAGGAGCTGGTCAACCTTTTGATCTGGGGCCAAGCTGTTTCCAATGTCTTTGACAACGACATGGAGTTGGATTCTGGAAATGGCAACATAACACTGCTAAAGGGAATCAAAAGCCACTGTGATATCGGGCTTCTGTCGCTGTTTGAGCATTATAACATTTGTAAAGTAAGACACACTGCTGGTTCTTGGGCCCTAAAGAGTCCACATACTAGATCCAAAACAAGTTTTAGGAGGACATTACTTTGCTGCAATTATGGGCACAGCTGCTCTGCCATCAGCAGCACAGATGTACAACTTACATCCATTACATGATTTACAAACAAAAGTTGCCAACGCATAGACTGCCGGAAAGTGTTAATTTATAGTAGTTAATTTGAACAGGAGTAAGTGAAATAATGATGAGGGAAAGCATTTAACGTGTGGTGGGTGGAAATGACATAAAACAATAGATAATTATGTCTAATGTGTGCTATCGGAGGAGTATTAGCCTTTAAAAGAGAATAAGCCAATTATTAATTTAAAGTAAGTACAGTCAGGTCCATAAATATTGGGACATCGACACAATTCTAATATTTTTAGCTCTATACACCACCACAATGGATTTGAAATGAAACGAACAAGAAGTGCTGTAACTGAAGACTTTTAGCATTAATTTGAGGGTATTTACATCCAAATCAGGTGAACGGTGTAGGAATTACAACAGTTTGTAAATGTGCCTCCCACTTTTTAAGGGACCAAAAGTAATGGGACAGATTAAAATCATAAATCAAACTTTCCCTTTTTAATACTTGGTTGCAAATCCTTTGCAGTGAATTACAGCCTGAAGTCTGGAACGCATAGACATCACCAGACGCTGGGTTTCATCCCTGGTGATGCTCTGCCAGGCCTCTACTGCAACTGTCTTCAGTTCCTGCTTGTTCTTGGGGCATTTTCCCTTCAGTCTTGTCTTCAGCAAGTGAAATGCATGCTCGGATTCAGGTGATTGACTTGGCCATTGCATAACATTCCACTTCTTTCTCCTAAAAAACTCTGGTTTCCTTCACAGTATGCTTTGGGTCATTGTCCATCTGCACTGTGAAGCGTCCAATGAGTTCTGAAGCATTTGGCTGAATTTGAGCAGATAATATTGCCCGAATTCATCCTGCTGCTTTTGTCAGCAGTCACATCATCAATAAATACAAGAGAACCAGATCCATTGGCAGACATACATGCCCAAGCCATGACACTACCACCACATGTTTCACTGAGGAGGTGCTATGCTTTGGATCATGAGCAGTTCCTTTCCTTCTCCAGACTCTTCTCTTCCCGTCACTCTGATACAAGTTGATCTTGGTCTCATTGGTCCATAGGATGTTGTTCCAGAACTGTCAAGGCTTTTTAGATGTTGTTTGGCAAACTCTAATCTGACCTTCCTGTTTTTGAGGCTCACGAATGGTTTACATCTTGTGGTGAACCCTCTGTATTCACTCTGGTGAAGTATTCTCTTGATTGTTGACTTTGACACACATACACCTACCTCCTGGAGAGTGTTCTTGATCTGGACAAATGTTGTAAAGGATGTTTTCTTCACCAGGGAAAGAATTCTTCAGTCATCCACCACAGTTGTTTTCCTGTGGTCTTCTGGGTCTTTTGGTGTTGCTGAGCTCACCAGTGCATTCTTTCTTATTAAAGGATGTTCCAAACAGTTGATGTGGCTACACCTAAAGTTTTTGCTATCTCTCTGATGGTTTTGTTTTGTTTTTTCTGCCTAATGATGGCTTGCTTCACTGAAAGTGACAGCTCATTGTATCTCATATCGAGAGTTGACAGCAGCAGTTTCCAAATGAAAATAGCAGACTTGAAATGAACTCTGAACCTTTTATGTGCTCCTTTTAAATGGAATAATAAGGAAATAACACACACCTGGCCATGGAACAGCTGAGCAGCCAATTGTCCCATTACTTTTGGTCCCTTTTTAAAAAGTGGGAGGCACATATACAAACTGTTGTAATTCCTACACCGTTCACCTGATTTGGATGTAAATACCCTCAAATTAAAGCTAAAAGTCTGCAGTTAAAGCACATCTTGTTCATTTCATTTCAAATTCATTGTGATGGTGTATAGAGCCAAAAAGATTAGAATTGTGTCACTGTCCCAATATTTATGGACCTGACTGTATTTTGTTAATCTTTATTATTAGTTTAAATCTAGCAGGCATCTTTAATTAGTGTGGACTCAAGATATTATATCTTTCTGTTGACATTAATAATTAATGTTAAATTCACATGAAATCAATGAAACAAAAAATGCAGTATTTCCTAAGCTAAATCTAAGTGCAAACACGTGGACTTTATAAAGCGATACAGTTCTTATGTTTGGTGAGGAAAAAATGTGTGTGTACCAATGTGTATGGTAATTGACATTTGTCTCTTGTTGGAATGTGTCTGACCTTTACATCAGGTGGGAAATTACTTGAAGAATCCCCGTTTCCCCATTTGGGTGGTCTGCAGTGAGAGCCATTTTAGCGTGCTGTTTGGCCTGCAGAGGGAGCTGTTGACCAATCAGGACAAATGTCTAGAGTTTGACCTCTATTATTACGATGGGCTGTCCAATCAAGAGGAAGAGATCCGCCTCACAGTGTGTAAGTTTAACCATGTGACTATCATTTTACAACAATAAAAAACTTTCATTTAATATATTGAACTTTATTATCTGATGATTTGTATTGATTCGTTATGGTTTTATTTTCTCCACTGCTTTGTTGCTTTAGAGGTCTTCATAGAAATGTCTGTTAAAGGTTTAGAAAATACTGAATGTAATGGTGTCATATTTCCAATTTGTAGCTCTTGGCAGATCAGCACTGAGATGTCAAGACGATGCCACAGACCTCATTCCTCCGCTGGAGCATTGTATCCGCACAAGGTTGGTTCATTTCACACTTTAAATGCAGGCTCCTCTTAACTCAAGGCTTCCTCTAATTTGCTTGAACTTCTGATTTGTTTTTTAGATGGAAAGACGCATTTGTCAACTGGAATGACACAGAACCTATTCTCTAACGCAAGACATGCTGCATTTAATTATGATTACTATTATGTGGCAATTAGAAACTAAACTTGTACTCTGTTTTCTTCTTATATTTTTGAGTGTTATGAAATGTAATACAAAATTATATACAATTAAATACAAAAGTATTTGTAAAACTTTACATGTTATTATACATGATTATGTACTGTTTATTTTTATTAATTTGTATTATTACTTTAATTGTGGCCAGCCTAAGGCACGCCTGTGCAATAATCATGCTCTCTAATCAGCATATCATTGATATGCTACACCTGTGAGGTGGATGGATTATCTCGGCAAAGGATAAGTGCTCAATAATACAGATTTGTTCAGTGTACATCTTGTATTTTTGTAAAAGCATACAAACATTGAACAGCCTACATCTTGTATTGACCACAGAGGCCTTTTCTCTTTAAGATGTTTAAGAGAAGTAGAAAAGACTCATCTACTGGTTATTGGATATGAATGGAAAGTATATTATATTTCTAATAAACAAGACTATATAATGGAGAGGCCTCATTTCATTTCCTTGGTCCCCATTTGTGGAACAGTACACCAGGGGTCCTGAGGTCCACTGCGAGTGTTCATATTTTTTAAAGCAAACTTAAAATCTGTTTTTAGCCTAGCTTTTACTTAATCTTATTTATTGTATACATTATTTTTATTTGTTTAACTGATATATATGTATTTAAATTGGGGTATGCTGCTAACTGTTTATGTTCAGAACTTAGTGCTACATTGTATATGTATGAAAAGTGCTATACAAATAAAGTTTGAATTTGAATTGAATAATATAAGATGATATAACTTTTATTTTAAATATCCCAGTGTACAAAATATGCCTGTTGGAACTAGTTAATAAGTTAATTGTATATCAAGTAAATATATAAAGTTACTACTTTAATGCTCTTGCACGTGAATATCTTGTAGCAATATGCATTTTTATCTTACAGATTACAGAAATCTTTGTAAGGTTTTGTCCTTAAATAAATTGTCATAGACTTACGTTTAGAGTGCAACAGTGAACAGTTTAAATCTAATTATGAATCAACTCTTAGATCAGTGACTGACATGAGGATTTAAAAGCAGGTTGAGCTGAAGGATGCCTCGCAGTAAAACATTGTGTTCAGTATTATCCACGGCAGGCTTCAGAGCACACAGTGTGGGGTGTACAGAGGAGGTGGCATGGACCCCTGTGCCAGCACCTCCAGCACATGGGATCAAAGAGGTTGTGCTGTTGCCACACTTACAGAGCTGCAGCATCTCACTGTCAATCTATCAACATGTCATGTGCAACATGCACCAGCGTGCATAAGAAGGTTATATGACAATGAAGTAATGAAAGGTGCTAATGAAATCAACAATATTGTACTTTTGTTGCACTGTCAATTCTGTAGAAAGGATGGTTGGATGACAATTTGTCTCATGTCAAATTACTAATGGAGGATCTACATTATTGGTAACTCATGTAGGGATTTATACATTCTCCAAAAACATAGGAATAGCCATGAATTAATCATGAGACGTAGACTGAATAAATGAGCCCTTTACAACAATTTTACAGCTATCAAGGCCACTGCCATTTCTATAAATAAAGTGGTTTGCTTAACTGAGGCCTTGGGACTACAAAATTGGATTAGAGTGTTTACTTTTGCCACAAAATTCATCTGTGGTTGAGGGGGAGTTTGATATACGTCAAAAGACTATGGTTTTATGTGAGGTAATATGCTATTCATAATTTTCTCTGAATAGTTAGATATACAATTGCCAACAAGTAGATCACATTTAAACCTAAACCAAGGTTACAGTAATGTTCATTAACTCACATTATTTGTGGATGCTACATTGGTAGTGAATGCCCTCTATTATAGCCTACAGAAAAGTTAGTGGTGGTCATGTAGCCTAAGATGAGTGTTTGCTTCCTGTCACACAGCAGTGCAGTGTGACAGGAAGCCCTGGTCTCTGTTTACTATTTATTGCTGTGGTATTTCTCAGAGGTACCAGAGAAAGGATTTGGTGCTGGTGTGTAATTGTGTTACAGCCCTCCCACATGCTGTCCCTGGTGCATCTTCTGTCTCCTCTCCTAATCTACGCTGTTTGTCTCCAGATAAGTGATATCCTCCTCAGATTAGGATCTGGTGTCCCCAGCCTGGCCAGTAGGAGGGAAAAGGACCCTCCTTTGAAGGTGTCAGTCATATTTTTAGCTGTCTATTCCTTAGTAACACAAGCAGTTACCATTGCCCTGTTGCGTTAATTGTTGTGGGTAATCAAAATGTGGCTATTAAACACATTCAGTAAAAAGATGCCTATTTTTTCTTTATGGCACTATAGAGAAATGTCTTGTTCTAAAACCACAGTCACAAACATGCAGTATACCCAATATGTAACTTTGCTTAAACTTGTGAACTAAATGGCTTCTGTAGATGATGTTAATAAACTCTCAACAAGCCAAAATATTTTGAATAATGCATGACCCAATCTAACAAACGGTTCCTGCCGAGTCTTCAGAGACATACTGGCGTGAGAACTGAACTGTTGTAATCTTTGGCTTAGTTTATGTTTTCTTCAAAATATTCCATCAGCATCGCAATGTGAGTAGTCTAACATTCATTCCAATACAAAAATAAAAAATGTGGACAATCACTGTCAATGCACCATTCCCCAAGCGCCTGACTCGGTACAAGATGATACGACATCACAAGAAAAGAGATCCAGTTTATTTAGTGAGGACTCACTCTATTGATATGCTGTGGTAATTTTAAATCCCTGCAAAAATACACAATGATTAAGCAGAATTTAATGAAATGGCAGACCTGATGTTCCATCCATAGGTCACAATAAGATCAGATCAGTATAATCTCCAACACTGTTTGCTATGTTTGTAAAGTGGCCTCTTTGGAAAATAAATACATCTTTGTCTCCTTATTTGACAGTGTGTTCATCACAGATGTTTCATGTTTCATTTTCATCATGTCGAAGTCCTTTTGGGCTTGACAGCACACTTTGCCACTGAATTAAATTAAATCACTGTTATCAGGAACAAGAGCACTTGAATTAAAGACCAAAGCAATTTTCAAAACTTTTAAAAACAGTTTTGAATAAAATGTAACAGTTACTAATCTTATTCAGAGTTTATTTGGTTGTGTTGAGCTTGAATTGCTCAACCTCCTGTTTGGTCCAAAAGATGTCTGACAGCTATGATCGAGTGTGTGATTGCCAGAGACAGGCGTAAAGATCTGCCAGATATTTTGCAATGAATATCTAGAAAAGCAGTAACACCTGCTGAGAGAAGCAGGGACAGATGAATATATCAATGGGAATGAAACAACAAAAAAAAAAACGATTAATCCCAGTGTGGCATGTATGCATTGTTTGAGCAATTCCTTTTCCACATTTGAGTGACAAAGAGCTGAGAATTTGATCCACGTTTTCCTCTGTGCCTGTGAAGACCAGGTTTATTGTTGGGATGTCATGGCCTCACACAAGTTTTTTGAAGCCACACCTCTCGCCTCAAAAGAACCAATCCAACTCCTTTTTCCTTTTATTATTATTATTATATCATAATATTCTTTCCTCTCGTTTTAAATAACAGAAATTGTGCTGTGCTTCAATATTCTTTATTGTTCAATACTGTGGTGGATTTTCACCACCCTGATCATTTCACATATGTTCGCATTTTCAGGAATCATTCAAGTGCCAAATAAAATGAAATGAAGACAATGTTGCATGACACCTCTTCCACCACTCAGGAGCGGGACACCTTTCTAAACCCAAAAGTGAAGGAGTCATCCATAATGACAGACAACACAAGAAATGCCAACCAAATAAACCATTTAAAAAGACTGTGAAAGATTATATACATATTTTTTTCAACAAATAGGTGTATTTAATATTAAATTAATGTTATTTTAAAAATATATAGTACATACAGATACATAAAAAAAATAAAATAAAAAAAAGCAAATACGTCCAAACAGCCAACCATGTCCATCAGCATTTTCAGTAATGACAAGAAGCACAACATAATAGAAACACTATAGAAACACAACAATGGTCGTGACTGCTGTGGATTTGAAGGCACTTTCTTGGCAACACTTTGATCCCTCTTCCGTACATTTGGGACCTGAAATAAAATATAAAATTACTATTAAATAATTTCACATGCTTTTGAAATAGACTGAAGATATCCAGTGTCGACAAGGGCATGCGCTGACATCTTCTACCTTCAAAGATGGTCATTACAAGCCACCCATTACTCCCTCAGTGTTATGTCTCAGAATGACTTAATTGCTGAATGAATCACTTATTAAACTGTGATGGCTCTCAATTGTGACATACATTTGTCTGACTTTTCAAACCTCTGCTCACAGACAGGATCTTATTATCTGATTCGCTTGAGAAACTGAATGCCTCGAGATGAGTCAGGCTCGTCGATTTTATAATCACCAGAATTACTACACGGCAAAAAGACACTTAATGGCCACTTGTAGATGAACTGGAATAGTCACCCCGGCAGCAAATTCCATTATTGTGAGCACATGCTTTTGGATCTTATTTTTGTTTATTTTTTTAGTAACTTTAAGATGACAGTGAATGCATCAAAACTCAAATTAAAGGTATTCAAAAAAATGACAGGTCTACTAGAAATCAAAATAGGGCCTTCCAGGGTCTATGATAAAGCAATGACGCAAAGGCAGGCCAATGTAGACCCAAACTGACACAGGAAGTTGGTGAGAAAAGTGCTACATTCTGTAACTTGGGTCAATATTTAGAACTTGGATTATTTGCAAAGTAGGCCAAATAATGGGTTTTGACTTACATTTATAAAATAATTCAAATAATAACTCATTTTAAATGCAATATTGATTTTATTTGTGAGCAATATTGAACTCAATGTAAATATAATGTGTGACTATTGTTAACAAATGGGTGGCTATGCAGCAAAGTGTGCAAAAGTAACATTATCTTAACCTGTAGCGCGGCATTTCCAGTGGGCTACTGTACAACTTTCTCCAAAGTTCATCATGTTTAACAGTCTGTAAAACTGTATGAACAAGTGTTTATGTTAAAACATAACAATGCTTATACAAATGTTTGGCCAAATATCTAAATTCACTGTATCAGAAAACATTTCACGGTGATCAAGTGTTATGTATTATGCTAATTCAGTGCACACAGCTAGTGTTTTAAAAGCTGCCAGGCGACACTGCCAGGGATTGACTTTGTATAAACAGACAACGGACAGGCACCTTTTCAAACGGCTGACAAAACACAGAAGCCTAGCCTACATAAAAAGTATGTCTTTACAATAAGGCTATTTGATCTACAGCCTATGTCATACTGCACATTATCAGTGAATGACAGGCGTAGTTTGTAATGTGCTTAAAATACAAAACAAATGAGCCAAAAATGCATCTGGTTATGTCTCACTCCTTTTGCTTCAAATGAAAGTCACTTTTGAGGGACTTCAACTTTAAATAAAGGTTAAATTCAGCTTAAATGCATGCAAGTTGTTTTTCTTTGGTCTGTTCAAGACTAAGCAACAAGCTATATTCTTTAAGACTATACAAATGTTGGACAGATGGACTACAGATACGTTTCAGATTATTCCAACAATTATTATTTTATCAATTGCACATCGGACACACATTAGAATAAATCTGACCAAGAACAACAAAGAAATTCCTCTAACATCGAATAATGTATGATCTGTTTATTTGTAAATATGATAAATACTTTACATTGGCCTGTGTTAAATAACAATAACTGCTAATTTCACAAAAGAAAGTTTTGACCAGGAATCAAAGCAATCTTTTAGTGCAAACTACACCCCACCCCAAAAGAAAAAGAAGAAAGGTTTACTCACATGCAACATCTATGATTGCATGCAGAGTGGACTCATTGCTAGCCGTGTTAGTAATCTTGCACATCTTTTGTAAACTGAAAAATAAATGAAGAAAAGGGTTTTAGTCTCACATTATGATTATCACACGACCAATCCTTATTCAAAATCAACAAAGAGCAGTGTTTTTACTAATGAAATATCAAAAATGTTGCCATGAGAAAGATTATCCTGAGAAATGAACTATATTGTTGGATGCGGCAATGATGTGCGTCATCCCAATCTACCACAGACGCATAAATAAAACCTTGTTGTGATCCAGCCTTTGTCTATCTTTGTTCACAGTGTTTAAAATGTCTAAAACACTTAAGTGATCAGAAGTCTGTTCTGACTGCACGCCAGATGGACACGGCCATTTGAAAGGAGATTCTTTTAATTTTCTTAATAGAGGTAAATGTAGTTCGACAGATCCATGTGTGACAGGCACACTTCAGCTGTGATTCATTGTCCTATTTCAGCTTGAGCTCATTCTGAAAATGTGAACAAATGTGCGATGAAAGCAATGATCATTCAGTCTGTAAACTGATGATACAGTAAGGATTCAAGATCCCTCGAACAACCACGGATGAGACTGTAAAGTAGAATTAATATAAGCAGTGCATGTTTTTTCCTTTAGCTTGGAGTTACAACTTTGAACACAAATATACCCAAAGTGAGGCAAAGGCATAGACTCTCATCTTGACAGCTCGAGGGTTATGGTAAAAAAAAGTAGAAAATAACACATTACATTACACACATGCATTTACATAAAGTACTATGCTTTAGGAAAACCTACTCAACATCAAAACATCCAATTTACTCACATACACGACAGAAATGGGAACAATAGTTGTGCTTTCAGTAAAAGTATAATTTGGTGAAATTTAATTAGGTAACATGGCATGAGGTCAAAATCTCAAAATGAGACATAATGACAGTTGATTGAAAAATTCTGAGGAAAAAGAAGGACTGGATCACGTCATGTTATGTTGCTAAAAGCCTACAATGAGGAATATAAGGAGCAGAGATATACATACATGCTGGTGTTGAGCAATCCCTTGTGTTGTGATACAGTCTGTGAAAATGTGTTCGGCACTCCGAGGAGAACTTGACTGGTCCTGCTTAAAAGAAAAGGTCTCATCATGTAATCTATACAATGAGGTCAAATAGTCAAGTCCAAGCCCACAATAAATGCAACATAGAATAAAAAAACTAAAGATTAATTGGTGCACTCCCACAGACAGGGTTAAGGAGTCAGGCTTTAGCTGTACATTGTGAAGAGAAGAATGGCGTCTTTAACTATAATCACTTCGAAGAGTTTCTCCACCAACATTTAAGCTTCCGAGATTTTCACACCAATAATGAGGTCTACTCATTGGTCCTGAGACAAATAATCCGCTTACCCCCACACTGCCTTCAACTTAAGTCTATCAGATTCATACCATGAGCTGTTTCCCTGCACTTTTGCCCTACAGTTAACCAGGCAACCGTCTGCTGAACCACAGTAGTGCTAGTGTTCCAGGAGATTTTGGACGTAAGCTGTAGACCTATTGCAAAGAAAACTACTTTCACAAAAAGGTCAAAACTGACAATATCCAAGTCAAAGGGTCCATGGAAAATATGCCAGCTGCATTCTGAAAAGAGGGAGCAGCTGATCAAGACAGAAACTTAATAATTTGTGTTTAGTGGGATTGTCATACCTGTGAAATGTTGAATGAATTTGCCTTTCATGTTCACGTCTCTAGGAACGACCTCTGGGGGAAAAAGGAAAATAAGCAAAAACAAGTGGTTATTGTCAAACTCTGTCAGCACATTAAAAGTTAAATATGTCATATCATTTTAACATGACTGTAAATTACTTTGCAACAAACAGGTAATGTTTAAAATTCATTTTCATTTTTAGTTTATTATTATCACTTTACAGAATTTCTACAGAATTTAGTTTGTTTGTTTATCAAATAATGTTGGATTTATTGTGATTAAGTTTATTATAATTACTTACACTTTAATAACTTACTTTATGCTACTGTTCTCCATTAGTGCTAACAGGAAATGATTACATAATGGACTGAACACTTGAGTGATGACTGTTTGAATTCAACTATATTTATTGAAAGTACTAGATAGACTCAGAAGCCACAATGAGATAAATTAGGTGTTTCCATGATAAACGCACACACCCCTTCACATAGTTGCCATTTCTGGTGGATGGTCTGGCATCAGTGATGACACAGGAAAGAGCATCAGGTTTGTACTTTGTAGCATCCCTTTGCACTTAAGGCGACACAGCAGGAGCCAGAGGTATTGCTGTGTATTAAAACGATAGCAATGCTTACATGCTTGTTATTTTGTCTTTTGTATTATCTCTTTATTATCCTTGTGGGGAAATTGATTGTTGGCAGTCGCCACCAGGGGCGCCCAGGTACCCCAGTCATGTCACTAACCTGAGACTATAGCCTGTTTTGATGTTGTTTGGATAACCGGAGTACCTGGAGAAAACGGGGAGAACATACAAACTCCACACAGAAAGGCCCCGTTTGGTCCGGGAGTCAAACTCTGGACCTTCTTGGAGTGCTAACCACTGTGCCACCGTGCCAACCGCTGTGCCACCGTCCCGCCGTAAGAGAATAACGCTCATCAGAATAACTCCTCAGTAGTATATACTGTATAGCACACGTGTAGTCACAGTTGTAGCCCCCACATCCTCAGACATACTGTATAATGCTAGGAGTGCATCCAAATGGACAAAAAGATGAAAGAAAGAACAACTGAGCCAAAGAGGAATCAGAAGCAAATACTTATTGCAGACATATGGTACCCCCCAGGTGCAGAAAGCAAAAACACAATGCTCCAATCAAAAATAATTAAAGGAACAATCACAACTCTACTTTATGAAAAGAGTTCAAAACATGTTGAATTAACTAGACCATGAAGAAGATGTCAGATGTAAAATATAGCCGCCTAGGTTGCACTATGTCAGCCGCTGTTGTTGACTACATAAGGCCCTTGCTGTGCATTGCCTACAGTAATTTATGTCAACAATCCACAGAGTGTGTCTGTGGGATGAAAATCTCTAGACTGAAGCTTATGTCTTGGTGAAGAAACCGTAAACTTGACTCTTCAGACATAAATCAGAATTGCTATTTTATGTTGGAGTCTCAACATCTAATTGACGCAGCAGTTAGCTCTTGGGGAGCACACAATATAGTGTAAACATATCAGCAGATTTACAGATGGCTCCCTTTCAAAACCTCTATCCTTGCATGACCACCGATCTTTGGTAGTGTCACACGCATCAGTTGCTAATATGCTGCCTTTAATATCCTCAAAAGATAAATTCCATCCAGCCAGTGGTCTGAGAAAGGTACTTTTCCAATTGCATACGCTGGGGTAAATACTTTGAGCTGTCTGTGTAAGGTCTCTAAAACATGATCTAATTGGTAGTGATAGCAGAGAAGATCTGAAATAGATAAACATAACATCATGTTAACTCGACACATGCCATCAGGGCACTGTCCTGAATCACACTCAGTATGATTCTTTATGGAGCCTATAAAACTTTTAGGAATTTTTTTTTTTTTTTTTTCTTAAAATCTACCTTGAGCTCACAGTGTCTAGAGTTTTCAGATAATTGAAGATACACATTATAAAAATGAAGTTTAACAGCTAAATCTGACACTGGATATACTGCATAATTTAACCAATAAAGCCAAAGAAGCAGCTTGGGCTTAAGAGAAAGTTTAAATATTGACCATTTAAGTTATAAGTGCAGTGTATTGACTCGCACGGTTGTGGCAAAGCAAAGCCAATCTGCTCTGAATAATTTCCTTCACAAAGATGCTCCTGACTGGGGGCACACTCTGGGACGTCACCATGTGTGTCTGTTAAAGGTGGCCATCATTCATATTTCTATAATGAATCCGACTGAATGAATCATTCACAAGTTTGGTAAGATGATGCTCCTCCTCCTTGATTTCACTGCTCTGATCATCTACCAATTACACTTTCAATAAAAACTAGAAAAGCAAATACATTGCCAAGTTTAGTGATTTAATATCAATATATTATGTATTCTCCAGATATTTTATATATCTGTATTAAATAAGATCAAAGCCAAAAAGTGCAGGGAACTGTGCTTTGTTTAAGAGGCATTGTTTAAATGATGTTACACATGCAGTGCATTTTTAATTTTTACAACATGTCTTATTTCATATTAGTTATTCATCTAACCTAAACAAGGCTTATAAATATGGTGTACCAGACCAATGACAGCTGTCTCCAACGGTAAAATGGGGATTATGCTTTCCTCAGGACCTAAAAATAAATCTTATCAGCTTACCTATGAGTCTACTGTTATCCAGCCTAGGAACATAGAAAGGCTTTTCACGGGAGGAGAACTTCATGTCTTGGGCTGCCGTGAAGAGTCCACTGCTACAGCGTCTGGAGATGGCTTTGTCTCGCTGCTGCTGCTGCTGGCTGTCTCTTATAACCTGCAAAATTAAATCCAAAAGGGTCCTTCTCTCTTTTTGCTTGACCTCCTTGCTGTCCATGCACTGGCCCGAGGTTATAAGCAGAAAGAAGATAGTCAACAAAATGTGCCATTTCCTCTTCACCTGCATGACTTCACCTATCTAGAAACAAAAGAAAAGAAATAGTATTATAAATGTAACATGTACTTTTTATATATAAAAACTGATATACAGCAGATTTACAGATTAACCCTCCTAAATACAATTGCAGAAATCCATATGAAAGCTGAGACACATCAAAAGTGGACTTCTTAGAAACAATTTAAGCAAAAAAAAAATACTCTTGGTTATGAGCATTTGTAAAACATTCTGTTATAGTAACTTTACACTTACTTGTTTAGAAGATAAAGATGCTTATGTCCGGCACAGTGGACAAGAGGTGTCTTCACTAAATACGTCCAGGCGTTGTCTTTTGTCACAGTACAAGAGAGAGAACAGCCAGACTCTGCTCACCACCGTCTTTCTTGAAATAATGCGTCTCTATTTATACGACGAGCCACCTTCTTGAAGGTAATACAATCGATTTCGAGTGGGTGGTAAAGCAATGTTGACATATTTGGTGCAATTTCTTCTTGTGACATTCACACATTTTGGGATATGTCCCCGTTAACAAACTTGACTGTTGTTTTACAAGACAGCCCAACTTTTTCTAAAAAAGTAATGCTATGATAAAGGTGTCCCAGTGGAAATTAAATTGGAAAAAAAAAATAGACGGCACCGACTGGGAGCGCAGCTGCGCTTGAGGAAATAGTTTTCTAAAGAGAGCAACTTGTTGGATGTTGGATTCAGATCGAGTAGAATCTGTGGGCCTATAAGCTTCTAGCTGACCTGTCAGCGTGTCGATGTTTTTGTTCACCGATGTCCAAGTCTTGTGACCACCGCCTAAGCGCTGCAAAGAAAGCGCTCCAAGGAGCAGCGATCCATTTCACAGAGCATGCACAAAACAATTCAGCGTTACTTTTTAATCAGTCAATTTACTAAAATAAATGGGACAAATCATGTTAACTTGCTGTTTTATGAGTCAGCAGTTAAACGTAGATTACACTGCAAATGACCAGCCTGATAACTTGGCCTACTTTACGCATGACTGCACTTTGCTATATGATCATAGTTTTTAATATTTAATAATAAAAATGCATTACCTTGTGAATCTCCATGTCTGAGGAGATGTATACTACACTTGCCTGTATGCCACAGGACACAGCCTAACCTGTGAATAAAGAACGACACAATTGAACTTCTCCAATACTCTCAATTAAGTGGCTCTTAGCTCAAAGGAAAGACGCCACCTAGTGGTGTTTTTATGACATGCAAGTGGCTGATGGAATTTTGTTGTCCAGTATACTAGCCTACTACATACCTGGTAATAATAGTAGTACTATCTCATCTGGATGGTTACCCATGAATATATTATTAGACTGATTACAATTTTGGCCATTAACTCTATTTCCTCTATTCCACCGAAGTCACCGGGGTTATTTCCGGTCTGAATGTTGCTATGGAGACGGCCAAGCACGGTATCAAACTTGTACGGCCTATCCATATATTTGATACATGTACCAAACGCAAATACACTGTAGGCTATTTCGACTTGGCTTAGTAAGACCTTACGAGGGCAGAAAAACAACTTTTATTTGACAGGAAGAACCCATGTCGCAAAGGTAAACATTACACAACTTAGCCTACCCGCTTTAACTAACGCTAAAGTTGTTTAGCCTTAATTTAGGCTTTAATGTTAAAAAGCTGGCTACAGTTAGGGAAATTGCTTTGTACTGCAATATTTACTTATTTAATATATTTATTTAATTATCTGAACTGAAGTTCTAAAGTTTCAAGTTGAAGTTATTTGCCTGATATCAGACTGTATTACTTTATATATTGTAATTTCATCATTTGTTGTTTTTGCTTCTATTTCGTCTTCTATTTTAATTTTTTCACTAATTTGCCTATTAAATCCCTTACACTATCCATGGACCTTATTGTTTTTGTAGAACCTTCAACCAGTTGTGGGCTGATGCCCAGTTAGAGTTAAGCCAGCTGTTGACTGCAGAGCTGCCTCCTGTGCCTCCCCGCCCAGAAAAGGACAGGGTGGTGTTTTTTCAACGCCTCGCAGTGCTTTATGTGCGCTACCTCCAGGTCTTTCGAGACCTGGAGATGGCCTATGACCAGGTGGTCCACCCTCAGAAGAGACTAGTCATCCGGGCAAATCTTGATGGTGTAATGGGAAGACTGTTAGAGTTGAAAAATGAAATGGTCGAAAAAGAGTTTTCCGAGTACCACTATGTGGATGATGTTCTACATGACTTAAAACTCACTCCAGTAAGTTTCTAATATATACATTTGGAAAGAGCGTTGGTTTATTTCCCACAATAGACATTAGACTGTTGTTCACTGCAGGAGAATCTGGAGATTCCCATTCCTCGCTATTTCCTCAGCGAATGCAGCAAAAATCTCAAAGAGCGAAAGGCAATGGTAACAAATATCCTCAGGACTATAGAGGTTACTGAAAGACTACAAGTGAGTTTAAAAGTGCATTTGACTTTAATAACAAACAAAGAACTGTTCAGTCAACTTTCTGTCAACTTTGTAGTCACACAATTATAGTAATTTTATCCATTATGTTGTTATTTATAGCCTGAGATGGCTAAGGAAATGAGTCAAGAAGAAGCTGTGAAGATCATTCAAGTCGTGGAGAGAGCTCGTCAAACACGACTGAGGGCCAAGTTGAACCAGAGAAGCAAGAATATGAACCGGGCGTACACAAACAAGGATCCACAGATGGCAGAGTCTGCTGCAGTCTGCATTCAGAAGGTGCTCTGTTATCATCTCGATTCAACAATAAATCCCTTTCTATCAAGTCTGTGAGTTATTTAATGCTAGGAAATGTTGAATAAAATCCTCAGGTCTCGAGGGGCTACATACAAAGAAAAAGAACAAAGATTGACCGAGAACAAGAGGAGATTATTCTTGGAATGGCAAGTATTAACGTTGTATGTGTGCACTAATGGTGGTATTAGTTTAATTGCCATAATATTTGGTATCTTGTGCACATCCGTGGTAGGCTATGGACCCAAAATATCAAGCACTGCTTCCTGCAGAAATCACAGCTCGAGAAAATGAGGCTCGCACACGAATCATACAGAAGGAGCATGAGGAAGACTATCAGAAGTGTATGATGGCTATCAAAGACCAACTGAAGGATGTTGAAGGTCATGACATTAGCCAAAACATGAAAGATCAAATCAGACAGTGGTTCTTTGAATGCCGGTAAGGCACAGTAACTGTTTTATTCTTTTTGTCTTTGAGGTATTTTTTACAAAATATATACAATTGTTGATCCTTCATTTAAGCGTTTAATGGAATTTAAAGTACTTTCCAACAGAGATGCTACAGGAACATTTCCAGATTACCCAGATGATGAGGAAGGAGGATCAGCGCTACTTTTTACAGAAAAAAACCCACAGCAGGTAAATATACATTTAAAGTTAATGGTAATTGCTGTTTTTTTACTTTACTTTTTTAGTTTATAAATAATAATAATAATATTAATAATAATATTATTAATAATATGAATAATAATAATATATTTTTTACCTTTTAGTTAATGGAGGAAATTGCTGCAAAGGAAGAGGAGGAAGCTAACAATAAGCCAAAAGAGAAGGAGAATAAGGGCAAAAAGGGCAAGGCTGATGAAGATGTAATGACAACTAATTGTTATGGATACATTTATGATAGAATTCTTTGTTTTATTGATCTGTAACTGTTCTGAACTTTAGGAAGAGGATGCAGGGTTGAAAATGCTACCTTCCGCTTTTTTGCCTGACTTAGTAGTTGGAAACAAAATGTATAAAGGTAAGAAAAATGCACAAAGAACATTTCATGTGTATGTTCTGTATAGTAATATGTAAAAATATACTTATTTATTCATCATTCAGATTATTGGGAAAAACGTGATGAGTCCAAAAACTATAACCAAAAACATGAAGTGGAACTAATCAAGGAAGAAAAAAGAAAAAAAGTAGAGGCAGAGATCCGAGTACAGGTATTGGTTTTTTGAATAGAAATGACCATTATAACCTAAACTTGAAGCTTAGAACACTTCTGGTTTTCTTAAATCTGTTGCCAACGTCAGGTTGACGAGCAGATGAGACAGGAGCTGGCCGAATTGAAGTTATCTGTGGATAAAGAAAAAGTTGGTAAAACAAAAGCAAATGCTAAGGTACAGTAATAAAAACTTTAGGTTCCAAGGCTATAGTTTTCAAAGCCTCATGTCCTGAAAAAGATAAATGCTTGTTTAGAAAAAGAAAGGCTCCAAGAGTGGGAAGAAGAAGAAGAAGGAGAAAGATCTTACTGCTGACAGGTGAGCAGATTAGAATATGATGTGTATAAAATTTGAAAACAAATATGTTTAATGTGTGATATTTATATTATTTATCTGCAAGGACACTTGAGTCTCTGTGTAAAGAACTGGCAGAACAGGGCTTATTGAAACAACCAGATGATGTCAAAATGAAGGATTACTTGGGTAATTTATTTATATCTTCATAAATATTATATATCATATATCATATTACTTATTATTTCAATATTTTGGACCAACACTCAATGAACTTATTAAGTTGACAATGCTGCCATCTCATGGTTTATATTTGCAACAACAAAATTATGTCTCCTAATGATGAATATTATTGACTGTCTACATTTGCTTTTAGGTGACTATAGCTACCTTGGGACCACACTGAGACAAAATGACATTGAGCCAATGCCATCATTGTCAGATGTCCGACAGGTTTTATCTCTTTATGCTGTTTTACCTTTAGGTATATCCACTCTCTATTGGACCGTAACCACACAAATATGTCGTCAGCTGTTTTATTTGTAAAATTTTGGTTGTCTGCAGGCTCTCAGTTTGTCCACGAGAAGGGCCCCCTGATAAAGGCCATTTTGCTGGCAGGCCCAGCAGGTGTAGGTAAAAAGATGCTAGTCCATGCAATCTGCCAGGAAACAGGTGCCACCCTGTTTGATTTGTCTCCACTAAATACCACTGGAAAATATCCAGGAAAGAGTGGCCTTGCAATGATGCTTCACATGGTCTTCAAGGTAACTGACCCAAAATTAGGAGAAAAAACTAAGCAATCAAAGTGAATTAACACAGTCCAATTCCTACATACATCATACAGACGTGTCCGTGTAAAGTGTAACAATCTGAATCAAATTACCATGTTGAGTTTGACTTGGAATAGCATTGAATTACATTTTTATATATTTCACAAACTATTTACACACTAAATGTAATTTTTAAAACATGGACATTATATTTATGGGACTCTATAACTATGGCTTAGGCAGAAAGTAGAAATGCAATCCTTTCATAAACGTCTACACAGGTTGCACGACTGCTGCAGCCCTCTGTAATTTGGATTGGAGATGCAGAAAAGATGTTTTACAAGAAGGTTCCTAAGGAAGAAAAAGAGGTAATTCATAAACATACACATAAAAATATACAGCAGCAATGATATGTTGTGCCATTTGGTAATAGTAAGTATTTTGTGCACACAGCTAGATCCAAAACGACTGAAGAAGGACTTGCATAAATCTCTGAAGTTAATCAAATCGGAGGATCGAGTGCTTATTATTGGGACAACTAACGACCCACTCAGTGCTGATATTAAGGCACTGTGTAAAATGTACAGCAAAATTATCCTTATTCCGAGACCTGACTACGGCTCTAGATTTAGTAAGAACCTGCCCTGTTTTATAGTTCTTGCTTTCACGTATTGTATTAATAATAATAATAATAATAGTAAAATGACATTTGTTTGATTTTAGTCTTATGGAAGCAGCTAATTAAAAAACATGGAGGTGAACTGACCAAGGCCTTGAATCTCAGCTCGCTCTCAAAGATATCTGATGGCTACACACCTGGTCAAATCAACAAGGTGATTCGAACTGTTATTACCAAGAGGCGCATCCTGCAGCAGGCCAAAAGACCACTGACCGCTATGGACTTTGTTGAGCCACTAGCCAAAATGGACCCAGTGTTTCAGGAAGAAGAGGAAGCCCTTAAAGTACAGTATTCAATTTATCTCTTTAACTGCTGATACACTGTTACATCAATCCTACAATCTGTCAAACTTGGTTTGTTACTTCAGAGCTGGTACGCTAAAACTCCTCTTGGGAAGAAACGGATTAAGGCTGCCACAGGACAGGACGAGGAGGAGGTATCAGCTAAACCCTCTAAAGGCAAAGATGCCAAGAAAAAAGGCAAATAAATGTTTTCCTACCATTATACAATCTACATCTTGTATGTATTTGTTACTAATTACAATAAAATATGTAAAAATGAATCATCATGTTTTTGTTTGTTGCACCTTTATTATGACTAGTATGAACAAGTTAAGTTAGGTATATTATTACAAACTAAAATAAAATCAAGGCCTTATGCACGGGCATCTCCTATGGCTAAAGTTGTCATGTTTCTGTCAAGGACATTCTACTGCTAATCTACTTGCGGCCTTAGTGTGATGCAAGGATATAAAAAGCAGAGTAATGTATACTGACAGAAATATATTTTTTCTTTCTGTTGGCAACTTCACCTAAATGTCTTTTTAAGTATATTTTTCTGTCAAGTTAGTAAAGTTTGTGCTAAAAGAAATGTAACACAGAGGAAGTGTTTCCAAACATGTATCTCAAGGCTTAGACGAGGGTTCAGCTGTTTTGTCAAGTTCTATATTCACTCAACACGTCCTCGCATTGCCTTGGTTGCTTTTTTTTTTGTCTATTTTTGGTCTATGCACACAATAAGACGCTATACACTGGCAGTCTTGTATTTTGTGAACAACCCCTATTATGTAAAGTGAGTAAAGTTCTTAATTTATTTTGAACAACTTGAGAATAATAATTAAGAATAGATATAATAAAAATATAAGGACTATGGTTATATTAACAGTTAAGAAATATATATTACCTTAAAACTATACCTTTTTCGCCTCAGTGACTACAAGTTTTTTTATTTCTTTTTTGTGCAGCAGATCCCGTTGATAGAGTTTCACTGGACTTAAGAGTGCTCAGTGGCACATGGAGCTGTCTGTCAAACAGTGGCACAACACAATGCCAGACAGTTTTGTTTTGCATGGTCTGAGAGGAAACCCCACCCCTGAACAAAGTTACAACAAAACCCAGGTTGAAACAAGAGAAATAGGTGTTCGATATAAGGAGACAGTGTAAAGGGCTAACATGGCTATCCGTTTTTTTTATATAGCCTAATACTTATATTTACGGACAGAGACACTTGTGAGTAATATCACGTGTAGGCTCACTAGTAATGAGCCAGTGACATGTGAGCTTAATATCACATAATCTTTTGTGACCTTTCAACTGGGACAGTGATGGAAACTCCCTGAAGAGCTCTTTGGACTTTGACTTTTCTGACCTGAACCTTTGTACACAGGCAGATATAAGTCAGAAATGTTACGTGCATGTAGTTAAACGGCTGCTTTTTTCTGAAGAGCCTGAAATCTCTGTTTTGTTAGAGTCCTTAATTCTTTACCTCTTACAGTGAAAGTTTTACAGTCTTGTAAGAAAGCATGCAATGCTCAGTGAGATTTTTAAGGACACTCTATGTAATGGCCCCGGTTGATGCTGGTTATGCGTTGCCTCACACCTTTAAAGTGAACACTATGTTTGCCCTCATACTGACAGAAGGCTATTTTGGAGGTTAGTATGTGGGGAGAGATATGTCAGCTGTTCAGCACAACTCTCCATCAAAGATTGACAAAAAAAAAAAAAGGGCAAGGCTGTCTGCTTTAGGGACTGTGGCACGGCTGGGGCAGCTCTCATTTGGCTAACTGTTTGTTGTTAATCTTAAAGGCTTTGTGAGAAACAATACAATACTTGGACAGATCTCTTGCCATGGTGGATTTTCATGTGAAGCTTTATTGTTTTTTGCTAATGGTGTGAAGATGATAAGATGTACAGTTGCTCTCTCTGGGAAGCAGAAGTGTCTTAAGGTGGGTGACTCAAAGCAGTTCTTGATTTTTTTGCTTTAGCTGTGTACTTTGTGAAGATTTATTAAGAGAAGATTTTTAGACATTTATGAATTCATTTACTTTAGAAAAATGTTGTTTTCACTTTTTGTCCAAGATAGAAGATAGGATCACAAGTTGTCATAGCACAATACTTCAGTTTTGTTGCTGCGTGACGCACAAAGTAATACTATACTAGTTGTCCAGCATCAAACTGACTCTCTCCTTATTTTGACAATGGGCAAAGCTGATGTTTACAGGTGTCATACCAAGGATTTAATGATTACCATTTTACCTTTTGTCTTTTATTTGTGCATGTAACTTAATAGAGGTGGTGTCACTGCTCAGAGTATATTCATAATGCTGATGTCCGTTTTGAGAAGTGACTGAGCTTACTAGGCTCTTGGCTTCAGAGAAGGACTGGCATGCTGTCACAGGGATCAAGCGCTTGAGATTTATATGCCATCCAATTTAGGTGCCAGTATAGAAGTTTAAATAATGGTCTACAAAAGACAGAGATAAAGTGACAGAGACAGCTCCATTTCCTCCAGAATTAGTGGAGTTTGCATTGTTTTTCAACGACAAGGTTCAAGGCATTAAACACACGGTAAAGTCCACAGGGCATAAAACAACCCTGAAGCCATCTAGGAGACACTTGGTTGGTTTAAGACATTTTACACCCGTTTAATGACAGAACAATAAAAAAAACTTTCTCCAGCCTGGGTTTATCCATCTGATGCCTTGATGTTTTTAGTCAATAATTCCTTACAGTCTGGTATATTTCCAAGGGACATTAAAACTTCTGTCATCAAGCCTCTCCTAAAGAAGAGCAGTCTTGATGCTACAGTGCTCATCAACTATCGGCCCATATCATACCTGCCATTTTTTAGGGAAAGTAACAGAATAAGTTGTTTATCAGCTTACTGACTTACTAACTTTCTATTGCTTAACAACTGCTTTGATCCTTGTCAATCTGGATTCAGGCCCCATCACAAACGGAGACTGCACTTATCAAAGTCACAAATGACCTCCGTCTGAACACAGACGCGGGCAAAGTCTCTGTCTTAGTTCTGTTGGACTTGAGTGCTGCGTTTGATACAGTGGAACATGGAATTCTGACACAAAGATTAGAGGAATGGATAGGCATCTCTAGAACTGCTCTTAAATGTATTCAGTCCTATCTTGAAGACAGGAAGTACAAAGGGATAATGTCTCAACCAGACTTATCCATGCTTTTATCTCCAGCAGATTAGATTACTGTAATGGCCTGCTCACTGGTCTCTCAAAACGAGGGTTAAGACAGCTGCAGCTTATTCAGAACGCGGCTGCTCGGGTTCTAACTAAAACCAGGAAGTACAACCACATTACGCCAGTTCTAAAATCTCTGCAATGGCTTCCTGTTGCTCAGAGAATAGACTTTAAAACAGCACTGCTGGTTTACAAGTCTCTTAATGGTTTAGCACCAGAATGCTAGTTGCTTATGAACCTTCTCGGACTCTGTGAACATTAACAAGGTGAAAGAGAGTTTAAGTTTCATGCAGCAAAAATCTGGAACAGCTTCCCAGATGAAGTAAAACAAGCTTCAACTTTAACAATGTTCAAGGGGAGGTTAAAACCTTCCTCTTTAGCTCCGCTTACACTGCAACTTAAAGTGTATCTGCACTCTTCTTTTAAAATCTTTTTATTGTTTCTTGAATCTAAATCTTGTAAATGGTCTTTTTATTCCTTTAAAGCCCTTTGAGTTACCCAGTGTTTGAATTGTGCTATATAAATAAAATTGCCATGCCTATTTGTATCAGAGAGAATAAAGTTATCTTGTGTTTTAGTGCTTAACTTGAACTGTGGTATCTTTACACACTTCAAAAACAGTACTGTTTACAACTAAACAATGTCTTTAAAATAACTTCAGTTGCAGCTCCTATGACAACAGTCATACGAAGCTAAAACATTGCACAGACTACAGAGAAAAAATGGAAGACATTAAAACTGAAGGAATAGTGGCTGCTGCAAGTAAGACATCTTCTCACTTAATCCGATTTTTTTCACTTGAAAAAGAATTGAGACATTTTTGTTGTGTCCTTGTGTGCCAGAGAACCGTTTGCAGGTAGTGACGGGCTTGGAGGATGTGGAGGTGTCCGAATGTGAAAGCTGCTCCTTTGAGGTGACCCTGAACCTAGCCTACATCAAGGGTGTGTGGACCAGGGATGGGCTGCAGTTGAAGTCCAGGCCCAACTGTCGGATTAGCACCCATGGGAAAAGGCACTCACTCATCCTCAACAGAGTGGCTTTGGGTGATGCCGGGCTGCTCTCTTTTCAGGCCAATGGCATTCAGACGTCCTGCAGACTCAGTGTCAGAGGTACAGTCTTGTCTGTGGTATCCATTTGAATTGTGTTTGTTACATTTACAGTCAAAGTTTCACTGTCATCTGGCAGCTAGAGATATCCAAATTATCAAAGAGCTGGAGGATGTTGACACAGTGGAGCGTCAGCCAGTAAACTTCCTGTGTGAGGTTAATCAGGTGGACGTGGAAGGCCGCTGGTACAGGGATGACTGCCGAATTCGAGCCGGAGATAACATCAAGATCAGACATCAGGGTAAGAGATAGGTTTTTAAACAACCATTGATACATTCACGTTTGGCACATTCCTTTTGACATTTTTGTTTTTTAAATTTCAGGTAAAACCCACATCCTGGCTTTCACGTCAGTCAGGCCTGAGCATGCAGGAGAAATCCGATTCACAGCAGAACGTGTGTCTTCTTACGCAACTCTTACAGTAAAAGGTAATTTTGAGGGTCTGTTTGTGCTATGTAGTATTCAAGCTGGCACAGTCTGTTTAAATCCCTTTTCTTTAGAGCTTCCCGTTCAAATAGTTCGTCCTTTGAGAGTCAAGATAGCCATGTATCGCCACCGAGGTTTGCTGGAGTGCCAAGTGTCTCGACCTAATGCTGAGGTCAGATGGTACAAGAACAGCAGGGAGCTCGTGCCCAATAAGAAGTACCAACTAATTAGCCAAGACATCTACAGGCAGCTGACCATCGGTGATGTTTGCTCCTCAGATGAGGACACCTACACCTGTGATGCAGGAGATGACAAAACTTCTTGCCAGCTTTTTGTAGAGGGTGAGATGCATATTCCCCGCAATTGTAATCACAATTTTTCTTTGGTGCATGTTGTTGTAACATTTTGGCTGTATTTGTAGAGCAGGCTATCACTATAGTCCGAGGAATGAGCTCAGTGGAGGTAATGGAACCGAAGCCAGCACTGTTTGAGGTGGAGACAAACATAAAGTCAGTGAGGCCCCCAAGATGGACTCTTAATGGCGAAGTGCTTGAGCTGAGCCCTGCTGTGAACATCGGCAGACAGGGCACTCTCCACAGTCTCTGTTTCACCTCCACAGAAAGCTCAATGTCTGGTCCTGTAGTCTTTGTAGCTGGGAAGAGTAGGTCCACTGCTCAGCTTACCGTGAAAGGCAAGGCTCTATTTTGATATTATTACAAAACCCTATGCAATTTACTTTACAATTTTGTTGGCAAAAATTAATACTGTAAATAAACTAAACAGAACTGTAAATCTCCTGCTACAGAGCCCCTTCAGGTTGCCCGTCATTTGGATGATGTCAAAGCGAAAGAGAAAAGCACTGTCACTCTGAGCTGTGAGTTTGCCCCATCTCCCCGAGTGATCCGGTGGTTTAAAGGGCGTACAGCTTTAAAGACCTCAAACAAGTACTGCATGAAGAGAGAAGGGAAGCGAGCAGAACTCACCATTCACGGTCTGACAGCTGTTGATGCAGGACAGTACCGCTGCATTGCTGGAGGTTCTCAGAGCACTGCAAATGTTAAGGTAGAAGGTATGTGTATTAAAGTCTAAATGGTATTTTAATTCTTTTCGATTAGTTGATCACTTGATGTAAATTAGCTGTATGTTTTTTTAATTTAGTGCGAACTCTTCAATTTGTTAAACACCTCGAGGCAGTGGAAATTGAGGAGGATGGTGCTGCCAGATTCTCCTGTGAGCTCAATTACGTGGTTGCCAATGTCGAGTGGCTCCTTAATAATATACGACTTTATTCAAATGCTCAAAACAAAATTCAGCACATGGGCACTATTCATAGCGTCACAATGATCAAGCTGCGACCACAAGAAAGCAGAATCACCTTCAAAGCAGGCCCTCTTTCTGAGACAACAAGACTGATGGTCAAAGGTCAGCATTTATAAGATATATCTTATTCTAACTGTATGTGTTTTGGAAACTCGTGAACCTTTTTACATAAATCGTTGGAACATCTTTCCTCCAGAACGCCCAGCAGTGTTTTTGAGGTCTCTAGAAGATGTATCTGGAGAAGAGCAAGGTGAAGTTTGTCTACAGTGTGAAGTTTCTAAAGAGACCCTGGTTCCCATTTGGAAAAAGGATGGGGTGGTACTGGTGGCAGATGACAAACATAAGCTGCTTCAGTTTGGAAAGTCCCTTTCTCTAATCATCCACTCACTGTGCAAGGATGATACTGGGCATTACACATGTGATCTTGGCACCAGCCAAACCAAGGCTAAGCTTATAGTTCATGGTGGGTAATAGGAAAAATACATGGTTGAGTTATGAATAGATGCCCAAATCTGTTCAAATGCTTACTAAGATAGTAATTGTAACAAAATACTGTTTTGTTTGTATCTGTAGATTTGCACATATCAATTGTTCAACGTCTGAAAACCACCATGGTTTTGGAAGGGGAAACATGCACATTTGAGTGTATGCTCTCTCATGATCTTCCCGATGAGCCTTCTTGGAGTATTAATGGTCAGATAGTGGTCAGCAACAGCCGCATGCAGGTTTTCAGAAATGGCCTCAAACACAAGTTGACTATTAGAGATGCCATACTGTCTGATGCTGGAGATGTGGTCTTCACACTGAACGACTTAAGCTGTAGGACAATGCTCTTTGTCAAAGGTAAGCAGTATTTATTTGATCAAATAAGTAAAGCACTTTTTTCTTGTGTGTTTTTATAATCTTAGGTAGATTTATTGGTGGTGTGAAATATATCAACAAATATATTCAATTAAAGTGGGTCATATCACATTTGTCTTGTCTTTAGAGAAGCCAGTGCACATCTTCAGAGATCTGCTGAACGTTACAGCAGTACCAGGTGAAGATGCTGAGTTAAGCTGTGAGATTACTAAACCAGAAGTCACTATCCACTGGCTAAAAAATGGCCATCTTCTCAGATCAAGTCCTAAGTATGTGATGAGTGTTGAAAAGAATTTGGCACGACTTTTAATCAAAAACACCACCATTAGAGACTCTGGGGAGTACTGCTGTGAGGCTGAAGGTATTGCTACCCGTGCCAAGCTGGAGATCAGAGGTAATTGGATGTTTGACAATAATGAAATATTCTATTCTAACAACAGGTTTCTTTGACTTAATGGCACCCTTTAATCAATCCTTCCACACTATTCTATTTAGAGCTCCAGCACACGTTTGCACGAGAGTTAAAGGACACATGTGGAGAAGAAAAGGGTAAAGCAGTTCTGGAGTGTGAGACCAGGCGGCCTGCCAAACGCATTAAATGGCTCAAAGGCATGGTGGAGCTGAGGGCAGGTAGAAAGTATGTCATGAGGCAGAAAGGTGTGGTGCTGTCTCTGACGATCACTGCCCTGGAGAAATCGGATACAGATATGTACATATGTGATGTTGGTACCATGCAGAGCCGTGCGCAGCTCACTGTGCAGGGTGAGACAAATCTAGTAGTCTTTGAGTTGGTTTGTAGTATACTAAGTATAATAGCACAAATTAGCTGGTTGGTTAAACTTTAACTTAAACTCATAATGACTATGATATTGACTGATTGTTTTTACATCTTTTTTAGACCAGAAAGTAACCATTCTTGATGAACTGGAGGATGTTGAGTGTCTAGAAGGCGATACAGTCACTTTCAGATGCCGCATCTGCCCCAGTGATTACCCAAGTGTGAAGTGGTACCTTGATGAAACTCTTCTTTACACCAATGAACTCAACGAGATCCAGATGATTCCAGAAGGCTACCATACACTCATGTTTAAACAGCTTGCCCGCAAAGACACTGGCACCATCTCATTTGCAGCAGGAGACAAACGATCGTATGCCTCGCTGTTGGTTAGAGGTAATGTGTTTTGGGAACCACTTTAAAATTGTGATTTATGTTCTTCACGTCATTTGTCTTAATTTTCTGTCTTAACAGAGAGAAGACCCACTATTATCAAAGCACTGGAGGACTGTGAAGCTGTGGAAGGAGGTGGTCTGGTTTTGTCCTGCGTTACCTCCAAACCATGCCACATCCTATGGTACAAAGATGGCTGTTTGATGTGGAGCTCATCCAGGTATTTTGCCAGTCGATCTGGATGTGAAGCTCGCCTAACAATTCGGGAGGTACTGCCTAGTGATGCAGGAGTGTACGAGTGCAGTGCTGGGTCTGTTATTACTAGGGCGGTTATCACTGTAAAAGGTATGTATTAGCTTTAGCATTTTAAATCGCTACTATTGTCTGCAACATATAGTATGAAAAGTGTGGCTTACTGTTTCTATTCTTTCAGCCATCCCTGCAGAGTTCCTTCAGATATTAAAGTTTATGGAGGCAAAGGAAGGTGAGACGGTGACGCTGAACTGTGAATACTCTCTACCTGGAGTACTAGTCCACTGGTGGAAGGGTTTAGAGAGTATCCGTTCTGGAGAAAAGTATGTGATAAAACAAAGGAAGACCATCAACTCTCTTACCATCAAAGCCCTCAGGCCTGAGGACTCAGGACAATATACGTGTCAGTGTCGGGACCACTGCACTTCAGCAAACCTCAAAGTTCATGGTAAAATTTATAGCAAGTGCTTTTTGATTAACAATTACAATCAAATGTTTTAAGGTTACCCACTTATTTATTACTTTATTTATTTATTTATCGTATTACCTTCTAGCTATTCCTATTACGTTCGTACAACCCTTAAAGCATATTCAAGCTGGCGAGGGCACCAACATCATACTGCGCTGTGAGCTGTCTAAACCTGGTGTTCCAGTACAATGGTGGAAAGGTGATGAGCTATTGAGAAATGCAGTTAAGCACCAGATAAGAAAATGGGAGACCACTCTGGAGCTTCTGATATGGAAACCAGTTCCAGAGGACAGTGGGGTCTACAGCTGTGTGTGCGCTGACCAGAAGACAACAGCCAATGTTACAATCATAGGTTGGTAATGACAGAGATTAAAAATAGAGATATATGCTATTTTTATACTTTGAACACTCAATTCAGCTTTGTTTAACAAGATTTCTTTAGATCAAAACGTATATGAAGTTGATTAATGGTCTCTTATGCTCCTCAGCCCTTCCAATCACTTTTAAGCAGAAGTTGAGGAATGTCCTGATTGAAGAGGGAAACACAGCAACGCTACGCTGTGAGCTGTCAAAGCCTGGTCACCCTGTGGAGTGGAGGAGGAGGGGGAATGAGCTCATCCGAAAAGGAGAGAAATATCAAATCAGACAGAGGGAGGCACTGGTTGAGCTGAGGATCTTGAATGTTACGCCTGAGGACAGCGACATCTACACATGCATTTGTGAAAACATTGAGACCACAGCCACACTTACAGTGAATGGTAGTTGTTTTGCTTAAAGCAAATCCAGTGTGGGCTTAAGTTAGATTTCTTGATAATGTCTAACCAAATGCACTTTTCAGCTCTACCCATCACCTTCAAGCAAAAACTGAAAAACATTCAACTTGAAGAAGGACAAAACATCACACTTCATTGTGAGGTTTCCAAATCTGGTGTCCCAGTGGAGTGGAGGCTTGCGGGTGACCTGCTGGAGAACGGAGAAAAATACCAGATTAAACAACGAGATGCGGTCCACGAGCTGACCATTGTAGATGCGGTACCAGAGGATAGTGGAGTCTACAGCTGTGTGTGTAGAGAGCAGAGGACAAAAGCTACAATCAAAGTTGTTGGTATGTTCCACAAGTTGACTGCATAATGGGAAAAGGTGTTGTTGTTATACTGTAGATTATGATTTTATTTGTCCAGGGGTTCCTGCTATGTTTAAAGTTAGCCTAAAGAGCCAGCAGACTGAGGAAGGGAGTAGTGTGACCTTACGCTGTGAGCTTTCAAAGAAAGGAGTCCTGGTGCAGTGGCAGAAAGATGGTGCCATGATATCTGAGGAGATGTCTCGAGGAAAGGTTAAGATAAAACTGGAAGGAAAGACAGCTCAATTGACTATTATCAATGTCCAACTGGAGGATTCAGGAAAATACAGCTGCATCACAGGAGATGAAAAAACATCAGCTGAACTTAAAGTGAAACGTGAGTGTGAACAGGAAAAACATGGATAGGGCGTATTTTATTAGATGTAATGCCATTTAAAGGTGAAAATGTTTTTTGTTGATTTTAGCTCTTCCTGTAACGTTCAAACGAGAGCTCCAGCGCATCATTGTAAAAGAGGGTGACACTGGCTGTTTTAGCTGTGAGCTCTCCAAACCTGGAGCCCCAGTAGAATGGAGAAAAGGCCGGGTCATCCTGAAACCTGGCAGCAAATACGAGATGAAGCAGGAAGGAAAAATCACAAAGTTAATTATCAACAATGTAGAGGACAGTGATGCTGGCAACTACACCTGTAAGACTAATGACACCCAGTCCACCGCTGAGCTTACAGTACAAGGTAAGGAGGACATAATGGATTACCTTGAACAGCACAAAATAAAAAAAACATGTATATTTACAATGTTTGTTTCCCAATGTATTCAATAGTATCAGCGGAGCGCAGGCGTGGCAGAGGTCAGCTCCAAATATAAAAATGATATTAGTCATTTGGGTGTTGGCATTGTGTGAGCTCCATTCATATTCCCAGATTTTCTCTTGTCATATGAGACATTTTTGTAACACAAATCATTCCTTATAATTCCTTCCGCACACAGAATGGATTATTACAAAGTAATCCATTTCATTGTTCATTTAGAATAATAGACTATTGGTTTGTAAAGATACCGTATGTGTCATATTGCTTGCAACTCCTTCCAAATCCAGTTTAATCCATCTACAGTATTATATTTTTGTGGTCATTCCCGACTTATGTATGTGAGGGTTCTCATTCATCCAGGTCATCCAGGTATACTAAAGTAGTCTAGAAGAAAGCAATTGGATATAGGACAATTTACAAGCAAGGTCTCTAGACTACCTTAGTATTTTTGTGTTATTTTGGTGAAACATCTGATTAGATCATATTGTATTTGATCTTGTTTATTCTGGTTGTTAAACAGACTCACCACCAAGCTTTAAAATGCCACTGTTTAACCAAGAAGTGACAGAGGGCAACTGTGTGGTTCTACACTGTGAGTCGAACAAACCTGCCTCCTCAGTAGAGTGGAGAAGAGGAGGGGAAATACTCAAGAATGGAGACAAGTATCAGATGAGGAAGAAAGAGTTGATGTTGGAGTTGAAGATTTTGAAAACGGATTTGGATGATACGGGAGACTACACCTGCATCTGTGGGGATCAGAGGACAACTGCGACCATCACAGTGAACGGTGAGGGCAGTGCCAGTTGCAACATTACTACCATTAAAATCACAAGATCTTATTAACAATTCAGAACAATTGGTTGTCCTCAATGTAATTACAACCTTACAGCAAGTTAGTGATGAAACTTAACTTAGATATTTTTTGTCTTGTGTTCCTTTTAGAGCCTCCCATTAAATTCATTCAAGAGCTGAAAAATATTCAGGTGCAGGAGGGAGGTGGGTTGACTCTCAGCTGTGAGCTCTCCAAACCTGACACCCTTGTTCAGTGGAAGAAGGGAGACAATGTACTGACTAATGGAGAGAGGTACCAAATGAAGCAAAGGGACTGCACTGTGGAACTCCTCGTTAAGAAAAGTCAGCCAGACGACAGTGGTGTTTACAGCTGTGTTTGTGATGGCATTAAGACGACAGCGACAGTTATCATCACAGGTTCTAAGATTATATATCCTCTCTTTCAAACCACATAAATAATTTGGATTATTTCATTGGAGTCTGATTTCTTTCTTTCATATCACTTACCAGCCATCCCAGTAATATTTAAACAGAAATTAAAAAACCAAGAAGCTGTGGAGGAAGGCTGTGTAAGTCTACGCTGTGAGCTTTCTAAGCCAGGAGTTCCAGTGGAGTGGAGGAAAGAAGCTCAACTCTTAATCAGTGGACAAAAGTACCAGATGAAGCAAGAGGGAAGAGCAGCTGAGATGATGATCAGTAACTTAACTTTAAAAGACGCTGGGGAGTACAGCTGTTCAGTTGGAACAGTTGTGACTACCGCTGACCTCAAAGTCAGAGGTAAGGGTGAAGTTATTACTTTCGGTGAGCGATAAAATATAACTAAAGCAGTTGGTCACTGTTTGCTTTCTTTACAGAACTGCCAGTAACATTCAAAAAAGAGTTGCAGAATTTAGAGGTTAAAGAAGGAGACAGTGCAGTTTTGTGCTGCGAGCTTTCAAAACCCGGAGCTCCTGTGGACTGGAGAAAAGGCAGGGTTATTTTGAAGCCCGGATACAAATATGAGATGAAATGGCAGGGATCTTTCGCCAAATTGATCATTAACAACATCGAAGAGAATGACGCTGGGAAGTACACCTGCAAAACTAAGGATAGCCAATCTGATGCTGAGCTTACTGTAAAATGTAAGATTAAAAATGACACTAAAATGATCTTCTACAAAGCTATTACATTGAATTAAGCTAACACTAACTCCCTTGTTGTAGCACCTCCCATCACATTCAAGACCAAGCTGAAGAACCAACAGGTGGAGGAGGAGAACAGCTTGACGTTGAGCTGCGAGCTGTCTAAACCTGGCTTAAGTGTGGAATGGAGAAAAGGAGAGGAACTACTGAAAAGCAATTTTAAGTATCAGATTAAAAATCGAGAAAGCATCAAAGAGCTGATCATCAAAAGTGCACAGCTGGACAATAGTGGCCTGTACAGCTGTACCTATGGAGATGTCAAGACCACAGCCAACATCACCATCACACGTAAGATAAAGGCTTAATTATGAACAAACAATTTACCAAAAACAATTGATTACTTTTCTTTAAATGCACAGCTATTCCTTTGGCCTTTAAAACTGGACTAAAGAACCAGGAGGCAGCCGAAGGAAGCGATATTGTGCTTCGCTGTGAACTGTCGAGAGCTGGGGTGCCTGTACAGTGGTGGAAAGGAGAGGACCAGCTGTATCATGGAGGTAGATTTAAGATGAGCCTCTCTGGAAAGACAGCTGAAATGAAAATCAAGAACATCCAACCTGAAGATGTTGGGGAGTATAGTTGTGTTTTTGGGGAACAGAAAACAACAGCAGAAGTCAACGTGAGAGGTACTTGAGAAACTTCCAATGATGTTGTAATACATGAGTTTCTTGACTTTTTTCTAATGTTTGTCTTTTAGCGGCAGCATCAGTGTTCTTTGAAAAGGAGCTGCAGAACCAGGCTGTGATGGAGGGCAAACCTGTATTATTTTCTTGTGAAGTGTCCAGTGCTAATGTCCCAGTCACTTGGAAAAGGGATAACAATACAATTGAAGAAGGAGGTCAATACATTATTAAAAAGAAAGGTCCCACACACACTCTTGAGATTAAGCGCTTAGAACTTGAAGATGCAGGAGAATACTGCTGTATAACCAGAGGCAAAAGGTCCACTGCCAAGCTGATTGTGAGAGGTAGGTGAAAGAAATTATAAATATATAGTTCTCTAAACTAGTGGCCTTATTTTGCTCCTTTATTCACAGAGCGTGTGAGGATTGTAACCGGGCTGCAAGATGTGACGGTGACTGCAGGAGAAGATGCAGTGTTTGTGTGTGAACTGAGTCATGCAGATGTGAGCGAAGGTGTCTGGTGGCTGGGCTCATCCCCGTTACAGAAGAATGAAATGAACCAGATGTTGTGCTTCGGTCGACAACACCGCCTCGTGCTCTCGATGACTACTCTTGAGGAAACTGGCACAGTGGCATTTGTGATTGGAGAAGAACAGACATCTGCTCAACTTATAGTGGTCCCAAAGCCAAAGGGTGAGAGTCAATAAAATGTGAAAAGCCCACAATAACACCATTAGACAATTTGAAAATGCTAACTTGCTATTCTTTCTTTTTTTTTTTAGTTTTATTTGAAGAGAAGCCTAAAGATGTTGCAGTCATGGAAGGAGAAACAGCAACATTGTTGTGCAAAACCTCTGATTTAATCACCCCAGTTACTTGGAGGCGCAACCACATTCCCCTTCACAATGGCAATAAATACAAAATATATAAAGAGGGGAAAGTCAATTTACTCCTTATTTATGATGTGGATCCTAGAGATACTGGCACATACTCCTGTGATACAGGAGATGTACAGAGCAGTGCCAAACTTACTGTGACAGGTAAGAAAGAGAGTATTTGTCTTTATTAAGTATAGCATCTAAATCTTTAAAATGTCACTTTCTGCTTTATTTCTTTCTTTCTCTCAGAGCTTCCTCCATTCTTCCAGGAGGAGTTGCAGAGTGTTGAGGCGGAAGAAGGAGAAACAGCCTCCTTGTACTGCGAGTTGTCAAAACTTGGAGTACCCATACAGTGGAAGAAGAACAAGCAGCCAATCCGAGCCAGTAGGAAGTATGAAATTAAGCAGGATGGCTGCTTCCTCCAGCTCATCATCAAGGATCTTAAACTTGAGGACAGTGGCAGCTACAGTTGTCAAGCAGGAAGCGCAGAGACCACAACTACGATATCAGTAAAAGGTAATTGCATGTGCACTTGTGCATGCAATTACATTTATAGAGCATTTTAATAGCATTTAATAACTGCACCAAATTTGATCTGATTCACAGAGCCTCCTCCATTCTTCAAGAAACCCTTACGAAGTATCGAGGTTAACGAAGGAGGTGCAGCCTCCCTTCAGTGTGAGTTATCCAAACCTGGAGCATTGGTACAGTGGAGGAAGAACCGGCTGCCACTTAGAGCCAGTAGAAAATATGAGATGAAGCAAGATGGCTGTGTTGTTAAGTTGGATATAAAGGATCTTACACCTGAAGACAATGGGAGCTACACGTGTCAAGTAGGAAATACAGAGACCACAGCAACAGTTTCAGTCAAAGGTTTGTCTTTAAATTGAATTCAGCTATTTAATACTCGCTTCAGACTTTTGATTTTCATGATTCCATAATGCTTCTATCATGCTGTTTTTATTTTTCTGAATACATGCAGAACTTCCTCCATTTTTCAAGGTGGAATTGGAAAATGTAGATATTGAAGAGGAAGGCACTGCTTCTTTATATTGTGAGCTCTCCAAACCAGATGTGCCGGTACAGTGGAAGAAGAACAAGCTCCCACTGAGAGCCAACAGGAAGTATGTACTCGAACAAGACGGCTGTCATCTATATATCCATATCAAGGATGTTAAACCTGAAGACAGTGGCAGCTACACTTGTCAAACAGGGAATATAGAGACAACAGCAACTCTCTCAGTAAAAGGTGGGTCATTTAAACACATTCAGAATGAAAATTGGTTGAACAGAACATGTTTCATTTTGAGGCACTCAACACATAGCATGGAATTGTGATTATTTCTATTCCTTATTAAATTTTTCAGAGCTTATACCATTCTTCAAGGTCAATTTACAAAATGTAGAGGCTGAAGAAGAAGGTACTGCCTCTTTGTTCTGCGAATTGTCTAAGCCTGGAGTGTCAGTGCAATGGAAAAAGAACAGACAAACACTGAGAGCTAATAGGAAATATGAAATCAAACAAGATGGCTGCTACCACCAGCTTTTTATCAAAGATCTTAAACCTGAGGACAGTGGCAGTTACATGTGTCAAATAGGAAATGCAGAGACCACTGCTAAGTTGGTGGTGAAAGGTTTGTCTATCAGAGAATATGGACAGATAATTTTAAAGGTTAAAGTAAATATAGGCCCCATTTTACCAGTTGTTTTCTTGTTATGCATTGTTTTCCAGAGCTTACTTCAGTCTTTGTCAAAGAACTACACAATATTGTTGCTGAGGAGGGAGGTACAGCCGCTCTGTACTGTGAACTGTCTAAGCCTGGCGTGTCAGTGCAATGGAAGAAGAACAGGCAGCTGCTGAAGGCCAGTAGCAAATATGAAATTAAGCAAGATGGCTGCCTCATGGAGCTCCACATCAAGGATCTGAAACTGGAGGACAAAGGCAGCTACACATGTCAGGCAGGAAGTGCTGAGACAACCGCAAAAGTAACAGTTAAAGGTCTGTGCCTCAGATACATATTCATCTCTTTTTATTAATAAAAAAAACTTTATTTGAAATGTAAGAAATCTGTAATGCCATATGCATTCTTTTACACTATATCTGTTACTTTCCCAGAGATTCCCCCATTTTCCAAAGAACTGAAGGGTGTGACAGCTGAAGAGGGGGGTACAGCCTGTCTGTGCTGTGAGCTGTCTAAACCTGATGTGGTGCAATGGAAGAAGAACAGGCTGCCACTGAGAGAGAGTAGAAAGTATGAGATGATTCAGGATGGATGCCTTGTCCAGCTTAACATTAAAGATCTTGAACTTGAAGATTGTGGAAAATATTCATGCCAAGTAGGAAGTGCAGAAACAACAGCAACTCTGACAGTTGAAGGTATATTTTTTTTAATAATAAAACATGCTTGTACACTAACGTTATTATTATAATGTATGTAAAAAAAAAAAAAAAGAATCACTTTTACAATTGTCACACATTTTGCCAGAAGTTCTACCTTACTTCAAGGAAGATCTTCAAAATGTAGAGGCTGAGGAGGGAGAATCTGCCACCCTGCAATGTGAACTGTCTAAATGTGGGGTCTCAGCCCATTGGAAAAAGAACAGGCTGCCGCTGAGAGCAAGCAAGAAGTATGACATGAAACAGGATGGCTTCCTTCTCCAACTCCACATTAATGATCTTAAACTTGAGGACAGCGGCAGCTACTCTTGTCATGCAGGAAGAGCCGAGTCTTCTTCAATATTATTAGTAAATGGTATATAATTAATTATTTTCTTGTTCTATACAATTTTAGCATATTTAAGCAGCATTAAGGTTTACACTCAGTGGTTTAATATATAATTATTATCCCATTTTGCCAGAGCAACCACCATTCTTCAAGAAGGAATTACAGAGCACTCAGGCAGATGAAGGAGATGTGATCACCTTCTGCTGTGAACTGTCCAAACCTGGACTATTTGTGCAATGGACAAAAAATGCACAACTTCTGAAAGCTGACAGAAAGTTTGAAATAAAACAAGATGGCTGCTCCCACCAGCTCCACATCAAAGAGCTTAAATCTGAAGACAGTGGAAACTACACATGTCAAGCAGACAATACACAGACTTCTGCTGCCTTGTTAGTCAAAGGTATGTCACAAGACAGACCCTAATATGTGGAGTCAAAGTAGGTTAACAGGGTATTCATTCTGTAGGTTATTAAGAATATATAATTATTAATACCTGCACATTTTCCAGAGCGCCCTCTGTTTTTCAAGAAAGATTTACAAAATGTGGAGGCAGAAGAAGAAGGCACGGCCTCTTTATGCTGTGAACTGTCAAAGCCCGGAGTGTCAGTACAGTGGAAGAAGAACACACAGCCACTGAGAGCCAATAGGAAGTTTGAAATAAAACAAGACGGCTGTCTTCTGTATCTCCACATCAAGGATCTTAGACCTGATGACAGTGGCAGCTACACATGTCAGACAGGAAATATAGAGACCACTGCTAGACTGTCAGTGAAAGGTATCTCATAACACTGTCAGTTAAAGATTAAAATAATTTCATAAATACTAAATAGATATATATGATATATATAAATATAAATGAGTGAATGAATGAAATACTAAATATTTAATTTTTCTCAATTACCTCCACATTCTTCTAGAGATCCAAGTATTCTTTCGGGTACAGTTACATAATGTGGCAGCAGAAGAAGAAAGTACTGCCTCTTTAGGTTGTGAGCTGTCCAAGCCTGGAGTTCCTGTTCAGTGGAAGAAGAACCAGCAACTACTGCGGGCCAACAGAAAATATGAAATAAAACAAGATGGCTGCTACCTCCAGCTTCTTGTCAAAGACCTTAAATCTGAAGACAGTGGCAACTACACATGTCAAGCAGGAAGTGCAGAGACCACTGCTACATTGTCAGTAAAAGGTATGTTCCTTTATAAATTTACTAAAATCATAAAAGATAATGTATATGCAAAAATAATATTTATCTTACAATCTGCACAATTGTTTTTTTTTAGAGCTGCCCACGTTCTTCAAAAAAGAATTACAAAATGTGGGAGCAGAAGAGGAAGGGACTGCCTCTTTATGCTGTGAGCTGTCTAAGCCAGGCGTATCAGTGCAATGGAAGAAGAACAGTCAACCTCTGCGAGCTAACAAGAAATATGAAATAAAACAAGATGGCTGTCATTTATATCTCCATATTAAAGATCTTATCGTTGAGGACAGTGGCAGCTACACATGTCAAGCAGGCGCTACAGAGACCACTGCAGCACTGTCAGTAAAAGGTATTACATTACCTTGAATCTTTAATAAAGACAACAAATATGTTTACATTTATTGTCAATATATATTTTGGTAACACTTTATTTTACACTACACTTGATACTTGTATCTACCTCATTAAGTACAATGTAACACACTGTGTAACAAACTGTAATAACATGTAACTACATAGTACAGACATGCCCTAACACTAACCTCCATACAAAATGTAAGTACACATAAATCCCTTATGTATGTACTATGTAGTTACATGTTATTACAGTTTGTTACACAGTGTGTTACATTGTACTTAATGAGATAGATACAATGTATCAAGTAAGTGTAAAATTAAGTCTGAAGTAATTTCTTTCCCCCAAACCCCTTTTTTGCAGAGCTCCCAGTATTCTTTAAGGTAGGCCTAAAGAAGATGGAGGCTGAAGAAGATGGGGCTGCCACCTTGTTCTGTGAGCTGTCAAAACCTGGAGTCTCAGTTGAATGGAAAAAGAACCAACAACTATTGAGCGCCAACAGGAAATATGAAATAAAACAAGATGGCTGCTACCTCCAGCTTCTTGTCAAAGACCTTAAACTTGAGGACAGTGGCAGCTACACATGTCAAGCAGGAAGTGCAGAGACTACAGCAACTGTATCAGTAAAAGGTATGTCATAACACCAGTGTAGAAAATACACTACAAATTACACTTGTTCATTCAATTCCCATTCATTGTCAATATTGAAGTCAGAGTTTTATTATCCCTGCAATTTTCTCTAGAGCTCCCACCGGTCTTTAAGGTAGAATTACATAATCTGGTGGCAGAAGAAGACAGTAGTGCCTCTTTAAGCTGTGAACTGTCTAAGCCTGTGTCAGTGCAATGGAAAAAGAACAAGCAACTACTGAGAGACAATAGTAAATATGAAATGAAACAAAATGGCTGCAACAATCAGCTTCTAATCAAAGACCTTAAACCTGAAGACAGTGGCAGCTACACTTGTCTGGCAGGAAGTGCAGAGACCACTGCAACCGTGTCAGTAAAAGGTGTGCATGGTGGCAATTTCTTGAAAAGTTTACCTCTTGATTACAAATGCAAAACAATAATGTATGAGTACTCATGATCTGCCTCTTCTTCTAGAACTCACTCCATTCTTTTGCAAACAACTACAAAATGTTACTGCTGAGGAGGGAGGTACAGCCTCTCTGTACTGTGAACTGTCTAAACCTGGTGTGTCAGTGCAATGGAAGAAGAACAGGCAGCTACTGTGGGCCGGTAGCAAATATGAAATGAGGCAAGATGGCTGCCTCATTGAGCTTCACATCAAGGATCTGAAACTGGAGGACAAAGGCAGCTACACATGCCATGCAGGAAGTTCCGAGACCACAGCGACTGTATCAGTGAAAGGTTTGTTCATTGGACGTGACATTTTTAACAGCCAAAATAATGATGCTATCTCAATTGTTTCTTAAAACAATGCCACTGTGTTTTGGAATAATCTTCTGTATAATTCAGTTGGACATATTTACCTATATTGCCTAATTCTTTCCAGAAGCCCCTGTTTTCTTCAAGATAAAATTGCAGCATGCAGAGGTTAGGGCAGGAGGGACTGTGTCTCTGCACTGTGAGATATCCAAGCCTGGAGTGATGGTACAGTGGAAGAAAAACCAGACTCCACTGAGAGCAAATAGCAAGTATGACATGAAACAAGATGGTTGCCATATTGTACTTCACATCAAAGAGCTCAAACCTGAAGACAGTGGCAGCTACACATGTCAAGCAGGAAGTACAGAGACCACTGCAACGGTGACAATACAAGGTACATAAAATGTTATTGGTAACATTATTTGTATTTCATTTATCTATTTAAAATAGTTTTCAACCTATTTATTTTCAAACTTTACTTTGTCCAGCAAAATCTACATCACCAAAGGCAGAAGTTCACAAAATACAGCCTCCTTTAAAGACTTTTACATCAGAAGACAAGCTTAACCTGCCAGAAGCCAAACCAATTCCTCCAGAGCCGAAAAAGAGGACAAGGAAAGCCTCTATTACAACAGAAAATGATGTTGAGCCAACATTCGACTTAAAACAGCCAATAAAAGCACAGGTACAAGATACTAAAGAAGAACAAAAGACAATCAAATCATTGCATGTCCCAGAAACAGACGCTAATGTTGCGAAACAGATGAATAATATGAAACAGAGTGAGAAAAAGGATACAACCAGTGTGGTTAATGAAAAAGTTAAAGACAAAAGTGAGTTATTGGATACAGACAAGATGGCTCAAAGAAATGTGAAAGAAACTGCTACTCCTATTGACACGGGAAATGGAGTGGATAACAAACGGCAAGCATTTAATGTGGAAAAACATGTAAAGGTTGATTCCAAAGTAAGTCAGCAAACAGTGAAGCCTTCAGTAGGTGTAGATTTCACAAAAGAGAGCCAACCAAGACCAGCTGCAAGTAGGGCCAGTGAGGATGACAAACAGGTAGAGATAGAAGAAGAAAAGTTGGCTGATGAGAAGTTAATGGGATGTAATGTAGAAAAGGCCAAAGAGGGACTTTTAAACCCCATCAAGATCAAAAGGAAAGCCAACAGTTGGAGAGTCAGTAAAGGATATGGCAAAAGAAAATGAAGAGATGATTCAACAAATACAAACAATAGTTATAGATTCTGATGTACATAAACAGAAAGTTGGTGTGTTCACTAAGGCAGAGAGATGGACAACACAAACACCCACAAATCAAATAGAAAACACCACCAAACCTTTACCAGAAAAAACAATTAAAGAGGGTAAAGTAAGAAAAGAAGAAAAAGAGGTCCCACCAAAACCACCCTTGAGGGCAAAAAGTAAAACAAGAAGCATTGAAAAACAAACATCAAGGGAAACGGATACTGATCAAGATGAACATCAGCTGACATATACGGTAAAAACAACTGTCGATCAGACAGTTATACAACCAGTAAGACCTCTGCAGGCAGAGATAGAGAATAATCAGCAATTGCCTGGTCCTGTGGTAACTGAGAAGAAGCAACTTGTTAATGTCTCAGAGAAAGATCAAAACATTAAACAACCACTTAAACAACCTGTAAAACCAACAAGGAATGAACCAGATCTCAGTCAGGAGATAAAGATACCAGTGAACCCAATAAGAAAAGAATCTGATGTTAGCCAGGTCCCAACAGGGCCAGGCAGGGACAAACCAGCTCTCACAAAAATGGTTGTTGAGCCAAAAAGAAAAGAAGCTATAAGAGAAGAGCTGATTGGCAGTCAGAAAATAAAAAGAGCAGCTGATGGTGGGCTGGAGATGAAAATGGCTGCTGAACCAATAAGAAAAGTCAGTGATAGTTGCAGGGAGAAGAAAATTGCAGTTGAACCCATGAAGAGGGAGGGTGAACAAGCAGCTTCAAAGATCATAGAAGAAATTCCTCTTCTTTATATTTCTGAAGATGAAACCTTCTCAGAGGCTTTGACTGAACTACCAGCTGAAGTTGGTGTGTCCCACACAGTTGGTGCCACATCCAAACATGCCACCACACCTCTTCTTAGAGAGCAACAGAACAATGAGACTTCTAACAAAGTCCCATCAGACATTGGCCTCGGCATTGAAGATGAACCACAAATGCAAGATGCTGCAGTCAAAATCCAAGCAGCATTTAAAGGCTACAAAACCCGCAAGGAGATGCGACCTATCTTCAAAGAGGTGTTTAAAAACCAGCACGCTGAACTTGGAGCTACAATCACTCTTGTGTGTGTTGTAGATGGAAAACCCTCCACAGTGCGCTGGTTGAAAGATGGTCATCCAATCGCTAGTGACAAGAGATGCCTCATTAAGACTACAAAGAATGGAGAATGTACTCTAGCTATGACCAACCTAACAATCAAAGACAGTGGGATCTATACATGTGAAGCTGTGAATAAGTTTGGGGTGACATCATACAATGGAAATCTAACAGTTGTACAACCTGGCCAGGCGGTGACTCAAAGGCATGTACACCCACCTCTTGCAGCCATAGCTCCCCTGCAACCTGCTCCAGCAGAGCCTGAGACCCAAGCTAAAGCACAACCACAAACTCCTGCCCAGATACCGGTGTCAGTGCCAGATAATGCAAACTATGTAGAAAGTGTGAGTGTGTCTCTTTGGGAGGCCTACAACCTGACAGAGCAGGATGCACAGAGAAGTCTGCAGGAGAGGAGGGGCTCCTCACTCTTAGCTGCGAGCTCGAGTGAGTAACATGTTAGTAACCTAAATGGTTTAGCTTGCTATTGCATTTACAGGGTTTTTGCATTCTTTACAGTATCGAGTCCCTCTGATTATGACACTGCACCAGATGTAATGGAAGCTGCAGAGACAGTACCAGCAATACCAAGGTGAGAGGATAAAAGATTTGTTTGGCTTTTTTGCATTTAATTGTATATTTCTGTTCTACTAACATAGCACACTTATGATTGTCACAGGGAAGTAATACCACAAGCTGTAGACCTTAAGCCTTCACAGAATGATCAAGAGCAGACACCGCAGCCTTTAAAGCAACTATTGAAAGTCAAAGGTGAGTATTATAGGTTTTCTTTTCTTCCTCTTAAGTACTGTAATTTTGTTCTTAATTAAAGGAGCTCATGAAGACAAAATGAGAACCCCTTCTCCCAAGCACCACTGTGCTCACACCCCACTACCAAGCACTGCGTCTGGATCAGAATCAGAGGAGAACAGGACAGACAAGAGGTAACCTTTGCTCATTGGTTATATTTTAGGTTTGTTTTTATTTAAAATATCACAACCATAACCCAAGTTTCAATTTGAGTAATGCATATTTGAAGTTTTAATGTATTTGCTTATTTTCACAGACATTTGACATTTATGTTGCTCGGGCTGACTGCACGCCTAATAGTGGAAACAAGGACAGTTTCATTTTGAAAGAGGGTCAATATGTTGAAGTCCTGGATTCTGTTCATCCGGAAAGATGGCTGGTTCGGACAAAACCAGCTAAAACCAACCCTGCCCGCCAGGGATGGGTGTGTCCTGCCTATCTGGAGAAGAAGAGAAAGGTTGGATAAATACATCTGATCTATGATACTGAGCTAGAGGTGCCCCTTGTTATGAATTAGATGTAATGTATCTGCAAAAATCATTTCTCATTCTCATTTCTAAAGGAGACCTTCCCACAAATCAGGCCACCACAAGATGATCTCGATGGAATTGGATCTACAGAAGAGTACAGAAAAGCTTCAAGGTTTGTTTCTATGTTCAGGAAACACCCAATGTTTGTGCTGTAAGAAATTCTGTTTGATGTTTGTGTTTGATCTGTATGGTTATTTAGTTTGTTCTTTGCAATAGGCTCCTGACCCCTGATTATTTTGCTGTAATTACCAATGGCAATGTAAACAATAATCTAAATAAAGTTGTTATTTCCGTAGCCAACTCATCCAAGGCATGATTGATGGAGAAGAGGAGTTTGTAAAGGAGATGAAGATGTTCACGTCTCATCAGCTGAATTATATAGACTCGAGTCGGCATATTCCCACTAACATTCTTAACCAGAAAGAAATCATTTTCAGGAATTTCAGAGACATTGTCTTGCTTCACAAGAGGTAAAAGCTGAATGCATATATTGTTTTTTTTACTTGTATTGTTTTAGATGTGCAATATTGTTCTGATAACACTAGTGATAATAGTGTCATTATATATCATTTTCTACACCAATACACATGGTTTACCCAGCATGAACACCCTATATGGCCTGATGTAATTAATCAATTCTATTCTGATTGGTTTTGGCTCTAATAATTATGTGTCTTATCAGAACTATACTTCCTGGTCTGAACAAGTGTGTCACTGACGATGATGTAGCCATGCTTCTCATTAACCACTCAGAAGAGTTTGAAAAATATCTTCAATACATAGCGGGACAAGCACAAGCAGAAACTTGTCTCACTGACAAAGCTATACAACAATATTTTAAAGTATGACTTTTAATTAAACCTTTTAACAGTAGAAATAATGTATTATAGTTTTTAATTGTAATATCTTCCTTGTTGTTCTTTACAGGAATTGCCAGCATTGAGTAAACATGAAGCTCCTGTTATGGATGTCCTTACTTTCCTCCAGAGACCAGTAGAGAGAATTTACACTTACCAAGCTTTACTGAAGGTCAAGATTTCTTTTTCAAATGTTCTTTTTAAGTATTGTTAAATATGTGATAACATACACTGACCATTATAAAAATATGTGTGAATAGTACTTTTGTCTAGAGAGGCTATTGGATGTCAATTTGTTCACAGGAGTTGATCAAGAACAAAGCAAAAAGTGGTCAGAGCTGCTGTCTATTGGAAGATGCCTTCTCCAGTGTGTCCTGCCTGCCTTGGAGGTCTAACAATCTGCACCAGGTCTCCCTCATTGAGAACTACCCTGCTCCACTCACAGCACTTGGCGAGCCAGTGCGACAGGTACATCAAACTCTACTATTTACATTACATATTCCCAATTAAGATTCATTTAGTTTGAACAATGTGTCTTTTTGCCCTCATCCTTACAGGGAGTCTTCACAGTCTGGGAAGAATCTCCAGAAATGAAGTCACCCTCTAGAGGGCACCAGAGACAAGTCTTTCTCTTTAAAGAATGTATTGTATTGTGTAAGGTTAAAAAAGACACCGGCACGAATACTGACACATACATGTTCAAAAACAAAATGAAGGTATGTAATAACACACTTTTTCTTTTTTTTATCATTAGTTAAAGCGCTTCAATAAAGAATTTTCCATTTGTCTTTCCAGCTGAATGATGTAGAAATAAAGGAGACTGTGGGTGGGGAGGAGAAGTTATGGGGGTTATGGCATGAGCACAGGGGCTCCATGCGTAAATACACCCTCCAGTGTCGCTCTGCTCTGGCCAAACTGTCATGGCTCAAGGACCTGAAGGAGCTACAGCAGCGGTCCAGTGTGTCAACAAACAGTAAGTTACCAGTTTTAATACATATTCTATTGTAAATACCATAATCTTGGTCAAAAAAATATTTTTAATTGTGCTATTTTTAAGCTCAGGCAAATGTTTCCAACTGTGCATTCTTTGTGTGTCTCAAGGTCCACCAGTGTTTGAGTTAATGCTGTCTGACTGCACAGCTAAGATAGGACAGACAATCAAACTCACTTGCAAAATCTCTGGGTGTCCTAAACCAGACATTAGCTGGCTCAAAGGTCTCAAATAGCATTTTATATTTATTTCAAAAATGTATTCCTTTTATTTATTTTATATAAAATATAAAATAAAATAATTTTCAGATGGTCTGCCTTTGGAGGACGACCCCCATCACATCATTACGGCAGACCGAACAGGTACATCTAGTCTCATTTTGGACAGCCTTACTGCTGAGGACTCAGGACAGTATGTATGCTACGCTAACAACTCTTTGGGGAATGCTGGCTCTCTGGCAAAAGTTGTGGTTCAAGGTGAGTCTGTATGGATAAAAAACAACATTTTTATCCACAAATATTATTTTGCTACTATTAGCATTTGGTTGAATAACAACACTGTATACTGTATTTGTTCTTTGTAGCTCCACCAAGATTTGTGAGTTGTTTGGAAAGTACTTGCCTAATGGAGGGGGAAGACATTTCTTTCTCTTGTTCGACACTCACTGTACCTTTACCACGAGTCAGGTACAGCAGATGAGCACAGAAGATTGTCTATAACTGCTGTTGTCTGTGTTTCTGGTCACTGTGTTCATTAACTGAATGAACCGTTCTTGGCAGATGGTTAAAAAATGGCAAAGAAATAAACAACCTGCAGAAATACCTGATCTTGAATGATGCACGGAGCGGCATCCTGTCTCTGACTGTCATCAGTGCAACAGAGGCAGATATTGGACAATATGAGTGTGAGGTATGAGATTCATCTGTGTAAAACTAGAAATTTAAACAGATTTTATTTTGAAGTTTAATTTGTGCTTTTTGGGTTTAGCTTTTAAATGAGTTTGGCTGTGTTAAGTGCAAGGCCGGTCTGTGTCCTGCCTATGTACTACCGACAGGCACTGACAATGACGAGCCAAAGGACTTACCTGCTAAAGGTAGGATCAGAGATATGTGGAGGCTCTTCCTTTCTACTAGTTTAGGATCTGACTAGATTATGCACATACCATTGTTTGGTCTTTTTTAACCACATATTACATCTGTTTTTATTTCTGATGATTACCATTCATATGATAAGTTTTATTCCATTGTGAAACATTACTCACACTTGCATAATGATCACCTCCACCATCTCACTTCCCAGCATCCTCATCCGTGAAAGGCAGGTTTACATATCACACCAGATGTTTAGATTTTAAATGTCTTTCATTTTTACAGAGTCATGGATTAAGACCAGCATGTCTGAAGCATTGATGCTGGTTAGCTCTGTTGTCCTCTGGGATTTTCTCTTGTGCTTAGGCGTCCTGACATTATCAAAGAAATATAGGCTTAGTTATTATTTGGTTCTTAAAGGTGTGAATGATTAAGTCTAGGTTCTTGTCTGCATGAAGGGGTCAATCATAATTTATTATTTTTGAATTATTGGAATAATATCTACGTACATGTTATATTTATACAAATATTTTTTGTGTGTTTTTTTTTTGTTATTGGTTGTCCATTTGTTTTTCTTACACTTTCCATTGTAACCTCATTTCCATTGTAAATTTGTCCATCTTCCCTTCTGAAAGCAGGAAGCTCCTCTCATGGACCATTCCATGTAAGTCATCAATGTCATAGATAACAAATAACCATTCAACATTCCCCTTTTTCCTCTCAACGCATGCCCAGCTAACTCTTCACTACAACTACAAGATGGTCATGTGCTGGAGCTCTTTACCACTATGCAGGAATGGGCTAAATGCCCACATCCTGTTCAGTTGGTGGGGTAGTTTCTTTAAATGTCCTGCTGAGGTAAGACATTTGTTTAAAGGATTCTGGAGGTTAAGGTAATGTACAATGTAATGTCAATAAATATCCATTTACACAATATGTTGTGTACTATTTGTACCCACTGGCCCTTTTGTGTTTCATAGATGCAGACTCAGAGGGCTGGTCCGCTGCCTTTGTCAATAAATGGTTGCAAACAGACTTCAGCCCCGCCTCTGTTGCTAAGATGTTTATTTCACCTGGATCCGATAATCAGTAAGTTTTTTGCTATGATGACTTGACCATTGACGTTATTTTCTAATAGTAACATTTCTTTCTTACTTGAACAAGTACTGAAGAGGCCGCTCCTTCTCCAGCATCCATGGATTCAGCCGCACAGCAGCCTCTGTATTATCTTGAGGAAGTAGAGGAAGAGCTCTACATTTCAGAGCCCATGCAGGAAATTACTGATGGTATTTCTATCTTTACTCACTTTAACTTTAACACAAAAAACATATTTGGTCACTCATCCATGATTTCTGTTCAGCTCCTCCCTGCATTCAGGTCCCAACTGAGGACTTATCTGTTGAGCCTGGTCAATCAGCTACATTCACTGCCATCATCACAGGAAGACCAGGTCCAAACATAAAGTGGTATAAGGTATAAAGATTACACAAAGTCTGATGCATAAAATAACATTTAGCTTTAGTGGTTGTATATTGTTCTTTATTTGAAGGATGAAGATGAGCTCACAGTCAGTGATAATGTGGAAATAGTTCAGCATGGAGTGCGCTGCTCACTGACTATAGTGTGTCCTGAAGGAGAGGACAGTGGAATATACACCTGTTTTGCCTACAATGACTCTGGTCAGGTCTTCTGTCAGGCTCAGCTCACAGTGGATGAAGGTGAGTCATTCATATTTTGAAAACAATAACATCAGACATCGAGTCAGAGCTGATAAGTGAGCCTGCTCTGTTTTTATGTGGTTTATGTGGTAAGGTACCACACAGAATCAATGCTTTTCATTTTAGGTCTGCTTGAGTCTCAGGAGAGAGAGGTGGAGCTGGGAAAGAGAAGAAAGCTCTTCTCTGTTTATGATGTTCATGAGGAAATTGGAAGGTAAATTTGAACACCTTTCCTATATTAACACAAACCAGTGCAAGAAATTAAAACGTTCTCCATAATTTCTCTTAACTATTTCTCTGTATAGGGGAAGCTTTAGTGTGGTTAAGCGTGTTGTTCACAGGAGAACCGGTGAAGTTTTTGCTGCTAAATTCCTGCCTCTGAGAAACAGCACTCGAACCAGGGCCTTTCAGGAAAGAGACCTCCTGTCCCGCCTGGCCCACCCCAGAGTGGCCTGTCTGCTGGATTTCTTCTGCACCAGACGCACCCTGGTCTTGATCACAGAAATGTATCCTTTCTGCTGGTTCTAAGAATATGAGTACCCTAATCTCCACATTTTACGTAGTATTCAGTGTGGTATGTATTTGGTCAGAGTTTCTTAACGTTACTGACAGGTGTTGCTCACATGGCCTTCTTGACCATTTGTTCTTGAGAGGCACTGTTACAGAGAAAGAGGTAGAGGACAAAAATGTTTTACAGAGTTGAGTGGATTTGATTTAAGTCTGTTAACATCTGATCTGTCTGTAGGTTCAGTCATATATTCAGCAAATCCTTGAAGGAATTGGTCACATTCACAGCATGAACATCTTGCATCTGGATATTAAGGTTTGGTTTGTAACTAAATGTGTTTTTAATGTTTTAAACTTTGTCTACATTTAATGCAAGTCTTGCTCCATTTTTCAGCCTGAGAATATCCTAATGGTATACCCACCGAGAGATGAGATCAAGATCTGTGACTTTGGCTTCTGCCAGGAAATAGACATATCCAGACATCTCTATAGCATGCACGGGACACCGGAGTTTGTTTCACCTGAGATTGTTCACCAAGAACCTGTCAGTGTGGCCACAGATATTTGGTATGTAGACACTTGTCTTTCTCCTGTGACATTTATGTGGCATGTAAAATAGCTGTATAACACTTTTTTTTCTCTTTCTGTCAGGTCTGTGGGTGTGATAGCATATCTGTGGTATGCATCATACTACATTTAAAAAGGTTCATCATTCTTATTTGTAGTAGTAGATTTTTTTTATTATATACATGATTATATCAACAGCCTTGTGTGCCGGTGCCCTTTTGTTGGGGAGACAGACCGAGCTACCTTGCTTAAGGTGGGGGAGGGCACCCTCAACTGGGACGCACCAGATCTATTGCACAGAAGTCCTGAGGCCCAGAACTTTCTCCATGAGGTTCTTCAACCAGACCCAGAGTAGGAAAAACACTTTACTTTCTTTGTTACTAAGATGAGACAACTGCCAATGCTTCAATATTAATGATCCTTTTGTATTTACAAAAGTAAGCGACCATCGGCCTTTGAGTGCTTGAGCCATGAATGGTTTCAGGTCAGAGAATACAACACAGAGTATTTTTTTCTGCATATTGTTACATACTTATATCCAACATTTTATTATGTCTCAAAAGGATGAGCATGCAGGAGAAGATATTGACGAAATCAACACAAGAAGTCTGAAAGTGTTTCTCTCAAAAAGAAAGTGGCAGGTGAGTGTCCTCTTCAACTTTTCAGTGTGTCATTTTTATTTATTTATTTTATGAGAACATCATTAAAGTTGTATATAAAAAAAACTTTACTGATGTTCTCAAATTACAATAAATACATTGCTTTTATATTGCTGTTAAAAATATAAAATTGTAAATTGGTGAAAATACTTGCTTTAAATATTTAAACTAATTGCAGTAAAGATAGAATTACTGATTATGTTATTACACGCATCATCAATGGTCTAGTTTCAGGATTGTCTTGTCTCTCTATCTTCCCAGCGTTCATTGACCTGTGTTGGTTCAGTGCTCACACTAAGACCCATCCCCGAGCTGCTGGATGCTCCTCTTCGGGAGACATCAGCCACTGTCCCCCGTGAGCCACAGGAGCACAGCAGCACCTCCATGAGCAGTTCGTCCTCTGAGTATGATGAGGCTGATTCCTTTGACTTTTTCCAGCACTACAGTCCGACCGAGGAGGAGGATGAAACTGAGGAAGACTACGACCCTTTGATGGAGAGATCAAAGATTGCTGAGCCTTTTACCAAACGGCGCCTAGACAGAGAGGAGGAAGAAGAAGTGACATTAGGGGAGGAGGAAGATGCAGACATTTGGGGAAGAAGGAGTGTATTGGATGGGAGTATGAGCCGGCAGTCAGTGGCATCCTCCGACGTGTCTTTTCAGTGCACACCTCAGAGGGAGCGCAGGTTCAGCAAAGACAGCAGTCCGTCATTATTATCTGACGGAGACGAGGGTTCGGGGAGTGAAGGGGGTCGTATTCCACGTGGCAGCGTCATTCGAAGCACCTTTTACACTACATCACAACAACTTTCCCCCATGTCAGCCAGACACATGACATTACGGGACAAATTCCAAGCCAAAAAGCAAGAGAGGGGCCGCAAGCCACTCAGAAGAAGCTTTTCAGGACGTTTAAATGAACCGCTAATAGAATACGTAGAAGACGAGACAGAAACAAGCCGCGCTCAGAGGAGAGGCTCTGTTCAACCTTCGATGCAGAAGTCCTGCTCTTTCGACAGCGGAGTTGTGCTGTCACACACTAACATGCCACCTCACAGAAGGAGCCGCTCTCTTGATAATTATTCCCGAAGATCACCCAGCTCACCAAAACGCAGCACACCAGGCAAAGAAGAAGAGGGCACTCATAGTTTGAAGGATGATTTGACTGAAGATGAAGCAGCAGGGAAAAAGGTTTTAGAAATACCTAATCCGAGAAGGTCTACACAAAGATGGGGATCTGTGGCCCCTGTACAAGGGTCTCTTCCTCGTGCTGCTGTCTCTGGTGTTATAGCCAAAGAGAGAATGAGCCCCAAACTGGGCCATGGCCTGACAGACAGGGTCTTCTGTAGCTCCCAGGGCTCACTGGCTGAATCTTTTGTTTTGGAACATGGTGGATCGGACTCTTCGAGTAGACTGGGCTCTTTTGATGAACTCAATCAACTTCAGACCAGATCAGCAGAGAGCTACGATGATCAAGCAGAGCCTTTGCTTTCATCATCTGCTTGTTCTTTCCAAGAGCTAGGGCAAAGCATCAAACCCAAAGCTCCCCCACGAAACCGTACACGTTCAAACCCCAGCCTGAACTCAACTCCCAAGCCCAGTCCAAGTCCCAGCCTGTCCTCTCTCCAAGCTCCAGATAGACCTCCCAGAGCCAGAGACAAAAAGGAAAGCCATGGCCTCCAGAGACATGCATCTGCTCCTGCTCTAGAGGTACAGCTGTCAACTGGAAAGTCCCCTAAGCTGGGACTGTTTAGGATTTTCCGCAGACAGTCCTGGACTGGACACTCCTATTCTCAGCTGAATGATGCAGGGCTGGGCCCAACTTTAGGAGAGATCATGAAGCCAGACACTCCCACAATGTCACTGAGGAAGAAGATGAGAGCATCTGCCTCCAGCCTGACCAAACTGTTCTCCAGGTCTTTAAGTAAGGAAGATGTGAGTAAAGGAGGTGAGTATTCATAAGTTAAGTGTGTGAATGTGTATATGTGTGTAACTTTTAGATGTGTGTAGAATTAATATGTTTTACTTTCTTGTCTGCTAGGACCGATTGTTAAAGGATCGTCTCCAATTCCTCCTGAACGAAAGCATGGCACTGGTCTTGAGAAGGACAAAAGAAGAAGCTCAAAACTTTTAACCTCTTTGAAAATACCTGCCTTTAAAAAAACAAAAGGTACTCCATCTTCTATATTCTGTTTTTCTCTGACCTAGTGCTCTCTGGGGCTTTTGATTAAAACTTTGAATGTTGCTGCTCTTTGGTCACATCTGACAGTGCGTCCCAACAAACCTGAAGCAGTCCGTCTGGATAGAGGTAGAGTCTTGCTGGTGTGGAAACCAGTTCAGTCCAGTGACTCGTTCACTTATTGTGTGCAGTACTGCACCGACGGTGAGTTCACGGTGGTGGGAATGATCGAAAATGTTATGAATGTGGTGAATAAAAGGACAAAGCTGCTTTCTCTTTCACTTAATACTAAAATGTAGTGCTTGTTTGCAGGTGGGGTGTGGACTGTTCTCGCAGATGATGTGACTGACAGCTGCTACACTGTGAAGGATTTACCCCGAGGAGCGTCATATGTGTTCAGAGTGGGCTGCGTCTCAAAAGCAGGAGCAGGAGCTTTCAGTGAAGCTTCAGTTCCTATTGTTATGTCCACTCATCCTGAAGGTGTGTTAATATTCTCAACAATACAATTTCATAAGTGAGCTTTTCACATTCAACAGATTTTTTAATGGCACAATGAGTTTTAATATATAAATAAAATGTGTTCTGGAATAAACCACTACTAAAAAGCAAGAATATGTTGTTCATACAGAGACTCACATTCCCCTCATTTGCACGGATTTATTGGGGTCAAAGGTGGCAGGACAACAGATAACACACAGAAACTTCAACTTCCTCTCTGAAATCAACAGGTAGGAAGGAACAATCACAAGCTACAGTAAATGGGGTTTCCAAGTATGCTATAAGAAGCAGACTGTGGTATAAAGTCTGCTATATCATTACTTAACTTTTGCCGTTTTTTTCCCTCTCGGGTGTGTTTTCTTTTTTGTTTTTTTAGGGGTCGTTTCAGCGTACTCACCGTTTGCAGGGATGTTGAGACTAGCCAAGTGTTCGCTGCTAAGATCACTCCTTATAAAGTTGAGCAGAGACTGTTGGTTTTGAGGGAATACCAGCTGCTGAGGAAACTGCATCACTACCACCTCGTCCAGTTACACATGGCCTTCCTGACGTCCAGCTATATGGTGTTGGTGGAGGAGCTCTGTCCTGGCAAAGAGTTGCTCTACAGTCTGGCTGCCAGGTATTGGAGCGTACTATTATCTGCTCTTGTTGAGTAAATATTCATCTCTGTTGTGTTTCAGAGATCTGTACGCAGAGTCGCAGGTGGCTGAGCTGCTGGTGCAGATTCTCAGTGCAGTGGACTACCTTCACGGACATAGAGTCATTCACCTGGACCTGAAGTCTGACAACATGATGGTGGATGACTGCGACCATCTGAAGATTGTGGACTTTGGTGCCGCTCAGTCTTTTACGCCTGGGCAGCCAGTCCACGTTGAACACATCCATGGCATGTCAGAGAGCAAAGGTATCCATAAAGCTCCCGTTGACAGAAAGGCTTAATAATGCATTCAAAGGCTGACATTGACTCTTCTAATGTACTAAACTGATTGACTATCATGGTCTTCAACAGACTGCCGTGGCAAAGGTACACAGAGGGAGTGGAGGACGAAAATAATACCTAACCGTATCCACCTCAGCTGACCATAGCACCATAACCTAACAAATACCAAGTCCATTTTCTTCATTTTCATGTCATTTTTCTCACAGAACACACATTTAAATGAGCATTTGTGACATTTCCAATAATAGTATGTTTTCTTGTCAGTTTATATTGTTCTGCCTAAAGCTCCTGAAATCTTGGAAGGTCAAGGTGTTGGGCCTGAGACAGACATCTGGGCAATTGGAGTTCTGTCCTTCATAATGTAAGTGCTAAGGAGAACAGTGTGTTGCATTGACAGTTCATCCAAGTGGTTAATACAGTTCTTTACTTTTGCTTTAGGTTGAGCGCTGACAGCCCGTTTTATGCAGAGCTTGCTTGGGAGCAGGACAGAAACATAAAGAAAGGAAAGATCCAGTTTGGCCACTGTTACCCTGGTTTGTCAGAGGGAGCTTTAAACTTTATGAAAATCAGTTTGAATAACAAGTCCTGGTGAGTTTTGAATATTTTCACCCAGACATAACACCACATTATCTCCATTCAAGTGCTCACAAGAAATGGAAGTCAAATTTGTCAGAAAGAAAATATACATGGTCTTTACTCTTGCAGGGCCAGACCAACTGCAGCCGAGTGTCTTCAGAACCCGTGGCTCCGCGCTCACCGTGGCCCACACAAAGGCAGGCACTCTAAGGTGTGTTTCTCCACGGACAAACTGAAGGCTTACCTCAGTCAGAAGGAGGAAAAACGAGACCAGGTCCGCACCAAGCTCCAGGGTCCTTTCTTTCAGTGAGACTACAGCTGTGTATTGTCCTCAGATGTATCTCATCTCAGATTTTCACAAGTGGCCTTTTTTTGTCTGAAATGTATAGCGTCTTAAAGCCAAAGTGTCTTTGTCTTTTAGGATTTAGTTGTGTGTGCTTTATTTTGTTTGTGCTGGTTAAAACATATCAGGGAATAGGTTAGTTTAGCAATAGTCTAGAAATAAGTCAAGTACTTTAACAAAAAGGTTTGCTTCTAGATAGATATAAGACAAATACTGACCTTAAAGTGAACAGGTTTTGTTCTTCTTACTCCAAACAGTTATGGATGCCTTATTTATGTGAAATTGTACATGGAGATTAGAAAATAGGTTTGTATAATGAGATCATAATTAAAGGACAGAAATGATATGCCATTGTCTTTAGATTGTTTATTCAAACTTGAATACAAACACACATTTTATATTTATGACAAGTATATGGAGTAATATAATGTGACGTGTTTAAATAATATAAGGAATTTTCTTTTTCACACACAATAGTATGGCAATGTATTATAAGAGTTATATACAATACGTGAGTTTGAATCCAGGAATAAATATGTAGTTCTGGATACACTGTATTATCCCTCTCAAAGTCCTTGGCCTTTGACACTGCACAGCCTTGGAATAATCCTTTTGAGAGGCCTTGACTATTAACAGTTTTTAGTCCTAATCTAACACAAACCCACTTTTTCTTAATGGGATTCATCATTCTTTCTCTCCTTTTTACCAGTTCTTCATTGAAGCTTAAAATGCTTTCAAAAACAGATCATTTCAGTGGCATTCTGTGAAGACAACTATGTTTCTCAGGTAGGTCCTTCTTTTCAGAAACTCCTATTCAGTCATATTACTGGGCTTCCCGGACTTTTGTGATCTCCTGAAGAAGAACCACAGGGTGTATTTGTGACTTTATTGGCATTAAGGCCATTAGTGATGCAGGGTTAATGGTGCTCACCTCATTGAGGATGGCTTTCAGTTCCTCATAGGATCTCTCTATGTCGTCATTGATGATAACCACATCAAACAGTCCCTCCTCTTTACCTACACACAGCAGAGAAGGCCTTTAAGCATTATAACAGCACAGTTCAGTATCTTGTCCAGTCATTATTCTGAACTCACTGAGCTCCATATCAATGCGAGCAGCCTCCAGGCGCTTCTGTAGACTCTCCTCTGACTCTGTCTGCCTGTCTCTCAGACGCTTTTCCTGAAAACAAATAAAAAGTACTGTAAAATCAAACTGCCATCATTTTTAAACAGCAATGAAATTGTTCTATTTGCAGAAGTATAAAAAAATCTGGTTGCTGTTAAGTTAGTCATTTACCAGGATCTCCATGGAGGGTGGCTGGATGGAGATGTAGATAGGGTTCAGGTCTGTTTCTTTAATCCTATTCACACCCTGGATATCCACATCTAAGATGCAGATTAGGTTCTTGGCAAGCACATCTTCTACAGCAGATTTACTGGAGTGCAATACAAGACTCATTAAAGCTTCATAATGTCAGTCTGACTGTTGTATTAGATGTGTGTCTGGTGAGTTTGTGTTTTGTGGTGTTTGCTTTGTGGTGGCTAAATTAAGAGGACTGCTGCTCAGATGTGTGTGTTTCTTCAAAATGGGAGAAAGAGATAATACGTGCCACAAAAAGCGCTGAGCCACAGCGCTGCTCTTTTTGACCTTTGGGAGTTTAAAGCTCCATCTGTCACCAGACAATTACGCACCCCTCTGATCCCTGAGGCCGGGCCAGAGGCTACTTTGTTATTCAACGTAAGAGACTTCTGCTTCTGGTGACACAGATCTGCTGCTCGTTATAATACCAACCTCACACTAACTGGGTGTTAATAATGAAATTATAGTTTGTATTTAAGAGACACATATTTACCTTGTTCCATACATGTTGCCAGAAAATTCAGCATTCTCTATGAATTCCCCATTATCAATCCCTTCCTGCATGTCCTCCCTCGATGTAAAGTGGTAGTCTGTAACATGCAACCATCATAAGGACTTTAGTCTTAAACATTAAACTAGGATGTGTACATAACAGTATCATTCAGATGCAGTGGTCAGTGTTAACAAACAGCCACATGCTCTGGTTTGTTAAGTGCGTATGGTTATTTTTGCCAGAAAATGTACATGCATCATCTTCGGTCTTTACACAGTAGCCATTAGCTGTAATGGAGCAGTACATCAAAAGGCCAGACATCTAAACCTCTAAAGTATTTTGAGACAACAAGTTAGTTGCTACTGCTAGCTGGAGGCTAGTGGGTGCACCATCATTAGTACAGCTCCATGCTGGAGTCTGGCCCTCCAGAAGTTAGACAGACCAGACCATGTGTGTTGTAGACACACATAACTAGGGATGGGTACCGAAACCCGGTATTAAACTGGCCCCGGGGCTAAATTATGAAAGACCGTAGTATCAATAAGATCTGACGCTATCGGTTCTGCTTTCGGTACTGGAGGAGAAAAAAATGAATGTACTATGTATTTTCGCTTAATAATATGTTACCGTGCACATTTTATCTCACCAAACATTTCTAATGTGGATCATATTAAGACGTTTGTCTGTGAGATCTGCGAGATCTCTCATGCGCGCCGCGGAGGCTGTCTGTCACAGCGCTCTGTCACACACACACAACAACAACGAGCGCGGCGCTTAACCTCCGCTTAATACAAAGAGTGACGATGGCGGAGGGAGCATAACGTTCCAAAGTGTGGTACTGGTGTTTGCATGTAAGGGCGGAAACACACAATCTGTCTAAGCACCTTTCAAAAGTGCATTATGTGCAGACAGAGAAATGCTAGGTTTTCAACTGGCTAGCTAGCTCGTCTCTGGTTGTTGCCCCATCTACGTCTGGTATGTAGCCTATGCTAAAATCATGTTGAATCAACGTTGTTCACGTCATTTAAAAAAATGTAAAATCTCCCTGGTTTGTTAACCTCATGTAGAAATTCTGTTGATTTCTTTTGTTTTTAAAATTCCAAATAAAAAAAAAATCAGTATGTAAATGTAAACATTTATTTAGCTAACTTAAATGCACAGCACTTCAAGTTAGTTTACTATATATATATATTAATGTGTGTGTGTGTGTGTGTGTGTTTAATAGCTATTTGTTCAAACATGGCTGTTTCTTGCACTACAAATAATTGTTTTATTAATTAAAAAAAAATAAAGAAATGTTAATTCTGTTCTCAACTTAAAAAAAAAAAAACACACACAACACAAAGTACCGATAAGAATACCGTTAAAGTACCGGACCGTTAAGCAGTATCGGTAAGAGTAGTAATACCGTTAAAACCTTAACGATACCCATCCCTACACATAACAAGCTGTTGCTTTGTAGTGTACTGCAGTCATTATGTAATGATGCTCGAGGGAGTCCGAGCAATCTGTGAAGATCATTTCTAATAGTTGGCACAAATAATCACAAGCAAAAAACAAGGGAGGTTCAGACAAATGGGGCTGGATAAGGGTGAGTACTGAGGAATCACAGGGGGCTATTTTCAAAAGCTTGTTACTCCAAAGTGTAAACTGACTGATGCTGAGATTATATCATTTCTTTAAAGTTGAGTTTTTAAGCTCAGATCATCAATAAACAACGTGTCAGGATGATGAAAGTAACCCCCATCCCTCGGTTTTCAAACTGTCAGGTCACCTGTATGTGTGGTTTCTGATTCATTTGGGCACGAAAATGAGGTTTCTAAGTCATCCGAGGTAAAGACGTCTGCTACAGGCAGTAAAGTAGCCCCCAGAAGCATAGGGAGCTTGTTCAACCCTATGGAGAAAGCATAAAAAGGCACACAGAGGTTTATCCCTCCTTATCAAGGGAGTTCAACAGGGAACAAAACCATTGGTGCAGTTCACTTGGGAGTAAGAAGTATTTTGTGTGTCATGGAGCAGCCACATGAGGGAGGCTTTGGAATGTGGCATAGGAGACATTTAGGCTACTGCAAAATCCCACTTTAAAGTGAGTTTTAGATTGAACTACCTTTGCCGTCTTCCTCTCCTAGACGAGGGTTTCTAGTTGTGTCTGTAAAGAAAGTGTATGTTAATAAAACCGTTAAAATCATTTGGAAAGTATTTTCCCAATTTAACCTTGTACAAGTGAGAATAACAAAGTATTTAGTAAACAGATTTCTCAAGTACAGAGCTGCAAATGTTTAATTAAAGAAATGATAGGTCTAAATGCCTAAAAGCTTCAATCACGTCCAGATGCCTTACGGGACACGCTGAATCCAAAGATGCCCTCATGCTCCTTCATCAGCCTCTTCATCAGAGTGCTCTTCCCTGCGCCGGACGGGCCGCTCAGCACCACAGGCCTGGGTCCGGACATTGTTCTGAGAAGTACAGTATTTTAGGTTTGAATGAAACATACATCACATCACAATGACTCTGACCTATTACAGAGCTGCTAAAGCCTGTCATGGATCCTGTTAGTCCATCTAAGGCTAATCTCTTGATCCAAGCTTCTTTTAACGGCACCCAAAGAAGAAACATACACTGTAGTCTGCACAATTCAACCTGACACTATGTGATCTTTTCTTAAAGTAAAATATTCATGTGCGTCCTAATTGATGATTCATTACACAGGGGCGCCAAGGTCAGTGTTAAAAATGTCTGTTAATGGAGTCATGGCAGGTCAGCAAGCGCCATTGATTGGATCTGGGCCAAGCGCCAAAAAGGTCTGGGATAGATGACCCATTTACCTGATGAGCTGAAAGACAGGGAGGTTGTAGGGACACTGCTGGACCAATTAATTTTCAATGAATGCTGGATTTTCAAATGATCAAATTATAACTATACATTTTTGGTCGTTCACATGAAGCTGTACATATGAACTACACATTTGGTTAATGACTGGATTGTAATATTGGTAGAATTTTCTTCAGTGGCTTTGCATCCTTCACTTTTTTTTCCCACCACTGTCTTACACACTGCAAACATATAAAAAATATAACTGCACTGACTTCAACAATAGCTCTGAGCAAAAAAAAAGAAAAAGTCTGTCCTTACTTTTTCTCGCAGGTGTAGACTGTAGGTCTATGTCGTGGAGTATCTCAGCAGTGGATGATTCTTCCGTCAGGCCTCTTAATGAAATGTGCTCACTGCGTTTGTGTGTGTGTCACAGTGATTCACTGAAGCAGCTCACTGTCACTCCAAATTATCCGCTCTCACGTCAGCTCAGTGACCAATCACATTCAAGCACGCAGAGTTGTTTTTGTCCATGTCCTACAGGTCACACCTTGAGTAAGTCACCGGTGTCAGTGTGTGGTCCAGTTTGGAGTTTGGAAAAGAAAACAACAATTGAACTGACATGTCACAACAGCTTTGTGCATTTACACTATGAATCTACAGTTGTAGGATCCTTAATGTTCTAGAAACAGCCCAATATTAACTCTTAACTAACTGATGTGAATGATCAGGTCACTCAAAGTGTACAGGCTGAGGGTTTACTGTAGCTTGACTGACAGTGAGCTGCAATCAGCCCTTTGTCTCTAATTATCTAAATCTAAGTCCTTCTTAAAAGTTACTGAACTAGTCATAACAGGGCTCCTAAATTAACACTTAATGCTTATACTTCATACACAACACAATACTCTGACATACCTTCACATTTTAGACAGTTTTATTGTAGCAACATTGATAAAATTAGAGTAAGTGACATTTTACAAACATATCAATGACAAAACAGCCTGATTGTGATGTTATTGTCAAACTACAGAGAGCTATTACAATTGAGACTGAAGAAATGACAGTGTATGTTGTTCTACTCAGTATCACACACATCACTCCAAACACATACAAAGTTATGTACATGTGCTTTGCAGCTAATTGTCTTTTCTGAAAACACACAAAATGATTAGAAAAGTTTTAGATATTGTCCCAAAGCATTTGTTGTGCCTGAGTTCTTGCTTTTTTTTGTTTGTTTTTTTGTTTGTTTCTGAAACACTGAAAACTGTACACGTTAAAGAAAAGTCACACAGACAGGCCACGCTCTCTTTCAGAGGTTAGTCGAGTTGGAGTGAAATAAAGAAAGGTGTGGGAGGAGGATGGGGGTCTTCGACAGGCCAGCTGCCCACAGTCCACCCCTGACAGGCAGGAGAAGCCACGCCCCTCCCTTTCTCCTGATTGGCTGCATCACAGAAAAACCCGCCTCAGGTCTCCAGGTGAGGTAATGGTGTTGCACTGAGGACACAACTTCTTTGCTCCCTTAAAAAAACATTTATTTTTTAGCAAAACAACACAGAAAAATGTCACTTTTATCTTTTTAGTGAGTAAAAGTTTTTCTCACCAGCGTTCTGAGCCAACACTCTTCACAGTGAACGTGCCAGCACTGAATGGACGTAAGTGGAGTTGTGTAAATGTCCTGCACATAGAACAAGCAAAGAAATGATCAGTGTAATACACAAAGCAGCCACTAGAGGTCCACAAGAAGCCACATTTTCATCATAAAGCGCCGCTTACTGTAACAAAAGTTTAATAAGAAGAACAAACTCTTTTACAGTTGGCTCATTAGTAGCACTAGATTTCAATATAGGGACACAAAACAAGCGGATACTTTGATTTATATATTCACATTTCTTTATAAGCCAGTATCTGAAAGTTTAAAATCTAAAATTTTGGGTTTTACGTGTCCCGTGTGTCCCTGGTGTTATACTCACCATGCAGATGAGGCATTTAAATCTGTCTCCTTTAGACAACTGTTTCTCCAGTTCCCGTATCCGAGCTTTAAGTGCATCCAGCGTAGTCAGCGAGGAGTCCTCCGAGAGCCTGCTTGTGCACACCCACAGACGGACAGTAAGAGGAGAGGAGATGGGTGTGAGTTAGGCCGACACTGGAGAGTCATTTATAAATCAAAAGACAGATTAAATGATTTGCTGGCCAACATGAACACTGAGCATAATATTTAACAGCAATTACATTGGCTGCATTCGCTGTCTCATTTATCATACACAGGGGGTTGAAGAGGGGCCGGTGTCAGTGTCCTCGTAAAGATAGACAAACAAAGAAACAGGCACAACGGCGGGATTGTGATTAACTATGGTAAGTTTACAGAACATGAGGACTAGTTTACATATGTTTACATTTTGCCCAATTGATTTTAATCTACATTTTGGTCTTACAATTACTATTACTATATTAGAGCCGAAGAAAGTTTTTGTTTTATATGCATTAGGTGAATAAATCTGGCTAATCTAATACCTTCTGGTCTTGTTAGTCTTCAGACATTACTTCCCAAACCGGCAACATTTGTAAATTTGTGACAAAGATATACTTATGATATCTAATGATTACAGGCTCCGTTACAGGCTATAATGCTATTAGTGTGATAATAGACACACTTTACTTACGTCTCTATTTCAGTGTTTTTGCAGGTTTTGGGGGGACCACCTATGCTGCTGTCTGCTTTGTCTGCACTGCTGGTAGACGGACTCCCTATATGAATAAACAAATCAATAATTAATAACTGCTGTAATCTCAGAAACATAATCAACTGTTAGTAATTGACTCACCCTCATTTAACCATTTAGGAAAGTCCTGGTTCAGTCGAGAATCAGACATGCTTCTGCAATGTCAATTTCTTATTATTCATCATTTATAGATTTGTGTTTAGTTTCAATAGTTAAGTGTGTTGAATTAAAGCTTACTTTGATGTTATCTCTTTGGAGCTTTCCCCTGAACATGGGATCACATCTGTCTCTGTATATCTAAAAAAAATAAAGTTTAGGAAAGCCACATAGAACAGAGACACTGATTCACTTTTAATGGTCTGCAATTGTTAAAATCCTATGGTGATAATAGGCATCCGTTTTTCTTGGGGCTTATATGTAAAAGATACTGTGCTCTGCCGTATTCAAGAGTGTCATCTCCATCCACGTCCAAGTCAGCATCACTGTCTCGACACTCTTTTGTTGACGCACTCACCAACACAGAACCTGAGGAGACACAGAAAAGACTTATATGCACAGAATGTATATATTTTACACATTAACAGAGACTTTTTCTAAGGTCACAAGAAAACTTTATTACATTGGCATTTCTCGTGTCTCTAGCTTTGTGTCAGCGTCAATGTGTAACAAGTGTGTAACAAGTTTGCAGGTCACAGCTTGCCTCTTGTTAAGCGTTACTTTAAGGTTACCTTAAAGGCAGTGCGCTGTGCCGTAATCAGGACTGAAAAGTTCAGTGCTTTTTCAACTGCCACTCACTCACATTATTTCCCTTCAGTGAGCGGCATTACACACAGGATTCATCACTTGCTGACACACACATATCGCATTTACCTTTAAATCCCCCGACAAGAGATGCCATCTGTATCCTTCTCCTGTCCGCCCAGTCGTCCTCTGGTGACATCAGGTCTGTAGAGGCCTCCTGCCACACACACACATTATTCAGCTTCACGTTGAATGCGTCCGTCTGCCTGTCATGACCTCCAGCTATGTATCTGCTTTATGTTTTTATAGCCGTGACGCGCTGCTGGTGTTTCCACATGGATACACACTGATCTGACAGTGATCCTAATGCCACATGATCAAAGGCAGTCAACAGTGTCACAGGGTCAGACCACCGACATTACCTTATCATGAAGTATCATGAAAGTCCGCAACAACATGCACTACATCTGAACATCAGTAAATGTCAGAAGTCTATTTAACATGACAAAAAATCTACCTGTCCGTCTTCTGGTTTCCTCCTCTTCAGCTTTCCAATTCTGACTGGAGACAGACATGACACAAACACAAGTATTAAAAATGACTTCTTTGAATCAAGATTGTTAAGTTAATGGGCAATAACGGCAAAACCTTGCTATTCTTGATTTTCTAAAACTGACCAAACCAAAAAGAACACAAATAGAATACAGTTCATGTGTTTATTACAAATGTAATGTGCAGGAAAACTGCTGAGACGTAAAAGGTTTTTAATTCAAAACTGTGTTTACAAGACTTTTAATAATGTGTGTCTCATTCTTTAATAACAAAGAGACATTTTCTAAATATATGGACCAGTGAGTGGCTGATTTTTGTTATGCTTCACGGTAACTTCATAAAACGTAGAACTTACACAGGCTAAATGCTGAAAAACGTGGACAAAAGTAGACCACATTCGATACACAAACCCCTCAATATTTCTGGAAATCCTTCTCCCATCCCATCCTTGTCCTGTCACCCACCCACTCCTTCCACAGTGCTGTGATTCTGATATAAAAGTCAACACAGCAGAACCCCCACACACACACTCTGAGCTGACCTGCTGCAGATTGCACAAAGGGACATTAGGTTTTAGAGCTTTCTAATTCCTGTTAAGTTGACAGTGGCTCTTGAGGGGGACACACGGGGGGCGCATGCCGTGACCTGAGCGCTGCCATCCCACTGAACATAATGAGGGTTAAAGAGACGGTCACAGATGAGGAAGAGCTCATCAAACACGAGAGAGAGAGAGTGAGAGAGAGAGAGAGAGAGAGTGAGCGAGAGAGGTTGATTAATCAACAGAAGAGGCCTGTGCGGCCCGCCTTTCTTCCTCGCTGACGTGTATTTAGAAGCTCATTATGCTGTCCTCTTATAAGGCCCAATAAAGGCTAACAGAGCTCGACAGCCCTCAGCTCAGAGCGGCAACAGCGGGAAGATGTGCCCACAGCAAACAGGCTTACAGCTCTGTCACAAAACCATGTAAGCAACAAGAAATTACAGACAAACTGAATAGAAGATTGTGCAAATAAGATCAGATATTTTATTTAACTTAGACGTATATTATGTCATTGCCAAAGTTATACAACAAATGTTTCACATCTGAGGCGTGAAAACGATGGTAATGACATTGTTTCTGTTAGTGTTTTTAAATTTTTGATTTTATACATCTGGTATAGAATGAACCTGAAAGCCAGGGCAAAAAAAAAAAAGTAAATGTAAAAGACTTTCTCAGCTGGAAATGGGATGAGGTGCTGCTCGGTGTCTCTTACCAGCTTGTGTGCAGTCTAGGTGGGCTCCTGCGCTGTGGGGGCGTAATGGGGCAGATTTGACGTAGCACCTGCACCAGCAGAGGTCATCGACTGTTAACATATCAAGAGGTCAAAGTTGAGAAGTTAATAGCTCCTCTGCTCGTGTGGGCGCTAGGCCAGTGAAGAGTGGTGTGGGAAAAAAAGGGGGTGATATCTGAGCGACTGGTGAGGGAGGGATGGGTGCAGACCAAACACACAGCACCAGCAGCACTACACCACTACGAGTTGTAGAGCAGGAGGAAAGGTCCACTTCACAGGGTTTACCGCTGTTTTAAAGTCTCAATGCTCATTCAACAACAGAAGGTAAACACACTGAATTATTGTACGTACCGTTTAGTCGGGTGTGTCTGTTTGCCCGCACACGGAGGAAGGTCTGCAAGAAATACAAAGAAACATGTGTTCTGTTTGATTTAATATAACAAAGAAATAGCAGCCAGTGTCACTTGAACACATTTTGATTCTTCCATGTGAATGTCAATGAAACTGACATTAATGACTGGCATCCACTCAATATTTGAACAACATGACAATCTTAATTTTCTAAATTTAAACAAAACTTCAATCAAAACAAGAGGCTTTGGACTTTTAACACTGAATTGTCTTGATCTTGTTTAGTACTTATTGTTGAATGAAGTTTTCAATCAGTCTACAAAAGTGGTGAAGAAACTTCTTTAGCTTAAATAAACTTTAAAACGTTTAAAACGAAATTTAAATTTTATTTTTTATTTTTTTACCTGGTACCGATCCGAGTGGATGTCCTCGGCTGGTCGAAGAGGAGAGGTAGGGGAACTTCCTTCTCGCTTTATATGCAAAGACAGAGACTAGACCAAAGGCCAAAATAACCCAAGTGTGAATGCCAGCTACAGGATTTACTGAGCAAATAAACATAATAAAGTTTGTGGTTACCTTTGGAGTCCTTATGAGCTGGTTGTGCATTGGAGTGGCACTGCTGAAAGGACAAGGAATGAATATAAAAGTCTAGATTTGTTCAAAAATAGGCTAAATACTCTGACACTACTCTACAATGCAACTTGCAAACATAACACGATCTTTAAAAGCCAATAACAATGCTTATTTCTATTGCTTGTGCAAAATATAACCTCATTCTGCACTTGTCACACACACACACACACAAACACACAGTCCCCGCAGGCCAAGTTCAATTTGAAACCATTACTGTCCACGGAGCGGTCGTTAAGCAGATTTGGAGTGTAATGTCTTTATTGGAGGAATCATTCTTCTGGTCTAAGCAGCAGGTAACGTTTGCATGTGTGTGTGCAGGGCTCAAAGCAGCCATTAGCGGGACATTATCTGTTCACTCTATGATTTGTCCCCTCGAGCCTGGGGCTGCTATATGAAATATGTAGGGAACAATGAGACAGCTTGTAAACATTGCACACATAACGCAGCAACAAGCAGATATGACCTGAGGAAACTCAACTGCAGGCTACGGGCTCAACAGGCAACATTAATTATCACCTGAATGCTAATGGAGCGGAAAGTCTGACATCAAAGTATGAGGAAAAATGACACAAAGATGAATGAAAATTAAAAACCTGGCAGAAAAGAAGGTTTTCTAGGTGAAATACCTGATTTGTAGATGGGCAAGTTTGGACAACTCCTGCTCCATGTGCTCCTGCAGCTCTCCTGGTCGCAGAACGGCCTGACAGACGGGACACGCTGGGGTCTGCGTGTCATACAGGACCTTCACTTTGCCTGGAGAGGGAACAGAGTTACCTGATTAGTTTTAAAGCTATGTATAATGATCACTCATTTCCCATAACATGTATGATTTAGCTTTCTTTCATTATGATCAATATCCTGTGACTTATAGGTTAGATTTTAATAAGCTACCTGTCGGTAAGTGCGTGTTCAGTGGATCTGTCAATGCTATTTACAGACAGACATTGACAGTAAAATAACAGACACATTCTGTGGCTCCCTGCTGTCAGTGCGTCCACATCATAGGCTGTCAATAGGAACATTACCCAGGAGGGGGACTCAGTCCATTGGGCCCCACTGATGGATTGCAGCCATAAGCAGCCAGCTGGGAGCCTGAGGAGCCCCACTATATGAAGGCTTTACCTAGTAGATGAGGTGATTTACTCCTGAAAGCTATCAATCACATGGAAAGAGCTTATGGGCAGGGTGCATCTAATTCCCTATTTTCACACGTCATGACAAAACAAATGACAGGCCTGATTATGAAAATTAAACTTTTGGGGATAATGTCAATCATAAACTGGTGATGATTTTGACAGCGTCTGACCCCTCACTGCTTGTTGCACTGAACTTCCTTGTGGAGCCTATTACCTGAACAGTGGACAAACACTTTGCTCCAAATCATCAGCTGCATGACAGGATCCCATGTCTGACGCATCCCCTGACATCAGTTAAGCTATGAGCCCCAATAATGAGGAACCAAATAGGACAAAATGGCCTCTAAATAAAACATGTGGCGGAAAATAGAAAGCAGAGTCAGGTGTCCTTGGGAGACTGACAGCTCTCGCAGATTCACCCGCTTCTCCTCTTGCCTCTTTTGCATCCCTTTGCCAACGCCTAAATGACTTTTCCCGACATGCATCGAGCGCTCCCTGGCTTTCTGTGCTCTGCCGCCCGGAACATGCAGGCATCAGTAAACAATGAAATCTCAGTGCAGAAATTGAATTTATAACCACATTACCTGCACAGATAACGTCTCTGAATGGCGCCGCGATAAGAGCAATGGGATTTGATTTTCTGGTGTTTTATTGGTCCACTTTTTTGAGAAAGCCCCCTCCTTCTTCTTTCACCTCTGCCCTGCTCCAAACAGCACATTTAAAATTACAGAGGGGGCATGTTTTACTTTAAGCACTGGTGTTTGTGCTGTACTCTCATACAGTAAGTGACAGTTGTTGGTCTGTGAGCACCCACAGAAAACCCTGTCAGCATGAGTCAGCCTCAGTTGTCTTCAGCCTGGGGGGTCTAGACGCACAACAGGGGGCTGTAAAACCTGCCTGTGGGGCTTGTTAACGGTCCCCTTACTACGGCAACAGGCCTGGCAGGATTGCCGCTTTCTTACTGAGTTATGTTGAGTTGAACTGGCCCGTCTCTTAATGTGTCTCTGCCTCTGATTGTTTCCTTTTTTGTTCTTTGTGTCTCACCAGTGCAGGACCTCCTCTCTTTCTGTCTAGCCTTTGTCCGGCTCAAATAGCCCCTCTTCACACTTAAAGCCAAAGATTAATGGCTGGTGGCTACAAGAATAAAACATTTCTAATTATTTCAGAATTTCTTTTACATTAAACCTGAAACTTGAGGCTTTTATGAACAAGGCGGCTGCGACACACATGCTTTTTATTTCTGAGTGATGTCTTGAGTCAAACTTGTAAAAACATGGAGACCCGTCCCTGCTATCAAAAGCATTGTAAGATATTAGTTTATCTTTCAAAAACTAAAAGCAATTCTTCCACTTGTAAGACTAATGGTGAAATCTTGTTTCTGTTGTTCGTCTTCAACATGTGGACCGTGGCAGACCATGGTTCAGTACTCGCTAGTGAAACAGAGAGATCACAATCCTGCTGACAAATCCTCAAAGCAGCGCATCTCCCTGAGGGCCGGGGTAATGGCCGATGCCAGCGCCCATATGACGGCTGCCAGTACTGCTGATGCGGACGGAGAGGAGATGCCTAACGTGACCTTTAGTGAATGCCACATCACATCAGGCCTGGATGTCACCCGCTGACATTATGGCGGGGCATGAAAAGGCTGATCTGCAGGGCAGACATGGTGACAAACATCCCCCAGTGACAAACCTAGAGCCATGCTATAATTTTGACTGACATGTGCAGGGCAGGACAGCTTTGAATGACAGGGACACACAGCAACCACGCATATAAGGATGGGGCATCTGTTTTCTCTGCCAAGAAAGTGCTGAGATAACTCACTCAAACTGGCGTCATTATCCCAATCATCCAACAATCATCTGAGCACATGAGAAATCCCTCTATAAAGCATAACAAGCACAGGCCTTATATAAGCAGCGGGCATGGAGAGAATGGCAAAGGGAGTACAGTTAACGCTTGGCGGCCAGTGCTACACTTCTGTGGTGTCGGCAGGTCCTTGGCACGCTTTCACAGAAGATGGAGAGCTATAAAAGCTACTGGCTCCTGCCACACCTGTACCCCACCCTATCCCCGGGCCTGCTTCTTATTTAAAAGCATCACATGCAGGATATTAGTCAGGGGTTTTGCATCTGTGAGGTAGAGCAAGAGGTAGAAGTGGGGGGAAAGTATGCAGGCCGCCGTTTGTTTTTATTGGGGAAATAATGGCCTATTGAGAGGTTGGGTATTTAATGAGCAACATAATAGGCCCTGTAGTAACACATCTGCTATAAGCACAGTCATTTCCTCAGCTTTCAAAGTCTGCAGCAGCCTTTGAAACACTCAGCCTAGTTACCTTTGACTGGCTCCACATATTTGCCTTTTATTAATTACAGAATTGCTACAGCGGTAATACATAAAAGACAAATGTGCTGCTGGGCTCAATGTTCAATTTTAACCACATTCAACGCTGATCAAGGTACACTTCCTCTCCTGGCTTGACCTCAAATCTCTAACTGTCCAATCTAATTCTAGCATCCTTCAAATATATCCCTCCTATTCGGCAATCAATTGTGTTTAATGTATTAAAGACACTCACCACAACCTTTGCACCTGCAAAGATCAATGGCTCGTTAGGGTGCTAATGATCATTCATTGACTAATAAGATCTGTATCAACCTCTTCAAGCTGGGAGGCACTGGGAGTCACATGATAAAAATGCTCCTGGTGGGAATGGACAGGAATCCTAAAGACCAAATAGACTCATTCTGAAACCCCGCAGGCCAAAGCCCTTTCTTCTGGCCTACAGATCAATGGACATAACCTCTGTGACCATAGGTCAATCAGTGCACAAACCCCCCATTTCTCTGCAGCCGCTCGGGTTCTTTTCAGCCTCGCTCATCTCTTCCATTAGCCACTACAATTGTTCCATCAGGGGCAGGCGTGGTCCAGCATGTATGTGTCCAATCATCTCATTGATGGAGAGTGGACTGGCCAGTAGTGCAACTATGTTGCTGTGACCATATTTCCCTTCTCAGGACCAGATGGCAAAGATCGAAACCTGCCTCGCTCCGCTTCAGCCAATCAATCCCATCCTCATTGAGATGCATGGCTCAATGATCTTTGATAGTGGTTTCCAGATCACAGTGATCAGAGAGCGCAGGGAAGTCAGAGGAAAAGTTAGCCCTGTCCTTGAGTATTGCAGTAATCAAAGGCTACATACACACACAGCTATCACAGAGAAAGACCTGAGGGCAGTTAATACCCTGCTATTACACATAGCAGTAACTCCTTAATGGCAGGTCTTTTGTTGTCTCCAACAGAATGAATTAGGTAATCATGAGGAAACTCTAGACATATATAAATCAGGAGGGCACCCCTTGCTCAGTTAGAGCACATAAACAATAATTATAATAATAATAATGCACTCAATTTGACGTGCAAATATTGTTGTTTCCCTCGATCTCTCGCCCTGTTTCCTGTCGACCTACTGTCTACAGTCAAATAAAGGCAAAAACAAAACGTATAAATAAACTCCAAAACCATAAATATTTTATTAAAAATATCCACTGTTATTTGTTATATCATTTCAGTAATTTTATACTTTTAAAATAATTAAATAAACATGAACATCAAAAGCAATGTCAGCACCCATGATCCTTTTATAAAAGAACTATGAAAGAATGATAAATTATTAAAATTAAAAGGGGTAAAAGCTGACACTGATTATCACTGAGCTCATATCAGGGCAGCACAACGTCACGTGCAGTGAGTGCCATGTATTTCCTGTGGACTGCTGTCTGTCACAGTCAGAGCAGTTGTGTTGGATCAAGCAGCAGCTGACAGCGGGCAGCAGCAGTGGCCTGTCAGTCACTGTAATGCTGTCAACCTGCGCTCAGTGGAAACACACCGGACTGTCTCAGAGCTGACTTTACTGTTTTCACTTTGAACCAAAAGTGCTTCTCTGTAAAACATGCAGTATACCTACAGTATAAGCCACTGTCCTGTAGAATTATTGTTCTAGTAGCAATAAAGTAGACAGAAAATAATAAAATGAGGCTGACACAAAGACTTTCTGCAAAAGCAATAATATAAAAGTATGCAACTTGAGAAAATGATAATTATATTTTAAAACTGCTGTTTGTTGCATATTTATTTTATGAAGTCATAAGCACATCACCTGTAACAGAACAGTAATAATTGCAATCTATATTTCACTTCTGTCCTCTGCTGAGTATGAAAAAGAGATAAAATATAGACATCAACAGACGACACAGATCACAATTGCTCATTAGAGGCTTATTAGATTGGCTGTAAACACTGAGCTCACTATTACATGCACCACTGATTAATACACATTAACACTGTCTCTGCCTCCGTCTCCTCCTAATCTCTACTCATCACTTCCCTTTCATTTTCTTTTCTTATCTCGCTCTTTCTCTCAATTAGTGCTTAATAAGGAGAAAATGAGAGATCACTCAGTTGCTTGCTCCAAGTACTCAACTTTCTAACAGTCCCGGACAAACAGAGCGTCAGTGTGGAAGTCACTGAAGAGTTTAATTATGTCTGGGCTCTCTATTGGCACTGAGCAACAATTACTCAGAGGGCTGTATGTGAGCTATTTGAAGGTTTGGTATTTGTAGTTGTTGTGCCTTTACAAAGAAGTAGACACAGTGAAAAACATCCACCTGTCTTGGCCTCACACCTGTCCCTCACTCCTTTTGTCTAAACCAGGTGACCTCGTGGTTATTAGGAGGCAGCAGTCCATGTGAGCCTGAAACATCCCTAGAGCAGCCAGTATTTACATCAAACTGAATCATTATTACTGTGTTCCAGGTGCTGTTTTTCGACAGCTTTTTGAAAAGCCCCCATTGGACATCAATGAGGGCACACCCTGGCCTCCAGTTAAGACTTGTCTAAATAAATTCGGACAGTGTCATTCACGACTCCCTTTAGTCTCATCATTAAAGATAAGCCATCCTTCCCCTTTATGCTCCTGATAACATCTGATACTGTCAGAAGAGCCGTGCTGACTGATGCTGGTAGCAGAGCGAAAGCACCTGGCGCTCTGTCATTCACCTGTGTTTGGGCTAGTCACACTTCCTAAAGGATGTTATTGTGTCTGCCTCGATGAGCTAAGAAGTAAAGCAGATGAACATGGTTTTATGAACATGTTTACATGTGGAAACTGGAAAGATATAGATGAGCGTACAGCTTATCTCTAGCAACATAGACAAAGGGTGAATGAGGGACACAGGGGGCTATTTAAAACATTTTAGGTGTAATACTGAGTAAGTAGGAGTAACGAGGCTTAACAATAAAACCAAAGAACATGGCAATAAATAACTGTTTTAAAGTAGTTTTTTCCTTCTTTCAAGGACACTAAATACTTGTGCGGTAACCTAGCACCACATTTGACTTACAGTACGGGCTTTAATACAACACTAACACAAATTACCAGAGTAGACCAGAAATCACTCAGTGCTTTTATGCTCCCAGTTATTTGTACGAGTTTAACAGTATGTGTGTTGTAAAAGGATTGTCAGAGAGACAACAGTGAAAGGCTAAAATGTGCTTGTAAACATGCTTTTGACTGCTCTTTTGTATATCACTAACAGGTTTGTGTGTAGCCCATGTAAGCACAGCGCAGTGCGAGCCCCTGTCAATACAGCCCTCCGATCTCCTGTCAGCAATCAGGGCAGAACAAAGCATCCCGTGGCAGCGCCAGCGGGTATAGATCTCTTCTCCTGTGTTGTGTGTCTGTGGGGTCACAGCGGAGCCGCTTACACTTCAATCTCCTATATTTGACTGATTGTAAGGTTTGAGCCGCTGCTATGAGAGCAAACTCTCTCCAGTGAGTCAGAGTCTGGACCTGCACACTGCACACGAGGACTCACATCAAGTGTTTTCTTAAACTGATTGCCACAATAAAGTCCATGTTTTAAAAATACTTAAAGAAAACTTTAAAAGTGTAAAAATTTGATCATCTCTAAAAATCTATTATTAATTATAATATAGTCTATAGTTTTTTTTAACAAAATTATTAATATTTAAGATCCTGTGAATGTCAACACAGAGAAAGTCAATACAGTAATACAATATGCCTGTTTGTGAATCTTTTTTTACAATAGTCACTTCATGTGATATCAAAGTGTAATTTGCATTGAGACAACCCATGGCATTCATCCCATAATCATTCACAGATTGATTTGTAATTGCACTAATAGGGTCGCGACCGAGACAATAGGATGTGTAAAGGAGAGCCTGTGCTCTTACTCAGCCTGGTGCTCTCACAGCGGGCCTGCCGAGCGCTGCCTGTGTGGTCTATGGGGACAATTAGCACAATCTCCATACTAATGGCAGCCTGTAATGGATACTGCTGAGCCTGCCAGCCACTGTGTGTGCATATGCATATGTGTGGAAATGTTTGCATACGCGCATATCCTTTAGTGTGTCTATGAGTTCTTTCCTTGGCGCAGCTGTGTGCCCTCTGCTTGTGACTTCAGTTCAGTAAAGTTGAGTGTATGACTTAATGTCTGTCCAGCAGTGTATAAGACACCAGTAGCCCATATTTTACAGAGGTGAACCCTGGTCTCCACCCTCTTTGCTCGCAGCTCTACCACTGATCGGCAGCCACTCATTAGCACCATAATAAAGAGTTGAGACGACACGTAAAAGGTTATATACTGCTGGACTGCTGTTTTCCTACCAATTATCAGGCTCGTGATTTATGACCCAGACCAAGACCTATTCTCTCAGGAGAATTGGGGGAGTGTTTACACCCCTTCACAGCGGGGTGAAGGGTCAATCCTGACAAACTTTGACCTTTAACGTAGAATTGCACTAGTACTGATTTGAGTTTGGGGAACAGCTAAACGACACTGGAACTGCCTAAATCGATGAGGGCATGCATGTGTAAGTAATCACTTCTTTACATTTAAGAAGTCATTCACGGTTGCTGTACAACTGTCTATCTTTGTCCACAGCATGCCAGAACCCTAAAGACGTCCCACTTATTCAGTTCAGTGGAATTACAAAAAAAATGCACATTTAATGATGTAGGTTGTGTAGAGCATCGGCAGCGAATATAAATGCTGCTCATAAAAGCACAAAATAGTTTCAAGATGTCATGTATTTGCGAGGTAAAGCTATCACGCCTGGCATGACTTTGACGTACAGTATTGGCTTTCGTCAAGCTCTTCCACAGCTGGGAGACTTGCAACAAGCCCAAGTGACATGCTGTAATGAGAGCTGTCTGTGACACTTACAAAACACACATATAGAACATACAAGCTGCAATATGAAAATTTCTATGGCTTCTGGCTGCCATCCAGGCGTGTGAGATTGGTGTGGTCTCGTTGTCTGTCTGCACTGCTCCTCTGCGGCATATGTTTAACCCCAGAGTTTGGCCTTCCTGCCCTCTCTATCTGCCTGACTGATTTGTAAGGCTCTGGGGACAGGACCAAGGATGTTAGTTTGTGTGTGGTGTGTGTGTGCGGACATGAGATACAATCTTCAGAAATACCCCCTCGCCTTTAGCCAAGTACACACACATAGAGGCGGTCTTTGATGTGAGATCAGAAGCAGTAGTGATGCAGGTCGATCAGGTGCGCAGAGAGGGAAGGAGAAAAAGAGGGCAGAGGGAAAAGTGGAGAGAAGAAACAAGGAAAGATGGCCTCTGTTAAAACAAGGCAGTTGTTTTACCGACCCCACGACCCTGCACTTATTATGACCCCTCTCTCAGCTTTCTGTCTGCTTACTCGAGCTGCCGTGTCTTTACACAGAAGCAGAGACAGAAGCAGATGCAACGAATACAAGATGACTCAAGCTATGGTAGGACATTGTGTTAAGCATCTGACAGGTGCTGATGGTCATCACAAAAAGTCCCCTCGCAAAGACACATTTCCCCCTGCTACTGTAAAAGCCTCCTGCCAGACTTATAGAAATGCTGTCTGCTTCTCACGAGCCATGTGGTCCGCTGCTTGACACTGTGCAACTTGTGAGCACTCAGCCATCGTTGAAGCTTGACCGAAAACACACTCTCTGCCCACACATGATGCATTAACACTAGTCAGACCACACTGCCAACATTTAAAGGTAATGGCAGAGGATGAAACCTCCAAGTTTGCTCTTTTTAGCCTTTATAAGGAGGGCAAAGAGGATAAAGCTGAGAGGAGCTTCCCCTCCTGCCAGGATGAAAGCCTTTTAACTCAGGAGAACATTAAGAGGACAAAGTAGCGTCACAACAGGAGGGGGAACAGTCAACCACGGCGTGCTTTTACATCAAACACAACCACCATTAATATTGTAATGCTTCCTCCTGTTCCTGGGCTGTAGACCACTTACTGTTGTAGAAGTTAGTTTTTCAAAAAATCAGAAATATGTTTAACATTAGTTTACAGATTTAAAATAACAATAGATAAAGAAAAAACATTGTAAAGGACAAAGTGAAATAATGTGTGCTATTACAGTGTATGGGCTTGCATATATTCTGAGCCATATACAGTTTGAGAAATGTGCCGTCCATGTTAAACTACCTTATCTCTAGACTATTCCATTGCTCAGATTTGTATGTGACAATTTACTCAACTGTTCCATTACACTTAACAAGAGGAAATGAAAACTAAAGGCATATGGTGTGTGTGACTGTTGAGGCAGTGAGTGAACATGCCTGAAAGGAGTGTACACCTTGGGAATAAAAGTGAACAGCAGATACTATATGTGTATGCATGAGCATCGAGTGGTTGTTATTGATCTCCTGTGGTCTGGGATGTAAACACTGTGTCTTTCGACGGGAAGCTTCACTCAATACGAGCAGCCAGCAACGACAGCCACACGAAAAACACAGCGTGCGGATGGCCTCACCTTTATCAAATCAGTGCACACAGCTAGAGCATACGGCATGTGTCACTGTGCATAACAAAGTGTCAATATACGGCTGAAATGTACAAAGATGGACAATAAATATCTTATTTGAATTTCATTTTTAGCATTTTTATTTTATAATCAATGTATTATCTGTTACTTGTTTGTGTTCTGTCGACTGTGTGTTAAATAAACTTGACTGCAGATATAATTCATGGACCAAAGTGTCACAATAACTCATTAACTATTATTTTGTAAACCAAAGTTTCACTGACCTTGTGCCAATCTCTCATGAACACAGAAATTAGCAATAGCAGTTGCTAAACACATTTAATTAATTTTAGATTAGCCTGAAAAAAAAAACATGTCTTCTTACACTGTTAAGTAATTTTAGCGTGCCGTAAAGAGTGTTCCTCAGGTAATCTCTTGTGATGGGACAGGATGGTATATTAGAGGGTTCTGATCAGCTGAGGGTACTGTGTCAGTGAGATCTCAAAATAAAACACCAAAGGATTTTGAGAATATATATGTTTGGGCTAAAAGTTACGTGGCGGTACTTTAAGTAAAGCTTTGTTTCTTCCATGACATCACATGGAAGTTAAATTTAAGTTAAACACTCACATACCACAAAGTCAGTTTGGCCACTGTTTGTTTTGCCACTCTGCTTCTCAAGTATCACAACTCATGTTTCTGGTAAAGGCCCTTTCTTGTTCCAGCTCTGGCCTGCAGCAGAAAGTATCTCCCTGAGGAAAATAAGCATGACTCGCTCCAGTGAAGACATCTGCCCTTTGAAAACGAGCGTGGCTGTTTGAACAGCTGTCAGAGCACACCGTGTCTCAGACCTTCCCTGATAAAACAGAGGCAGGTCTGAAAAACGGAAAATCGACACTGAATGCTCCTGATAAATAAGGTGAATGTAACAGGCTCACTGTTCGGATGACAGAGACTGTAGCAATAATTTACACTCGGGTGTCTTTATAAGCGCACTTCACTATAGTGGCTTGTGCTTCAAATTCTGTACCTTCTGTACCTTACAGTATTTCCACATCAAACTATTGTCTTAACAATTTCTAAATTATTTTTGTAGTTCCGGGAAAGAACATACTTGAATATATATGTATAATATGTATTGTCTGATTCTGCTGAGCACTGCGCTTGAGACCGTCAGACACAAGGAGATTTCAAGCTTAACACTTAAGTCTTTTGGTCCTAAAGTGACTGTCTGTTGCCCAGTCAAGAGGAACAAGGGCATGTCAGAAAACTGCTGGGAGCTCAATTGCATTAAAGCTCTTAGTTTGCCTGAGCTCCAATCTAATTGGATAAAGCTGAAAAGCAGCTTCCAATAGGCCTGAATACGTTTCCCCTAAAACTTTTTAGGGAGGAGAGTTCCTTCTCTCTGCATGTTCTAATCCACCCCATCTTTTGTCCTTGTCAACACACCTCAAATGAGAGTCCCAAAATCAGGAGGTGAGGGGAGCACGCATGCACGAGTGCACAGAGCAAACATTGTCAGACAGACACACCTCTCACACCAACATGCCGGCTTGGCATCTCTTCCTTATTAAAATTCCATATTGAGATTCCTCCCTGCCACTCCGCCTCCCTGGCCCTGTCACTCAGACACCGCCACCAACAAAATCAGCAAGTTTCAACGATGACACACACATATGCATAAAGAAGAAACACACACTTGGCTCACAATCCAAACTTTTCTTAAGACGACTCGTCCCTGCTGCTGCCCTTTATGTGTGGGATGAAAGTTTCCTTTAGGTGATATGTATGAGTGCGTATATCAGTGCATCTCCCTCCCTGCTTTCGCTCTCCATTGCTGCCCCCATTGTCATTATTTTCTCTGGTGTCCCCCTGTGATCTGCCGAGCCTTTGGGTGCTCTCTCTCTCTGTCTTCCTCTGGTCCCTTTCATCTGTCAGGCGCTCCCCTTGGCGACCGCCACTGAGGGGGTTTGATTTCCCATCATGCACAGCATTGCATCGCTGAGTCCCTGTTCCCTCTCTCCCTCCCTTTTCCCTCTAAGGCGAGTGTGTTGTGCCCCCGCGTCGTTGGGCAATTATCCCCTGGAGTAATGAGAAGCGTCTCTCTTGGCGCTACACACTGACTGACACCTCTCCCACTCATTTGTCAACAAATCAGACGGTTGGTGTGGGCGGCCATATTGAGCTGAGGGTTGTCGTTGGGAAGCTCAGGCTGCGGTGCATCTTTGCGTCTCTCTCTCTGTCTTTATTTTTCGCTATCCTCCTCCATCCCTTGCTCTATCTCTGCCACCTTGTTATCTCTGACAGGGTGTCATTCGTTCCAACTCTCACTCCGCCTATGTCAACTCTCCATACGCTTCCATGTATTTGTGTTTCTCAGTCACCGGGAAACGCCTGACTTCCAATAGGCCTAATGGTCATATGTGGCTAATGATCACTAAGCTGAATGAGTGACGCTGTTCAATTTACTTGTGTCAAAGTCAGACACAGGCACAGTCACTACAAACACTTTGTCTGACTAGATGTTAAAGACAAGAGTACAAATGGAAAATGTTTTCCTGTGTTTCAAAAAGGTTGATTTAACTTGTCACTGTTTGCTTCTGCTCTGAAGAGGAAGCCTCTGATTCTGCAAGGTCTTTTATAATAAAAAATCTGTATGTTTCACTGCATAAATTAAACATGTTAAAAGCGTCCATTCCATGTTCATTTGCTTAAATTTGTGCTCGGCCCATGTTTGAGATTTGTCTACTCACTGTGTTCTTTGCGATCCTCTGGACTCGATGAACCTTCTCCATCGGACAGAAGGCCAGACATGGAAAACAACTTCCTCCCAGAGTCTTCTCCCGTTTTGAGGGAGCTCCCAGAAGAGCCAAAGTCAAACTCCTTCCCCTCCAAGTCAGGGAAACAGTTTTTCAGCCTCTTTGCTGGGCTGAAAGCTGACTGGTACCCCCCGGTCTCCCTCTCCTCATGTGGAGAGGAAAATGGTCGAAAAGCTCCCACTCCGCTGTGGCTGAGCATCCCCAGGGGAGAGCAGTCCAGGTTCGGGGCACTAAACTGGTGGTGGAGATGGAGCAAGGAGGTGGGGAAATCTCTGGGGGGAAAGGTGCCTGATATGGGCCCTTGGCGCTGGTACATGGATGTGAAAGTGTATGAGGCTGAGGGGAAGGGGAGATGGAGGTCCTTCTCCACAGAGGTGGGGATGCCAAAGGGCCTGGGTGCCTGACATGGGACAGATGCGTCACGGCCAGCCTCAGCGGTGGACGCGAGGACCATGAGAGCGGGAGAGGCCAGGGGGGTTGGCAGGTAGGAGGGGCTGTCCATCTTGAAGGGCTGGTGGAGGTCCATTCACCTCCGTGTTGTGGTCCTGAGGAGACACAAATAGATGGACAAAGGAGTTTTAAAGCAGAGGAATAACACACATTACAGTCTAGAAAACATGAAATTATATTATAGCCTATATGAAATTATATTTGTGGTCAGTTTCAAAAATTTACTTTGGTGTAAAAAAATTACCACACGTGATAATGACTAATTAGAGCTAACCAAATTATAATAAATCAAATTATTATTATCATTATAAATAATTATAATAAACTGCTTTCTGGACGTAAAATATTAAGAGACACATAGTAGCCTAATTGTACAATTTTTAAACCTTATTTAATTATTTTGTTTTCGTTTCTTCACTTGGTTAAACACGGATTATACACCGCGAGGAGGCAGTTTGGACTTATTTGTAGAAACAGATGGAGGAGGCCTGTGAACTATAAAACTAAAAGAAAGTGCCAAAAGACGCACACGTAGTTCACATAAAAAAACATTTAAAGAGATGAATATTGGCAGTTGGTGTGAAGAAGAAAATGACTTGTGAATTACATTTTAAATCAGGCCTTAATAAAGTCGGCGGTGGGTCAGGAGAAATGTCATTAACTATACATACAATAACGTAAAACACGTGCGTAGGTTACGAGCTCAATTAATTAAAAGCTCGGTTATTTAGCCTAATAGGATGAAACATTTTTAAAAAGTCTAACATGAATAAGCTAACCCGTTTGAAAGCGAAATGTGCTTTACTTGGAAAAACACAGAAGAAAATTAAAAAGTTTGTCGGAATCAAAAGTTCAGACTCGGGACATTCACATTCAAAGCCACACGTAAAGTTACAGGTAAACTAACAATTGTTATTCAGAAAATGCTAGACTTCTTTCTTATTGCGTTGTCAGAGAAGGGTTTACTAACAAATACTTTAAATTAACGTCATTAGCTCAGTGACTTTTTGCTCACGCGCCGTCCCAAAGTCCAGGTTAAATACGTTTGTTTAGCGACATAAACCGTTATAATCAAACAACCATTTAAGGCCATTCAAAAACTCAAAAGAGGCTGTAATTGTAAGTTAGCGCGCAGCATCCGCCGCCACTCACCGTGATAAAGTTTTCAAAGCAACACTTATCTGCCGTCAAACAAATCTCTCGTTAACTTCTAGGATCAAGACGCCGCACTTTCTCCGCAGAAGAGAGAAGACGCACGTGTGGCGCCGCACAGCTGGTCCAGTCCAGATGTTGTGGCGAGGTGCAGATGTTTCAGCGCTTCACAAGGCTGCTGGCTGCGTTGTGGACGGGATCAGGCAGTCAGTGGTGTGGCTGCAGGTCGGTGTGCCTCTGTTGGTGTCTGCTTCATGAGTTCCGTGCGACAGTCCCCCCTCTCCCTCTATGCCTGCCCTCTTTCTGTAGCCTCTTCCCCCTCTCCCCTGCACTCCCCCCAGACACACCACACTGCGCTGCTGGCTGCTGGACCGAAACCTTTTACACACAAAGAAAAGTCCACTCATTAATAATACAATTTATAAATTTTATGTCCATACTCTGGAAACACACCAACACATTAAAGTTGAGAGATGGTTTTGTGAGAGTCACACTGTGTTCAGTATAATTCTGTTTTAGGTGAAGTTATAGCATCACACCTGTATGTTAGTGTGATGGTGATTGCTTTGTTTGTTTGATTGGTGAGTGATGGAGTTATCATTTGCACCAGCTCTGATAAGAGTCCCCACAATGCACCAGGGCCAGCCTGTATGACTGACACTTGGGAACATTCCCTTTTGATGAAACACAATGCAAAGCAATGGTATTATTTGTCAGTGATAATCTGCTTTCAACTTTGACACATTACACACAGTGTAATATCTGTATAATTCATATCTGATTTCTTGCACATTGTCAGAAAGCACAGCTTAGAGCAGCTCAAATCATCCCAAATCACTCTTAATTTGTTTTTATCGGCATTGGTATTGCTTAAAGACTTTTTGAAATAATGTAATTGAAATAATTCCTTATTCCCCGGAGCCAATCCAGAGGCTTTACACTGCTAATCTAATGTGACACGCAATTTCCGTCTCTCAGACGATTGCTTCCCCTCAGGTCCCTGTCTTTAATGAACAGCCATTTGGCTGTGAGCCTCTATGCGTTGGTAAGTGTGTGTAAGTGTGTGTAAGTGTGTGTAATCAGAGAGCCAAACAGAGTCTTGATGGAGCAAATGTGTGAATTGGGAATATCACAGCAATGGAACAGAAACGAGTGAGAAGGTTTATCAGGACACATCTAACCGTTTACAGTAAGGGAAAATTCTCAACATTTTATATAAAATATTATATAAATATGTATTATGATTCTGTGTTTATTAATAATAACTAGCACTGACTGCCATTTAAGCTTTTTTCAAGTCATAGTTCTCCCAGGCCACTCTCTGTTGGGACTGCCCACTGTTTTCTGTCACTCCTGAAGACAGAGAGTTGATGGAGAGGTGGAGGTCCAGACAGCAGATGCACAATTTAAATGGGCACATAAAGAGTCCAGACTGACTCTGTTACAGTCTCTTCCTGGGACGAGCACATGTCTCCTTCTGACGAGGCAAGGTCATTACTAAAGTAAGAGCCTCTCCATCAAACATTGTTTTGGGGCATGCCACACTCTCAGGTCAGGATTAGAAATTACCTAGCCCTTTTTATTACAAGCTTATTTTTGTGTGTGTTTATAAAAAGGCACAAATACCATCTGATCAGTAAGTGGACTCGCTTAAGTGGCTCTATTGACATCCTGATTATTATTTCCAGCCTGTTCATCCAATTTGCCCCATGTGCTAGTGACTGTGGGTGGTTGCATTGAGAATGATGTGTATGTGTCCTGCAGGGCCAGTGAAGTGTTAATGATGTCCCCGCTGCCTCAGCCAGGTTATGGCACAGGGGCCGTTAGGCGCCCAGGGTAAACTGCATGGCTCCCAGAATAAATTGCCACCCGAAGCCACGCAGGCTGGTCAGCTAGCCAATTACAGGCCTGCCCGCTCAGCTGAGGCTGATGGGATGCGATGTTAATTGTATGTCTTCATTTTCTGGCAGGAGGTGAGTCAGTTGGCTGTCTTCATGACTGCCACACACACACACACACACACACACACACACACACACACACACACACACACACACACACACACATACACACACACACACACACATACACACACACACACATACACACACACACACACACACACACACACACACACTCACACACACACACACACACACACACACACACACACACACACACACACACACACACACACACACACACACACACACACACACACACACACACACACACACACACACAGTGTAAAACAATGTAATGAATGCAGATTTTGACAGTTCCCCTACTTTGTGTTCTTTTTGCCCATTTTACTATATGTGTAGGACATTTTGACCTAGGTTGAAAAAAAGTAATTCAGTTGTTTCAGAGACAAATTAAATCATTGCAACTTGGTGAGAGTTTTGTTCTTCACTTGTTTTATTAGGATGCCAGAGGTCAGCAGTGGAGTCTTTTAACTTTAAAGTGTAATTGGAGTGTTGCCTAGTAAATTGTCCTGTCAATTTTTTACTCATTCACAATTCTTGTCTTCCGAGCGTGGAGTAAACAAGGTTAGTGTTGTAATAATTTCTACAAACCAATTAGTGATAATTGCTACTTGCTGTGAGATCCACACTATCCAATTACTGCAGATTGCCTTAAAGGTTTGACTAATCAAAAGCTTAAGAATGCAAAAAAAGTATTTTATTGAAGTTACTAGTTTGCCTAAAATAATGCCAGTAGATGCAATCTAAATATTTGGAGCTTTTACAAGGCGGTTACTTGTAGCAGCCATGGTGAAGATGAAGAGAGCTCCGTTCTCTGGAGTCAGTTGGGTAGTAGCTGTGCGGCGGACTGCTACACTCTCCTCAGTATATCAACATAGAGACTGACTGCTAGCAGTGCTATGGAGAGAGAGGTTAGCTACTATATTAACATAGGGAGAGACAGCGCCAGAGCACAGCAGTCTGCCAAAGACCAAGCTGTGGAAGTGAGACAGAGAGAGAGGCCATCGACCAGACAGCTACAAGATGGAGTGGAAGGGAACGTGTGAGAGATGAGCTGTCGAACATGTGACAATGTGTGCTCGCGACTAAAAGTGGGAGTATGTGTGTGACAGCTCCCCAAAGCAGCCAGTGAGCGTAAATGTGAGGAGGAATACAGAGAGGTGCATTATGGTCTCAATCATTGATCACTTCCTCCCAGAGGGGCCTATGACTGCCCCCAACACACACAGGCTGTTTTATTCACATTCACAGCACACCCACGCTGGGGGCATACTGTTTGCATCCATTCAACTTTGGCCGTACCTTGCTCTTGTTCAATTCACCAAAATATGCAGATTGAAGACATACCCATATGAAAAGACCACAACAATGGGGTGTTAGTCAGTTTCCTATCACTTTAGGACTTCTAAGTAGGTTCCTAAACCAGCCAGACATCTGTAGAGGTTGTAGGTCTATGTGAGCAATAGTCAGGGTCAATGGCCATAAGGCGTTTTACTTTAAAGACAAACATGATGTTGGATAAACTGCACAATCTGGCACCCTGCACATTTGTTTTATGTGTTATAATAGTTTTGGTCCCAACATTGCTGTCACATTAGAGTAGAAAACATAATTAACTATAAATTAAAGTGATAATGATTTTAATTACATTATTAGTGCATGATTTTGAAGTACATCAAAACAGTCTTTAATAGTCTTCATTATTTTTTCTTGCATTTGACCATCCTGCACAAAAATGCCCCAAAACAAATAACACTTATCATTAACTATTCTATTATGTATATGTATATGTATATTTATATACCTCTATGATTATGGCCTACTGGTAAATAGGTAGCACCTAAAGGGAGTGAATGTTTGGATAAAAGCTTCACTTGCATTATGAAGGTTTTGTTGCATGTAGAAAGTGAAAATATAAAGTAGTGACTGGCTACATGTTTGGGTCTAGGCAAGGAGATATCCTTACCTAGACCTAAACACACACACACACAAACATCAAAAATACCACAAAACTGCCCAACACCAAACATCACACTGTGCCCCCTCGCCTCTATCCCCCTCTCTCTCTCCTAGTGCCATGAGGCTGACACTAATGTGACACTCTGGAAAATAATTACCAACAAACGCACTGCTGACTGCAAACAGCTCGCTCCCTTCAGTGGACTGTCACTAGTCATTAGTCTGAACCCTGCGAGAGGACAGGACCACTGAGGGGGGAGGGAGTGGACGATGAGGGACCATACCACAAGTGAAAGGACGGAAGAGAGACACAGAGGAGCAATCTGACAGGTGAGATCAAATAATCTGTGGGTAATGGTGAAAACATCAAACTGTGCTGTGAACTTGGATGTCTGCACTTACTGGACGTTACTCTTGTTGCCCAGTCCTCATCATTGGCCCCCTCTTGTGGTTCACATTATATTAACTGTGAAATAGCAGAATCACCTGGTCCACTTTGTCCACGGACCAATGGACTGACAGTGCTAACACAGTCGGTATATTGGTTTCTAGTGTGGGCTGTGATTTCCATCTGAAGCAGCTCAATGTGAGGGATTTAAAGGCAACTGGCAGTGGAGTGGGACTAGAAAGAGACTAAATCCAGCACAAGAGTGAGGAGAAAGTCTGTAGTCCGACAAAGAGGCTGAAATGAAGAAAGGACAGTCTGAAACGTATTCAAGGTGGCAGCAATTCCAACACAATTATCCAAATGCTATGGGGTACATCAATTCTTTTAACACCAACCCCCTCCTGATGACTGTTATTTGAGGTGCCTTGGGGGGCAACTGTGCCAGTGAGAGATTAAAATTTTTTAGCTTCCACAATGGCCAATATTAAAGTGTCTGAATACATCTGCCTGGCCATTTTGATTGGTAACTTAACCCCTGACTCCTGAGCAAAAATGGTCTATTCCCTGCACTACTGTCAGCAGCTAGAGTCTAATTCTTCTATGATCCAGGCTAATGAGCCAGTAATAGGTCCTGCGCGTGTGGATACAAGGATATTACAATGTGTTGGAGAGAGGTGCAGGAAGACAATGGCAAAGGCTAGTTACATCTGAGAGGCTTCTCATTGTTCTATAATCAGAGGCTACACAGCAACTGAGCAAGTAAAACTTAGCAATGGTTTTCATTGATAGTCACTTTTCACACAAACAGGCAGATTTGATTAAAACAAGAGGTCCATATCTCATTCTGAGTTCAGCTCGGTGAGAGGAAGGGAGACAGGGAGTAAGGGAGAAAAAGTGGTTCTGTCCGTGTCATCCAGCCAATGGCTTTATCCAGCCTTATCCTGAACCATGAAACCATAGTGCATGACACCCCTCTATGCTCTGCACAGATATGGCTATTCACTGTTAGCACAGAGATTTGACAAGGCAGACTGCGCTCACTCAACAGCCTGGGTCAAATGGATGACTGTCACAATTTTTTTTATCTGACTCTGTTGCCTTCTCCTCAATTCAGTCTGTGCCCCCCTTTTTACTCCACACAATTCCACCCCAATCTCACAACTTTGCTTGTTCAAATTGACAAATTCAACCAGCTACAAAAGAATAAATGAAAGAGGGCAGAGAGAGCTTTGAAGGGGATAATCTTTTCAGGGGACGTGGTTCATTGGGATTTGAGCAGGTGAACACATGCTCTGCTGTTTTAACAACATGCAACTATTATAAAGATGTAGGCTGTAAATGTAATACAAAAAGCAGAGCAAGCCTGTGATTTGGACCAAATTAACGACAAGCTATACATTATGTACACAAAAAAAAATTGAATCATCTTAGACTTACTGTAGACCCAATCTCAATTCTCTATCTTAACCCTACCCTTTGCCCTTAGCCCTATTCCTTGGCCCTCCAGAAGAAGGAGTAGGGCTAAGGGCAAATTATAATTATAGGCCTTCCCCTAAGAATTGGGACACCACACCTGCAATGGCACAGATGTATAATAAGATAATAATATATGGTCTATAAATATATCATAGACATACTCCGGTTTCCCCCACCAACATCAAAAACATGCTCAATATTGATTTGCTATGTGTTTTTATTTTTGTAATTTCTTTAATTTTATTTTTTTTATTTTTTTGTGTTGCTGACCAATCACGGGGAGGGAAAGGAGGGGAATATATTACAAATAATTCTGTACATCCTATGTTACTACATCTGTACAAATAATTGCAGGAATTAAAGTCTTTATAATAATGGCTATATACTGTATAATCTCATATAGTTTATAATGTGTATTTTAATACCTTACAATAAGCTCTAATAATACATCTGTCATCATTATACAACGTATAAACAGTAAACAGTGAACATATAGCACAATGGGAAAATATCTTACCCCATTGTTTGAAGTGTGGTCCACTGTGTGTATGTGTGTGTTACTGTATGAATGTGTGTGGCTGTATGAATAAGTATGTCCATAATATATGTATGTATGTTGTCTTTCATTTACTGTTCTGCAGTTGCTCAGTACTTTGCCCAAGACAAATTTCCCTTTGGGACAGTAAAGTAAATTTGATTTGGTCCCCTTAAATCTCCATTTGGAGGGGTGTACAAACCCCTCCCCCTTCCCCTAGATCCAAATGGGAATTGGGACACCCTTCGTCTCGTGAACGCACAAAACAAGGGGTAGAATTGGGATTGGGCCATAGTCATATATCTATCTATATGATGATCTTCTAGTCTATACAGTCTGGCAGTATTAAGATTTAAATCATTACACAAAGGAAACCTCTTATTCATGCATTTATTTGCATGTTCAAATACATTTTTATTGCTTAAAACCACCACTAAAGCTTGTAGTATGAGTCTTATGTCTTTCCTACAAATGCTACGGTCTGTCACCTCTATCTGGCTTTATACCCCATGAGGCCTAAGAGCCTTTGGTTTTGTGTGTGTCAAAATCCTAATCACCAGAGTCCACGGCGACCGCGCACACACAACCACACAGTCTATCAGTGTTCAGTCAGGTAAAGGTCTCTCAGTTGTGCTCTGTGAGTGGCCTCTGCTCAAACAGATCAATAGACACTGGCAAGTCCCGCCAACAACCAAGAGAAAACAATTAAAAGCCATCGATCCTGTGCCAGGTTTGTCCATGAATATGCATGTGTCCTTGACCTTCCCTTGGAGAGGGACTCTGAGAGAGGATGAGAAAGATAGGCTGACAGGTGCAGCACCCCCTGTAAATTCAGCTAAAATAGAAAGTAGTCTGTGGTTTTAAGTAGCCTCTTCTCTCTGTGATTCTCTACACATCTTATCTTAAACATGCAAAGGGCACTTGAAGCAAATCATCACATTAAACCCTGCTAAACCTGTTGCTCTTTTATAAGCCTGGTTGAGGCATAGATTGCTCTTTTCTGAGCCCTATTTAAATCAGACAAGAGACTGTCACATAACAAATGTCCCCTGTAGCCTTCACTGTGCTTGCCTCCTTTTATAATTACAGATGTGTGACATGCACATGGAGACGTCTCGATGTTAGCACATCACTGTGCCTGTCCTGACACATCCTGTGGTCATAACAACAGGGCCTGCAGGGGACAGCCATGCCCTGTCCCCCGTCACTGGGGATTAGCATTAGCATGCTAACTGGGCCTCTGGGGGAGTGCAGCGCTAAGGGTCACACTGACAACTGTCAACAGCCTGCTTTAATTAGCTGAGCCTGTCATCGAACCCTAATACTTAGTCTAACTATACACAACATATTTCTACAATATTAGTTTTCATACATTATTTTAATACTTTTTAGATTTTTAGATCAGATTTAAGTTATTGATTAAAAATGCTGCTACTGTCTAATCAGTCATTCATCAATTAATCCCCATTTTCCGTAAAGCTGCATTTATGTTGGCTTTCATATCGTAAAGGAGTCAAAGGTGCTGACTTGTCCCAGTGCGTTGTTCCTAACCTGACAGTATCAAGATGCTTTTGTCAAAGGCTCAGAGACAAGGTGAGAAGCAGTCTTTGAAAGCTAGAGAGTATTGTCAGTCAGACAGTGCATTATCCAGCTGTTCTCTGGATGTCTACCTTTTTCTGTGGTGAGGTAATGGGAGTGTCAAACTAGTAGACAGTTGGAGTCTCACTATTCAGCTGAGAGGCACATCCATATACACTGCCAGCTAACTGACTGCCAGTGCTGCTGAGGCTGTCCTGTCTGGGCCCACAATGACTGTCAGAGAAAACCTGGGGGCGGGCGAGCATGACTGTCAGCCTCTGGACACAAAGCATTTACCTGCTGACAGAATTGCAATTAGTCCAGGGAATGTTGTTATTGGGAGAAGGACTAGGGTTATAGAGGATATAGTTTAAAACAGCTCTGCTGGTGTACAAGGCTATCCATGGCTCAGTGCCAAAGTACATCTCTGACATGTTAGTCCCATATGAACCATCTGGGACTCTGAGGACCTCAGGAACAGGTCTCCTGCTGGTGTCCAGGGTCAGGACTAAACACAGTGAGGAAGCGTTTCCGTTTTATGCAGCTAAAATCTGGAACATTCTTCCAGAGGAGGTGAGACAGGCCTCTACTCTGACAATGTTCAAGTCCAGGCTGAACACAGTTCTGTGACCCGGTCTTGGATAAGCGGAAGAAAATGAATGGATGGATAGAATTTTTGTAAAGCACTTTGAATTGCTGTTGTATGTATTTTGCTATATAAATAAACTTGCCTTGCCTTGCCTAGTGTAGCACAGCAGGGAGAGGGCTAAGATATTGGAAAACACAAAGGTGGGTAGCATCTAGTATTTTAGGGAGGGCAAAAATAAACAAACAGACTTACATTCTCTCGATATTTCAGTGACTTTGGTCAACTAAGTAAAACGATTCTAAAAGAGGCAGACCTTTAACCTTTTGGAATAACTGGAGCAAAGATACTTTTCAGGACCATGGACAGCTCTAAATGTCCTCTCATCTTCCAAGGCATAATTTTAACACATACAATCATAGTTTAGTCATACTATATGTGCTACATAACAGACTTCAACACTTCTTCTTCTGGTGTGTGTGCTCTGCCTGATATCAGAGTAGCAAGGGCTCCTTCCAGGGCCCTAAGGGAGAGACAGAGCATGACTGAAACGGTAGTCCCAAACCAAACACAAGTGGCAATTGGTCTATGGGACAGGATCAATAGTGAATTAACCAGTGTGCTGGTTCTGTGGAAGGCTGCCCAGCCCTGATCCAATGATCCATAGTAAAAGGCCATTAAAGGAGACCTGAGATGAGAAGCAGCAATGTTTCTGAGGTTATAATAGCTAACTCCTGGGGGCCCACTCAAATGCCTGTAATGGCCCCCTCAAAAACTTTGTATGCAGAGAACTGACAAAACCATACTAACCACTTAAGCACACCACCATTACCATGTAACAGAAAACTCTTTACAAAATTGTTTTAAATACACAAGTTACTGTCTGTAGCTCAAATGTACATAACAGTAATTTAGAGACTATGATCTGAATTTGAGGTATATGACATAATTGACAAAATATATGATTTTGGATGTCCTCAGGAGCCCTTTGTTTATCTAGACCAAGTTTTGTCATTTGGGGTCAAAGCTTCAATCATCTAGCAACTCCCCATTATGCTCTTTCCAGTGGGGCAGGTGTTTTGCTCCCCTAAAGTAACCCCACTGTTCATCTCATCCTGCCCCATTCCCTGGGTTTGTGAGTGTGCATGTGGTGATTAACGAGGGCATGTCCTGATGGATTGTTCTGATCCCAGAAGGGACACCATTTTGAAGAGAGGCCACAGTCTGACATGAATGTTAGGTGCAAATGTATGCATAGATGCACTATAGGACTCTAGGAGTGTAAAGAGAAATACTCTATAGATACACTTAGATACCTATTGAACTTTTATCCACAGATTGCTTGACCAGAAACAGTTAACCTTTACCAGTTCATTACATTGAAGCTGTCACCCACTGTCTGGTTCGAACATCTGTGTCCTCTTCTTGACCTCTTGCACCTGCTACTGCTGACAAACATAACTTTTGAGGAATCCACTGCCTCGTCTCTCTTGAACTTTGTGACTGGCTGAGCAGATGAGTGGTGTCTATACAACTGCAGGAAAGATCCTCCTTCAATCAGCCATATAGTTGTATACACACACAACACAATGCACCTCATAATGCTTGGATTTCCTGCCTGTTTTTTTCTTTTTATAATTTTTTGCCCGCTGAAGTGAGTTATTGTGATCTGAATCCATTTTGTGATCCTTACCGTTTGACCGAGTTCTTAAGGTGATTTACATTGACAGTATAGGGCTTTCTCGGCTCCAATGAATCACATTTGGAATATCTCATTTTGTAATACAAACACATGCAAACGTGCATACACATCTGCCTCCAAGCAGTCTGATAAGGTTGTCTTATCTGAAAAGAAAGGGGGAGTGAGGATAAGGGGGTACCTCTGTGATAATGGCTTTCACCCCCCCTCCCTTTCCTCTGTCACAGATTAAAATGCCTGCTTGGAGAGCATTAGCAATCTTTCTTTTCATCTGTCTCTTTTTTTCCTCTCTCCGTTGTTGGTGAGTGCCATTGGATTTCTCAGCCAATCTATTGTCACAGGCCGGCGACACATACAAGGAGAAGTCAACCTCAATCTGATAGGCCATTGTCTTATTCTCCCCATCGCTGATTCCTGCTCATGGTATTGATTGCAACGCTGTCCCCCTCACATCTCATCACGTCGCTCTGTGGGAATTGCGTGTTTGTGCTTGTGTCAGTCAGCCTCGTACAAGATGTGGTCACTGTCCTTTTAGAAGAATTTTACCAGTGGGACAAACACAACCCAAATCACATTGATACTGTCCAACAAAGTTAAAGCACCAGTAACTACAGCAAAATGAAAAACTATACTCAGGTAAAGAAGGAATAGGAACAAAGAAAGAAAGTAATGAATGAAGCCCAATGTTGGTCTTGATTGAAAAGTCAGTTTTAGTCTTAGTTTAACAAAAGTTATTATGTTCCCTAAGGCAGTGTAGGTGGCACAAGAGTTTGCTGCTCGATGTAGATTTGAAACCAGTACAGTGTTGGTCTAATCTTGTCACTCCTGGCATCAAGAGATCACAGAAGTGGGAGAAAGAAGAAGCCACTCGAAACTAACTGTCACACTGCTCAGCTTCCGTCCCGCTAACGCCCCCTCCTCCCCAGCACTCGCACCTCCTCCGCCATGCCTCACAGGCCCGTCTGTCACCCCTCTATAATTATGAGGAGTGAGAGTAATGTGTTGCAGTATGAATAGGATTGTCGGCCTGATTGTGATGTATAGGCTTTCATTACCATGTCCAGGCCTGTGCCCTTCGCCTTGTAGGAAATCCTATTTAGGCCCTAATTTGGGAGCCTCCCCGACCGTCCCGCCTGATAGCAATCACACACAGTAATTGTGTGCTGGGGCAACTGACAAGAGTGGAGGCTCAGACACGGAGAGAGAGAAGGAAGGCTTGCAGGAGGAGGTCCTGACAATGATATATCTGCATAGTTTGGTACATTATTCAAGTCATCCTCTGCAGAACATGTGTATTTTTGCCACTTATTTTTGGTGGTTTGTTACAATAATGATAATTTACAGGAAGTTATAGTAACACAAGTGATATTCAAGAACAGACAATTCTCCGTTCTCCACTTGCTCAATCCACTTCAACAATGCTACATGGTTAATTGAGAGAAGAGATCATGCTAACTCAATAATTTTGATTTATGAGATTCAATCTCCAATGAATATTGAGCATTCTCACCAGATTTGACAACAACATGTAACCAGCCCTCTAGCAATCAATATTTGTACATTTTCCATGTCTAAGTTGTTAACTTTTTTAATATTTCATTAAGTCCTTTTTAGAGAGGGGTGATGCACAAACATTTATGCAGATCTGACTCTACTTATATGCCTGTAGATAATGAATGTCTAATTGACTCATTTAAATACTGTTTGCCTGCAGGAGGGCCTTTGCATTAAATGTTTGATTGCCCTCATATTAACTGTCATTAATCCCCTCTGCTCTTAATAAGGACTTTATGAGTCTTTCTTAAAACTTCTCATCTAGCCCACTATTCTCTTTGCATAATTAAGTAGGATATTCAAAAATATGGAAATGAAGAAGAACTCAGGCTTTGACTAATGGGCTTTGTGGGACAAATTTCTAATTAAAATCAAAGCTTTGAATTTTCAGTGCTGTTTTGGATCATGGTCCATTAACCTGGGTCATTGTGGGTCAATACAGTTAACTCTCCTTTGTTTAATAAGTCAGCTACTTTTAAAAACACACACTGGAGCTAATCAAACTTAGACATGTTCTTATACCTGTTGTACTTCTAGTCATAAGACATATGCCAGAACCAGTACCACCACGCACTGCAGTGTCTTGTAAAGGAAGATGTACAGCACACAGCCAACTTTTGACAGCCATTACAAACTGTCACGGCAGCAGAGTGGGTGAGAGACACAAACTTGTCTGTGTTTATAGCTTAACTGATCCTCTTATTCCTGCTACTCCTCCAGTCTCTCTGCTTTGCCCTAATCTCTCCTGGGGTCTTACTGGCCCAGGATGACAAATGGGAAGTAGAGGCCAGCCAAGCGTGGACTCTGTGGAGAGGTTCAGTACGAGGGTCCTCTCTAAGTCCCCTCAGCTCCAGCTTGGATCATTTCTGACATGGCCTCCACTAACCCTGAGGATGGAGACCACACATTCCACATTTACCAGGTACAAATCCAAAACGTGGGCCAAAACATAGTGTTTAACGCAAACAAGAGCTTAACCTCTGATGAACTCATTGGCACAGACTGATCTGTCTAAATACACCTCAAACTACTGTTTTAACTTTGTCCCATAGCCTCCACGCAGCTCCCGCAATCAGACCAGCGTTAGGGTGTCAGCTCCCAAGCAGTGTCACCATGTAATACCCAGCCCGCTCTATTTTAGTATACATAGTCCAGCTCAATAAGACCATGTACTAAATGACTGTGCTGTAATGAGTGGCTGGGCGGCTGTATAGCTGTGACACTGACAGCGCATGAGAATGTAATGCGTCCTCTTCCCCCCTTCTCCCTCTCTCGCCTGCATGCTCCTGTGCGCCCCACTGCCTCTCAGCCATGGGATCAGCTGCAGGCACTAATGAAACGTCAGTCAGGTAATTGAGGCTCTGGTGGTGGCGGGCCAGCCAGGCAAGCAGTCAACCTGAGTGGGTGATGACACCAGGACACTAGCTACAGGATTCCAGCATCCCCCTATGGAGCATCACAAGAACTGTTCCATACCCAGCGGGTTGGAAAACATTGCATTTATGCTGACATTTCCCTATTTCGTTCTGTTTGTGTTGGGCAGAAATTTGAGTGACGAGTAGTATGAGGTGTGTACCAGTAAGTTGAGTCGTCAACTGAGCTGGAGATTGTTAACCAGCTCCGTGAAAGATGCTGTTCTGCCAGCAGGCGAAGTGAAGGTGTCACGTTAGAGAAGGTTAAAAACCTTTGTTATTGCACCCCAGAGTGATGTTACCTTCCCTGCCATCCATTGACCTGCTCAGCAGCCCCAGTGAGTTATGGGTAATGTTTAATTCCCCTGCTGTGACAGCTGTGGATTGCATGTTAAATTGGATTTTTTTTCTTTGTGAAAATAGTCCATAAAGAGAGAAAGACATGAGTCCAATGCAAGGTAACACTGTCAGCTATGGTTCAAAGGCTTCTCACTGACAAATCAAACTGGCCTGTTTTGTGATTGGAGAACATAGCTTTGGTTTTGTCCAAGGCTGTGCTGTAGTACACTGAAACTTAAACACACTAAATACAAAGGCATCTTTAGCTTATTTCAAGACCAATGCAAGACAGTAGATCAACAGGTACTAATTAGACAACACAGTCAACAATCATTTTACCACCAACTAATTACTGATGCGATTGTAATAGTCTTTTGTTGGCTCATGGCAGCTTTAACAAAGCTCTCTTAAAATGACTTCTCTTCTCCCTTCACCAGACTGCTGTTCTTTTCTTTCAAGGTGTCCCGACAACACCTGACCAGAGATGTTCCCAGGAGCAGTACAGTACAGAGAAATAGGAAGTCTAGATTTAGTCCCACACTCTCTGTTGCCTCCCCGGGGTTTCAGTGCGGAGAGTGGACAGTGGGGTTAATGCTTAGCTGTAAGCACTGCTTAGCACCAGTGATTGGGTTTGCGTTACAGCAGGCCTTCCCCCACTAGCAAAATCCAGTAGAAATGACTTCCACTGTCCAACCCTGTGGGCACTTGTGATTTTTCAACTTCCCAACATTTTCAGTCCCCCCCATCCCCCACCCCACCCCCTTTGTTGCAGTTCTTGATACCACAGGGCACAGGTGAATTTGATGTGGAACAATGATTAAAAGTTTTGACCCTCAAGGTGACCTAAATACATGAATAAGTGAAAGTCAAAGTGAGACACATGCATAGGAGCAGGCCATGGAGGTGAAATTTGCTCCAGCATAGCTATTGCTCAGCTTGGAGAAGACATTATCCACAGCCTGTCCTCACACTTATTGCACCATTCCTGTCTCAATCCTTTGCAATCATCAGTGATTGTATGTGGCACGATTATACACAGCATTGAAGACATCACCAATGTAATCACTGTCAGATCAGCACATTACCTCTAGGTGTAATGTATTTGAACAGCGCTCTATCACATGTGCTAGAACCTGCCTCTTCCTGCCTTATGCCCCACAGTCCACATATTTTTTCTTAACTGTGTGTTCAATCACCACCAGCACAGGATGCTGGTGCGGCCAAGCGATCCCTTGACAGTGACGTATGCCAGCGATTAGCCTGGATACAGTTCAATTATGATAAATAGTCAGCACACCTTTTAGAACGTGATTAAAGCCAGAGACTGGCCTTGATAAAGAGATTCCATCTCACTGCCATCACCTCCACATTATAAGATACTACGCCTCATGCTTTTCACATCAGCACTGCACAACGCACACTATAACCCAGTTGGAGCTTGTGGCAGGTAGAGCTAGATGAGAGTTTGTGAGTGTGAGGGTCTTTATCATCTACACATGGCTAGTGGCACCTCTATTTTCAATTTGGACTAGTATTTATTAATAAGCCCACTTTTTTTGAAGCCGATTTTTTAAGATACTTGTGATACTGTAGCTACAAGATAGTTCTACATACAGATAGCCAACAAGAAGAGGCTCGGTTTTGATAAATGGATGAGCAGTGATGAAAAGAAGATATTTGAGAAGATAAGGGGAGAGAGCAGAGCATTAATCCAACACGAGGCTCACAGAGAGAGAGAGAGAGAGAGACAGAGAAAAGGGGTACGAGGGGAGGAGGAAGCAAAAGAAAGATAGCCTTTCGGCTGTGTTCTGTCAAGGGAGAAATTACACATTTACAGAGGTTTTTTCAAGCAACGACGGGTTCCATAGATCATACCACTGGATTTATGAGCCAATTTTCAACATGAAATATAGACACCAGGAATCCATTTTAGCCATGTTTACTTCTCTTGTCTCACTATTTTTCTCTTAATCAAGAGCGCGACAATGTGTGGATGGGTTTACTCCTGTTGCCTTAGCAGCAATGATTACAGTTGATAAAGATGCTTTGACTATTTGAATATAACCCAGTATATCTTCAACATAATTTTTTTTTAGAAAAACATGTGATCATTTTAAATCTAAGCCTTTAAAAATATATATTTTCTACAATACAAGGACTGAAACATCAAATGTGTACATGCTATTAGGATTTGCATGGAAATTAATTGCTAAGTGCCCTAAATGACATAATTGACACACAATTAGCAGTATTATAGAGACACGTAATGACGTTTCCATAGCTGTGCCAACCTCAGAATGATCACTGCTTAATTATCATATTAATGAAGTCATTAGATGTCACTTAACCTAAATGACAGGTAAGGTAAGAATGATCCTACAATTTTCTAAGATCCATGTGTATTCATGACTAATTACTGCCAAGTTCAAATCTTATCTAGGAGTGTGCAAAAGAAGTCCAAGTACTGTTGTGGTAAAAAAAATAATAAATAAAAAAAACTGGCACAACACAAGGAAAAAAACAGGGTTTATTCAATCATTTACTAAAGCCTCTTCAAGGTCACCTGAGGACAAAAACACAAATCAGTGCCACTAGTCCAACATAGACACAGGCAGCAGATGAAACCCCTTTCAAGTGAAGGCACACACTTAGTGGAGGGAGAGATGGTTACACTGACAAAAAACACATTTCTAGTAAATGTTATGGCATGATTAGATGCCAAAAAAACTCAGATGGGACAAATGAGCATTGGGACTTGAGGTGCTCCCACTCTCAGAGTCTCCTCTTTCATTCCAATTCATTTCAATTACCCAGTGTTTCCAACCTTCCCAACATGTCCCGATTAGCTCAGCTTGGCAATTTACAGTTGATCTTGCCTCATCTAAGGCTGAGCGAGGGTGGAGGCAAGGAGACGAGCAGTAATGGAATGAAATGTCACTCAGTTGTTGCCTTTATGAAAGTGATGGTGGCAAAGCCAGATGGGGAGGGGTTAGAGAGGTCTCATTAGCAGGAGAAACTAGTGGCTGTGTCTTATCAGTGAAGCTTTTACAAAATTGCAATAGTCTATTCTCCCATGTTTCTTTTTAAGAACCATAAACTTGCCGCTACTGTGTTTCTTTAGTCCTCCAATGTGTGCCATTCTTCATTAAGGTTTCTTCATCTTTTTCACTGAGGACGAACTGGAGGCTGATTCTCTCCGTTTGCGCTGCAATGTGATATACAAAAGTATCATTTAATGGCTGTACATCAGATTTAAATCACTGCTTAAATTTGAAGATTTTTAGATAAAAAGGACCAAAGATGTCCGACCTTGACTGAGCACTAGTACTGTATAGCAATACAATTTTGAGGGGTTTTCTTTATACTAATTGGTGTTTTTATTTATCTGACTTACTGAGTTAGGAGTGAGTGGTGCTCCTACCACATCAATGATCTGCTCCTTAGCTTCCACCTTGATGTCGTCTGCACTGGGCCAAGCCTGAGTTTCAACACTTGGTGTGGATGTGGTAGTGCTGTTGGAGGGGTTGACATCCCCACTTTGTGTCGTTGCTACTGATACAGTAGCTATAGTTGTTCCTCCACTGCCAGCCTTGAGTAGAGCCTCATAACGGTGGCGCAGCATTTGCTGTTCATACTCACAGTTGCTGTGTGCCTGCTTAAGCTCATAAAGCAGGACCAGGTCACTACGCAGCTCATTGAACATCTGTACAATCTCTTCTGTTGGTAGTGGGTTGAGATCTAGAAACAAACACAGGAGAACATGATAGATTCAGACAAAAAAAAACAGAGACAGAAAATAATGGTAAAAACTGAACCATATAACAACTTGAAACATTAGAGTTGGGGTTAGTTAGTGACAGACTAAAGCAAATAAAATATATGTACACTCACCCACTCCAAGGTCTACCAGCATCTGTTCAATAGCTTTGATTTTCTTCTGGCCTACTGAACTGGGTAGTTTCATCTAAATAAAAAATCGGACATGCATTAGCATGGAAAACAGTGTGATTGAAGGGGCATAAGATATTAGGATGAACAGTTCAGCCTCTGGGCTTAATTCGTATGAAATGCACTTCAGCAGGCCAGATCAAAATATCTTTATTCACTGAGCTCTGTCTGACTGATTAGCCAGAGGAGCGTTCTACTCCTTTAGCAATACTAATGTATTTTCCATAGAGAGGGACAGCCCCTCATCAGTCTCAAAGATAAATAAGAAGTCCCTGGGCAGTCTTAAAGATATTAACCAGTCACTAACACAATAAATCATCATAGTTCTAATGACAGATGGCCAGCTACAGGTGCCACCAGACGTTTTTAGATTGTTAAAAATAGAAAACAAGAAACTTTAGCTACTTTTACAATAATTACATAAATGACAATACAATTAAAACATGACACACACTTTTTAGAGGCAGAATTAATGTTTGGAAACTTTCAAGGCTCTTGCTATACTTACCCTCTGACTGCGCAGTGTGACACCAGCTGATTTAAAGTCTGGGAATTTAATGCCCGCTGTCTCTGGAACTGGCTGTAGTGAAAATAAAGGCTGATGAGAAATATGAATTTAACTTGTGATTTAACTCAGGTGAGCAACAAGACTTTACAAGGTGAGCTGGTGCTGGTTATCAAATAAAAAAATAAAAAAAGCTTTTTCACACTACTGGTGCAAATACTGCATGTCTAAATAATATACAATAAAAGACAAGAGTTGGACTCGTACTTTTACAGTTGTGCTTACTGGTTTTTCTGTTTCTCTTTTTTGTGGAAGCTTCTTCTTGGAAACTCTCTTTTCAGCCCGCCGTAATTCTGTGGTTGTATCAGCTGCTTTAATAAGTTTTTGTAAATCTTGAGCTTTCTTTTCACGCTCCTTCTTTCTTGTCTCTATCTTTCTAAGCTCTTGGATGAGGTATTCTTCTTCTGCCACCTACAGGCAAAACAGGGAAAGTACAATCACAATATTAGGAAAAGAATTCCACAGAACATTTGAAAAAAAAATATATATAGGCCATATCTGTGATTTTTTTTTAAATTTTACCTGTCGGTGGTTTAATAATACAAAAGTTCAAAATTTCAACATAAACTTTTAAGCTTACTAACAACACAATAACAGGTAACAAATGTGAAAAGGATACATACTTGTTCAGGTGTTCGATTGAAGAGCTTCTCCAGTTGCTCTTTGCGGCGCCTTTCATGTCCAGCATCAAAGATGTAGATCTTAGGCTCTGTCCCTGAAGGTGCTCTGACCTTGGTGAGCTTCCCACAAATACTATAATAGCGCTCCTTTAAGTCTTCCACCGAACGTTTCTAAAGCAACAAAATTGATATGGGTAAACAATATATACCAAAGTATACTTTTCTGTCCTTACTCATATTTAAATCATATTTAAATCATAATCAAACAAACATTAATAGGAAAGAGTTTACTCTGTATTGTTGGTGATCAAAACGGTCATGGACAACTATGAAGCGCAGGTCAAAGCGTTTGCACAGGTCAAACAGGTGATCTGTTTCTGCTTTAGTCCAGCCATCATCATGGAGATGCATCTGATACTCCTGCTCCGAGTACACTGGTACCTGCACTGTCTAAAGAGGCAAAATTAAAGCATGAAGAAAATAAATATGTATGTGGTTACTTTGGCTTTGTAGTAGGAAACAAAAAAGATGATCATTTAGTTATCTTCACCTTGTTGAATCTAGCAAAAGGATAGTCCTTGCCCTCTTCCGCAATGCGTCTCCAATGGTGAAATATTGCCCCATCTCTGCGAGCTGGATTTGTGAAGGGCATCCACTTCCAGGGTCGCACTTTTTTGCAGCCCAGTTTGGCTTTGACTGTCCTATAGCCTTGAGTAGTGTCACTAGGCAGCAGTGGTGGTGCATCTCTGAACATTTAATAGTAGAGAAATGTAATGTTAACAAGTTTAATCTGATAGATCAGCCCATTTTTTACTTTTAAAAAGGTAAGCATACTTCTTATCCGAATACAACAGAGCATAAACCTCTCGATGCATCCCTTCTGGTCTCTTAAAAGTCAAAGTTTCAGTTGACTTCTTGCTTTTTTTCTAATAGATGGAGAAAAAAGCGTTACAGAAATGTTTGGGTAACACTCTACATCCCATAGTCACCTACCATCTATGACAATGAATACATTCAACAGATATAATCGTATCGACTATGTGTGATCCATTTAAGCATATAAGTATAACAGGTACAGGAACAACACTATAAGGAACATATATGGAAAAAGACTAAAATAAAGAACTATATGTTTAGTTCTCAGACTGAAACAAAAATCACATGCTACCTTGTCTGAATTGATGAGGTCTTTCTTACTGATGGGCCCATCATTTTCTCCTCCGGCCAATTCCAAAATGTCTCTCACATCAGCACCAGTAGCCATGACTTAGATGTTAATAATATACAATAGCAAAGCCTTGACCTGGCACTTTTTATGCATGTACCACAGACTGATAATGTATCTAAGCAGCGCGGCTACTGTATGTTAGACTCCTACTAAAAGGCTAACGTTAGCATTTCAACCCCATGACTAAGAAAATAGCGGTATTTTTTAACTTAAGGTAAAATATATATTATGAGTTATTACACGTAATAACTATATTATTTAACTATGATTGTGGCTTAACCAGTAGCTCCAGTAAATAGAATAATTTAACTAGCGTTAGCGATCCACCACCATCACGGGTTCTCACGTTATTGTCTGTTGCTGTATTGGAAAATCTCACTGTTGCCCCCAAGAGGCGAGGCGGCCCTAAACCTTTTTTCAAACGTTCATACAAACTTTAGTTCATACCTGGTTCATAGTTGTTTTATACAATCAATGGCTCATAACTGTTATCCAGGTTACATTCCAGAAAACATTTTTTGAGATAGCTGTATCATTTCTCAAAAACTTTAACTCGCAATTATAGTGCCCTTCATTAAAATTTGTTTGCACAAATAATAACTTGTGCAAACTTGTGCAAAAAAGAGTAAAATAGTGCTTATACACCTGCATGTGTGCGTATACATGAGGTCAATATAATTTTTGTATTTGCTAATATTTTGAGTGAATTGTTAACAGGTTAATACGATTAACATATAAAATATTGACTTAATGACTATTGAAATCTAATTAAGTTATTAAATATCAGAAAAAAATGAACGAAAGAAAATGTAGCCTAATATAATAATTGTTTAGTTTACATTGTTTGAGCTATTATTTTAGAAGTGAAAGTATTTCCAACAAAAGCACCGAAGGTTCATACGATGAACATATAAAATAACCACTTAATGACTTTTGGGGTCCCTACTTAATGCCTAATTATATAAAAAAAATCTAATTAAGTAAGAGCTTTTATTTTGGGAACGAAAATATTTCCAACAAAAGCACCGGAAATAAGTAGGTGGTTTAAAACGTCGTCCATCTTTTCTCCCTCGGTCTTCTCGAGGACAGACGCAAGTGCTCGCCATCTTTATTGACCAGGGTGCGTGGTCCTGAAAGGTTATCTCGAAGCTTGTGGCGCGTGAACGATATAAAAATTGTCAGTGAAATAAACAATTAATAGCCGCAAGGTTAATTTAAAAGTAAGTACAATGTCTACGGAGCTGACCGAAACCCCGACTACCGCCGTGGAGAAAACAGAGCAACAGCCGCCACCGCAGCCGCCACAGCAGCAGCAGCAGGGGTGAGTCCATTCGCCATGGTTCCTTTGTTAGCATTGGCTAGCTGGCTTGTTAGTCGCCATTATCCGAACATAACGTTTTTCACAAGCCCAGAACGTTTCAAACACCACCATAACAAAAAGTGACACGTATTAACTTGAAACACATCTTTTAAATTACATCTACACAATGATATTTTTCTCTTGCTGCAGCTTGTTTGTAGGGCCGCGATTGCATAGTTTTATCGCAGCCATTTTGCGTAACTAAGTATATTGTTAGCATTAAACCTAAAACCCATAAAAAGTTCAGTTTATTTACTCACTAAATCCGATCTTTCTTTATAGCAGTTACAAGTATATTTTAAACTAGTATTTTTAACTTATTTTGCTGGAACCGTGCAGGAATTGCGGACGCTAGTATTTATAAAAAATGAAAGTACTTTTCCATGAAGTCAAATGATTTGATAGTCTTTGTTGATATTTTGAGTACATTTTTATGCATTTTTGTTCTGCTATGCTTGTCTGTGCGCAGGGAATTGAATGGAAAAGCTAGGCATGAAATCAATTCAAGGAAGGAGAGGCCTCCGAAAAGGGGCGGAGGCGGGCGCTTTGAGCCCTATGGAAACATGAACAAGAGATACCGCGTATTTGTCAGCAACATCCCCTACGATGTAAAATGGCAAGCCCTTAAAGATCTGATGAAGGAGAAAGGTAAGGAGTCTTTATAAAAAGAACTGAACACAACAATTATAATTCAGATTGAGCCAACTGACTATTGTTTCAGCTTTGAATGGCGTTTGGAGTCACTTTCCCTTTTTATGAAGGTTGTCCTTTTGTGGGAGGAGATGTATAATAACTATTGGAATCTGTCACTCTGGTTTGTTGCTGTATCTTGTCCAAGTGCTGTAAACCTGTTGGAAGAACACACAACCTGCAGAAAGAGTACAAAAAAAACCTCTTGTCAAGAGACACTGAGCATTTATAGAAATTAAAGCCAGCATTATTTAGTGTCATTAGTTTTGTCTTGAGGGACTTGAATTTCACTAATAGCTGCTGTGTCTAGTAAAATTGGTTCATTTTGAAACTTAAAATGAGGTGATTTGTTGTAACTTTATTATAGGTACAGTCTTATGTACAACTGCTATGGAGACTGGTAATGTGTTATTAGAGGGAACACAATATACTAAGACTTAACGCATGCACAGGATACTTTCCTCAGAAGCTGTGTTTGGTATTTATCATTGTATATATATATATATATATATATAAATATATATTTTTAAGTATAATTGCATTTTCTTTTTTAGTATTGACATTGACAATTGTTTTTTCAGCAGATCATCAAGTTGTACCAAACGCAGATGTGCGTTGGGGATTTATTGGGGTACAGGTCTACAAAATGAAGCCACTTCTTATGCACTGTCCTTGTCTCCAGAGGTTTGGTCTTTGAACACCACATGTGTGGCTGTGTCGGCGCTGAATAAATTTCCCGTGTACACTATGAGGTTCTACCTTCTGAACATTTGTAGGAATCTCAGTTATAAAGTTGTACGGTGCACAATGCTGGTGGGAGAACATTGATGCAGTAGTAAGATGTAATTTCGCAACATAACAATGTTAAATGAGTCTTTTGACTTGATGGTTGATGTAGATCTGGCTGATATAATGTACAGGTCGAAGGTGGTTCTGAATGCATCATTCCTATAGAAAAGTTGAAGTGTATTTAAATGTGTTGTCCTCAGCTTTTGGTGCTTTGGGATATTACTGCAAGGACAGGCTAAGAAGTAAATTCTTTACTTGGAAGACTTGTGCTTGCTTTTTGTAGACCTGTACTATTTTTGTGATGCTGAGGTGCTGTGGGAGGGCTCAGGACTGGAAGTCCAAGCTCACTTTCACCGGCCGTCCTGCTTGTGTTCTGCTCTAAACTCCCATTGTTCTCTCGGCTTCTCTCCCTTGGTGTGTGTCGTCTCTGGAATCTGATTTATAGTGGGTGAGGTAACGTACGTGGATCACTTAATGGACGCAGAAGGCAAATCAAGGGTAAGTGAAAATACATATAAATAAAAAATATGAATTGTCCCAGACAAACTTGTTTGTCGGGTGTGGTTTCTTATTTCATTGTTGGAAAAGATTTGGAGTGATGAGTTGGTGACCTTCTCGAGGTGTGTTCTAAGTGGTGTCATCTGTAGCAATGACGTGAAGTTATCCTGAGAGTTGATGGTCTTAATACTGGACTTCAGCTTTCTCTGTAGATAATCCTTTAGGATTGTAGTAGCTGACATGTCCCTTTTGGTTGTTGGTCTTGTACTAATTGAACTAGGGGGGTAAAATAAGAGGTTGTTTTTAAAGATGTTAAGATTGTTGTTTTTAAATAAACTTTTGATGCACAACTGGAATCTGGAATTGTTATTTCCAATATCTTAGTTGTGGAAATCCTACCTGTGGATTTTCTGCCATTTTGGGTGTTGGAAAATATTTTTTAATCCCAATGCTTGGCCTGTTATGTGTTGGCACTGTGAATCCTACATAAACTCAAAATTCTGGCCAAGAATCTAAAAATTTAAATATTTGCTTGTGTAAATACTCAATGCTTTATTTAGTGTTGATTGACCCTTGTAACATTGCACTGTTACTAACTGAAGTCTTTTGTTCCCTCTACACTGCTCTCGTCTCTACAATCAATAAATCAAGGGTTGTGCGTAAGTAGTACTACTTAAATTCTGAGTTACTGATTTGATGAACTTTTAAGTAATTCTTACTGGATGTATGTTTCTGCCAGTGTTGTTGAGTTTAAGACTGAAGAATTAATGAAAAAGGCAGTGGAGAAGGTCAACAAGTACAACCTTAATGGACGCCCCCTGAAAGTTAAACCGGTATGCTAAATCAAGAAAATGTTCATTTTAGGGATTCCTATTGCCTAGCCAGGTTCCAAGCAATGACTTCCAGTGTTTGAGTAACATTTGATTTGTTGGATTGATTTGTTAGGACCCTGATGGTGTTATAGCACAGAGGGAAATCAGCAAAGTCCAAGGAGGCCCTCCTGGTGTCCATGGAGGCATGGGCGGTATGGGAAGGATGGATCGTATGAACATGGATCGAATGAACATGGACAGAATGAACATGGATCCTATGGGTATGGATCGTATGGATCGTATGGGACCTGGTCCAAATGGTTCTATGGTCAACATTCCATCCAGCCTCATGAACAACCCTAACATCCCCAATGAGATTATCCATGGCCTGCAGGCTGGAAGGATTGGCAACACTATCTTTGTGGCTAATGTAAGGCTTTTTATTTATTTTTTCTACATGAGACAGAGCGGCATTAACATATTTGTTTGTGATATACAGCTGTCTGTTTCTGTGGCATAATATATAAAAATTTTATTTTTTTATTTTTTTTACAGCTTGACTACAAAGTGGGCTGGAAGAAAATGAAGGAAGTATTTTCAATGGCAGGCATGGTGATGAGGGCTGACATTCTTGAGGACAAAGATGGGAAGAGCAGAGGCATGGGCACAGTAACATTTGAAATGCCCATTGAAGCTGTCCAGGCTGTCTGTATCTTTTTGTGACATGAAAGGAACCAGTGTGGCCATATTTCTACATTAAAGCTGTAAAAAGTGATGTATATGTTCTCTGCCCTTATTATCCTTAATGCTTTCACAGCTATGTTTAATGGACAGATGCTATTCAACAGGGTTATGCATGTTAAACTGGTATGTTAAGCAAATCTCATTTTGATGCTATATTGTGGATACAGTATCTAAAAATGTTACTTTAAAAAAAAAAAAAAAAATGTTTAGGATGAGAAGTCTATGCCAAAAGACATGGGACCACCTGATAGACCTCCAGCTCTTCCTCGTAAGAATACTTTTTGCCTGCTGTTTCTTATCTATTGCTGTAAAAGACAAACTTTGTTTTTATTCTTGTGCCAATATTTTCTTCTAGGTGGTCTGAGTGGGATTGGTCTGGGCCTGGGACCTGGTGGCCAGCCCATTGATGCTACCCAGCTTAACAGAGGAGGAGGTGGTGGTGGGATAGGAAACATGGGCCCTGGTGGTAAGTTGATTTAGCCTTGTTTTTTCCTTTTTTAAAACATTAATGATGCTAAAGTCTGCCTTTTTTATTTGTAGGAATGGATGGAATGGGCAGCATGGGTGGTCGTATGGGAGGAGGTATGTATTGGCAAACCTAACGAGAAACTTTTCTTTTTTGAATGTTTTTATTTTAACAAACCATAATTCAGACATACTTTCCTCTGGTCTTAGGAATGGATAGCTTTGGAGGAATGAACAACATGGAACGCTTTGGTTCTTCAGGGATGGGCAGAATGAATGGTAAGATGGATATAATCCCCTAAAAGCAAATGTGGATCTATTCGCCTTTTTTGCTGAATTATTTTTTTCTAATGGTGTAATCTCTTTGTCAGAGATGGACCGTGGAATTGGTGGTGGTTTTGACAGGGACTTTGCTCGAAATGAAATGGGCATGCCGCGTAAAAATTTTGGGGACTCTTTTGAAAGAGGAATGGGTTGGTATTTTTAGAAATCTAATTTTCAGCTCCTGTCAAAGTTAAAGCATCAAGTGAAGTGTTTCTGTGCAAACCTTCGTTTATCTTTTTTTATTGTCTCAGCAGGGAACTCTTTGGGTATGGATCGCATGAGCTCTGGGATGGACCGTCTGGGAACCGGTATGGATCGCATGTCAGGCATGGGCATGGACAGAATGGATCGTATTTCTGATCTCGATAGGCTTGGCTCTGGGTTTGATCGTATGGGCTCAGGTATGGACCGGCTAGGGCCCAGTATGGATAGGCTGGCACCAAGCCTGGACCGTATGGGCTCCAGCATGGATCGCCTTGGCCCAGCTGGGTTTGATCGTTTAGGTTCAGCCAGTCTCGATCGTATAGGTACTAGCCTGGACTTTGGCTCCTCAATGGGCCTGGATCGCATGAGCAATCCTGGGCTTGATAGAATGGGTAGCAGCTTTGATCGGATGGGATCAGCTGGAGGGCTAGACCGTTTCCCTTCTGGTGGCCTTGACCGATTGGGTTCTGGTATGGACCGAATGGGATCTGGTAGTGTTGGTGGCCAGTTTGATCGCTCCACTGACATGGATCGTGGATTTGGTGGAAATTCCTTCAGTGGAGCTGGATCTGCAGGTCCTGGAACTGGGGGCGGCAATGCCCGAGGATGCCAGATCTTTGTTCGCAATGTAAGTACATGACTCTCGTACTAATCCATCTATTTTAATATAGTGTGCATAAGTTTTTATTTTTATTTTTTTCAGCTGCCTTTTGACTTCACATGGAAGATGCTGAAAGACAGCTTCAATACTTGTGGTAAGATTCTATAATGGTTAGAACTGTTATTTCTCATTCTGTTAGTCAGATGTTAATCACATTTGGTTCTTGTGTTTTGAAGGTGCTGTCCAGTATGCTGACATTAAGATGGAGAACGGCAAGTCAAAGGGGTGTGGAGTGGTTCGGTTTGACAGCCCTGAATCTGCAGAGCGGGCCTGCCGGACCATGAATGGCTACCGGCTCAATGGCAGAGAGATTGATGTGAGGATTGACAGGAATGCATAAGTTTTTTTTTGTGAACTCAAGTTTGTTACGGATCTTTGACTTTCTGTCATATAAATTACCCATAAAACGTTCATTTTTATTTGGTTTAGAGCTTTGTAACTGTACAATGTTTTAGTTTTTTATTTTATTTTTAGAGACCAAATTTTTAAATTTTCTGTCATGCTTCATCTGCTGTTACCTTGTGAACAGGTGTTTTGGTAAATAAAAGAGGATAAACATTGTGTTCCATTTGTACTGATTTTAAAAATAGAACTGCCATGTTTCATTGTGTATATGGGTTCATCCCGGATCTATTACGGCAGGAAAAATGTTGAACAAAAACAATGAGCCCTTCTGGGCATAACTAGGCTTGTTACGGTATCCCCATTGGACGAAGGTCACCACCGGAAAAAAAGGTCACTTGCACTACATTCAAGATGGCTGCTCCCATGTGTCAGTGTTATCTGGTAAGTATTAAGAAAAACAACGCTATATCATTGGTCAAACTTCAAACTAATCAAATCACACTGAACTCGCACGTCCTTCCACCTTAACACGGTATGTGTGTTTGGTTCATTGCCGCCCAGAGCAATACAAAGCGTTAGCTAGCAACGTTAGCTTTCACTACTTTAAGCGCTTTTAAACAAATTTTACCGATCCAAATTGTGTGCAACAAAGGCCAAATGTCCAACCACGTATGAATAATGTATGTTGTATCGGTAACGTGACTGATGTGTCTGGATTAAATGTCAACTAGTTCTGATTTAGGCTAATTTTCTGCTTTGCTCCAGTTATGTTCAAGAAAACATTTAGCATCTTTCCGGTTGTCCTCCCTGCTCTACAACAGACGCGATGTGTTCAGGATATCTGGGTTGTTCATAAACTCCGTACAGGTACGAAATTTTAATTGAGCGCTTACTGTCAACATTTCCCTTGACACCGTTTTGCTTATTCAAATAAATCGCAAGTTTGTATTTTAAAACCCCATGTTTGTCTTCTCAATGTAGGTATCACAATCATGGCAACTGCAAATAAGATGCTTGTCATCTGATAGGGGAGGTGGCAGAAAAGGATTTCTTGGAGAATTTCTGGACAACATCAAGCAAGAGCTAAACAAAAACAAGGAAATGAAAGAAAATATTAAGAAGTTCCGCGACGAAGCCAAAAAACTGGAAGAGTCTGATGCACTGAAACAAGCGCGAAGAAAATATGTCAGTAGGCTATTGTGTGACAGATGGCATAATTAAAAAAATGAATGGCTGTAATATACTACTGCTCTACTGCCTATCTTGCTTTTAGAAAAATATTGAGTCTGAAACTGTGAAAACCTCTGAAGTGCTTAAAAAGAAATTGGGGACATTCACTGAAACAGTTAAAGAGGTAACTGAAGAGGTGTCCCAAACTTTGCCATTTAACTTTTCTATTATCTCTGCTGTAACATACCTTTCAACCGGTAATGTGCATAGGGGCTTGAGGAGGTCAGTCAAACAGAAATTGGAAAAAAAATTAAGGAAGGGGTGGAAGAGGCTGCCAAAACAGCAAAGACCTCAGCAGAAACTGTCACCAAACGTGGAGAGATGTTGGGAAGGACTAGTGCTTTCAGAGCAATTTCACAGGTATGTAGTCACATAAGGCCAGGGTTATGTAGTGACATTTCAGATATGCACATAAGTCTAATATAGTTTGTAAATTGTACAAAATTACTCTAAATTATTCAGGGAACAAATATTAGAAAATGTGTCTTAAACTTTTTTAAATTTTCTTCTTCCTAATTGCATGTTTTTAGGGCATGGAAAACGTGAAGAAAGAGATTGTTGATCTGGGCCACACTGGCCCGTATCGGCCACCTCCGAGACTCAGGAAGAGAACTGACTTTTCATATAAGGGGTCAGGGGACGATGGCAAGGTCTTTGAAGCCAATGAGTATGTGACTACTTTTAGTTTTGCATTGATACTAACAGAGCCTCTTTTTCAAAAAATAAATAAATAAAACCCCTTAAATTACCCCTCATGGCTTACTTCTTTGTCATCTTACTTAATTGGTAATACAATTTTTGACAGAGAAGCTATGGGGGTAGTACTCCACAAGGATTCAAAATGGCACCAACAGTGGAAAGACTTTAAGGAAAACAATGTTGTGTTCAACCGTAAGTATAATAAGTAAAAATTACTAATATTAGAGTTATTATACAGCTATATCAAAATGTTTAGATCACTATAAAAAAGAAACATGCATAGATATACTCGTAGAACTACTGTGTAATTTGTGCTCTCTATTGCTTCAGGGTTCTTTGAGATGAAAATGAAGTATGACGAGAGTGACAATGCTTTAATTAGAGCTTCACGTGCTGTTGCAGACAAAATGACTGACCTTATTGGTGAGATTTTTTTCAAAAACAAGAGAAATCCTGTTTTAACAAAGAGTGTATTGACTGTATTGACTGACTGTGTGTGTGTTAGGTGGGTTGTTTTCCAAGACCGAGATGTCGGAGGTGCTAACAGCGATTTTGAAAGTGGACCCAACCTTTGACAAAGATACTTTCCTTAAGCAGTGTGAACAAGATATTATTCCCAACATACTGGAGGTGGGACTGTCTAATATGACAGTTTTGACCGTGACACAAATACAAATTAACCCAGGCCATAAAGACTTTCTGCTGCAAAATCGATTAATACATTTTTGTAGTATTCTCTAATCTGTTTATTTTTTTGTAGGCTATGATCAGAGGGGAGCTGGAGATTCTGAAGGACTGGTGTTATGAAGCGGTGTGTTTTCTTTTTTAATTATTAAATCAAAACAAATGTTGACATGTTTTGTTTTTTCTTCATATGGGGATTGCAGACATACAGCCAACTAGCACACCCAATTCAGCAAGCCAAGGCAATGGGACTTCAGTTCCACTCTAAGATCCTGGACATTGACAATATTGATGTAAGTTTATCCTGGCTTAGACAAAATCCAGACTGGATGTTCATTAGACGCACACAAAAGAGGAGCAAGACAACTAAATCTAAGATTCCATCTATGTGCTGAATCAATAGTACACATTACAGATATTTGAATCAGGCCAAAAAAAAAAGTAAAACTCATGAATAAAAAGAAAATACAATTGTTTATGTAACAGGTTTATTTTTATTGATTTTGAGTTAAATTTACATACCTTGTTGTTATACAGCATTGTTATACAGTGATTTGAATTGTTTTTTAGCTGGCCTTGGGGAAGATGATGGACCAGGGCCCAGTGCTGATCATCACTTTCCAGGCACAGTTAGTTATGGTTATCCGAAACACCAAAGGAGATGTCATAGAAGGTGACCCAGTAAGTTTATTCAAGGCTACAATCCAATTTATCATCAAGTTCTTGAAAATGTGATAACCATGCTTTAATAAAAAGGCAGATCATACATTTTAAGAATATTAAACATGTTGAATTATTATTAAATATTGTAATTATTGCGCTCTTCTGTCTTCCTGTATGTGAATAATAAAATTAGAACAGCTAACATTAAAACTAGACAATTTCTTTTTCTCCAAGGAAAAGGTGCTCAGGATGATGTATGTGTGGGCTCTGTGTCGTGACCAGGAGGAGCTCAACCCTTATGCTGCTTGGAGACTACTTGACATGTCTGCTTCAAGCACAGAACAGATTCTCTAATTCTGTTACAAAGTAACAATATACGTTCAGAGACACTGAGGTATACCTAAACTGTTCTGAATACAGACGCAAACAAAACAAAGTACATTTATGTTTTGGGTATGGATGCTATGGACTGAGATTGATGTCAATGTAGACTAATGCTCCAAGTGCTTTACTGTCTTTCTTTCCCACAGTGAATTTTCATTTACTATAACACTATTGTTTCTTCTTCAACTAGACTATTTCTGGACAGCCCTGGTGTCCAACAGGGGGCAGTAGAGCACCAAAAGCACTCACCCACTGTACTCCTACTGCCTTTAAGCAACATTTTAGTTATTCAGTAATGGAATCTGTATTGCTTTTTATATCAATGCATTTCAATCATATTGAAAGCAGAAATGTATCGAACTTTCTTAGAATTCATTCCCCGCAAGTAACTCATGTTTAGGGCTTCCCCTGCACAAGATATTGTAATTGCCCAGTGTTTTTTTATGATTCCTGGTTGTAAGGTAGTCATACAAGATCATTGTTTAACTCCAAGAAAGATTATATTTATTGTAAAGATAATGGTGTCCCATCTTCTCCACACTAATAAAATCTTAAGGATTGTTACTGCCACATTCTCTTATTTCCTATTTCATCATTATCTATATTGAGCACATAGTACACACTGTACTGTTGAAACAGTTTTCAGTACAGTAACACTATATTTCTTAATATTATTTAACCATAATACTAAAGGATTTAGTTTTGTAGACTATATTTTACTTTAGCTGTGTCCAAATACCTGTAGGACTACAGATGGAAATTAGCTGTTAAGCTATAATCTGGTACAAGCATCTCTGCTCCGGCTTAATGTAGACTGTACGCTGTCCTAAAGAAATAAACAAATCTAATAATAAATGCCCAATAATTTAAACCTCTGTCTTCTAACGAGTGCAGGATTGGTCCAGTGTCTTGACTTGGGTGCAAATGTGTTCTTTTGCACTCGGAACTAAAATGTCCCCAAACATTTAACTTCTTGAGCTGTTTACTTAATGTATAGTAGCGGCAGTAGCTCAGTGGGTAGAGTGGTCGTCTTTCAACCGGAAGGTAGGCGGTTCGATTCCCACTCTCCCTACAGTTCATACTGTCGTTGTGTCCTTGGGCAAGACACTTAACCCACCTTGCCTCCAGTGACTGTAACACTGGTAATTACATTAGAAACAATGTAAGTCGCTTTGGATAAAAGTGTCAGCTAAATGAATAAATGTAAATTTAAATGTATACAGTATTGTTCAAAATAATAGCAGTACAATGTGACTAACCAGAATAATCCAGGTTTTTAGTATATTTTTTATTGCTAAATAAACTGGCAAACAAGTTCAGTAGGTGCAGTGGATTCTCAGAAAACAAACAAGACCCAGCATTCATGATATTCACGCTCTTAAGGCTGTGCAATTGGGCAATTAGTTGAAAGGGGTGTGTTTAAAAAAAAAAATAGCAGTGTGGCATTCAATCACTGAGGTCATCAATCCTGTGAAAAAACAGGTGTGAATCAGGTGGCCCCTATTTAAGGATGAAGCCACCAGCACTTGTTGAACATGCATTTGAAATGCCTGAGGAAAATGGGTCGTTCAAGACATTGTTCAGAAGAACAGCGTACTTTGATTAAAAAGTTGATTGGAGAGGGGAAAACCTATAAAGAGGTGCAAAAATTAAAGGCTGGTCAGCTAAAATGAACTCCAATGCCTTAAAATGGAGAGCTAAACCAGAGAGTCGTGAAAGAAAACAGAAGACAACCATCAAAATGGATTGAAGAATAACCAGAATGGCAAAGGCTCAGCCAATGATCAGCTCCAGGATGATCAAAGACAGTCTGGAGTTACCTGTAAGTACTGTGACAGTTAGACGTCTGTGTGAAGCTAATCTATTCTGAAGATCTATTTTCCTTCTGTTTATAAAAAGAAAGAAAAAAAAAGGCATGTGCAGAGGTTACAATTTGCCAAAGAACACATCAACTGGCCTAAAGAGAAATGGAGGAACATTTTGTGACTGATGAGAGTAAAATTGTTCTTTTTGGGTCCAAGCGCCAAAGACAGTTTGTGAGACAGCCCCCAAACTCTGAATAAAGCCACAGTGAACCAAGCATCATGATATGGGCATGTTTCTCCTACTATGGTGTTGGGTCTATTTATCACATACCAAGGATCATGGATCAGTTTGCATTTATCAAAATACTTGAAGAGGTCATGTTGCCTTATGCTGAAGACATGCCCTTGAAATGTTTGTTTCATCAAGACAATGACCCCAAACACACGAGTAAACAAGCAAAGTCTTGGTTCCAAACTAACAAAATTAATGTTATGGAGTGGCCAACCCCCAAACCTTAATCCAATCGAGAAGCTGTTTCTCAAGCAAAACTAAGAAATGTAAATGAACTGTGGAATGTTAAAGAATCATGGAGTGGAATAACAGCTGAGAGGTGCCACACAGATGTGAAGCAGTTTAAAAAAAAACTGTGGTCATACAACTAAATATTAGTTTAGTGATTCACAGGATTGATAAATCCTAGAAACAAAATAGTTTTGAGTTTGTACAGTCAACGGCAGACACTGCTATTTTTTTGAACACACCCCTTTCAACTAATTGCCCAATTGCACAGCCTTAAGAGTGTGCATATCATGAATGCTGGGTCTTGTTTGTTTTCTGAGAATCTACTGCACCTACTGGTAACTTGTTTGCCATTTAGCAATAAAAAATTTACTAAAAACCTGGATTATTCTGGTTAGTCACATTGTACTGCTATTATTTTGAACAGTACTGTACGTGAGGGGCTGTTGGATAAAATGTGTAGTAGATGAGTGTACAGATAGACATGCTTAGTGACTTGTGGTGTTGTGTGAATTTGGACTGGACTGCTATTCAGGATTGATTGCTGGGTAAGATGATGGGGCCCCATATTAAAAAAAAAAAAACAAGCCTGCGTGCTGTAAATCTCTGCCCGTGTGCGTCTAACCATGTTGGCTCTGGCAACTGGCTGCCCAAGGCTGTCGTGATGATAGATCCTCTCCGTGGTAAAACTGTGCTGAGTTTGCTGCTTCTCAATTTCTTAGAAGCATATTCTCAACAATCACAATGCTGTCCACTCCCAGGTGTATACTTCAGGCCCAGTGGGCATTTATTGAAAATATGTGTAGTCAACAAAAAAAATACTGATTTTATTTAACATACTTTGTAGTCATTAAAGTGGCCTTCTTCACAGAATCTATCACTTTGGATTTTTAATCACCCCAAGGCTGAATGAAGAACATTTATGGAAAATATCTTAACCTCAAACTAACACATATGGCTCTTAACTGCATTCAAACTAACGTAGAATAGAAATGTCACTATAGAATAAGGAAGTTAATAGCCATGGCCAACTGGGCCCTAATTCCACATGCATTTACCTTCCTTTGCACAGAGGTAGAGTTGGGTCAAGTCCCAAGGAAGTGGGGCAGATGTGTCACATAGACTTTGTCACATGATGGTTGAGTGCTGACGTCCCACAGTAGACCGGAATGTAGGCTGGCAGCAGCAGCAGGGCTAACAAGCTGAGTCACATCAGCTTGAGAAGAAAAAAGTGTGGGCACTTGAATTTAATTATTTTTGTTAGTAGGTGATTTTCCATTAAAAAAGATCCTATAACTCTAATTTCTAATTTTTTTAAATAATGCATTTTACTGACTTACTTTATTCATCTTTGCATCACAAAATAAAATTTCAAACACATGTCAAGTGCTCTTTCCTGTCAGCCTTCCTGTTATTGAACATCCGCTCCACTTCCTTGTTCCCTGTCATGTGTCTGATGGCCCATTAACTGTACTGTCCTTGAGCTCCCCAGGCACCAGCTCCTTAAGGATTATTTAGCCAGCATTATCTTTGTCTAGTCCTTCTTTCACCTAATTATGTTTTTTAATGAATTTGCTATGGAGAGAAAATCTTTTAGGTCAACTAAATCCCTACATAGACAGTAGAGGCAGTACATACAGTACAGAGTTTATTCTGGCTCAAGTAACCAAGAGAATAATGATTTTATGCATGAGAGATTTTTTATTCTAAAACAACATGGCATTGTTCTCAGTTAATCTGGAGTTGAGCTCTAACCTTCTCTGTCTTTGAAAGAAGCTCCTACAAAGGTCACTAAAGTTAGTTTCTAGGTGCTCATGTGTGGGTGCAACATGTCAGTTCATGTGCTCATACTAAACACACAGAAACTCACATTCATACATTGGGTCCCACCATGGAGTGCCATTCAGCAGCGTGTCTTGCAGCAGCTAGATTATTCAGCGTTATCATGTTTTAGAGAGGGCATAAGTCATATGTTTTTATTTTTGTTCTGAAGGATATAAACAAAGCTCTTAGCTTCAGCTGCTGTTATACAATCTATTGCTACTGCATAGTGAGTTTATTCCCATAAACCTAGAACATTATAGCACAGGGCAACCACATCTTCCATCCTTGGTGTTATTGTAACTCATTACTTACTTATCTGCCACCCAAATACCTACGACATAATTGTTCGTCAAAAAGTCATTACAAGAGTTTTATAAGTTACATCTACACATTATTGTGACAGTTTTTTATAATGTGCCAGCACTGAGTGTGCTGATGAATGAAGGAGGAAATCCCCATTGATTATTAAAATGTTATAAATATTCAGTAAGCTGATTAAAACCCAGTGTTTCATCAAAAACTTCACAATGATGAACATGTTAGAACACATCAAAAAACAGAATAACATGTAAGTGGGGCGGCAGTAGCTCAGTGGGTAGAGCGGTCGTCTTTCAACCGGAAGGTAGGGGGTTCGATTCCCGCTCTCCCCACAGTTCATACTGTCGTTGTGTCCTTGGGCAAGACACTTAACCCACCTTGCCTCCAGTGACTGTAACACTGGTAATGTAATGTAAGTCGCTTTGGATAAAAGCGTCTGCTAAATGAATAAATGTAAATGTAAGTGTAAGAAAATTATCAATGGGAAGTAGCTGGACCATTATGATTGTGTTGATTAGATCATCTGATGTTTATTGTGTCAGGGTTTCTTTATTGAAATTACAATCCTTAAAAATGTGTGAAAATTACATTTAAAAACATTTTTTTCTTTTTAAAGGTTATCTTCATCTTTTCATAACATCCCTTTAGTTATTACAACTCTAACAGTGTTATGGTGTCCTGCTGAAAAGTCAGCGCTCAATATATCCTTATCTCATTTTCATATATTGCTCCAATCCCATAAGATCAGCTAGAGATACCAAAGCCAGTGCAGGAGCCAAACGTGGACGTGTGTTATGAAGCAATCTCTTTACTTTTTAATAAAAGCAGAAGGATACAGAATGGAGCGTGGACTGACAGAGGATAGTACTTGTTTGGAATTGTAAATAAGAAGCAAGACAAGCAGGGAATTGTGCAGCTTGCCTTAGAGTGCCTGCTCAGCAGTAATGTGCCGAAAGAGTGCTCTGACCAGCGTCTTTGCACATTTGAGGATCTGCAGGACTCTGGATGTGCTGGAACTGCCGGGTACAATGTAACGGCCGGAACATGGGAGGGTGACACTGGATGGGAGATGTGCTGTGTGGGTCTGCGTGCCGCACAGCTGATAAAACTGTCACTTTGGTTGGACCAGCCTCTGCTTAGGTCAGTCCAGGTCAGGGAACAGAACACTTTATTTTCAGCAATCCTTAAAAGCACCCTTTCTCTACCACCCACTATTTAGTCTCACAGAGGGTTCACATTTGTATAATTAATGTTTGTCCTGTCCTCATAGACGAAAAATCCATCCATTATTATTAATTCCGGTACCACAAAAACCACAAATATGATAAAAAAATAAAAAAGTTGTTGTGGGCAGCTAAACCGTCAAATACCACAGTCTCTATTTTACCCAGCATTTCGATCGGGTGTATTCCCATCTCTCCAAATTTCATGGATTAGCCAGTTCCTATAGATTTCACTTCCATTATCTCCTCCCTCCTCCTTCTCCAACCCCCTTTTTTCTAAATCTAATACCCTGTCCACCCCAGACACCATCAGCGAGCCTGCCCTAATTGCAACAAGCAGATTCTTTATGAGAACAGTGATTCTGCTGAGAGGAGGAAAAACAATGGAAGCAAATGCTGTTTCTATTGATCCGCCGGTGTCTCTGTCCTCCCCCACCAGCCGGCTGTGTTTACTGTTCCTGTTCGAAAAGGCCTGATATGTCATAAGATTTAGTGTCCTGGGCAGCCTTTGCAGGAGGATTTTCAGTGGATGAACAAAGGAAAGTGAGGTTGTAAATACAGCCTCCTAACCTGGCAAACATGGCTTCTTAATGGGTCTGGAGAAATGTCAAATGTACTCATTAGCTTTTTGGGCTATCAATAGGTCAACATAGAGCAGACAAAGAGAACAAATGTATCATTCCCACTATACTCGCATTTTAGATGATGCCAAAAAGCTATGGCTTCTCTGTCAGCCTATAACGTAGCCGTTTATATTTGAAAGGAAATGGAAAATGGCAAATAAGCATTGTACCTTTTCACATGGATATATTTTTAATAAATATTGCATAGTGTTTTACAAAGTCTTAAACGTGGCAGGGTTTATAAATAACTTACACTGTGATTTTAATTTGATATTTTATTTGTCACTATAATGGGAGAAGGATCTGAATGCTTTATTTATTTAATAATAATGTTGGTGCCATAATCAAAACATTTCACAGTGAGCTGTGTAAAATCTGACTGAATAGACTTTGGCCAAGCTTCTGGTGTTGTCATATGATTACCATACTAAGACTTCAAAACAGAAAATCTGCTCCTTTTAGACCTTTTGGTCAAATGACACTGGCTTTTTATATGTTTTATAGCTCATGCAGTTCCATTGTAGTGGGTTGGACTAAATGGCCTTGTATTGAGGTACGGTGTAAATCAACAGGTGGTGCAACTTCCATTCCACACTGACCCATTAGTGCAATGACTCATATGCGCCCCCTTTATTCCTCTTTTTCATGTGTCCTAAGGGTCCTCACTCTTGCACGTCTTTAACTGTGGTGACAGCTAATCTATGGGAGTAAATCGGAACAGAGCAAGGGGCCAAAGCGGGACGAGTGGGGTTGTTTGCATGTGCTGACTGTCCCGCTACTTGCTCTCACTACTCCTCTCAGTCTATCAATAAGTCTAATGGTGATTAAGATCTGCGTAGGCGATCCATCCCTGCTGTTACCTTGTTTTTCGAGCCAACGAGGCCAAGAGGTGGTTGAAGGAATGGTTTAACCCTTTTGTGGACTTTACATGTTATACACTTTTAGTAAGGTTTGCATCGGCACAGCACAGGAGACATTAAAGAGAGCTAATCAAGAGCATCTGGAGGAAGCAGAGTTCAGTGTAGGACAATGATTTAAGCCTTAATCCCTGTGAGGTTTGTAGGTATTGTCTGTGTATCTTATTCTCACTCATCGCTCGTTAGTGTGGGAGCACCAGGGTTGGTTTGCTCTTGTCTTTCCATCAGCGTGACAGCTAGATGAGGTTGTGAATAAAGAGTTCTGTCGTCTCATCAATAGTTATCAAGGTCAGGGTCAGAGAGACAGACAGGAGGTGATTTATTCGGAGAGGCAGAGGGTGGCGCTGAAGCAGGAAAGTGCAGAACAGTGATTGCATACGGTACAATAAGGACAAATCTAAAACCTGAAGGAAGAGATCAAACATTGGGAAGATGTGAATATGCCAGTCGATTGGTTCTTGGAATGGAGATGAAGCTTGTGGTCAGATGAGAATAGAAACTTGTTGCATTCTTTAACTATCTTGTTTCTTGTCTAGGGTATTTGGTGAAAAATCTAGACAAGAAACAAGAGCATTTCTGAGTAATAATTTAGATAACTTCTTAACTTATTCTACAGCATGTACAACCAGCTGAAAACCTAAGTAAAACCTAAAATCTCCATTAATATCATCTTTTGTGTTTGAAAATGCCTTCAGTCCTTGCTGTTTTTTCTATAATAAGCTAAAAGTGAGTGCATATATTAATTGAGCACTGAGTAAGCTTCTCTTGCTGCAGTGTTTTTGCAGTCCCTTGCCACTTCACGTTCAAAGCTGGCATAGATAATCCCCCACTCTGTTCTCACGAGGGCCACACACAGGCTAATCATGTCTCAAAGAATAATTACAGTCATTGAAATGCAATGCAACGCATGAATGGTATTTGGTAATACATGCTCATTCCCCCAAAGATACTTATTATTTCTCCAAAATCCTCCACACCCTATACATCTGCCACAGAAGGGACTAGATTAATTGCACCACAAAATAATATGAATAAGAAATGACATCAACAATACCCCAGTTTGGCGAAATAGACTGATAGGATGGTATGCCAACATATTATTCTTTCACATAAGCACTTCTGTTCAGATAGTTTCCCTAACAGCTCTGTCCCAGGCTGGCTGAATAAATAGAGGCATTAGCAGCTTTGCCATAGCTCCGTGATGGAGCGCAAGCTTACTGGCCTATAAAATCAGCTGCATGGTAGTGTCCAGGGTGTTGCCACACACTGTGATGAATGGCTTGTATTCCATTGTAAAGCGTATTAAAGTCTGAATGCATAATGAATAGTAAAGACACAGGACAGCAGCTGAAGAAGAAGGAAAGGTAGAAGGGTGCAGGATGAAGGTAGTGGAAAAGAGAGCTTGTGATAAAATAAGAGGTGCAAAGATATAATGCAAAGAGAGTAAATTAAATCCCGGACAAAAATATCAAAACTTTCCCCCACCCACTCAAAACTCGGTCCCTTCAACACTATTTCTAGTAAATGATGAAGAGCACTGCAGCAATTTTGAATCTTTAATGAGTTCGCTTTAGGTCCCAGTACTGTACTTTGTGTGTCTGTGGCCTCAGAATAGTGCTGTTTTTTTGCCTGACTTCACACAGTTTTGGTGCCCCCTCAAAAGTATAGCGTTCAAAATTTTACAGATGACCCGCTAAACATATGAACATCTGCTGCTTGTTCATTATTTATTAAAAATACAGCAGATAAAAAGAGGAGCACCGCTGAATGAGAACAAGTCTATGAAGAGCTAAATACAAACAACATAAACTACCATTAATATGGACTCAGCTTAAAAGTCTGTTAAAAAAGTGGTTCTGTTGCTTTAAATTTCTTTCTGTCTTAACTTCTCTAATCAAACTAAATGTGTGCACATTACACATTTGTCGTGTGTAGCCTAAATGATTAAATGAACATTACTTATTAATATAAATTAATTCAGACATTTTCAATTATAAGGGAATAAATCTTTAAATAAATAATTTGACCATAATTACCATCCAAGCACAATTATTAGGACATATATGTTTCCATTAGTTAGCTTTCATGCAGTCATAACTTCATAATTGCATTTTTACAGCTGATGAAGCAATAATAGAACACATACGATACAGAGCACTGACAATGATTCAGACATGAGTGTAATAACCTGACTCCATGTATCCCCTCGGCTTGAGAATCCCAGTTTGGTCTGGATATTGGAGTAACTCTGGGAGACATTTTACATCCAACACCTTAAGCTTCAAAGTAGCCCTTGTTTATCGCCACTAGAAAGATGCCATTGACATATTGGCTTTGTAGAAAAAGTACTAGAGGGTTAAATAGGGCACATTGACTCTGAATGTAAATGCTGAATGGACTATTCAACAATATACAATATGTGCGGGTGGATTGTGAAAATGCAAATAACAAATGTAAAAGTGATACATTGCAGAGCTGATTGCCTTTTTGCTGTGGCTTATCCCTCACCTTGCTTTTAATATATTTATTATTTGTTTTGTTTAGTTATAGAAATGATCAATCACATGAAACGTAGCTTGAATTAATCCTGTGCTGATGCTAAACGTGTGAAGAAAATTTGAAATGGGACATCGTTTTTCATCTGGTTGCATCAGAGTCTGTTATCTGAACCAAATGTCCTGTTCTTTTAATGCACCCTCCCCCTTTGAACAATCCATCCTCGTACTCATCATTTGCTTTCTTTTGTTCTTAGTACAAAGTGATGCTGGCACCCCAATGCTGACAGGAATTTGTCAGCTTTGGGTGCAAACAGATTTACACTTAATTCCTTAGGACTATATTAAATCAATATCCAATCAATTATTCAATTTTGGGATAAGAGCTTTCCTGCAAGGGCTTTTAGTACTTTTGACATTCACACATTAATGTAACAGGAAAATATTGTATTATTGTGATCATTCATCCTCAAACGCTGCTGTTTTTTCCCCCTTGGGTAACAATTAAAACGTATTTGTGCAGCAAATGTAAAAACAAAATGTCATTTTTTTATCTAGCAGCTCAGGTGGTAGAGCAGTCGTCCTATAACAGGAAAGTTGGCAGTTCGATAATCGCTCTCCCTGGATCATACTGTCGTTGTGTCCTTGGGCAAGACACTTAACCCACCTTGCCTCCAGTGTCTGCAACGTTGCTATATAAATGTGTGAGTGACTGGGTGAATGGAAGTTTGATGGTACTTTGAGAGCCTAGTAGGTGGAAAAGCACTATATAAAATCCATGCCATACCATTATTGAATGGGAACATGCTTTTCCTGTTGTTTACAAAACTCACTCACTTTACATTAACTACCAAAGTCACTGCTCCAGTAGCTCCTGACTCCATCTACTGTAGTGGTACAAGTTGGTAATGCAGACCGCCTGGGTTATAGCTATGCAAAGAAACATCTAAATATTTCTTAACCCAGTAAAGACATTTTCAACATTTTTTTTAAATAAAATTATTCTTAAGTAAAATATTATATTCTGGCCCCTGTTGTGTCTTCCAGCTTTCTTATTCTGAGAAACTGTTGAGCATTAATGTATAATTAAAGCTTTCAAAAATGAGTAAAAGACTAAAATAGTCTTGCTTAGGACACCAAATAAATTGCTATACCGCTCTTAGCAAGGTAAGGGGTTGAGTTATTGTCTAATAAAAGAATAGTGTTTGCACCATGCCATTGGGTGTGATAGATGATGATTTATGGTGCTTATAGAAAAGTGAATGTGTATAACAGAGTATTATGACATTTTAAGTATTCAAAGAAACACTTTATATATTCATGAATGTTATACAGACCCTTGTCTGACCGACAAGGTTGCTTGGTACTCAAGACCTCGGTCAGACATTTTGGAGTAATTAAACCAAAATAGAATATCAAATGGACCGTAAAGCAAGGGCCAGCAGGGGGAGCCGGCGGGGGACTATGGAGGTGAAAGTGTGTATGTGTGGACATGTCAGTGACCGGGCGAGTGAGTAAGCTCCTACAGTGTGCTGGCCCTGGGACTGTGGTGCACCATTGTGATTTTGGAAAATGTGTGATGAATGTCATTTCATAACCAGGGCTGACGGTCAAACATTTAAACACTTTCCCCCGGATCACCTCCCCTACGGTCTGAGCACAGGGTCTGTCCTCAGCAGGCCTACAGTAGAGGACACACACATTTAGAAATATACCAAGTGGCTGCTTTATCGTGCTAATTTTTGTTGTGCAAGTCTTTAAATTCCATGCATACGGATGCATGTAATTAGTCCTATAAGTCTTTGCTTGTTTATACAATGTGCTCATGCATGCTGGGTAAATGCTGATGCTGCACTATGTTTTAGCTGCAGCAATTTATTTGTACTGTGTGTTTATGTATCTAGGTGCATATTCACATTCATTGATGTTATGGAAAGCATATTAGCTACAGAAAATAATTTTCAGTTCTTTCCCAGTTTCCCAGTGCAGTGCTATTCAGTTTTTGTTGAACTTTTAAAAAGATATACATATTTTTTTTTTTTAGTGCAGGGTACATGATTTTAATTCTATACCAAAAACAATATATACTTTTGCCTGCTTGTACAAACTGAACCGGTGTCCTTTTACTCGGACAATGTTGTTCGGACACTTTAGAAAAGTTCCTCTGTACTGTACTCAATTAGCTGAGACCCACAGGGAGAGTGACATGGCTCTGAAGGTCAGTGGCTCCAAACAGCCATGATTCCCAGAGGTTTTAATGACTTTCACTCACCCTGTTCACTTTTTCACATTCACTTTGAAAACACTGGCCATTGGTTTTGCAGTGGGATAATCCATCCAAGTATGGGCCCAGGTTAAAATAGATTTATTTGCTTAACAATGAAACAACAATGGAACATGTTAGGGAAATAGTGAATGGCGATGGGTCAGTGTTGTGTTGGCTCAAAAGGTTAATGAGGTGCATGCTCTCTCAAGAAGAAGAAGAGAAGGTGTTGCATCCCCGAGGGGCTGCCGTAATGACACCCCTCAGATCTCATTATCTGGCTTATTGATTGATCATGGCCATCTGCCCCTCCACCCACACATTCACCAAGAAGCAAACAAGCACTAAACCCAAAACTGATATTTTTACTTACAGGCAGGGGTTTACTCATTACAAGTCCAAATTATACACTTACTTTTTAGGTAATATTTCGGAGATCTGAGTCATCATAAAACAGGACTGTGGCTCCATCCACATTTTAACAAAAGAAAAGACATAATCCATAACTGGAATGCACTTAGGCACTCCCACACAGCCACTTCTAAATACATAGGCATTTTCCTGCCCCTAATGTGAAGCTGCCATTTTGTTCTGAAAGAAAATGGCTTTAATTAAACGTAGCACAGTGATAATAGATGTACTGTTTATCCAGCTGGGCTGTCAGAGAGTTTGCACACTCCTCTGTGGCAGCCCACACATTTACCTTTTCATCAGGAGATTAATCACTTATACGTATGTCCATTTCACATTTAAAAAAATGCTTTTGAACAGTTTTCTCTTGTGTGGAAAACTGTAAATACATCCAGAAGCAGATGCAATTCCACAACTTTTAAATTATTCTATTCTAACTATTCTAACAAAACACACCAGGAAAACATTTTTGCCAGAGGAAGCTGCTCTGTATGGTCATCTAAAAGGCAGCCTTAGCATTTACAGATCATGTTTACTGTTTTGGCCATAAAAAAAGCAAAAAAATAAATAAATAATTGTACAAAAGTCTATTTAGAATAAGAAATGTCTAAAATGGCTGAGCCCATTGCCCAGCCCAAGTCCACATCAAGCCCTGACCTGCTCTTCTTTGAATTTTTACATATGTTTGTATCAATGAAAATAAATGTTTTATTATTGATGAACAAAAGTTTAATACACAATGGTGGTTATTGTTATTTGTCAGTCTCTCAAAGGGCTCATACAAACCAATAGGCCTACAATTTAGTTTTATTTGGAAATTTTAATATCCAAGAGTAAAAAGTAAAGTTTAGCTTGTTTGGGAATCTTTGGAAATGTATCATAGTAAACCCAGACGTTAGTGTTGACAAGGTGTTATGAATATTGTACGCATGCATTAGAGAATAAAGACAGACATTGTGATTGGCTGTGAGCTTTGGGGAATGCCGGAGTGGGTGGGGAGTTTTAAGAGTTCTGCCCGCCTTCTTCTGTTTCTCAAAGCAAAGCGACACTCAGCAGCAGCAGCAGCAGCAGCAGCAGCAGCAGCATCCGTGGAGGAGGAGACACGAGGAGAGACCAGCAGAGCAAAGTTTGAAGCTACAGCTCGTCGGACACAGACAACTCACTGGACTCACTGGAGGACAGCTTATAAGGAGTCAGGTTTGTTTGTCTGCTATTATGTACAAAAAGATTACCTAAAGTTTTTTTGCTTCCACTGTTTTTGATTGCGGACATGCCATTCTTGTTAAGTTTTGAAGATTATTTCTTGCAACAGTTACTTTTACAGTTAACTTATTGGCAAACCACTCAAGGCTGATTTCAACACTGCTGCCAAAAGGGAAGCAGGAAAAAATATTTGGATGAAAGAGGAAAAAGGTGGACGCTTCGTTTGAATAATACTTATAGAATCAGGAAAAAACCCGACTGATCAGGATCTTTGACCGTTTTAAATCATTTTTTTATGTTGGATGCTCTTTTGAGTAAAAAGGTTAGTATTCAATCCAAATATGGGAACATACATGACATAACTTTAAATGATTTGAAAGCACAAACCCACCAGGTTATCACATCATGGACCAATGTGCCATGAAATTACTTTGACAATGCCACTGCATTTTTCTCTCCTTTTAGAGAAAAAAGATCCATATTTCTAAAGTGATGCAACCTTCCGAAATATGGACTGACTTGTCAATATTTTTGTGTTCTTCTCAAACCCCAGAGGTCATCAGAAGAGCAGATCTGATACACCCCCAAAGCAAGTGTTTTACCTCTTAATTCAAATTAGAGCTGTCACTCAGGGCAAAAATCTAATTTCCATTTTAATGTGTTTGAATGTCTGTTTCGCAACTGATTCTTGTAGCCGCGTGAGTTCTCTCAGTGCTTTTTATGCTATTTGTCCACATCAGCTTTGACCACTTCTTGTGTAATCTGATCTGGTTGTTGGCCAGAGAGGTGCGGCCCATTCCACGCATGGGCCTTATTGTTTTCCTATGAACGGATGCTGCTTATCTGAAATCTGTGCCAGGCGCTGGATGTAGCACAGACTCCCTGGCTCCATCCATCCGTATTGTCTCACATTACCGTGACAACTGTTGAATAATTAAGTGGCCTTGTTAACAGTAATGGGTAATGTGAGTTTTGGTATCTTGGAACACCAGATAGAGCTGTTGAGGAAGCAGAGGCCTAAAGTTGGCCTTGGACCAGTTAGAGTTCACACATTTAGGCGTAAAGATACCTGGAGAGTGGGTCAACAGTTTAAAATTGTTACAGTTTGTCTCTTTTAAAGTCACAGTCAGTAAACATAGCCCAAGGCACAATTATTCTAAGGTCAAGGTACTCAACACAGAGTTGTCTCTGCTGCCATAATTGCTGTTTTTTTAAAATGGCAACATTAAAGCAGCTTAGTTTAATTTAGATTAATGTAGTTAGTAATGTTTCTCTTCACTAAAGCCTATGGCTCTTAAATCTCTTTGGTAAAGTCGAACTAAAGAAAACTGACGTGGGTTTTCCTCTTGTCAGGATATACCCGATTACAGAGAGCATAGTAGAGAACCAGCAGCTAACTCGTTGTATCAGACTATTTTTCAGATCAAACTAAGTTAAATCATAACATATCTATTATTATGTATGTATTCAATTCCAATAGACTATTATACTTATGGTATAAATCACACATTTCTATTTTTTTACATGTGCATTATTTTACAATATAATGCATTGCATTGCCCATAAACTATTGTTGATAACAAATGCATCATGACAAATGACCTGTTTGCTGTCTCATAAAGAGCCACCTCCTGTTTACATGACACATCAGTCATCTAACAGCAGTGAGACAGGACACCCTCCACAGAGAATGACTTATGGCTTGTTTAGGACCACAACAAGTTAAGGAGAGTCTACAAGGGTCCTCAACCATGACAAGTGAGACCATCCCAATGACAGCTTTGAAATTTCTCATTAAATATTTATCCTCTCTATAATCTACTACTCTTTAATAACTGACAGTGGCCTGGGATTTATTGCTCCTCGACTCCATCTCAGTTTGTGATAACCCCAAAGACCCTGGCAGCTCTCAGATAGAGTCTATTAACCAGTCTTTTCTGTTCATTCTTTTTTTTTGTCCATTGTGAGCTTCAAATAGCCCAATTTCACCTCAGCAAGGTGATATGTCCGTGCCTTTGCCATGACTTTTCTTCTGTGTATAATCTGAGCTTAGGAGTCCATCCGGGGCCTCCTATTGTCAGCGGGGATCAGGGAAGTCAGCATCTCCCTGCTGAGCAAACTCATTTCAGTTCAGAATCAGCATTTTATTCCCCTCTCCATTGCTGAGTATTTAAATCTCACTTTGTACCAAAAGGTGAAGGATTTCACATTGTGTTGTTTTATCAGATGTGGGTAGAGAAGCCAAAAGCTGTACGGTTAAGTCATCTTTCTGATGTTGCTAAACTGTTTACAGAGGCTGTCTTGTTCACAAACAGTAAAAAGGCTGTAATCTATCTGACCTTAATCAGCCAGTCAACACAGTCTCTGTTCTCGTGGCCCTGACTGAACTTGATTGAGGGAAAGTGCTGTCTTCTGACTTTAAGACTGCTGAGATCTCCATATCAACCCCACCTTCATGTATTTTTCCTTCATTCATCTCTTTCTCTCCATCCTCTTTACCCTGCCTGATTGTGATTGATGGCAGATGACCCCATGCAGTCCCCGTGAAGCCGCAGACTTCTGCTCTGTCTGAATGTAGACGTGAATCACTTTTCTCCCTGCATCCATCCTTCTCTTGCGGCAGCCTTTCCTTGCCTCATCTTTCATGTGACCACCTCTCAACCCTTTGCTAGTGTGGTCTGCACAGTTAGCCATTGTGACAGCAGCAGGGGGTCCCTCAAGGTGAGCTATAGGACTCTCTAGCTCCTATATCCTTTACCACCCACACTGATGCGCCGCAGCATCTGAAATAAATAATCTCCAGAATAAAACCCCGTATCCACAAATTCATCAACTCACAACTGCCACTTGTGGAGCAGCCTCATCATGGGCGTAAATATTTCATGCATCTGATTTGTGAATAAAAGATGGAGGTGGAGGTGGACATGATTGGACTGACATTTATTCACCTTGACAGCTGGGAGTCAGGAGTTTGTAGGAGGAGTTCCAAAAAGGGAATGCTAGTGGCACTAAGGGACTGATGGGAGGATGGGCACATATGACAGAGTTGATTAAGGGTAGTCTGGAAAAGGGGAAATAGAAGGGAAAGGTGGTTACTTTTGCTGTCTGTCAGCAGACCTGTATCAGTGAGTTAGTTGGCTGCAAGCGACAAATATGTCTCTGGCCTCTGCGGCTTTGAGTTACCCCAAAGGTGCTGTAAAACAGGGAAAGGAGTGAAATTTAGAGAGTACACAGTCATGACTGGATGCAATAAAGTTCAGTCTGTGAGCTTTGGCCTTTTATAGTCTTCTGAAATATAGTCTTCTAATATATTCTGAGCAGATGTTATAATACAGAGCAGTAACTCAGAGCGTGAGGTTCCACAACAGTCTGTTACATCTCTTTGTACCAGTAGGTCAAGTCATGAGCGTTTAGTATGCCTTTTTCTACAGTTATGTTTTTGTAACATGGCAGTTTTTGGCTGCAGAGGTAGATGTAATTGAGCACCTACACACTGACCACATGGACTGATTTTTATTTTTTATTTTGGACAATTAAACATTATTAGCCCTGCTGCTAACAGTCACTTTCTAAATGCAGCCAGAAAAAAGGTTTGCATTTCCTGTGACACAATGAGTTGGGTACTAATGTAGGGCAATTTGACTATTTTTAAGACCAATCTTCAGCATACTCAGAAGGACCCTGGTGGCTTCAGGCATCACACAAACCAAGACAGATCCACACACTCTGCCTTCCCTCATGCCTGGTGATCTGATCCCTCCTGCTATTTTTGGAGAAAGGAATGACCCTGTAATGTAAGATTTCCCGCTAATCAACTGTAATTAATTCTAACACCTAATGCACCTAAGTGAAATTCCTGGATGTGAACATGACCTTGAAATCCCAAACATGCTGATGGAGAAAATGGATGGTGTGTTCATCTGAGCTGGTGATAAAATGATAGATTATAGGCAGCTGTAGAGATGGAATTGCTCGGCAAGTCTGTTGCTGCTGTTGAGAATCACAAAGGCCTTGTTTTTTACCCCTTTGCTCCATCGCTTGTGTGAAACTCCACTTTTCTTTCTGTCTACATCTCCATCCCTTTTTCATTTTTTACTGGTGTGAGCTGATGCAAACGGTTCCTTGCAGAGGTGGGAGTGCAATCCATACATCAAACTGATGAGTGCAGAAGTGTGTGTTGATGACAAAAGATTGGTTTGGAATAGCTGAATATCAAATGTGCTGTCTTACACCTTTCTGCTTACAAAGGTCAAGAGTCCACATTGTTATTTGCATGTAAGTAAAGGAATAGGGCCCCAGACTCTCACTTTTATTCAGTTCAATACATACCTTCTCTTTACATGCAAATGCAGATAGACTATATTTTGCGTCGGAACAGCAGATATTTAATTGCTTGACTTTACCACCAGTTACTCTATCTGCCAGCCTCATTATGACGATAGCTTCATTATGATGATAAGCTGCTAGCCATGTGTAAAGAGAAATGACTTCACCAACTCTTTGTCTCCTTCCTGTGCTAAAAATCCTGGTAGGGTAGTGTTTTGGGCGTTAAATCAGACTGCACAGTTTGCATCAGACTGCAATTCAGAGACACAGTCAGTATAGTTTCCCTCCAATAACTGATTCAACAGTAGTAACTATTGAATCTATTAAATTAAATCATCCCTTTTGACTTATGTGGCCCAACAATGTAGTAGTAGTGTTGTAGAATTTTCTTGCTGTGCTTCAAAAAGTTGGGTCAGTCTTTGAGAGTTCTCTGGGGCTGTGCATGAATCCGGTTAAATGCCAACAAACACATTCAATGAGGCTTAATGACCGACATCAATACATTCTCACTCAGGGTTTCCACTCTCGAGCTGTGTTGATGGAGGAACTCTTCTAGTTGCTGTATAATTGCAGTTTAAACTACATTAGATTTGAAGCAGTGGTCCACCTGAGCTTGTGTTTTTTTTCAAGCAGCTCCCTTCCTTCAGCTTGACTTTATCTTTATAAGCAGCAAATTGGAAGGTGTTAATTCAATTCTCAACAGGCTGTGGCGCAGACAGAGAACCTTTACCTCCATTTCCCTCCATTTTCTCCCCACCTTGTTTCTGAAGTCTAATTACTTTTAGAGAGTGCCTTTAGTCAGGCAATAAATAAATCCAGGCGGCAAAAGGTATTGATACTGTATTTTGTTTGTCATCTTAAATGGCAGATTAATGAATTGTATATATATTTTAAGTTAATGTAAACATATGATTAGTGGCTTGTATAATGTTGTAGTCATGACAACAAGTCCAAGATCAGTGCATAATATATGTGAACAGAGCAATTGTAATTTACGAACATTACAGGTCCAATATTACCATAAAGACTAGAATAAGCAATGTTCTTTGAAAACAAACAAAAGGGACTCTCTGTCAAAGTTCAAATTCCTTTATTGTCTAGGGCATTGTCACAGTGAACATTAACAAACAATCCCTGACAACATGTTTCGACCTTAAGCCTTCATCAGGGAAGCAAACAGATCCCTTTGGAAACAGTGCAGAATTTAAAGGTGTAGTCCACCAATAGGACTCCTCCTCCTGTGAGAGGGTGTGGTCCTGTGGTGGTGGTACCTTTGTACATGTTTACCCAACAGATGGCAGTGTAAACGCCTAATATATCACCCTCTTTATTCTTTTTGTGAGTGACAGTCCAGAAACGTTTTATGTTAGTACAGTAGTTACAGTTGTAGCATTTGTAAGAGCCTTTACGTTTAGATCCTAGCCAAGTCTTACTGGTGTGTACTGGTTGGTATCTGTGAACCAGTTTATTTTGGAGAGTGGGACATCTTTTAAAGATACTGAGAGGAGGCTTTGGAAAGATCTGTCTCACTTTTCTGTATCACTTCCTTTTGATGATCTGTTTAATGTTATCAGCTTCCCTACTATATGTTGTGCTGAAGAATTATTTTCTAATATATTATATATCTATTATATTGGAGATTTCCAAGGTTATCTTTAAAATGGTGGTGTGTAAAAATCTAATACTTTCTTGGCTATGCTCCAGTGATAGCCTAATATTAGTATTGATACTATTCAGGAACCTATGGAATTCATGTAGCTCTGCCTCTGAACCTAGCAATGTTCTTCGTTGAAAGGTTTCAGGCAACACAAAGATGTTTATATTATTATGTTTGTGGCAGGTCTTATTTTAAAATCCAGATTATGGTCAATTTGTATGAGTAAAAATACACCACTACTCCTTCATTTTGAACTAAACTGAAAGTTGGAATAGTTTCTTGAACATTGAAACTGTTTCTATCTCTCTGTGTGAGTGTGCATGACAACAGTGATGGGTCAATGGAGGGAAAAGGTGACATCCTGGCCACCTGAGAGCTAACCAAATTATTCTCCACTTTCATTTACTCTGTCAACATTGGATTGACCAATGGCTCTGTGAGTGATGACTGGCTTTTAAAGAAATCTCCCTTTAAAGAAATGTGTTGTTTCTGCGAGAGATGTTCATTCAGGGAGTTTTTGATGAAGACTGATGAGTGTCCGCTTCGCTACACTTCATCTCAGGGGTCTCCTCGGTGCTACACGGAAATTTCCTGGAGGAGAAATGGAGTGGGTGAGGACTGATGTAATCAGAGCGATACGAGGACAGTATGTGTTATGTGCGTGTGTGCGTGAAGCTGATGGAGGGTGATGGGCAGGGTTGATGGGGAGGATGAGGATTAATGAGGAGGAAAATCTGTCCTCCTACCAGCCAATAACTTTTCATGTGTTGGGTTGCCATGTTAGAAGACATTGCATTTTAGACATTCATTGAGCATTTTAATTACAATGTGCTATCCAGTGGAAAAGTCAGTACTCTCCTTAAAGCACTTACTACAACCACCCAGCTCCTCCTTTTGCTGCATATTTCAATCATGTCATATTTGTTGTCATTTATACTTGCTTTGTTCTGCAGTCTTTTAACGGCTCTCTCTGCCTCCTTGTAGTTATTACCTTATACAATGCTTTGTATGCAGGTCAATGGACAAGAAAGCCCAACTACTAACTGCAAACAATTTACAAGGGAGTATTTATTTTAGTTTTATGGGTAAAATATATTTTATATATATATATCACAAGCACAGTGCAGTGTCTCAAAGAGCCTCAAAGAAGAATGTACATTTTTGTTCTCTTACAAATACAATACATTGTATACATTGCAATACATTGCTTTCTGGATACTCTGTTCATTGAGCACATAACATTTTAAACAGGACAAATCATCTCTTGTACATAAGTTCCATAGAGGAGAATCCTGTTAAAGACTACATCATGGCAATATAACCCTTATTAAATATGTTCTGTAATCTAAAGATTAAAGTGTATTATTCATACAAAACAGAGGAGATAAGAGACTAAGCTGTGTTATTTTAGAGGTATGTGACTGTGGTATGCCTCTGCATGTGTTTTGTTATCAAACAACACAGGTTATTCATCTGCATGCTGTCCAAAGCATACATGTTTTATCAGCCATTTGAATGAATTTCAATAAAATCCAGCGGTCTCATAAAAGGACAGCCATCTTGATCAGCCATCTATGTGGCTGTGTGTCAGTTGTACTTGTAACCATGCCCTTTAGAACAGTTTCAAGGTTTTCTGACCTATTTTTCTGCTCACTAGACTCTCTGCACACACACACACACACACACGCACACACACACACACACACACACACACACACACACACGCACACGCACACGCACACGCACACGCACACACACACCTCCCAGGTGTGTCATCACTCTGCCAGGCTGCGTCTGGCAGTGGCTCAATCCTGGGGACATGGCTGATAAAGTAGCAGAAAGAAACCTTTGCACTGAGAAGCACTACAGAAAAGGCATATTGCTGAGGTCAAGCAGAAGAGCCAGTCCAGTTTGTGCTAGTACACTTCTTGATTTGCTGCTTTACTGCTGCCCACTTATTGTCCAGAGTCCTGTAGCTGAGTGTGCCTAACCCTCACTACTTTCTTGTCCATTTCCTTCTCACAATTTCCACACTTAAAAGCAGGTGTCATAGCACTTAATACCTTGCTCACAGTCAGTTTTCACCTTTTGTTTCCTGTTGCTTTTGCTTGTCCTAAGTACCCCCTCCACCCAGTGTAAGCTTCAAATAGTCCAGTCACTCTTTTCAGACTGATGAACAAGTAGGTCGAACAGTGTGTTTTTTCTAATCAGGGTTCTCTTGTGTCTTCAGGTGGTGATTTAATTGGAGCTGTGACCTACAATATCGTCCCTCTGTCATGTGCTGATGATTGTTGGAGCCACATCGAAGAACACCCATGTCTACAATAGAAGCTACTTTTTTCTGACTGACAACTCAACATACTTGATGGACACCCAAACACCCTCCCAGAGAATCCCTCTTCATTCATTTCATCCCTTGTGTTGCTCTCCTGCTTGTCAAGTGAGCTCTTTTTAAAAGGCTAATCCGTAAAGGAGGTAGAAAAAGAGGTATATTTAAGCATTTGACAGCTCTGACCCACTTGTCACGCTTGAACTAACCAGACAGAAGGGAAAAGTTTGTGTTTAGCAAGAGACAACAGCACGGTGATGCCCTGCTTTGTATTCACTGTCATTGATCTGTTGACCTCCTGATCCTGATTTGGTCAGAGCTCCAGACACATGCAGATAAACACCTGGCCCACTGTGTAACACTTAAGTCAGGAAATGGAATGTATCCACACATCTACTTGTACATAAATTGATAATAGAAATTCTAGCACAATTACCTCCCTGTAGTGACAGTGACCTTGGTTGCAATCAGACACGTGTTTGTGTCCTGTAGTCCTGTCTGCCCAGATTGAGAGTGAGAATGAGCCCCAATGTGAAAGTGGCCCTAGAAAATACTCCAAAATAACAAAACACCTGAGGGTGAAGCAGCTTCATTAGAGTCTATTGGTGTATTTCCTAGTATTTGAGACAGTGAAACACAGTCTATGTTTATCAACAAGCCAGGGTGGTGTCTGTCAAGTTGTCAGGGCAGATTAGGGACAGGCCTGTCAGGGACGTGTCACTAGGAGAGACCTATATTTGACAAATTAAACTGACCATCAGATGAAAATGTGCATGACATAGTCACTTTAAATCAAATCTTTTAAAGACCTAGTTTTGATACTTTTTGCTTAGTTATTTAATGTCAAGTCTAATTTAGATTTATAAAATATTCCAATCCCATGAACACATTCTCCTCATTCTCCACTCTACCCCCTAACACACCCACCCTCCAGTCAGTGTGCAAACCGTGCCTCAGGGCCCCGTGGAGGATGAACAATGTCCCCACGCTTGACTACGAGTTGCTGCTGTCCCCAGCCAGCTCTGCTGTGGTGGGCAGCGCTGGAGGTGGCAGCAGCAGCCCACCTCTGACCCTGATCGGGGCAGACAATGAGCAACGCACCGCCTTGGCCTTTGTGGGCCTCCTCATGCTCTTCCTCATCTTCCTGCTGGTCAGGTGCTTCAGGATCCTGCTGGACCCATACAGCCGCATGCCTGCATCATCCTGGACTGACCACAAGGAGGGGCTGGAGAGGGGTCAGTTTGACTATGCACTAGTGTAACACAAAATAGGAAACATTACATTGCACATAAATAGCATTTTAGATGGGCTGCACATATTTATATTGTGACCGTGCTCAGACAGAGTGTTTACGAGCTAATGGTCTTGGCATGGTTTCAGATCTATTGTATCATATGTATTGACTGTATTGATATATAAACATATGATGCTGCAGGGCATATTTTAACTATAAAAAGTCTAACAAAGACCAGTGTAATCCAAAAGGTCTGGAATGGAGACCGCTCATGACATCCCAAACACTATGAAAGAGAGAGATATCTGAACTGTTTTCTGGAAGAACTTCATCATTGCTGTCATTGTCACATAACAAACTTTATTAAATCAACTGATCCAAATTACAATTCAGGTGAAATATTCCCAAAACTCATGTGAGGAAAACTGTTATATTCCTTTCAATATTTATTGTGTCCTCCCAAGTCTCTGTATCAGTACAGTAGCCAAACCATGGATGGTGGAGAAACTGTTAGTTTTTAGTACTTGTAGGAGGTGACAGACTATGTCCATCTTAATAGACATTTAATGGACAGAATATATTTCGCAGTTGCCCCTTTAATGAAGTGAGGCCTGTTATAAGCACTTTACGCATGAACGTGTTAAAGGCTTATCACGAGGCCCAAATCCTGACATTGTAAAGTGTTTTTGTTTTTTCAAACTTAACTGTGCGCAGTACTGCACTGCAGTATTAGTTGCCTCAAACAGTCTGAGCTTGTAGTTTGTGTTTTTATTCTATTGTATCTGTGTGTTCCTGTGTCTATAACTGAGAAGCCATATTGAACCTATGAAAATTTCTTGTAAGTACTTTATGTTACATGGTTGTAAACTTTGCTTTAGTCGGCCTGCCAAGGTGTGCTAATGAAGCAAACTGCAGCCTTTTGGTAAAACAAAGCTTTATTTTTCTATCCTGGACTCCAGTTTAGGAGTCTCTCTTTTGCTATGTCCCTCTCCTTCCTCTTTACTGCAATGATGCCTGTAGGTTTTTGAGCTTGTCATGCAAGGCAAAGCAGGTAGCTTTGCTTTTGTGATTTGTAACTTTTTATGACTATTTGCTTTTGATAAACTGACATGAGTCAGTGAGCATTAAAAAGGTTGTTTCTTTCATATCTCTCTTTTATTTACATCTTGACCTGGACTGTAAAGGATCTGCAGATCCTGTTGGAATGTAATAAAACAAATACTTTCTGTTTACAGTTGATTACTTCTGTGATTTTGACACACACTGAGGGCAAAATACTTAAAAATAGAACCCACAATACTTTATTGTCATTTGGACAAAAGTTACATTACTGAATCCTATTTTACAGACACTGCCATGTGATGTCATTTCCAAATGTAAGCACAGACAAAAACTGATTGTTTTATTGCCCCAAAAAGATGTGCATGTGGATTGTCATTGGAGCTTTCAGTGACACTAGCATTAAGGAATGTCTGCTTTGCGATGACAATATCTGGATATTTTGATGCAAGTAGATGTCAGATATGTTTAAGTGACACTGAAGCAGAGATACAGTAAGCACACGCGACGCGCTGCCTTTTTAAAAACATAGTGGCAAATAAAATAAAAACACAAACAATAATGATACTATGTTCCCAGGTTAGAAGATGGTTATATAATAATCATTGCCTAGACTGTAGTCTACAGTGCTGCAACATTATTCTTTAGCATCAGAGGTCCATGCTGTAGATGGTCAAGTTTTCTTTCATAACAGAAGAATTTTAAAGAAATAATCAACAATGGGAATGTTAATATTCTGATATCAGCTGATTTAAGAAGCAGACGTTTCAAATGAGACAGTTAGTGATTATCAAAAAACATTAACAATATAATTACTTTTTGGTCTGTTTGGCAAATACAACAGCCTTCAAACAAGAAATCACTGAGTGAATTTGTTTTTGGCAGCCTTGATATAAAAACAAATCTACAATTCAGTTAAAAATATACAATTTAATTTTCAAGAAGCAATTCTGATACTTTTCTTTCAGCACTGAGACGGATAAAAAAGACAGAAGCAAAAAAAAAAGAAGCAACAGTCACTTTTGCAATAAGATTCAAGACTGCACTTTCTTTGTACAGCGTCAAAGATGGTATTATCTAGCACCTTTTTTCTCTTTGAGAGAAAAATCTTATGAAATGACCTGACAGATGAGGTTTGGTGTCCACCTGTGCATGCCTTCAGGTTTTAAGTGATACATTACCCTTAGTTAGCTGAGGTAATGTTATCACGTCATGTACCTTTAAGACCATAAGTTGCTGTGTCTTGATGTGTTGTAAACAAGGCCTGTGCCAAGTCAGAGCAGCTAACAGACATTGGACTTCATCAAAAAGCTTGGCCTAGAATCAGTGCACCTGAAATCTTGATCCCTAAAAGGATAAATACAAAATGCGACCTGATCTCAGATATTTTTATAGCCTACAAGCTACTTCCTGCTGATGATCGTGACAGTACACACATGGACACGCACTAATCCCTGCTCACATCAGAGAAGAATACAGCTACTTGTAACTTATATGAAGGTTTTGGTTGGTGTCCAGCTAAAAACAGACAAATATAAAAGTAAAAAATAACACCTGAAAATGCTGTGTAAAATGTTGCAGTCCTTCGTATTAACATTTCAAAAACACATTAAATGACACACTCCAATAGAGGGGCAGCTGTTTCAGACGTCTTGCCCAGTGTTATAGTTTAACATAATGACAGAGAGGCAGCAAGTCCTTGGACCACTGACACCATTCGTACATCATTTTTTACTCTAAGAATACAATACTAGGAGTCTTTCTGTACTGTGATTTATGTACCAGCATACATGATACATTTGGACAGTTCTGGCCTTTCTCAGCACTTTGGTGATTCCTTGTTTTACGTATCTACAAAAGTACTTCATGGACTTCTGGCCATCTGTCTGCCGTTTACTCTGACAGACTGTGTATTGGTGGGCTGTGGTCCAAGCATTTGGCAGCTCTTTGTCATCTTGTCTCTTGCTCTTTCAGTGGAGAGTGCTGGGTCAGTTAGGACAAAGTGTTGACAGGGTATATTCAAACAAACAAACATACTTTGTAATTGCATGAACTGTAACAAAGTAGTGGTAGTTTGGCTGATTGAATCAGTCTAAGATAGTCCTCCTGTTGGTGGTAATGGTCCTGAAGGGGAAGAGGGATGTAAATTCAGGAGTCAGTCCCGGGAAGCACTATGTTCTCTAATCTCAGTGCAGGTGAATGTGGAGCTTGATGCGCAGGGCATCTCCTATCTCCCCTTGTAGGTAATCAGTGTCATGCTGCTCCTCCAATTGTTGCAGTCTGCGTGGGCCAAAAAGCCTCAGACTGGCAATTTCTAACCTGTAGGACCCAGGTGAAGGCAGCTTCTTGCCAAGGCGGAGCACACTCTTACCGTCGCGGCGCTCCAGCAAACGGAAGTGTTCATTGGCATTTCCGTGGGTGATGACGTAGCGGACGTGATGCTCCAGGGGCTGCAATGCGGGAAGCAGTTCAAGCAGAGGCTCCTTGTTTAGCAGCGACTCCAAAGACACATTCATGGGGATGGTGTCCTGAGTGTCCACACTGGCCATGCTCACGGTCGGCTCCTGGAGTAAAAACAGATATGAGAATGAGAATGATGAGAAAAGACTGACAAAATAGTCAAACACGAGTGGTTAAACATATACCTGGTTGAGCTCATTGCTATCGGTGCTGCGTTTATGTCGTCCATTCTTAGCTCCTCCATTAATCTTACACTCATAACAGGCTTCAGGTGACAGACCGTCATCTTCCTCGCCTTCAGCAAGTTGACCAGGGAAACCTGAGCCTGTGATGCAGTGACTGGAGAAAATAAAAATAGCATGTAAATGTCCAGAAAAAACAATGGTATACAACAATTGCTGTGCTAGACAAAATAGTTTATTGCATTCAAATATATACTGCTTTTTGAGTCCCTTACCCTTGTCCAGCTCTGAAGAAGCCACCTGGACATCCACACAGGTATCCTCCATCTGTATTGGAGCAGCCGTAGACACAAGGGTTGTTGCCAACGCCACATTCATTCACATCTTGGCAGCCACCGCTACTTTGTTCAAAGTCAAAACCAGAGGGACACACACACTTGTAGCTGCCCAATGTGTTGTAGCAAGAGGCTGAACCGCACATAGATCCTCCCTGACACTCGTTTTCATCTAAAGTGGGTAAAATAAAATATATTTATACTTTAGAAAGTGGTGACTATTGTGATGAGCCAAGTAAATAAAATCAGACTTTCAGTTTTGACAGGTGAATTAATGCAGTACAGTCTAACAAATTGCTTTCATGAGTAGACATTTATACTCACCAACACACTGGTTCCACTGGTAGTGCTGCACATAGCCCTGGGGACAGCCGCAGCGGTATCCTCCCATCATATTCTGGCAGCCATGCTGACAGCGGTGATTACTGCTGCACTCATCCACATCTGAGCATAATTTCAATAAAGAATATTAGAAAACACACACTCCACATTATCACACTACATATTTGAGTCAAACTGTTCATTTTTGGTCAGCTTACCCTCACACTCCACCCCTGTGGTGTCCAATGAGAAACCGTTGCCGCATTCACAGTTGAAACTGCCAGGTGTGTTGACGCAAGAAGCACGAGAACCACACGCGGTATTCTGAGCTGCACATTCATTATTGTCTGCAAAAAAAAGACAAACGTGTTTTGTATTTCAAATCCTGCATGCTTAATTGCTTTACATTCAAATTAAAAATAGTTTGACACAGTGTAGATTGGCACTAATCTTCCTGTGTAACTCACCAATGCAAGCTGTCTGGTGCTGAGTAAAGCCTGGAGGACACTTGCAGGTGAAGCCCCCAATGGTGTTGACACAGAGGAACTGACAATTGTGCTGCTTGGAAGAGCACTCGTCCAGATCTACGACAGAGAAAACCAAGTTACGAACAAAGATACAATTTAATTAAAGATCATTCAAGGTGGTGTTATCTAATTTAACACAGACAAATTACATTATGAATGCAGCAAGCAGAACAAACACATGTAAAGGAAGATTACACCTCATTACACCCATACCCCAAGACTATACAGGACACATACAGAATTAGACTCAAACATAAATGTGAGAAATCCACTCACCTTTACAGGTCTTTCCATCTGGCTGCAAGCTGTATCCTCTGGGGCAGGAGCAGAGATAACTGCCCTCAGTGTTTTTGCACAGGAAGTTACAGGGCTTTGGAGACAGGGAACACTCATCCAAATCTGAAAACAGACAGGGGGTAAAATTAAAATGCAGGCATTGATAGTGTGAAAAAGCATTAGACATACAGAGATGTTCCGTACCGACACAGGAGGTTGATGTGAAGTCAGTTTTGTAGCCCTCGTCACAGTGACACCTGAAGGATCCAATTGTGTTGATGCACTGACCATTCTTACACAGATCTGGGATCACTAGACACTCATTTATATCTGAAGTATAAAAATAAGTTAGAAAATTTACAAATAAAACCTGCATGGTGAATGCATTATCCACAGTAACAATCAGAAAATTACCTCGTCCGTCAGTGGTATAGCCCGGTCCAAGTGGGCACATCTTCTTGTACTGGACTGTTCCAGGAAGTGGGCAGAGCTCACACTGTGTGCCCCAACCCCGGCCCGCATTACAACAGCACTCAGATTTGGTCACACTGTTCCGGTTAGTTGACGACTGCTGACACATGGTCTGTAGAACTTCTATGTAACAATAGCCCTTTCTGTTGTCTGAAGGAATGAATAACATGAGAACATAAAGTGTAGGCAGAACAAAGTGGATGTACATCAAAGACAGTACCCTTCTTTTATCAGTAAAGTGCACCCAGATGTGTGGAAAGTTGTGTTGCTCTAAACTGAGGATTTTCACAAGCTTGCTTTGAAAGTTATACAGATACATTTGTAGAGCTGGGTGCACTGTGTGAAACATGTTTTTTTCTAATTGTTTCAGATCAGAGAACATTAGGGATATTTTTATGATTCACAGATAATATATTTATTAATACAATGTTTTTATTTTTTTGTTGCTTTAAACTATATTTACTGTATTCTAATTTCACTGATGTCTTACCAATACACTCTGTTCCTGTGGAGCTGGGCTCAAAGCCGTCATTGCATTCGCAGCGGTAGCTTCCCACTGTGTTGACACAACGCCCATTCTTACAGATGCCAGGTTTGGCACGGCACTCATTCAAGTCTGCCAGTGTACACAAAGAGGTGTAAAAAAATGTGCACAAGAGTAAATTTAACCAGTAGCATGTAAGGTGTGAAATCAACATTCCTACTCACCCATGCACCCCTCTCCATCTGGACGCCGCTGCATGCCAGGAGGGCAGATGCACATGAATGTACCAATCAGGTTCTTACAGATCATTCCCTTAGAGTTACAGTCATCCAGACCCTCTGTACACTCATCCAGGTCTGCATAAGATAGAAACAATCAAGATGTTAATCATTTAGTACAAAAGAAATGATCTTTTCATAGAGAGAATATATATTGAAGGTGCCTTCACCTCGACACATGCGCTGGTCATCTCGCAGAACATAGCCAGTAGGACACATACACTCATAGGAACCAAATGTGTTGACACAGCGGAAGGCACAGAGCAGAGGATTCTGGGAGCACTCATTTATGTCTAAAGCAGTGATGGAGTTAGTTGAGTTTCATTTGTATTAAATGTAAATTAGTTTGAGTTTCATACTTACCCTCACAGGTCATCATAGTACCAGGTTCAAAGCCCTCATTGCATGAACACTCAAACCCGCCTATTACATTGGTGCAGGTTCCATTTCCACATGGGTTTCCAATGGAGCACTCATCAGTGTCTGAGTGGGCAAGCAGGGACAGTTAGAGCAGCCACAGTAAAATATGTATGCTTTTAGGCTGCTATTAGCAGTTCCTTTTTGACCTGAATTACACCTGGAGGTAATGCATGAAATATGTTCAATCTCTGCATGACCGCAGGAAAATTGATTTTTATGTCTTTAGCAGATGCCTTAGGCTTAAATTTATAATATAAGCCGTAACTGAAGTAGTTATTTAATACCTGTAACAGTTGATGTTTCAAATAATTACTCACCAATACATTTGACTCCGGTATAATCCAAATTGTAACCAAATGGACATTCGCAGCGGAAAGAACCATCTGTGTTGATGCAAATACCATTTTGGCAGATGCCTGGGTTATCCAGACACTCATTCATATCTGAAGAAAGCAGGAGACAATAAATGGTGTGTAAAAGTATAAGCATAATCTCACAGTGTTTACTTTGATTTAGTTCTGACCTTCACGAGTGTTTTCTGGTCCAGGAAAAGCCCCGTGGCCAAAGGGACACAGAGTGTTGAAAGCAGCTAGAAATACAACAAAGATCAGTGCCATCATTTACAAATGTGTCTAGAGTATGAATAAGGCCTAATTACATGTTCTTGTGTACAGTTTGTGTTACACACCCTCATTCTCTTGTGGGCACAGCTCACAGGGAAGCCCCCAGCCCTCACCGGGCATCTTACTGCAGCAACACTTTGCCTTTGTTGTGTTGAAAGCTTTTGGCACTGAACATTTCCCTGCTTCAAATTTGGTGAAGCAGAAACTCTCTCTGGTATCTGAGATATTGAAAAAAATAAATACAACTTTTTATGAAGTGCTTTTTACATTACCTGGATTAGGCAAACTAACATGTCTCCTTACCATAACAGCTGCGTTTGTTGTCAGAGAGTACAAAGCCAGGTTGGCAGGTGCACTGGAAACTGCCAGGAGTGTTGGTGCATGTGCCAAACTGGCAGGTATTTGGCTGAACGTCACACTCATTAATATCTGCAGAGGGAAATACAAACAACCAGGGAGGTGAACATTATGGAAATAACAAGTACATCGAAGTTAATGCTACGCCAGATGGTTCAACATAGCAGACCATGCCATATTGATATATATATATATATATTTATTATTTGCAGTCCTACCTATGCACTGGTCATTCTGCACTTCATAACCCGGTGGACAGATACATCTGAAGGATCCATCCAGGTTTTGGCAGGTTCCTGGAGAGCAAGTGCCTGGCATACTCATGCACTCATTGATATCTGTAAAAAGGGCGGTCACATTAAGTTTACATCTGTAATAAATTATCTTTAGAATATGTTGTTTGTGAAATGCTCCCTTACCAACACAGTTCTTCCCATCTAGAGTGTTTTCATAGCCTTCCAAGCAGAGACATTGGAAGGAGCCCAGTCCATTGATACAATGTCCGTTCCTGCACACTTGACCCTGCAGGGCGCTGCACTCATCAATGTCTATGTTAAAATGACATGGACACAGTTAGGATCCACCATACATTCCTCAGATAATGATATTAAACACAAATCATTTTTAGTTACACCTTCACATTTTTATTAAAGTATTCTAGATACACCCTTAAACCTTTGTTTATCCAGGAAAGTGCCACTGAAATTACAAATCTTTTTTGCAGGGGAGTCCTGGCCCCGTGTTTGTGTGTGTGGGGGGAAGGACTGTACATGTTTTGATGGTAGGGGAAACCGGAGTACCTGGAGGAAACCTATGCAGACACAGGGAGAACATGCAAACTCCACACAAAAAGGCCCTGCCCTGGGTGGGAATCAAACCCATAACCTTCTTGCTGTGAGGTAGGAGTGCATGAGTGCCGCCCAATCTAACAATCTACCAAACTATTTACGTATTTGATATCAGTCCATAAGGAAGAATGCAAAAAATGAAGGAAGTAGATTGTATTGCTATAATTTTTTTACAGTATTACATATAACCCTTCTGGTGACTTTGACCTTTCTAGGATGGACTAAGTAATGTTGACCTTTGTGGAGCAGTAAGTGATGCATACCCATGCAGTCATTGTTGTGTGTTAGCTCAAAGCCAGGGAAGCACAGGCAGTTGTAGGATCCCACTGTGTTTTTACACGTTCCATTGCCACATGGCTGTCTGTCGCACTCATCGATGTCTAAAACAAACAAAAAGATTGTCAAAACTGGGATTCTAGTTGCTTTGACAGTCTGATGTGTGTATGATTACCCATGCACATGGTTTGGTCTAGAGTGGCTTTGAAGCCGTTGTGACAAAGACAGCGGTAGCTTCCCTGTGTGTCAATACACTGTCCATGGCTGCACACGTTGGGAATCTCCTGGCATTCGTTACGATCTGTAACAAAGACATAGCAAGGTAATATGATTATTTTTAATATGTCTATTTTTCATCAACACAGTAATGCATCAGTTTATCCGCTGCATAAAATTTCCTTAAAATTACAGGCTGAATTTGAATGTAATGTCAGGCAGAGTGGACTCACCGACACAGGCCCCGGTAGGAGACAGTTTGAATCCAGGGGAGCACTCACAGCGGTAGCTGCCTGGGATGTTGATACAGTTGGCATTTCGCTGGCACAGGTTGTCCCCGCTGTTACACTCATCAATATCTGCACAAGAGGAAGAGGGGGGGAACGGTGGAAATCAATCTCAAGCTCTATAACTGTCGGCTCTGAGCGGACCATCAGCTTGTAGCCAGTGGGAGGCAAAACATAACGTGACCATTTTGGCTCCTTTACAGTTAGGACTGTAACTAGCAGTTTCTGAGTGATTGAATGTCCTGACTGAAGCTCCAAATTGGAGCCACTACACTGGTCTTTACAAGAACATTACTCATGTGGCAGATGGCAGTGTTAGCCCACTGAGTGGACACTTTGTAAAAGGGCTTCTCAGTGAGTTTAACGACTTACTGTATGACTCTTACAAATCTGTGCAAAGTGTATGTACTGTGTGTGACTATACATTTGTGCATAAGGCTTAGATCTGACACTATTAACTATTTATAATAATCCATGTACGAGTAAAATAAGCACAATTAATAGAGGAGCTGAGTATTTAGAATTTATGTGTTAAGAGAAAATGAGTGACAGGCAATAGATAAAACAACACAGACCTGCTGTTTCAGTACAGCCATACAATGTGATCTCAAATTACTTCAGTTTAGCTCTGTATGTTGATTAGGCACACTTTATCTGACCTTCACAGATGAGTAGTATGTTGTTGTAGCTGAAGCCCATGGGACATTCACAGCGGAAACTACCGATCTGGTTGATACATACACCATTGGCACAGATCCCAGGGATCTCCCTGCACTCATCGATATCTGCACAAAACAGTGGGATTGTAAAAAAAATGTGTACTTTTGTAGAAATGACCACCATGTTTTCATTTGTACTGAGCCTACCAATAGGTTTGCCAGTATGGATGTCAATGATGAAGCCTGGAGCCTGGTTCCCACACAACAGCTGGTATTCAGCTGAAAGAGACAGAGGTGTCAGTGACAACATTGTAATAAACCAAAAGTCCACAAAGTAAAGGTTTGTTTGTTGTTGCTTATTATTTGTGAACCCTTACTGGTGGCAGGGGTAGGACATGCTTCACACGGTTTGTTCCAGGCTTTTCCCACATTGTAGGCACAGCAGCACATTTTCTTGGTCATGTTAAAGGATAGTTCATTTTCACACGTGTCGTTGAAGTTGCGGTAACAGACACTTTTTCTCATATCTGCAGCACAGAAACACTAATTAGCTAAACATTTTTGAGTATAATTTTTATAAATGTAAAAAACTCCTGCAGTAATTACCCATGCAGTTGTTCCCTCCATTGACCTGCATGTATTCTGGGGGACATACACAGGTGTAGTTCCCCAGAGTGTTGTAGCAGGTACCAGGCCCACAGATGCCAATATGAGTTGTACATTCATCAATATCTGCAGAATCAATGGAACATTATAATAATTTTTTTTCTTTAAATGACTGTTATTTTACATTTAAGGTTTCTCACTGTCCTACCCTCGCAGATGCGAGTATCTTCATTGAGATAATATCCTGCTGGACACTCGCACTGAAAACTGCCAAAAGTGTTCACACAGTTTCCTCCTTGGCACAGTCCAGGCAGCTCTTGGCACTCGTCAATATCTGCACAAGTCAAAGGTTTGACAGACATGTCAAACTATGTAATGCACAAGTTATGTTCATGTTTAAACAAGATTAATTACCCTCTAGAATAACAGTGATGGGGTTTGGTCTAAAACCCTCTCCACCAGGACAAAGAGTCTTGTATTCGGCTAAAGTAGAAGTGACAAAATCAGTACAAAATCCTGGTGTCATTTTGTAGTAATTTCTATTATCTATTATATTAGTTGTCATATAGTGCTTACTGGAGTTGAGAGCAGGGCACAGTTCACAGGGGTTTCCCCAGGCTCCTCCCAGGGAGCAGCAGCAGGACGCTCTAGTCACACCCACACCAATCTCTGCACTGCAAGAAATCCCACCGTCTCCTCGAGCCAGGACGTCCAGGAAGCAGTTACCAACACGGGTATCTGTGAACAATAAAATTTATTAATGTATTAAAATGACATAATTACAAGCTGGAGCAGTATCCTCAATGTAAGGAAATACTGAACACTTTGAATGTATTTTCATTTAGCTTATTGTATGACATACTGTATGAGATTTGCCATTGTGACTCACCCACACAGCCCACTCCAGTGGGGTTAAGCTCAAAGTCTGCGGGGCAGTTACACAGGTAGCCGCCTGGAGTGTTCACACACAGTCCATTGATGCAGTTCACCGGATCAGCACACTCATTGATGTCTGCAGACATAGAAATACATACTTAACTCCTTTCCAAAAGCTTCAGTCAGCCAACTATGTAGAATACTCGTTTTCCACAAAAGAAAAGGTTTGTTTTATATCAGAGGACAAAAGAATAAAAGAGGAGCATTGTTTTTGATGAAGCTAGGCCAAACAATGTCAGTCTGTTCAGTATTAGAGCTTTAATTACACTAGTGCTACACTGACCAGTGCAGTTTCCTCCACTACGATCCAATTCATAGCCGTCATCGCAGACACACCGGAACATCCCTGGAAGATTCTGGCATGTCCCAAACACACAGATGTTCTGGAAATTACATTCATCAATATCTACGAGAGGTGAACAAGAGGTTACAAACATTATCCACTTTGTGTATATGTTAAAAGAAGAATAAAGATTGACAGAATGAGTGCAGCACCTTGGCAGGCCTTGTTGTCTTCTGTTGGGGTGAAGCCCATCTCACACTCGCAGCGGTATCCACCCGGAGCATTTAGACACTGACCGTTCTCACACAAGTTCACATTGTCTGCACACTCATCCATGTCTAAAAGAGATGACACACATAATAATGCTGGGATTGGCACACAAACCAAACAAATTCATTTGCAATTTTTTTTTAGATTTACCTGAGCATGAAAATCCATCTCCGTTGAAGCCCTCTTTACATGTGCACCTGTAGGAGCCTGGTGTGTTGACACAGTCTGCATTGAGATTACAACTGTGGTCCTCTGCAGAACACTCATCCTGGTCTACACAAGGGGAACAGGAGTGAAAACACAACACAATCAAATGGCAAAAACAAACACTATTTCTTTATACTGACCAACACACTTGATGCCGTCTCCAATCCAACCGTCTCGACAACGACATCTGAAGCTTCCAGGAACGTTGACACAAGCTGCATGCATGTTACAGTTATGGGCACCAACCTCACACTCATCAACATCTGTAGAAATGGGTTTAAAAATAAGATTGTTTTACCACATATTGGGTGGGAGACTGTTACTTTTTATTAAGATGCAGAACATACAATATATGCAATAATACTATCAAGCTTGTTTATTACAGTGAACACAAAAAAAGCACTGTTACTTTTTTACTTTACAGCAGTGATCATTTTCTTCACCACCTCAACACACATATAGATACACACGCACATAGCAAATGATGTCTATATCTACCTGTGCAGCCAGTGGATCCCTTCTTGACAAAGTATCCCAACTGACAGTGGCAGATGAAAGAACCTTTGGTGTTCTCACAGTCACCATGTAGGCAGATGTTTGGGTTCAGATCGCACTCATTTACATCTAGAAAGGCAAGTGTAAGCAGTTTGTAAACATAGTGGTCATACATGTGGTAGACCTGTATATGAAGTCAAACTATTAGGAGACTAGAATTCCTTACCAATACAAGTCCTCATGTCCATTGAAGCCATGAAGCCATCGTAACACAAACAACGATATTCCCCAGGAATGTTGGTACACTGGCCTCCATCACAAATGTCTGGTGACTCCTCGCATTCATCAATATCTAACAAAGAAGGAAAATGTTTCATTTGCTATAACTGACAGCACTAAACAGGACTCGTCTATATCTTGATATGAAAATATAAAGAATTTACTATAACCCACTTGGATTGTTTGTGCTATTTTTCATTCATTACCTGCACAAGTCCTGAGGTCAGGCATGAGAGCATAGCCCTCGCTGCAGCTGCACTCATAGCTGCCTTCTGAGTTTGTACAGTGAGTTTCACAGCCTCCATTCATAATAGTACACTCATCAATATCTGTAAATAGAAGCTACAGATTATTCATTTATTCATTCATTTTCTAACGCTTATTCACAGAGGACTGGAGCCTATCCCATCTGTAACAAGTATTGTTTTATGGCTCCTAAGTGTTCTAGGTATGGAAAACTGAACTTACCGACACAGCTCTGTCGATCTGGTGTTGCCTGGTAACCAGTTTCACAAGAGCACTGATATGTTCCTGGCATGTTGACACATTGGCCATTTCTGCACAGGTTTTCGCTAAGTTCACATTCATTTACATCTGAGGAAATCAACCAAAGAATAAACAATGGATTAAAAATGACCTTTTATTAAACAAATGTCAGTGTTCCAAGAAGTATATGGCCCACCTTCACAGGCAGATCCATCAGTGCTTAAAGTGTATCCGATCGGGCATTCACACTCAAAACTTCCATCTGTGTTAATGCAGGTTCCTCCACGACACAAGAGTGGGTTTGTCTCACACTCATCAATGTCTGTGAGAAGAGGCAGACAAAAAAATGAGAGTGAACAGGAAAAACTAAACGCCAGACTAGAAATTAGTTTCTTGGGTTGTCTATCTTACCCATGCAGTTTTTCATCATCATGAATCCACTCTCATAGCCTTCGAAGCATTCACACTCAAAGCTGCCAGGAGTGTTGACACAGGTACCATGTCCACACAAATCGGGGGAGATGCGACATTCATCAATATCTGCAATATAAAGTCATCAAATGCTTTAATAACTTAATAACTAATAACATCTTTTTAGGATGTTTAAGAGTGATTTATGTGTTTACTTTCACACTGTACCTGTGCAGTTTCTTTCCTCAGCTGTCAGAGCAAAACCACTGTTGCAGCGACACTTAAAACTGCCAATTGTGTTCCGGCAAGTTCCATGAGTGCATAGACCATTGAACACCTTACACTCATTCACATCTAAAGAGAATTTTATTACAATGATTGACACAGGTTCTCAAATGTTTAAACGAGTAGGAAATGGATCACTGTAATTCTTGTGTTTTAAAGTTGAAAACAGACACCTTTGTAGAAAGATCTGCCAGTCAGAATGTCTCCTCTGTTGGCAAAACCACGTCCTCTGGGACAGACAGCTTTGAACTCAGGTGTGTCCTCCTTCGGACACTCCTCACAGTCAATACCCCAGGCAGCACCCACCAAGCAACAGCACATGTCTATACGATATCTTCCTGGCAGTGGTGCTCCACATTCGTCCTCATGCCACTTCATATAGCACTGCTCACTACGCATGTCTTAAAATGTGAAAAAAATCAAAGTCAGCTGTATGTCCTATACTTTTTTGTTGATGTATATAAATTGGCGTTTGTGGAGGCCTCTTACCCACACAGGTGCGTCCAGTGCCGTCCAGAGTTCGGCCCTCTGTACACTCGCAGCGAAACGAGCCTTGGGTGTTCACACAGCGGCCGTTTGTGCACACTCCAGGGAACACCTCACACTCATTAATGTCTACAGGGAGCAAAACATTTTACAATACAAGGTGAACTATGCACAAATAAACATGTTCTGAGGTTTTAATTAGATATGTGTCTGGAGTATTGTGCAGTGCATTACAAGGACAGAAACGTAATCACTAATGATAATTGATTAGATGGTCTTACCTTCACAGACAAGGCCTTTCATTCTTGCAAAACCACGAGAGCAGGCAGTGTCTGATGTGATAAAAGAACCACAATTACTGTAATTAAACATTAAACTGCTATAAGATTAGAACAACTGATGTGTTCAAATGGTTTATGATTATGGAGTTAAAAGCTATAAAACTCATGAATTAGCAAACGTTACTTATAACTGAGCATTATGTAAACTGACCGATTTCACATGGTTCACAAGGGCTACCCCAGGCTGCTCCCAGAGTGGAACAACACTCAGACTTGAGTGTGGCTCCATTGATGTTGACTTCACAGCGGTTGTCCTGAATGGTCAGCCAGCAGGTGCTCTTCATACTGTCTGTTGAGGGGAGATAACCACTGTAATGATTGCTGCAAATTCCTCAAATGTGTGACAAATTGACAGCTATTCATAAAAAAATAAAAAATAAATTAGCCTTAGCTGATTTATCATTCAGATTTTCTGTATTTTATCTTGAGCTGTGACTTAGACTAAACATCCACAACTTCTCAAATCTTATTTTTTCATATTCTTCATCAACTGAAGGAGTACAGGATTTACAGTGACAGTTTTTCTCCAAAATTATAAGGCTACACAAACACAAAACCACAATTTATTTGATGTTGTTGTCTGATTCCCATTCTGAGTGATGTGTTCAAAAACATGAAGAAAATGAACCAGAAGAATGTTCTACCACTGAGCCAGCTCATGCAATCTGCATGAATCACAATTCTTTCCATTCACATCTGCGTGTTGTGTATTATTGTGGGATTTTGTTTTTCTTTTAACAGGGACAAGAAACAAAATTTCAAATAAGCAAGTCTTACATACCACACGTCAGTCTGAATCTGCAGAGGATCTCTATGAAGTAAAGCAATCTTTCCAGTCTGAACCAAGGCCATGTATGCAAGTCTTTATCTACTAATAACACACTGTTGGCCACATGGTTGGAAATCTAATTCACCCCAAGGATTTATGTACTAAAGGAAACCTTGTTTAGAGTTATTTGCCTCTTGCGCTAACTATTTGCCTGTGATGCTGAAGCCTGATTGTGTCATGGTCTCTCCCACGCTGCCTCAGGACCTCTACCCCTGCTCTAATTCGTGTGCACCACTTGGAAGGACACACTACTCACCCACGCAGATGGTGTTGGTGGAGTCCAGCTTGCTGCCGTGAGAGCACTCACAGTTGAAGGACCCGGCCACATTACGACACACTCCATTGATGCATGGGCTTGACTCACACTCGTTGATATCTGAAACATGTTCAACACACACCTGAGTTCAGGGCTGAGCGGTAAATGAACCATCATTACCTTATGGCAGCTAAAACCAAGGGGTGTGTTTTCTTTTTCCATTAGCAAACTGTGTTTACTAGGAACTACAGGCAACACATCTGGTATTAATGTCCTTGACCGTTGACTAAATGACAAAACACATGCTGATGAAGAACAGCGTGCATGTCTGTGTGTTTGTACATGTGTCAGTGTTGGGAACTCACCTTCACAAGTTTCCGAGTCAGGTTTGAAGACAAAGCCTTTAGGACAGGAGCAGGTGTAGGAGCCAGGAGTGTTTCTACACAGTCCATTGTCACATAGCAGACGGTTCACCAGACACTCATTGATATCTGAAGGAAAGAACATTCTCCTGTGAGAGCTGCATGCTGACAACTTTTGTTATATTGTTATAGATTTTTTTTTCGTTTTATCCAAAACTTTTATATTAACCTACCAACACAGTTTTTGCCACTAGTGTCAGATTCATAACCGATATTGCAGATGCAACGATAACTTCCTCTCAGATTCTCACAAATGCCGTTCTGACAAATGTCTGGATCCAGGGCACACTCATTGATGTCTGTAAAAAGACACAAAAATGACCAAACCTACACTTGCAATCTTTTGGAATAATGATGAGAAATGTTCTTACCCCGGCCGTCAGCTGTGATGCCAATACCACTACTGCAGACAGCCTGGAACTCAGCTGTAATACAACAGTGGGAGAGGACAGAAAAATGACTAGACTGAATAACTAACAAAGTCTATTGCCAGACAGTCTGTGTAAAGAGTAATTACCTGAGTTTCTAGAAGGGCAGGGATGACATGGTTCTCCAAAGCCATGTTCAGGGTTAGCACAGCAGCACTCAGATTTGGTCACAGCACCAGGGAATGGGCGTGAGCAGGTACCCATTTTTATGGCACCATAACAGGTTGTCCTCATGTGAGTGTCAACACACACCCTGCCGTCCACACCGATAGCCAAACCAGGTGGGCACTCGCAGCGGAAAGAGCCCTCGGAGTTGATGCAGCGGCCGTTCATACAAATGCCTGGAGTCTGACATTCATCAATATCTGAAACAAAGAAAGCAAATATCAATGTTTCATGTGCATAATGATGCCAATGTGTCGATGTCTGCTTCTTTTCACATTTCAAATTTAACTGTAAACATTAGAAATATTTTTCATTCATTCATTCATTGGACATCTGGACATTGGCCAGTTAGTCACAGGGCTGACATTTAGAGACAGACTATGACAGACAACCGTTCACTCTCACATTCATTCAATAGGGGCACTTTAGATTTGCCAATTAACCTGTACATGCATGTCTTTGGATGGTGGGAGGAAGCTGGGGTACCGGGAGAGATCCCCCGGTAACACGTGAAGGACATGCAGACTCCTCACAGAAAGACCGGCCGAGAATGTTTGAGTCGGCCGCGTTTTGAACTCACGACCTTCTTGCTGTGAGGCAGGAGTGCTAACCACTCTGCCATGTGCACCCCAGAGAAATATTTCAACAAACTGCAAATCCTTTCAACACTGTCAATCAGCAGTTATGAATTTGATTTTAACATATCATTTTGTTTTTTTATGAATGAAACATACCAGTGCAATAGCGGCCGTTAGACGCAAGGGCAAAACCAGGTTTGCAAATACACTTGAAGCTGCCATCTTCGTTGATGCACATGCCGTTGAGACACATGTTGGTGGTGGCACATTCATCATGATCTGAAAAAAAGAGGTGGAATTCGGTTGTCAGAATATAAATTGAAATGAAAGTCACTAGTTTTGGTATTTGTTTTTTTCCTTACCAATGCAGTTCTTTCCATCCGGAGTCAGCTCAAAGCCAGCATTGCAGATGCATTGAAAACTTCCCTCTGTGTTGACACAGCGGCCATTGCGGCACATCACCCCGTTCATGATGCATTCATCAATGTCTAATGCCAGAGAAGGGAGAAGAGACAATTAAAAATAGCCAGTTTATAGTCTTTAGACCTAATAAATGCTAGGAACATCCTAAATTAAATAACATTAAACTCCTGTAATCAAGATGGATACCGTTTATTTATACCAAAGGAAGACAGGATTACTTTACCACTGTAATGGCCTGTAAAAGCACATTCAGACTTACCAATGCAGGCTTGTTTGGTGGGAGTTCCCTGGTAACCTTCATGACACTTGCAGTGATATGATCCAGGTGTGTTGGCACAGTCTCCATTGACACAAAGATTACTCACACATTCATCCACATCTGGACAAAAAGAATACAATTCTACAGTCTACTCGGTATACTTTGAGAAAATGAACACCCCAACACAATTTCCCTAAATGGACAGGAGATGGCAGTACAATGTATGTGAAATAAAAGGTGAACTGATGCTGTTTCTGTCTTCACCTTATGAGAAAAGAGGGATACATTCTAACATTACTGTATAGAATTACTGTATGTGTCTTACCAATACACTCTCCACGTATGTCCTGCTTGTAGCCCATGTAACACTCACAACGGTAAGCGGTTGGTGTGGGAATACACCGTCCATTTAAACAAAGGTTGGTGAAATGCTTGCAAATATCAACTGTGTGATTCACAGAAACAGTGCCTAAAAAAAAAAATGTTTAGCTTAAGAAAATAAACTGTGTGTGGACACTCGTGAACTTAATAGGAAGAGACTGACTGATGTGCTGGTGGTTTTGTCCCCCTCCGTTGTTATTATTTCCACCAAAGCCACCGCCATTCCCTCCAAAGCTGCCTCCTCCGCCATTGCCTCCGTTACCATTGTGTAGGGTTGGGAACTTGTATTCATGGGGGAAGCCGTTGCCATTGGTGTTGGGGTAGGGTCCGTTGTTGTAAATAATATGAGGGAGGCCTTGGGCAACGCCCACAATGCACAAGCGCCTAAACTCATCTGCACAAGAACAGAAATCACAACATTAAAGACTGACAAATGACCTACACCCTTCCAGATGTACAATAATCAAATCCTATACATGCATCATGTGCTTATCACACGTGTTTGAAGCAAGTAAATGTAATAGAAATGCTAATTATTATTCATCATCCTTCATCACTATATAAGCTAGCATAAAAACAATCTCCCCTGCATTTGTAGCAATCAAACATTTTTCTAAGATTAATGATCTTGTCTGAGGCCAAAAATACCCTTTTCTATAGAAAAGAATGAATCACAAAGGTTGAAAACACAAAATGTCACAAAAGCTGGGAGAACAGTGACAAATCGGACTCACACAGTGGGTTGAGTTTAATGGTTTTAGTGAAAGGATGAGCCTTATTATCTTCAAACACATTTTCTGGGTTTGATTTGTGCCTATGATATCATGCATGCTCTTCCCTTTCTGTCATATGCATATTAAATCAAAGGGATATTCAATAACGTAAGTTTTTCATTTGTGCTCAATTTATTTGGCATGTCATTATTGTTGGCTTAATTTTCTGCCAAAGTCATGTCAAATTACAGACAGTACATCTTAGGAAATTCCAGCTTATTACAATAAGGCAGATGAATATAGCCCATATCCCTCATCTCTGCTTGGTTTGGGTTCACACAGATGTTCTTCGTTGTCAGAGACATAGGGTTTGTATCTGTCACACATTCTTGTCTGTCTGTAGATACTACTTACCCGACCCCCTGACAGGACACATCTCTGGGATCTGTCCCAAAGCCCAGCAGCGTCCTGTGTCACAGCAGCATTGCATCTTGGTGTACTGACCGGTCAAGTCAGCTGCACAGCGGCCATTTGTCAGGGCAGAGTAACAGATACCCACCCGCTGATCTATAAGGACAGACGCAAGAAACAAAAGTTCATTAACAAAGCTTTTATGAGTCTAATTGTTGGGAGAATTGTGACATCTGAACTGTGACATCCTAATGTGACATTGTGTTGATCAGGCTGGGTCATACACCAGATAAACTCAGACATATTCTGTGTTGGTGTCATGCTAATGACCACGACACCTAAATCAATCTTTAAGGATGCATGTACAGCATCTGTATGTAGACTCGTTGAACCATTTCATGCTGTACCAAATGCTGTATAAATGTGTGTGTTCTTCTTGCAAAAAAAATAAACTGTGACCATCTATTCCAAATTCTAAGTGGGGCTGTCTACGTCATCTCAATTCTTGCCGAACCTAATAACTATTTTAACTCTAATTATTGAGCCTGCCTCTTATTTCTCTTAAGGTGTATAAAGCTTTGGCTGAAATCATAATAATTTTTTTAATCCGTGAAAAATTGTGGGCACAATATAAAATGCAAAACACAATGGTGGTGAAACAAGTGCAAAATTAGACCTTAACATCGCTGAATGTAGCCCTTAGAGGAAGCAATCAATGTGGGCTAAAAGTTTAAAGGTGGTAGCCTCTCCGTTAACTTGAAGGACTGACACTGTCTTTATTGACTGCCAGTGAGAAAGGTTACCTGGGGGCTCGGCTGACTGAGGGCTCTTATTTGTTCCAGTTTGCAGGGTAGGGAGTCATTGGGCCAGGGGCTGGGGTTCTAAGTGAGTCAATGGGCAGAGAAAGAGTCCTTGTAGTATCGGAAGAAGAATGTATTGTGTCATGTGTATTCAACCTTTATTATGAGCATCAGCAAAATAGAAGAGAAAAAAAGAAATGAAATAGGTTGGTGGTGGGGGAGAAGGAGCACAAGTCGATTAAGTCACTAATGAGCCAGCAGTCTGGAATTAATCAGTTCCATCTGGAGCAATTCTTGCCAAACATGAGGAGTTTTTCTGTGTCTGGGAACACATACAGAAAAAAACACACATAGCCTCTCTGCAGAGTCTGTACACACATATAGGGAGTGCAACCTAAAAACAACCCATAGGAGCGCTGAGCTGGAGGCGCAGTGGAGCACAGGAGGAGGTGGGGGCTGGAGGGTGGCTGCTGATGAGAATGATGATGACTTAAATTGAATCCAGACTGTGGCTAACGCTCTATAGTGTTGCTTCAGTTCAGCTGCATATGCTTTCATTTGGGAGGTGTTTTCACAGACTAGCTCACTGGACAGGTCGGGGTTTCACTGTGTGACGGGGCATTAGGCTCCTATTACTGTCAGGCCCCCAACAACTACACCCATCGCTACACCTCACCACAGTGCAGTAACTCACAAAGCACCTTCACTCAAAGTTTTAACCGAGTCCAACCGAGATTCTAAATCTGTTTTTGGAGGACTTATCCGTGCATTTATCCTTTCGTAAATTTGGACATGAGATGAGATACAAGATGAGTGAAGTGGAGGAAAGGATCGAACAATCTATAGCCAAAAGGAAATGATAGAAAAGATAAAAAGGATGATGCAGTGCAACAACGAAAGCAAAAATGCATGAGTGTTGGCAAAAACAACAGAACCAGATGGAACCATAGACTGTGCACACCAATGGAAAAGTCCAGTTTAAACACTGAGCTATTACGAAGGAATGAGCTTTTGGTTGAACTAAAAAAAAAATAGAGAAACACAAAGAAACGTGTGCCATATTTCACCAGAGGCTAAAGAAGAGGAGAGCACATTCTAGGGATGAAGATGGAAAAAAAATATGGACACACATGAAGACACACATGAAGGTTATGGGTTTGGATGATTGGACTGTAGCTCTCACACACACACACTTCACATGCACACCAAGATGCCAGTGAGGGTTTTAAATCCATAACATCTATCACTCAACTCCACATGGTCCACATGGAGAGAAATGTAGGCCCATTTCTTTCATTAGGGTCTACAATTTATGTTACATGAGATTTAAAATCTTTGGCAACACTTGGATTATTATTTTTCTTTCTTCTTACAACCACCATGGAGACATTAATGGAACAAGCAGTGTAAACATTGCAGTATAAGTTGGACAGAGGGTTGTTATTATAGACACTGTGGTGCAGTTTACAGCCACCTGTTTAAATATTAGTGCTCAACGATACTTATTGAAGGTTATAAAAAGAATCTCTAATTTATCTAGTGTTTTCAAATGCAGATTAGAACTGCTAATAATGCACACTTCTGGAGCCAGCCGAAACCGTAAATAACTTGATTGTTTCTTGTTAAGTGGGAGGTTCACCTTTGCTCCATCTTTTGTTTTTGACTTCTCTGTCTTTTCTTTGTGCTTCCTCTAAAGCAGCTCCATGTGTGTTACTTGAAGCTCAGCAAGCGACCACATGACATGCTACCTCACGGACTACTTGAGGTTAAGGCACAGCCTGTTTGTGTACAATACTTGTGTACAAGTGTTGGCATAACTTTGACTTGTTGTGATGTGTATTTATACTGTTTGGCTTTTGAAATATTTTTATCACGTTTTCTTTTGCTCATTTTCCAAAACAACTAAACCCCCCATGAGCTTGACAAATGAATGTATAAATACTAGAAAGTAAGAGAGCGAGAGAGGCCTGTTTCAAATAAAAGATGGAGCTGAGAAGAAGCAAGTGTGGCTGGGGCTGAAGAAGGATTCAAACAGACAGATCTGAGATGTCCATTTTAAAAGAAAAAACTTTGAAATATTATATTAACACCTGGTTGTTTTTGACTGTGGATGCTATGAGGAGTACAGATTGCTTAAATACACCTGATAGTGTTTCACATCCGCCAAGAATGCACTAGGGCGGGAGAATTAGAGCAGATTAATCCTGTCAAGGTCTACTAGTGCGTGAGTTTGTGTTTGTCTGCACATGGTGAGCACAGGCAGCTTGACTCATCAGAACATAACTCAGAGGAAGCAATGATGAAGTGACGTGGCCGTCCAGATGTAAGCTGTTAGTTAGCCAGCGGCTGAGGAAACACACTAATGAGCAGGAATAGGGAATATCCGTGTGGTACCAACCAACGCATCTGGAGCCGTCTGTGCTGGTGATGTAGCCTCGCGGACAGGTGCACACGTAGCTACCGACCGTGTTGGTGCACTCTCCTCCGTCGCACACTCCAGGGATAGTGCTGCATTCATCAATATCTGCAACACAAAGTTGTAAATACCACATTTTAATACACCATGTATTATAACAACAAACCTGTTGCACACACAATGCAGCATATGGAGCACAGTATGGCTTTATGTTGTTTGCATAGGATGTGATTGGTTAAGTTCTGCAATAAGAAAATGGACAATTTTTTCTGTCAAGTAAAATGTAATGTGTAGTTATTCAAACTCAGCAGTGACAGTAGTAAAGAAATCCTAGAATTACTTTTGAAGGCGTGCTGTGGAATCTGGCCTGAACATGTAGCACCAGATTGTGCATGGTGCTCCCTCATGAGCTGACGTTATGGAGATGTGGCTCTGCGCTCTTTACACAGTATTTTAAACACACCAACATTAGGCAAAACCTGCACACTTGCTAGATTAAAGCTGCTTGTTATTTTTTTCTCATATTTGTCTCTTTTTATCATCTTAAATGCATCATAAAACCATGCTGAAATATAATGCCTGAAATATCCAGGTCAGTGGGAGCCCAATGCTGTTACCTAGACATGGCGTTTGGCAGGGCCCATGTCAGTATGACATACTTTATGAGGGCACTAAATTGCATTTTTGTGCGCAATGGGGCCCCTTTTCTCCACGACTAGGCTAACCCAAAGCGCAGCCCCTGAAGGTAATGGGGTTTATTATGTGTTGCACTTTATACGCATACACAATCGCTGTACCACTGTGGGGTGTAATTAGAGTATTAGTGCTTACTGCTTAGTGCTGACGTGGGTGTGTGCGTACTTATATTGGCCCTTTAGGAGAGGGGAAAGTAAAGCATGTGTGTCTTTGTAGGAATAAAGGTTTGTGGGACACTACACCCAGTTACAGACACAGTGATTTGTTTATAAAGGGAAATTAATCACTTTATTGAATGTCTGTGACTGACACTTACCACAAAAATGTGGTATGAAATTAACAAACAGTGGAAAGTTCAGATAATATTTGTGTGTAATCCAGACAGCATGGTGTGTGGGAACCTGTGAGGCCTGAGAGGCTAATGAGAAAGTCTTCCACTTCTTTTTGTAGCACTAACAACTGCTTTTCAGCCAAAATACTGTATTTAAAGAAGGCAGATAAGGAGAAGCACAAAGAGGAATGAGGAGAAATGGTAGGACTGTTAACTAAAGGCAAAAGCTAAGAGCAGGTCGTAAAACTAGTCATAACCCATGGCTTCTTAACTGCGCTTTATCTCAACTGCAGAACCCTCATTAAAGTTAAATTTACTAGAAGGGCATTTCAATAAAACAAACCCAAAGGAACAGCATTTACTGATTTGTTTGTCAGATTGAATTAGTTTTCCTGCAAATGTTTGACTTTACAAACAGTGGACTATTCTTCTCTTAATCTGTATTAATAGACAAGTTGTTTAATATTTCCTGTTTTGTAACTGAAACAGGATATCATCATGTATACCAAAGTTGTGCAAAGATTTGTTTAACTTTAAATCTAGATAGAAATAAATAAGATTTAATGGCATACCTTTATTTGTCTGTCCTTTTCAGACAAATCTAATCATAAAGGCATGCATCAAACACAAATCCCATTTGTGCCTTTTAAATGTCCGTATCTGTATGTCACTGACAAAATAATTCAATTTGACAAATGAAGTTAAGCGATTCATTTGTGTAAAACTGTACCACACCAGGCACCTATGTGCAACTGTCTATGACTGCTCAGTAACCTGATGGGTATGAGTCATTCACCACATTACTGTTTAATACATATATTTAATCTCATCAATATGCTTTGATGACTCAAAGGTACACATGCCTTCAGAGTTGTGTGTTATATTTTTACTACAACACTTTCTTTACTGTAAGCCCCGTGGCATTCACCCAAAACCACATCTGAAAGTGGCTCGAATGAATCCAGTGAACTTAGTGAAGTCATTTTCTCTGTTTCCTGCTTCACTGAATGAGGCATAAATCACTTTACTTCTCATGAATCTGGGGTGGTGCCTCTAGTTGCCATTAACTATAAGCATTTGTATTTGTGTGTATGTTACTGCACTATTAGCTACTAAAGCTCACACTCTAGAAACACGCCTGTTGTTCGTCTTGTGCAGTAGAACAGACGTGATGAGGCTGAAACAGTTGAAGGGCTTGCTGTAATCCTCCCTAAAGACTAGGAACACATCGGCTTCTGTCCAAAAGACACAACATTGGCCTGTGTAACTCTCACACTGTTTGGCCAAGGCATTGTTAAAATTCCAGCACATCAACACATTGTAATATGATTCCACTCTGGTGTACAGTATGTGTGTGTCTTTATTTCAAGACCGTTATAGTGCCGTGTCACATTTTAAATGACCGTAGGGATATGTGTCAGTTGATCCCACAGCAATCACACATACAATCATAAAACACATAAATTATTACTCAACAAAAAAAAAACATATTGTAGCGATTAGATTACAACCCATTCAACAAACTGTAAAATTACTCTTGTAGTCACTTCAATAATGTGGTGTCATTGTCCATGAAATCTGCTAATTAGTGATGTTGTCTCATGTAATAGTTTCTAGTTAGACGTGACTCACCTTCACATTTGTGGTTGGTTTCACTCTGACGGTGGCCAGCGGGACATTTACACTCATAGGAGCCGACAGTGTTGATGCAGTTCCCTCCAGCACACAGTCCTGGCACGGCCTGGCACTCATCGACATCTGACAAAGTGAACGAGACAGAAAAGGCTATGAACACAAGCATGAGGCAGTTTGACTATATGAGTGACAGCTTAGGTTGTACTTTTTTTTGTGCCCACACATCTGCGGAGGGTAAAAGGTACAAAAGTTACTTGGCCTATGATCCTTGTGACTAAATTCAGAGGAGGTTGAAACTGGTAATGGCTTTTTAATGTATGGCATATTCCCAAAGTTGGTCATGAGTCACTGTGTTTTTTACAGGAAATTCATCAGCTCATGTATTCCTGCAAAGAAGGACACCTGTACAGCCTGAGTCACCGTAAGTTTCAGAAGAAACATGTTAGTACTGAATGTCTCTTTTAGTTTAGTGCAATGTTAAAGTCATATTAAACTCTCTATGCTAAAGGTTAGCAGAAAGAAGGAGGAGGGGGCGAAGCATAGAGCAGCCGGCTTCCTGATGTGAAGCCTGGACAGCAATCCCTTACATTTGGATTCATGGTCATGTGTGCTTTGTACTGCTGCCAATGAGACGGTGCTTGAGGCTCGCCAGCGATTAGATGGCTTTGGTGTGTGTGTGTGTGTGTGTGTGTGTGTGTGTGTGTGTGTGTGTGTGTGTGTGTGTGTGTGTGTGTGAGAGAGAAGCACAGAGGAGGAAAAAATATTCCTAAGAGTTAACAAGGAACACAGAGGAAAAGAGAAAGAAGATACTGCACTATGAGTCATTGTAAAGTGTACTTCTGAGAAACCGAGCAGACATTCTGTCAGACTTTGTAAAAGAAAGAAACTTGGTGTATTTACGTTTATACTACATCAAACTCATGACTGACTAAATAAATATGTTTTTTGTGCTGAGCAATAAAGTTTGTCCATGGTGCTCTCTGCTGCCCTATCGTCTAAGAACCCCTTTATCACCTGCCTAAAGTGCCACATGTATACCATAATCATTTCAAACAACCACAATGAGCCCAGGGTAATGCATTTAACAGGGACTTACCCTCCATGTGTGTCTTATATTGACAGTCTTATTGCTTAGTCTGTCAAGGCCGTACATTATTAGAAAGGCATGCACAGAGAATTTGACAATCTGCTCTCACACACCACTAGCAGGAATGTTAATGGAGGAATGTGATGCACAGACATCCATTTTGCATTATGTTTCTTGTAGATCAAAGCTGCATTTTCATTAAAGTTGAGTGGATACGAGAGTTATAAGGTAGCTGAGATTCAAGCTATTTGTCACCTTTTGTGGGTTAGACATCAAAACTATAACTGCCATAGTTTAACGATGACTTGATGGTCTGTAGTGAGCATATGCTTTTAAATAATAATGTAGATTTTTATGAAACTGCCTATCCACACAAAGAGATTCTTGTTCACTTGTTATCATTAATAAGTGGTGTAAGCTTGTATCCGGTGTTTTCATGTCAGCACGTCCTGTGGTGTTAACACAAGTTGGAGGATGTGGGAAGGAGCAGCAGCTGACATGATGACGGATAAAGTAATAGTTGCTGTGTTTACGGCACTGATCGTGTGTGGCTCTCTAAGCACATTTGAACTTGTTTTTTTAATACGTTATGCCACGAGTAGGCTGAGAACACTGTATGAAAGAATGACGGACCTTGGCATGCTCCAGTGCGAATGTTAGGGATAAAGCCTCGTCTGCAGGGGTGAGGCTGGGCTGGACACTGCTCGCAGGGATGACCCCAGGCTCGGCCAATGGTTGCACAGCAGAGGGTCTTGGTGCACACAATGCCACTGAGCTGACCCTGACACATCTGGTTGTTGACCTGAGTGAAACAGGGTCCTGTCCTGTAGTCTGTATTGGAGAAGACACAGGAAAATGTTACTTCATTTTGGTGATAAAGTCGATACAAACATCTTTGACGTAACTTTATATAAAACCAAATGCCATACTTTGTGAGGAAATTCTTTATGTTAATGATTTTAGCTAAATGTCTTCCTTTTGTAGAACAATACAATAAAATGTAGAAAAAACTGGCTCAGCATCCAAATGATTTAAGAGCGATGACTCACTGGACCTTTAAACACAGATCAACAATCAGGAAACAGAGAACAACATTAACAAGCAGATGCTTTTTACAAGAATTTAGGTGAGCTGGTAGCAATAGAGCTAAATTGGCACATTATGTTGTTCTGCTCAGTTTTAAATCGCAGTTCTTTAAAAAACAGAAATATTGCAGTAGAGTTTAGTTTGGTAAGAAAATGTGTTATAAAGATAAAGGGAATGCACAGTGTTTGTATCCTGATGATTATTGATATGAATTATGTCATGAACAAATTGTAAATGAAATATTAAGATATTTCTGTGTATATTAATAGTTTAATGTAAACTGGCACTAACCCAAACACCTGAACTCCAGTGTAACATGATTTTACATAAACATGATTGCAAACCCATTATGGAAACAAAAAAAAAGTCCTTAAATACACGGTGGCCCGGTCTGTGCTACACTTTGTGCATTGGAAGCAAAATAATCATGTTAACAACACTGGTGCAATCACACACAATGACATCATGCTGAAATCACTTCGTCCTTTCAATCACATCAGACCTAACAATGGCCTCCCTCAGTGAGAGACCTTTTCTAAGTTCACCTTAATATGGCCTTAATTAAGAAGTCCATTACTGTTTTTGAAAAGACAAAATGTACAGTCTACAAGTTAAAGCCAAAACGTTTGAAAAAAGAAGATACTGTGTGAGTCGTGAGCCTTTTTCTAGTGTAACTTATTGGTTCCTTGTGCTGCCTGAAAGAGGATCTCTGGGATTGGGCTAAAGAATGAAGGGGCTGAAGACAGAACAAAGTAGGTCAAAGAAAGCATGAAAAGCATTACTGGGTCAATGCCAAGTCCTCTCCTCGTTCATCTGCCCACTGCACATCTTTCTCTTGTGTCTGCCATGCGTATATCAGGTGTATGTTGGAAATTCAGGTGAGTACCTCTGCTGACATACAGCTTGAGCACACTATGTATGTGGAAAATCCTGAACATAACAGTACATTATAACTTGTAGCGTCCATGTGCAAGCAAATTAAACCCTATGTGGAGATAAAACACCAGGTCTGTGTGCGAGGTTTATATTAATTTAAGAACAGTGTGCAAACCTTATGGAAAATGAACTAACATACTATTAAAGCAATACATTGATGGCATCTTTAGAAGCTTTATTAAAAAGTAAACATTAACCTTTTTTTTTTTGGAATGCTTCCTGCCTCAACCTAATAGAACAATAATAAACAGAAGATAAGTAACATGAATGCAGCTAATGCAGGCCTAATTATTTAATAAAGAGCTAGCAGCCACAAAAGATGAGGGTAAATATACACAAGCCCGTTAATGTTATTACTTGCAAACTATACTAAATCACAGAAGGCCTAGGGGCAGGTTGGTGAGTGCATTATAACATATACATATACTGTATATATATATATATATGCACAGACTTTCAAACAACAACAATTCACATAGTCATAAAAAATCAGCATCTGCCTGAACCAGTGCCAAACTAAAGTCTGAATCATAGCTGTCTGTTTGGAGACCAACATGCTTTGAGCCAACATAAACTGAACATCTTAGTGCATGACGGCATGTGTATGTAAATTCATGGTCCATGTGCAGACTGGGACACAGACAGGTCAGGACAGGAGAGCAATTCAACATCCCGACTCGTCCAGGTGACAGCATTCGGAAACAATTTGGCCCAATTAGTGTCCAAATTGTTCAATAGATCAAACAGACAGAGTTAGATCCTCCTTCCGCTCCTTTAACCACTGCCATTAACCTCTTCATTCATAGAATTTACTTAGATTAAGAGAAGCATAGATGACTTTTTATAATGCTTTTATTCACTGTGTCTAATAAAAGTTTCCAGAAATGGTTATTTTTTAAAATATTATAGTGGGAAAAACACATCAAAGCCTGTTAAGTCTTATCGTGGTTTAGAGGAAGATGGACTGCAGTGAAGTCTAAGGTGAGAATATAAATTTCATCCCGTTTGGAATGTGAAGTCCTTTGGGAATACTATTTCCTGAAATAGTAGGATAGTGGACACAAGGGAGGGAGTGGAGGGGATGGTATTTCTAAGTTCTTTGAAAGGGAGGTCAAACAGAGATAAAGAGCATGAGTTATGAGTTAAATAGAAATAAAGCCATTATCATTTATATATGCTTTCCTATGACAGGAAGGCCCACTGTCAAATGAATAGAGAAAATGAATGCATATACAATAGAGCCTGTGTGTGTTTTCAAAGCAGTATACTCTTTCCAGACTTTATTCAGCTGGAGTTAACATCTTGCTGTTACTCACCTGTGAAGCAATCGTCAAATGAAGCTCAGTGTGTTCTGTGCCTTTGTTGTGTGTACACTGTTCATGGCTGGCTGCGCTGGTGGAATCTATGACTACACAGCATTGTTTGTGTGTTCTTTTTTTAGTTTACACTGGTGTAAATAAATAATTTAAATGTGTGGGCTTCTTTGTCTGGGTGCATGTGCATGTGTGGGAAGTTTATCTCCGTTACAGCCAAGCATAACAGTCACTGTTGGTCTTATCTAGGCCATTATCAACAACCATGAAATCTCTCTTTTCCGTTTCTAGAGGAGTCTGCGCCTTTCATTTACTCCCAAACCAAATGCACTCACAGTTAAGTGACTAAAAACACACAAAAACTATGGGAGAGTGGTGAGATAAGGCCTTTGTGATCTCTGTACATTTCTTATTAACAGCTGTAGAAAAAACTTTGCCATATAGCATTTTTAAAATAACTCCACCTCCTAAACTCTGCAATTCATCTGTCACTACATTTCCTATGTCATTGTTTCATAAAATGGATCTTGACTTTGGTAGTTGTTTTAGCCTGGGAAACTTCCACTCACAAGCAGCAAAACAATAATGCAGACTCCACTGCACCGGCAGGCAAAAACACAGACGTGTAGTAAGTAAGTGGGCTCCAGGCTCCATCAACATCCTGGGCCATGTTCCTTACACAGAGAAGGAAAGCCTTTGTAGTGCTGTTTTAACTGCACCCAGAGTAAATCAGGTCATTTTTAAGCAGACCAAATCAAAGCCATGCTCCGTCACTGTCCCGTGAGCATAATCAAATATCGATTCTACCAGAGCTCTGGAAGCATTTCCTCCACATTTGTTTATGTGATGCGTCATCAAAATGTAAGTGCCCGCATGAAAAGCAGACGCTAAAAACAGCACGTGAAATGTGACATTTATAATTACACTTAAAGCGTAACATGGCGTTTTAATTTAGAGCTTAAACTAATTGTGTTTGGAGAGACTTTCCAGATGCAGATTAAAACGTGGTGTTGCTAGGTTTTTAAATGCTCCCTCTGCTCTTACAGCACTCTGTTGACATTTAGTGGCTTTGCAGTGTTCAGTGTGGGTCTAACATATGGAAGTCCCTCATGCAGTAAAACTCCATGATGCATTAAGATGTAATTGATGGTTTTTTGTACGTCAAGTAAAGCACTAGCTACAATTACACATGTCAGGGCCACGGCCCAGGGGCCAATTTGTCTCATTGATTGTTTTTGCCTGACCCACAAAAACATTTTAGTTGCTACAATTCTGCCTTGTAAAACTTAAAATACAACTGGTAGAGGATCACAAAAAATATTTATATATAAATATCCACATGTGCCACCAAGTACTATCTTGTACGACCATACAGTTCCCATTGGAAACCTGAATCAATAGACCACAAATAGCACACACTTCCTTTTCTTTCAGAGTCTCAGAATGCCCTTGACGTCAGCTGGCTGGGGGGCAAATCTGCTCCATTGTGATTATTTGGGTTTATTAGGTCTGGACTAAACTACAGCCTGAGTTTGGAACTGACTTCCCGAGGATAGCATAGGGCCACAGAACAGACCGAGCAGCACTGGACCAGAGCTGACAGCAGCTTTGGCCAACAGTAACAGATGCATGTTGACACTTCTCTATGTGGAGGTGTATGTGTGTGAAATGGAGTAAAAACATAAACTGAGGCTACATTTACGTTTGTGATAGGGCATAGGCACATTGCCCTATCACATTGCCCTAAGGAGACCTAATGTTGAATATAACCCCAAATTAAACTGTAAAACTATATATGGTGGGAAATTCCCCTGGTTTATTATGGACTGCTTCCAACAAGCACACGTTCATATTCATATCCAGTGCAACCATACTGGGTGACAGTATTATGGAATCATGGCGTAATAACATTTCATCAGCACTTTTCCCACCAGATCACACAGTAAATCTATTCACTCATGGCTTCTCTTACACAAACTCCCAAACCACAATCTATTACAGTCTTAAGAAACAGCAGAGGTCACAAGGACATTGAGACAAATTCTGGTAAGCCCCAATAATTACAGACACTGACTGCTTAGTGTTAGTATTTAAGACAGCATTGAATGACATTAAACCATAACAGACTGCACTGACACTACTGGGGCCAATCAGGTGACCACTAATGGATGCACACACAGGTGCTGATGATAAGCTGGGGGTAAATGGTGCAACATAGACCCTTCCCTTAATTAGTAATGACTTTGTTAATGCTGCACAAAATCTGGTAAAACTGCAATGTGCCATTACCTGTAAATGACTGCCACTGGCAAATAAAAAAAACATGATTTCATAAGGGATTCTATAATGTCATGATGTACTAAAGTCTTTTCTTTCTATTATAAACTAATTAGAAATTAAATTTGGAACTCCTTTACCGGGGCTATATTAGACTTACTATTTACTTCACATATTGTATAAAAGTGTTCTGCCCATGTCTGTTTTCACTGGCTTCAATTCTGTCTCAGTGTCAGCTCCATTGACCTTTCACACTCACATCGTGTTTAAAACATAAAACTACAGAGATCTACAAGCTCTGAGCTATGTGTAATTTGAAAATGAGCCTACTGCATCTTTAAGAGTCAGATTTACACACTGTGGATGTAACGTGCTCATTTGGCTCTAACAGGTGAGAGAGCTCCTGTCTCTCCTGCTCTGCCTTCTCTTAGTCTCTGACAAAAAATAATTTCAATGCTGTGCAAAAAGTTGTATTAGCACAGAAGCACAATCCAAACGAGAGATAATAAAGAATTGACAGGTTTCCCTTTCCCTTGAAGACTATAAGTTTTACTCGATAATCGATGCTACGCATTTGATGATTTTCCACATTTGTACCTGCGTACCAGTTATGTGCACCCTTGTTTAGTGTTAAATTTGTACCGACCTCATAGATGGCTAAGGCCATGTTTGTAGTCAGTGTCTTTGTAGTTATTCTGTTTTCCTTTTCATTTGAGTAAAGACTTTTAAAAACCTGGTCTCAGGCACATCCAGAAATAGATGGAATCACCAATGGTCAAAAAATCACTCAAAAGTGATAAGGCTCAACTGTCCCAATAGTTTGGACAATAAGTATGTAGTCTTGCAACTACCTGCAAATACAGCATTTACAATGTTTGCAGGCTTTGTGTGCACAGCTGCAAAGTCCATTTTTATTTTCCCTGTCCTTTGACTTTCTGCCTCCCAACCCCACTCCACTCCACACCAGGAAATATCCTTCACACAGGAAAGTCTATTCTAACAGTCCTGTGGGGAGGTGGAGCGCAGTTGGGGTGTTTGTAGCCAGATTTCTTTAAGGTCCCCTCCAACAAACTCAACCAAAGAAAACAATACTAGAAATACTAGAAAGTTACTTGAAGATGACAAATGGTGAGGCAAAGGAAAAACATAGAATAACAATAAACTGAGTGTTACAAACTGTGGGAAAGGGGCTTGAAAAACAGAAGATATGTAGTATGTAAAGTGTGGGCACAAGAGAGATTAAATGGGTAAATTTATAGGCTGGGAACTTTCTTTTGCTTTAGAGCAGGTTATTACAAGACAAGGCAGATGAGAAGTTTGGGTCAAAGGGACAAACTATGGTTATCTTTTGCAACGCTTCAAACTGTAGTACTGTACTCATAGCTTAGGCTTCTGTTTAAAGCTCATGAGATGACATCTTATAAAGTCAATTACATAAATTACAACAGTAATGACCCCAAGACTGACATATAAGTGTGGAAAATAATGGGTTTTAAATTGAAGACAATGGAGAATCAAAGACAATAAGCTCTCACCTCTCTCGCACTGCGGGCCAGTGAAACCATAGACACAGGCACATCTGTTGGGCCCAATGCAGCGCCCACCATTCTGGCAACCATTTTCACACACAGCTAAAAAAGAGAAAAGGAACGGTAAACTCTAAACACAGACTGGTATTGAGATCAAAGCTACCATTTAAAATAAACTTCTTCTTTGTCTAGAGTGTATTTTATATTGGTCTACAGGTATTTTGTAGCAGATACTGTGCCATGTATACATCTTGTAGTCAGTTGACACTTTGACGTCCTTTAGGGGACACTTACGTTGTCCACAGTGGTTGCCAGTGTAGCCCTTTGGACATGAGCAGGAGTCCTCTGAGCAGCTGCCTCCATTCATACACCGGATGTTACAAGACTGAACTGTGAACAAGAGAAACAAAAATAGGTTGATGAACTTCGAAATAGCTAAATATTAATGGTGCAATAGTGACTTGAGTAAATCTGTTAGTTTTCTAGTGCTATCCAATAGACCCAAACTTGAGACATGAATTACTATGGTGTACAAAAACACATTAAGAAGTTCCACTTATATTTAGTTTGCACAATTCTGGACTTTATTAGTTGTTTTAGATCAACAAAGATACAAGATGAGACGAGAGAGACATGGGACAGAAGAGCTGAGTGTAATGTGACAAATCAAAGTAATGATGGGTAAGTGACAGTATTTTCTGTTGTTACTTATCTTTCTAAACTGTGATTCATGGCTGCATAATGATTTTCTGTTGTAGCACTACTACTTCTATCATGTCACCCATTAGAACTGAAAGTGGGATGGTATATTTACTATGATACTCCTCCCAAATTTTTAACAATAGACTCTAAACCAGCCTTTAGGAGCAGCAGTACTAAGGCGATTTAAATGTAAAACAGAAGCCACCTGGAAAACAGACTGTTAGGTCAGAGTATGAGCAGTCGGATCAAGCTGCAGCTTTGAAAAGAGAAATTGAAATGGACTTTCTGACAGGCAGGGGATGATGCACTTCAGCCACATTCATATGAACTCCAGCAGATGGAAAACACCACAGATTCTGCTATCATTGTTTATTACATTATTTTATGGAGTTATGTGGTATTAAAAATGGCTTTAAAATGATTTGTTCTCCAAATATTCAACTGCAAATTAAGACAAAAAGTTAAATTCTCTAAAAAAACAAAGCCCAGTTTTTCAACATTTGTTTCGGAGTTACCATACAGTAGTAGCTAGTAGTAACTACTGGGATTAGGTATTGTTCAAAACAGTCTTTTCCGATGCTCAGTTTTAACATCATCTTCTCAGCCACTAAAATGAGATCTAGTTTTCTCATGTGTTACAGATTTCAATGTGAGAGCATCCTCAAAGCACTTCCTTTACTGTCTTTTTCTAGGCTTTAAGTGTTATTCTTTTAGTCCTTGTTTGCAGGAGAATCCTTCCCCCATGTTTTCTCTTTCCCCACTGCTTTTCATGCTCTATCTTAATCTCAAGTTCAACATTAATTTCCTCTCTTGATATTCTTCATTCTGCTCGTTCCATGTGTGTGTTTGTGTGTCTCGTTCCCTCGAACATTTGTGGCATGCAGAGCTCAGCTGCAGAGGGGAAATGACTGCACTTCCCTGTAGCTGACTTTGTCTAATAAGATTTTGCAAGTGTGCACAGTCGGCCAAGAGTAGTGGCTGACTGATTCAAACTGAACACAAATAGTAAAATGACTGTTGTGAGTCAAGATGAGTAATAGACTTCTGTGGAGCTCACTCACACCTGTTTGACTGGACTCATTTTGGTAACATTGAGCCTTTCGTTTTTAAAGTTAATGGTCTTTTTTTTTTTTTGTCCCATTTATAGATATCTATATGCAAATAATACTCTGAGTGACTGTTAACTTTCTACAGTGTAACACTTGGCAAGAGCTAGATTAGGTCCCATGGCAAGATGTAGTGATACATTTTATTCCCTGGCAATCTTTGTTGGTTTAAAGTGTACTTTGGCCCTTTTCTTTGTCTCCTCATGTTCTCTCAGGGGACACTGGTCTGAGTTTCCTCTCACGTTTCAATCCCCCAACATACTCTACCGAGGCTTCACCAATGCCAACAATAAGTGCGGCAATGTGGAGCATGAAGAATGATTGCAGTGAATGATTTTGTTTTCTTCCCTGCTAAAGAAACAAGCCGTACAGCAAAGTGTTCCAGTGTAATGTAAGTCAGACTTCTGAGGCAGAGGGCAACTTGGGTAAACTGTATTTCAACACATGCTGCTTGCTTGGAAATTGCTAATGGGTCATGAAAGTATAAGAAACAAATCTGGGTTTGTTGGACAGCGGTGTTTTGCTTAGTGTTTCGGATCTTTACTCTGGTCTGGTCAGATGTTGTCAGCCTAAACAAATATTCCAATTGTAACTTTCGGAATATGGCATTCACTAATATTCTTTAAAGTGAATTAAGAAGTGTCTTTTTATCTTGTGGGGAACTTTGGTTTCTATGGCAAACTGTAAATAAACTGAAGTGAACTGAGAAGATGGTGTCAGCAGCAGAAAAGAGTTGGACGATTATTACAAATCTTGAGCCTGTGCCATGTGTTTTCACAGCGGGGCAATTGAGGAAGAGGAAAACAATCACATTTTGGAGACAGAAGGAGATGATCTCACTGACTAACTTTGCTCTTGTCGTGCCACTTCATCCCACCAGGTGAGAGAGAGGCTTTGTCCTATTCTTTGACCCGTGCCTGGAAAGCTTCACGTGCAAAGGAGCAGCCAGAGCAAGACGAGAGGAAGAAAAGTGGGGGATGTGCAGACACAGAGGAAAAGGGTGTAGCTTTTGAGGCACCACAATGCACCTCTGTATTTTTTTGCTAGTGTCGCCAGTGAGCTGCTCACATCTGGGTGTTTTTTACTGCAAAACACAGGAAGTATAGGATTGTGTGTGTGTGTGTGTGTGTGTGTGTGTGTGTGTGTGTGTGTGTGTGTGTGTGTGTGTGTGTGTGTGTGTGTGTGTGAGTGTGGGTCTGATGGAAAGTGATCTTTATGGCTCTGTTTTGTCTTGATTTGCACATACAGTAGTGATATGTCAGCTATAAGTTCATCTTTGAGACAGGGCTAATGTTGTAAAACACGGGGCAAAGTTAGAGCAGATTAACATCTTAGTAGATTTACCATCTAAAACCAATTCCTTTGCTCTCTGTACACAACAGTGCAGTGCTATACTTGCAACAGGATGGACAATGTCAGAGTGGCCTGGTTTATAATTACAAAGGTCTGTGTTCTCAGGGCTCTCAGGGCTCTCGTCACAGGCCAATGGAAGCCTGTCAGTTTAAAGACAGCTGTTTCTTAGCAATGGGGCAAGAACGTCCATGATTTCGTAATTATGGATAAGAAGACAAGGTTATAAAGTTGACCCTATATAATAGTGTGCACAGCTGCTCTACCCTGACCTGTCCGTAGCTTTATTACAAGGATAACTTACAGCCTCACCCCTTGTCATTGTGTCTGTAAACTAAAGTGTATCTCCAGGTCAAAGTGGGGTGCTAGAATGCATCGGTGTAATTATAGTGCAGAAAATGGGCCTTTCCAAACTCGTAACCCTCAATAGAGCAGTGATTTGTTTCCACTAGCACTGAATTATCCAGAGAAATGGTGGACAGTCTCCAGGATTTCCAAATTTTGATAAAGGTAAGTGGTTGCACAGACAGGAGGATTTTATGAAAATATTGTGAAATAACTTTTGGTTTAACCTGTTCTATAGCTTATCAGGATTACAGCTGTTAAAACATATTGTTCCTTTTAAGCAAACAGGATTACCTTTGAGGTCACAATGGGTCATTCCCCATCTTTCAGTTCTTGGAGTGAAGTATATTCAGAGTCATAAAGCTGTTTGACCTTTGACATTTAACAAAGCTGCTAAAGAGGTTATCAGACTACTTTCTCTTAGCGTCATGGCCCTGGAAAACAATGAGCTCACAGCTTCTGTCCCAGCTGTGATTGGGCAGGATTGTGCACATCCTGCCTCACAGAGAAACACTTTATCTTCACTCCCCGTCCACGTCCTTCCTCTCACTGTTTTCATTGGTTATGGGCTGCAGCCAAATGTGTCTGTGTTTTAGCATAAACACGGTAAGTGTGTCATATATCTGCAAGCCTTTTTCTTGTCTGTGTACTTGTGCAAATGTGTAGGTTAGAGGCTTTATTGGAATGTGAGCAAGAGTGAATCGTCTGGCAGGAGCCCAGTGTGACTCTAAAGCTAACTTTGGCCTACTTAAAATGAAATGCAACTTAACACACACCGCAACATTATCCTAAAGCTATGCTTAGTGACTATGTTTCATGCACATACTAACTCCATATTCAGAGCATGCATGTACTTAATCTCACAACAAGTCAGCTGATTTCACACACACACACACACACACACACACACACACATACACATACACATACATTCAGAGCCGTGTAAAAGTCCTGCAGACTGGGCCTGGGCAGACGGACTCTGAGCTTTAATCCGGACAAACCCTGTGACCTGAAGTCTGCAGCACAGGCCTGGACTCTGTACATGGCTACACAACTGTTCTCAATCCCACGAGAGGAAAGACGGGATTGTTACATTTGGAAAAGAGCCTGAAAATGAATGAGTAATTCTCAAAGTGCTCTAAAAAACAGACAGTGTCAATTTAAAAGTTTGGTTTGAGGGATTTAACTTGATAATGCAATTAGCAATTTCTAATACTATTGTGATAAAGTACTTAGATTTTGGCACAGGTTTGTGCTGAGGGAACATTTGGAAGAAAAGTATTTATAATGTGCCTATAAAATGTAACAGTGTAATTTATAATTATGTTTTTAAATGGGCCTCATCTTTCCAGTAATCAGACTAATATGCCTAAATGAAATCTAAAAATTACACTTAAATTGTTAACTGCCTGATTACATTCCCCTTGAGTGTCCCATGTTGGGGTTATTAGGATAAATAAAGCTGTTGTTTCATTGTTGTTGATGTGATTATTGCATTGAGAAAGTTTGGGGTAATTAGATCCACATTGATGGTGTTCCTAAACAAGAATTTAAACCCCCAAAACAGATTGAATTCAACTGAACACACTATCTTTTCTTTTTGAATGTGCTGATTTCTTAATGTTTATCACTGTATAATGTGCTGGTACTCACTTCCTGCTCCTGCTCCTGCCCCACAGCTGGGAGAAAGCTGACCGCTTGAACAGGTACACATGTTGGGTCTGGAGCAGAAGCCATCACCACATGAATTCCTACAAATTGCTGAAGAGGAAATGAGAAAGTAGATATTTCAAATCTGGAGCCAAGTATAACATAAACAGAAATTTCCCATGTCTATTTATTATCATCTCCGGTAGTATTTGATTGACAGGGATTGAACTTACGGACGATGCACTGGTTCCCTCCTGGCAGAGTCTTCCAGCCCGGACAGCAGTATGAGTGAAAACGGGAGCCGCACACATTGGGCCTGGCACAAATCAACAAAAGACAGGTCACAAACACATTTAGTAAAGGAAATACACACCAACAGATGGATAGAAGTCATATACATTAAAGTCAAGAGTGAGGTAACATGAGGAGTGTTTTATATGCATCTGAGGCTGAAAGATGCTATGAATCTGATTCTCTGACCCTGTGTGACAGATGTGAGAGTCATCACAGGGTATGCTCAGTCTGATTGGCCTGACAGGTTTGCCACAAAGCTTTCCTCTGAGGAAATAGCTAAACCACATCTAGAAGCGACTGGCACCAACACACGGCAGAGAGACTGAGGTCTGCAGTGCAAGCTAATGGAAATGGCACTCTACGGTTTATCGTCCATGGATAATTACACACACAGTTCTAACTTTGTAATCTATAAAAATCCCAGCATGCATCAGTCTAAAGCCATGTTTTCCCTGAATGACATAATACAAGTGTTATTTGCGTCATTGATTCGTTTTTCATAACAACACTGGTATCAAAGTGTAGTAAATTAGGACAAAGGACATATCCAAATACTTATGGTAAAGTATTTGACGACAGGAATCACATTTCTTTGAGCCTAGTCATTTTCTGAGCCCCAGGGCTTAATTTATAGCTGTTTAGTGTAACACTGTGTTTTCTTATGGTGAGTGACCTTTAGGAAGAGGGGATAAAGCAGAAAGAAAAACTTTTGATGAGCTGAAATTTTAACTGTTTTCCTTGAAACATGACTCACTGGATATTGGCTTAAAAGTTACTCATTCAGATTAACATTATTAATCAGCTTTTGTAATTAGTTCCCAAGGATGTTATAATAAACTGACAAACACTGTAAGGCTGAAAGGCAAATCCAGACAGTGCTTGGATTTAGATATAACCTGTAACCACTTACAAAACTATTTCCAGAATTCTTTGCCAATTCAGCCTAATGCTAACAATCTGTTTCAGTTTTATTGTAAACACAGTAGGTCTATTCTTTTATTTATTGCCTCTCAAACTCTCTTTCTACATATATATATATATATTAATCTTTTTACAGTTCCTTGTGGCTCATTTGCAGTAAAGCAGATCTAATTTACTCTGTAATATTCTAATTTATGCTGTATTGAAGGCAGAAAGAAAACATACCTGCAATTAGGGCTGTGCAATTAGTTTAATTTGCAATAAAATCGCAATATTAAAAGTCACAATTTTTAAATTACAGAGGCTGCAATTATTTGTCAATTTCTATTTCATGTTCCAAAAAAAAAATTGATGATTTAGCTGAGACACTATGCTACGTTGTGTGTTTCAAAGAGGAGATAACTGAGGAAATAAGAGTTATGAGAGGTCTAGTTATGGCTTACATTTACATTTACATTTAGTAATTTAGCAGACGCTTTTATCCAAAGCGACTTACAAGTGAGGATAACAATGGAAGCAATTTTACCAACACAAGGTACAAAAAGCATAAGTGCACAAAAAACTAGTCAGTTTAAACCCAGCGCAGTATACAAAGCTAAGGATAAGAGAATTTTTTTTTTTTTTATTTATTTTTTTTTTTAAAGAAAGGAATCCATAGAAAGGAAGTAGAACTCAGTGTTTGTCAGTCAGTTGTTGGCGGTTGAGATGTGTTTTCAGGCGTTTTTTAAAGATGGCTACAGAATCTGCTGATCTTGTAGCAGCAGGTAGATCATTCCACCAATGTGGAACAGATCCAGAGAATTTACGCGAGAGTGATTTTTTACCATTTTGGGACGGTACCACCAGACGTTGTTCATTTGAGGAGCGCAGGGATCTGGTAGGAACGTAGGTCTGTACTAGTGAGTGAAGATATGAGGGTGCAGAACCAGTGGTGGTCTTGTAGGCCAAGAGCATAGCTTTGAACTTGATGCGGGCGTCAACCGGGAGCCAGTGTAACCTAATGAAGAGAGGAGTTACGTGCGCTCTCTTCGGTTCATTAAAGACCACTCTTGCCGCTGCATTCTGGATCAGCTGCAGAGGCTTGGTTGTGCAGGCAGGGAGTCCAGCCAGTAGAGCATTGCAATAATCCAGTTTGGACAGGACAAGAGCCTGGACTAGAATTTGCGTAGAGTGCTCTGATAGGAAAGGTCTAATTTTTCTAATGTTGTAGAGGATGAATCTACAGGACCGGGTGGTGCTGGCGACATGACTTGTGAAGTTTAGCTGATCATCAATTACCACTCCCAGATTTCTGGCAGTGCTGGACGGTGTTATGGTTGATGGGCCAAGTTGAATGGAGAGATTGTGGTGGGTCTTTGGATTGGCCGGAATCACAAGCAGTTCTGTTTTTGCAAGGTTCAGTTGCAGGTGATGGTCCTTCATCCAAAGTGAGATGTCACTCAGACATGCCGAGACGCGAGCAGAGACCGTTGGATCGTCAGGTTGAAATGACAGGTGGAGTTGAGTGTCATCTGCATAGCAGTGATAGGAAAAACCATGCTTCTGGATGACAGAGCCAAGGGATGTCATGTATATGGAAAAGAGTAGCGGTCCAAGCACTGAGCCCTGTGGCACACCTGTATTGAGACGTTGGGACTCAGAGACCTCATTTCTCCAGGATACTCTGAATGACCTATCCGAGAGGTAAGACTTGAACCATTGCAACGCCATTCCAGAGACACCCATCGCCTTGACAGGAGGATGTGATGATTAACAGTGTCAAAAGCAGCAGACAGATCCAGTAAGATGAGTACAGATGACTTGGATGTTGCCTTTGCCAGTCTCAGAGCTTCGATGACTGAGAGCAGGGCAGTTTCGGTGGAATGTCCGCTCTTGAGCCCAGACTGGTTCTGGTCCAGGAGGTTGTTCTGTGTGAGAAAGGATGAGAGCTGAGTAAACACAACTCGCTCCAGAGCTTTGGCAATGAAGGGAAGGAGGGAAATCGGTCTGTAGTTTTCTAGCAGTGTAGGGTTAAGTGTGGGTTTCTTCAATAGTGGTGTGATGCGGGCCTCTTTGAAAGCTGTGGGGAATGACCCAGTGGAGAGAGATGAGTTGATGATGTGGGTGAGAGCAGGCACGACAGATGGAGAGATGGCCTGAAGGAGATGTGTGGGGATGGGATCCAGCGGGCAGGTAGTAGGGTGGTTAGAACTAATGACCTTGGAAACATCTGCTTCAGTTAGAGGAGAGAAGGAAGTGAGCAAACACATATCAGGGGTCTGAATGAGCTCGACAGGTGGTGGCGCAGAGAACTGACTGCTGATGGCGGTCGTTTTCTTTACAAAGAAAGACGCGAAATCATCAGCTGTTAAATCCGATGAAGGTGGTGGAGCAGGCGGACAAAGGAGGGCAGAAAAGGTTTAAAAGAGAGTGCGCGAGTCAGGTGAGTTGATTAACCTAGAATGGTAGTAGACAGTTTTTGCAGAGGTGACATCAGCGGAGAAAGTAGAGAGGAGAGACTGGTAGATACAGAGGTTAGTAGGATCTTTTGACTTGCGCCATTTTCTCTCAGCTGACCGGAGGCTGGCGCTATGCTCGCGTAGAACATCGGATAACCAGGGGGCAGACGAGGATGTACGGGCTGGTCTAGATGTAAGAGGGCATAAGTTGTCCAAGCAGGATGTAAGCGTGGAGCACAGTGTCGGTGGCGTTGTTTGTGTTTAAAAGAGAGAGCTCCTCAGAAGAGGGGAGTGCAGAAGAGACAGCAGAGGAAAAATGGGAGGGACTGAGTGTACGCAGGTTGCGTCGGAAAGTGACCAGCGGTAAAACAATTGCAGTGTCTGGAGAAGTTAGGTCAAGGTCGAGAGTAATGAAGAAATTATCAGAAGTGTGCAGTGGCGTGACATGAGTGTGCTGAGTGGAGCAGTATCTTATGTAGATAAGATCTAGTTGGTTACCAGACTTGTGGGTTGCCGATGTGGAAACCTGCTTGAGGTCAAATGATGCAGTTAGGTTAATAAAGTGAAGGCTTAAGACTGTGGTCATGTTGTTGCTTGTTGTTAAAGAGCAAAATCTTAACTCTACACTGTTTTATTGTCCGTTTGAAAATCATTGTCAGAGAAATAAAGTGGGCCAGGTAAAGAAGACAGACTCCACAGTTTAAACTAAAATCCAGTTCTGTGATCAAAGGTCATTCATATAATTTCATCGGCCAACAAGAAACATAAGTTTAAGTGTCGCTCATATTTATTGATTGTGTATATGTAAAAAAGCAGAAAGAAAATAATTGCATAAATAATCACAATCGCAATATTGGTTGAAGAAATCACTATTAGATTATTTTCCAAAATTGTTCAGCCCTACCTGTAACTATCTTACATACAACAAGATGTAAAGTAAATAACTTGGATAATATACCCTCAGTGACAGATTGATAATGGCTGTGGAGTAAAAATACTGCAGAAACATGTTATTAGCTTTAACCCAGAAGGCTAGTAAAGATGTGAATGAACAGCAGGTGGGCTCAATAGTAACCCTGGGCCGTCACCTGAGAGACAACAGCTGGGCTTTGGCTCTCTGATAGAGTAAACTTTCAACCACATTACCAGATGGCACAGGGGGGAGGAGGACAGACAGGGGACAGACTGACAGGTGGAGCGCAGACTGGACTGGAGACGTTAACTCAGGTAGCACAAACACAGGAACACTTTATTTAAAATACAAGAGGTAGAGGAAGACACTGCAGTAGGAATGGACCATACCAGTGGGAGGAAAAACCAAACAAGTTACTGTCGGAGGAAACAGGACGAGAGTGGAAAACACTGATATGGAAACGAAGAGAGCTTCAGTGGGGGTAGACATTTCCAAACTAAACATGGCCAAAATGCAATGAGCAAAATAGACATTATTCTTATAGTGTCCAAATGGTAACATGGGTGTCCCAGTCCCTCTACTTAAAAAAAACAAAAAAATATATATATATATATAAAATATATAAAATATATATATATATATATATATATATATATAAAAACTTTGTCCTTCACCCTCCGCGGGTGGTCTCATCCTTCGAGCTCGGGTTCTCTACCAGAGGCCTGGGAGCTTGAGGGTTCTGCGCAGTATCTTTGCTGTTCCTAGTACTGCACTTTTCTGGACCGAGATGTCTGGTGTTCTTCCAGGGATCTGCTGTAGCCACTCTTTCCAGTTTGGGGGTTACTGCCCAGAGTGCTCCGATGACCACAGGCACCACTGTCGCCTTCACCTTCCAAGCCTTTTCCAGCTCTTCTCTGAGCCCCTGGTATTTCTCTAGTTTCTCATGTTCCTTTTTCCTGATGTTGCAATCACTTGGTATTGCAACGTCAACCACAACGGCCTTCCTCTGCTGTTTGTCCACCACCACAATGTCTGGTTGGTTCGCCATTACCATTCTGTCAGTCTGAATCTGGAAGTCCCACAGGATCTTGGCTCGGTCATTCTCTACCACCTTTGGAGGTGTTTCCCACTTTGACCTCGGGGTTTCCAGTTCGTACTCCGTACAGATGTTCCTTTACACTATGCCAGGCACTTGGTAATGGCGCTCCATGTATGCTTTCCCTGCCAGCATCTTACACCCTGCAGTTAAGTGTTGGATTGTCTCAGGGGCCTGTTTGCACAGCCTACACCTTGGGTCTTGTCTGGTGTGGTAGATTTGGGCCTCTATTGCTCTGGTGTTCATATATATATATATATATATATATATATATATATATATATATATATATATATATATATATATATATATATATATGAATAAAATGTAGTGTCTCTTTATTGAAGTCAGAATATAACAAAAAGACCAGCCAAAGTTTTATTTATTTATTTTTTGCCATACGTATGTAAAGGTTGTTGGCAGGGAATCTTTCTGCAGGATACTTAAGTTTGGCTAATGACAAAGAGCTAACTGTCACTTTTCCTTTAATAAGCTGCTAATGTAACTGTCTTCGCCATTATGTGTGGAGAACAACACTGTTACAAACTTGGGAGGACATCAGTTTATGAAGATTTATAGGGGTTTGACCCTGAGATCCTCCAGTTTGTTATTCTTCCTTCCTCTCTCCATTTTAGCCTCGTATCACAGAAAAGAGAGCTCGAGCAAAGCCCAATGAAATACAGGCATAAAAAAAGACATCGAAGCCCCAGGGTTTTTCCTCAATTTTGAAATGTCCTGTCCCAACTGTTTTCAGAGCTCAATCTAAATGAGATTAACTCTTCACACAGGCACGCTCATTAACTTCCATTAAGGGGATTTAAAGTAAAAGAGCTGTCACCACATTTGCAAAGAAAGGTAAAGGATGTGAAGAAAAGTCTCATCATATATTATATAGAGACCTCGTGGCAGTACTATCAAGCATGTCAAAAGAGTTATTTAAATGACTTTAACTTAATTAAGATGGCATCAAGTGAAAAGACAACTCAAGTTTTAGTTACTTTTGGTTCATTTCAACTTTATGCCCTGCTTAAACCCCACTTTGGGCACTGATGCTATGTGAGTTAATCTTTGTTGATTCTAGTAGGAGAGTTGCTGTTCTGCGAATGGACCGTTACTTAAGCAAATGTGATGGCATGTGACTACAGTTACTGTCCAAAATACCACACAAATCCACAACACAACCAGAAGTAGCCTGAGGGTCAGCCTTCCATTCAGGTCAAAGTTCAAACCAGCAGCCCACCACTGACCCTAGAGAAACCAGTCCAGACGCTGTGCTTTCATGACGGCAACAACACAAGGGCACAGTTTTTAGGGTCCAGGTAAGGTTGTAAGCATGTCTCTACAGAGAGGGGGAAGTAGCAAAAAGATAACTCACCCCTGGCATATGTACTACATCGCTTTGGGTGGCTCTGGCTATGTTTGAACGTGGATCATGTTGTAACGTTGTTGTGTGAACGCGCATCAACAACGGCATGACCAATGTCCTGGTCAGAGGTTAGAAGTCAGTTGGGACAAACAGACTCTTTAGTCACACCTGGGTTCTGGTATTTGTGAGGGAATAATGAGGGAATGTGTGGAAATTGAGAAAAAGTGTCACTACTAAAGTGCTAAATGGGTAACCAGGCCTGAAATTTGATATCAATTGAAAAAAATTGCTGTAATTCATTCAGATGCAAAAAAGTACAGTAAAAATGCAAAATTAGTTTTTATGAATCAGTAAATTCAGTCTACAATAATGAATGTTAAACTGATGGGTATGAAAGGAAAAGTCTCAGCAAGGCAATAAACACTTACCAGTGTACACAAGTCATTTGTATCTACTGTATTTGATTTAACTTAATTTCGATAGACAGACAGAAGGACAACTTTATTACTGTGTTTTTATGACTAAGAATTTCATCAATCTTTACATTTAAATGATTTGCAGCAGAACTAACATAGTGTGCAAATTACAGTAATGACACAGAATGAGGAATGAATGGACAGCAGTGTATTTGCAGACCACATGCCAATCAGCTGTCCCAGATAATCCTGTCATTACTGCTAAGACTGGGCTGCACGTGAACTTACTGTAAAAGGCAGACAAATAAAACCTTAAAATGGAATCAAATGCACATAAAACTGCAGAACCTGGCAACAATTGACTTATCCCAAATATAAATTCTACTGGGGATATTTTAGATGTAGGGACTTTCTCCCTGTCACATCCACAACTCTTTTATTCTGTGCCACATTTACCATATGGTAATATTGCAGACCCAGTCCAAGTCATCATGGAGGTATTGACAGTATCCTGGAATGGACCTGAGACTAATTCTCTCCTTTTAGAGCTGACGTCTGCCAGGTTAGCCAAGGCGTCTGGGTAAAACTGTGCCAAGTTTGACCCAATTTATGAAGCAGCAGCTAAAAAGAACCTTGCTGGATTCTCTCTAGCATACAAGGTATCATATTAAAGTACAAATAATCACATAAAAATCATGAAAAATGGTCAGTCTCACACTTTTTTTTTCCACAATCTGGACGGTCAATCACGCAGCCAGGCAGACAGCCAGACAGCCAGCCTAAGTCTGATCAGATACACCCTAAAGTGGAGAGATGCCAGTGTTCTGTGGGAGCCAATAAATCAGAGTCAGTCGGCATCAGAGCCAGTGCTAGCAGAGACAGACCAGGGGATATGGAGCTCTAGCCAGCAAATAAACACTGCACTCCAGCCCAAGGCCGGCGTAATGACCATCATTAAACTAACTCCCAGTCTCCCACACAGAGAATCCATGCATGCCAGGTTACCGATAGCATGCTGCCATTGGCAAAACATTTAGATTGGATTTACATGTAAAACAATGTGTCATCAGTGGGGGGCCAGTGAGTTGTAATTCTCTCAAATCCTGCGTAAGCAAGTCAGAGTGGGGATTTCTTCACAATTGGTTTCCTTCCAGTAGACTTTGAATAAAACATTGAAATAAGGACTGTGACTAAAAGGAAGACTGAAAATAAATTGAAAATGTAAGATCTTTGGCCACACGCACTTTTGACAGTTACCAGATAACACCTCAAATAAAATAAAAATCTAAAACATAGTTTGTCAAACAACTCAGGCGTGTTTTACTGATGCAGAGTTGGATAATCTCATCACTTATTTCATTCCTAATGTTTCCAGAAGTTAACAATGTAATGGAAAAAGTCTGCAGGCTTTTGTTAGCCCCAGTGAGAACAGTTTGATAGGAATAATATGCCATTGTGCAAGGACTCCAGGTTCCACATTGCTCTGCCCACTTTGTTTGTAGGAAGAAATAAAGGGAGATCTAATGTATGGCAATACGACAATTTGCGTTCAAAGCTAATTGCCCGTTTAAAATTTAAAAAACACATAAGATATTTGTCATTGTCATTAATGCTTAATGAACAAATGCCTTCCACTCACTGAACATGTTTTGTCTTTTAAATCACAAACTACAGAAACACAAAACAAAGCTACAAACTAAAGCATTTCTGAGTTTAGTAACGTCTCTTATCTTTCAAATTCACACGTGGGTTTTTCATAATTGCCCTGTCCTAAGTTATTTTGTCTGCCGCTTTGTCACCTAAAGCGTTGAAACAAGTGCCCCTTTTCATACCCCTCCCAGGTGATTCAAATACCTCATTTCCTGTGGCTTGGCACTCATGGAGCCATAAGCTAGGACAGATGGGAGCCTGATTGGAATAACTGATGCAGGCTCCAAATGATTGGTTTAATGAAACATCCATTGTTTTTAAAAGAAGTGGAAAAATACACAGTTGAATGTCTCTGAGCTACATCTGATCTGACATACATCTCCACGCCCATATTCTCAACACCGAGGTAACAAAGAAAGAGTGAGGGGGCTGCAGCTGGTAAGAGGTGATGTGATCTTTGCGGTTCATTTGACTGCATACTCCCCACATGCAGACACTCAAACAAACAGCACCTAAATACACACATGCATACTTGTAAGTTCATATACCCCCATCTGTCGCCCCCACTTAAAACACCAGGACCAGCAGTGAGCCTAGAGCAAACCTGAACTACTTTCCCCAGCTTAAATTATACACTCTGGGGAATTTGGGTCATGTTTTTCACTCATCATTTCCTCCAGAGGTGTATGTACAGATCCCCCTCCTGAAAAAACTGATTTGCAGTGAGTACACTGGGAGATTTCTGTGCCTGTTGAGGTCAAACATGTGCTGTGTTGGAGAAAACAATGTGGTAGTATTCAGCAGCATAATTTGGTATAAGGCAAGCCCTGGCCTGATCCCAGAAAGCACAGCAGTTGAAAGCGAGTTGCCAGGAAAGCAGAAAGGGGAATGCCATTTGTTTTTGAAACTTTCTCCAGATACAAATGTTTTGTGTTGCTCGTAAACCCAAACAGAATTGTAATATAAATCCTCCTATTATTTGAAGTGAAGTTTGTTTTCCATTTGTTTTCTCCAGGAAACAAAAGAATAGTTGAAAAGTTGTCTTACCCTCTGAGTGTCTCCTGGCCACGACGTCGCACCCGCTGCACCTCCCTCTGTTCGGTCGTCCCAGTGAAGCGGCTAGCTTGGTATGCTCCATTCCCTGTTTGTGCACCCGTCACCTGGACTGCAGCTAGACACACAGCCGCCCATCCCAGCAGCACCTGGGCTAGCATCACCGTTGGTGCCATTGGTCACTTGGCTTTCCCTCCAACCCTGCCTCGCTCAGATTGCTGGTTCAGTGTATGGACCCAGGCTTTGCAAGGATTTAGACTTGGATCCACACCAAGTCCCTGGGTTCACTCCAGAGCAGGGCTAGACAGAATGAGAAAAACGTGAAAGCTCAAAAACACATCAAACAGCACCTACAACGGTATCAAAATGTTAAATACTTTATCTGAACTACCTACACTATGCTTATACTAGACTCATTATCTACTTCAACAGAGTCATTTTTTTTGTTATACTTAAATAAACATACAAACATGTGACAACACAAATTCAGGCGTATCTTCCAGCAATCTGTTTTAGTTCAGTAAATTTCCCAAAGCAGGCTCATGATCGGCTCATCACATTACTGACGCCAAATATTAACTACAAAGAGCACAGGTTCACAAGCAATAAAGTCATTTCAAACTATTTTGTCAGATGGACATGTATTCATTCAAATCAAAGCTCAGTGGTTGCATTGTTAGAACCATATCTGCAGCTTGGGACTAGAGGGAGCCACTGAGATGTTTGCAGGTGAGAAGATTTGGTCTTGTTTTCTGTGGTCTTCTGTCTGAATTGTAGAGGATAACTGTAGAGGATAACTCAACCTCAGCAGCTCATCCTCTTATAAGGTGAGAGGATGAGGCAGAGATCAGTTACTTATACAAATAAGTTATAAACGTTTATAATGGGATCCGCTTTTTCCAGCCTGTTGGGGTGTATGAAAAACAGTTATTTTGGAAAAACCCAAGTGGATTGGATATGCATGAGGTTTGTTTTCTCTGCTCTGTCTCGTTATAAAGCCCAGGTTTAAGAGTGGACTGTGAGCCTCTGGTGATATATTATTAAACCCACATTAATTGGGCAGAACTGAGTCAGAGCTAAGAGGTATTGCTCCATATCCTCCTGACTGGGATTCATTTTAATGTAGGATGAGAGCTGGATGCAGTAAAGTGATTAGCAGCACATAAGGCATTAGGACACCAGTGCACAAACTTATGGATCTGAGGAATGCTGGGGGAAGAAATTATTTATTTTTTTCAATACTTTGCGCTTGTGGTCTACAGCATTGATTTTCACAAAGTTAAACTAAACTTACTTACATTCTTAAGTTCAACTTAAGCAAAATAAAGTCAGATCTGTAGCTTTTGCTTTTACTTGGCAGAACTGCCATAAAAAGCTTTATGGGTGGGATCAATGAAAGAAAAGAAGAGCTTAATAGTTACAGAGTTGTTTCTTTTTTTTTTTTTTTAAAGGAGGTAAAAAGCCATGGCTCTCTGTTAAAATCTATTCTGTGCCCTGTATGATCATCACAGAAATGGAGAAAAGTGTTTCATTAACCGAAAAAAAGGGCCTGTCCAAGAAATACTTCAATAACAGTACGTTCATCGTAAAAGTTGTCTGCTAACAAAAGACCCAACCCCAGATAGCATATATTTCTGTCAGCGACAGACCTACTATAAAACGTGATCTGCGTTTTCTGTAACTTAGCAGAAGCACATCTTTTTCCACAATTAGCACATTACTGCATGTCACCGCAACTTTATGAATGGAGAAAAGCGCTGCATCAGCTTCTGCCTGAAACACAGCTCAACCTCACATGTTTCATGCCGGGAAGGTTAACCAAGTGAAAAAGATACTCCATCCAGGAACACCATATTAAGAGTTCGTGCAAAAGTAAACTCCGGTCAAATTGAGCAATGCGACGCTTCTCTATCAATCACCCAAATACAAGTAGACATTACTTAAAGAAACTACGGCAACGTGGAACTAAAGTCACTATCAAAGCCACTGGAGTGAGTAAATAGTGCGGCCACAATACCTTGCAGCAATCGGAGTGCAACGGCGTCGAGGAGCCCTCAATCGGATTGGAGACAGAATGTGTGCCCTACAATGGAATATTGAACCATAGCCTTGTGAGAAAAAGAGAAAAGTTGGGGATTTGCAGCCCTGTTTGGGAGAGGGGAGGGGACACGTTGAGAGACAGGCAGCGAGAGGCAGAGAGGGGGTAGTAACGGACTGCAGGACAAACCCACATTCCTCAAGACTCCTCGAGTTGTTCCTACAGGGGCCAAGGCTTCACACGGGGGCTCACATCACTCTGCCAACAAGCCTCCTGCCGGCGACCTGCTGATCTGATAAGAGGCACAAAGCCAAGTCTCAGTGGAGAAATTAGCACCAGGCTGCGAGAAGTGGGCAACAATAGGTCTATGGATACGCTGCCCATTGAGTAGGTGAAGAGGTCATCATGGCTCACACCTAAAAGTAACTTCTGTAAAAGGCATTATGTGTAGCAATGCAAAGGTAATGAATAAATGAAGTTATCAGTGCTTTCCCCACAGTTAGATTTACTGCTGTTCACATCATCTCTGTTTACAGCCTGCACTGCTCAGGCTCCAGATTGACACATCCTTGAGCTTTGTTGCCACAAGTGATGATAGGAAGTTAACTTGAGGAGAGTAGCCATCTGCATGGGTGGTATATAGACGAGGACAGCTGTGCACACCTCGGATGCCACTTCCCACTGTGAGGATTTCAGCACATGCAAAAAAAAAAAAAAAAACTCTAAATGTTCTGCCAGCTTACAGAAATGTCCAGTCAGGATCCTCAACAAAAGTCAACAGCCGTTTGAGTGGTTCAGAATTCATTGCTTTAAATTATTCCAATAGATGAAGTACAGATGCACATAGTGGGAGCTTCGAACTTTTTAAGCAAAACCAAAGTCAGAGTTAAACGAAACCTTCTGAATGCATAGGAATCTAAAAGAGAAAACATTGACTCTTTATTGGAACTAAAGCCAAACCATAATGACCTGCCTTGAATGTTGAGGAAGAAAAAGGTCATTTGTAGTGTATCTTCTGGCTTTCACACACATCACTAGTACTTGACCCGAAGACTATCATAGTTGTAACTTGTAACATATTCTTTTTGGCAGGAGTTAAATACAAATATGTTACAATAGTAAGCATGAGCACTCCTATTCAGGCATGTCTACGTTGTTGGCCCGTCCCAGACAAACATCCCCTCACACAGAAAAAAAACACATGCTCACTTCATGCTGTTGAACATGGCATTCGTTCTAATGGGGAACATGCAGCTTGCTGTAGGATCTGCCTTCAACATGCAGCTGAGCCAAGCAGATGATTTATTTTATTTAGCTGTGGGGACTCTCACGGAGACTTAAGAATTAAGAGGTTTGGGAGGCGTTTATTTGTGTCCCTCCCCCCTACTTTCTAATTTGAGCCACATTTTGTTAAGAAGTACTACAGTATGGACATTCAGAGATTAGGGAAATACTTCAGTTGCCACCCCTGTTTCTATTGTACACATTTGTATACACTTAAGTAAACAGTCACACACTAACACGCCATATGTCTGCCCAGCATGAATACATATGTCTGAATGGGCAAAGAGCAGAACACTGACGTCACCATGCAGAATCCATTAAACTTGAAGGGTTTGATTCGACAGAGCAAAAATATACTACAGACATGACATGAGTATGGTCTCAGACATCAGTGCAGTGCCAGTCTCCTTTAGCTTCAATGGTATAAAAGATGATAAACAATGCAAAGTACAGATAATGTGTTTGTCAAGCTCCACATCAACTACATCTTTTTTTGTCATCCACTTTTTGAATCAAGGTTTCCAGTATCATTGTTGAGTTGAGCATGTGCAAACCAGTGACAAGATCTACTTTTCACTCAGTTATTGGAGGGATTCTTGAAATAATGCCCAGTCTCTGCTGAACCATCAAAGCAGGAGAGACTGTATTCCAGGTTTCAGAACATCTCTAGCCAGGAGAACTTAGTGGAGCTAAATCACTTCTATGACATTTTGACTAAAGAGAGTTTGACTGCCAGATACACGTCATAGTACTGCTGCCCACAAAGGGGTGAACTGGTACAAATGTGGGTTACAAGAGCCAGACAGTGTTTACAGCATTTTGATACTTGTCTAACTCAGCTCACACAGCACACAGTATTCTAGCTCTAAACACTCCTTTATGGTGTAACATGTGACGTAGCAAAGGTTTATCCGGTCTCTGCTTTCTCACAAATATTTGGTCTTGTGAAAGAGTTTTGAGAAAAAAGATAATTTAGCAACAACTTTGATGATATTGCTGCATGAATGCTTGTTCTTTTATGAGCATATCATCTCAAATTGCCTCAGGTCTGAAACAAGATGTATGGTGCACGTCTACATGGAATCACAGTCCTTCATACAGTACATGCAAGTCTACTTGATTTATTGGTAATACCTAAACTCTAAAGCGGTAACGTGAGATTTAATCATTTAACAATGTGAGAAAAAAACATAGAGCTTGTGTTTGAATTGGCACAAAGTTAGGACGGTCAGCGCTGATCAAAAGCGGGACTGTTCTCCCAATTACCTTCAAAGCAGTCAAAAGAGAAATCGTTGAGGGTCAAGCTTTTTAACCCCCAAATCCAGCATTTTTACATCCATCATCAAAGTTATTATTGGCCAAAATAAAGTTGGCTCAATGGAAAAGGTTACCATAAGGTTATGAGAACATGAGAAGGAGGTGTGGGCTGTGTCGCTGTGTGTGTTACAGTTTGTGGATCCTAGTGTCGTTGTGGTCAGGGGAGTTTGTGGTCAGAGTCTGTGGGCTCATGGGTGGAGTTTGTATGGTCTAAAGATTTACCCAGTTGGGAATCAAAAACTCTGCAAAAACATACATTTCAATGACAAACTGTAGCCAAGACTGTCTACTCTACTTGCCCATCGTCTCCATGTTTGCTTGCGTACAGGTATGCCTTGCCTCACCTTACCCAAAATGCCGTTCAGCTGGACCTGGTAACAACCTGCTCCCTCTGCAGCTGTGCAGCGGCAGTGATGCAGTAAGAGAGGAATGTACAACTTCAAAGTAATGCACAAGTGGAGACAAAGAATAGCCATGTTCAGCGGAGGGAATAAGAATATGTGATCTCATAAAATGCCACACAAACATACTGGTCCATTTATGCAAGGTTAGAGCAAAGAGATAACAAGGAAATCTGCCTCACACGCTCCTTGTAGAAAACACTTGAGGAAGATACGGCCTAATACACGTGATGTTACTCCTGAGAGGTAGAGCATATTTTAACTCGACCATGCTTAAACAAGAAACATACAGTGAGAAGAGAAGCTAATGTGTCTGACACAGCTCAAGTTTTGGGGGAGTTCAGCCTTAGCAGTCTCTCAATGATCAAGACTTTCCGGATGAGAGAGTTTTTAGATTCCTTGTAACTCCAAATGACAGAGCTTGGAGAATAGAATGAAAAAAAAAAAAAAAACGACTCAAAGAAAGAAATGTAGGACGATTCCAAGTGAGTGGAAAGAATCCCCAGACTGCTCGCTAACAGTTGGAGTGGCTAATGGCTTTCAGATGTGCACCAAGTCTTTTGTATTTTAAAAGAAGCACAAAACATTCCCTCTCAGTGGAATCCAAACAACGGCTGGAATTCACACACTGGAAATCCAACAGAAGTGAGGGCTAAAAGGTTTATCTCGTGTTTGCTTGTGTTGCAGATAATTATCTTTTTAATTGAAATATGATGTGCATATTTGGGCTGCATACCTCTGTGCGATGGTGATGTTTTCTCTTTGGGAGTGCTTGTGCTGGGTGGGGGTGCAGTGCTCACTATTTCCTGTTCAAACCTTGGGGGAGCTGGGGCTTGGATGAGGTGAGGTCATTCTTCCCTAAAACTGTTAAGTCCTGTGCTCAAAAGAAGAGGTACCAGTAAGTCAGTAAGTAAGTAAGCTTTATTTATATAGCACTGTACACAGAAAGAAGTGCTTTACAAAGTGCAACAATTTAAATAAAAGACAGAAAAACTATAATAGATGATAATGCAACATAAAATAATAAAAGCCGAATCAACTAAAAGCGTCCTCAGCTGCTTTTTAAAAGAATCAGCAGAAACGACCGCTCACAGTGACAGGGGCAGGGCGTTCCAGAGTCTGGGGCCGTCTGCTTGGCATTATGATCCAGAATATGGTCAAATGCAGACAATATATCAAGAAGGATTGAGACAGTGTACTGTCCAGGGTCAGCAGCAATCATAATGTCACTAGATACTTTTAGAAGGGCAGTCTCAGTTGACCAACATCTTCAAAAGCCCGACTCAAATTTATTCATAAAATTATTTCCATCAGGAAACACAGTCAGCTCTCTCCAGGATTTTAGATTAAAAAGGCCTTGTAGTTGCACCTTATTCACAATCAGACTTTTAGTGCACCAGCATTTGAGGAGCTAAAGGAGAGACAGTCTTAGATATTGTGTAAAATAGTTGTTTTATCATGTCAATTTAGTGATGTGATAAGCTCCTACAAATGCAGTCCGTGAACTTCCAGACTTGTGGAATTCCATAAACGTTCTATTTTACAACATGTTCTCCTAAAAGTTAATATTTCCTCATTCACCCAAGGGCAAGGATTTTTTTTTGAAAAGTGTGTTTACTTATCAAGTAGGCAAACTTATTTAAAACAGATGAACAATGATTATTAAAAAGCTGCGTCACACCAGCACAGTAAAACATCTCATCCTTATCTCATTATAATAATAATCCAATATCTTTTACATCATAAAGCTTTGACCGACTTTGACGATGTTTCAACATTTGACCAATCCCATTTTCTGCCTTGAGTGACACGGTTTTATCTCACACAGATAGACTCTTATGACAAATCCTATAACAAAGCTATATTCCTGTATGTCTAACATCTTACATCAAATGTTCAGTATTTGACCTGCTTTACAATTATGTAAAGCTAGTTTTATAACTTTTCCTGTGCTCTGCCTTTGATTTAAAGCTGCCCGTAATGAAGTGTGGTTCTCCTCATAAAGTCACACAGTTGAAAGGTCAAGGGTGAAAATCTAAAGCCTAAAGCCTGAACTCCTTCTTAAAAAGGGTTGGGGGGAGACAGAGGAAATTGGTCCTTAATTTCTTTAACCGGACCTAAATATTACAACTTTGATGTCCCTCTTCTGTTAAAATGTTTGCACTCTAACATGCCATAAAGTTGTCATCTCCATTTGAGTTTGTTGAAGCATGTTAAGTGTGCTATCAAGGCTCAAAGATTGAACCCAAAGCCAGCTCAGGTTTTGCATGGACAGTTTGTCTGAAAACAACACACAACTGTAAACATTACTTACGTGTAGGTCTTTGTTTTCCAGCCACAATGTCCTCAATGATTCACAGACTTTTGTTGTGGCCAAGCTGTTAACATCGTTTTTTTACACATTTACACACATAACGTGAGTAATCAGTGGTTGGCTGGAGCATCCCAAACACATCATAATGTTGTGATGAAGCACTGCTATTTAACTTTCTGAGCGTTCCCATTTACCCATCATTTACAACTCCAATGACTAATTTCCTCCTTTTACTCAAACCCCTAGAGAACATTGCTTCATGTTTCAACACTAAAGATCTCCAAGACAAACTAAAATAGCAGCCACAATAACAATGACAATACACTTTAACAGTCAGATGAAATGAGCTGTAATCTTGATTAATTATGGTTTCATTGTTGTTAGCAGTGACCGCTCACCTTGTGGATTCATTTATTTCTGCCATACGTACATGTGTGAGACTTGTGTTGTGACTTGTTAAGAGTTTTATGACTGTGGGACTCTAGTAAAATGCACCGGACAAATGGGAAAACAGCACATCCAGTTAGGAGTGGGCCACTCACTGGTCACCTCTTCCTGCTCTCCATAACTCACCTGACACCAGCATTCTTTCCAACTTCTGCACCAAACTTTTTACACACTGAAGCTGTTTTCACCTTGTCTGAGGCTTTACATGTGTTTCTTATTCTAAATCTTTTTTATGTATTTTAAATTTGTCTTTTATTTCTGTGATAGCACTTTGTATGAAATATAATGTATAATGTATATATAATGTATAATGTATAAATAAAATTGCCTTGGCTTGCCTTTTGTGAAAGAAAACTGTGAAAAAACAAACAATGGAGACAAATAATTAACTAAATTAATTAATTACTAACTTACATGGATGAGATGGGTAGGGGCAGAAACATCCATCTCTATAAAACAAAAATAGAGCCACAAATAAAGACTTAATGGAAATCTGAAGTCCTTTTATCAACACAAACAGATCCTGTTTTTCTTCCCAACTGTCTGTGTCACATTTGTTTAGGGTCAAAGCTCTATTCTGGCGAGACATGCATATGCTCCGAGAACCTATTAAAGCATGTATCAATGGACCACCCAGGCGGTTTTAGTTTTTTTACACAAACGAGATGTTTTGGTTTAGAAAGTGGGAAGGAAGAGCGCACAAGTTAATTTTTACAGTCAGATTTGTTAATATACACAAATGGGTCAGTCACATATGTTTGCTAACACCCTTAAACTAAACACAAAGCAGGGCTGAGTGGTCACTACCATCCTGGTCTCTCTCAAGGTCAGTTCTGGCTGAGAGCATTAGGTGGCCAGCTGTGTTTTCTACGTCACACCACCTCATGTTTGTCTCTACCTTCTTCACAGTTTAGACAAGGCTATTCCACTAATTAAGTGAATGTTAGAATACTGTAGGTCTCCTTACATCTATCTACAAACACACACCCGTACAAGCTGTATAGCTAGTGTTGTTTAGTATTTCCTGGAAATGTTCTGATGTGAACTTTTCTGATACTGTACTGTGTTTATACTGTGTTTCTTTATTATCAGACAGTATTCTATCTAGAGACACGTTTTTTTCCCACAGCCATTCCCCAACACGTATCTGCTTGGTACGCCGAGTGAGATGGTGCTGTGACAGCCTGTCACTGGAGCCCACTCGGTGCTTTGAAGTGTCCAGGGCCCTCCTACATAGCAGAGTAGGTGGTGGTTGCTTCAGGATTAAAGGCTGTGATGCAGCAGTCCAGCTGTTTGCACTGCCAGCCCCGACACCAAAGCAACACCTAAAACCTGCGAGAGTCAATATTTGTTGGTGTGTGTGTGTGTGTGTGTGTGTGTGTGTGTGTGTGTGTGTGTGTGTGTGTGTGTGTGTGTGTGTGTGTGTGTGTGTGTGTGTGTGTGTGTGTGTGTGTGTGTGTGTGTGTGTGTGTGTGTGTGTGTGTGTGTGTGTGCGTGTGTGTGTGGCTAAAAGACTCAGTGAACTCCTGAGAGACATGAGATAGAACTGCCACTTCATCATTCTTGTGGTTTTGTAAATACTTGCTTCTTTACTCACACGTAACACATTTGAATTGAGCTATTACACTCTGGTGTTCAACGAAAACTTTGCAATCAACGTAAAGAGGCTTAAGTACTTTAAGTGGGAAGTGAAAAGAGCTGAGATTTGACTGCACCAGTGTGTGGTCTGTCTGGCTTTATGGGGAAGCATTTCTATGTTGCTGTGACTGTCTAGTCTGGATTGTAGTAATTGTATTCTAAATGAGTGAATTTGCTATAAACACAACACAGTTACAACATAAAAAGACTACTCTTATTATTTCATACATACTGTATGTCCTGTGTAAACCTTGGACATGGACATGAAATGTCAACCTTTGTTCCAATAAACTTATTCAGGGAGTATTATTTTTTCAATGTACAATAGAAGTGCAATTTATTCTAAAACGTTTCTTGAGTAAGTGCAAAGGCCTATAATTATGCTACACAGGACTACTTACATAAACAAGTAAATAAGCAACATACTAAATTAAAAGCTATAAAATGTCAAACGTTTTAATACTATTTAAACAAATAGTAATGAAAATGTAATAAAACTGTTACACGAGTATTAAAAAAGTAACATTGTCAGTTTAACTACATACCATAACAACAACCTCTGCTCATAAAGTGTATTTTTGATGTGCTAAGTCAAACATACACACTGAGCGAATGTAATCGTAGAAGTATGTGCCGAGGAATGCTGCTCCCACTGTCAGCCCTCTCTGCAGCCCGTCCATCTTCATTATGGCCATTCCCACTTACTGGATTTACAGCCAAGGGCCCCAACTCTGGTGATATAGGGCAAATTCCTGACCAGGATTTGTCATCTTCTACGAGTCAGGAATCTAAAGAAACCAGGAAAGTTATTGTAGAGAATGAGAATAGTTTGGAGGTAATAGCAAAGACTTGAATATTTTTGATGAAGTAGAGATGCAATCCAAAAGTCCTCTCAAAGTGTGGGATTTTCTGACAGGTGTGGGGTTTTACAGTGTTTAAAATCTCCTCAAACTTGTTGACACAAGACCTTAACACACATTTTACCACGAAAAGCCTGAAGTCATGACAAACCTTTAACACTTCATAGGCCTGCTTTAAAGCGTGTGTCACATAGCAAATTAATCTAATCTGTCTGAGTTTAAAGTATTTCTATATATCAAGTTACACCCTCAACATTAAAAATGAAAACAAAGTAAAAGGTTTCTAACGGCTGCTGCTGGACATTCCCAAAGCAAAGTGAGCTTTTCCTAACCATTGTGGATGCAAAGTTGGTAATGTGAAAGATCTGGGATGTAAATGAAAAGCAGTGGGGCCATGGACAATGAAAACTCAAAGCCACAGCTGGTGATGATTGATGCTTATAAATACAATATGACGATTGTTAACATGAAGGCAATTCAAATCCTTCAATCAAGCAGTGGATTTTTTCACAATCTATTCTCGGAAGACAAAGCTGTTGTAGTAGTTGCCAAAAATATGTACTGCCCCACCACCCCACCAGGTTGTTCCGGTTATCCCCCGTCTTCTCTTGTCTCGTGTCTGGGGGGGAGGAAGGCAGCCAAATATGATGCAGTCGGAGAAGCCAAATGGCGGAGGGATAATGATAATGATTACTGAAATCATGGTCAAAGATGTGTAGCTGTGAGTAATTCGGTGATGTCACAGGAAGACAATGGAGGAAGAAAATATCTGAAGTGGCGGAGAAGCAGCTGTGCACGCCCAGACCTGTACGAGAGGAGGACAAGACTCTGTAGGGTCAAAGACAGACTCAGCAGGTCACAGTCAGACATAAAAGAGTAATATGTGGAGAAGATAGTCAGTAAGGTCAAAAGAACAATGACCTTTGACCTCACATGGAGCACAGACGTCCATACTGACTGGTCATTACAAAAAAGTTACCACATTGAATTTTCTGCTTTTATACCTTTTTAGAGGGATGTTTTATGCAAAGACTTTAAAACAACATGGCGGCTTGTGTATCTCATTCCTATTTGGAAGATATTCCACCCAAATTATTTCTGCATCTGTTTTCTGTTTTCCTTTTGTCATTGAATATCAGCACTGAGTGTTTTGTATAAACACGCAATATAACAATGTGATAAACAGAAAACCTGGTTAGATCATGGTAACTGTACTTCACCATGACCACAGCTGTAATATTTATACGTACATGTCGACAGAAGACCCCCTGGTTTCTGGATTTGCCTGACACTTGTTGGAGTCTGGAGTTTATTCACTTCATTTGTTTAGATGCTGTGATGTTTTCCTGTGATGTCAGTACCAAAGTTCATGTTCAATTTGACCTTTTTGTTTTTTTTATCACCTTTAAACCTTTTAGTGGATTCAGTTACATGACCATGCACACTGAGTAGCTTATTAATAGTTTCTTTAAATTTTTCATGGTCAAATTTGTCTCTCTTACTTTTATGGTGGTGGAGTTTTATATGTCTATCATTCAGAATTAAAGAGCACACCTGCAAATATAAAGTTAATACACTTTTATGTAAAAACATAAAATAAAACATTCTCTTTATAGAACACAAACCACTATTGGAGCTTTCTCTTATTGCCTGTGCAGTTGGCTCCTTCACTGGCGGTTATCTGGAGTTTCTTAAATACCTTCACAGTAGCAATTGGGGTTGTAGAGAGTCTATCCCCCACGAGGACTTGATCAATGACACAGATTTTTAGTGAGTTATAGTTGCAATGTCATACATGTAAATGTGTGGGATACAGAGGCAAAAGTCAAGGAGAGGCAAGAAGGGCACAAACACAAACACTGCACTGTGCTGCATGCATAGAATTATGTACTGAACCATACCTTACCTATTAAAGTAGTAGAGATAGAGATAGTAGTAGGTATTTCTAATGAAAGGGTGCATAACTGGGGGTAACACACATGGACAAAGCTATAAAATCGGTATAACGTTTATCTAATATTATTCCTCATCTATTAGTTTTATGACAGATAGAGCAATGGTTGCTGCCCTCTGCTGGTTGAAAATGCCATCTTTTTTTATCCATTACATTTGAGAAAAGTTGCACTTAATTGCCCTTGTGTGGTTAGAGTTATTGTACCTGGTCATAGACTGGGTGTATGTTCATCAAAGGGAGCTTTACACTGTTGTCCTTTGAGCTTAGAGCGGGAATACTAAGTGCTTCACTCTGAAGGATCCACTGGAAGATTAATGCCAAAAACAACACACAGCAGAATGGAGGGCAACAGTTTAGGGACGTGGGGAAAGTTATAGAGTGTGGGGGACATTTACAACAGAGGAGCACATGGATGGAGAGCATGCATTAGGGGGTTTCAAAGGGGCTGAGAACAGAGCCTTCCATGTGTTGGCGGCCCGAGCACCTGGCAGAGGAAGGTAGCGGTGGATGACAGGGGCTGTCAAAGCACATCGAGATCACGTGGATGTCGAACAAAAGCTGGACCAGGGACATGATATCTGCCTCTGTTAACACTAATGAGAAATGGAACACACAACCAGATCAAATACATAGGCCATTTCAATATATTGAGTGACCTGTCCACTCCTGCATGTGCATAGTCTTTCATGTCTAATCAAATGGGTATATGATATGTGCTGTGTGCTTACTGTAATCCCTGGGAAGTGTCCTTCGGGGGAAAAAAATACAAATTCTGGGTGGACCCTGACTAAAACGTGCCTGTACTCTAGTCAGGCTGTCAGCAGCTCAGCCCAGCTTGGCTAGACCACCACTGCTGCTGTAATGTGCTGGTTTCCTGTGCTTTTTGCCCACCTCCCCTACTGTGTTATTGTTGGCCCAGATACACCAAGACAGGAATCAGAGGCCCAACAGACTCCTCGCGACCTTCAGAGAGCGAGGATGAAAAGGATTCCGACCTTTGTTGAGTTTATTTAGTTCATGTTGCATAAACATTTTATATTTTTATAATGAGATAATGTAACTAACAAGTGGGATCCAATATAATGCACAGATGAAAGAAATCCAAAATAAAAGCCCTTCAGAGAGCTGAAAAAGATTGCAAATGTTCCTTCTGCCATGCCTTGGCTTGGGGGTTTGAGTCATTCTGTTGTGTTAGTGCATGTATTATTATGATTGGCTGTGAACAAGGAAATGAACTCACCTGGCTGTCACAAATGTTGAGACACTAATGTTCCACTCATTCTAACAATTCTATTGAAAACCTAGAGTTACACATTGTTTGGGCACATGCACAAATTGGCATGCATACACCACACTCTTGCACTTATTTCACTTTTTCCATCTCTCTAGACAATGTCCTATAATATTCTATGTCTCTGAACTTTGCCATGTGTGTGCTTGAAACCTAAGGTTTGTGGCTGTTTGGAAGGAGTCCAGAATGAATGGAAACCTTCCAACAATGATGATAAATTTAGATGTTTGACCTCATAAATTTAACATAATGACACAGGTGTGCATACGCCCTTAAATCTGAAAAAGCAGTTTTACCTGAGATGGCATGTGACACAAAATATCAATAGACATGTATTGATTATGCAGATAAGAAATATGTCTCCATCAGTCAGGAAGCTCACTGAACTCCCCAATACCTGGACGTCACATATCAGACAAATTCCAACATGGCAGACAGTAAAATCTCTTCATCTGTGTATTACAGTCTCAGTTATCTTCTCCCCCTGCTGGTTTGCAAGCTTATATGTAAACGCCCTCTGCTGGAATTCTAGCATTGAGGAAAGCACCAGGTTGAGCTTCTTAAACACAATGGATTGTACCCATTACATTAAAGGTTTATCAGGTGGAAGTTACGTATTTTTATCTGTAAACATGCTGCAGGGGAATAGGTCCCATTATTCATATAATGTGTAATAACATTGAATAAAGATGAGCAGTGTCCTGACTATGACACCTGTAACTCCTCCTATCACATCCCAAGAGTCATTATTTAACACAGTCAGACATTGCCATGAGTATAGAGTTCTATTACACATTTAAAAGACACTAACTATAATGCATATTTTAAATGTATTATTTCTATTTCATTATCTTTATCGTCACAATAACCATTCATAGCAACAGGAGAAGGGAAAGTTTATCTAGATAAACAACCTGGGTGTAGAATTTCCTGACTCTTTGTGCTCTTTGTGCAGAGTGTGTTTATGTGCTGGTATGAAAAGCAGAGCGTGTGAGCGAAGACAGACTTAAATGTTATCAGCTTTCATAACTGTTTGTTGACAAGTATATGTGTACCTGTATGTCTGACAGGAAGGTATGTCTCTTTTAGTGTTTAAAACTAACATAGTTAATACTCTTGTAATATATATTAATGATAACTAGGGCTTCAAGTTACAGATAATAAATTTACTTTAAAATGCTTGTTGGGATCAGCTACAGGTTTAAAGTAGACCAAATGTTTAGACTGAAGGCAAATGAATTGGTTAGAGTTAAACAATTTCAATAGTTAATAGTTAATTAAACCTTTATGACCTTAATGCAGTTTCCAGAAACAATTATGTGTTCTGTACTTAGAAATAGAAAGGTTCAAGTTTTAGGAACAATAAAACTGACTACCAGAAACATTTATTGTGCCATATAACTTCTCGAACATCAGTGTGATTAATCATTAAACAGACATGAGAGTTAAGTTGTATGAGTAATAAGATAAAAATGATGGGGTAATTAAAACGGTAGCTATCCTTATTGTGTAGGCCATTTTAACACAAACAACATACAGCCTAAATGTTAACACCTAACTGACAAAATTTGACTTCTACTTCCTTTCTTTCACTTCCTTTTCTTTAAAAAAAACATCCTTGTATACTGTGCTAGGTTTTAACTGACTAGTTTTTGGTGCACTTGCTAACTTGTGTTGTTTTATTTGCTTCCATTGTTTTCCTCACGCGTAAGTTCCTTTGGATAAAAGCGTCTGCAAAATGACTAAATAAATGTAATAGTAAATAATACAGTATTATTAAATTTATTAAAAGATAATAAAACACAAATGAGGTTTTGATGAGGTTCAAATTATGTATATGTCTAAGATTCTACATTTAAGGCTATAACATATAATGTAATATGACTGACACCTGTCTGACTGACTAAACCTTTTACCTACTAACTTTAATACCATTAAAGTAATTCTTTCAAAAATAAGTTTGTTGTGTTGTACATCCTTCTGGTAGAAATTACTTTTTATGGTTAATGTTAAAAAGCAGACTGTAGAGGACTTTATTAATGAAGCTATGACTATTAAAGATTTTATGTGCCCAATACATTGTGCATTCTTGTAATACCAGGTCCAATGAGCTTCCCGACAGCCCTACATCTGCTCATGCACCATGTATTACATTCATGCCATGCACTCGTCCCAAAGGCTTTGTGCCAATGTCTATGACAGCCCGCCCTCGGCCCCGCCCACCACAGTGGCGCCTGTTTGTTGTTCAGGAGGAGCGCTCTTCTTCTCATTTGCCGCTGTGCTGTCTCATCCCCAATCCATCACAGGAGCGCGGACAGGTATCTGCAAGGTCGCACTGTTATTTTCTTATCTGGGAAAATAATGCAGTGGGTTATATTGTACTAAAGTGTCCATGCTTGCTGCATAGGTGTTGTTTTTTATGGTTACCCGGACGACTGCATGGAGCTTGTTTAACGTTAGGCACTGTCACATTGTGTGTAGCGTATTTTAGCTACCGTTAACTAGCTTTTTGGTGTTATAACTTACACAAGGAACTATCGTGTGTCTCCATCATATGCAGTATTTGTGTCAGTGGGCAGCATGGTAATTTTACTTACACACGCTAATGCAATGTGATGTACCGCTATAGTATACTCATAATTCTCTTCACGTTAACTAAATTAAATGACGAGACGCGCGCGACTGTGCTACAGTTATGCCACTTGTTAACGTAGCTTTAAAAGGCAGACAGGTATCACAACGTTGCATTATTATGTCAGGCCTTGTCTCTAAAAGTCAAGGGAAAGACTCCAATTAAACCCAAAATATTCTTAATTCTTTTCATGTCTGCTATCATAGTGTAGCCTTTGATACAGAAAAGTCACAGGTGTAGGCTAAATGTCAGCTGAACATGAACTTGTCTACGTCCTCATACTTTCTGTGATTTCTCTTGCTGTTAGAAAACCAGGAATTGATGAACAGATAGGAACTTTTGTTTCGCACACCAGTCGCTCAGGCCTGTGTTATCTGTACTTTTACGTGAATGTCGCCAGTTGTGGGAGATTAAATGTTTTTACAACTGGGCTAATCAGCAGAAGAAGATCAAGATAGTTTATTTGTTGGCCTGGCAGTTGTAGAGCTGTGAGAATTGTAGATGCAGATCGTAATCACAACTTCAAGTATCCAGGTTTTGTCTTAAACATATATAAATTTGTTATTAGTTGGCTAGGGGAAGAGATGTGCTAAGTAAAGAATAATATTTGATAGTTACTGTGAATATGCTTTATTGAAGGTGCTTTATTTCACTGGACAATGCTAAACTGTATTTTATTTTAGTTTTTGTTTTTTTTTTACTGGACAATGACAGTAAACTTCTGTTCAGGATGGAGGCTTTGCTGAACAAGTGGTTTTGGCGGGAGGACTTATGGTTCCCTTCTGGTGTTGGCTGGCATGACATGGACCTGGAGGAGGGATACTCTCCTCGACCCAGGGACCTCCTCTACATTTTTCCAGTGGCGTTCGCCTTCATCGTCTGCAGATATGTCTTTGAGAGGTGAGAGTCCCTTGCCTTCAACACAGGTGGGCCAAGAATGACAGACACAACTGCTACTATTTCAGAGTTATCACAATAAGTTACGTCCCAGTTGTTTGTACTTTTTGTTTTATATGTGACATTATTTCCTTAGTTTTTAAGTTTTTGAGTTGGCTGGTGTTCGGTCTGCCCTGGATGACATCTTTTTATTAGTGTTCCTGTAGATAACAGTGGAGACAAGACAATTCAAGCAAAGTGGATATTTCCAGTGGAACTGAGTTTGAATAATAGTCATGTTGCAATAGCTCTTGTAGGACACATTACAGCAGAGGACACGGACCTTAACACATCTTAAACTGTACTGCTTTAGGGAAAAAAAATAAAGAATCTTCAAATATGAAATTATAAACTCTGATGGGAAAAGTCAAAAGAAATGACAAACGCTATCATGCATTGTGTAGATATTTGAAAAAATATAGTCATTGATTACACTTATAAGGTTATAGGTTAGCTGCCTTTTTATGATAAACCTACCTGCCCCCTCAAATATTTTGACATGTTGTTAGCAAACCAGTCACCGATGAAGAGATTGTTTTGCATGCCAGTGTCTTATCTGTACTTTTATGTGAATATCACAGTTGTGAGAGGTTATTATATTTTTTTCAAAGACCTATTAGCCAGAGAAGCTTTATTTTATTTATTTATTAATTTGATGTGTTTATTATCTTGATAGTTATTGTAGAGCTGTAGGTAAATGAACTTGAGACTATTATTTACATCTGAGGTGTCAGTCTGCAGACAATAGGTGTGTCTTCTTTGTGTAACCAGACACTGTGTGTGCCTCTGCATCATGCTGCTGTGACCTTCTCGTTGCCTTTCTTGTCCATTGCCATTCTTGTCCACTTCACTGATTATCTTTGAGATTGTTACTCACCATGTGCGTTCACCGTTGCACACACACAGACAAATAGAAGATTATCACTACAACATCTCTTCTGTTTTTCGTCTCAGTGTCTGCTTCCATATTTCAACAATGCACACGGAGATCATGTTTCTTTTGATACCATGTCATCTATTGACAAAACCGCCTGGTCAAATGTCACTGAAAACCCACTCTTTCAGAGGGAGAATAATAAGATAGCCTCTGACTCCATGCTGCATTATGTCCACATTTGACAGCTGTTGAAAGATGTCATCACTCCTTGACACAACTTCAATTAAAGGTTTAATGTGTATTGTCTCTGTCTTTTCAGGGTTGTCGCTGTCCCATTAAGCAGACTTTTATGTGTAAAGGACCGGATTCGGATTCAAGCATCCTCTAATCCAAAGCTGGAGGCCTTCTACAAACACAAATGTCGGCAGCCATCACAAGTTAGTCCATTCTGCATCTTTACTTTTCTTCAAAGCTTTTAACATATAGTATAGTAACGTAACATAGACATTTGTTGTTGAATAAGTAAATTACGTAAGAAAATCAAGGTCAAGAGGATTAATTAATAATAAAAAAAACATGACTGATAAAGAATATGTTGAATGTTCAACTGCAGCAGTTGATTTTCGGAGTTCCCCCGGGTGCAGATTAGGAAGTTAGAGCCTCTCTTGAACCTCATTTGGTTTAGTTAACACTGGTACCTGTGTAGACATGCTGAGATAAAATAAACAAGCACCTAGTGTAAATCCACTACTTCCTGCAGTTGCACTTGTCTGTGTTACTTAGTGAGGACTGTGAAGCTGCATCACATTATTAATATCGCTGACACAATTAATTATTTACAGGAGAAAGCATTAGCTGAACTATGCTGACAAAACAAGCCTAACCCCTCCTGTATTATGACAGGCATTCTCTGTATTGTATAAATGTAAGCTAGAGAGCGCAGTGAGTGTTTATGTAAATGTATAATTATGTACTTTTACAGAGTGAAGTACTGAGCTTAGTGAAACAATGTGGACTCTCTCAAACAAAAATCCAGACCTGGTTCCGGCACAGAAGGAATCAGGATCGACCCTCTAACACCAAAAAGTTCTGTGAGGCCTCGTGAGTTTTTTCAACTTATATTAAATACAATAATTACACATTTAATATCTTTAACTAATACCACTTGATGATTCTTTGTAGCATTTGTAAAACATTTTACATTCAGAACTATTACAGGTACTATATGTGTTTATTTTAATTAAAACATTTTTTTTTTTACTTGGGTAGCTGGCGTTTTGTCTTCTACTTTGTCTCATTCACTGCAGGTCTCGGCTGCTTAATAAATGTAAGTGTGTATTGTAAGCATAATATTTTTATATAAAATTATGTTTTGATATTATTTGGGCAAATAGATTATATATTTCAGATGTGACTTGTTATCTGTCCTTGTCTTCTAGACGCCATGGTTCTGGGATCAAAGTGAATGTTGGAGGGGTTATCCCAAACAGGTGACCATAAAGCTGCATACATGCGTACATGTATTTGAATAATGTCACGTCTTTCTTGTATGCTGGTAACAGGTGCAGATTTACTTCCTACTAATACATTTTTTTCATTAATTAATGATATTAATGCTGTTGATTATTATTCATGTACCAGAAAACTGTTGGAAACAATATTATTTCTTTCTTGTCTATGCTGATATTAGTCCAGACAGTGGGTTTATGAGATGTAAACAGTGTGTATACTCACCCACACAGGAATTTTACATCTTTAAACTGGGTTGCTTCACATGCATTTGTGTTTGATCAATCTGTGTAGATGAAAGGTTAATCTGTGTAGATGACACTGTAGGTGCCTACAAGTCGGCATTCCTTCAGGGAAACCAGTCACTCCTCCCACAGTCATGGCCTTCAACAGAAAACATTAGAGAAAACCACCACTTTTTCTACAGCTAACTGTTTACACACCACCTTAAGGCTATGTTGCTGCTGACCTCCTTCATTCATTGAGGTTATGTGGTCTGCACATCAAAATAAACGATGTCTGATTAGATTTTGTACTCAACTTCCTGTCAATGTGAAGAGCATTTCATTTAGATAGAAGAAATGTTTTTACATAACTATATGCATTTAACTTTGCATGGCCATGCAAATGTTCGTCCTATATTAATATTAGTTTTCTCTTCTCTCCGTTTTTAGCCTGTGTCTGAGGCTCATTACTGGTATTACATGCTAGAACTGGGATTCTATTTGTCACTACTTCTGTGTGTCTCTGTGGATGTCAAGAGAAAAGTAAGTGAGAGCTTTTTTAGTTTTCTTAATGAATTTATCATTCATTCATTCATTTTTTTCCTCTTGAGATGATGTATATTACAGACTAATACCATATACAGCCCACTCCTTCTGTCTGTACATGTCTTACATTAATGTTTGTCTGTGTTTCAGGACTTTAAGGAGCAGGTTGTCCATCACATTGCCACCATAATCCTCATTAGTTTCTCTTACTGTGCCAACTATGTCAGGGTTGGCACCCTAGTGATGTTAGTGCATGACTCTTCTGACTTTATCCTCGAGGTAATGCTCCAACCCCAGTGAAACAAGTTCTGCAGCATGTATGATAATTCACCCTGTGGTAGTAATACAAATACAACATACTGTAGTGATACTACGCATATAATACTTTAAAAGGGAAAATTCATTACAGTGTGAGATTATCTCTCTACATTCATCTAACTCAAAGGTCAGGGCGGGAAGCACAACACAGAGGCATTGTGTTTTAATTGAGGAAGCACTCGTAAACATGCGGCCCACTAACCTTTATTCTGAAAAGCATTACAGCTTTCCCTTGAATGGGATACAATTCAGAGATAACATCTAAAATCTTGTAAAAACACGTGAGCAGAGGTGTGCCAGGGTGTAGTGCAAATCCTTGTTACAAAGAATATTGCCAGTGACACAGTTTGACAGTAGCTACTTATTAATGTAAATAAATCAAAGCCTTGCCTGGGCACATATAAACTCAAAAACAAACTCAATCCCATTAATACAGCTCAGTAGTGATAAATAAAACAATTTTAGCTCATGTCTTTTGTTTATGGGAGTCACTATCATAATCATTCAAATGTTTGCCGGGCAATTCTATTAAATGATTTCATCTTCCTTTCACTCTTTCTTGTTAAGTCTGGTAAAATGCTTCATTATGGCGGATGGACAAGGATATGTGACATACTCTTTGTCATCTTTGCTGTGGTATTTCTGGTCACAAGGCTGGTGATATTCCCTCTCAGGTAAACATTGACAAATATTTAAAGCTTTTCCACTTGAATTTTGTTTGTATTTGAATTTTTGTCACAATATTAAAATGCGTTCAACCAAAGACAATGCCGTCTTCAATATTTGTTTGCAGAATAATCCACACAACCTATGTTGTATCTATGGATTTCTATAAGCCATTCTTTGGCTATTATTTCTTCAATGTCTTGCTGTTAGTTCTACAAGTCCTGCATATCTACTGGGCTTACCTCATCCTTCGCATGGTCTTCAAGTTTGTGTTTGTGGGCAAGGTAAGTGTGACTGTTTACTGTCACTTCAGTAACCAAAATGTGCATGATTACAGGTTTATTTTTCTAAAGGTGGAAGGAGATGAGCGCAGTGATGAGGAGAGCGATGGGGAAGATACGGAAGAGACGGAAGGCAACAAAAGCGGCTGGGAACAGAGGAAAGGTTCAATAAACTCCAAACTAGCACCACTGACCAATAACTGCGTCTTGAACAACCTGACCAACCAGAGGAACATCAACAGCCGGCTGCCTAAAGCCAGATAATGAACCCTGCTGGAGATTGTGCCGTTTTTAAAGATGATATGAAATGCATATGGTGTCTGTTCATGGTTTGAAGATGCAAAGCACTGGAAAGACTATAAGTCATTACTGTCAGCAAGTTGTAAAAAAAAAAAAAAAAAATGCTAAAAACTGTAAACTTTTACATTAGTCAGTAGTTTTTTTAAAATATATTTTATATATAAAATTTATATACAATTTGTATCATTTGTAAATGGGTACTTGAAAAAAAGGTTAAATCAGTTTTCAAGGTGAAGATGTTTTGTCTCTAATTCCAAGAGACTTTGTCAATTCTGAGTTCAACTGGTAAGAAAGCTGAGATTTTATCTGTAGAGGGAGGAGTGTGACCTGAAACTAACTCCAGGACCAGGCTGTTCTGGTCTCAGAGTCGGTAGCTATAAAAGGGCAGTGTAAATCCTGATGTGAGAGTTGTTTAGGCTCAGTTGAGTCGTTAGTGTCACTGTTCCATTTAGGTGTTGTTCTAGAGTGAAACAGTTTTGGTTTAGGTTTCAAAACACTGTTGTAAATACTAGGCGACATTTTGCATTTTCACAAAAATGGCTTCCTTCACACCTCTCTTATCATTGTAGAAGTCATGGGCATTTAAAAAAAGTGAAATAGTGCCAAAAATCCTGTGAACTGTTCCAGCTGCTAGTGTCTTATTATAAACATATTATAATAGATAGATAGATATAAAATTTAATCATAAAATATATACAAAATAACACACATCATTTGTCTAAAACTAAAACAGTCCCATAATATACTTACTTTATTTTTCATTGATAACATTTTCTAAGAGGTAAAACATATTTGTAATACATCATTTTACATTCTGAATTCTAGAGCTACTTTTTTTCTAAATCAAATAGTATCTTGCTACTTTGTAGGCATAAGCTAGTTGATTGTACTAGATTGTACAGATAGTAGTTTTTGATAAATCTCATTAAGGTTTATTTACTTGATAAAATACAAAAATAAATTAAAATTAAAATAAATGCCGTAGTTTGTGGTAATCTGAGCTACTATGAAGCCCTTAATGAAGGTAAATGATGTTGGGGCCCTTGTGCACAAATATATGTATGCAATATGTATGCCCCCTGATGTAGGGACATAGACACTGGACCAATACCACTCTGCATAATTAATAAATATAGACTTTATAGAATTTATCTTGATGATGCTAAACAAATAAACATAAATATAACTAAATAAACCTAAACTAAATAAAACCTATTAATATACTAAAATATAGTAATGTTTGATAGCACTAATATGACTGTTGACTCAATTAGAAACGTTTTTACATATATATATATATTTTTTACTTTTATTATACAAACCCTGCTATTTTTGACACACACACACACAAATTAAACACAAACATTACCAAGACAATACAATCCATGAATTCTGACATGATCATTAATAATATAACTGACAATAAAACGTCACCCCCCACCTCACCAAACCCCACGCACCCTCACATCAAGATGATCTAAAATGTTAATATATTAAATACTGTACGTTCTCTGTCACCTGGTGTTTAAATAAAAAAGATAAATATAAACTTTAGCTAGTATATGTGTGTGTGTGTTATCTTTTAATCTATATTTCTGAGAAGTGGCATGATTAACTTTGTTTCTGTGCCTTGGCTGCTGTTTTTATTTTAGATTAAAAAAACACTTGCAATGCCATTTTAAATACATTTTATACTAAAGGGATGAATATTGGTTAAGAGATACATATAAGTTAAGCAGGTAATGGTTGTGTTCTAATGAAACACAGTGACCTCCTTTATAACATACTTTAATGTTTAAACTAAAGGACCTCACTTGCTTCACTGTTTAACTAGAGTTGTTTGAAAGTTTCTTGTAATTGTAAATTTAATTCAACTATTTAGAATAATAGTTGAATTAATGTTTTTTGTAAATAAAAGTCTCTTTTAACATCAGTGTTCCTAACTAACACACCATTTACATTGTTGTGTCATATTAACAAGTGATTTTCACTGTGACACACCCTCTAACTGGCACAGAGCAGGGTATGCCATTAGCCACTTCAATGCAAGTGTCTATATAAGGGTCGAGCAGCACCATGTTTGGAAGCACTTTGTTACCCTTCTTCTCACCAACCAAATATATTTGTCCCAGGACAGTGCTGCAGCCACAGAAGAACTTCCTTTCCAGACAATCCTCCTCCAGCAGAGTCCACTCATCTGTGTCCACGTCAAAACGCAGAGCATAGCCTCCAAACAAGTAAAGAGCACCGTTGAGCTCTGTGGCAACTAGGTCATATCTGAAAATGTTTGGTCATTTAAGGTTTATTACTGCTAAAAGCAGTAATGAATTTGTAAAACTCAATGAAGAAAGTGACGTTACCTTACCTTGGAAACGGGGAATAGGAAACTACGTCCCATTGGTCCTTTTCCACTACATACCTCTGGACTCCACCGTAAGCCTCTCCATTCTCATCCAGGCCACATGCCACATAGATGCAGGATCCCAGAGAGGCAGCTGCTGCCCTCTCCACTGCTCTAATCATAGGTCTAACAGATACCCAGCTCTCTGAACCCAGGACAAGCCTCTCCACATTATCCACCAGGCTCTCGTCCATGGAGCCTCCCATAACATACAACACTGTGTCGAGCCCTATGGAGCAGTGGCTGTGTCTGGACTTTTGTAGTGCTGGCCCCTCCTCCCAGCGCTGGTTTCCACAATTATAGATGAGGACCCAGTCCACGCTAAACCACAGCACGTCTCGGAAGTTGCCACCTGTGACAACCACATTGTCCCCTGTACAATAAGACAACATAGACAGTTAAACATTATGAATGACCACCACATAATAAAATATAATACAATATTGATTTCACCCCAATAGCTTACCGACTACTGCTACTGAGTACTGTGTGAGGTTCTTTTGCTGCAGAGGTGCACAGCTCTGCCATCGCCCACTGAGGGGTTGAAACTGGTACAGAGCCTGTGTCCCCTGATCATGTGGCCCACCCAAGACAAACAGAGTCTCTTTGGCTCTGGTCCTTGGCAGTGATCTGCCAATTGACCAAGAGACTGGGAAATGCTCATTTAGAGTGCATATCAACTTGGATCTGGGGTCAGAGCTCTTCATTTTGGTCAAAAGTTCAGTGATAAATTGTACAGAAAGAGACTCTGGCCTCACAAGCTCAATGAGCTCAGCAAAGTGTTCTTCCCTTTTTGGGTCAAATGACACCCATCGCAGAGTGGCCTCTAGAACCAGGTCATCCTTTAAGATGGTCAGATCATCACTGGCCAGTAGATCTGCCACAGACTCCTTAGACAAAGTGAGGAAGTCCTCATCAGAGATAATAACAGAGAAGTGTGTGAGAGCCACGTGCCGAGCCACTCTGTAGAGCTGTGAGCAGCCCAGTTGCCAGGCATAGGTCATCATGCCCAGACAGTTGCTAAGGTGCAGCTCACGCTCCAGAAATTTACAGCACAATAGTATGGCACGCTCTAGTTGAAGAAAGTCTGCTGTTTCAAGGATACCAAGAACATTGTCTCTGTCCAGAGCTAGACTGGACGTCCTGCTGTATTCCATCAGGGACTTGAAATGTTTCAGGTTTACACCTCTAATCACTATTTCGCTTCTCTTGCTCTCAACTCCACAGCCAAAGAACAGTGCTCTAAAGTATGGGCTCTGGGTGGCCAGTTGTTGCCGGTTAACATAAAAACATTCTTGTTGTACTTGTAGTATGACATCCGGAATGGCAAAAGGCTCAGAGTCTTCAACGTGTAAATCTGATTCATCCTCTTCAGGTTTACCTATCTTCTCAGAGGGAACAGTCAACATACACTGAGCAGCAACAACACACGTCCTCTGCATTGCGCCTCTTCCTCTTACTAGTCACCAACACACCAGCGTGTGGTATAAATAGAAAGACCTCTCACCGACTAATGGGAAATGCATTAGGGAAATGAGGTCAGGTTTGGAAATACTGATAAACCTTCTGTGTGTGACAGGGGCTTTACTTTTTTTTTGTCCTCTTTGAAGCTTCTTTTCAGATAATATCCTGCTAAATTAACCAGTACCCCTGGCCTAAGGCACTACTAAACAACAAACTCATGGCGCATTTTCGTCGGTAGAGGCGCTAGTGGCTTTGATTTGTGGAACATTCTCGGGTCAAAGTTTAACTTCCGTGTCAGACAGCTAACATGGCGGTGAGTTCGTATATTTCTCACATTTATTCTAAAACGCTAATTGTTCTTATTTATAAGTATTTTTGTCTGCCTTTTTAATTTTTAATTGTTTACTATTTCATATGGATGGCTCTGCTTTTTGTCTGTTGGTTTATGAAAAATAATGGTAATTTTATGCTACGTTTTTTGGCTGGCTATCTGCATTTGTAATATGTGCCTTTTATATTGTGTAGGATAAAGAAAAGAAGAAGAAGGAGAGCATTTTTGATTTGTCAAAATACATTGACAAACCCATTCGTGTGAAGTTTCAAGGAGGAAGAGAGGGTGAGTCATTCAATCTTAAAAAAAAAAAGGCTTCTGCTATTAATGTAGCTAGTGATAACATACGCCTAACCTGTTTTGTGTTGTTCCTTCTTACAGCCAGTGGTGTCCTGAAGGGGTTTGATCCTTTATTAAACCTGGTGCTGGACGGTACCATTGAGTACATGCGTGGTGAGTGTTAACAAAAATCGATCCAAATTAAAAAGAAACCATGAATCAACTAATACAAATAAGTCAATGAGACAAAGCAAGGTTATATGGTTAGACGGTGGTAACTCTAACTCATTTAAACCTTATTAGAGCACTGGTGTGTGGATTTAAGCCATTAACTCAGTAGGCAACCAGTCCAGTTGTCCCGGGGCCTCAGGGTCTGGGGGGCCCAAAACTAAGCCCTTATATGCTTTAGTAATATGAACAAAATTATAAAAGGCCATAGAATTTGTACATCACGTGTGATTTTAAAAACAGTTGGATGACTTGTTAAAATGTCAAAGTCATGCAATTGCATAGGTTTCTGTTAAATACAATTGCCTGACATGGCAGGTTGAGCACACTATTTATATATGTGTACACCTGCAGATCCAGATGACCAGCTAAAGCTGACAGAAGATACACGGCAGCTGGGGCTAGTGGTGTGCAGAGGGACCTCAGTCGTGCTCATCTGCCCTCAGGACGGCATGGAGGCTATACCCAATCCATTCATACAGCAGCAGGATGGCTGACCATCTTCCACCTTGTCACAATTATACATAGACTTTTTTTGCTAAAATGTTATAACAGTTGTGTTACATGCAGCAAAACATCTTTTGGTTGTTAAATAATGTTGATCTTGAAAAAGAAAAACTTTGAAGCACTTCACTTTTAGTTTCTGTCTGTAGGATGCTACTTATCATTTGAGTTATAGGACAAACAAGTAGAAGAAGTGTTCAAATTTACAGTTTCTTTTTATTCAGAAGTTTGCTTTTTTGTTTTGTTTTGTTTTTTATAAAAAAAATAAAAATGAAAACGTGATTGTTAAGTTGTTCTTGATATTTTTACACAGATTTTTAGTTGTGTGTATCAGTCTGTGTTATATTGGTATAAACAACAACACAGCTAACAAGAGGACTTGATTGTGAACTTTGAAAGTGTTTAGAGAGATTAAAGGACTGTGTAAGATGCATGTAGATAAGCCACTCAAGCATGTCCACACCCTGACTAAAGACTTGTTTTGAACACTGGAGCTGGGAACAATGTTTCCTGCACTCAATTAGCCTTTGTTTGAACAAGTTCTTTTTATTTACAGTAGCCTAATGAAATATCTCATTCTGGTAGGCTTCATGAATGAACTGCTAATTAATGTAAGTCACAATACATGTGAAAATGTCAAATCTGCATTAAGTACAGTAATTGACTTTTTGTAGGTTAATTATCGCCAACTGAAAGTAATAATTACTCATATTGGTTTTGTGGGCTAATCGTAATTATAGAGGTATTTGAGAAGGGTGAAAAGAGAGATTGTAATCCTAAAAGAGCTCAAATTGTGTTGAGATCACTGGGCTCAAGTAAAAGGCAGAATTCCAGGTGGTTTGGCTCCTCCTCTGCTGCTCAGTCACTGTGTTAATGGAACACACACAGGACCAACAACAAGTTCTTCTGAGCTACTCCCCCTACCTTCTCTAATATTTATTTTGTAGTAAAGTGCATACTGTAAAGGCGCTTATACCTGGAGATAATGTACACCCAGTTAATGCCTGTGTACATTGGGGTGTATCCTTAAAGCGCTTTTTACGCCCAAAGGATCAGGGCTGATGGGAGGTGGGTGCTCGTTCAGGTGGCATTCTAAAGGGAGTCGCCTTGCTAAAGCAAACTTAAAAAGGTGACGCTGCAGCGGACGCCCACGGCACGCCCCTTGGCAGGTGGAACAAATAGCGGACTCCTCGGCATCTTCTGCTCATCTTCAGTCAATGTAACTGTTGCTGTGTCCGCCAAGGTATGCACTAAGTCCTGCGAGAACTTGTGAATGTCACTGTGCAGAGGAGAGCGACTTAACAGGTGAGTGGGTTTACTTAAGAACATAAAGGCCGTATTGTCTTATTCGCTTTATGGTAAAATACACGTAGGCTAGTCATTGCGTGTAGTAGCCTATTAGTTTGAGCTCATTCAGAACACTGATTTATGAAATGGTGGGATGAATGCAACTTGAAAAGGAAAATTGTTGGATGTACCTCAACCGATGTGCTCTTTGCCAAGTAACATGGCTTCCCTGGTCTCTTTTACGCACTCATGGCTTATCTCAGCCATCTCTCCAAGACTGAGTAAGAGTCATTTACTTTTACAATATGTCTTTTAAATCCCCGGCTATTTAGTCTGGTTTACGTGTGCTTTTAAAGCTAGACAATTCATTATTTGTATTGACAAAATTACAAATGATTTTTTTTCTTCCTTTTTTTTTTCATCATGCAGAATGCTGAAGACTATCAATTGAACTGAGGTTGCTGTTGAAGCTTCATCATGGAGGTAAAGAAGGATGTAGGGGGGCCGTGGTCATCTACAGGGGCTTCTCCAGCTTCCTCAAACCACGCCTGTTACAGGAGTGCCATTTTAGCCTGCTTTGTGTTCGTCCTCCTTGTCGGAGTCTTTGTGGGACTGATCATTAGTAAGTCATCAGGCATGCACATGCAGAAAAACACTTAATGTAGGCATATTGTAGTTTACAATGTGCTGTTTTAAGTAAACTCACAGCATACTGTATTCCCTTTATTGTTGCCAGCATACCTGGTGCAGGAGCAGCATTATTATATGGAGACCGTGGAGCTGAAGGGTCTAAACTATGATCCTGCTCTGCAGGATGGAAACTCAGGCTTCTCCATAGTGTTGACTACAGTTCTGAAATCACAGGTCAGCATCACCAGGCCCCATATTAGCATTATTTTAACTTAATTAACATGTTTTTATTTTATATTTCAGATAAAGAATATCTTCACTGCATCATCCATATCGCATCACTACATTGACAGTGTTATTTTGGCCTATGGGTAAAAAGAGTTGCATTATTTTAATCCAATCAAACAAAAAGATATTCAAAATGTTTTCCACTCCTTCCCAGTAATGTTAACGGAGCGGTCATGGTGACACTTCGGCTGATCTTCAGGGTTTCCAAGATCCAGCAGTATTCAGACACCTTTGTTCAGGACCTGCTGAGAGTTGGACTCAACTCAGTCATGAATGGCCAACCGATAGAGGTGCCACAGTTTGGACAGATCGACTCTATCATCTTACTAGGTGCTGAAACTGTACTGCCATCATTTAAATGTGTGTGTGTGTTCTTGCTGCTAAACCGTGTGTTGTTTATGTGAACACAATAAGACAATGAGTCACCACAATGTGATGTGTGTTTCTTTCATCAGGAGCCAGTGGGAAGTCATTTTATGCAATTGGTAATGAATTGATTGGTGAGTTTAATGTTTAATTAACATTAAAATGTATTTACTTTATAGTGAAACCAAAACAAATTTACAGCAGAGAATGTTTTTCTATTACACTTTAAGTCCTGAATTATTTTTTTTTTTCTATGCAGCCATGTGTCCTGACAATACCTTTACCTGTGACAATGGGGAATGTGTCACCAAACTGAATCCAGAGTGCGATTTCATAAAAGACTGTGCAGATAGGTCGGATGAAGCACACTGTGGTGAGTGATAACTCTGAAATGTTACGTCTGTATATGTTTGTATATGTCTCTCTATTCTTTTCTAATTGTTCAGTTGTAATACACGTGGAACCTTTGCTTCTTTCTCACCCACACAAATATCTCTGTAGCCTGTGGGACTCGTCCTGCCATGGGGAACCGAGTTGTGGGTGGGGAGGATGCCCGGCAAGGTGAGCTGCCGTGGCAAGTCAGTCTGAGGCTTCATGGACGGCATACTTGTGGAGCCTCCATCATCAATAAACACTGGCTGGTCAGTGCAGCACATTGCTTTGAGAGGTACTGCTGTTATATGCAATAACTGTATAATGTTATTGTAATAATCTGATAATATGCATTATTTATTTATTTTTATTTTGAAAGGGCCAACGATCCCACAGAGTGGACAGCTCTGGTAGGGGCCCGACTGGTGAATGGTGAGGAGTCCCAGTCTAAAATTTTCAAAATCAAGTCACTGATTGTGTCTCCGGATTACAACCCTATGACCACTGAATCTGATGTGACGGTACTCGAGTTGGAAACTCCTCTCACCTTCAGCTCATATATCCAGCCGGTCTGTCTGCCTTCCACGTCTCATATGTTTGCCTCTGGACAGAGCTGTGTGGTGTCTGGGTGGGGGGCACTCAACCAGCACAGTTGTAAGCTGACCTTCAGGACACATCACTTCCTTTATTTTAAAAAGTATATTGTGTGTAATACGTCTGTCCTATTTCCTAATAGTTGTAGGGTCTTCTACTCTGCAGAAGGCAGTGGTGAAGGTCATTGATTCTGCAGAATGCAATAGGTCTACTGTGTACAGAGGTGCTATTTCTCACAACATGATGTGTGCTGGATTCTTGCAAGGCAACGTGGACTCCTGTCAGGTCTGTGTTTTTAATGCTTCAAATACTTGCTTATACATGTATGTCATAGAATTTTATGCAACAGTCTCACCGTAAGATTGCACTGCTATTGTTGCTTTTGTGCCACAACATAATATATATCCTAATATAAAGAAATTAAAAAGCTTATGCTTTTCTTAAATATTCACTCAACCCTCTAAAAATAGGAAACATTGCATAAAAACATATTGTTTGTAATTTAATCATTCCTCACATATGAATATTTAAATGACAATAATAATAGCCTGAAATGATCAGAATCATTCTGAAGTTATTCCTGTGATGCCTTCAGTTGTATTATTTTATTCTTGTATTTATTATCTTGCTGTGCTTTTCAATAATTGTGTCATGTGCTGTCCTGTCTGCATTGTTGAATATCTATATCTTTTAAGCTCTTGGGGGTTGGAGGTTTCATTCAGACTTGTGTTGTTCCACAGGGTGATTCTGGAGGGCCTTTGGTGTGTGAGGGGGCCCCAGGGAGGTTCTTCCTGGCTGGAGTAGTCAGCTGGGGTGTAGGCTGTGCACAGGTCAACAAACCAGGAGTTTATTCGCGAGTAACCAAGCTCCGAAACTGGATTTTGAGCTATACAGAGGCTGAAGTAGGCCATGATAATGCCCGGTATGATCACAGTGTGCCAGATACTGTCCCAGAAGGGACTTTTAATAATGCACCTGAGCCCTGGACAATAGGTTTGGACATGTTTACTGAAACATCACTAACTGGTACAGCCTTTACAACACAATCAGAAACAAATACATTACAATGTAAAGCACTGTGTTTACTGTCTCCTTTATCATTTCCAGTTTCAAACTGCAGTGGAAACTTCCATTGTAGCGCCTCTCTGTGCATTAGCAAAGTAAACCCAGAATGTGATGGCGTCAGCGACTGCCCCAATCAGGCTGATGAACGTAACTGTGGTACGTACCAGGTATTTATATTACTAAACACCTGTATTTAGGTCATTTTTAAAGTGTTAAAATGTGTTCCTTGTTTTAGATTGTGGAGTGCGCCCTGCATTAGACTCTCAAAGGATTGTTGGTGGAGTAACAGCCCGAAGAGGAGAGTGGCCTTGGATTGGCAGCCTTCAGTACCAGAAGCTTCACCGCTGTGGTGCCACTCTTATTCACAGTAAATGGCTGCTGACTGCAGCACACTGTTTCAAGAGGTACTTAATATACAATTCCAGTATCTCATACTTAGCTATTAAGTTATATTAAAAATGAAAAAAAGGTTACAGTAAAAGCATCTGGACTCAGTTTTCAAGGTGAAGACGTTTTGTCTCTAATTCCAAGAGACTTCATCAATTCTGAGCTGGTCAAAATTTATAAAGTATTTGAATTAGAGACGAAACGTCTTCACCTTAAAAACTCCAGATGCTTTTACTTTTAACCTTTTTTTTTTACAAGATGACCTGGATAACTGATAACCTTAGCAGACTTCTTTTCAAAATAACAATTTCCATTTTATACCTACAGTGATCCCAGCTCAAATAACTGGGCAGTAAGCCTTGGCTCTGTGCTGCGCTCTGGGGTAGGAGCCCTGGTCATTCCCATCCAGAGGGTCATCATTCATCCAAGCTTCAATGGCACCAACATGAATTATGATGTAGCTCTGTTGGAGCTGTCAGTGCCAGCTCCCGTGTCCTACACCATCCAGTCAGTATGCCTGCCCTCTCCAGTGCACCGCTTCCTAAAGAGTGCAGAGTGCTACATTACGGGCTGGGGGTCCATGAGGGAAGGAGGTGAGTACATGTGTGTACACACAAGTACTGTGTTTAAGATATCGATATACTCTTATGCTAACATACATAAAAGAACCAGGTAAACAACACACACCCATAGAAATCTGGTAAATTAATATTGGTTTTCTGACCAACCAGGTTCACTGACCAACCTGCTGCAGAAAGCTGCCGTGCACGTTATAGACCAAGCTGACTGCCATCACTCATATGGAAATGTCCTCACCCCTAACATGATGTGTGCTGGTCACATGGATGGAGGCCGGGACACCTGCTTGGTAAGATTTAGTACAGCAAACCTTTGGTTTGGTTGGTCTTTTTTTGGGATAAGCAACCCTGTAAGAAATGGGACCATGTTGAATACTTTGCTCCACAGTGAGTGGTTATCTAGGTCAGATACTAAGGTAAATCTTACTAATTCCACTTTAGACATTTCCATAAGAAAAGGGTTATAGCTCAACAACAATGCAAAAATAGTAACATTTATGGCACAAACAACTATTTTAAGTGTTGCTTTTTAAGGAACATTGCTGCACTTATGTGGTTTATCTGATGGGACGGCAAGGACTTTTCTTCCTAAAAATACAGAGCTCCCCTTCTCACCTCCTCTCACTGAAATCTTCTTATGTAAGGAAACCCAAATGCATTCCTGTCTCGGTCAAAGCACCTGGCATCTCAGCAGCTATTCATTCTCTTTTGTACTCACTATGTTGTACTCTGTTGCCACCTTACTCCTGCTTAATGATTTTGTAGTTAATGCAATTGAGACTAAAACATGAGTTAATTTAAATGCCAAAGTTTCAAACTAAAAATAGTTTTTGCCTTGTTTCTTTTCCTATTCATCTAGGGAGACTCCGGAGGACCGCTTGCATGCCGTCAACCCTCAGGCCAGTGGTTTATTGCTGGAGTTACCAGTTGGGGACATGGCTGTGGGAGAATAGGTTTTCCAGGTGTTTACACTCGAGTGACTTCAGTCAGGAAGTGGTTATCCACATATGTGCCTTTGTGATACACATTTTATGGACATTAAGGGATGTCTCTCTTTTCAGTGACTGTACTTGAACCAGTCATGTTTCAAAATGGTTTCCAGAAAAATGAACTGGGTGACCTACTGGTCATGGGTGCTCTTTCAACAATACTGTGCAATCATGTCTACTGGAACAATCCTCAAAGTGTACTGAAGAACTAAGGCGGATGACTTCTACTTGTTATTGAATATTTATTTCATTTATTTATTATTCAGACCATCACTGTCTTTGTGTTTTTATGCAGGAATTGGAATATACCTTATCAAAAAGTAAAAAAACAAAAAACATTTACATCCAAGTAAATCATTTTAGTTTCTATTTTAGGTTCTTTTGAAGCACAACACACAAACATAAGATAAATCCATTGTAATGACTCAGGATCTATTATTTTGCTTACTATATATATTTTCTTCATTCTATGCAAAGGCCCTTTCACAAATTCTTAGATTTTGGTTCTCTGATAGTGAATAAGTGTTCAGAAAAGAGCCCACTGAAACAAGTAGATCAAACTGTGTTGTTCCACAGCATGCTTCGATACAGGCCAGGACTATAGGTTGTAAATGTTAAGTAATTTTGATTATTCCTGATAATTTTCTATAAGTGTGTAAAGTAATAGAATGGGGGGAAAAAAACTATGCTCCTTTATGATAACACCGTTGCCATGTTTTGGCACATACTGTTTGAAATTTGAGCAGATAAAAATTTAAATAATGGGCACATTAATTATGGAGTCAGTGTAACGAGTATTTTCCACAAGAAATCTGTATTTGTGTAAAAATAATATAGACTGTAAAAGCAGGGAACAGTCACACATGCACGCTGTAATGACACATTTTATCCACTGTTTTGGGTCCATTGACTTTAGCAGGTAATTAAATAAAGCAATTCCAAATATGTAATATGAATATATCAAGTTTGTCCACACTTTCAATATTCCATACTTGCTGAACAGAATATTATTCCTAGCATAAAAACATGATCAAATAAACTTGAGTACTAGAACAATCTTCGGTGCAACATGGAGCACCAGACAATGCTTAAGTCCAGTGGCTCTGCCTGCCTGTTGGTGAGGTACAATGTCAGGAGTCTTGTGTCCTGCCCTTGAGACACACAGTGTCACCATGTTGCTGTGTGATCCTCCACAGATTCATCAGAAACCGAAAGGGAGGAGGGCCCAAGCAAGGGATTCTCACATACGAGCTCTTTCCTTCTGTAATCTGGAGTTGTATGTTCGGGATACAATGTTCCAAGCATCCATATACCGGTCCATACACATAGCAATACATTTCTGTGAACAAAGAAGAGTGTATATTTAGCCAATACAGACCTAACTAAACGCAATACGCTGTAAGTATAGCTGTATAATTGCATATGTCCAATTTCTCACACTGTCAGGCAGTACAGTAAATATATTAAGACCACAGCTTATACAAAAATACTACTGTTGAGGTTCATACATGTTCAGAGTTGTCCAGTGAGCTTCCAGGTTTACCGATGCACTTCTTGAAGCATTTATCTGTCATTCTCTGTAACGGAAGACCACAGTGTTAATCTTAAACTAAGAGCGCATTTAATGTTGCCAGCATAGATTTACTTTATGTCAGAGCCAAAATCCCATTGAAACATCTACAAGTTGTGTCGTACTGGTTCATTTTTTGCACTGTTGGATTCTATATCAAATCTAGCAAGGACCATCAATGACACAGTATCCCAATCTTTAAAACTAAGCGTGTCATTTAGCTACAGTAAAAACATCTCCTCTACATATTAATCTTGCTAGCTTAACTATTAGCTACTAATGTACCTGCAGCAGCTCCTGAGCATTAGCCACAGCTATCTGGACCTTGACCTGTTCCATAATAGTCCCAGTGTCCATTTTACCACCAGATCCTCCAGCCGAAAAGTCAGAACCGAAGCTGTCCATTATATCTAAGTTTATATTGGAAAAACTAAACAGTATAAAACACTTTCTAAATGCACGTGTAGATCACCAGCAACAGCTAACATCAGTATCAATGCCCTTGACTCCGGCGGAAATCTGCACACGTCATTTCCGTTGAAAGGTACTTGTGTGTATATTACAATCTATGATTTAAGTCTTGGATATGTGATTAACATATTTAATATGATTCAACCTCTTGTCAAGAAAAAAAGCCTCTTGATTTACTTACTTATAATCTTTGTATAATATATATAATATCTTTATACAAAAGGACTTGATATGGCACACGCAGCTCAAAATGTTAACCACACGGTGGCGTTGTTGGCTTCTTTTTTATGATTGTATTTAAAACTTTGCCTTTTTTTTTAAATGTTAGATGTTTGGACAAACAAAAAAATAATTTTCTTTTGGTCTATGGTAGGCCTGTATTTGAACAACATAGAAACAGATAAGTTATATATATATATATATATATATATATATATATATATATATATATATATATATATATATATATATATATATATATATATATATATATATATATATATACTTTTATTTATCCAGGCACACATGGGGAGGACTCCAAACTCCACACAGAAAGAAATTCAACCCAGGACCTTCTTGCTGTAATGACTTGTTGAAAGTATCTGATGCTCTACCTCTCATCCTAGATCTTTTTGTCAGAGGCAACGTAACTGTGATCTTTGATATAAAAGCATAATACATTAACTCTGTAATAGTTAATCTTTTTTATTTTATTTTGTTGCATAAATACACAGACTGTCTCATTTGAGAGTAAATTGACAGCTAGTTATTGGCTCCAGGAATAGTGGGTTCCAACCCCTGCGTTGTTAAGGCGTTGAGGCCCAGTCATGAGGGTGATCCCTCCAAGGACCCCCTCCTTAAGTTTCAGATTGGATGACCTCACTGTGAAGACCACCTGCCTTGAGTGAACAAGTCTGTGGTACAGCGAGTCTACAAGCAACAGTAGAGTGACGCTTACTCTCAAAATTTACTCTCAATGCTTGGGGCATCGAAGAGTAACGGCAGGGGTCTGATTATGTGTGCCTGCACCGGAGGAATTAAGGGTCAGTTACACAATACTGGCACCTACGCATACACAAATGCTCCCCTAACGCTTTAGTCCAGATCTGACTATGCCAGAAGGCTAAATGAAGGGAGGGGAGCAGGGCTAAAGTGCACCATAATGAATTAACCCAAGATTACAGTCATGAGTTTATTATTGTAATCTTCTTAAATTCTTAATCTCCTTTGAGCACACTTGTGTGTATTTAGCAATTGGCCCAATGAGCTATAAAGGGCTATCAACAATGTTTCAGTAATAGGTTTTACGCTTGTTTTTAGGGTAAAAATGAATGTTTTTTTTTGTTAGGCCTTTTTGTTAAAAAAGCATTTGGTAACCATACTATGGAATAAAAGTGGTCTAAACGGATAATCACTGAGTGTGTAACAGTAACTGTGCAGCTCTACTGAGCCTCATGGTGATGCTTGTTGTGTTGATGTGTTTACCACCTGTACTTAGGTTTACCCACAGCAGTATGACTATAAAAGAACCAAAAGTTCCATTAAAAACAGTAAAAACTGCCACACTAATGAATAAGTAAAATAATTACCCAATAAAGCTGTTTCATTCTTGTTTAAAGGACTTTGTGCCACGGCTTACTCTTTTTTTGTCATGGCACCTGTCCAAAATTGTAACAATTTTCATAACAACAATTTTGAACAATAGACCTGTGCTCATACCTGTTCACTGACATAACCAATAAAATGCACAGCCTGACTTCAGCTGGTTTTGATCCACTTGACCCTTACAGGCTGGCAGAAACCATGGGGCATTCTTGATAAATTCCTGTAAATCACAAGCTTTTTAAATCCTTCAGAAAATGTAAAAAATTTAAAAAGAAAATAATCTCTCTCATAATTTTTGGGGAGACTTTACCTGCCATGCTTTGAGCAGGTCAATGCTGGTAGTTGGTGACCAGAGATCATTATGTGACCAGATTATTATGAATTTTAACTGATGTGCAACAGGTTTGTAAGGGAAAAAAACATATAGAAAGTTGTGTTTTTATTAATATTCCTACTGAACTTACATACTAGCTTGTTGATATAGCTTGTTGATATCACAGATGTTTTAATCCATATTAAACATGTTCAAATCCAACTAAAACCTGTTCAAATTCAAATAAACCTGTTTCCATTCAAACTAAAACCTGCTCAAATCTTTCTAAAACCTGTTTCAATCCGACTAAAACCTGTTCCGAGCTGACTAAATCTTGCTCAAATTCAACAAAAAACCTGGTTAAATCTAATTTAAACCTTTTTTTAATCCAACTAAAACCTGTTTAAATCCAACAAAGGTTTGCTCTAAAGTGATGCAGCCAAATATGTGGGCTTTAGTTGCCTTAATAAAGTCTAACCTAAGGCTGTCAGACATAACTATTATTATAGCATTTTATACAATTATACAGCTTAGATCCTTCCTAAGCTGAAGCAATACAATCAGTCTTTTTCATTTTTGATTCTCTCTGCTTCATTTCATAAGCTCAGCCTACATGAAAAAACTTCAAACCAACTATAATATAGCAGTATTACTATATAGCATACTAATACACCGTCTTTTGCTTGTTAAGCTTCCTGACTCCTTTTTATTTTTATTTTATTTAGTAAAATGTGAATATGTGGTTGATACTCAGCAGCAGGTGATTGTATTATATCATTACGCCGCTCCACAACTTGGACAGAGAATAAAGAAAGCCAGCGCGTTGTTGTTGGAGCCCATTGGACAAAGCCTAAAAGAGGGAGGAGTCTGTGTGAACACTACTGGTGCCTCTGCTTTCTCTTCGCTTTACTCCGAGGCTGCGTGGCTTTCTGAAGACAATCCGAGCGTTAACTTTTCCTCTTGTCAAATCTCCAAGTTCACTACATACGACGAACAAGAATGGCTTTCCCGTTATGCGGATATTTAGGACGCGTTACAGCTTTCAAACCGGAGAGCAAGTTTCTCTAAAGTGTGCGAAGTTAATTCAACGAGAGAAGAAGTTGGAGTCGACATAAAGAGAAACACGGACCAGCTTCATACTGCGGTCAAGGTAAGCATTTAAAACCCTGTTCTGTAACACTTATGATGCTTTTATTCTATTTGTGTTTAGTGTGCAACTCTCGGGACGTGAAACTTAGTTAAAGGCTACAACACTGGTGTCTCTTTGATGTTGGGACCAGCCGCTGTTTGTAAAGCTGGCCGGATGTTTGCAGACTCTAACTTGGGACGAAAGTTGAGCGCAGGCTAAACTGCTGACTGTAGTTTCATATTTATCTCGATTTAAATGTCATGCTTAGTCCCACTGCGGAAGTACACTGTGCTTATTTTAATCGTTGAATGGCTGGTTGTATTTTATCTATAAAACAATACAGTATATTGGAACATTTTAATTAGGTGTCTTTAAAAGTAGTGTGCAGCCTTTACTAAAACGTAAACACAGGTGATTGGTTCATTTTGGCCAAAGTGGTCACATTAGTAAAGTAGTAACAGTGTACTTTTTTAGGCTATAACGTAAATTAATGTGTTATGATCACAAAAAGCAACAACCTACAACCATCATACAGCCAAAAACTATTTTAGACTTAAGTTACATAATTCTGATTTTGAAAGCTGCTCTGAGATGTCAGATGTGATGTGGGCTTGAAAGCTTTGCCCTGGCACCATCTTGTATGTGAGCCAGCATGAACAGAACAAGCTGACAGCAATTTAGTGAGTGTGTCTCAAGGTGACTCATGGCCCTGAAATGTTTATGAGGAAGGAAAGCTGTGATAGAACTACACACCCAGGTGTTGCTCGGCAGGATCATTTATTACAGAGGGTTGTTTAAAGAGCCAGCTGATACTTGAGCATATATTCCTTTGCATGTTTTGATAGGCTACAGTAGTGTAGCCTATGTTTTTTCTGTGTGAAAATGTTCCACCCAAAGTCAACTTTCCATCTGTTTTATGAGGTGTTTCTTATCTTATCTTCATTCCCCTTCATCTTTGTGGAGTCCGAAGTCCATTTCCGTTAATCCAGTGACTGATATCAAATCTATGTAGCTTTATTCAGCCTCTACAGGGATCGGATGTTAGTCATAATGTGGGAGTGTTAATGGCAGTGTTCACATCAAAGAAACCCTGCTCAAATCTACAGCCGCATGAAACTGATCCAGAAAGTGATGCACTCTCTTCTTCTCTTACAGGGCCAGGTCAGTATGTCTGTGAGTAACCACGAAAACAGAAAGTCCCGCTCAAGCTCGGGATCCATGAATATCCAGTTGTTTCACAAGACATCTCACGCTGACAGTTTGTTGACCCAACTCAACCTGTTGCGCAAACGAAATGTGTTCACCGATGTTGTCCTGAAGGCTGGTAATCGTGCCTTCCCCTGCCACCGGGCAGTCCTGGCCTCATGTAGCAGATACTTTGAGGCCATGTTCAGTGGGGGGCTCAGAGAGAGTCGTGATACTGAAGTCAACTTCCACGACTCTTTGCATCCTGAGGTTCTGGAGCTTCTCCTCGACTACGCCTATTCAGCTCGAGTCATCATTAATGAAGAAAATGCAGAGTCACTGCTTGAAGCCGGTGACATGCTTCAGTTTCATGACATTAGGGATGCAGCTTCAGAGTTTTTGGAAAAGAACCTGCATCAAACGAACTGTCTGGGAATGATGCTACTGTCGGACGCTCACCAGTGCCAGAGACTATATGAGCTGTCGTGGAGGATGTGTTTAGCAAACTTTGCTACGCTCTTTAAAACAGAGGACTTCCTCAGGCTGCCCAAAGACAAAGTGAAAGAGCTCATTCTGAGCGAGGAGCTCGAAGTGGAAGATGAAAGCCTTGTGTATGAGGCTGTAATAGACTGGGTCAAAGCCGATATGGAGCCCCGTCACAGTGAGCTGCCTGAGCTGCTGCGCTGTGTCCGTCTGGCTCTGCTTCCTGAGACATACCTGCTAAAAAATGTTGCCTCCGAAGAGCTGGTCATGTGTGACAAGGTGGGCCGTGAGATCGTGGAAGACGCTGTATGCTGCAAGACGAGGATTCTTCAGAACGATGGTCTTGTAACAGGGTTTTGTGCTCGACCCAGAAAGGTGAGCCAGGCCCTGTTGCTGCTGGGAGGACAGACATTTATGTGTGATAAAGTCTACATGATAGATAACAAGACGAAGGAGATTACACCAAAAACAGACATCCCCAGCCCCAGGAAAGAATGCAGTGCCTGTGCTATCGGTTGCAAGGTATGTAGTGTGTATTTGGCTCATTTATTAAAGTGAGTGTTATTTTGTGTGTAACCCTTTGAGTTTTTCTGTTTTGAAGGTTTATGTTACTGGTGGCCGCGGCTCAGAAAATGGCGCCTCAAAAGATGTCTGGGTCTACGACACTTTGCACGATGAGTGGTCCAAAGCATCTCCTATGCTGGTAGCCAGGTTTGGACATGGGTCAGCAGAGCTGGACCACATGCTTTATGTTGTTGGTGGGCATACTTCTCTGGCAGGGTCATTCCCTGCCTCCCCCTCTGTGTCACTAAAACAAGTGGAGCAGTATGACCCCCAGAGTAACAAGTGGACACTGGTGGCTCCTCTCAGAGAAGGAGTGAGCAACGCTGCAGTTGTTGGAGCCAAAAACAAACTGTTCGCCTTTGGAGGCACAAGTGTCAACAGAGACAAATACCCCAAGGTGCAGTGTTTTGACCCTTGCCAGAACCGATGGTCTGTCCCAGCTGCATGTCCGCAGCTGTGGCGTTACACCGCTGCAGCGGTGGTCGGCAACCATGTGGTTGTAATCGGTGGTGACACAGAATTCTCAGCCAGCTCTGCGTACAGGTTCAACAGTGAAACGTACCAGTGGTCAAAGTTTGGTGACGTCACCGCCAAACGCATCAGCTGCCATGCTGTGGCATCAGGAAACAGACTGTATGTGGTGGGGGGCTACTTTGGGGCCCAAAGATGTAAAACACTGGACTGTTATGATCCATCATCAGACTCTTGGGACAGTGTGACCAGTGTGCCCTACTCGCTCATTCCTACAGCCTTTGTCAGCACATGGAAGTACCTCTCAGCCTGAGCACCACTAAACTTGAGATGGTGAGTAATTGTAGTTTCGTTGAAGTGACAAATAAAATACCATCTCTATTTGCAATTGCATGCTCTATCCATAGAGTCATCAGCTGTGTGTAAATGACAGGAGTTGCTGTTGGTGAGTCAACATTCTCAGGTGGATGTCAGTTAGAAGTAGACGCTACTTTAAAACCCCCTGTCTGTTTTTAGCATTGCCACTGGTAACAGTTACACATTATCTAACTGTGAAGGCTGGCTGTAGGATAAACACACAGGAGTCCTGGTTTAGATGGCAGGAGGAATGTGAGCTGTGCCGGTAATTACAGAACAAGAGCTACGACACAAGACCTCTGTTACTGACAGGAATAAGGTGGGAACGCAGCTTCAGGTCTGTACATGTCGCCAAGATGAGATAAATAGGCCAGCGGCTCCTAAGGGCCAGCCCCAGGTGCTAACTAAACCATATTGAGTCAGTATTTTTAAACGGTTGTATATTTTATTAGTTTAAATGAAACATGGTCTTAACCACTGAAGTATTAGAGCCTAGAGGGGGATTTTCCCAAACTAAAGCTGATGATTACAAAAAAAACAAAAACATCTGTACTATATGTACTCTGAGAAAACCAAGCAATCAATCAGTGTCAAACCTGGTGATAATGATCTTCTGGTGTGCTTTATTTGAAATATGATTAAGTCAAATGAAACATATCTTCTCAGTTCAGATATGCTCTGGCTGAAGGAACAACAGGTGGGTGTTTTCACAGTTACATGGTCGATCAGACATGAGACATTTCTCAAGAGTGAGAAAGGTTGATAATAATAAAAAAAAAAATACTTTAAAGGGATTTACATATATATGAGGCTTGTAAGCATGAGCTTATTAAAGGCATGATATTATCAGTGGGGACTGCTGCGTTAGTCAAAGACTCTCTTGCATCTTTTTTATTAGTACCTTTGTGGTTTAATCTTTATTTGATCAAAAAATAAGTGGTAATTTATGGGGTTATTTAGGCATAGGTGTTTAATATACATTTAATTTTACATGTAGCAACCACATGAAATACATTTAAAGTAACGTTCTGCTCATTGGTAAGTCTAGTAAATGGAGGGCTTTTATGTGCCTGTTTCTACAGTAAACAGTTGAATGTGATGGAACTGGGGGCTTACCATTACACAATCCCCATGGAAGTTTTTTGAGGGGGCTAAGGAGACAGACTGGCTGGCTATGAAAGATCAAGGCAGCAGATCCATATGAACATTCATATTAGTTATAGTATCGGCCGTCCCTGCTGACTTCTTTTATGTTTAATTACAGCAGAGATGGAAAAAGCTCAGGTTTCCAACAGCCACAGTCATTAAGCCTGAATTTGGCCTGCACTTTATTCTTCCTCTCACACACCCAAGACAAGGCAGCTTTAGAGGAGCGGCGACAATGAAAACTATGAAGAAAGACGGTGTCACAGAACCCTGGCACAAACGCACACAAAGAGAAGTTGCAACAAAAAAGCAAGGCTCTGTTTTGAACCATTTGTCAACCGAAACTAACGCCTGCCTAAACATACTTGGCTCCCCAGGCTGTCAACTTTCAGCTGGGGTCAGAAAGAAAAATAAATGTGTGTGTGTGTGTTCCTTTCATGTTTACAACAAGGCCGAAAACCACTAGTCAGCTGTTCAAGTGTTCACTAGTAGTGTTGTGAAACCACTCTCTTTCTACTCCTACTACCACTCTCCCTCCCCCAGACACTCACATTGCTGGCATTGCCTGTCCTTTAAAAGCCAGCCATCCTTACACTAATTGGGAGGAATGAAGGTGTGGCTTGCATTCCCATTAGTAAAGATTTGTAATGTTGCCTTGTGGTCGAAGACATTGGTCGCCCCGGCAGTTTGGATGGCATGTATGGGATTACCGGCCGTCCTGCTCTTTTTGTCACCACCTACTGCAGTTTGTGTCCACTGTGCATTTCCACCAGATGTGACTAACCGCAGCTCCAAATGCCAAACCATAAAGCCTCCGTTGATGGAAAAGTATTTGTAAACGGTAAAGCATTATGGTGCGTTTTTGTTATGGCCTGGATTGTTGAGGAAAATAAACCAAAAGAAAATGCACAAACTAGATGTTTTCCCCCTGATTTGAATAATTAGACCGCAAAAATGTTTTTCTGAAATTAGCTTGAGTTGTAACAGCTCAAAAGTATGAGTTTAAAATAGGGTTTATTTTAGTTTATTTATTTCGATGGGGTTCGCCAGAGTTGTAAGCCTCAAAGAGTGACCCAGACTGTTTGTCTTTAAAACAGTGGTAACAATAAGTTTGGGTTTATAGGTTTACGGTTTTATAAATGACACGTTCAAAGCACATAAAAAACTGAGACCATTAGAGAAGCGCCTAAATGGCATAAGATGATGCACATATTTCATGCTGGTCTCTTTCCTCAAACCACTGAACTGTACCGTCTCAGTACTGACTCTGATCCATGCCTCAGCTTTTGTTTTCTCAGCGCCTGGCCCGACGTCCCCTCCCTCCTCATCATCCCACTTCTAAACTGCCCACTTCTAAAAAAAACACTCCCGCATACGAGTGTTTCTTCTTACCAGTATCCTAAGTGGCTATTACTCTGTAGATACGGGATGTGTGATGGTGTACACCTGGAAGGGTCAAGGGTCGAGCATGGAAGTCCCAGCCCAGCTCTCCTCATCTCCCAGACAGCTGTCGTAAAATAGCAAGGTCACAGCAGGATCGGAAAGGAGGCGCGCAGAGGCCCCAGTCACTCAATACTAATGTTTTATTAATGCCTGGCTGTGAGGGCCACCAGGAACACAAACTGAATGAGGCTTTTATTTTGGCATCTGTGTACAACTGTTCACCCATGTACACACATACACACACAGTCAGAGGTAGCACGTGCGCACACACTTTTCTACTCCCCGGAGTAATCAGTCTGCCACATTACAGCCCTCGGCACGGTTGCTTTAATTTGCATAAATCTAATGGAGTTTTTATTGGTCTTTTCTCCACCCCGCCACTAACAAAAAAAGGAAAAGGGAAAAGACGCTTAAAATGGCCGCATAATCACCAAGACTAATTTGATTACAGCCTTAAAAAGAGACGGGCTGTCATACAGTTACGGGGTTCTCTTTAGGAAGCCAGCTGAGTGTGTCTGCCTGGTAATTAATCAGCATTATGCAATATTTGTCTCTGAAGCAGCGGCCGAGTGTAGCGTATCCACTCACTGAGGCGCACTTTGTTCTGCTCCAGAACACTCCTTTAAGGGTTCATTGAGACATGGCTCATTTTACTTGGTCTCCTACTCCGAGAAGCTTATGTTTTGTCTCTTAGCTCATCTTTGAGTCTTTTACTTGTCGCCAGAATGATGCCAAGTCATGTAAATGAAGTGACTGTGATTCATAATATGCTGGCCAATACAGTGGAGCTGTGTGTGGCCTTTTGTAAACAACACTGTTGGAAACAAAAGACAAGGAGTAAATAAGAGAAGCCTGCACATTACGAATCTTGGCCAATGACAGATGCAGATGCTGTGAGTGGTACAAATAAAATACTGGTATGGCTCATTAAAAAACATATATGAATTCTCTCTTTTGGTAATTGTGCCAACAAAATCCAACACACAGACAGAAAAGTGAAGTGTTGGAAGAAAGTCAGGTGAAACTGTGGAGTGCCAGATTCTATGACTTTGTAAATTCCCAGCCCATCTGTTTGTGTGCAAGGCTATGGTTACTGCAGCAGATGAGACTCAATACGAGCCTTTTGGGTACATTCTGGGTTATACCTATTAACCCCACCACCTGTTTCTTCAGAATCTACTCATAAGTACCACGTCTGTGAAATAATACTGTGCTGGCCTGATAAAGTAATGAGTCCCTTATTGTTGCCAGACATTACTGTGTATAAAGCGCAGTGGCCACATAGAGAAAGAACTATGAGACATAATCTTTATCATTTGCATCAAAACTGGAATCAAGAGGACCTGGCAGTGACCCGTGCATGAGTACAAACAGAGCAGCAGTGGAAACTTCCATCCATGTTGTGTTTGCGTGGATAAGGGTTGCCACTGTTGCTTTATGCAGGCTTTTAAGCACCATAACATTCTTTTTAGCAAGTCAGAGTAGTTTTTAATGTTTTTCAAGGCACGCACAGTAAACCACAGAGTCCTCAGTTTGGTTCCCTGTTGTTTCCCTTCTTTTCTTCTTGCTTTATTCCCCTTTTTGACATTTAATACTAAATCTGAGAGACCAGCTTAGTTAGTTTTGATGCCATTAAATCAATAGTGTCAAACAAACTGGTGGTGAGGCAGCAGCAGACTGATATAAAACATTTCAAGATAATCTGCCCTGCTTTAAATAAATGAACCCTATTTGATGTTTAGGGCCTTATTTGAATCAAATTGTTCAGTGTTGTTTAGTGCTGTTTGCATATGTTCCCATCAAGTTTGACATGTTTGCATTAAACCAAGTCAAGAATGAGCTGCTGTTTTATGTCTTGGCAAATATTTGTAGAACCACTTTAAATGTTTTGCTATTAATTCAACAATTGTAGCACACAAACTATATTGTCTTTGCTCCACTTTTTCGTAGCTCTTCACGGTTGCTTTGTCTTCCTCACTGTCAGCCCCAGGGGGTGTATTCACAACAGTAGCAGATGTGTACGGATCAATGTAAGCTTCTGTAGCAAGAGCCTCTCTTTGTCAGCGATGGAAATGAGAACTCATTAGATTATCCAAACAAGCCCCCCAGCAGAGGTAGCCTCTAACTGTCAACGCTCGGTCTGTTTGCTCAGGAATAGAGAGAGCTCACACATCCATCATCTACTGTATCATCAAAAATATGCTAATCGCAGATGAACATTGTTTGGGCTCCTCAGATATCCAGTGGAACATTCCATCGTAACAGCAGGGGAAGAAAATTAGATGCTTGAGGAACTGAGGTTGAAAAGAATGACAGGGATGAGAGAATCCAAAGTATTCATATAATGTCACTGTTTAGAGGGAAAGCGTTGCTGAGCAATAATTCATTCTAAACAGAATCTGGAAAGCACAGAGAGGCAGATGGTGTTCAATATTTGTATTTTTTTTGTTTTGTTTTAAACTTTTTATTGCATAGAGCACAGAAGGCAGGGAATTTAACTATAAAAAATGAATGAATAAATAAATAAAAGGAGGAGAGGGGGGCATCTTACAAATTTATTTTACATGACTTATTAAAGAGATGTATAAAAATCCTCCAAATTTTTCCTCAGCTCAAACTAGATCTTTTCTAATTGTAGCTGTTTCATTATGTCATGCAATAGATTGGAATAAGTTGGAGGATTGTTTTGTTTCCAGTTCAGTAAAATGAACCTTCTAGTTTTCTGTTTGGTTAAGAGATGGGCAGTGACCAGGTCGACACAACTGGATCCAATTTGACAAATCTCAGACATTTCGTCGTCCAATACATGTAAATATTTGGGCAGCTCCAGAAAGTATGAGCTCAAGAGGCCGATCCATGGCCACATTGGCTCAGTATTTGTTTAAAGTCTCACAAAAATCTATATGCACAACAACGTAAATGTCTCACACAGCTTAGTCCCACATGCCAGCGTGATTAGGTAACAGTCCGGTCCTTATTACCACACTCTGTGAAGAGGCACAGTGATAAGCTCATGTGGACATTCCTCTGCCTCTCATGCCCTATGGTCATGTGGTGCAGCCCTCAGAGAGTCCAGACGATGCAGCAGTTCACAGCAGACCCGTACATTAATCTGTCTCTGTCACCCTCCTGTCTCCTCCAGGTCGACGCCGCTGTCTGGTATGCAGCCGTGTATCCCAGCGCTCGCCACAGAGGCTGCCACGGGTCCATCCAAAGTGATCCACATTAATATCGGCTGGACCACAGAGACTGAGGCCCCAGTGGTGAACACAGCACTTCTGTCCACCTGATCTGTTTACTCATCTTTCTTGTGTAACTTTCCCATGTGGTTTCTGGCTGGAGTTGGAGTCGTTGCCATGTGCACAGCTCTGTAAACTGTGAGAAGAAGTACAGAGAATGACCAAGAGACTGTACAGTATTTGCCTTGGACACATCGGTCCCACCTTTAATTCTAGCTCGAGACAGTTGTTTCTGTTGTAGCACTTCTCTCATTGAGCGCTTACTTAGGTGTAGTTTTTCTAGTTTGCAGAAGGACGGAATAAGGGTTTAGCAGGTCCCGGCCTGAAGAGAAGTGTATGATTTTGTGCTCAGAAATCTTCTTCTTCTTCCTGTCTGTATTTTTAGCCTTTGGACTTGGGCTTCCCTCAATTTTGGTGAGCTAAATTTATATCCTTCTGACTTAAAAAAAGGAGCTCACAAAGAACAGACAGATCTTTACGGTCTGAAAAGTTACTTTTTTGTTTCAGGATGTTATTTCTTTTCTGTTGCCTGTAATATTCGGTTTTGTCTCAGGGTTTTGTAGAGTTTCTGTTTTGTTGCCTTTTATTTTTAAAGTGTTAATGTATTGTTTTCTGTTCTCGTAATGTTTTTGTGAATGTACACACAAAACCCTTTTCAAAAATATTCTTACATGAAAATGAAAAAAAGACTGAGCTTAATAGAAGTTAAATATTGACAAAAGCTAAGTGGCTAACATGAGTTATACTGACTACAAAAAGAGAAAGCTATGAGTGTTAAAGATAGTTAATTTTTTTATTATACTGTTTAATTGTTTGTAATAGAAGTCTTTTCTGTGTATGATTGCTTTTTAATCACCTTGTAGAAGCCTTTGATTTGCACAATTTGTACAAAGAAACTCTTATTGGTCTTAATTTTGTATCCTAACCCAGCCTGTGAATAATCAAAGCCTTTTGTAGCAAATGATGGAGTTTTTTTTCTTCTTCATATTTTCCTCTTTGTACAAGTCTTTGGATTTCCACTTTTATCAGAAGTACTCTTATGTAGCTATTACAGATCCTCTGTTTGTCACTTCATGCTCTGTCAATAAACACCATCCCGTGTAAAGAGGTATTTCTTTGTGTGGCTTCTTTGTCCTCTCCTACATATGACAGGAATTCTGCTTGTGTATCATCAAATGGAGCCCGGCTAGCTATAATCTCAACATGCTTTGCATAGTTTTCACAGACAGGTTAGGAGCGGTTTAGGTATTTACCAGGCACACCTGTCTCCTTCCTGTCCCACAGTGAATGGTAGAATATGACAGAGAACACTATGCCAGGTCTAAGCTGCTCTGTCTTAGTTGTGCTCTGTTTTAAAGAAGGCTTGGGGAGGAGTGGCCATGATTTGTGGACACCTTTAATGCCACAAATGTCAAGTCATGTAAAAAGCACATTAGTACTCAATTACAAATAAGTGGGTCATGTACTGTATATTGTAGCACTTACAAAAGCAGCATGTGAAGAAAGTCAAGAGTATGCTTTACAAGTCTGTTTAAACTGGGAAGGTGTTTTTAACCATAGAAATCCCATTATTATCCTTCACCATACTGTAGTTTAAGTTATGTTAAAAACATTTTGGAAATGTATTTTCAGTCTCAGCTCCTTTAAACAAGGTTTTATAAGGATTTGGTAAACGGTCAGGAACAGAAACATTTCAGTTGAAGACTAAAAACTCTGTCAGCACTATAAGATGATTTGAAGGCCATCACTTCCACTAAATCCATCCTCCTGGCTCGTGCATTTCTCCACTCACCACCTCACCTCAGTGAAGAAAAAAAAGCCTGAGGCTGTTTGACAAAAGTAGATGGATGGCTGTTTGTGTGTCTGTGTGTAAAACCCAGAAGTAGAAGGGAGGAAAATGACATGCTCTTAAAACACAAGGGACACAGCCTTGTGGATGTTTTGCAAGTTGTTTGCAAGTCAAATGAATGTTTCCTCATATCTCTTTTACTGCTGGAACATAATGTTTATAGACAGTATGTAAAGCCTGTACTCTAAAGGGTTTACAAAATGAAAACATGCACTCTCTGTGTTCCCTTTGCTATAAATGTGCCTTTTTATATAAAGTACATTTATTTATATGTTAAATTATATAAAATGTTGGAGTGATGGCCTAAACACAAGCACAGTGACATAACTACAGTATTGTTGGGTCTTTTCAAGGCCAACGGCAGGAACTTCAAATGACTGCTGTTAATTGGAAGTAAACAAGCAGCGGCTCCACAAAGAGCAGGGTGCAGCCATGACATCATGTCAGAACCAGGCCATGTCCACTGGGCTGTACCAACAATATAGAACAGGGATTCATTAAAGGTTAATTCATGGATTTTTAAAGACAATGCTGACGAGAATAAAGAGATGAAACGGGCCTCTCTGAAAAGAGACCTGGCACAGGACAGCAGGATGAGCCGCCACTTAATGGCTACTATTGTGATGCAAAACTGTGAAACTGGGCGATTTCAAACACATCTTGCTGACAGCACAATTAAAGCACAGACAATAAATAGATATTTCAAAGTCGAACAGAAACAATAGAACCTCAAAAGCTGCCACAACAATCTGGGGGCTCTGTGTTTTTATAATAATGCATGTGCAGCGTTCCTGGAGAAAGAGCAGTTATTTCTTGTTAACTCAAGATAAAAGAGGCAGTGAGGTGGAAAGGACAGGACACCCCAGTCTGCTTCTCCACCCAAATCAAAAATGTGTCTGCTGTCCCGGGACCTCCAGCTGGGGCCTCTCAGGCCACTGCTCACTGTGACAAAGGCGCCTTGATGAGGCCTCAATCGACCTCCTCTGGACGTCCCCTGGGAGCCCAGGGTTTGCCCCTGCAGGACGGTTTGGGAAACCCTAAAGGCGATGACGGATCAATATAAGCTCCACGGCAGAACTGGTGTAGACAGAGGGACACTGTTGCTGATGAAGTGCAGTGGGTTTTGACGGTAACTGCAGACTGCGTCGGGATTGAAATAGTACCAGGAGCTATACATCCTAAAATAGTGCACATTCCAAGAGGAGACTGTGTACTCCTTCACTCTCTTACATAAGGCTGTCTTCATGCAAACATCAATCCCTCTCTCCCCACAGTTCTGTGCCACTCCTGTCTTTATACTTGACATAAATGCTTTTTGAATTCTTCACAAGCCGTATAAATTCTGGCACCTCTTTGCGACGTTGTGTTGTGTTTTTTGGCTGTGGGCATCTCTACTGGCAGCCGCTGTGGGCTTTCTGAGCTGACTGAGTAAATAAACGAGGAGTAAACAGAGTGTGAGGCAGACAGACATTTAGACAGCACCCAAAACCACCAAGAGCTCAGGCACGTCTGAGTGAGAACCAACCAACAACCCTGGCAAATCATACTCAAGTAAACACTTTCACAAAAATGTGGCTTCATTTAAGGATTCTGTATCACACTGTACTTTATGACGATGTAGACCAGTATTTGTGAATTATGTGGCTGTTTAATTAGTCTAGGCCAGATTAATTTCATTGCTTCTATTTTGGGGTGTCTGTGCACTGAAGACCTGTGGTTTTCAGAGACGGAGAAGCAGAGAGCATTGTGACAGGACAGTGCTTTCAGTCAGACTTGCCAGCACTGGGCCACAGTAATAGCTGTTTACACAATGGAATAATTACCCAGTAAATTGGAGAGCAGAGAAGAAGAGAGGGACATTAAGTCTGTTGCTTTGGACAACATCCAGCACTTTGACAGTTAGAGAGCAGATTATTCAGCATCAGGCCTTTGTAGAGCTTACTTCTTCTGTTTACTCAATCTCAAACAAACATGAAGAGCTTTCTATCTTTACTATCTCCACTTTCAGATTACAGTAATAACACAAGGTGAGGAGCCATTTACTCCTGAAAACATTTACTGAATTACTAAATGAGTAAAACACACACACCTTTATAGATACTAAATATAGAATACTATTGAGTACATAAAACATGCTTTAACATTTAACTAAAAGTACTCACTATTCTACCCATCTTTAGTTGACTTTTTATGTGTTTTTTTAAATTGTATTTTCTTTGGCCGTGTTGTGTTGATGTGAATCTTTAAAGTACAAATATTTCTGCATTTTTAGTTTGTCTTTATACCCTGGTGTTGTTTCTATGACAATCTTTAAAAAACATTTTTTGTGTCCAAACGAGTTTGTAAAAGCACAAGCACAAAAATTGTAATTAAATAGATCAGATAATAACCCCCCAAAATTCAAATTTATTGGATGGGAAAAAAATCGCTTTTTGTGGTGTTTTTTGTTTTGTTTTTTTAAAATGAAGGGACTCCCAAAGGTTAAAGCATTTGTTTGTATCTTGGTCTAGATACATACATTGAGACATGAATTTGCAGCAGTGGAGTTGCAGACAAAGTGGGTGAAAACCCTTAACATGAAGCTTACTTGAGTACAGAATATCATTTCTTGATTGTGATTTTATCAATGTAAACCACACACAGCTTTTCAACAAATGTCCTTTTTTCAAGATGCCCATGTCTTCTTTATGGCTCTGTGAACCAAGTGGGAGTGCCATTCGAAGTATGCAGCAGCCATTGTCCTGCCATCACGTCACAAAGTCAAAGTGAGGACAGTTTCATTCAAAGGGGGAGAGCACAAAAGACTGCCGACCCGATGAGACACAGCACTGTGGGTAGAGCAGAGACATTCTTCTCGAGCCAGTTTCATGTGAGACAAAATATATATATATACAGTATATTTATACATTTCAATATCAGGAAGGCCCTTTGTCTTCTGCAGGCCGCCGGATTATTTGATAAAACTGACACTTCCTCCAGGCTTTATTAATAAAACAGAGATGTATTCCCAGGAGGGTTGGAGCGTGGCTTTTGTGGAGGAGGGTGGGGGACTGGTGCTGGATGAAGCTGAGGTGAATGGAGTGGGTTTGATTTGTCGCCTTAGGGTTCACACAATCAAACACATCAGTCATGTCTCAATGTTGTGGGAGCACACTCATCGAAGTGTAAAACCATTAAAAAAACATCTCAAGCCACGGGCTCCGGGTCACATGTCACCAACAGCACAGTGGTCACACAAATAAAGAAAATAATGAAGTTTGTCTTCCTACAGTTGACAAAGAAACACAATGTCTAAAATTCTTAGGCATAAAAATGTTTAGTCTACTTTTCTTTTGTTGTTCTCTCTTATGTTTCCCATTTTCAGTTAAATTGTGAAAAGTGTGGGACCTTGGGTAAGGACTAATTTGCAATTTGACTCACTGTGTTTCAGTTTGGGAGAAGGCCACGCCTCAAATACTCCTCTAACACACCTTAGCTAACCTTAACCACACCTTGACCACACCTCTAATTTTCCTCTTCCATCCTCTCATCATTTTACTCTGATCAGATTTCAATAAAAATATCAACTCTAAATAGTTGTGGTGTGGTCCTTGCTTGTGAATGGCTAAAAAAATGGAAAATCTCTTTTTGTGGTGATGTTGACCCAACTGCCTTTTGGAACAATTTTCCAAACAGCATATTGTGTCATATTGTATTTTAATGGTACTTTCACCTGTAATTCTTGCCAAAATTGCCCAAATGACTGTGGTCTATTGAGGTCAATGGCTCAGAATGAATTATCTTTAGTCAAATTTGATACAAAAACCAAATCTAAAGAAGACGTTGTGGGATGACATCAACCACAGTGACATGGAAACAAGACAAATATACAGAAAAGTTATTTTGTTCTATAATTCCTTATCGTGTTCTTTTTTAGATTTCAGTGAATGTTGAAATAAATCAGCCTTGTGCGTGTGCGTGTGCGCGTGCGTGCGTGTGCGTGTGTGTGTGTGTGTGAGACGCACCCTTCTGTCACGGTGGCCATCCGGGTGACCACTTCAGATGAGACCTGACACTTGGATGAATAATACAATAGAGAGATAATGTCAACAGCATCTGTCTGTGTCTGGGCCTGACGTGTGTCGCCCTCCCTCCTCATTCACCGCACGCCACACACAGGGGCTTCTGGGAAACTAATGAAGCACACGCCCTGTATTAACAAACACACGCTCGTACAGACACTCATTTAGTTTAACGCAGACTAAAGGAGGGGAGACGGTACACCATGTGGCTGCACTGACCCCATGACCCCATGACCCTAGAGAGGAGACATCAGCAACTTCTGTGAATACAATTGAACTGTTTATTAAAGATCTGATGGGAGAGCCAGAGGAATTAATTTGCCACATTTGAACAATAGGTCCGTCTTTGTTTCTTTGCAGGTGAACCGGTTTGTCTGTAAGGTACAGCAGACAGAGCTTTCATTGGAGATTAAGTCGCATTATTGTAATATCCCACATAACACACTTTAACCCTCTGCAAACAGGGCTTGACATTTTATTAATGTTCTGAAATAAGACCCATGGGAGAGTTATATGGGTGTGTTTGTAGAGTATACACCCAGCTGTGATTTCACAGTAGTCTTTCCTCTGTTACGTTTGTCCGGAGAGGCGCTGGGAACCACAGTCACAAGCATTCAGGATTCGTATGATCAGTAGAAAGTGTTGCCAAGTGTTTTGTAATTGACACAAACTCAATCATTCGTTTACTTCAGAGCAGTGGTGCCAAACTCAAAGTGGTGAGGGGCCGCGATGACAGTCCTTTCAGGGGCCGAGGACTGACAGCTTTTCCATAATTGGGACTGTAAGGTTTCATCTTCATTTGAGTCTTAATCACGTCAGTTTATCTTTAACATAATTTCCTGCTTTTAAATGGTTTTGAACAAGTTTTAGATGGATTTGAACAGATTTTAAATGGATTTGAACAAATTTATTTATCCTTGTGGCAAAAACTGGCTTAACCTATAGGATTTCATGAAGAAATAAAATAAATTTGATTTTAATCCATCTAAAAACCTGTTCAAATACATCTAGAATCTGTTCAGATCCAAGAAGTTCAGATTAGAAGGTGGCCTCATATACAACACAATAGCCTCTTAAAGTATTTAGAGTTGGTATTTAATTAGTAAAACACATTATAAATCATTAATGACCTTTGACCTTTTGGATATGTACCAATAGTTGTTATTAGAAAACAATAGTCTGTTTTCTTTTTTAAGTGTTGTTTTCTTTCACACTCGTTTGGAGACCAGAACATTGTGGTGCTTTGAGGTTCAGGACACTGAGTGAGTTCCTACAATGTTAGTCTGCAGTAATGGTTGGTTGGTTGTTGTTCTAGGGCTTTACGATGGACAAATGATGTCTTCATGCATACTGGGTTCCCTACTTACAAATGATAGTAATGTATTAGTCCAACTTGATGATTAACCAGCCTCACACATTGTAGCAGTGTCACCCGTTGAATAATGATCTGAATGGTTTCATAAACAGATAAATATGATGTTTGAAAAAACATTTTGCAAGCACCATAGACTGAGAAAGAACAATGACAAAGGAACCAAACTGATGAAAGTGGGTTTTAGATTTGAAACATGAAACTACATTTAAACTACAAAGAAGATATTTCAGTATTATGTAAGCTTTAGGGAACAAAATATACAACAGCCCTTTATCAACATGAATAAATGTAATATAAATACTAGGTTACGCCCCGATTGTGGTTTTGAACCAAGGGAAGCTTTCAAATTTGTTGCAACATTTACTGCCTCAACTCTTATCAACTATCTCTAGGTATCTCATAGAATCCCTGGACTACACCTTTAAGAGCCAGTGTATAAAGCTCCTAAAGTAAATGCAAATGAATGGCTAGTTTATTTCATTTCGATTCAAAGCCGCCCTCTGTCTCGAGGCCCTGGGACACACATTTCTGCAGCTTTGTCTCCTTCTGCCGCTGCAGTTAGTGGTCGTATTGCTCTCCTGGCCCTGCCAACACTGCCCACTGCTCTGTCCAGCTCCTAAATCAGACGCTGTGTTTAGACAGAGAAGTCAAAGCACTCTTCCAACGGCGCAGCACAGAGGAAGCTTTTCCTTTCACGTTTAGTCTCCTATTCTTTGTCAGCTTAAGAGTTTTAAGAATGACAATTAATGTTTTTGTGGATGTGCACTCCAAGAACGGCTGCAGTTTTCGGGGCACAAAGACACATTTTTCAACAGAAAAAGCAATATTTTTCTTCTTTTGAAAGAATTGTAGCTGACTTGAGTGCACAACCTCAGGCAGAATTCTTTGACAATGACAACAAATCCTCCTGAAGTAAAAACAGAAATGTTTAAGTGCACCATCAGCAAAAGAGCATCTTGATGCAACCAAGTGGAAGTCTGCAGCATCCTCTATTTAATTTGAGAGAATTTCATTTTATAGGCTTACTTAAAAGAGCATGCTCCTCTTTACACTCATGTGCATCACACTTATGTTTTCCTCCTCTGTAGAAATAGACTGCTCTCTCAAATGGAGCAGCTTGAGGAGCCTCACACACAGTGATGAGATGGAAAAGCTTTTCCACGCTGGCTTCCAGGATGCTGTTTGTCTTGGCACTGCCAGGACTCTGACTTCAGGTTTTGACAAAAAGAGTGTGAAGGAAGTTCTTTGTGGTCCTCTGCAAACACCACAGAGACCTCACACACTGCTGTAGCCTTGAACAATGCAGCTCCATGAAGTACAGATGGGACGTGTGGAAGCCATGGCCAGGCCACACAATTACCTACACTGAAGAGAAAATATGTGGCCTGCACTTGGTTCCTTTACAAATGTTTAATAAATGCAATCATTTAGTATTTGCTGGGTGGGCAGCAGCAGGTTATGAATGATGAATAAACACAGACACACACTTGTTGCTAACTCACAAATGACACATACACTAATCAGTCTCACTTCTTGAAGGTCTGAGATTTCTTTGGCAACAGGTACACTATTCTCATTTTTTCGAATGCATTATAAGAGATAATGAATTATTTGGAGCCCGTTTAGCAAAGCTTACTATGAGCCGTTTATAGACAGTTCTTTACAGGTTGGCTCATGATGGAGTAATACTGTAACATCAATATAGTGACAAGAAAACATCCCTTCTTTCTGTTTGGTGAGAGAAAACACGATCCTTGTTTCAGACTAAACATGACTGTAATCAGGTGAAGATGGCTGCTCTATGAGAATGTGACTTGTTTACTTCTCTTTAGAACAGACTGATCCATCACAAAGGCACCATTCATCACTTCCTGATTCAGCGAGGAACAGGACAGATGACTCAGAGCCAGGCCCAGGATGGAGTTAGATGCAAATATGGAGAGCACAAAGGGCAAGTCAGCAGAGAGCCTGTATTGTCCCTTTCCTGGTTGGGTCACCTGAGGCTTTTCTCCCGGTTTAACAGTATCCTCCACCTGATCTGATTCCTGGCTGCCATAAACTCTCTTTGTGAGAGCGTTCTCAGTTGCTGGCCCAACACAGCAATAGCTTCAGATCAGCCGAGTGCCTCGAAGGAACAATGTTTCTGATTCATCCCTGACAGACAAAACTACGACACAGATGACATGAAATGACCACAGTTTACATTTTAGACCCCCTTGAGAAACATTTGTCTGTAAAACGAGCAGCGATGTAAATCTCTGACTCCTCAGACCTTCACTGTTCTGCTCCTTATCTCCAACAGATAAGGAGAACATGGAAATTTCCACAAGCCTGGGAAACAAGTCATTTTATGCACTGTGGCTTTCCGTGAGTCAGTGTTATGTAAACAAAATTTAAGGTGGCCTTGTGTCAAGGATGTTTTATTGTGTGCTATCTCTCAGTCAACATCTCGAGTGTCAGCTCAGGGGACACACAGTTCACTGTCTTTAAAACAACGTCTTTGTCAAATGCAGAGAAATGGTGAGATAAGCAGAATTTTAAAGATGTTAGAAACTTAAAAAGACTAAAAGATAGTATGTACAAAAACAAATAAAGTCATTTGTTGACTCCATCAAACTTAAATTTGTCTCAGTATGTGAAGGCTGTCTGCCTGCTGCCTGTCTGTCCCAGCAGCATCTATTTGTTTATCTGTGCGGTCAGAAGAGTGTGTGACGCGGAGGAACTACAGCCAGGACTCCCAACTTCCTGCAAACAGCATTACATGAAACGCCTCCAAGCTCCGGGGCAGTCAGGGCCAAGATGATTCTAGATGTAAAGAAACAAAGCCTGGGTAAAAAGCAGTCTTGCTCTGTGGAGGAAGACGCCTGGAAAAAACAGCCTCTGAGGGGAGACAGAGGAAAGCCACTAATGACAGCAGACAATAAAAGTGGCCACTACTGTAGACTATTCCCAGGCTTAGGACAATAAGCCTGTGACTGTCTGCCCAGCTGCTGGAGGAGCCGCCAACCATGGCACCTTAAAATACTGCTTTGTCTGGGAATAGACTGTTATTAGCTCATCTAAACATCTTCTCAATAGCAGTGAAGAATGACAAGGAGAGGGCTGATTGGGTGGTCGGGATTATTTTGATGAGCAGTAAATAGGAACTTAAAAATGAGGCTGAATTATGTTACATGCTCACGTGGCAGTTGTTGAGGTGAAGCTAAACACATTTACTCACGTGGGAGCTGTTGTTTGGAGCTGTGTATGCTTACGTTTTTCCAAATTAGCAACTTCAACAATTTGTGCAGGTTGCTTTGTTTGAATCAAGACAATAAATCAAATTAATTTCAAAATCCTTTATTACTAACCGTTGCCTAAATTAGGAGCCGGTGTCCATGGGTTATTCTACCATCCCGCAGTGAATAAAACAATACAAAAATCAGTTCACTGTGTGCTACAAGCTCATTAGACAGCTCTTGGTAAATAAAATGTTCACAGAAACAACAATAAGCATGATCAACATTCATTTTCACCTTCAAGTACTGTATACTACTATCCAAAGTGACAAGTCTGAATTATATATATATTATATATATAAAGACAAGACATACACAGTGATGTGACTGACCTACATGATTTCTGATCCAAAGTTACTAAAGGAAAGGCCTCGTACCTGCAGATCTGTACAACTAATAGTCTTGAAATATGCCAATTACTTCGACTCCTAGATTTTTTTCAGAATACTCATCATTAAGGATCATTATGAGACAACACTGGGCAGTAAACACTCTTGTTACAAACACTCCCTTCAGGAAGTTTTTACACATCCACCTACAGTGTCACGTCTGAGCTCAGATGTCTCTTTGGTTTATAACTGAACCAAACACATAATATTCAATCTCAGTGAAGAGTCACGAGTTGGAGTACCAGAAAGTTTAAAGGACAGTGCACCTTTGCTTCAATGCTACAACATTAAAAATGAACATCTTCATTTATTTATTTTTAATCAAACTCAGCTCATCTTACACCAGCACTGCACTGACTGTGGTTTTGTCGTACCAACACAGCCATGTGTGTATTTAGGTGTATATACAAATAAAACAGTTTTGGCTGACGTTTGCATCTCTTTTACAAAGACAAGCGTTCGGGGACAGCAGGAGACAACATGACAAACACTATGTACAGTATTATACATAATATACATAAAGCTGCTTAACATCCAGCTAATCTAAACATCACATTGATAAAAACAAAAACAGCTAGTGAAAGTCCACTACTCTATGATTAAAAAAAAAAATCTGAATTGTAAATATGCAGGTAGAAACGCAAAAAGGCCAACGAACCGTCAGTGGCAGACCGTTTGATCATTGCCTGGGATGTCCATATGGTTTGTATATTATAAAGAATTTTTAACATTTGGCCGCTCTCAAAATGCTTGGCAAAATAAAAACAAAAAAAACGTCCGAGTTGAAAAAGCATGTCTGCCACAAGGGACTCTAAATCCTTATGCAAGATCCTGCAAAAGAATAAAAACCTTATCCAACTAAACCCAAGCGAGGTTTAATAAGAGAATATAATTTAGCCTTCTGGGATTAAGAAGAACACGGACAACATGAAATCAGCCTTCATAGGTTTGTGCAACTGTACAACAAAAGACAGACAGAGACTTAAAAAGCTTCCAAGATTAATCAGGAATGGAGTGTTTATACAGTGCAAATAAAAGAAGTTGGATTGTGAATGAGCATGGATTGCTTCCAGTGTGAAGCCATAGTTAGAGACTTTTTATGTGAACGTTTCCTTCAGCTCTCACAACTTAAGTCTTTGGGAAAAAAATAAAATAAAAAAGAATTCCTTCAACTGTCGATGTACCTTGGTTTGATCCAAATAGTGCGGTTTCGTGGAGTAAAACAAAATGGGTACATCAACCAAAAATGTCTCTTTGTCTTGAATAAAAGTCAGCTGCTGCTACTTCATGCAGATATTTGGACTTGTTGAGCCCTTGTCTGTAATAAGACTTGTGGTTGATGAAGGATGAGGAATGTGTTTGTTTGTGCAGTCAGTCTGGCGGCAGCGCACCGCTTCAAAAGAAGATGACGTCCTCCTTGTTGAGGTCCTCTGTGGTCACCTGGTAGGGAGGGGGCACACTGTGGCTGTGGCTAAGCCCGTGCTTGCTCAGCGGTCCCTGAGTCTGGGGGTTCGTCCCAAAGCCCAGAGGCTGGGGCTGGTAATGAAGTGACCCGGTGCTCTGTGAGTAGAGAACTGATGGAGAGCTGAGGATGGACGATGGGGACTGGTCATTGGGTCCAGCGCTGTCTGGTGGACTGAGGGGCTCTGCAGAACAGGGAGAAAGATTGTCTTTTTTTTTTTTTAATTTAGGGAAGGCTGTTTTACATAATTGTTATATTATAAAATATGCCATCGCACTTTTTCAGCAAAAAATCTATAAGGGAAATGGGAAAGCTCTACTTTGGTGATATGGAAAGTAGCACTCATTGGCATCAACAACGGACATGGCTAACCTGATGCTAACATCTTGGACTGTTGACATCCGATATAACCGACTAGATGAGGCCAAGAGGAGCACACGCTGGGTGGAAATCCCACATTAAAGTAAACTGTAAACTTTACAAATGCCAAAGTCTTGGATTGTTCCACACTACACCAACACCTGTTCTTTTATCCACACATGACGCTCATTTGTTTGAGGGTATGATACTCAATGTGTTAAATGGGGAACAAGTACAGTATATCCCTGATAAAGCTATCTTATTGTAATGAGCACACAAGGCCATTAATCACAGAGGTGTGGAAAACAGATAGGTGTTTACACAGGGCGAGATCTGGCACTGCTCCAACTGCGAGGTTGTTGTGGCTCAGGTGGGGCATGTTGCCGTCTGTGAGTAGCTGATTTAATAATGCAACAGACCAAAGCCGGATGAGTGGAGATGGGTTGTCTGGAGGGTGGACAGTACCTGTGTGGTGATGGAGAGCGTGAGGCTGAGGGGGGGCAGACACAGAGAGTGGTGGGTGCGGGCTGATGGAGCGTCTGGCCTTCAGGGTGTTGTCATCTCGACCAGACAGCTTTAGTGGCAGCATCTGTTTCATATCCACTGACGCTAAGGGAAAAGATTGAAGACGAGAAAAGAAAGGGAGAGACAAACAGAAACAGGCGGAGTTTTGAATTGTACAATTAGATTAGAGAATAAACTAGAGCCAGGCCGCTTCCGTTTAATAGGAAATTTGATTTGATATATCAGAGGGATGACCCAGTTTAGACAGTTAATGTGATCCTAATGAACCACTTAACTCAGGCTGCTCAGGTCAGCCACTGAGCAGCAAAATCTGTTTAAGAGAAAGCTGCAGGGCCATATAGCACCTGCCATACACAAACACAAAACATACTAAATAGTAACCAGCAACTGATTTGTAAAAAATGCTTTATTTTGAGCATGCTTTAGAATCTTTGACACAGAGGGAAGACTTTAACAGGCTTTATTGTTAAACTTGGGCATAGTGAACCGTTAATAACCTAGAGTTTTTAATGCCAATAATGAGATGATGCTAACTATGTCTATGTTATGATTTAATGCATCATCATTTATTTCTATTTAAACTTGACCATTTTGATTTTGCCACTGTAAACTGCTGTAATGCCTGGGGACAGATTTTCTTTTCTTCGTACCAGTGCTGTCGGACCTCTGGGAGCCCTTTCCGCTCTTGCCTTTGCTCTTGATGCTGCTGAGTGCTGCCAGCTTGGTGGGGATCTGCTGCTGCACACCGACTGCTTTGTGCAGCTGGTTGGTTGTGCTGAACAGATGCAGCGGGACCTCAGTCTTCAAAGGTAAAGTTGAGCTGGTTACATCCCGCCTCGACATCACCTCGGGACGCTCCGGGTAGTCGGCGGGTGCCACAGAAAAGCTGTTCCTCACCAGGGGCTTCTGGGGCATCTCTGATAACCCTGGGGGGCCGGAGGATAAGAGTAGCTCTCCATTCAGACTGCCTGACATAGGAGTCACCTGGATGACAAGAGACAGAATAAGGCCTTCAATGGCTGCAAGAGCAAACAAGATTCACGTGCACATGAATGGCCTATAAACACCACTATAATTATCCAGATTTATGGTTGGAGCCGCTCTGATTCTATGTTATGCAGTGTCATCATGGTTTTTGTGTATTAGAATTATGCACAGCGCATTAGAAACACATTTTTGTTAAACACTTCAAAACGCAGCATAAATCGTCTTTATGATACTGTTCCATTACAGAAATACAATCTGCTGAGGAACCGAGTATTTATAGGAATCAGAAACACATGTGATGCTTTCTGCTAAGCATACACTTTGTAAGTTTGGGACAGGCTTTTGATGTGTTCAAGATGCTTAAGGACACACACACACACAGAAAAATAAAACCCTTAATGGTCTCTGAGCACACGAGGGCGTGTCTAACAAAACATCCAGAACCGCAGAACAAGTAGGGAACAACATGGCTCTGATGACATCAGTGCATAAACGATTGCATTGTCCAGCTAATTACACATTGGATTAAAGATGATCTTCAAATTAAGTCTTTAGGCACAAAATTTTAACAATTATCCTCCCCATATCCTTTTATCTTATCTAAACAGTTCCATGTTATATACTATATTATTATTACAATTATTAAGTTGTCATTAGGAAGGCAAACTGTTAGTAAAAGGCATGTTTTCGGGCTTCAAGTGCTTTCCACATGCTGCGTGATTGATGATATTGCAGAAAACTTCCTGTGGCGATGAAAAACACATGACAGTGTTTTACGAGGCATGAAGAGCAGACTTGTTTGACTGTTAAAGTGTATCTTAAAGCGGGATGGGACAACTTTAAATATACCTCATTTCCCTTCCCACCAAAAGCACTCATTTTGGCACACAGATGTTCCATTGTTGCATAGAACAAGGTGATCAGCTTTAAGCAGCATAAACAGCAGGTTTCCAGGGCAGTAAACCTTGCACAAGCTACAGAGCTGACAGCACATAAACAATTAGCACAGGTTCTCTTCCAGAAACTACTGTTAATGACAGCCTCGGACAGGCTAATTATACAGCCAGGTCGCCCTCGCTCTCAACACTGCTGTATTATTCAAAAGCAGCAAAGCATGTACACCAACAATGGACAATGTGTAGCTTTGTGTAATAGACAGCATGGAAATAAAAACTCCTCCTTCAGAGGATAAGATAAAGATGAATGAAATGTAGACACAAGTGTGACTTTATGCAGCCGATTTGGGATTTTAGGAAGCTTTCCCTCACAAATATGACTAACAACAGTTTAGCAAACAGGGAGGAAATGATACACAAGGACACGTGCACAGAAAATATTTGCCCTTCAGCATGCTGTTTTTTCACTTGTAGCTTCAGATAGCACCTGCTATTAGAAGCATATGGTTAAATGACAAAAAGGTGTTGAGGTAAAGAGTTACTCACTGTTTTTTTTTTTTAGCTCAGAGGAACACACTAAGACATAAATCAGCGTACATAACAAGGCCAAAAAGGTCAGAGATGCCTTAAAAAGGTGTGAAATAAAAACACAGCTGAAGGTTATTGTTTTATGAATAACCTTATGTTTTGAGTGACCTTTGCAAACCTGCTCAGACTTCAGCATTTTGTTTTTACTCTAGTCAATTACTGCAGTGAGCTAGCAGGTTTAGAAAAGGTGTTAAATGTAAGTGTTAAGATAATAAATCATTGCACATTTCCTCTCCAGTGTCCTAAATGGTTCGGGGAGATTTGGGTTGTGTTTAGTTTCAGGTTTAGTTCAGCATTAAACTGTTGCTAAAGAATGTGGTTGTTATTGTTTTTATTTTAGCATAGACCGGATAGTCTACTGAAAAATTTAGTTTTACATTTACAAGGTGGTTGAGCAATCAGACTCAAGGCTGTGTCCTGATCCAAAGCCAATAAAAATGCCTTATTAATGAGCCAACTGTCATCAAATGAGATAACACATGAAAGAAACATTTGTCTGAAGTCCTGACATGTCACAGCTAGCCCTGTTCAGGCTCAGACACACAGATTGAGAAACACAAACACAGAGAAGCATGTGGTTTTTATGAGCTCTAATCATAGCTTTATGGGCGGCTGATGAGCCCTAATGTTGGCTGGCAATAATTAAATGTTGGTTGATATTAGGGTTGGCCTGGAGTCTGGAAAAGATCTAAGGTCACAGCTGATGAAAACATTGTTTGATGTTTTGACACCGAGTGGGGGAAAAAAAACCTTCCAAATCTCTCTTAACCACAGGCAAGAAAATCCCATGCAGGAGATAAACATTATAGCATATACAAAGCTATACATCACCGTGTGTACAAAACACACAAATAGTAATTAACTGACCTAAAACAAATATTATGGGCATGACAAATGCTGTGCTAAATGCTGAAATGGTTTGGATTAGATTAGAGCTTTGTGTCCTTTTTACTGTACATGTTATAAATCAAACAAACCACATGGAAGCCCTATTTACTGTTGCAATTTTCATAAACAACTCTGTAATGACAAGAGTCTGCATTACTCATCAAAACAGATTAGGTCCCTTTAGTCCAAGGTTTCTGTTGTTGGTCAGACATGAGGTTGTGGTTTTCAGGAGTCACATTGAACGGCTCCTAGTACGAAATGACTTCTGTGTCACTAATGAAATGATGACCACATCAATTGATGTCAGCCGTTGGTTGGTTTGTGTTGTTGCCGAGTTAAGGCTTCAATGAGTCAAATAAGGCTTGCGGTTTAATTTTGGTGGTAATGTAAAAATAAAAGGTTTATATGAATTTTATGTATTGGCTTAAAGTATAGTTTTAGATTTAATTTAGTCAAAGTGAGCGAGTCATTTTAAAGGAGTGTTTGCGGATGCATGCGATTATATCTATACCAATTACACACCTGTAAAAAAGATAAGGAAATAAAATAAGGAAAACACCATTACTGTATGTCCTGCTGGACCAGCTCTCGAGTATACATTTTTTATAATAATTATTGACACAATGGCAAACGGATGACTGTGCTTATTGTTACGCCCCCGCCCAACCAAAAAAGTAGTTGAGACAATTTAACACACGTCTATTGCTAGATACATCTTGTGTTATAGAAATGATTAACAGACAATTGGTAGTGGCACGTTAAAGGTTTTGACTTATAAACTGCCAAACCATACAATATATTTTCCATACAATATATTTTCTTCATTTATTATTTCCATATACCACCTGGACCAAAGGGATTTCTCGTGTCAGACTTTGTATAATAAATTTGTTACTGTGTAATCTAGTTAGTCCTCACCTCAACAGTCTTCCTCTTGCTCTTCTTCTGATATTCTAGGCGCTCCTTCTCCTTCTCCACAGCTCGGGTTGACTCTCGAAGTCTCTCCAGGTCTTGTTGGTACGTCTCCCGTTGCCTCTCCAGTTCTTCTCGTTCCTCTGCCAGGCGCTCCTACTCCGAATCAAAAATTTAAGTACAAGGCAGGTTCAACAACATTATCTGATATTGAAGAGGACAGTTCACCTCTAGTTGTTTGCATTCTTCCTCTCTTTGCCGCAGCCTGGCTTCAGTGGCCTCCACCTGCTGACGGTGCCGCACCCGCTCTTTCTCCCACCGCTGCTGTTCCTGCCGATGCTGAGACTGAAGCTTGTGAAAACTGGCCAGTTCTTCTCTCTGGAGAGCTAGTGTCCGCTGTTTCTCCTGCTCTAGAAGAACGTTCCCGCGATGGCGGCTAGGCAAAGATGCCCGCTCAGTCAACGAAGCTCGCTGCCACTCAATTTGACTGTCCTGCTGTGCAATTATAGCCTAAAAAGACAAAAGAACACTTTATGGATATACAGTACATACAGTCAGGTCCATAAATATTGGGACATCAACACAATTCTAATATTTTTGGCTCTATACACCACCACAATGGATTTAAAATGAAACAAACAAGATGTGCTTTAACTTTAATGTGCCCACGCCATGACACTACCACCACATGTTTCACTGAGGAGGTGCTATGCTTTGGATCATGAGCAGTTCCTTTCCTTCTCCAGACTCTTCTCTTCCCATCACTCTGATACAATTTGATCTTGGTCTAATTGGTCCATAGGATGTTGTTCCAGAACTGTGAAGGCTTTTTTAGATGTTGTTTGGTAAACTCTAACCTGGCCTTTCTGTTTTTGAGGCTCACCAATGGTTTACATCTTGTGGTGAACCCTCTGTATTCACTCTGGTGAAGTCTTCTCTTGATTGACTTTGACACACATACACCTACCTCCTGGAGAGTGTTCTTGATCTGGCCAACTGTTGTGAGTGTTTTCTTCACCAGGGAAAGAAATTCTTCAGTCATCCATCCATTGGTGTTGCTGGGCTCACCGGTGTGTTCTTCCAAACAGTTGATTTGGCCACACCTAAAGTTTTTTCTATCTCTCTGATGGGTTTGTTTTGTTTTTTCAGCCTAATGATGGCTTGCTTCACTGATAGTGACAGCTCTTTGGATCTCATATTGAGAGTTGACAGCAACAGTTTCCAAATGCAAATAGCACACTTGAAATGAACTCTGAACCTTTTATCTGCTCCTTGTAAATGGAATAATAAGGAAATAACACACACCTGGCCATGGAACAGCCAAGTGTCCCATTACTTTTGGTCCCTTAAAAGGTGGGAGGCACATATACAAACTGTTGTAATTCCTACATCGTTCACCTGATTTGGATGTAAATACTCTCAAATTAAAGCTAAAAGTCTGCAGTTAAAGCACATCTTCATTTAATTTCAAATCCATTGTGGTGGTGTATAGAGCCAAAAAAAATATATTTGTGTCGATGTCGCAATATTTATGGACCTGACTGTAGTTATTGATATAATGGAGATACACGCTCCATTTAGATGTTCAAAAATAACTGCATGACTGAGTGTTTTGTCATTATCAAGTTGTCCAGTTTTATCACACATTTACAGTATTGTTCAAAATAATAGCAGAACAATGTGACTAACTAGAATAATCCATGTAGGTGCAGTAGATTCTCAGAAAACAAACAAGACCCAGCATTCATGATATTCACACTCTTAAGGCTGTGCAATTGGGCAATTAGTTGAAGGGGTGTGTTCAAAAAAATAGCAGTGTGGCATTCAATCACTGAGGTCATTAATTTTGTGAAAAAACAGGTGTGAATCAGGTGGCCCCTAATTAGAAGACGTCTGTGTGAAGCTAATGTATTTTCAAGAATCCCCGGCAAAGTCCCTCTGTTAAAAAAAGGCATGTGCAGAAGAGGTTACAAATTGCCAAAGAACACATCAACTGGCCTAAAGAGAAATGGAGGAACATTTTCTGACTGATGAGAGTAAAATTGTTCTTGTGAGACGACCCCCAAACTCTGAATAAAGCCACAGTACACAGTGAAGACAGTGAAGCAAGCATCATGATATGGGCATGTTTCTCCTACTATGGTGTTGGGCCTATTTATTGCATACCAGGGATCATGGATCAGTTTGCATTTATCAAAATACTTGAAGAGGTCATGTTGCCTTATGCTGAAGAGGACATGCCCTTGAAATGTTTGTTTCAACAAGACAATTACCCCAAACACACGAACAAATTAATGTTATGGAGTGGCCAGCCCAATCCCCAAACAATAATCCAATCGAGAAGCTGATTCTGAAGCAAAACCAAGAAATGTAAATGAATTGTTAAAGAATCATGGAGTGGAATAACAGCTGAGAGGTGCCACAAGTTGGTGCCACACAGATGTGAAGCAGTTTTAAAAAAAACTGTGGTCATACAACTAAATATTAGTTTAGTGACTCACAGGATTGCTAAATCCTAGAAACAAAAACTTTGTACAAAATAGTTTTGAGTTTGTACAGTCAACAGCAGACACTGCTATTTTGTTGAACACACCCCTTTCAACTAATTGCCCAATTGCACAGCCTTAAGAGCGTGCATATCATGAATGCTGGGTCTTGTTTGTTTTCTGAGAATCTACTGCACCTACTGGTAACTTGTTTGCCACTTAGCACCACTAGAACTAACATTACCTGCAAACTGTAAAGCCGCTGGGAGAGCATGAGCACTCGATCAAAGAACTGAAAAGACAAAGATAAGACCATGTCAGCCTCCAACATGAAATTATAATAGATTTCAAACTACTGATAGTTAAAAGTTTGAGCTCAACATTAATATTTACAAAGATCCGCACATTATGATTTGTTCTACTAACCTCAGCCTCAGGGAAAGAGTTGGACCAGATGCGGTTCCATTTGGGAGGTGCGCAGCAGCTTTCATCAACCTGACCAACAAGAGCCAGACACAGATGTCCTAATGAAACTCTGAGTTTTTGTTTTATTCTGATATGTGACATTTATATTAAACTTTACAACAATAGCAAACTTGGTAAAAGCATTTATAACTGTTATATTTGAACTTTACTTATGATTGAGGATTCTGGTTGTAGTGTATAAATTGTTGGCCCTACCGTCTCCTTGGTGGTGTGGTTGCCACACAAGTCTTTGAGCTGCGGATCAGAGCTGGCCCGCTGGCTCCTGTCTCTGTTTCTACTCTCACCAAAAGAGCTCTTCTTCACAGTACCATCTAAACAGATGAAAAAATAGACATAGCACACAATGACAGGAAAAATAATAAATAGGACAGAAATATATCAAAACAATCAATAAAATACGTCATGTCACATACATAGAGCCAGGTTTCTTGGGTTTTTACCAATAAAGCAAATCAATTCAAACATTTATTAATTATTGATAAAGTCACAAAAGTATTTGAACACTATTAGCAAAATGATTTCCTCATGTTTTGGAGGGCGCTTGTCTGGACTCACTGTTACTGAGGATTGTCGGGGTGCTGTCATAGCCCCCAAAAGTTTCTGCTCTCCTGGGCAGAACCCCAGAGCCATTGCCTTCCTCGAGCCTCAATGATTCTTCCCTCACTCCAGACTGCAGAAGGTTCTGGAGGTTTTCCACTTGTAAGGAACAGATAAATGAATATGTGACATGGCTAATTTGAAGCAACTGCAATGACTGACAGAAAACCCTTTTACCTTCAGTAATGGCTCCTTTAAGAAGTGCTTCCCCCTGCTGGAGGTCTGTGCCATCACCACGAAGCAGCAGTCGTGAGTGTGAAGCTGTTTCCTCCAGTCCTGCGACTGACTCTGCCATGTCTGCAAACAGCTGCAGCTTCTCAGTGAGGGTCTGGAAAATCACTGCATCCTTCTGGTTTAGACGTTCTACAATCACAAAGATAAAACCATACAACAAGTTCTGAAAATGCATTAACATTCACAGTTTTACATAAACTAGAAGCAAAATTACATCATTCCATCATTAGATATATCATAAGACAATACAATTAGTGTTTTTACAGTTACAATGTGAAGTTGTGAGAAAAAAGACAAAGGTTTACAAATACAAATATTGTCAAAAAGATACACTAGCACCCCCTGGTGGCCCAGTGCATTCCATGTTTGACTGCACCATTTCATTTTTACTTACCTTGAAATTCTTTAAGTCTTGAAACACGTGCTGCTTCTTCTTCACAAAATAGCCTTTCTTCGGTATGAGGGCAGCTTTAAAATACAAACAGAATGAAGAATAAATTGGTCTTTATGCATAAGCATCCGAAGCAAGTTCCTAGTTTGTGAATCTTGTTCACTGAAATGGCAATAAACATTTTTCTGATTCTGATAATAAATAAAGTATATGTAACTACCTATCAACAGCTTGACGGATCTGTGTCATCCAAGTGTTTCGTTCCTCCTTAGAGTTGGTGTGGATCTCATACATTTCTGGTTCATTAGATGAAGCACATATAAGAAACATTGCTTTTTCCTCATGGGCCACCTCCCTGACAATGAGCTTCTGAAGGGAGATCACTGATGGCTTGTTATCCTGTGAGGATAAAATCTTTCTGGTTAATCATGTATTAACCTAACTAGTTGTATAAACTAGGTGGTTAACCAACTCTAAATGTGCACGTTATTATCTTTTGCATACAAACTCTTGATAAATATTTTGTTGATGCACTTACCACAGTAGCAAAAACATATCTCTGGTCTTTTTCTTGTAGCAGAAGTAATACATCAGGCAAGAGGACTGCAATAATATCTACGAGAGAAGCATATCTACTTTCAGTTTTTGAAAATTGGGTGTGAAGTCTAACAAAAGACTGGTACAAACAACTAACTTAAGCATGAGCAGATAGATCATGTGTGCTCTGTAACAAAGCTCCTTCAAGTATCACCTTTGAGCCTGCCAGAGGCAGCTTTCCAGTTGACTGTGCCTTCATGCAGCAGCCGCCTTCGGCCCTCAGCGAGATCCTCCCGGCGAAACACTCGACCATCTTTGATTTTACCCTGTGCTTTTGGCTCCATTTTGTTTTGTATTTCTCTGAGACGAGACGTTTTCCCATAAAGATTGACTAATGTGTCCACATGAACAATTGTGTCTTTAATAAGATTCAGTGATTGGTTTAAGTCTTCATACTCCTGTGTACCGGCTGTATAAAGAAGAAGAGAATAATAATAATAATAATAGCAAATATTATTATTAGAGCAAAATATAAAAGCTGGACCTTCAGTGTTGTGCAGTATCCGCTCCACTAGAACTGGGTATTTTGTAATGCGCTGTGTCACCAGCAGAATACACTCGGTCACTCCTAACCTCCGCACAATGGACAGGTTGTTGATTTTCTAACATAGAAAAAAATAATGATTAAAAAAACTGTGGTAGCATACACACAGCAGTGCAGTGAACTGGTGACTCAAAAGAGACAAAACATGTGTCCTACCCGAATGGTGCTGTGAAACCTTTTGTTGTTTTGTAGTTGGTCTTTATAGTAGCCGACTGCTTCAGGATGGTGACTGCAAAAATCTCCATAGCTATCCTTCATTTTCTCTCCTATTTCACCTGAAAACTGATGGGCAAAGTGAGCTGTCAGAGGACTGTTGTCATTACTGTTCATACAGTGTGCTGTTGCGTTTTTATTGACCCTATGCTAACATAATATTATGGTAGGTTTTAATGCATATCTATGGAGTTCAGTAATTGCCATATACCTGTGCAATCAGAATGTCAGCCACTCTGTTGATAATGTAATTCTTGTCATTGGGAGATTCAAGGTTTTCTCGCCGCCGCTCTTTGAGTCGGGATAAGAAATGTGTGTGTAGCTCCAGCAGGTTTTCCAAGCGAGGAAACAAACAGTCTAGTCTACTTGAGTCCATCTGAAGATTCTCTTTCAGTTCTCTGACATAAACATGCAGCATTATCTTCAATGTTCGCACGTGGTGCATCTCCGTCTGCATCAACTCTATGGAGTTACAAAACCTGACATTTTAGTTCATCAGTAGTTGAATAACTGTACAACAGTGAAACAAAACACTATCTCCCTAACACCAAAGCATACAACTCTACTCTACAAGCTACGTGGCTATTACTTAGCCGCACAGCTAAAGTTTGACAGCAAAGTGTTAAAACAATATGACACTTACCATATATGACATCCTGTCGCTTTACCATTTCTTTAGAGTGCTTTTTGACAAACTGTTGGTCAACAGCTAAACTCCACGACTCTACCTCCAGGTCCTGGGCATCCGACTCTAGATCAGCTCGCACAGCTGCATAGTGAGCATCTAAGGGAAAAAAGCCCAAATATTAAAACGGAGGTATACGTTTGCTACAATCCAGAAATATACAAAAATTCTGCTTAGAGGAAAAAAGGTTTAATGAATGCATAAAACAGTTTGTTTATTGTCTAGCATGTCTCTCTCTTTCCATTTGTTCTCCATTATTTACAGCAAAGCTATTTCATTTCAGTGACTGGCGGGCCGAAGGGGTGGGAGGGCTGACCCAAGATTGATCAATTACTGGCCAATACTAACCAATGACAGTAATACATCATATATTAACTAAAAGTAGAGTTGTACACTTCGCTTTTCTGTTATGTTGTATAAGTCCTAGTCTGTCAATTAGGTCAAAAAGAATGTCTAACGGTCACTATTATCCATGTTTTTTTCCCAAGTATTGTTTTACCTTTTGGAAGATAAAACAATACCTTCTTTAGTAACACTTTTAATGGTGATAAAGAAAAATTCTAGCATTTCAATGTATGTGACTCTGAACAAGAAATCAAGCAGCCCTAAAAGACAGCAGTGCATTCAGGCACAATAAAAGAGGGAAATCTAGGTGACATTTGAACTGTGTAAAAGGGTAAAGGTGTGTTTTCATTTAAACCTCCCACAGGCTAGTTTCAAATAATGAAAATAATGAAAAATGGCTTCTTCAGTTTAATGAGAAGGGGTGAGGTAACTCTAACTCCACAAAAAACACACTCAATAGAACCTTAAAAATATCCTACTACTTTGCCAAACATGCATCAAAGTTAAAAGAGAATAAAAACATGGCAATTCAAGAGTTATATACTAATATTTACCTTCAACAATAATGGACTCAACAGTAGAGGGAGCAAGAGAAATGACATCTTCGTTGCAGCGTTTGGAGCGGAGAGCATCCGTTTCATCCATCTCCCCAGGGATGGATCTGGGGGAAGAGAGCCACAGGTTTACAAGAGGGATACATCTTTAACTCGTAACATTAAATCTCTGTAGCTCATCAGTACCTAAACATTTCCAGGAGTATAACGAGAAGTGGACAATAGAAAACTACACAATTACATTTTTCTTCTTAACACAGTTTTCCATCTGTCAAATTTCTTGTTAGCCACGCCCATTTTTCTCCCAGATTTTACAACAGAAAAGACTATAAATACACATTTAAAGTTTCAAAGAAAAAAAAAAAACAGCTGTCCAGAAGAAAAATCTGAACATTCCAACATAGAGCTGATCTTGCAGACAAGGAGATGACCAATCTACACTTGTTCAACTGTTACTCTCAAGTGAAATGTTTTTGTAAAAGGATTAAAGTACAGTAAAGTGGTATTTTCCTGTTAAAAAGGTACAGACCCGGAACTGCTGTTGTGGCGAAGTCTGTGGCCGGTACTGGATGCAGTAGCTGCGCTGAAGTTGTGGGCAGGAGCTAGTGGAGCATTAGGTCCCCGTGGAAAAATGGTCATGCCTGGGACACTGGAACAACTTGGGTGGCCATCCAGGGCCTGGGACGAGGCTGACTCCCACTCTCTATCACGGTCCTTTATTGCTGGAGTATAAAAATGAAAGACAGGTGAGGAGGAGAGGACACAAGAAGAGGAAGAACAACAAGGAGATGAGATACTGTAATGAGAAGATGACCAGTGCTGAGAAAAAGAGGATGAGAAGGATGAAGACGTTGAGTGATGTTTGTTTGACTGCTGCCGTCCCCATAATTTTTTCAACCAAGATCGCGGCAAAGAACGGAAAAAACGGCAAGTGAGCAAGTCTCGGTGCATCAGTATTCTCACTCCCACTCGACCCCATGATGAAGGAGAGCAGGAGGTAGATGGCTTAGCGTTCCTGGAGCAAGATTTGGAGGAGCTCGCATTTTGGCTGAGCTTCTTTCTTACTGCAAGGGCCATTGTAAAAAATGGTGAAAGTAGAGGATATCTCCAAGAAATAGTCAGTTGTAGTTATCTTGGTTTGGTAGGGCAAATCTTAGCTGTGTATTAGGCCCAAATAGAAGAGGCAGAAGCATGCTATTATAAGTGCCCAAGAGGTTCTGGCAAATTCGAGAATGAGGAACACCCTTATATACCTCACATTTTGCTCCTTCTCTTTGGTCTTCCTGACCCCCCACACAGGCCATTGATTGGCTAGAGCAAGTATGAAGAGAAATCAGGTGTGTTTGATTAGACTCCAGCTGTTCACATGACAAAAACAACGGCTACAGGAGATTAATTTAAGCTGCTGCTGACCTCACCTGTATCTCCTGTGGTGTGTTACATGCAACAGAATATCCTAAAAGTTTCACTGTGCACAAGCAGTTAAATTGCTTTGTGGCTTTTACTCAAACTTCTCAATTGTGTATAGTATAAAATGATAAAAGTAAAGATTAAAAGTTTAAAAACAGTCAGTGGTAGAGCGGTCGTCCTTCAACCGTAAGGTAGGTGGGTCAATTCGCGCTCTCCCCACAGTTCATACTGTCAATGTGTCCTTGGGCAAGACACTTAACCCACAGCCTCCAGTGCTGTTCCAGCTGTAACACTGGTAATTATAGGCTTAATTAATAAATGTAAATATTAATTTATTAACTCCATTTCTGTATCCAATCTCTTCATAAGTTGAGACACCTTAGTGACACCTACACTAGGAAACACTATTCATGTTTTAATCCCTTACAAACCACCAGAGAGACCATTTGAGCACTAATTTGATGCAAAGGGACCAAGGTAACCTTGCTGTGTATTAGGGCTGTGCAATTAATTTTATTTGCAATTAAATTGTATTAAAAAAAAAAAAAACTTTGACTCAATTATTTGTCATGTTACACATGATTAACCTGAGACGCTATGCTATGTTGTGTGTTACAAGGAGGAGATAACCAACTTCTGAGCCTGAGAAAGAGTTAAGGCTCATGACTTCTTTAATACTTCATATCTCTACTACATATACATATTAGTTTTTCTCTAGACTAAAAAGGAAATGCAGCTTTCGCTCAATGACTAGCGCCAAAGCAGGACAAAACTAAGATTGAACCAAAAGATTTCATCGACTGTTTAAAAACAATCACCGTCAGAAAAATTGAGTGAGCCAAGTAAAGAACAAACACCTCCCAGTTTAAACTGAAAGATCATGGCCAAATCCAATTCTGTGATTTAAGAAGGTTAAATAAAAATATCACATTCCTATAATTTTATACATGATCTAATGTCTTGATAACTTAGCCTGGCCAACAAGAACAACAATTTATTGTAAAAAAGCAGAAAGAAAATAATCTCATAAATAATTGCAATATTGGAGAAAAAATGTAATTAAATTATTTTCTAAAATCATTCTTCCATACTGTGTATTGTACAGTAGGGCTATATGCTCATGCTCCTTACCGAGGTGAGAGGACACTGAAGAGCCAGTCCTTGGTAAAGTGTCTCTCTGCCGGGAAAAAAAAGATATACAGTAGTAAAGATAAATGGCACTTTATCAGCTTATCATCTCTTTAGACATTCACATTGACATTATTCTAAGTAGGACTACACACAAAGGTTACAGCGTGGTTTAAAACTTAAAAACTAAAAATACTAATGAAGCTAACTTTACATTTTCTACACATAAATGTATTATGTACACGTGACCTGTTTATGAATACTCTTCATAATACATGCAGCCAAGCTGTTCCACTGTATCCTTAATAATACAAGGTGTCTGCTGTGCGGTGTTTACCTTAGTCTTGTTGCTGGTGCATTCACTCAGCAGAGACTTACAGGTCTTGTGGACATTGACAGCACAATCTAGAAAACAGCAGGATAGTCAAATCAACAGTCAGTCAATGCTGCAGTTCTGAGGATACAGGGCAACATTCAAGTACAAAAATATATGAAAACAAATGAATACATGGTCTATCCTATTTATACAGCTGAGACTGTAAAACATTTTTCCCCAGTAATCTTGTTAGGAATTATAGAAATGTGAAAGCAGACCAGGTGCTCTCTGCTTTTTTTTTTTTTCTTCCTCATTGTGAAAAACATTTAGACTGATTAGAATCACTGCTGATTTGCAAAGATATAAGCCAGATTGTTTTGGAAATCAAAATGCAAGCTAAGCTCTCCCACCTATGTCTTACACAATTCCCGGGAAACAAAACACAAAAAAAACCAATTAGTTCTTGCAGCCAGGCTACATACTGTAAAGGCTGTCCTTGGGGAGTAGGCTGGCCAAACAAATGATCACTATGCAAAGCTGCTATTCAAACCAGTCAGGGAAGTCCATAAGAACAAGAGCAATCCGAGCACAAGACAGGCTAGTCCAGTCCGGTGTCACTTTGAACTTTAGAAAGTAATATTGCACACCTCATTCAAACAGTGATTTGTTTGAACTGTTTGAATGTGTAAGTTGCGGTGCTTTTTTACGAAGGCTTTTGTTAAAACAGCGTAAACATGAACCATACTGGCAACTTCCACTAGTTGCTGTACAGTCGACAATAAAAGCTCTGTCACTCATTTCCTGTGTTGTAATTCAATAGACAATATAACAAAACAAGAGGGAGCATCAGGCCAAATAATAACTTGAAGACAATTTTAACAAATGTGGGTCATTATTATTCACCAAACTAGACTGAAAAAATAAAAAATAAATAACTTAAAAAAAACACTAGTTTCTAATAGCAGTGTAGTCCCTTATCAAATTCACAGTCGGTAAATTACAGTGCATTTATTTGCTTTTTCCATACACTTAAGTGACTTTGAGAAAGCAGATTCAAAAAATACACACCACATTATGTTGTTAGTTTGGACACAGCTTGGTCCACACACTGCAAAAGGCCAATAATATCTATATAGTCATTACAAGAGATAATTCAAGTGGTGCTACTTTGGAGGTGAGTGTTAAGTCAGTTCGCAAATTCTACTTTGCGCTAATCTACGTCAACACCACATCTTAAAATGTGATGACGAGTAACTAAGCCATCCCACAAGAAGCACACTTGTACAGTCCACACTTGAATAAGCGACTCAGTGAACTGGAAATGTAAACGAGGCTGTGGTCACAAGAGATCTGCAGAAATATAATGTGTGCTCCAATCTCCAGCAACAAAAGAATAAAGTGTAAACAAGTGTAAACATTGTCAGCATTATGCTGGTTGTAATAAAATATAATATAATAAAATATTATATTAACGATGAAAGAATGTTTATTTACTTGAGCTATCTTAATGGAAAAGTGGATTCAGCAGAACTGATAGCAAAGGGTGGGATTTTCCAGGAAAACGTTACTTTAGCGTATCACCATACACACAACACGTTTTATATTTAACCCACACCTTTTCACCTTCTAATGCAACTGCATAGTTTCCACAACTAGTGCATGTTTAGCACAAAAACTCACAGTAGACATGAAACAGAAAGTAAGAAAGCAAGCCTAAACATCACAACATTATCTCCCTTATTTCCTCATTAAGTGACACATCAAGGTCATCACCATGTATACTACTTCTGTGGGTAAACAAAATATCACTGAAATGTCACCTACTCCACAAAATAAAATATAAAAAAGGAAGACACTGCAGTTATTAGTAGGCTTTATATTAGCAATCATCACATTTTCCTGGTACCCCTGAGCTACATATTGTTCATAATTATCACACAAACCAAAACACTTGACATTTGGGGCAAATTTGGACAAAGCAACTTGGTGAATGACATCAACTAGTGAAGCGGGTAAACATACACAGTTTACTTCTAATAGGCTGGCATCTAGAAAGCGACAAAGGCTGAAGGCAAAGCAGTGATTCATGGAGCGGTGCTAAAGGACCCAGACTCACTGCAGTGGCTTGTTATGCTCTGTCAGACCTGCCAAGCACAATTAGCACCATGTGATCCAGTCAGAAAACTCAGTCAGACCGGGAAGGTAGTTCACAGCCTGGATCATCCCCATTACATGGTGCATGTGAAAAGCACAAAAACTAAGAATGCAAGGTCTAATCTAACTCAGAATGTTAGTAATTCAACACTAAAGTAAAGCTCCATTGAAACACTTTTGGAATTATGCACTTCCATAATACTGAGCTGATCTCCACAAATGTGGAAAAACAAAGAGCATTACTATTACAAGCATTACACCCACAAATTAATCTAAAAAGATGCCATTGTACATTCACTGACTTCCTTGATGTAAATTAGACTTCTTTTTTTATAAAAAAAACAACAAAAAACTAAAGTGTCTCTGTGGGGACCTGGTAACCTCTTTGGGGCTGTTCAGTTTATTTTAAGTCTGGATACAGTCTGGAAGTGGGACACCGGGGACATATACTGTTCAAAACCCATTTTAACACGTTTAATCACCGTAAACCTCATTACATGCAAAAAGGCTATCCTACTGCTAAAGATGTTAGCATCACCTGTTGAGCTTCAGCAGCCAGCTAAATACTGTGAAACTTCAACAGCACAAGCACTGCGAAGATTGAAAAAAGTTGTGGGCATCATTTACAGACACGATTAACAACGTCTTATAGTAACAGTCGGTGCGTTTAAAATCAGTTTTAGTTGTTTGGACAAACGCAACTGCGTACTCAACAACACTAACATTAATTATTTTCCCCAATACAAGCGTTTCAAGCTAACGTGCTAGCTGTAAGAAGCTACGCTAACTAGTTAGCGCTTATTTGAACACAGTTGAGACACACGTAAATTGTTACTTTAAAGACGTTGTAATTAGTGTTTCCTGAACCTGAAGTCGTCATCTCAAATCAACTTCAGATACAGTTTACAGGTAAGGAAAATTGTTAGTCTTAAATGTAGTTAGCTGTTAGCACGGACCAGGATAAGGTCAGAGAGAAGTCTATTGAGCGACACAACAAGAATTATCCACCTGATCCCACTACAAACCAGTGCTGCTTCTTACCTTAAACCCAGTTTGCACCGAGTCAGCTGCACCCACGTCCATAAGCTACATGTATGTAGCGAACATTAAATACGATAACCAGTATCCCACATGTATGGTTGTATTGTGTGTGGGCTCTCCACTGGGAACTGTCTCTGGCATCGGCTACAAACGACGCATTCCACAGGCTGCTGATTCTCGGCTGGGTCCCACAGGGCTGGGTTCAAATTAAAGGGACACTCACTTGTTTTATCACGCCTGTGCGTGTATGGGACAACAACACAAGTGTCAAATTGTTGGATTGGTAACGCCATCACTCGCAACAGTAATACTAACTGAATGGAGAAACATACGAGAGAAACAAGAGAAAAAAATACGTCTTAATGGCTTCTGGCTAATATCAATCGACAACGGGGGTCTGAATCCAGTATGTGTGTGGCGTCCTGTATCCCGCCACAGATGAATGAGCAGCTGTGTTAAGCATACACCGACTGTTAAAAGCAATCACATAACATAAGGCTACCAATCCAGACAACTCGTTTGATGTTATTGATATGAAAGGTTAATGGTGCAAATAGACACAGTAAGCTACATAAGCTTCAAATTTCTTGTGTCTTTGTCCCAAATATTTTCCAACTAGAAATACAATAATTACATATTGGAAACATTTGGAAATGTAGCCTAGATTAAAACCGGAGCTTGCTGTAGTACTGTAGGCTACCACTCTACCCTAGAACTCTACTCTAGATTCTCTTGTACATGCATAATTTAGTGGAGTTTATACAGTTTGTCTCAAACGACAGTCGTTTTTTACTAAGTAATACAACTTTTATTGCACTATTCAGCTGCCTGAAAAGCACACTGTTTTTCCGTGTCTTTTATTATGTATTGCAAAGCTTATCAGCTGACCCAGGCACTGGGGGAGTGGTGTAAGACAAACAGAAAGAGGAGCTGTGGAGTGTAGAAATGTTTCCTACAGGTCAGTTGTTGAGGCCCATGCAACTGAAGATGCCTCTAAACAACAAAGGTCTAAGAATACTGTTGAACAATATAACTAAAGAATAGTAGCCTATATGGCAGAATACCATAAACAATTATCTGAGAATGGGCAACTGAGCAGAGTGGTCCTTGGTTTGATTCCCATCCAGGGCAGGGCCTTTCTGTGTGGAGTTTGCATGTTCTCCCCGTGTCTGCATAGGTTTGCTCCGGTTTTCCCTACCGTAAGACAGGTACAATATAGGACTACAGATGGAAATTAGCTGTTAAGCTATAATCTGGATCAAGCATCGCTGCTTTGAATTAATGTACATTAAACACTGTCCTAAAGAAAAAAAAATTGGACCCACTGCCACTGAAAACCAGAGTATTTCACTGTATTACAAGCAGAATGTGTTTTTTTCTTTCTTGTTTCTTGAACTAATTAGGAATCCATCCATTCATCTTCTACACACTGTGTTTACTGAAAGGCTGACAACATTATTCTTATGTCTCATCCTGTGTGGCGTCTTTGCTGCCTTTGTGTTCGTCCATATTAGTAAGTGTGTGACTGTGCATGCGCGCAGTGGTGGTGACATAAATAGATGCAGGTTTGTGTAAGAGCACTGCACCTGTGGACAAGCATCAGCCTAAAAACAAGCGTGGTGTGTGTGCAGCTGTGATGTTACTCACTCAAGCACTGTAGCCCATGCTTCTTCTGCAGTGCTTTGCTGCACAGTGAGCAGGTGGCACACATGGAGAAAGCACCCAGCACCAAACGATGCCCATTACTGCTGATAATGTTGTTACTGTGCTGTTTGTCTTTAACCTCCTTCTCTTTGTCTTTCTGTTGGTCTTTTTCTCGATTCTTACCCTGCAGGGGAACATTAAAAACAAACACAAAAGGCAGATGTCTCATTATTTAGAAGCTACTGTTCACACTCCAGGACTGGCGTACTACGTCAGAGGGAACACATAGGCCATACCAGTATCTGTGTAATGATCTGTACACACTTCCGTTAGAGACGTAAATATAGCAGAGGATGACTTAGAGTGTTTTAAGTTCATGACAAGGAAGGTAATCAAAGATCAAATAGTTTTGAAAATGCAGTTGAGCATGCTGACACACTGCATTATGAGCACATAGTGACAATGTAAAGTTTACCTTATCTTTATTGAAGGAGCCAGTCACCCTGCTCCTCAGGGAGCTGAGCTTTCTCTTCACCTTGGTACCTTTCTCCACTTTTTCACTGCGGTCTTCCTCCTCCTCATTCCTGATGAAAGGATAAGGGGGTCAAATACACACCTTATGTGACTGTGCTATGCTCTATACAGAGGATCATACACAAATATTACATAATAATAATAATAATAATAATTATTATTATTAAATATTACATAATGATAAAGTAATGGTACATAAGTTTGTAGTCTTAGAGTAAGAGTAATACGTACTGATTTGCGAGGAATTCATACCAAGTGACATTTCCTGATTTTTTGGCGATTGGGCTGCTGTTCATCTGCTTTGCTCTGTGAAAAACAGATTGTTTTTGTAATTTTGTGGATAAAAAATCATTCATAAAAATCAGCACATAGCAGGAGCATGACTCTATCTATCTATCTATCTATCTATCTATCTATCTATCTATCTATCTATCTATCTATCTATCTATCTATCTATCTATCTATCTATCTATCTATCTATCTATCTATCTATCTATCTATCTATCTATCTATCTATCTATCTATCTATCTATCTATCTATCTATCTATCTATCTATCATCTTTATTCGTAAGCAATGTTTTCTGTGAGCAAATGTGTTAAATGTGTTTTTTAGTGATGATGCAGAAAAAGAAAGAAGCAAAGAGCACAGTGAAAACATGCACACACAAACGTGCACCACACGGCCACACTGTGTTCTGGTAATAAACAGGCCTGCTGCTGTTGTTGCTTTGAGGAGGATCATGTCTGAGCAGCAGCAGGAGAGAGTGGACCTCCCTCTCTTGTTTACTTACCCATGGTACAACTTTAGCTCCTGCAGAACTTTCTGTACCAACAGCCTAAGACAAACAAGACATGTAGCCTGAGTGGGGACTTTGAGTAAGGAAAGAGGGCGAGATCATTGGGAGCTGAGTGTCAAACTGTAATTTATAGAAGGATCCTCCCCAGTCTGCTGTCTCAACACAATATAATACATTTACACCCATGGTCCCATACTGTACACGACTGGCTCCGTGGGGCCTTCTAAGGAGCTACAGCAGAGGACTGTGGGAGGAGGAAGAGGTTGTGGACATATGACATGGAGCAGAAATGTAGGGGGTGGGGGTAGGAAAAGCCCTCCTGTTATGTGGGAGTTACGATATACAACTAAAGAACAGTATGTGCACCACTGTATCAGAGCTCTTTTATGTTGCAGGTAGCATTTGTTTACACCATTACAGTAAAGCCAGACTGTACTGTCCTGTGGATGTGCACGTGGTACGACTTACATGTGACTCTGTCCTTCAGTCGAATGCAGGCTTTCTTCAGGGTCCAACTCCTCTGCAACATATAGAAGAGAGGATACATTAGATCAGGGGTGGGCAATCTAAGGCCCAGGGGCCACATGCAACCCTGTTCAATGTGGCCCGCCAATCATTTACTAATATTTTATTGATGATGAAACACTACACATATAAACACATATATTAATTGATTACACTATACGACATGCTCCAAATGGAAAATACCCTTACTGTAGGGAAAAAAGAAACATGTTTTTATTGAGCATAAGTGAGTTCCCAGTGCTGGCCCGGCACTCCACATGAGTTCCATGTTCTAATGTGGCCCTTGGGGAAAAATAAGTGCCCACCCCTGCATTAGATGATAATGCCAATATAGAGTTGCCTGCAGAGTGTTAACGGTATCCACTGACACACTGAAGCCCACCTCCAGCTGCCCTTGCGGCCTGTTTGGACGTCTGCACCACTTGAGAGATGTGAGCAGCACGAGAACATTCATCTGTAGCAAGGATCTGGGAGCGGGAGTACAGTTGTCTGCCAACAGCACCAGCAGCCTGAAATGATTGTAAAATAAACATAAGTGCAGTTAGGTTGTCATTCATTACGCTCAGGCACACACGCTACCATAAATACACAAGTAATATAACCTTTACATTAACATTTTACAGTAATTTTTTTGGGCAATTGAGTCATGAATCAAAAGGATTTTCCAACCTATACTTGTCTAGACACCAGCAGCAAACGTTACATCATCCTTGCTGCCAAACTCTATATTTATTTTTTATATAACAAGTATGTGTCTATATTTCTAATCCTGTGGGATGACAGAAACAATGAGGTGATCCCACTGACAAGAACCTCTGGTGAAGATCACTGTTATTGTCTAAACATGACATAAAAACACATTAATAAGACACACTGCTTCACTGGTTTACACATTCCCCGTTCACTGTGAACACTGGTCTTATCCTTGGACTTAAGTTGATATTTCTCTATTACCGTGCTAATGACGCTTGTTCTGGGACGGGAGGGCTTAAGGATGGGGCTGTCTAACTCGTCTCCCTCAGGATGTTTAGTCGACAGAAAGCTACAATTCAGTGTGTCTTCATCGTCGTCCCTCTCACCGTCGCTGTCCACAGCCATGGTGTCCAGACTGAGCCTGCCGTTACACAAACAAGAGGTCAAAGCAAGCAATAAACTCCAAACAACTTCTGAGAAAGGAACCTGGTGCAAAGTGTTTATCTGTGAGTAATCACTTTTCATATTTCTGGGCACTGTTCATGTTCACATCTTCAAAAGAGTTGTCAACATTATTTAAAGGCAAAATGTCAAAACAAACCACTCAGCTCAATGCAATGCCAGCTTGGTAAGATTGGTCTGATGCTGAAAGCTCAAAGACATACATTAAAAATACATGGGTGTGTTTTCTCCAGTTACAAAGCAACATTTCTTGTGGTTGTTTGCATTTATTAAAGTTAGTGTAGAATAGCCTCCACTGTCCCTTTAAGACCTGTTCCCTTAAGCTCAGTGTAGTCTGATTGGTGAATGGGACTTTTCTTTGATGTGTCTATGGTTCTGATGCCACCAAAGTACTTGTGACCTCACAAAACCTCGGTGCAACGTCACTGCAGACCATATACATAATGAGAAAACACAAGAGAGCCTTATTATGTCACCTTTACACTCATGTTGACTTGTGTGCATCCTACCTTCTCCCCAGGTTTATTGGGGACACAGGAATACCCCAGCTGTGCCTTCGAGAAGTGGACATGGATCTGACCAGAATGGGAAAGCTATCCAGGTCTGTTTCTCCGTCTAAGCCCATGGCCCCTGTTTCTGACTCCACTTCTTTTTCTGTGTTTGTAGACTCCATAGATTCTTGCAGTCCATTCAGAGCGATAGTCACACTGACTCCTACACTGGAGTGATTGCTGTCTGTGACACAACCTGGCAGCTTGGGGTTGAGCTGGGTGACAATATAGCTGCCCTGATGTTCTGACGGGACAATATGGGATGGTGCATTGAATGGAAGGAAGTTAAAGACAGGGCTATGGTTGTGTTGGGAGGCAGCAGGGAGGGTTTTGTGCTCTGGAACTATAGTTGTTGTGGATATGGGTAATGTTGGTATTTCTCCCTCCAAGTCTTTGTAGTACTGGGAGCCTGCGAGAGAAGAGCTCAGGTCATCCACATTGTCCTCCACACCCAGGCAGTCGTAGTCACTCACCACTGAACACCGATCCTGCATGAGACAAGTCTTCAGGTTTATAAATAACATCTTATTATCTCATAATCTCATATCTCTATATGATTATGTATAAATGAGGCAGCAAAGTACTGACATGATGCCTTGCTAAATAGTAAGCCCAGCTATTATTTACCATTTGTTTATGCCACACCACAAAAAGCTCTAATGAAACATGAAAACACTGGTAAAATACCTAACACACATATATTGAGAGACCAAGGGCAATAATAATTTGTACCTGATCTTCAGCAATGGTTCCAAAGAAGACATCTTCAGCGATAGACGCTGGCAATACTGAAGAAGCAGATCCTGTCCTGCGCGAGGTACAATTGTGGACCTCAAGCTGGCCTCTGGTTGACACACTGGTCTGGCTGCATTGCTTGCACTCTGATGCTGAAAAGATCAAAATTAAACCTTTTTAAACCATAATAAAATAAAAGTCTCAGTTACGACTGCCTCTACATTTCCATTGGTCATTTCCATTTTTCCATTATTCACGTAACCATCACCACAGACAACATCTCTGTGAGCCAGCATTAGTCGCTTTTCAGTGACACAAAACCAGAAATTGTGCAGTTTGACTTTTCTACAGCTGCACAACTTCTGAAAGCTTTCTATACGATGCTGATGGAGATAAGTACAGGGTACAGTGGGTATGTGTTACGGGGCATGAAGACAAGCATATTTGTGGTAAAATGATTTGTAATGTTTTCCTGTTATTTATTGTCCTGCAATGTCCCATAGGTCTGTGAAGGCATCAAAATGTTTCTGAATGCCTGGACATGTCAAGATTATCTGAGAATGAAGCGCCACGATTACGACATGTTACATAAGAGTCATTTTGTGCAGGACGTGAGCCAAAGACAGTCTGGCTCCTCAGGGAGTAACCAGGCTTCACTGTAACACATGTTCCTTGCTCTTTGCGTTATGGCTAAATCTCAGCTTCATTACAGCTATATTGATAATTTAGTTAATGAGACACTACTAAACGGATTTTACATCTCTGTCCTTTCTATGATGATGCTTCTGCTGCTGCTCTGTCTATTGTGTCTATATTTACAGTGTGTTTGCAGTGAGGCTTTCAAATACCTTAAGCATATATCTAATCTAAAGACTAAATGAGTGTGTGATGAATGCTATACTGAAAAACATGGTCCATCCTCAACATTCTCTCTTGGAAGTACAGTTAATGGTAGACCCTGAATTTTTAACAGAGGATTAATAAAGTTCATTCAGTTGAATTTTGAAAAGGTTTAGAAAAGAAGTTTAGAAAAGGACCCCTACTCATAACAGCACCTTCTGAAATAAGAAAAATGGCACAGACCCTGCTGTTGAGTCCATTGTTAGTGTACAAAAAACAATCATGGCGTACTGACTAAACTCAGTTATCACTGTGTGGTGTAGAGTTCATACCTTTTATGGTTTGTCTCTCATATCTGCTCATAAATCATACGTGGGTGAAATGTCACAGGGTTTTGGCCTTGTTGTAGTCAGCTGTTGTTTGATGGCGCAATTTTAACATGTGCTACTAAAATCATATTTATAGTTAAAAGACTATTCACGTTGTACTGTCATTTATACTGTATCATAATTTATCAGAGCTGACACTTTATAGTTCAGCTGGTTTTCTGCAGATGTGGCACTGTGTCTGGCAGGGGTACTCCTTCAGTTCCACCTCCTGTGGTTTCTCTTTTTTTACAGCTTTTCCTAGTCCAAATCCTAGTATCTGGAAATGTATCCAGCACTTCGGCATAATTGGTGAAGACCAGTCAAAGCTGGAGTAATCATATTTTTGAAACAAAAACCAAAAATAATAATTCCCCTTTTAAAATATTCCAAAGTTTAGTAACTCTTTTACACGCATTTACATTAGACTTGTGGCAGCAGAGCAAATATCAGAGGAAGGAAATAGAGGCGTATGTTGCCACACACAACGTCTCACAGTGACATGACAATCACAAGTTCTCACGAGCGCTCGTCTAACTTATAATTCAGATGTTTTTCAATTACAAAGCCAATCGATGCATTGATATAGAAACAAAACAAAAACAGAAAACAGGCTATTCATGCTTTAGGCGCCCAGCACCTGGACTATTCAACCGAGCACAGCGTGCAGCAACAGAGCACAGGTTTGTTAGAAGTGTGATGGAGACACACATCAAAACAACTGTCGTCTCACTGATCTTTAAAAATAAAGCCCTACTGGTTCAGCACACACACACACAAAATAAAAGCACTCACCCCTGTCAATGTATGCAGTGCACAATGAAATCCAATGAATACAAGTTTCTCAAATATGTTCTGATTGAATTTGAAGCAATCATTTGACACTGTATTTCCTCTCACACAGAGACCACAAGCCATATACATTTATTCACTCAAAGTGGCACTTCCCACAAAGCTAGAAAAGATAACGAGGTACTGACTTGAAAACAAGAATAAGAACTAAGAATAAGTAGAAGAATAAACCTTCCATTTGAGAAAAACATACAGAATCCAAAGCTGTGCATTTGCCAGCTCTCTGTTCTTCTCCAGCCACTAACATTTTAAATCAGTTGTAACTAAAGCCAGTCCTAGTACCTCGTTTGAAGGACCATCTCTTCATCCAGAGTTTGGAGAAGGACGGCCAGGAGTTGTTGAGAGGAGAGTCAGCCATGTGATCAGCACAGCGAGGGGGACAAGGCCAGCTGGGAGAGGATCGCACACAAACTAACACAAGCTCTGGCACCCAGCACGGGGAGGACCAGAGGGGACGAGGGGAGGGAGGAATGGAAGAAAGAGGAGGAAAGACAAGCAGCCAGAGAGACAGTCCAAGGCAGGGAAAACAAGAAGGGAACGAGATAGTAAAATCTGTGATCTAAAAGTTAGCTAGATATGTGTGAATGCAAAGAAAAGGCTGAAGCGGGGAAGTGCCAGGGTTATAGAAAGCGAGGTTATGTACTGAAATGTAAAAATGAAAGCCAAGGGAAAGCTTAGTAAAAAACAAACATCGTTTTAGGGAAACATGGCAGAACTAGAAAAGAGAAGGAAGTGTACGCAAATACGACATATACATACAATAGTCACTGTGGTGTTTTTAGAGAGTGGTTTACAGAGGATCATTAAAAAGGTAACCAAAATAGACCTAAAACATGTGGGAGAATGACATTCAAAGTGATCCTTGATTTGACTCAAAGTACAGATGACTGCCAAGTTCAGCTCAGTGCACATCAAGTGGAAAAGTCTCCTATGTTCCCACAGAAAAGAAACACCAGAAAACTGACTGAAGTACTGCAAATGAAAATGCCTTTGTGCAAATTTCCTGCAGAGCACTGTATTTTTATCATTTCTCTCTGACAAAAGCTTCAACAGAACATGTACTCACTGATTGTTGATGGTTCTACAGCAGCTGGAATGACAGATGTCTGAGACGTTTAGGCGTTGACAGTTCTGTGGAGTCCCAGTCAGAGTGTGTGTGTGTGTGTGAACGTCCGGTGTGTCCTCACTCAGCTCAGAGACAGCTACAGGACCTAGAGCCCACTTCCTCTTTTTATTTTTGAGTTCAACTTAGCTGAAAGGCCCACGCATCACTGCTCTTTTAAAATTGATCATGCCAGTTCACTCAGTTAGTCAACCCGTTCATAAAGAGCCTGAAAGCAAAGTCTAGAAAGTTACTTTCTTCATACACACCTCAGTGCACAGGCGTTGTTCAAAGATGGTGTTATCGCATGACTCTCATTAGTAGGATGTGTGCGTCTGAGAAATGGGGGTAAGAAGAACTGTCAGTCTTTCTAGTGGTTTTACTCACTGTAAACGCTGCACACTGCACCACTGCCGGTTGTGGATTCACTTTGTGATGTAGTGTGCTGAGAGTTTGCACAAGTATGCGTGCAGGCCTGGTGTCAGCTTATATGCAAGAGAGGGTTTCATTATATGAATGAAAGAAAAAGTGCAATATGTACAACAGCTTTAAGTGAGTTACAAACTGTGTAATAACAGGTTTTCACATGAAGAAAACCAAAATTCCAAAACAAAGCTGCAGTAACTAGTAACATGGGAAAATGCTTTTCTTCTCAAAGATGTGGCTCTTTTGGCTCAGCTCTCGTAAAAGGCTCTGAGTAATACTAACTGTTTTTGCAAAAACCTTATTTTTATTAATGTTTTTGTTAGAAAAAAGTACACAGTTACTATTATTTTAATTAAACCTTTGATAGAACAATTGAACAGAACCACAGCAAACAAATAAAATAAAGGGAAAAGTATTAACATTATGTTACTGCATGTTAGGTTCTTAGATGTCTGTGCAAGTTTGTTGTTGACCCTGCTCTGATAAAGGTTTTCACTTTACAAAGTCTGCACTCACTCAGCTTTTTGTTCACCAATATTATTGAAATGCAGCCATTTTCTGCTTCTTTTTCGTTGATTCCTCATGTCTTAACTTAAAACAGGCTTGATTTCAAATCCACCTCTCTAATGCTCTGTACCTGGACTGATTCACTACACAAACTGAGGAGCCCGGGTCCCCCTTCCTTCTGTCACATAATGGTATGATCCAAGTCTGTTCTCCCATGTGATTGGCCGCATGCATCCCCTGCCCGGCTCTCCCTGACGAATCACGTCACTAATGAGCTCAGGAGACTCTGGAGGAAAGTGAAATTGTTCCTCACAGACAGGGATCAATTCAACTCATTTACAAAATGACAAAAACTGTTGCCTCAAAGGTCGTTACAGAGTGTAAAAAAAAAACCTGTCCTCAGAGCCTAGATATAAATGTCGGCGCACAAAAGCCTGACACACATAGAGCAAACCCAAGTTGAGTCAATATACTTTAACAACTCTACCAGTAATTTAAGTGCAAAAATGTATTTTTTAGTTTCTATTTAAGAAATAATCACTTAAACCTGTAGCGGATTAATCAAGCAGGCAGTGATCAAACTGCAACTGCAAAACAAAGCAAAGCAGAAAAAAAAACACAAGAGACCAATCTTCTCCAATAATTTTATTTATAATTTTAATATAAACAGTTAATTGTTGAATAATTTACACAGCAAGATTTTTTATTTTCATATCATTGCAACATTTTTCTGTACATGTCACTACTTGGCTCTCCTTTGAAAACATAGAAAAAATAAATTGTCAAGCGTTCATTTAATCATGGCACATTTTGATCCTGTACATAATATGCATGTATTTCTGCTTCTGTGTGTGAATATGTTGATATCTGTGATACATAAAGATAATGGCACATTTGGATCCAGTGTGAGGGGTAAGCGTTGTCTGGGGGAAGGTGGGGGAGGAGAGGGAGTTTAGGGTTAGGGGTCCGCTGTCTGCATATAACCTACCCACTGTTTGCCTCTGGAGATAAACAACAATAATAAAGAGGTATCCTGTCGGACATACAGCGTTCCCGGGGACCAAGTAGAATATGTGCACTAAGGAGGAGAAGAGAAGTCAGAAGAAGAAGAGCGCAGTGGTAAAGACTTCAATCGAGGACAACAAGGACACATCTCCATTGATTTCAACGAGCACAGGGACAAACAGACGACGTGTGTAAACTGGAGCAGACCACTGTCATTTCCCCACCGTCTCTCTTCATAAGAACATTAAGAAGCTGCGTACAGTCACTCCACTGTACTCCTACGCATTACAGTCCAAACTTAAAATAAAGGTCAGTAAAAATCACTTTTAGCTTATTTTTGCTAATTTTCACACTCACTCGTCGTCTTTAAAAGGATGTGCAGTGGTCTTTTCCAGTTTGTCACAAAATAAAAAAATAAACATCTCTTTCAACACATGAAATCAGGGACGTGTTTGAGAGTGACAATGCAACTGGGACCGAGAGCAGATTTCGAGCTGCTCCTTTACATTTGACAAGGCTCTGTGTTGTGGGTTGTCAAGGAAAAAAAACTTTTCAATTTAGAAAAAGTTATATACAGATTGATAACAATGTTAACTTTATAATGTACAAGAGTAGTAAAGGTGTACAGTCAGAAAAGGTAATTGTATTTGCCCTCCCTACTTTGGCTAAAAAAAAATAGAAATCAACCTTACTAAAATGTAATACTTTTCTCTTTTCTTTAAAACAAAAAGACAATAACACATACAATGCTTTGTTCTCACCCTGCACTGTGTAACTCGCATGCTCTGTCCAACCACTTCAGAAGTCATCAAAGATCAACACCACAAAACTTCCCTCAAAACAAGTGCTTACGTTTTTGTTTTTGGTTTCTTTTTTAAAACGGGACCTGGGGTGTCTGCTGCTATTTACATTAAAAAGCTTATCAATCAGTTCATTTTCTTTCTTTCTTTTTTTTTTTACATCATGGAACAGCTATATGTGTTTGATATGGAAGGCCCCTGTTGGATGTAATGCCTGTAAATGGTGGTTTTTGCATGTGCTTTGGGGCAGAACTAGCTAAGGAAAGCACTAAGTTTCAAATGATCTGCTGGTATACATCATTCATGTTCCATGCACAAAGCAAGCCAGACGTTAGCAGAAGACATTATCCAACATAACATTTCAAATTACAGTATTTTCTCTCAAAGCAATTTTGAAGAATCAAACAGAAGAAGTCAAATCCACATGAGATTTCTTGGAGATGGATAATCCTCTTGTGGGTGATTGGTGGAGACTCGCCAGTCAGTGGTGGTTCTGCTGAGGAGGAGTGGACATGAGTGGCAGGGAGGGGAGGGGGTGTTAAGTCTGAGCAAGGCACTGTGGGTTGCTTTGCCACCCCTGACCTGTGACGCTCCCATCCAACCACGAGAGGCCAGTTCAAACCACTTCACTTCAGAGAGCGGACCATTCCTGATATTCTTCCAAAAAAAAGGGGCCAAGAAAACCTTTGAGATTAATGCAAAGGGTGTTTGGAGTTTTGTTGTTAAAAACATATCCTTACGCTTTAGTCAGTCAGGGTAGATAAAGGGTAGGTATGTCTCTGTCCTCCTCATCCTCTTTTAGCCTCCAACCACAAAGCGTTAGGCCGCCTCCCTGAGACGTAAAGGTTACAATCGAGATTTCATGTCTGTTTAGAATAGTTCGTATGGCACACAGGATTGTCCCAGTCCAGCTTTCCTTTGAAGAGAAGGAAAAAGCCCTCCCTGTTGCGTTTGTTTTTTGTTTTTTTTTGTTACTCTGAACCAGCCCAGACGCTAGTGTCCTGATCAGCCAAATCTGAACTGACAGAAAATAAAAGCCATCTCTTAATATTCACAGTTGAAAAAAATATACATACAGAGCAAAACATCAACAAAGAATGGAGAAGGCAGAACTGTTTTGACAGACTGAGGAGTAGAAACGGGGCTTTCTGATACAATACAGTTTAGTCGAGATGCGATTAGAGAGCATGAGGGTGTAGTTTGGCTTGCTTCTGACACATGCAGGAGATTACAGGTATGGTTTAAAGAGTCACGATGAGTCACATCCTCAGAAAACAGTGGAGCCCCTACAACATACATATCTGAAGATACAGAGTCCAGGGGAATCCTCCTGGTTACTGTACTGTCCCACTCTCCATTTACATTTTTAAGTCAAAGGAGATGGAAATAGGAGCAGTATTCTCCTAGAACTTTCTGGAAATGAGCGGTATACAGAGGCTACATTTCCAACAAAAAGGACACCAAGAAGAAAAAAAAGAGGTCTTAACACCACATCAGATATAACTGCAAAGTGACAGTAAAATCTGTAGACATGATAGGATATGGAGTAAGTGAACAATTGGGTTGATTTAGGCTCTTTAGACTGACTCCTCCATAAGTACTGAGGTAGACTCTGGCCAAACACAAAGACAACATAATTTACTAACTACTGACTTACTAACTACAGCTCCTCCCGCTCGCTGCCGGCTACACTCCACTTAACACAACAACAGACAAGGCTGTTACACCACTCCACTGTCAACACCGTAAAAATGCTAAAAAGCTAAATCTGTTCTTCTTACACAATGACAATGATCATAATAAAATAAATATCTGGTATTTCAAAGATATGGGCACCACCTTAATTTAAAAATTGCATATGCATGTGAACACCACCACAAGAGAAGCGACCCCGGACAAGCCAGCTATGCCCCGCTCACACACTGTGTACATACTAACTCGTAGTAGAACGTGATTATAGTGGTTTATACGGATATCACTTATTACATACTACTGCAAAAAACAGTATTTTACAATGACATCGGAGTACACAGCATGCCGAGTGGGGATACAGCTAACGTCCAGCGTTTCCTGCAATGTACACACACTAACTGACAGGCATCCATATTATTATTTTTACATGATCTATTTTTATTTTTTTTTTTTTTTTTTGCATTTCTTCCAAACTATTTCACTGATTATTTACAAAATACAAAAAGCCTACACTCCAGAAAAAGGCTAAGATCAACTTGAGAATCTTAGGACTCTGGCTAATCCACAGTGTCACTGCTACAAGCTGAAACTAAAACATAAACAGTGAGACAGTGTCCTCTCTTCTGTCTGTGCCCACAAACACACGAGAAAGTACTTTTGAAGAGAGTGTTGCGTGTAACACTAGCCTGAAAGTGGCTCTGGGTTGGAGAAGGCACTGGTAAATTAGTGGAGGCAGCTTCTCTGCTTAGTCTTGCTCCTGTTCTGCAGGTGATCGCTGTTGACAGATAGCTGACAACCCTTTGGCGATACAGTAAGTGCTGAATGCTGTTCGGCTATATTGGCAAGCTCACTGGTGCTTACAAAAAGTGTTTTAAATATGTGTCCGTGCACTGCTTAAACAACGGCCAACATGATTAGAGACTGAAGAAGAGTTTTTGTGGGATATCAAAGTAAATCAACGTTGGGTCTAGCCGCCAGTACTTTCTGCTGCTTTGTGTCTGTACTGAATGGGACTATCAACAGGAATGTTTCCGATTCCTCTCTAACGAATGTTTCAGTCAATCTAGATGTTTAATGAGAAAGAAAAAGTATAATCTTCTGTGTGTGCTAGCAGTCGTTTTAACCAAGTCCTGGAATGTCTTACCTGAGTGAAAAAGCTGCTGTGCATCGTGTCATGGCTGCATGTGATAGTAGAGGGAATAATAAGATTTATAATCACTCATGCTCACTACAGTACAATGAAAGATGGATAGACAGAGGCACTGCCCCTCCCGTTGCACTACCTGCTGTGGACTTTGAATATAACTGGAACTTTCCACATTTTTCCATAGAACTCAACCACCAAACGTAGAAAATTCCAGCAGCATAATGTTCTGGCGGTGGGCCCAGCGACCAATGGGAAGCTCCCGAATTACTGAAAAAGGAGGGAGAACATGCGAGGGGGGATTTTCTGCAAATCCCACAGAGGTGAATCCTTCTAAACACATTTTGAGGAACTAATTTGGAACAGCTAATCCTCTTTCTCTATCGTCCTCCACTTGAGCAGCTGTTATTTCCTCTGACAAAAAGAGTACAATAACAAGCACAAGCTCTTCACACTTTCTGACGTCAGTGACAGTTTACAGCGACTTAGGCAACCAACACAATGATGCATTAACCTCAACAGCGACACACAGCGACCTCAGCTGCAGCGTGATCTGACCAGACAACGGCAGCAGACTGACAAATCAGGTGCATTTCAACTTCAGAAAGACCTCATTCCCCTTTTCTAAAGCTTTTTGGTTATTTTGTTTTTTTGTCTTTTTCATTGTTGTAGTAAAGTTGCCTCCAAATATTGACAGCTCCTAGGTTTATATAAAAAACATGATGTGGTTTTCCTCTTTCTATACAGAGCAAAGAGGAAGTGGAGGCCTAAGACATACAGAGCACTGATGGTAGATTAGTGGGATTTCTGGGGCTAGAAAAATAAGAACATTTTAATAATCCAGAGAAAAATTAAAAGCAACATAAAAATGAAAAACTAGCAAAGCTTCTGATGAAAAATATTACAAATATGAAATATTTACAAAAACACCAATGAGTCAACTATTATATATAAAATATTGGCACTCACCCAATATTCCATACATAGTATAAATTATATATTTATATAATTCTATTCCCACTAAAATATATCAAAGCAGCAGCTATTGGTCAGTCTGAGAAACTCTTTTGTCTAAATCTTAACTGTTTAAATATCCTTCAGCCTTAAAGGGAGGACAGAAAAAGAACAAAGAGAAAGAAGGAGGAAGAAAAACAGTAATAAATTAAAAATCTAAAACCCAATGAACTTGTGAAGTTCTTGCAGACTTTTGCAGAAATTAGTTTGAAAAAAAAAAAAAATAACAAAACAAAATTTCTTTAGTAATACAAGTTTGTTCTAGGATTGGGTCTTTTCAAAGTCTTCCATCGTTCCAAACTGATTAAGTCATTGTTCAAAATGAAATGAATAGAAGCGCCGAACGTAGCTTTTTATAGGCCACATACAAAAAGGCCACAATCTGAGTAGAAAGATTTCACTAGGGGGAGCTCAATGTGGAAATGCAGATTGTTGCGCAGTGAGAGAAAAGTCTTGAGAGGTCGAGCATAGAGCAGCTTTCTGGTTGTCTAAAGTTTGTTGTGTTCACAGTTGTTTTTCAGTTTCGATTCTTTACATGAGTTTGGGAAACATCAAAAGTGAAAAACAACAGAAAGTTTGATGAGTTGTGGAAGAAGGAAAAATATTGAACCATGTTTGCATCCCTTGCTTGCCTGTGACTGGCAGCCATGAGGAAGAAAATAAAAGGTCCTGAGATCTATGTTCTTTTTGAAGTATAAGAAAATCATTAGAAAATGAAAAGAGGAACGGGAAGGGTACAGAAAAAGGACTGGATCAGAAAAAGAGAAATGGAGCAAGTTAATTTAGAAAACAGGAAATGTTAGGATGGGCTGGATCTGGGCAACAATAAGATTCGTCCATTTTTCTTGCCACCGTTCATGTGTGTGTAGGGGACATGCTCCTCATAGTTCCCCCTAAGGCCCACAGAGGGCCCGCTGTCCCTGCTTAAGCTTTCCTCTCTCTGTGAGTAGGATGAGGGGTCCAGAGGAATGCTCTCCATGTTGTCCAGGTCCAAGTCAAACTCCTCTGTTTCTGGGACTTTGTTGTCCTCACTGTAGAAGAAGGAGACATCCTGGAACGATGGGTGCAGGTCCTCCCGCAACATCTCAATAATCTCGTGGAAAGAAGGCCGCATCTTGGGGTTGTACTGCCAGCACATCTGCATAAGACTGTGCCTAGAGAAATAAAATTGACATCCTCAAAGATTAAGCCTTTAAACTAAGGACTAATTTGCATCAACAGTGTTTTATAACACAATCTATTTATGTATGGGTCTCTATATTGCCACACACATACTTTTAAATGTTTTATACTCACATCCTCTCAGGGCAGTTGTCTGGCCGGTCCAGATATCCTCCATCCATAACAAATTTGAGAACCTGTTCATTGGATAGACCCTGGTACGGCTGCTCTGCAAGTGTAGTAATCTCCCACAGTACAACCCCAAATGACCTGGAAATACAGTCACATTCAGAACGTGATCAAATGCATTAGACTTGTACTGCACAAGTACAGGAGCGTGACATACCAGCAGTCAGAGTGGGCAGTGAACACTCCATCCTTGAGAGACTCTGGAGCCATCCACCTGACAGGGAGCAGCCCTTTCCCTCCTTTACGGTAGTAGTCAGTTTCATATATGTCCCGCGTCATACCAAAGTCTAGAGGCGACAAAAACTCAAATTAATAAATACATTTACATAAATTTGTTTATCTAAATATGCTTTGACACTTTCCCTTAAAGAAACAGTTCAATGTGTTTCGCACCTCCGATCTTAACAGTGTAGTCTTCTGCCACCATGCAGTTTCTCGCTGCCAGATCTCTGTGAACAAACTTCTTGGCGTTGAGGTAGGCCATGCCGTCAGCTATTTCTGCAGCCATCTGGATCATTTCTTTTAGTGTAGGGGGCGGCCGGCCTGTTGGGTTGTTCTGCACAATACACAAATTAACACAAATTTAAGGGTTTGAAGTGGCCAATATCTAACTACAATTTGGTCTAAGACAAGGACACCTACTTCAGAGTCAGGCCTTAGATTGCGCAAAAAGCTCTTAAGGTCACCATGGGTCATCAGCTCCATGACAACCAATGTAGGCTGACCTTTGGACACCACACCAAGCAGACGTACCTACATAGAAAAAGTTATTTAAAGTTGATAACAAAATGCCATTACAAGATCAAAAGACTGGGACATTATTTTTATATCCATTAACCTTCTTCCCACTTCTTTGAAAAATGTGTACTGGCTATTTATTTAATTATTATTATTTATTTTTTTCCTTTTGTGTAAAATTGCATTTGTCATTAGTAGTTAATGACTTTGATTAGGAAATTGTTACTTCCTTTACACATGTTTGAAATAGATGAAGCCAATAGTATTTAACCATACAACTTTTGTAAACAGTATGCTGTTGAAAACAACGATAATGGCTGACATCAGTGCTTGTTAAGTGTGAACATTTGTTGTGGAGTCAAACTGTGTCAATATTTGTCAACACGTCAAGCAAGCACTACGTGAGTCATGTACGTTCATGCTGGCTGTTTATTTGCTGGTTTATTAAAAAAAGGGGTTGGAGCTTCATACCACGTGGTGACAGCTGAATGCTTTCATGACCGACGCTTCATTGAGGAACTCAATTCTCTCTCTCAAGCTGGCAGACTCGTTGACTGTCTTGACTGCTACCCGTGTCTCAGGTTCTCCTTTGACAATGTCTTTGGCAATTCCTTCATACACCATGCCGAAAGAACCTTGTCCCAGTTCTCTGAGTAGGTTGATCTTCTCCCGTGGAACCTCCCACTCATCGGGAACATACACTTTACAAAATATAAAGGGTTTTTATAAGGGTCAAATCAAATAACATACAGTGTATTCACATGTTTCTTTTCATTAGGAATAAATACTTACCATCAATAGCACTTATGTACTCAGGGTTAGAGGAGGCAATAAGAGGTCCAGTTGGGCCTTCGGTTTGCCTATAAAGCAACCATAGATTGTAGTTTCAGAATCTCATGAGGCACAATAACACACATCATATTAACCTATCACAAAACAAATGATGTCACTTATAGATCTTTACCTCTTTTTGATGATCAAAATAACTCCAGCTCCTACAAACAGCAGGAGGATGAAGCAGATAACTGGCCCAATCACAAGCCAAACAACATCAGGATCCTCTGTAATAACAAGAAGCACTGGTTTTATATAATATTTTTTCCAAATATAATATAAAAATGTTTTTCAGCTGTTCATGAATAATAGGGCAATACACATATAAGTTTAGTCTTGTTGGGTTTATCCAGCCTTACTGTTAGGCATGAAGAAGTAGGATGCTTCTGTAAAAGAACCATTTCCAGCCAGAGAGGTGGCACGGATCCTCACGCTGTAGTTGCCTGAGTGCACAAGTGAAAGCTTTGTGCCACCCATTTTAAGGTAAGCTGGTCGTGACACACATGCAGTGTGAATCTGGAAGAATACACATATACATGAGACATTCTTGGGAATTAGAGGCTGTTCCAACATAAGGCAGCTAAGAGTGGCTAATGTTTGCCCGTACATAACAGCTTTAATTAGTAAAGTATGTCATGTAAGTTCTTAGTCTTAACAGTTACTAATTTTTAACAAAAATCCTTATTAACTAAACCAGTAATAAGGATCATGTATATATAAGTGCAGACTTATATTGCAGTGCACAGGAGATGCCAGTCAAATCCTGCCACTGCAATCTAGTCTTCCTTCCTGCCTCTGTCACTATGGTAACAGAGCTGCTACTGGCTCCTAGGGTCAGGCAGTTGAGCAATGAATAGCAATGAAAAAAATCATACATTTCTGAAGCACATAAACTACAACAGTCACACAAATAGTCAGGAAAAAGAACATACAAATGTCTACTATGGTTGTCTACCCTGTCTGCCTCTACACACAATCAGAATCACCATTTTCTCTTTCACCATTTTTCTTCCAACCTGACTACAATGTCAATACTTTAAAAAGGTAGTGCCTTAAACTGACCTCTGTGTCTCCAACCCTCCTGTAGAAGACCTCATACAGAATAATGAGGCCATTTGGGGAAACAGGTGCATTCCATTTAATTAGCACAGAGTGTGTCTCGCCATGGATTATTTCATGGGTGACATGGCCTGGAATATCGTCCGCTTTTTCTGTGGACAATGTAGAAGTTTGACGTTACATTGTTTTATTACCTCTATTTGAATGTGTGAGCTAAACTATCCTTACCTTCTGGCAAGGTGCGGGCACTAACGTAAGTGGGTATGCTGCAGCGTTCGAGCTCCGTTGGATGGTTGCAAGCCATTATCTCAATCTTATAACTGGTAAAGTGTTGTAGGTTGGAGATGAGCGTTGACTCCTTAGAGAACACCTTTAGCTCAACCTTAGGCCAAAAAACACATTAAATTACTCTGTTGGCTTGAAAGAAAAAGTGTCATGTAATATAAACTATAAATACCGTGGACCCTTCTTCATCTTCAGGGGGGAGTGTGGTGGGGCCATATGGGATAGTGCTAAGTATAGGAGGAGTAAAGGTAGCATTGGCAACCCCTACAGAGCGTCTGCGTCTGGCTGGCCTAAAGAGGAAAAAGGGAAATACAAACTTAGAAAGTAAGATTTGACATAAAACTAACCAGAAACTATATATAACTTAAGGATAAATTATTTTCAAACTGGCCATGATTTACACACTAGCAGATGGTGTGTGGAACAGGACCTCTGCTCTCATTAACCTTTAGGATGTGCAGCAAGACATTTATCCACTAAAACACATCCACAGAAAGCATAACCAACCCTCACCACAGGGTGGTGCCACTGATCAAAGTCAACAGATTTGTTTTTAAACCAGTAATATAACAAAGGCCTTGAACTAAACCCCTTTTAAGTGTTTTTAATCTGTGGTTAGGGAAGTTTTTTAATCTGACTTTATAACATTTGTCCAGGGACTACAGATGAAAAATAGCCTCCTAGTATATTTACAGAAATGTTTATTAATGTGTACGGTCCCTGAAATAAAATAAAATAAATTAAAGAACAAACAAGTGTAAGAATGCTTGAACCTAAACATAGTAACCAAAACATAGAAAAGCTTCCTAGATCCATTTGTGTGATAAAGAGGACACAATGAATACTTAAATTCTTTGTTAGAACAGACATGGTCGTTTCAACAGCATGAGTTTAAAATCTAGACAAAAAGTGTGTTTTAAGGGCTTGTGTGTACCAAAGGGTGTTGTGCATGACTGCATCTCTGACTGGCATGAATGATGATGGGCACAGTAATGACTCCCCTAGAGAAGAAGGGGGGACTCTGGGTAGCTATGTGGGAGTCAGGGGAGAGTGTAGGGGCCCAGACAATCAACACCTCTCCCCCTAAACCCCCCACTGCAGGGCCCAGTACAAAAACAAGAGCCCACATAAATAAAGAGTGCACATATACACAGCAAATCTTAGAGGGCACATTGCTGTATTAAGACACATAACATGGTGGCAGGGACAAAGAGCTAGGTAATGGGCCAAAAAAACAAAATTATTATTATTATTATTATTATTAATTATGTGGTTCAAGTCACCAGAATTCTGTATTAATCATGTGTCTGCAGTTGATATAGCAATTTACCTGATCTCAAAGATTTCATTGTGGAGATAGTTCTCAAAGGTTTTGCGGTACTCTATCTCCTCCTGCTCCTTTTTAAGTTGGATGTCTGTCTTGGGACAAGCACAGCACTTGCCCCCCAGATTGGGCTCATCAGTGTGGTTCCACCTCTGCTCGTCCTCACTGTCCAGGTGGGTTGGGGTACGCGATGGTAGTTTCATTCCTGAAATAGGGGGTAAAATATATTTTTTACATGAAGAACAAAGGAAAGGCTTATTCGTAGCACAATCTCTTAACAACGACCTTGTAGACAGTAGTCAAACTTGTACAGGTCACTGTCCTCAGGCTGCTTTCTACAGATTACCCGATAGTGGGTAATGTTGCCATTGGGATTGGTTGGAGGCTTCCACTTTAGGATGATCTGGGAGGAGGAGTTGGAGGAGGAAATGGAGACCAGAGGCACTGAAGGCTCTAAAGATGAAGAGATAAACGATGAATGGAAATTCAAAATAGAAAATACACTGTCCCTTCCATTACAATGGACATAGACATTCTTAACAAATGCAACTAGATTTGATGCACACATAATGAGAAAATGTATTTATCTGGTATTTTGCTGAAAGTGGTGACCAACTGTCACCTTTTTGGCACTCAACTCTAACAAGAAAATATGATTTTGCAATAAATGTATTAGTCAATTATTATTCTTTTACTCGTGCATCTTGTGCAACTCACTGGAGGCATCGGTGCGGATGTAGATGATCTTGCTCTTGGCTCCATGAACCTGGTTTTCATCAGAAGCAGAAAGCTGAGTTTTGACCATGATGGCGTACTGGGTCCAGGGCTTTAAATGCCGGATCAGGTGGCCTGGCTCCTCCTGCTTCTTGCTGTCTGTGCCACGGCGTGGTGGATCAACATCAGCAATAATCCAGCTATTAGAGCCACAAGCGTCCTGTCCATCAAACTCTGTCACATTCTTAAAAGGGCTGAAAAAATACAGTAATGGATTAGATGCATGTTAATTGCAAAAGGAGAGGAGAGAGATTATATTTTCCTATACTTACGCTTCTTTGTAAAGGACCATGAAGCCCAACAAGTCTCTATAATCTTTGGGCCAAAATGGCTCCCACTTGACCATAATTATATTTGGTGATGTTTTGACCAGTGTAAATTTCAGCTCCTGGGTCTCACCTAGAATAATTAACAGATGCTAAGAACTTACAAACGTAAAAGGAGACAACCAATGCACCTGTAACTACAGTTAGTGTAACTGCAGTTAGTGTAACTACAGTTAGTGTAACTACAGTTAGTGTAACTGCAGTTAGTGTAACTGCAGTTAGTGTAACTGTAGTTAGTGTAACTGCCGTTAGTGTAACTACAGTTAGTGTAACTGTAGTTACACTAACTGTAGTTAGTGTAACTGTAGTTAGTGTAACTGCCGTTAGTGTAACTGCAGTTCGTCACTTACAGGCTGCTTGGTCCCCATTGGTGCGTGCAGCAATGTCACTCCTTTGATTGCGCTCCTTAACTCCCGTTAGCTCCACCATCTTTACGATTTCAGACATGCAAAGTTTGGAGTTAGAGTGAAAGAATGTACGGCCTTTCATGATGGTCAGGTTGTGTTTGGACCAGTCCCAAAGCTCACGAAGGTTTTGGTTGTCCAGGGCAAAAAAGGCAAAAGTACTTCAAGAGAAAGACACAAATTAAAAGCAATACTACAAAAAAGACACTGTGTTTGCAGAGAGAGGTCAACTTACTCTTGCTCAAGATATTCCCCTCTGATAATGCGTAGTTTACGAAAGAAGGAGAGAGACATCAGGGCATAGGCTCTACGAACCGTTAAGTATCCTGTGATCTCCTCAAGTTGACCCAAATTAGCCTCCAACTCTGATGCTATATTATCTGAAAACAGGACAGCTCTTTATAAACGACTGTAGATGAATAAAGAAACATAGAAAAAGTGTGCAAGGAGAGGAGATGAAGGTCATGGAAGAACTGAAGCCCTCACAAGGGGCCCAGTGGGGGGTGAGGTATAATAGTACTCACTGCCTCCTCGAATCTTGATGATCATGTTCCCGTGGAGCACAGTGCACCCTCTCAAAGCCTGGGCTGAAGTTACTGAGTCAATGGTCTTATTTCCCACACAAAGCTTGGGACAGAGGCCTGCACATGGCGAACAGGTCAGCCTAAACATAACACACATAAATACAGATAAGTTAGCATAGTCTCCTGTTGATGAAACCGGTATACTGACAGTGAGTGCATTGTTTCCACAGGTTGGAAAGAATTTATGACTACGTGAAAAATACAGCGGTAACTACAATTAGTCACACAAGACCAAATCAATATAGATAAGACACAATATCATAGACATGGAATCAATGGCCTTGAAGCCAACAGCTCCAGTGAAACACTGGTTTCTTGGAAATTTTAAAATCTGTAAAAAGATTGTTTGTCCTTTCACACCCTGACAGTTTGAAGCAAACGATATCAAATAAAAAATCTCTTTTTTTAATTGCACCTTTCTAAATTTAGTTTTTTTTAACTAGCTGAAGACATTGTACAAAGGTTCCAATGGGTAAAAGGCTTTAAAACTAATTTCACAAAATAAAAGAGATATTTTCTACAATTGAAAGAGTTTAAAGCATTCAAAAGTGTATCTACAAATCTTTCAATTAAATTGATATGTTGTTAAATGAATTCATAGGATTTTAAGACTACAATTAGATTACACAATCTCATCCATACTATCGCCTCCATCATTTTTCTTTGTGCTGGTGGATAGACCAGTCACCCTTTGCTTCAATTACTGATGTAGAAAATGCAGTTTGTGTACACACGCACGCACACAGCTGCAGTTCCCAACAGACTTTCCACTGTTTATCTCACTCCAAGCCCACGAGTGGTGTCCTCTGACAGCAAACGTACTTATGCATGTAATTGCATATCACATACACTGAGAACCAGGGCCTTGATAGTGCTGCCTTTCAGGAAATTCATTCACAGAAGCAATACACAAAGAAAGAAGGCTCGCTGTTCATTCACAAATGAGCGCTTCATTTTTTTTTTTTAAATCCCTTTTTGAAGAACATAATCCCTCCCTTTAGTTCAACTTTCAGCTTCAACATCACTAACCACAAATGTGTGGCACCAACATGAAGTAAAATGCAGCATCTACTGTGCACGTGTCATACATTCAGTACTGTGAAAATTATTCTATTAATCAATAAAGGGTAAGCTTTATCATGTCACATCATTGTATTAGCTAAAAACAGTAAATGGCATTAAACACGCCTTTAAAAATGACCCCTCTGCACTAGTTTGAGTCAACAATGGATGCTGTTGTTTTCAGAGGGGACCATGCAAGCGCAGCAGCTGACCACATTTTAATTTAAGGCTTATGCCGCTCTCGTTATAATCCCTTTCCTTACAAAGAATAACACACAGTCTTACCCAAATCAAGCCTCAATTTTCCCCCAACAGAGCCAAGACTTACGGTAGCACCTTTTATTCTGGGGGAATGTGACGCTGTGTCCCTAAGGTCCTGTTTAGGTTCTTGTCTGGCTGTTCCTTACCAAACTAAAAAGAGCCAAATGACCAATTACACATATGGCTCGTTCCAGTTTCCATCTGATCAAGCTCCTATTATACATCAATCAGTGGTCAATCATTGTTTCCTGTTTGACCCAGTGAGTTTAAACACGTCACAATGATCACTCCTGCATTGACATTGTGTGTTTTGCCACATTTTCTCTCTCAAATGGAAAATGATATTGAGCAAGTCAAATGTAACGCTCTGGTTGCAATGTAGAAGGAGAGAATGTTTTGGGCCTGAATAACACAGACGCACAGGCAGACAGGCTGGGTCCAACCGAGCTCTTAAAGAGACAGTGTTTATCTGTCCGACTGAACTCCGTGACACAGACTCTGAAGCCTGGTAGAACCATCGAGAACAGAGGCCACAGCTGACGCTCATGCCTGGTGTTGGGCCAAGGCTTTGCAGAACCAGACAGAGCAGACAGACACGAGTGCAAAGAGTTGACCAAATAGAAATAGAGTAAAGTGGGCAGACTATACAAATATAAGCACACTATTTAATACTGTGCTTACTCTGCATTGCAAGTTAGACAAGTATTACTTTAAATATGTCATCTGGCTGGCTTTCTGGCAGCAGAGCTCTACTGAAGACCTTATAATACTTGAAATTCTTTTCTTGGAGAAAAATTATGTTTTGGGATTTTAATTGAAAGGAGAAAACACACAAAGAAAGCCAATCTGCCTTATGCTTCATGGGGCTATGAATGAGACTTAAAGCAATGTTCTTTTCTGTCTAAGCACTTGATAATCCCTGCAGGTTGATAGCATGGCGAGGCAAAGTAAATCTCTCACACACAAACATGCACCAAGACAAGAAATAGCCTTTACCATTCTCACTGGTTGTACTTAAAGCCAAAATTGTGTAACTATGTTACTTACCTAATAAATATATTTACACTACAATCTTTCAGCACACAATTTGTCTGTAAACTACAACCGAAATTAGTAACTTAAACACTGAACATGAGCTAATACGATACGCATGTGTGTTTTCTCAGCATATACACAAGGCATTTAACAGTTGGACACAACATTAATCATCCAGCTCCCTAACATATCCAGCACATTACTAGCTTATTTCAAATCAAGCAGACAAAAAGCGGCAGTAGCTCAGTGGGTAGAGCGGTCGTCTTTCAACCGGAAGGTAGGCGGTTCGATTCCCACTCTCCCCACAGTTCATACTGTCGTTGTGTCCTTGGGCAAGACACTTAACCCACCTTGCCTCCAGTGACTGTAACACTGGTAATGTAATGTAAGTCGCTTTGGATAAAAGCGTCTGCTAAATGAATAAATGTAAATGTAAAAGACTTTTCTTTCCACCTCTTGTGTACCTTTTTATACAGTTTTTATAGTATTAATACCAGAAAATTAGTCAGTGATACATGTGATACATGCAGTACTTCCTGTACTTGTCATAGCAAGCTTCTTCCCATTATGTGAACTGGTAATATGGCCTCTAAAAACTGGACTGCTCAATCAGTAACAAACTAGACATTTTCCTGGAAGATAGATTTTCCTCTTTGCCCAGTTTATATATCTGTTTTGCAAGATGGGTGCTATAGATGCTATAGAACAGCTGTGGTGCAGACCTTCACCAGAAACTACAAATGAAATACAAATAAGTTCACACCCTTGCATGTTGCACAACAAAGCTGTAAGATTAACAGGGATGGCCAAGCTTTTAAGTTTGCCTTTACATCCAAAGCAGCCTTACAGGGATTAGCACAACAGAAACTAAAGCCCTCACTGTGCAAAATTAAAACATACAGACATTGTACCCATAAGTATACGTATATAATAATTGATTTCATTTTCTCATGTCCAATTACAATTACAATAGAGCTTGCTACACATGCATTTTCCTGATGTATAGGAAAAGTTTGGAAGTCAAACCACAAGGACAAGCTGTTAAGCTGAAGCCAGGTGTTGAGATCTGGTAACTACAACACTTCCTACCTGCCTTCTGCCTTGTTTGATCAATGGCTAAATGCTAGGGATGCACCGAAATGAAATTCTTGGCCGAAGCCGAATAATAATGAAATGCTTGGCCGAAGGCCGAATACCGAACGCGGTGTTTCACATTTTTTCCATTTATTTTGCCAATTTTTTCACCATTACAATAATTAAATAGTAAAAATTTGCTTTTTACTATTTTGTGTTGCTTTTCAGATAAAAAAAAAATCAAATAACAAAAATACAATTTCAAAATATTTATTTAACTAACAATGAGCAATACATTTGTTATGGTATTTATTAATCTTCCTTAATGTAAGATAATAAAAAAATATTTAGTTCATGTTAGTATGAGTGCATTCACAATTTTAACAAATAGGCCTACCACTTTTGATACTTTTTAATTCAAAAATTACAAATGTGATACTTAATTTTAATACTGTATTAGTAAATGTTAACATTAAGATTAATAAATGCTTTTAATAAGGGTTTTTCATTGTTAGTTAATGTTAAAAATAGAAACTACTTATAAAGTGTTACCATAATCCAAAATATAAATAAAATCTTAAATTAATTTCCCATACAAGTAGCCTACCTGCGTGCCATCTGCGCCAGGTCAGGAAAGCAGCCTTGATTGGTCCTCCAAAATTCGAGAGGGTTATTGCTCCTGGGAATGGGGACTTCTGAGAGATAGATACCCATCTAACTGTTGAGCGGTCGAGCTTGTCCTCTGTCTTGCAAATGGGTTATTCTATTGGAGGATCTCATCGTCAGACAGCGAGACTGTGCGCGGCTCATCTGTAGTACGAGCCCGTTTACTCTCTGCGCTGTTTTCATCTCCTGCACTGTGCGTCACCTGACCGTCTCCATTACCTAGCAACTTTCCCAAATCCAACTTGGCCTGGATTATTTCTCGTGTGTGCATCTTTTTCTCCACATCCAAGTAATGATCTTTAGGCTATATCGTGGATCAAGCACAGTCGCGATGCAGTACAGGGGTTCTGAGTCCGCCTGACGAAATCGTGTGCTGACAGCTTCTAAGAGCGCACTTTTAGTTGTTTTCACTCCGTGGTCTGTTTCACTTGAAGTAGGCACGCTGCAGCAGATGCACCCCTCTGGACAATTCAGCAGAACAATGTCTGCAAACGGCCGTTTTTGCCTCTTTCTCTGACACTTTAAAGTGCTTCCACACTGCTGACATGTTTGCTGCATAAAGCCCGCGCCTCTCACACTCTACGCGGGTTATTTGATTGCGTCATTAAAAACGTCATTGTTCGGCAAAATTTATTCGGCCTTTTTACTTATTCGGCCTTTTTACTTATTCGGTGGCCGAACATTCGGTGCATCCCTACTAAATGCCATTATCTCTAAAGTGCAAATGTTATTGAATGATGTGTAATGATGACCATCATAACACTGCACTATTGATAGTGGTGTGGTGATAGCAGGTGTGTGTAGGTCTGACGTACATGGTGGAGTTTATAGTAGTGTATCCAGAGGGACACTCCGGGATGCAGGCCCCATTGTGGATGACGTATTCATTGCAAGTTGACTCTCTGTCCGGGTTCATCTTCTTTATTTGCGTACATTGGTTGTGTAGGTCCTAGTTTGAATAAAAAGAATATATATTTCAGCTGGTATACTTCAATCAGAGTTGTTCAAAACGTCTTTGTGTATCTTTGACAAACCTGGCAAAAGGCAAAGCTGACACAGCGCCATCCTCTAAAGACATAGTAACCAGAAGGACACTTATCGAGGCAAGTGTTTCCATGCTGGAGGTTTCTGCAGGCCACACAGCTGCTGGAGTTACCTGGGTGTGAGCAGCCGCCCAGGCATTGGTTGTGGCAGCACTGGCCCTGAGGGGTACACCCACCATGTTTGCAGCTGTCCAAACACACTGAGGAGAGAAGAGACAGGACATATTATTTATAATATAACAAATATGAAGATGGAGGGAATAGTATTAACATGTCTTAAGTTCAGAAAAATGAACAAATAACCCACAAAAGCACAATAAAAAAAACAACAGTAGAAAAGGTTTTTATGTGTTAGAAAAAGCAGAAGTCTATGGTGTGAATGTTTGACATTATAAAACAATATCATAAACAATATATTTAACCACCCACATTTTCAGCCAATAGGATATACAGTACATTTGTGTGCAATTGTCAGGATTCATTTGACCAATTAGGAAAACTTGCTTAAAGTGCCTTAGCATCTTTAAGCAAGTTAACTGGATTAACTGTTAGGTTTGACCCGTGCCCTGTAATGATCTAATAAACTAGTTGTTTTTGCTTTCTCTGTTAGCCAAGGAAGACTCATTAAATCTTACCTTTTACCAGGCAGTGACCTTTTACCATTTAGACTGTACACACCCGCTGCAGACAAATGGAAGATAATTTTATGTCACTGATTGGTAAAGGTCAGACTTTGGTACAGCATAATCACCAATTACAGTAACAAAAGCAATGTATTCTATGCAGTTGGCACCTGATGTGGACATTATAAAACATAATACATTCATAAAATATGGATCTCAAGTATAAATGCTCAAAATACTGTTTCTCACAATTTTCTTGGATAACAACCTTAACATAACAATAACCTTAATGGGATGCCGCCACTGTAAGGACAACAGATGAGCACTGTAAATAGTCTGTAAAGGACCCCTGCTCTCGTGAACACGAGGGCTGCCCATTGTGCTGCCTGACAAAAAGCAGAAAGGACAGCCAGGGTGGCAGAGTGAGAGAAAGGCGGGATCATTAGATTAAAGGAAAAAATGAATAAACAATGCAGATGAGGACAAAATGAGCAATACAGAAAACCAGCATCATCTCTGAGGTGGTTCACACAGGGGCTCACTGACTACGTTTTCTTAATGAGAGCTACAGTCAAGCTGCCGCACACTCTTCTCCAGCACAGAAAAATGCATTGCTCCTCCCCAGCCCTCCCCCTCTGTCTGTCTGCTGTGAGTGTACATGCTGTGACCGCGGCATCCTTTAACAGAGCAGGGAGGGCTAAAACAGCTCGCCAATCCAGCTCCAGCAAATCCATGCCAGAATGCTGTTCTAGCACCAGATCCACCCTCAGCTTCAGCCAATGTGTTTGCTGGCTGGGGGAGGCAGCCATTCAATGCCCTCTTCCATGTTGGGAGGAGAGACGCCCAGGGTTAACCCTGGCCTTGCTGGGGCAGACAAGGGGCAGACGCAGCTGAGGAGCTACATGCTACAGAGGACAAATCTACTGTTTAGCCTTGGGTGAATTAGCTTTGGACTGGAGCTGGGCCAAAATAGATAAGTGGAGGGGGGAAAGAGCTTTACACCAAATCCATTCAATACCAATGTAAGCTAGTTGTTTACAATCCTCAGTTGCATTAACAGACGCATAATAATAATGCAGTAATATGCTAGTTTTCAGTATTTTCTGCAAAAAGTTGTATTTAATCTGATCTTCTATTTTATTCAGACCCCTGCAAAACAGTTTCAACAGAGAGCACCACTAGCAAAAGCAGTAACAGTAGCAAAACCGCACTGCTGCAGCTATAGTATTCCCCATTATGTGCACACTAATGCCAGAATACCCAGGCTCACTGCTATGCCAAACATGCTCCAGTGAGCTCCCTCCTTCATTCATGCCCTCCTACTGCACGTATTCTCTTAGCCCTGCCACAGCCTCACCCTGCCCTGCACCACTATCACTGTATCTGCCTTTCTAGGCCACTTAACCCCTCCCACTTTCATTCATACAACGCCTTGTTTTGTTTTCATGTTCAGTGGATGGGGTGGAGGGAAGGAGGGAGGGATGATTTCACTACAGCTTCAATAACAAGAGGAGGAGGTGGTAGCATCCTGGAGAGCTTATCTGTCATTAAGAAAAACAGACTCATGTGAACCTCACTCTGTCATTCTATCATTTTTATGTTGCTCACACACACACACATTAAATGAAAAGGGCTGCTTAAAGGTGTACTGTGTTTACCTTTCATTTGACCATGGCAGTAAAGGCTGCTTAGTCCCCAGGGAAGAAACATGGGGGAGGTACAGCAGCCAATAGCGTGCAGCCACACACAACAACACTTCCTGCTCTTAACACATAAAACCTCCCCTTTAATTGGCAGTGTTGTCTACAGGCGAAGTGCTGGGAATAATCAGGAGAACACATGCACTTACTTTTCCACACACATAGCTGCTGATTTCATGTTTACTATATTTGTCCACGGTGGGAGTCCTACGCTCCGAAAAAATTGCTATAAATGCCTCAAGTGATCTGATGTAAGACACTCGCCTGGAGAGAGTACAGGAGATAGAATGGGGGAAGTACTGTAAACAAAAAACATGCTGCTTGAGTAGGGAGGGAGCGATATGCTACCAAAAGTGTCAATGTACATGAAATTAGATGCAGAATTAGAATTAAATAATCCCATCAAAAGTTTCACAAAATAGAAAAGTGCTATATATTCTAAGAAAAAACATTTATTTATGTTTCCTGTTTGAATACGGTTATAAATTTCATACACTAAACCACACATGTTTCACTGATGAGATTAGGCGGTTTACAATAGAGCACGATGGTCATATACTGGGTCACAGTGACCTTATTGACAAAACTGTATACTGCAGGTGTACAGGCTGTTGCTCAGCAATCAATGACAAAACATTCACCTTTACCTGGCAGCTGTTTGTACACTGTGCAAACAAATAGACAATGGAAAGAGGCACAACACAAATACCATTATCTAGCAAGATATGAATGCTTTTTTTTCTTTGTTACAAATACACACAATTATGCCCTTTCTTCAGATCTGCATACCCGCCTGAACACGTCTGATTGTTCCCTTACATAAACAGAGGTCCTCTGCTTATCACTCCAATTAGTGAAGCATCTACACAGCATGTGGTTGTCGTGTATACACAATATAGTGTCATAACTAGTTATATCACTGGAGCTGTCGCCAACAATCATTAACTTATCAAGATCGCAGACAAACTGCACTGATGCCACAACAGGTTAGTCACAAAAACAAAGAAAAAAGCACATTGAATTTCACAAAAATCTACGTCCAAGAACACAGATTGTATTAACTTGGCTAGTCTGTGCCTTTACCCAAACTGCACTGCACACACTACTGTATAGGCCAACTATTTGTGGAAACTTAAAAGTAGATGTTTTATGGAGCATAGGTTTGCTCTTTGCTTTGTCTGTCTGGACATTGATTTCTTCATCTGTGTTGGCCAGCCATGCTAGCCTATCTTGTTACCATGGAGATGAGTCCAGACATAGGCTGTCTGCAGTAATTAGGTCCATGCATCCAACAGGCATTTTCTTATATTTTCCCCAAGTCATCCTAAAGCATGTTTCTGCTGTTCACTGTCAGGCCTTGCGCCCTTCCCTTTTATTTCAAGATTATTACCCTCAGGTAGGGTCGACTTCTCTTTTAACCCTGCTTTGCCCGGTTCCTATCTTCCCACATCCAGGAAAGCCATAGTGCCTAGCCCCAGGTGAACATCTCTGTTCACAGCCACAAGATATCATTGCCTCATTACAGACGTTAAGGGTGGCACTATAATCAATATGCTTTCGTGGTGCACCCTTATTCTCCTCCTCCCCTCTGGTGTTTCCAACTTATTCCTTACAACCCTTTAGATTTTTATGTCACACTTCTGTACCGCATCTATACGTTTGTCACTTGCTGCCCAGATGCATGATGCACCACTAAAGCAATAACACACACATGCACAAACAAGGAAGTTCAGAAGGTTTTGCTGAGTGGACAGTTTGGTGGCAGCCTAGAGGTGATCTAGAGGGGCAACAGCTGAGCATTCATTATCAGAAAGACACCTCATCACTTGCTTTATGATTTTCATTCAAATCAACGCTTCAGATTCAGATCGGGTCAGTTTGCTTCATGTCCTCCTCTTGAGCTAGGCTAATGTCACTACTGTCCACAAGCCTATGCATCTCTGAGGATACCTTGTGTGTTAGTAAAAACTAGTATTATGTTTGAAGAGATGAAATTCTACAGCTGCAATTACTTTTTTTTTTCTTTAAAAAACACTAAACACTACTGGAAACCTTTTAACTGAAAATGTCCAGGCAATTTTTAACTGTGTTTTCCAACCTGAAATGATCAGGCAGTAGAGAAATGATTGAAAAAACTGAACATGTTTTTATGTCTTAAAATCCAAATTGCTCCCTCTCTCTCTGTCCCCAGTTCAATCAGAGAAATAGTTTATCATAGAAGTAAATGTCACAAATCCCTTCTTTTTCTTTACTTTCTCTTCGTTTTTCCTTCCTTGTGTTTCAGGGGCTTTAAGTTAATTTTGGTCCCTACACTGGGGCCGAGCTTTGATAATGTCAAAGGGGAAATCACAATAAATATCTCCAATGGCTTAAAAACATGGTTCTGTTAACCAGCGGAAACAGTTTTGCAAAGTAACATCATACAAGCACCACACAAATCTTGTTTTGAAATAAGATTCTTCTTAGCCTATTAGCAGTTATTATCTTTTAATAACAATACAATACCCTTTTTAAGCTAACAAAGAGAGCATCCCATACTGATCTAAACTATTCCACTCCAGAGGTTTAATATGTCTACAGAGGAGACAACTGTAAAGACCTCCATAATGTGCAGGTGAAAACAAACTGGTTCTCCCTGAATGCACTGCAGGAGGACACGGGAAGGTAAAGAGTCAAAGCCTCAGTACTTTCACAGTGTTGTGTTCGTACAGGCTGGCCAGCTTCACTGAGCACAAGGCACAGTCTGGGCAGGATGGCTGCAGTGCAGATGCTAGCTGCCCTATTTCATATTCACAGCATAGCACTAAGCAGGGCTACGGCCCGCACACAGGCGCACAAAGACACGTTTGTGCACAGGCATTCATTCACACAGAGAGAACAAACAAAACAACTTCTATAAGTGCTATAGTGCTGCTAATCAAGTCATAAAGCTTCAGATGTTCTTAAGTATTAGCAATCTGTGAGTATAAATTATAATACAATTACATAATTTTAATGAAATATTACAATTTAGAATATAAAATTACTAAATTTGATAGTAATAGTACAATATGTTTATTGAATATTTAAGTTTTGCATCCAATATTCAATAACAAATAAACTGATCAATGGCTCTGATTGAGCTTTTCCCTTATCTCCAGTTACTATTATGATTGGTTACATGTCAATCAATACAGAAATCAGAATATTAACAAAATGACTGATGTTGATGTCTGTAGTCTGTAAATGTTCTTGCAAAATGACTATTCATTTTGATCATCAATTATTACTGTCAGATATTTATAAAACTACAGTATGCCTCTAAGGATGCATTTTGACAAAGAACATAACCCTTAAAAATGCCAAAGACCACAACACGGGGCAAGCAACATGCTGTCTGACCTCTTCTGTCAAAACAAACCTGTCTTCTCTTTCCATTCATATCCCATGAGGCCACAGGAAGACTGTTTAATCCGGAAGGAGGGAAGCTCTTCATCATGTCTGCGTGTGTCACATAGAGTCACACACAGACATCCCTTTATTGCCATAACACACCATTTAATACACTACGCAGGCCACATGTTACCAACACGTGATGTGTTACTGTTATTCTTTTGTCCTAAGACAAAGACACCTCTCATCACACACCGACTCTTGACTCCCAAAACTGGCAAAATAACAATCTTGAGTCAGCTAAATTTTCAGTTTATTCTTTCAAGCTTGAATTAGTATCCATTTACAAAAAAATAACCTCTTGACATTTTAGATCAATATGAATAAAACTAACAAGTTATAAAGTAACAATAATAAAATATTCATCTATGTGGTGCTGAAACTTAAAGTTGATGAGACTCCAGTTTGAGCTCACAGACAGACGACTTCCATCAGCATAGGGTGCAGTCAAGAAAAACAGTCAGGAAGATCTGTGTTTGTTTTACTTTTTGTTAGCATTTTTCCCTACATTTGGGAAGAACAAACGGTGTTAGACACTACCAGAGGTGAGCAAACTCTGGGCCTTTGGTGTTTGAAGCAGAGCAGGTGTAGGAATCATTTAGTAGAAGTCTAGACTCGGCAGAGCTACGGCATGCAAACTTTAGTTGATTAATTATACATTGATTCACTGGATGCAGCTGGGAGTAGACAGACAGACAGACAGTCTGCTGAAAGATCTTCTTGTGTTGTATTTTAATTAAAAACACATTGTGCTTTAGAGGAATGTAACTGAAAGAAATGTTTATGATAGTGAGACACTATCGAACACTATCAGATGATAGTGTTTTCCATTTTTCTAAAAAGTTTTTGTTTCTGTCAAATTATAGAAAAATGTGTCTGCTCTTTATATATATTCTCTAGCATAATTTTATCAAGCCAGTCTAATTCTAAAAAACGGACACACAAAAACATTCATTCTCCTAATTAATATATAAGTTTTAACAGCTACACTAAAGACATTTGTCATACACATATACTATTATCTGCAAAGAAAAGAATAACTATAGTTATGATGGAGATAAGTTAAACTGAGTATATATTGCTCTGAAATTTCTCTTGAGAGTGAGTTAGTAGTTCAGTCGAAGGAAAGGGGCTCCAGAGAACGGTGTGAAGGACAATGGTCATGGACAGTAAAGCTATTAACAACACAGTGAGACACACACTGGACAGTCAGTCTCATCTTGCCCTCCATCAGTCATTGACTCTGATCAGTTCACAGCAAAAAATGCCCCTCCCCCACACCTGTGTTTCCCTCATGGTACACAAAATGGGGGTGGGGCCACAACATAAAAATGTCATGTTTTTCTTACATTTAGTATTTCTAGACATTTTTAAAGATTTAAAGCAGATCATTTTAATTACTAAAATGTACTTACATTTTAATTAGAAAGACCATTTAGACACAAGGATAAAAACCTGACATTCTGCTCTGTTGTTTTTAAGTTGTTTTTGTATAACCATAAAGAGAACAGCTGTAAAATCTGTCGCACCTTTTTATAAACCAAAGGCACATGAATGTGGTTTACAATTTCTTAGAAGTCAGATAATTTTGATTCAAACCAAGCGCTTTAGTATGCTGGCTTCCCAGTGCCTGTACATAATAACAGTGCACATTTTGGTGAACAGAGTTGGTGGCATGAGTTCACTCAAGTTCAGATATATCTGGAAAGTTGGTAACTATAATTTCTAGCCTGGATTAAATACCTTGTGAATACAGTTGAGGATTAATAACACAAAAACAAGCTAGCTTGTTTGTGGACAGCAGCATTGGACAAATAAGTCGGGCACAATAACACAACAGGCTCAAAAACAGAGCAGGATAACTGCACTTGGAAAAGCTTGAAGGGGAAAAACATGTGCTGTATTCACATGCATAATGCATGTGCACCAGTGCATGGGACAAAAGAATAAGAAACAACACAAAAGAAAAGGGGTTATCAGGGATTAAAGGGGTCAGACTTATTCTTGAGGACACAGGTGCTGTCAGGAGAGTGTTACACAAAAGAGACAAAAACACCCGCAACAAAACAATAAATGGGAAATGCAAAAAGATTGTTTTGCTCATAAAGTGTTATAGTTAAGAGCAGATTGTTCTTCCCCAACTATGAAGAAAGAAATTTCTGGTGTGCATCTACCAAAAAGAATAATTTGTAACTGACTAAATATACTTTTAAGTATCATATTTTTACAGACAGAAATGCCAGCCACACTTTTGACTAAAAAGCAGTTTTATTGTCTCATGTTATTCTAAAAAGAGGCTTATAGTTTAGTTCATAAGAGCAGTAACACTAGCACTGACACACCTGCATATTCACACTAGAACAGGTGGCTTTCTATACAACTCACACATGCTTAATGATGAGATTAATGAGCAAACCTAACGAAGCAGAGACGTGAAACATTGCATTGCCTTTTTCTTGATGAAGAAACAAACAAGCTAGAACAAACAACTCAATGAGTTTTAAGTGTGCAGTGAACCTGCGTTTATGTGGCCAGCTTCTAAATCAGATTGTTGCTTTAAGGCCACAACACTGCTCTAAAACAGATGTGATGTTCTGCCATTGAGCGTCGAGAGGCAGAGCCAAACAGCCTGTGTGTGTCTTTGTAATACGATTTTAAAAACTAGAATGAGGGCAAAATTAAATCAGGGCAGGGGGAGAGTCTGGATGGTCAGAGGAGAAGCCGTTTACAGGCCACACCGGTAAACAAGTATTGATAACTGATGCCATCAACGCTCAGGGTAAAAGAAGGTTTGCCAACGCCCGTTGAAAACTGCATCTGAGGAAAAAGGAAATGGATTAAAGACAATATTTGACAATTCATGTCATGTAGGCGTCCTTTAAACTTAACTAATGAGCTAATAAACAAAAAGAGAGCTAAATATTGCCTGGTTTGCCATTTTTTGAAAGCCTATGAAATTTACACTCTCTGTGGAATAAAAGATATAACAGACTGAGACTCACTGAGTAACTGTGGGTTACTATGGCTAGTGATTTTATTTTGTCCTCCCCCCAGTCAACCAAAGTGCTCTTGACACATTTATCTCTGTCAGAGGTACGCACAAGGCCAACAGACTGAGGCATCTGTCTCAATCTACACATTCTGTCCACAATATGGACTTATGGAGCACCAGACAGTCCCCCCTACAGACATACGTCCTGTCAAAACCAAGGGGAAGCCAAATTTGTTGTCCAAGCTGTTTGCAGTATCCATCCATCAACACAGCGGGTCAAGCATAAAGAGGCAAGAGGCAGAGGTCCGCCATCACACACTGAAACTACATGAGGAGAAGCGCCAAAGATAGGTCAAGTGGGTTGTGAGAAGAGACCAAGCCTCTCCCATGGTACCTCTCAAATGGTCGTTGCGTAAGGGCGCCGCCATACGGAGATTTACCGCGAAATCCAGCGATATACAGCCGTCCACCAGAGGGCAGGCTCCAAAAGCGGAAATATAAGGAGAAACCCAATGACGACTTTACAGGTGTAAAAATCATGTTTACAGCCTGGTACAAAAGATGGCTCCTGTCTCTAGAGCTAAGTTTTTACTATGTGACAACTCTGGGGGGGGTGAATTTTTGATTATTACGTCCGTTTATGCTATCTGAAAAGTGTAGTTTTGTGAATAAATTTGGGTGTGGCTACGTCGGTGGGCATGTGTCAATCACCGAGCCACACTAACGTCGTGGCTAGCTGGCTAACAAGTGGCTAGTTAGCTATCACGGAGCTGCCCGGAGCTAGGCTTCTGTTCCTGACCCTCGGCTGTTCTCTGAGTATTTGAGAAGAACGTTGTTGAAATGGCTTGCCTTGCTGTTGGCTGTACTAACAGACTCTCCAAGAAGTGTGGTCTTTAGTTTTTTCGGTGAGTAATACAATTTTTTGGTTTTATGGATGGTTTTAAGAGCTCTTTAGCGGGTAAATATATAGCATTACTCAGCTACTTAGCCTAGCTACCAACTTTTCCCATCTAACACAGCTCAAAACCCACATAAATTCTAAGTTACCGTACATCGAGTACGGTAATTTAGAATTAGATGTTAATCATAATACTGTTCAAATTTATTTTTACTGGCTTTGCTTTAAAAAATAGATCCAGATATACAATATATCATGTCATTTCTTGCTCAAATCCAAACACTATTTGCATTGCGTACATGGCTATTAAACATAGTTTAACATCAAAACAATAGATTTATTCATGATAGCTGTAATATGTTTCTAAGTGATCGAATTAAGTATGTTATGGCTTTGACATATAACGTGCAAATGATTGAGCGCAACTTGGTAACTACCTAGTGCTGTTAACACTTTTCATTTACATTCAATACATCTAAGGTATAAACTACTTTTTAATATGTATAAATCTGGGCTTAAAAAATTGGTAATGTAAACATATGTACATAGCTTATGTTAAAACATAATATTTTTAGTCACTTAGTCTAAGAGAAATTATTATGCTTATGACCATGATATTTTGTTTATGTGAAGCCCTGTTGTTATCTACCCTAACCTGCAGTTGTTATTGTAACACTATATGTACAGTACTTTTAAGGTCATACTAACACCTATTGTGTTTTTGTATGTTTGTTTAATCCAGACAGACTGGACCAGTGGGTGTTGAAGATGAGGAGACAGAACTGGACTCCTACCTCTTTCAGTCGGTTGTGCAGTCAACACTTTGAGATGGATTGCTTCTGCACTGATTTGAGGGTACCCAAAGCTTTGTGTCATCTTTATTACAAGGACAGTACATACTGACCAACAGTACAACTGTATAATAACATTAGTCCACATGGGTTATTGTAGAACTGCAGAACTGCTGTGAGTCACAAGCGAGCAGCAGCTTTATCAGAAACATCATTAATTACATGCAGGCCATTAGGGAGACAAATAAAATACAAAAAAATAATTCAAAATTAAAAAGGACAAATAGAAAACATGCGTTAGTTACACTACAGATATCTTATTAAGCAAAGAGAAACAGAAGTTGTTAAAACAGCAGGGCACAGAGGGGTTTAATACTGACAAGTCTGATCTGAAAAGCCACATTTTGGAAAGAGAGTGAAATAATCCAGTTAAATTCATTTTTCTGATGGTAGTTGGAATAATATTCCATTATTTGGAAGCTCGAAAAGAAACGGCAGACTGACTGAAAGCTGTTTTTCTAATCTATTTAGTCTATCACTTTGTTAATATTTTTCTATTGAGATGCACTTTTTACACTTATTTGCTCACTTTGCTACATTGCACCTAGATTAGACACCTACTCACTCACCTGTTGAAACAAGTTACAACCAGTGGACACATAGTGGGAAAGTACTGATACAGACTGCTTCCTGCGAGGGCCGCGGCCATAGATTACTATTACTTTTGTGGTGTCAAGTTGGCCATGGACACAACTCGTTGATACAGGAATGCTCTAAATAAAAAATATGTACAACTGTGATTCTACAAGAAATACATTAAATAAAGTAGCTACAATGCCCTATAATGTCTTTTCTTTATGTCTCTTTTAACAGGGAAGGACTTGACTTGCTCGACAAGCACAGCTGTGCACACCAATTTCTTTTTTTCAAAAGACAAACATCCAAAGCCTAGACAGTCACGGCAGGTAAGTTGGTTGAGAGGTTGAGAATGTTAATAATGTGTCAAATGACATTGTTGAGTGTCAAAGTGTAAATATTATATTATGTATGTCATGTACATTTGTGTCCATGCAAACCTTAAATGGGAAATGAATTGAACTTGATTAGAACATTTTCTATATGTCTTAGAGCCTGCATGAACGGGGTCTAAGTACATTTCAGAGAGCCTGTGTGCAATAGTTTACATCATCGGTGGAATATGTCTGATAACAGGATTTGTTTTTAAGAGTTGGCAGAATAATTTCCTCTGTTATGTTCCTCTCACCCTAGTTCATTGTATTTTTACATGTTCTGTATTGTCTTGTGCTATTATTTTTAATCCTTATGTCCTGTTTCTGGATGTGCATTTTATTTAACAGTTGTTGTCCCATCTTTTATGTTCCCACTCAAGGCCTGCACCTGGTTGTGGTGATTGGGCTTTCAACCAAGACAGGCCAACTTGAATTTGTTTTGTGATTTATTTTTTTGTCTGACTTTGCACAGGGTCCCGTCCTGCAGCAGTAATTTTAAACTCCTCATCACATCCTTCACCCTTACAACCTGATGGGACAAGGCTTCGTTTGTTGCTTCTCAAACCTTTTGGAACTGCATCACAAATATGACACCTTTTACACACTTGAGCATTAAAAAAAAATAACTGTTTACAATTCATTTGCACTTTTTTATTTTCAATAAAATGTATTGTATCATGTTTTTACAGTTTTAAACTTTTTTTCTGCTTTAAGTATGGGCATGCCTTACTTATAATTTAATCTACCATCTAGTGGTATAAAATCAAAAACTACAGAAAACTGCTGCAGATGTTTTAACAGATGTTTCCAGGTGCAGAAGCAGAGGGCAGGTCCATCGTGAAAACTACAAGAGTTATGTATAACGTGGCTATAACTAAGTAAAATATAGTATCCAAAGTAATGTGTAACTGCACTTGTCTGGGCAGTGGGCTCTTGAGAGTGAGCAATTTGAACAGTGACCTTTTCCATATTTTAAACAATACAATAGAAAAAGTTAGATTAGCATGCTAAATTATAGCTACATACCACAAGCATTATTAAAAGCCTTGTTAACTATATAACATATTATAGAGAGATACATAGTGTGGTCCTAAATCTCGGTGGGAAGCTACACTTGCGTTAGCCTGGTGTTAGCAACAGGTTAGCAACAAGTTAGCAATTGCCTTAGCCTCGGCTACAGCGGAGTGGGCGTAATTACCCACGCATGGGCTTACGAGGCAACACTCCCTTTGCCCATTTTAGTAACATCCTCTGACGAAGGAGTCTAAAATGTCCGGATGTAACCGCCATTTTTTCGCCCGGACTTTGAGGTTATTTCGGGAAATAGGGGACCAATGGGCGGATATCATCCATTATATATACTATCTATGGAAGAGACCCTGGTTCAAAACCTGCTAGATGCTAATCTAGTCACAAACACTGTTGAACAGTGATCTGTGAAAAAAATGAGACATCATATGGTCTTCCTGTATACAATAACTACATGTGGGTGATGAGTACTTGATAGTGGAACAAACGGTTTTCAGAATTTCCGCACTCACCTTCAAATTTCTGACGCAAGTATCAACCATGTGAGTGTTTCTTTCCAGCTTTCGTGTTTCAGTGGTCTGTGTACTAGGTCAGGTAGAGGCCCTTGTCTAGTCGCAGTGTGTTCAGTGTCCTCGTGACTGGGTTACATTAACCAAAATGTACAGTTTGGTGTAGTCCACACAGTTGAGCTAAAGGTAGAAAAATTCCAGCACATGACACCTCAAATGCACAAGAAGCAGTTGGGTGATGTACAGCTGTACACAGAATGTCACAGGTGCACTGCAACTCATTTAAAATACTAGTCATTCACTTAATGTCTGCCCCAGGTGTGAATGAGGTCAATGGAAATTAAAGTGCTTTGGGTGCCCGAGAAGGGTAAAAAAAAAAGCGCTATATTAATGCACACCTTTTACCGTTTAATGCATCAGTGATAGTGTAAGCTAAAGTGAGACAGCAGAGTGCAGTTTGTTTGGTTGACAGCCGACGAGGGGTGCACTGAAGTAGAACTGGTTTTAGTTGCAACAATGCCATCACAAGACCCAAAGCAGAAGACACTGAGTAGGAAACAACCAAGGCATGCTAAATATTAGAGAGGCCAGACGTCATTCTGCCCAGTGATACGCACAAGCACATGCCCTGGAAGAGACTAGCTCACTAGCTCATAGTCTATATTAAGGACAGGCTGTGGCTTCTACTCTATATATGACCAACGTGTGGAGTCTTGTCTTGATGGGTGCTGCCATTACCTCTCCTCATGTCTTTCTTAAGCAACATTTTATTGAATTAATATGTATATATGAACTAAAGCAGGTTTGTGAGAACACTGTGTACATTTATTGTTACAAATCTTTAATGTTCCTACAAGTGCCATGCCCCTCATTTACAGAGACAGAGCTGCATTCCAAACACATTTGTCTATAACCACATGAAGGAATTCCACAGCTGCACCATTACACATAAAAACTAGTCCTTACACAAACGAAACACAGAAATGCACACTTCTGCTAACAGCATGTGAATGGTGGACAAACAAGTTGTACCCAATCACATGGGAATTAACTCAGATGTGCACCAATCACATGCACGCACACAACTAAAGCGGCCATCTTTAGTAAAAGCAGCCAGGGCTGACAAGTTTGGTCTATCATTTTGAGGCCCAGAAATTCCTGCATGTCTGCATACCACAGCCTGAAGAGGGAAGGAAGAAGGGGAGAGAGCGCACAAAGCAAAGTAGGGAAGAAAGACGTTTAGGGGGGAAAAAAAGCAGTTAGGAGGGTGTACATAGGGAGGATCCTCCACAGAAAGGTGGAGCAACAGGGACAAGAAAAGGAGTGAGGCGGGAAAAGGCAAGGGGGAGTTCATTCTATTTGAGTTCACTTTGTTCCAGCGGAGCGAGACTTCATATGAAACAACTAGACAACTAAGTCTGGACAATTATTAACTGCATTCATTTCTCATGAGGGCATAGAGGCCATAAAAGTAGAGGCAGAGGAGGTGAACAGTTTAGGTACATACCATAAGCATGACAGCATCCCATAATACAGTTGTTTTCTCTTCTATTAAGGCAGAATCCATAAAGAAGCAGGAGACTGCAGTAGTAGCAAATTTACTGAGAATGAATTTAGGAGAAAATTAGCACTGACAGAAACATTAGCAGCACTTTTTGGTATCAGTTTAGTAAATATTAGCACCAACGCTTGTAGGAGCATTTTGTTAGAGATAACTAGGTTTTATTATTCAAGTAAATTCTCTGTCTTGTCTAAGTCTACTCTCTAAAACATCTGACAGCAAATGTCTCGGGCCATGCTCTAAGGCCCGAGCCCAATTTCATAAACCAGGGTTAAACACAATCCACAATCCATGACAAAAGACAATAGCATAAACATAGATATACACACAGTACTGGCCCCGGAATTTCACGGACCATTTAATTTCAAAGTTATGTGCACTCATCTGTGAATGTCACCAACGTTGACTGTGGATTTCACTGCCACAGATACACATGCATTTTCCACATTGGCTTTTGACCCACAGCAATCACCTTCTTCTTCTATTTACTCACTCTGGACCTGACCTAGTCACCCCAGGGTCACATTCTCCCGAAAACGAGTCCCTGAATCTTTTCCAACTTACATCACTTAGCCTAGAAGTATGGCCTTAAATAGACAAAGGGTTCTCTGGATTGCACCATTACAGTGGACAAAGGGGAGACACATACAATCAAAGCTCCAGTTTACTCAGAAATATTCCTTAACACTTTTTGGGTAGGACTGGACGGCCCTCCGGGGTAATGTGTTTCTCCGCAAAAAAACAAAACTGTTTAATGGTTCAAGGAAGAGGGCAGTTTCCTGAAAGCCAAGAAAATGCCATTCTGTGAACAGAACTGTGCCTGGACTAAACTACGTGGAATAGTTTGAAAAAGACCTCAAGGATGTTGAGGTCATACGAGGATAAACAAGTTGACTTCTGGCAAATCAAATTTCAGAGACAAATTCCATTTACAGCTCTGACTACGGATGAGTTCCCTTTATGTTTACCGAACATGTTTTTGTCCAAACCCAAGACCAGGAGGAAAATAGGACAAAACGAGGGGATTCCTCTGAAAGGTTGAAGTGTACGATGAATCATTATGAACTACATTACCCTCAATAGAATACATCCTCGACCTGTGGGAAACACTGCTTTCCAAAGGTATTGTATTAACAGAATTCTTGGAAATTCAAATGTCAAAATCTTATTTGCAGCCAGCACAGGGTGGCCATTAGAAGAACTTTTTTTTATTGAAAGTTTATTTGATAGGGACATGCTACAGCATTTATTGCCAAGGCTAATTTGTAATGCTCGTCCCTAGAAGGGCTTTTACAAACAAACAGCAAACAAATATACAACATAGCATACACAAACTAAGCTGCTAACAAGCACTTCTGAAAATGGAGGTGAGAACATCCATATCCATTGGGTTTACAGTGGTCCTTTTGCTGCAAACATTTCTGAGTACCTGCTGGCAGATACTGCAATAATGAAAAATTAATTTACAGTACAGCCCTAAAGATTTGTACAAATATTTCAGTGCAGATAAAGCATTCTGTGTCTTCTGAAGGGTGTGTGCATAATGTTGTCAGAGCTGGTAGCAGACGGTTATTCGATCTGGCCCAACACCTGAAAACAATCCCCCATCCCTTGACCAGAGGGCGGCTCCTGTTATTTTCCCAGCTCTCTCAGAAACAGTAATTCTTGTGGCTCATTTCAGCGCTTTTTAGATCCCCGTTTCTTATACATTTTTAGACTAACCAATCTCTTTTCATTATTACATTTTGTCTCATGTAGTATCCATCTCGAAAGCTTCCAAGCTTTCCCGTGGGTCTGGTGATAAAGCACACCAGTAGGAAGTGCTTTGGACAAAGACGGGAAGTAATGAGGAAGTTGTTACAGACAGCTCAGGCAGTAACAAGCCCTCGCCTGCCAACACACTTCCCTCATTCAGCTGAGAGCAACACACTGGAAACAGGCGAATTCCTGGAACATGAAAGGAGAGAAGAATGAGGCAGTAATTGGAAAGTAATAGCTCAATATCCTTGAAAGCCCCTGCGTTCTCCACATAATATGTATTCTGCTAGGAGCCTGTTAAGCCACATTTCCAATGAGCGGAAAGATACAGGTCTGGTCAATTGCTCAGTTTGGTAAGGGTAACACCTGAAGAGCCTTGTATTAACACTGCAGTGTGCAAGGGTTATTCCCAGCGTGTGTGTTGTGCTGTCAGTGTAAATGTGCTTTTATTGTATGTAGTGGGTAGGGCAGTCAGTGTGTGTGCCTTAAACTGACTTCTGCAATGTCCATTCAAGTGCTCAGTACGCGTGCTGTTAGAGTAGAGAGTGTGTGGGACTGCCGGACCACTGATGATGAGCGAGACGAGGAGAGACCGAGTTTTCCAGATCCCCCGGGGCGCTCGGCTAGCACTGCTTCCACTTGCTGCAGCAACAGAGCGGGCAAAATGAGGGGGCCACGTGCACGCTTGTATGTACACACCGCTGATGCCAGCTAATCAAAGTTCATTTGGATTTGCTAACAAGGATGGAAGCCGCCAGAAGGGAAAACACAGGCATGGTTACTACCTCTCCCTCCCCATCTGTCTCCATCTATGTATTCTCCCGTTGTCTCTTGCCCAAGTTTGTATTCTTCCTCTCGCTCCCTGTCCCTTTTAAGATATTCATTGTAATTCAAACATCAGTAAGTGTGCCTGTGTCAGATGAGCCAACACAGAAAAACTACACAGATGTACAGTAACTTAACTACAATGTCAACACGGACACTCATGGTTTTCCCATCCCTTTCTGTTAACTGTTGAATAAGCTTCTACACCCAGACAGTCACTTGATTCCAATAACGCGCAAATCTTTTGCTGAAAAACATGAAATTATGTTAAATTATTAACTATGAAAATTATTGATCAACCCATTTTAAATGTGGTTAGACAGGTACAGTCTACCTTTCTCAGTTTCACAAAAGTAACTAGGACCTGTCAATAATGTTTAATCTCAGTTAAGTTTTACGAATCAAACTTACAAATGCAATTTACATTAGATAAGAATATAATTTGATTTATGTTGCTCGGGGCTGCACAAAATTAAATAAAAATGTGAAAATCATGTCAAAATTATACACTTAATGCAAAAGCCTTCTCAAAAGTAGCCAACTTGAGACTTTTACAGTCCAGTCCAGTCTAACACACCTTTGTGAACTTGAGCCCAGAAAACATTTGCATGTGTGCTGTAGAGAGATGATTGGCAGGTAGTAGGCATACAGGAATAACAAGGCCTCTGCTCCAGATGGAGCATCAGGCTGAGATCAGTGAGTCAGGAGAACGTACAGTATGTGCAAAAGGTTGCTGCTTCATAGAGCCACAACAAAGGGAAATTAACAAAACTGTATGTGGTGCACAATATCAGACTGAAAACATAACTATACAGATATATTCCATATAGGACAACAAAGAAAAGGTTACAAGGGTTACATTATTTCACAATCTTCATTATAATCCCTTCAAAAACACCTGCTATGACATGTTTCTGAAAATATTTAAGACGTGACTCAACTGCACTAAACAAGAGAACAGAAGAGGGAGGGAGTCCGGAGTCAGACGCTGCTCGAGTGGAGGTACTTTTACACACTGAGCAAGAGGTTGGGCTAAATGAGTGCTTTTGTTTGATTGTGGGTACAAGGCATGCTTCATTGAGTGCTTCCATTCTTAATACTGTTATTCTCTTTCTCTCTTACGCCTCTTCTAGCTTGGCTACCAGCCATTCTGGCAAAAGTGTGTGTGCTTTTTGAGTATACATGTGCACCTGGAGCCACACTTGAAACACCCCGCCATGTTTGTTTTGCTCTGTTTATTTTTGCTTTGCCCAACCTCATCCCTTCCCCTACTAGCCTCCTCATCTGACACTCTTCTTATTTCACACTGCCTGCCTAGACTCACTATTACCAGGGCAACCAGAAAGATTTGAGACAAACAACATACATGTTCAATATAAAACATGGATGACAGCATTACAGAACAGCAAGTCATTTCTTTTTTTTAATTTCACATTGAATTGTAAAGTTTGTCTAATCTGTGTTCAAACCTTACTGTTAGAGGACATGTGTTTTTTGGGTTGCTTTCTGGATGAATATCATGACAGGGATTTATTTTTACCCTTAAATGCTGCCCTAGTGTACATAACGTGTGTGATCTTCTGGGCTTTTGTCTGGCAGTTTATGTTGTGTAATGTTTTCGTAATGTGAACGCGAGTATGAAAACAATCAAAGCATGTAGGCACAGGAGTGGTGAACTTTGACCTGGAAACCTTTTGGCCTTCTGCTGCTTATATCTGCTTGTGTATACGAGCTAGTCTGGTGTCACTCAGGCTCAACAAGAAAGAGCAAACAACAAATTGACTTTGTGCTCTCGTATTTATTTTTCCTTTTGTGTGTTGTACACTGTACATGTGTTTGATGGGTTTTTTATCGTTTTTTTTTTAATGGAGATCTTACAACACACTCACAGGACAAGAGTGGTAGATTATTATGGAAAATACATAAAACATATCGCAAAGTCAAAGTGTTACCGTCAATATTTATTAATAACTCAATGATTCCTAAGCAAATTTGCGGGGTATATTCGCTTTTAACGCTACAAACGAGTCAGGTTTAACGTTAGCTTCTTTTCTTTTTCTTCTTCTTTAAATAAAGACTCTATGCTGTGAAATACAAAGGACACATGAATGCAGCATCAGCCCGTGGACATAGTACTTTGGTTTTCTCTCTTGCGTTTCTAAACTTGGACAAGGTGCACACAACTTTAGACAGCAAGTCTAAACAGACAAAAGAGTATAACAAGTAAACAAAGTATAGTTTATATTCTCAAGAATGTTTTTATTGCCAATAAGTTACTTCAGGACCCTGTTGACCTGAATGTGACATACATTGCTTTACCCATGTGTACACAGTGGTTTTCCTGCTTGTAAGGAGTCTGTATAAGATCAGAGGAATGCTAGCACTCCCCTGGCTTTTACCCAAGGCAACCGTGGAACCCTGTAAAAACAAAACAAAAACAATCCCACAGTTTCCACTCCCACATAAACTTTAATGCCCCTCTAATGTTCCTCCACCCTGCCCAGCGCATCTGGGTTTGCATCCTTCGTAAAGTTGAGCTTTCATTCACAGAGGATCTAATTAAAGATTTCCACAATTTTCCCAGCGCCACTTGGTGAACTGTTGTAGTACTGTACACACAATAAAATATCCTTTTATCAATGCCTTGAACCAACTGTATGCATGCCAAACAATAAGCATTCTATCGAGAGTGTAATAATAGAGATCAAAGGCTAATAATCTTACTGCGACTTACATTAAGACTAATCTGTGAAAGAGTTCAACTACAGAGTTTTGAAAATATGTTCGGGGCAATAAAGGAATAAAACCTTGATTGAGAGTGCAAAATCTTCTAAAGAATTAAAGTAAAGACACAATGTAGGCTAACACATGCCTTCACACTTCCCCTTCAGCACTGGCAGAAACACCCAGCACTAGTCTTTAGCAAAATAGTGGCTATCATGTGATGCAGAGCAAGGCGTCATACATGCCCTGGCCCCAGCAAAGAACAGAAGACATAAAGTTGCAAAGAACACGCTTAAAACTTAAGTCATTTTCAATGTTCAAATATAAACATTGCTGAAATGGTTTTCAGTCATTTGTCACGTTTTTTGAGAAATACAAGAAAATAAAACACTATAATTATCATAAAAAAATAAGCATTCTTGCCCTGTTTCTTACAATAAAAGTAATTCTCTCAAACAAATAAGCAAACAAAACCATCCATCTTGAAAGCAACAGGCTGAATGCAGTGCTACATTTTAAATGATATGATATTTGTGATTTGTGTAATCCTGCTCAACAGTTCCACTTAGACCTTTGAGTGTGTCAAAAACACGTCAGTAATTTGACACATCAAGCAGGTCCCAGGCCCATAATTACACACCACTTGGCCACGATGCTCTGGTTAATCAATGTTAATCAGAAGGCGTGGCATGTCTGCGACCCCTGGCAGCTGATATTAGGAGCAACCCTCCACAACATCAAAATCATTACACAAATGCTTTGTAATGACAACATCAATCACATTGATTGATCTCTGGTGCATGTTATCATTATTTCTACCAATCCATGTGATGGATGCCAGTAAGGTACTATTGCACAAAAACAGGTCTATACGGTGATGATTTTTGTTTTGTTTATACTACAAATAAGCAGTGCTTAATTTGTGTGGGAACATGGGGCAATATATTTACCTACCTCCTAAATTGAGACCGATTTCTTAAAGTAAAATGTCTGTGCTTGATTTTAATAATGTAATTTACATAAATGCTTCCGCCAAAACTCCACATGCGTTGGATACAGTCTATCACGTTTCATCACAAGCTGCAAAACCCTCACTCAGTGTGTTCTATATTCTCGTGTTGGTTGGACACAAAGACTGAAACATTGGTATCTCTTCATTGGTATCCCCCCTTATCTGTAAGAGGCCACAGAGCGAAGGAGCACAAGCAGCTATAGCCTGCGCTCACAGGATTTGCTTTTACTCTTAGTGCCTAAAGTTCGCACTGAACTGGGAAGCTTTTAAGTTTGCAGCACTTCTTGGAACAAACCGCAAAAGAATTTAAAACTGAAAGACGTTAAAACAATCTTAAGTAAATTTGAAGAAGATTCTTTCATTTGTTGTTGTTTTATGATGTTTTTTATTCATTTATTGATGAATGTTTGTTTGCTTGTTGAACTGTTTTACTGTGTATTTTTTTTGTAAAGACTATGCTCCTGTCTTGGCCAGGACACTGCTGCAATAGAAATTTTTAATCTCAATGACTTTTTATCCTGGTTAAATAAAGCAAATATAAATATAGCCTGTTTTTAAACATTTCAGCCTGTAGAAACTGCCTATTAGTTTGTTAAACTGGCATCATTTAGACACAAAAAGTGCTAATGCTGTCTTCATAACAACATATGTTCCTTTACCTTTTTTTTCTTCTCGATGCTGGGGGAATACTTCTCCTAATATTCTCTGTGTTCCCCGACCTTCAGCTTTACAAATTAAGCGCTGCATACAAGGCATAATGACTTACTTCTCTGACAGTGATCCTGTGACCAGCATCGCCCCCTGAAGTGTCCATTGATGGTGTTCTGTTGGCAGACAGTCTGTCCCTGTGCTGTCCCCGGACAAACGTCTCCACACTCCCTCTCGTTCTTATTGGCCAAAATGTAGTTGTCTTCCATGGAGTCTAGGATCTTTGACCAGTCCAGAGTGGCCAGGTAACAAAGGTCTGGGTTCTTCTCGATCCTCACAGCACCCCTGGTGATGTTCATGAGGCTGCGGAGACCCACCTCCTTCATCTGCAGCATCTCGTAAATCACCAGAGCATAGTTGAAAAAGAGCTCGTTGCCGCGGACTACCGTCAGGTTTGGGAAGAGGTCCGCCAGTGTCTCAAGGCCATAGACCCTAAACAGCAGCACATAGTCGGTCACGACTCGTAGCTTGGGGTAGCTGAGGCCACGGAAGTCCTCGGTCTTGGTCTTGAACATGAGCAAAATCTTCAGGTGGCCCTCAATTATGGTGCAGTTTTCCAGCACCTGCAGGTTGGTCACATTATTCCGGATGTCTTTGCTCTGGCAGACTGGAAATCAAAACAGAGTATTTATCAGAAATTACATTCAATCAGCCAGGTCATTTATTTGCAGAAGAATTGTAAAAAATTAAATAATTATTTATCAACAATTTGAATCACTAAAGAAGGCAATAAGTGGTCTAATGGCCATTGTTAATGTTATTTTTAGAAGCTTTTCCTGCTATGGCTAATCACAAAAGATGATTAATGTAAATGTACAGACGGCATTAATTATTATTATAAGTTATCTGCATTGTGCCTTTATTTAAAAGGCAAAACATGTAAAAAGAGCGATTCTCAATTTGCAACAGTATTAACACAATCTGATATAAACAACAGACGACTCATTTTCAATTTAAGCCATGACACTATCAGCAACTTGCATTAAACAGAGCTGAGCCATTCATAACGCATTCTTTCTCCACTATGTGACTGGCCGCAAGCGCTCTCTCCCTCCGCTACCATCTCTCTGGAGAGGAAATTATTGTATGGCACTGTCTGCTCTGAATGAAAAAGAGATGAGAGGGTTAACAGAAATGAAGCCCGGAAGCAAAATGCTTATCCAAGCTCATTCATACTCTTTAGTTGCTGCAAACACACACAAGCCCAAATTTGGGCAGCGCCAGCACACTCACTCTCATCAGAGGAGTGGTGAATTCATTAGAGGACAGTTATTGAAGGAGATGTGCAGGGGAAGTACAGGCTGTTGGTGCCTGTTACAATTAACTACAGTCGGCACACATCTCCAAACATATGAAGAACTGAGGGAAAGCATAATGCTCCAATAAATAAAAAAAATGCTCTTTTAATGCTATGATGAGTATATTATATATATAATAAGAATCATTATTTGGGTCAAAATATACAGGTATTATTCAACAGCTAATGGGCACTGGCAATTCCAGGTTATGCTGCAGTTTGAACTACAGCCAGCTGTAATGTAGTTTTGAACTATTTTCTTTTTTTTCCTTTGCGCTTTGATCGGCTACCATTTAAACAAAGGAGTAAAATGGTGAACTACAAGAAGGCGGTGTGTTAACAGATACATTCATCTTCATAAGGTTCTTCATAAGGTTTACATACATTTATTTTTTAAATCCAAAAGGTTTTACTTGACAATACAGTTCACTAGTGATATAGTCATAGTCAAAGTCATAAAGTCAACAGCTAACAAAGAAACTGAAGTAACAAAATTACAAACAAAACAACTACTTTATTACTACCACCAACTTGTTGCTAGCTTAATAGCCTTCATTAAATAAACATTAATAATCAGCAGAGTTTTGTCAATACAAGTGTTTGCTTAGTGTTAAATAAAAAGTCCATAGCTAATTATAACAAATCAACAATGTATGGTCCACTGCATGATTCAGCCGAGTTGATCACACTGTGCAGGTGCAGGCCACCAATTAACTTCTCTTTCTGTTAATGATTATACGCAAAAACATGTCAACAAACCAGGAACAAACTCTTACTGGCAGCCTGTCAATGTAACAGTTAATGTGACTTCTTAAAACGAACTACAACCTTCAATCACTACACCTCCAAATACAACCATGTTTACTCCTCTGTAGTTGTTGGCAACTAGGCCTAAACTTCAAAGTTCAATCTTGCGTATACACCTTGCCCACACCCCCTGCTCTGACACATTTTGTAACAGGATCCAAATACAAAAACATATTTCTTCCTTCAGAGAATGATATGGGCAGCCTTACACCTGGCTGTCCTTCCTTTCTTATCTGCTGGACACATCAAAGCAGGACTACAGGCCACCGACTGTCAGCCTGCGGGTCTTCCCGGATACCTATTGCGCACATGACAACATAAACTATGTTACGCAACACCCTTAGGGCTATTATGCAACTCACCTCTGCCCTCAATTATCTTAAAGACACAAGTCAAGAATGTGCAAGTGACCTTTCACCCTTCACACCCATGTTTCATATTGAGGAATATACTAATATGATGTCGAAAACAAGAAATTAGGGAGAGCCTATATGTCTATTACACACTGCTACAAGCTCCAGCGAATGGGGTCTTGTTTTCAACTGGCACAAACAAGGGAATGAGGGAAGGACTGTGTGCGATGGGGTAGGAGTGGGGTGGAGGTCAGGTACGGGACACTGTGTGCCTCTACTGAATGAAAGGCCACACTAATAAGAATCATTATTTGGGTCAAAATATACAGGTAATTAACAGTAAATTATAATTGTTACTTGACATGGGACAATAACTGATTTCAATGTATAGGGCGGTTTAGAACTTCACAATAATTGTGATAGAAAGCCACAGCCTCTTTATATAAAGTAACATACAAGCTGTCAATCAATATATTCACACTGCATAGTAGGTGTTATGTTGACTTTTGGTGAAGTCTGGGAAAAAACTGAGGGGGACCATTTAATTTAGGGAGATTCTGTAGATTATAAACAGAGGTTGTAAATGCTGCTGCTTCACTGTAGATTTAAAGTGTCAAGTGAAAATATCCCCCACACCATTACACCACCACCAGCCTGAACCGTTAAGACAAGGCAGGATGGATCCATGCGTTCATGTTCTTTACACTAAATTCTGACCCTGCAGCAGAAATTCCATCCATCCATCCATTCTTCTTTTGTCCAATATTGGTAAGCTTGTGCAAATTGTATCCTCCGTTTCCTGTTCTTAGCTGACAGGAGAGGCACCCAGTGTGGCCCATCTGCTTCAGGGTTCAGATATGTATTCTGCACACCTTGGTTGTAACTAGTGGTTATTTGAGTTACCTTTGCTTTTCTATCATCTACATTTAGTTAGTCATTTAGCAGACACTTTTATCCAAAGCGGAGGGTTAAGTGTCTTGCCCAAGGACACAACAACAGTATAAAGTGTGGGGAGAGCAGCAATCAAACTGCCAACCTTCCGATTATAGGACAACCGCTCTACCACTGAGCCATTTTCGTTCACACAACGTCTGCTCACTGGATATTTTCTCTTTTTTGGACCATTTTCTGTAAACCCTAGAGATGGTTGTGCGTGAAAATCTCAGCAGATCAGCAGTTTTTGAAGTAATCAGACCAGCCTGTCTGGCACCAACAACCATTCCACATTCAAAGTCACTTAAATCCCCTTTCTTCCCCATTCTTATGCTTGCTTTGAACTTCAGCAAGTTAACTTCACTAACCTCTAGACGCCTGGATGCATCGAGTTGCTGTCATGTGATTGGCTGAATGGAAATTTGCATTACCAAGCAATTGAAGAGGTTTACCTAATAAAGTGGCTGTTGAGTGTCCTTTTTAATGTTTATTAGTTGGCCAAAATATTATCAACTAAGATGCATTTGCTGAGGAATATTATATTGCCCTTGGATATGATTGCATTAATAAAGGCTCGTGTGGTTTAAGAACAGAGGCCACAGGAGGGTCCAAATATAAAAGATGGCGTAGGAGGGAGATTGAGGAAAAGTGTGCGGGCAAAAGAAGGGGGGTATCTGTGTGGGAAGGGGGGGGAGTGTAACCTGAGGCCAGGCAGGAACGTGGGGTGATGTAAGGGACCTACAGGACGGTTGGTGATCACATGCATGAATGAAGGGCTGCTATGGACCACTGTTACATGGCAGGCTACACGTACACACGGTCACACAGTGGAAGGACGGGGGGGGACACTAACCTTACAACAGAGATGTTGAACTAAGGGGTCCTGTAACTGGTGAGGGGACACCTATACATTTTACCAACAGAAGCTGACATTTGGACATTCAAATGACATCTTTTGAATGACCAGTTTAACTTTATGCAACGCAGAAAAAAAAAACTTGCTGTGCGGATGGAGGTTTTGTTGGACAATGACTGAAACCCCTCGGAATCCCGCCCACCCTCCCACTGCGGGACCACCCATAAGCAGACAGCTTGGTGCTCTCAATGGCTGTACAGGAGCTCTTAATTACAATAACAACTCAATCAGCGGTTAATGAGCCTATATGGGTTGGGGCTTTGCATCAGAGAGACCGGAGAAAGAAAATGAAAAATAACAGGGCACAGTACTGTACCATACTCTGGACCTCCATATGAGAAATGTGGGCCATCCTCCCGCCTTCCCTGTCTGTTTGACACTTAATTTGGCAGCAGGAATGAGAAGAAGGGAGAGGGAGGGAGGTATAGGGGGTGTCAAACAAACAGGAACGGCAGACAATAAAGCTTGAAGCAAAGTGAATGAGTTTAAATCTTCAGCGGGAGATTAGCGGTCCGGTGATAAGAGTTATTTGGGGATATACTTTTAACTTTATGTGCAACTGCAACCCCCCACACTCTTCTGTTCTGTGGAACTGACACTGTGATGTAAACCCTAAACTAAAGTAGGCAAAACATCTATATTAAGCACAGGAATTACATGTGTCATATCCCATTGATTGCAAGAATACAATCTAAAATAACTAAGCGGTCAAAAATACTTCAGTACAATTAATATTTACACCTAGATTTAATTAAGTGTAGTTTAGATGAAAATGGTAAATATGAATGACTGAATTTTATTACTGTGTTGTGCTTGAAACACAAGACACCTCCAAAACAAAAACTAAATATTTGAGCTGTGCACAATGCTGACGTTTAGAGTGTGGACGCATACAGTATTTGTGATATTACATGATACTAATGGCATATTGTAGCTTTGTGGCCTATTGCATCACATCAACAGTTAATTTCAACAAACAGACCCACTCAGTGTGTTTTTAAATTATAAGAGATAGCTTTTTTATTAAATAAAATGGTGGTCTTCAGTACCATTTATGCCCTCATTAAAAAAAAGTGTGAGGCTGGTCTAACACACAACCTTCGTCGGAGCCGTGCAAATGAGGTCATAGCATGTAACATCTCTGTCCATCTCCTATTTAGTCAACTCCCGCAGCTGCAAGCTCTTGTTAGAGTAGCTACAGTTTCAAACTGATACTTGTCTTATTTTTAGCGTTGTGCTCCCTGCAGAGAACTTAATATGCATCAGCTAACAGTAGCTAGCTGGTTGGCACAATTCTGGCTGGGCGAGAGAAAGTGGATCACCCTGGAAGCCGAAGGTGACAGAGTGGCTTTATGTGGCCCAAGAAGTGGCTTGTCTTGGATATGGCTGAAGCAACGGGCAGCTGCACATTAGCTTAGCATGAAACCAGACCTGTCTCAAATGGAACCAGGTGGAAGCTAACTCTGGACAGCGAGAAGTGTCCTTTCACTCTCACTTTAGATGCTCACTGCCTCTGATGATGTGATCTGCTGATTATAGATATGTCAACAGTGCAGCGGCCTAAGAAACCACAGGAGAAAGAACATGTGGCTGTAGTGGAAAGCTAACAGAAAAAAATACATTTGTTTATTAAGATAGATGTGGAAAGTCCTGAGAAATAAAGTCAGCTACTTGTGCAGTGCACCCAATGCCAAGATATGGCTACTACAGTGAAAAATGACACAGGCAGAGGTATTTTGATTAGCATGTACCAACTTGTACCTCCAAAATAAAAAAATTGAACACTGAAATAACAGTATTTGGAGCAGGCAAAAACAGGAATCACACTGTTATTTAAATTCAGGATATTTGGCAAAATCATCTTTTTACATATAACACGTCACTGGGCTTTACTGTATTTCCACATTTGAGGACGTGAAATAAAGATGAAGGGGAAACAGAGTACAGAGCAAGAGCTGAAGCATCTGTTGAGCTATTAACGCCTTAGCTCCCATTGAGGAGCATGACAAGGGAAGCAGTCCTAACCTCTTTAAACACAATACTAGGTCCCTTACAACTGTGGCATGAGGCCAGACAGGGTAGATTGAAGCGGGTAGATCAAGTGCAACATGCAAGCTCTATTCTGTCCGACTGCAGACAAGTAAACAGCAACAGACACAGGTTCAGGTAGCAAGGGGGCTGTTTACACAAGAACGCTGGTCAGGAAAACACAAGTCATGCCGTTGCCAGTTTGCATTCACACAACTGCGTTCACACAGAGTCACCCAAAATGCTGTAAATGATAGAGTAGAAGAAGCTGTAGTAGAAACTGAGTTTTCTTTTTTGCTACTTCTGTAATTCTACCTTTTCTGTAGACATGGCTTGCGTGTTGTGTCTATGACATCATTGTTTTTAGAGAGTGCACAGTTTACACAAGTGCAATCATGGCTGCATTGTTATGGTATGTTTAGGAGGTATGTTTCACAGAATGTGTAAAATGTTACATCTCAAGTTGTCACTAGTATTCGGTTTTATGTGTTGAAATGTTTCTACAGCTCAGATTAGTCTGTTTGTGCTGACAAGAATTCAAACCAAGACACTTTTGTAACAGAATGAACAAGGCAATGCAATAGCACAATATCTTTAGTTATATGGTGGCCACTCAAAGTATTGGAATGAAAAAATCCCATGCGGTCCAAAAAGTATTCAGCCTACAACTACCAGTTTTTATCTGTTAAAATTCCTTAAATTCACTAAAAATAACTTTTATTCTATATGATGTCATAGCATTATCCCGCCTTCAGGCCCATTGGTCAAAAACAATAACATGGAACATGACGACAGGTAAAACACAAGACCGCATGTGCAAATGCTATGGGCAGCCATTTTATTTTATTTTTACTTATTCAGTATTGTGTTCTAATAACACAATCATGGTCCTGTGCAGTGGAGCATAGTTATTGCCGACTGCAAAGTTCCTACTGTTTACTACAGCTTCATCTCACTCTGCTCGCCTGCATTTGGTTTATGCTGAGGTGAAACAGAGAAGCCAATGAAACTACACAGTACAAGTAAAAGTATCATAGTAAGGTGTTAATTTACTCATTAATGATGCACTGTTGTCGTGAGTGACGCTCCTAAAGAGAACTGATCTCTAGAATGTTTAACCAACATTCTGGGGATACGGTTCATTACTGAATTATACTTATTGATTCAAACAAACCTATAAGACACATGCAGAATGCCAAATTTATTGATGTTATTTATACAATAGTTTGTTATTGCCAGTGACTTACCTATCACTGGTTTTGAAAAACAATGACTCACTTTGTTTTTTACTCAATTTAAACTTGACCTGACCTTAGATTCAAATCTAGAAGAGCTTTGAACATGAAGTATGTGAGTGCAAACCATGCACTTAAGACCTATTTTATCTTAGTGCACACAAAATGCATCTTAGAGTTCAAGAGAAGAGTTAAAATAGATTATTCAAGCAAAAATTTCCTCATGGAACTTTTTTAAACCAGAACAATCCCAATACTACACGCATGTCTTCATTTTAGCTTTTCAATGTGTTATTTGGTTTTAAAGACTAATCATTTTAGAGGATATTTTGACTGAATAAGGTTTGCTATTTTATTCCAAATTCCAGTATTTTTCCAGCTCAGCATGCTGGCTATTGCTAAAATCAGCTTGGAAGTAGATGTCAACAAATCCATACAATTATATACGTATAGGCGCAAACATGTTTTCAGTCTAGAAAAAAAATCTAAACAGCTGGCAAGACAAAAAAGAAAAAAGTAGAAAGACCATGCCTTGAAAAACAGCTAAACCAGATGCTCCCACCAAACAAATAAAACAGCATTGGGTGGGGGACACACAACATTCCTGACTTATTTGAGAACCAACAGTTGACAAAGAAACAGAAACAGGTAATCAACTGCAGACGGAACAGAACTGAACTGAAGATTTAGTCCAAGACAGACACACACTGACAGTAAGACCAAAAACATCTAATGTTTCTTTTCATCTTCCCACGTTAGTGAGTGCAGAGCAATGCACTCACTCTTGGTGTGGTGAGCCTCGGCCTGAAAGGGAGGCAAACAGTGCCATTCCCCTGCTTTACTTGTAGCCACACTGGAGCAGCTGCAGGGCCCAGCCCCACAAATGCTCTGGCCCACAAACCAGAGGGTGCACATTGGAGTGGCTGAGAAGCACAGCACTGCCTCTTGGCTTCACCATGTCTTCTATTACATTTGGCTTTGTTTGGGAAAGATTTTGATTAATACTAGCTATCTAGCTATAAAGGTTTAGAGGTACAGCAGAGGTATTCCGATGTTGTGCATGGTCAAGTGGGTTTAACCTGTGCATCTTGAATCCTATTGATTTGCTTTATTACTATAACATTGCAGCAGAATCCTAAATGAGATTGATAAGAATATAAGACAAATGGATAAGCAGGTGAAAAAGAAAATGTGTAAAAAGATAAATGCTACAGAGCAAACAGAGATGGGGAAATTGATGATGGGAAACCAAGGCTAGAACACGAAGGAGAGGAGTAGCTGAGAAATGGAGAGACATTGGGTCCGGACAGTTTAATGGTCCATTTGTCTGCACTGTAAGACCACCGGCCCACAGTTGCTGCTGGAGTAAAACTGTTTACATACATATACAGATTGTGCCTCTCTTACTTTTATTCATATCTCTCCCTCCTGCTGCATTTTGCTTTAATCAGAAGCTATTCATTACTGCCTAGCCTTTCATAAAAAAAATACTCATTTAACTTATAGCCACAGATTATGTGGAAACTTTAGAAATAAATTAGACACTTTATGCGATAAAAAATAATAATAATGGATTGGATTTATATAGAGCTTTTCCCCCAAGGGACCAAGGGACTCGCTTACAGGCCGTCCATTATTCACACACAGTCACACTGGTTATGGTAAGCTACAACTGTAGCCACAGATGCCCTGGGGCAGACTGACAGAGACGTGGCAGCCATTTTGCGCCTACGGCCTCTCCGACCATCACCACATACATTCACTAAACATTCTTACAAGGCAAGGTGGGTTAAGTGTCTCGCCTAAAGACACAACGACAGTATGAATTGTGGGGAGAGCGGGAATCGAACCACCTACCTTCCGGTTAAAAGACGACTGCTCTACCACTGAGCCACTGCCGCCCCAAATAACAATATTGACCAGTGTCCGTAGCACTTGTGTATGAATGTGTGTGAGTGTAGAGGTGTGTTTGGTGGTGGTAGGAGAAGGTTGAGCGCCGTTTGTATGGTTGCCCCAGGTGTAATGTGTGTGAATGGGGTGAGTGGAAGCACGATGTAAAGCGCTTTGGGTGTCCGAGAAGGGTGCAAAAAAAGCACTATATAAATGAATGCCATTTACCATTTACAATAATTTCTTCTTCATACCCTAGGAAAAGAATTCTATGAATCTATGCGTATGCTAGGGTATGACGTAGATGACATCACGTGCCAGGAAGCTCAGCCAACAAATCAATCACTGTTACCTTGCTTCTGACAGTCAGGTCCCTGGAGTGGAGAGGTTGTGGCCACATTGTAAAATGGCTTTCATTCATTACACTGTCATTTAACAGCAAGCCATGATTGAATAAGGTCCACTTAACTGTAAGTGAATCAGTAATGCATGATGTGAGATCATAAACCAGCTGCTAGTTGATCTCTCTGCCCTGCTTCACTCTGACTTGGCACAAATCGCCTCTGTGTTTTGCCTTTGACCCACCAAGAGAAACACTATTTTCTCTTCTGTACCACAGAGTGAGTTTTCATTTCTTTGAAGACTGGCCAATCTAAATTGTGAAAATAATGACCAGTAACAGCAACACACATGATGAACAAAAAAGGCCAACGCAAAAACACCAACTGCAAAACAGCAACAGCAAGAATAGGAGTGCTGCAGCTCACAGAATTATCAGAATTTATCAGAAATTAATTCAAAGATTTTACTGTCTGGCAACGTGCAGAAAAGCCTAAAATGTAACTGATGTTAAAAGAACTAAACGTGGTGTGTTTCACAAGGGAAGATAGGGAGAATATTATAGCCTACAGAGCTAATGCTGTCACCATAGTAACCCATCTCAGGCGTTCACTGGGACAAAAACAGAGACCCCCACCCGACACACACACCATGACTGAACACATTACCAATACAAGCATGAATGACATAAAAGACACACAAACACACAGTTGCAACGCGGCAAACATAATCTAAGTGGCCCATGTGACTGGGCTCTGCTCTTCCCAAAGTGCAGGTTTACATGAGAAGCGTTTTAACTCAAGCCCAGGTGGAGCAGGCTTGCCTTATACGAGTGTAGAAAACATAAAAACAAAGGGGCAGGTGGAGAGGTGTCAAATAGATTGTGTTTACACATCAGAGGTCTGAAAGAAAAAAGCTTGTCCAATAGATTGGGATTAGCAGGTGTGTGCGTGTTCGCTTGTAAATATTTTTACCAACTGTGTGCATCTGCAGCATAAAAATTTTTTTAAAAAATCTGTGAATGAGAGTGAACCCTCTTACCCTGCAGATAAAAGAAACACGCAAGGAGTGAGTGAGGACGAGTTATGGAAAAAGAAAAGGCCAGTAAAGGGTGGAGTAAACAGTAAAATGTAAATAACTATCTTGTTTTTTTTATTTTTTATTAATTAATTTATTTGATTGGGACAGTGCATGTTAATGAACATATATGAGACACAACCACATGAATGTAAACATGCCAGATTGTAGCCGTAGGCTAATTTCCATCCGTTGTCCCAACATTCTCACACCATTCACCAGAGCAACAATCACACACATTCATACACCAGTGCTGTGTCACTGGAGGCAAGGAGGGTTAAGTGTCTTGCCTAAGGACACAACGACAGTATGAACTCATTGCATTTAAATCCATCCCTTGCTCAATTAAATACCATGTTCTTACAAGTGTGTGCATAATTAACTGTTGAGAAACTTGCTGCACTGTGTCAAAGAGCCATGTCTGGTCATATGACAGTCCTCAAAACATATTTAACCCATCAGCTTCTGTTACACCACCACTTACAGCTACACAAACATGTCAAACTAACTGTCTCGGACTCTAAAGGCATGAATATACACGAATAACAAATGCATGACAAAGAAAGACTTTAGCTGATGAGGTCCAAGGCAAGTGGTGCAAGAGTGAAATTGAAAGTATACAAACATGGACAGACACAAGGAGCTGTTGCTTCATATTCCCCTATAAGACAGACACTCAACACACATTTTTCTTTTCAAAAAGGTCAGGGCACTGGAGTAACCACAAGCGCAATCCTAAAAAGGGATCTGTATCTGACCAGGGTGGATGTGTTAACTGCTCAAAGTGTGTCCTGCAAACCACGGGACAGTTTTCTAAACTGTAACCACCACCAAAGCCCAGAAACAGATTCCCATGTGGCGTTTCCCACAAACAATCTAGTTTTTCCTACCAAATGTTGATAAATCTGGATAGCCTGAAAGTCAAGTTTTCCACACATCTACTTGTATTGCTACAGTGTGCAAATACCAAACAGTGCCTACTTTACAGCTATAACGTCATTGCTATCAAAACAATTTTCACTATGTCAACGGTCAGCAAGTGAGCTTTACCAGGAAGTCATTCCAAGTCAGGGACATCTGGTGGAGCCCGTATCACATGCTGTGACACAATTTACTATTTTAACCACAAAACTAACATTGCCACAGCCTGTATCAACTTTAAATGACGTTTCTACAAAATGCTTTTTTTTTTTTTAATAATTTTACTAACAAGGCTGAACTCAAAGGGTAGGTATTAAAAAATGCACTCACCAGAGAGACATGAACATGACCCTGCCTCTAAATGCACCCCAATATATATCTGTGTACTGATCCCTCCATTAAAGTGGGGCTCAGCTTGGATTTTACAATGTGAAGTCACCCGCAGTTAAAATAGAGGCAGATTGAAACAGCAACAAGAAATATCAAATCAGATTGTTGCAGCATGGTGTAAAAACATCCTGCGTGTGTGTGTGTTGGTCTGTGTGTGATCCCCAGCACTGTCCCCTCCCAACTACACCACATTTCTTTGGAGTGAGCAGAGGTTTACAGTTCTCTATCTAGGAATCAACGTCAGAGAGGAGGCCATGTCTTAGCTTCTTATTAAAACAGACCTAACCGATGCATAACTGAGCAGACTCACATGATACTGTCTTGCGCCAAAGGAACTCTTTTGATCACTAGACAGGTATCCCGGACACTGGGCTATTGACCAATTAGGAGTGCATAATGATACTATGCACAAAATACCTATACAAAAATTAATACAAAAAACCTAATACAAAAATTATAGTATACCATTTGCATGCCTTTCACACTTTGCATATTAACACACTAACCTAAAGTGAAAAAAAATTACATTAACACTATTTAACCATATAAAACTTTTTAAACAAGAAAAAAAAAATCTATAATTTAAATTCTCAGTCCAAAGGTGTTGTGGTTAAAAAAATGGTGCAGCTTAACTATGAATACACTGGAAGCAATTTAATGTATTCACTTCAGTCATAATGGCAGTGTAGCATTTCTAGTGAACAAAAGGAAAGGCTCCCCAATAGTTGATTTCCTTAATAGTAAATACGGTCTTCCTGACTAAGCCTCAAACGATAAACAAATATAAACAAATATGAACAGTTTATTGCACGACTTGAGTCTTGCTCTGAACAGTATCAGCTGTTTCCTCAGTCCCTATCACAGACATAAGACCCTGAAGGATGTTGCTATTACCACAAAAATGAAAAGGACTTTGTTTACGACATTTCAATTTATATTAGTGGAAAAACAGGTAGAGATGTTATGCATTATAGGGTTGTTCCAAAACCATTTTTCTCTTTCCGACCCAATACCTGGGCTCAGGGTAGCTGCCGATAACGAGTACCAGTCTTGTGCGAGTATAAAATGCTGTGGTAATGCTTTGAATTCATGCATTAATTAATGCTAATACGCACATATACTGCACATCAGGCTATTGCTGATGCATGTATGGGTTAGAAAAAATGTTATTTGAATCAGTGAAACTTCTGTAATGAACCTTTAAAAAGGAACATAAAAGAGCACTGCCGTAATTTAAAATCTCTATTTTTGATTTAGATTTTATACCTTTCTATCAGCCACCCTAAAAATCTAAGCAAAGGGGCCTCCCGCTTTTAAGCCTGCTTTCTAGTACAAACTGTTCTCATGCATGGCCACCTCCTCCGGACACACACTTAACTGCACAAAGAAAGCGTATAGTGGCCATAAGTGGTCTGATCAGGAGCTGAGAGATGAGATCTTGCAGACAGTGCAGGGTGGCCAGGCCACATACTGACATTCACATACACACACAGGCAGCAGCATAGTGGGCCACTTCAAACACATTCCACAACATGCACAGCATTGTCAGAAAATGCCACTGTGTGCTACAGAACTGGCTAAGCAAAAGCTTGAAATCATTTCCCTGAAGAAGTTTGTTTAGTTAATTTGTAATCATAATATCTGGTGCAGACTGAGTGTCAAAGTTATGGTTAAAGGAGCATATCAGCAGACATACATGCAAAAAGCATACATAAAACATAAATACACACTTTTGTTCCAAAGCTGTGCTTATAAGAGTGAGAGGAAAAAGAAGGGAGCAAGCCTCCCAGTTGCACAACTTGTTTTTCACAAGATCGACTTGAAGACGGCTCAGCAGTTACTTCAGAAAACTGTTGATTATTATGAGACGCAACCTCAAACTAGACATGACTGTAAAATGCTTTAAGACATTATTTAGAGAGCAAACAGAATAAAGTTTATTTACTGACTTCCTTTTGTCATGACTGAGGTGGCACTATGAGGCAGCATGTGGATTCAGATTCAAATATTTTAAGTATTTTGGTTGTTGCCCCCTCTAGGTGTAAACATCGCCCAAGTGCCAAATATGGTCACTTCCTAGAGAATTGAGTAAATCAGGAACCAGACAGCCAATGACATGTACTCCACTCTCTTTGAGAGGAAGAAAATAAAAAGAAAAACGAAGGAGGTGGGGTACCAGCAGTAGCCTTGTCTAATTGAAGCCCCTTGCAGGGGCCTCAGCTGTCTGCATGCATGACCTGTGTAAAGCAGCCTCAAGACTTCCTTTGAACCTGGCCACTGAAAGCCTTCTTTGGAAATACAACTAAAAGCCACTGACATTAACAGGAAAAACAGGAACACAGCAGGCTTGTGTGTGATTCCATGGAAGTGCTGGTTTTGGCAGTTTATTCAATACTCTTGTGTTGCAACAAACAATGTGCAGCTTAAACACATAAGTAAACTTACATACTTAATTTACATAGTTTTGCTCATTTACCTTGTGCCTTGTCTATAATGCAGAACTCATTTCAATAGCGACCCAAGTTTAGAACAACAACACAGTAAAAATAACAACGTGGAGGCTACTTCTCCATTTAGACAGCCTGATTTGAACCAATATATAACGTTTGTTCCACGAATAACACCACACTAAAACGCTCAATTCATTAATAAAAACACGACACGTCGACGTGCTTTGGTGAGGAGGCGGTCATACACTGGTCTGACCGGGAGCTAAAGAGCACAACAGGCTACAGCAGCGCCGATAGTACAGGGACGTCTTAGCGTCGGCGGCTTATCTGTTTGCTTGATGTTGAAGCAACGACGTGTGTGCGCGCCATTGCGGTGTGTTTGTGATTCGCAATGAGAGGCCTGGCTGCGCTCATTGGGACAGTCCTGCTACACCCAGTTTAGACTCGCTGCGGCAGACCACCCTTGTCCAGTTACATCAACTAATCTGGCCCTGGGTCTGGCGCATCCAGCACTGGCCGCCCCGCAAACGTGTAGCTTTAAGAAACATGGCGAGGGGCGGGGTCACATGGACGTACAACCAACCTGAAAATGTCAGCCCCTTACTTAGACAGATACAAAACACTGAGCATGCGTCAAAACAAGGAGCGTCTCGTGATGAAAACAAGTCTTAAATGATCAAATAAACACGTACTTATTAATATAATTTGTGAGAACTTTACTTTAATACATGTCAAATGGACTATTTCATTTAGCTTCTTGTGTTTGTTTGTGGTTAGTTACTAACTTAGTGTATTAAGTAAATGATCCCAAAAATCTACCTTTCAATAGTTTACCATTGCCTGGCATAAACCTAGACAGGTTCAAACAATACTTACTTTCCCCACTGATTAGTCCACACTGGCATATGATGCAGGTGCTGAAGATAAGACACACTATTTGTGCTCGTAGCGTCCACCGCCTCATTTTGATTTGAGGAGAAGTTGAGCTTTCCTTCCGAAGCTCCTTAAAAACTCCAGTATCAAGAGATAAGTGTCTTTATTCTCGATCCAAAATGGGCTAAATTTCAAGGTTTGTTATAGGCAACTTATTGGAGGTTGCCCCTGCGTTTTCAAAGGGTGTGAGCCCAGAAAAACAATGCACAATTTTAGATAACGTGGTCTTGGGTTCTGGTAACACATGTACGAGTGAAAATCTTCATCTTCCATAAACGAAGGCGACAGTCCACGTTCATCTGTTTGGTTTTTGGTGCTTCACAATATACACAGAAAATGATGGATTTATTAATAATATCCCACTCGCTTAGGGCTAGATAGGAAGTCCAATGGCCCGGTGCTCATTTTTGTAATACAGTGATCCAGTGAGAGAAAAGCCACTTCAAAACCTCTGGTAAAAAAAAAACACAGCACAGCATAAAAAACAGCCTCCTCTGTGCTTCCAACAGACAAGGACTCAAGTTATGAATGTCACCCAATTTGAACTCTTTCCTTTAAAATCTACAGGTCTCCAGCTTCCCTGGTTTGCGTTAGTTTCTCATCAGAAGCTCATCCTTTTTAAGACAGAAGCGAGTACATCCCAGGAAACTCCTCAGAGCAGCTACGTGCAGGAAAAACGCACAGCTTTACCCACTACGACCTTCCTCTGAACTCCTTCACCCCCGCTGACCACCACGCCACAAACCACCCAGCCGCCAGAAACGACCAAACGGGTGAAACCAAACAAAATGTGAAAACTTGTGAGGTTAATGGGGCTCTATTTCCGACCAATTTGAGGAAAAACGACGGGAACATCGGCGGCGTTGAAGCTGCACGTTGCTGTGAAGTGAAAAAACTCCACCACGCCGCCCGTTTCTTTTCTCAGATGAACGATAGCTGATGGGGAAAACAGCTAACGCTAGCAAGCTAATCCAAAACAACGAGGATTCAGTGTCGCCGCTGGAGTTCAAATAAAGCAACACACACAAAGTTAGTATTCCTTGTCCAAGCGTCTGAAAGTGATGAGGTAAACAAACGTAAGAATACTTAAAAAAGACAGGTCATGTGTAAAAACTTGGATTCCCGTTCGTTTAGCGAATGCTCTCCCTCAAGTTCCTCCTCTTTCCGTCTCTCCACAGTAAACAAGTCCTGCCAGTCCTCAGCTGGGCCCCGGTCTGCCTGCCGCAAAACCCGGAGAGGACTCACGGGTACTCAATGGCCCCAGCGCGGATTGGGACTGGCGCTGTTACCAGGGAGTCTCACCACAGCTCAGGCTCTACGTGTGAAAACTGGACTACGACAAACAGGATTGGAAGTCAAATAAACTTAAGAACTGAGCGGAATGGGACTAAGAAAATGTTAGGTTAAACAAAAAATATATAATGTTACGAGTTTCAGATAGTGTAACTGCAGTAACAAATGATTTTGATTGGGATTCACTACTCCTCACTACTTAGTTGATAGCCCTGAAAAACAGAATGATAGAATCAGAGAGTGAAAGAACGAACCGCCATCTTCATATCCAAATCTCTGTATCTTTTATTACAAATTTATCCAATCATAGTATAAAACAATAACATTCCCTTAGTGTAAACATGTTTCAGTGGCAAAGTCTATTCGTTAGTTTCACTTTAAACACCTCAATATAGTTTTCTCTTTACTCTACACATAACAGTGTGATCTTTCACACTCACTTAAATGCATATCAAATAAACACTAAATCGTATCATCACCTAAGGGTGTATCACAATAACGTTGTAGGGATAGTTGTTTTATTCTTGTTTATTAGTCTTCTGAAAATGTATCTGCTGTTGTTATATTAGGCCATTGTTAAAAAGTATTTTATTTCTACTGCCAGCTCCTTAAATGCCTTTTCTTAACTTACCTTCAGTTGCTGTTGTTATTATACATTTTATGTTTTATAATTGTATGTTTACTGCTGGCTGTGAAACAAATTGCCACTTGTAATAAAGATACCTTGAACGTCTGTGATCTTTAGTTGGGCTGCACAAACATAAATAAATAAGATAATCCTATATATTGTTCACTTTGTGCTAACCCAATGCGATGTTCTGTTTCTCTGAGTACTATAAACTGTAGACAGGAAGTAAAATACCCGTGAGGAAGGTCTTGTCAATGCTCTGTTTGATTTGCATAGCAAATTATCCTTGTGATGACAGTGAACCTTAAACGTCAGACTGCGCATGAGAATTATTTGCATCAAAGCTAAGAAATTTATCAGAATACAACAGCTAAATTAAAAATGATAACTTCTTTGTTTATAGTGTATGCATGTTGTGTTTGAGTTTAAATAGTGCACACTGCTCTAGTATGCTTAGCTTGGCATAGGCTTGTTGTTATTCTGAGGAATGTTGTTACCCAGTGAACAGAGTAAATGAGGTCTTAGTGAGATTAAATGTCACAGGTCTGAAGGACTAAGGGTTGTGGAATCTAGTCAAAACAGTTCTTTTTGTGGTATTTATGCTGTCTGACGCCAAGTGCAGGAAGCACACATGCCTATCCTCTTCTCCTCCTTTCTTCCCTTCATTTCTCTTCTCATTTACACTCTACTTTTTTCTACTGGGAGTCGAGCAAGTTGAGTGAATGGGATGTGTTTATCCCACTCACCTAGAGTGCTTTTAAATGAGTGTCCGCATGCTCCACTTGTGCAGTACTACAGCTCTGTTGTACTATGACTTCATTTCAGTAGGTGGCACTAAAAATAAGATCAGCCGATTCACTTACTCCGAGTGTCAAACCAGGACAAAGGGATACAACACAGTGAATAAATAGGATTTAATCTGACCAGAGAGGCAGGAATGTGGAGCTGTGTGCATCCTAAAATAAAAGAAAAAATATACGCACATTTGTGAAAGACAAAATATTATTTTAAGGCTCAAAATGTATTGCTCTTTAGTGGATATGACTGAGATGTATTCTGTCATCCATTCTTCCACTCATTCTCCACAACATTTGTGTAAGTTAAATCAACATTTTCAAACAAAAACAGGACAACACACAATGACATCGTATGTTCCGCTAAATAAATAGCAAATATTTTTAGTTTTGCAACATACCACACTGACTCAGCCTTTGCGCTCATGTTTTTGTCTCACACACACACACACACACACACACACACACAGGCAGAAGGCAAACCTACTGCTGCTCGTTGTTCCTACAGTCGCCTCTGCCGCAGTCTGTAAATGGAGGGATTAATATGTTTGAATAGAGAGAGTCTCCTTCCTTTGTTGGTTTGGAAGGCTCAGTAATTAGCTGCCTGGGGAGCCAGGAAGCAGGAGCCTCCGTTCAGGCTGTTGTGTGGCTCTGAATGCACGAGGGCACTGTGTGTGGGTCGTAGGAGAGAGACTATATGTCCACCAAAGAGAAGGTTATGATCTTAACCAGATAAAGCGTTCCTGGATTCTTCTTTTCAAATGGCTCCCTCTGTTAACATTCCACACTTTTAGCACTTGCTGTTCTTGCACTTATGCGCTGTAGCCTGTGGCCGAGACAGACAACATCTGACTCTCTGTCTTTCAATTAGGTCTGATCACTATACAGTCTCTGAAGCTACACTCCTTGTTCTGCCAATTAGTCACAAACAGTCACATCTGTGTGGTACTAAATATACTCAACACAAGTTTGAGGATTTCTTCTGCACTATTTACTTAAATGCTTGCCATCTGCAGAACACTATCACTCTCATGCTTTAGTTGATCTGTGATCTGTTACGTTATCTGCACTTTTCCTGTACAGGTGCAGTGTGCATGCAGGCACATAGCTCGTATTTTGTTGCCCTACTTCAACTTCGAAAAGACTTGATAATGTATAAACCATAAAACAATGGAGGAAAAGGTACTGTCTGTAGACTCACATCTAATGGTTTTCACTTTCATTACTATTATGAAATTAATAGTATTAGTATAATTATTATTGTGTCTGCATTGACAAGTCTCTTTGTATGTCACATGTAATAATAATAATAATAATAATAGTAATATAGAAAACAAGCAAATTTAATCAAAGAGAAAAACAACAACAAAGAAACAAAGAAAACAGCAATAAATTATTATTATTATTATTAATGTTAAGTTGATATTATTTGCTTTCTTGTATCTTGTGACTACATTATTTCCATTACAGCCATTTGTAGAATAAATGTTAAAATTGTATCTTTTGTCTTTTGTACAAGACTATTGACAAAGAATGTAACTGTGTTACAACACAGGGGCATATTGCAATTTATGTTCAGAGTGGTGCTAATTGTCTGATTGGAAACCTGTGCAAATAAATATATACATAAATAATGCTACACACATGTAATGACAGGAGGGTAGAGGAGACTGAGCCATTGATGAGGAAGTCTAAATCCTTTGGAAAGAACATGGTGCTCAGCTAAACAGTGTGATTACGTGGCCGGTGATGCATCCAGTGATCCGATAAATCTCAGCAACAGACCACACAAACCATGTTGATAATCCAGCATGATAACAGCTGCACTGTCTGGGGACTTGTCTGTCTCTATCTGCCTCATCAATCACTGCTGCTGCTGATCACCCAGTAACCACGGTTACAGCAGCGCACCTTCACCCAGTCAAAGCTGCTTCATATGAATTACTGAGATTTATGAATCAAAGAGTAGGTACTGTACATCCATCAGGATCACATTCAGGCACTTACATGTTGGGTTTTATATTTTGCTTCCAAATTCATTCACCTCATGGTTCAATAGGCTATGCAGTGGTTTAATACAGCCCCAGCTTGAGTGTTTTACAGGAAAACCAATGTTAAGTCATTGATAAGCCGTAGCAGTCCAGTTTACTGCCAGTAATTATCAATGATCAAATAGAATAAGTCATCTTAATATTGCTTGTATTTGAAGCAGTAAACAGGACCAAAGTCTGTTGAAACCATGTGTCTTTACATGTAATCTAACATGAGACTCCCCAAAGAGACAGCTTTACCTGCAGTAAACCCAGTCCTGAGTGTTCTCCCCACTCTCAGTGTGTAAGAGACATAACCCCAGTTCACAATCACATCCCACAGAGCCTTGTTTTCCCACACATGGACCACAACACTTTTCTCAGAGGAAATTGATTGTACAGGTCACTCGTGTGTCTTGGTCATCACCTGTTCCTCACCTGGGTTGACCCCGCACATTTCTGCCCATGGCGCCTGTTATGTTTATTCTTTCAGCTGCTGCATGTCCCGTTCTCACACTGATGTGCAACAGGGCCACTAGGGCAAGCACCGGGCCAGAGGATCAGTTTTATCACTGATAAGAGAGCGCTTGAACCTGAGTGGCCTTCCTTAGAGGAAGTGTCAGTGACAGCTTTATCCAAAAATTGGCAGAGTGACAGGACAAGGAACATGACGAGAGGGGCTTGTAACAAACAGAAAGAACAGTCAAGGTCAGGTCAATGTCACAGGTTTTCCAAGCAGCACTGCTCTGGGGGAAGGCATGTTGGGATCAGGCAGATAGTGGGAATTGCACTCCATCAAAGCACGCTTCTCTAACTTCCTCTGATAGAAGAGTTTTGAGGACACGCAGTACCCAAGCATGTTGCCGCTTCCCTCTGCATGTACATGTGTGCACGCTCACACTCACGGGAGCGGACATGTGATCCTGAAGAACATTTCCAAAAAAAACACACACAAGAGGTTAGAGGATACTTCATTCATTCATCAAAACAGCACTCATGCTAAGACTCAATAAAACATAGTCAACATGAGAAAACATTTTGTTCAAGGCACATCTTGAAAACAAAGTAAGCGGTTATCAAGTTATCAAAATGGAGTAAATACAAAAGATGTGACATATTTTCCTTAACAGTGGTTGCACCCATCATCCATTTTGCAGCAAATGAAGAAGACATTTTTATTCAGTCAGAAGCAAGAACTTTATAAATAGACAATTTTTTTAATTGAATTTCAAGGCACCTTATGTAGAAGGTTGGGTGGGTTAAGAAACAGAGGATGAGACAAACTTTTTCAATAGCAAATACAGAATTAAAAAAAATATCCAGAAAATAGCTCAGGACAAAGACAATATTTGCGATGACACCGTAAATACATAACATGACTCAATTCAAACTTTTCATTGAGGTCCATTCGATTCAACAAAAAGCGTAAAGACTAATTTCTTTTTCTGTCGTGCGTGCTTTTGTCTTTTGACTGTGTGAAATTAACATCAGGACTTGTGAGTGCAGATCAGAAAGGGGATAAACATTCCCAGGATTCCACTGACCCAGGGACCTTACAATAACCCTTTGTGTCCTGCTTGAAAGGTTATGTGTGTGATGAATACACATATTTGGCAAAGCCCACAGAAACATAATGAATTTAGTCAGAGAAAGGAAGGCATTTTAGCAGACCACCAACTTCAGAATTGGCTGATAATTAAAGTTAAACGGGACTGTGAACAAGTGCTAAATAGTTTATAAGCAGAAATGTGTTTTCTGTGGTTATTTGCTTGAACAAACCATAAAAATGTGCGTCAGGTCAGAGTGCAGAGGTGTTTTCTCTCTGGGACAAATGGGTGAAAGAGGGAAATGGTTAATGACTTCCTGAGAGCAGGGTGCTTGTGGGATAAACTCAGCATTATTGTATTAGTGTTTACAGAGGAAACGCCGCCCATCCTGGACATGGCAAACACCACATCCGAGGTGAGAACTACTTCTTCACCGAGGATCAAAGACGGGTGCAATTAGAGAAGAGCCCAGTCCAAGTGCTGCTCCTGATAGTAACTTAGCCCTGTGTCTGTAAAGTTACCCCCCCGCCCACCCCCTTGAAGTGTCTATTTAGAGCTAAATGACTAATAACACAATTGCCAGACAAAATTCCTAGATTTGTTTCCATCTTGGGTTTCCGTTTACTATTGTTGTTTGGAGCCAGGTTAAGTGCTGGCCCCGGGCTCCTGTCATTCGTTTGACAGAATGTTTTCAGGGTTTGTGTGTGTGGCCACTGTTTCCTGTCCCCAGAGGAGCACAACCACTTCCCATGTCTCTTCCCAAATCCTATTTGCAGCTACAGCCTGCGGGCATCCTCCTCGGATGTCCTGACTGACCACTGGCCCTCTCTGAGACCTTTAGCCCAGTGATTTCCATTTTTACCAAAGCCATAATGGTCAAACAATGCTACAAAGACAAAGACTTTTACAGAATTTTTTTTTTTTTGTAATGTAAAGGCTTGGCTTTATACACTGGAGCAGATTCAACGGCAATTCAACATTCAATCCGCCCACAACTAAGTGTCTTGCCCAAGGACACTTCAACAGTATGAACTAGTGGAGCAAACAGAGCACCTCCCATTATTTTTCCTGTTGAACAACTTCCATCCCTATAGTATTTTCTCACAGCAGCATTCCATAAACACCTCCTCTTATTTTATCCTCTGTTGGAACAAAAACTTTATTTTTATTTATATTGCCATTTTCACCCAATAAGATCAGGTACTTATTGCTGAGAGGCGACAGCGCTAACCACTGCGCGCCACGCCAGTTCTGTGTCTATATGTGAGTCTTTACCTGGAAACCAATGTCCAGAAGCCTTTGTTTTAACCTTTTCTTTACTATGTCTTGGATGACTGAGAACCTCCACAGACATCTCTAAATGTAACAACTTGTGTGTTGTGACCATTTTATTGTCAATAACAATAAAAAACGTTCTACAATAGTTGAGGGAAGTGGGATAAGTGTGGGAGTTTAGCGAGGGGTCCTCTGGAAACAACAATTATGCAAGTTGATGGGATCACAGGGATGTCTTTCAGTAGACTGTGTACATACTATCCAAGATCAAATTTAAAAAAGTAAGTAGCCCAACCATAAATATTCAGAGTGTGCGCAAAACAGTCCATCATGCTAAGATTAGACTGTGATGATTGGGAGCATGTGGTGATGCCATCAGAGGGACATGTCTCAGCAGTTCTTAAATGCTCGTTTGTAGGCCGACTGTCATGAATCTGCTGTGGACTTCCCTTTTTGTCCATCTGATACAGTTGAGCTTGAGACGTTTTGATCGAACTTTTTCAAGTCAGATTTGTTTAAGGCTCAAAGCTGATAGATGTACATACTATTGTGGCGTTATGTTATTCTGAAACTGCTGCTGAACCCAAATAAGTCAAGGCCTCACTCTTGCAGGGGAAGTAAGTCCAATCCTTCATTTATTGGCACAGAGAGAGTGGACACACAGCACATAACGTTTCTCTAATCGACTTTGGTCTCTCCCACTTGCTGAAACTCACTTTTCCTGGCAGGTTTTGTAACATGTAATGCATTCTCAAATTCTCTTCATGTTACACTTGTGAATTTTCAAGGAGGAAGAAAATAAAATGAAAAGTAAATGCAAAGACAAGAAGTTGTCTCTTTTGCAAAGAGGTTGGATTTGATGAAAAGAAAGGTTCCAAGAGCTGACTGTCTATTCAGATTTGATTCTCAGTACAGGTTTTAGTCGGTTTTAGTTGGATTTGAACCTGTTTATTTGAAAGTGCAGATGTTGGGGCCACAAACAGTGCATTTTATCTCTGAGCTGAGGGCTGCCTAAAATCTCACCTTGTGCCACGATTGGTCCTCAGGCCAGACGTTGGACAAGTCTGATTTAAACAGTTGGCATGTCTTTAACCAGTGTGTATTATTAGAGGAAATTCTGAATCCTCAAACCAAGTAAAGTAACATGTTAGTGTAGAGTTTAATCGAGATGTAGCACTGAATGAAAGAATCACACAGCATCTGTTTGTCCTTGACATACCTCCAGAGTGGACAAAACATGTGATGAATGACGTTCAAACTCCCCTTGAGAGAAACCTTGGTCTCGTCCTCACAAATAACAGTTCAGTCAAGGATTTGTCTCTTTTTATCAACACAAAATCCACAGCTATTTTTACACCCAACACAAATTCTCCTGTGAGGAATTTCTGCTTTGTTTAATTGCATTTAATAAAATTCAATACAAGTTTGGTAGATAATAGCCAAGTGTTCCCCCTCCTCACCTATAATCTGAGGGCCTCTCTGGGGCAAGAGGGGCCCTCTGCACCTGCTGCGGTGGCTTGGGGGCCTCTGAAAGACAGTGCTGAAGGGGCCTAAAGAGGTGTGCCATGTTTCAGCTTATTGCTTTGTGTTCAACAGCACATTATCTGATGCACAAACACCCATCATCTTTGAATGCTATGCCCGGGACATATCCCAGTGTTGGCCCCTCAGGCTTATCCAGAACCCTACACCTTTACAGCCCTGATGGTTTACCCGCACGGCCTCAACAAGTATGTATGAGCAGCTAGAAGGGGCCCAAGGCTCTCACTGAACAGGCTTCCAAACCGGCCATTATTATACACAGAGTAGTAATATATTTACACAAAACACCCTCTCCAATCTAATGGTCCGGGATTCTTTAAAAATCCATCCATAACAGCAGAAAGCTTTAAAATAAATCCTCGCAGCATTTGTGCACAAAGAAAAAAAAAAGGAAGTCATAGCAGTAGGTCCATAGTTTCTCAAAAGAATCCAAGGCCCTCAGCAGTGTTACCTGGGTTTATTCATCAAAAGCTGCTGGGAGGTGTTTTTTCTTCAAGAAGGGACTCTTTGAGGGCTGTGCTGTTTGACAAATAGGCTGCAAGGTGTAATGCATCAACAAGCTGACACTAGGCCACAGCTCAGAGTGTAAAAAAGATGCAGCGAAATGATGTACAAGTCAGGTTTGTGGAGGCGAACTAATGTACTGCACCACATTCACACTCATGGGCAAAAGCAAATCTACTTGGTAGTGTTTCTCTCTGTTGTCACACAGGAGGGACTGCAATTATTATACACTCCTGTCCAACACACTTGCATTTGTGAATGTGTTTTAGTGGAGAGACAAACTCTAGACTAAGGGCTTAGCTTGTGGAAGAGACTCAACACACAATGAAACACACAAAACCTGCAGAGAATCAGCTGTGCAGAGTCTACCCAATGATTTTAAACAAACTTTGAAAGTCCTATATTATAAAAAAATTACTGATATACAGCACAATGGGCTGTGATAATGACCATTGTTAGCCCCGACGTTTAGATTAGTCAGACTAGTTTTAGAGGGCTTCATAAATATCTGGATCTAAGATCCTTGTTACCATAGTGAAAACCAGGTACCAATAGACACAGGGAGAAATAATAGGCTACAACCTGAGCCCAAGAAATTAAGTGTAGTGTTGAGGAGTAAGTCTGAATAAAATGTTTAACCGCATTCATTAACATTGTATACAATTAAAGACCATTAAATATGTCCACTTTTCAGTAAGAATTGCATATTGCCATTGCCAAGGATAAAACACCAAACCTAACATACTTCTGTGGAGGTTCTCAATGTCCAGGACATCGTGAAGAACCTAACCCATCGTTACAGCAAAGAAATCTGAAACATACGTCCAGATGCCTTTATCTTTAACCTTAACATACTTAGCTACAGTGAAGTAATTACTCCTCTGCTAGTTTTCACCTGGTTTACCATTATTTGAAATCCTGTAAATGCAAAGACATGAAACATGAAAAGACCATCTATTTGACAAGGCGTCACTTCTGTATGGATTTAATATTGCTGGGACCAGAAAACTGATGAAGTATTGGTTGCAAAGAAGAGCCATAGTGACTTATTCATAATAATTATGTCTGCTAATAGATTTTTAATCCTCAGTTACTCAAGCTTTAGGTTAGTCTGTGATTTTATCTTTAGAGCTCCAACTGTGAGGCCTTCAAAGATAGATACCTGACTCGGAAGGTTCTCTTATGTTCAACAATTTTCCCTGTTTCAAAAAGGATCAAACCCATTAAAATCCTACAATCATCACACAACTTTAATGGTTTAAAGGTCTACTTAAGTGTCATTTGCAAATCACGCTATGAGTAAATCTGAAAAACTTAACCGTGATGGCCGATGAGGTTTAATTGAACGAGTGATTTCCCCAAAGTAGTATATGACATAGCACTGGTATTAGCGGAGGCCTGAGAATGGAAGTGCAAACAGCTGAGGTTAAACTGAGGGATGATGATTCTCTGCTGTGACACAACCTCATTTGGTCTCGTGGTGGCCTGCATACCTCGGCTTCCAGCAGACAAAATGCCCCCCAGGGATCCTAAAATACACAGCAGCGGGGCTAGACCTGAGCCCAGCCCAAAGCAAGAAAGGCCAACATTTGAGAGAAGAGCCAGATGCAGAGCTGCAAGTCTGGACAAGCTGTGCAGCAACACAGGATTCAAACACACAATAGGAATTATACTCACTTTTAATATTTATTCCTTGCATTAAAATTCAAAGACATTTCACTACATTTTGTTGATGGAACTACAAAACCAGACAAAAGATATATTACACAGATTATATTAGAGTCAATGTCAGTCTAAACTCAACATTGCGGCTTTTCTTTTTGATTTTTCTTCAATCCTCAGATAACCTCTCAACGAGTGATGACGTTAAATACAGATTCATGGTTCAATCAGGCCATTTGGGGTCATGAAGGTCATTATGAGGCAATGTTAAAGGCCGAGCCTGACACACAATGGCCTAATAAAGTTACTGCAGCAGGCAGTGTTGGGGTGGTTGCTCTTTTAGATGGCTATGCATCTTGTGCAATTAGTGCTAGCTACCTGCTGGAAAACACTGAAGTAGCATTACATAGGATTTTGTATACATTACATTTTACAGTGAGGCAGATGGCATTTTGGAAATCAGAAAACAGCCGGCAAAAAAAAAATAAAAAAAATACCCATGTATCAACCTGCAATAGAAAGGGCTTAGGGTGAGATCTCAAAATGTGACTGAAATGTTGTAAATTCCTCTGTTAGGAAGTTCACTTAAACTTAAGCACTTTGGTTAGTGTCCACTGTTTCAATGAAAATACGTGTTCAGCAACTGGTGAACAAGTCTTGCTTCTTCATTTTCATGAGCCAGACACAAGCTTGTGTAACTCATGTTTAATTATACTAAGTATATTCCATTGCAGAAGAGAAAATTTAAGAACAGTTTGGTTTGGTGGACAGTTCAAGACTATCTTGAATGCATAACTTAAAATCATACCGAGCCGATGGTGATTGCAACTGCAGTTTGTCCCACTCATTAAAAAGATCATACATGTAAAACTAATAGCCTACAGGTTGAGGGAATGACATTATTAAGGCTTAATATTATTGATGAAAAACAATAATCCTTCTCTTCCTGGGCCCTACACTATGAAGCTGGATTAAGAGGTTAGCGAGGCAAGTTCAAGGGTAACCTCGGGTTTTTGGTTTCACAAAGCTGGTTCACGTTCTATTGAGGTAGCTCATCGTGGTAACTAAGGCTGAACGGCTGCTTTGGAGCAGGTCAAGTTGCAGGTAAATGATAGAAACAACACAGACTGAACAATCAGCAACAAAAACAAGCTGCCAGTGTCAAGGAGGGAAAGATGCTGAGCGGAGAGAAAAAAAAGTGAAGTGTCTGCACAAGCAACACTGTAAAGTTATGTCATATTGTAAATTACAGGTTTAAACACCTGAATAACATTGTGCTCACAATGGGTTTTGTCAGATATGAGATTAACAGATTAATAAGACTGTGATATTTATTTTAATGCAACATTTAAAACTCTTGTTAGTCTTTAGCTCTTTATGCTGTTCAGTTTAGTGTAGCCTACTTTCCTGCTTACTTTCCCTCATGCCAACTCCCACATGTTGGTTGTTTAGTGCTGATTCCACCAGTTTCACATGAACGCACTCTCACTCCACAGTGAAACCCAGGGTTAACAGAACGAGTTGATAACCCTGCTTTGTGATACCACTTATCCCAGATGGGGATTGTTAGGTTTTGTCTAGCTGGATATGAGAGACATAGGTTTATGTAGGTTCAACTGGGTTCATAGTACAGGGCCCTGGTGTTTCCACACCACAGCATATAAAGAGGAGTTATTCAGCTTTCACAGTGCAAAGCTCTCTCTGCTACTTCTGCTGCTTTTTTTTATTATTACACATCTATTAAACACAAGAGGAAGAGAACTAGAGTTTAGCACCAATAACAGTCATCATCTAAGTCTGGGGAATAGTCTGATGAACAGGATCATACTGATGAACGAGAAAGACACTAGGATGAGCATGAGCCACAGCAGCCAGTTGACAGACTTTTTTGTGTGTTGCTCCAGCCGTTCTGACTCAGTCTTTAACTTTTCAAAGTTCAGATCGGCTTGACGCATGGACTGGCTCAGAGTCTGAGGAGAGACAAATAACTATCATGAATATGTGGTGAAATCAGGATATAATATTTACAGACAAAAGTTAACATAGTTCTTAGAATAATTAATAAACCATTTACAATTGTTTTACTTGTCTTATGTCGCCCCCTTGTGGTCAAAATCGAAATTAAGACTGAATTTTGTTACTTCAGGGGCCTCACTCACATGTGTATGTTCAAAAACGAGGGCTGACACTTGCATGTGCCACTTTATACAGCAAAGTAGGGATCTATAAAATTAAATGTTCCACTAGATGTTAAACTGTGCGTAGTCCTATTCCAACTCTGACCGAGGCAAACACCTATTCTGAAGACTTGGCACAACTACGATGAGGTAATGATCTGAACCATGTTTGACAAATGATTGTTAAATGTATGTTTGATATTGTTTTATTTAACTTTTTTTCTCTTGAAAAACATGTGAATTTCATAGTGTTGTACAAAATGTTTTTACTTTTTTGTTTGGCCCAGTATTAAAGCATAAAGTAAATCAAGTCGTGGAGAAGGCATGATGTGAGGTGTATTTACGTCGTGCACACATTTCTACTCAAGGTGAGAGTTTAAGGGGAAATTGTGTGCAGGTGTTCATATGCATGCTTTATTAAATCTGGATATTTTATGGTGTGCCCTCATTTTGGCTTTTGGGTGTACATACTTGTTTTGTACAGTACACACAGTACACACAGTTTTATAAGTGAGGCCCCAGGTCTGGCATTATAGTAAAAAAAAATGACTTTATCACTATGCATTTGTCACCTGGTTGTCTTGTCGGATGATGTTCTGTGCTGCCAAAGTGTTGTTTTTCAGATTTCTCGCCAAGTTAAGCATGTCGTCTGCCAGTTTCTCCTGCAGGTTGTGGTGGTGCTGGAGGACGGCATCAAGTTCTGCCGCAGACTGATATTCATCTTGTGGCAGACCTCTGTAACCAGACAATATTAATTTAGAAGAAGCCATCCTTAATCAAAAATAAGGAGAACTGTGTTTAGAATTGTTTTATTAAATAATAAAAAAATAATAAAATAAAAATCACTTTTTTGGCGTCAACGTTACCTTCTGTTTCGCAAGTCTGTTTCTAAAGTGCCTATAAAAGCAAATATAATGGTCACAACATATGATCACAATAATGTTCAATAAAGGCTGCTAATCATATTTGGATTTGGCCTAAAGTATTAGGTTATTCTTACCTTTTTGTGATGAACCCTGTAAAAATAAAAACAAGACAATACTTATAATACATAAGAGGGTGCCAACACACCTGTTGGAAGGTACATATCTTTGTAAATGTGCTTGCCATTTGTCATTCCAATTAAAATTCAAGTGTACAAATGCATGCTACCTTAGAAAGTAGCTCGTCCCTCATCTCTCTGGTGCAGCGGGCCTTGGATTGCATGTGGACAGTTTTAGTGGCAGACATCCTCTCATTAGCTATTGTTGGTGTTCGGCCGGGGGCAAGGAACTGATTGGCTAAAGCTTTTTCTGTTGGTGAAGACTGTAAGAAAAAAAAAAAGTAACATTAAATGGTATAATGGTACATATATAAGAATATAAAAAACTATAAGCAAGAACAATATTGATACTTCCTACACTCACCAGTTTCTCTGCCTCTAGAAGTCCCTTCAGAAAATCTACTTTTCTTGTGTACTCTGTCAGAACTTCTGATGTTGGTTTGCTTAAAACAAAACAAATAAATTCAGAATGTTAAAAATTATATTTCTAGTAGAGACAGCAAGACTTAAACAACGATTAAACATATAGGTTTGGTTAGTAATTATCAAGAGTTTAATAGCTTTGTAAGGAAATACCTCAAGCTTTTCCTCAGTGCCGCCAACATGTCATCCAGAGCCGCCACATACTAGCAGCGAAAACAGAAAATCAGTGAGATTTTGCTGACTAATGGCCCAAGCTTTTAAAACCTGCAGTTTGCAGGTGCACAGTAGCTTTAGATAATCGCCGTCATAATTGATGCTGTATGACTTTATTATATAGTACAGTATTTTATGAATGAAGCAACGCAGTTTGAATAAGGTGTTCCTGTTGGGGAATAACTAAAAAGCATTGCCGTAAATTATAAAGAGGCCCGGGCTAATGAAATGTAAATAGAAAGCACTCTTGTTTCGACGACTACGTGGCTAACACAGAGCGAGCGGCTAGCGGTTATCAACACTCAAGTTAGCTTCAGCTTGTAAAGGTCAGAACACATCATGTTAAGTTTACCACTTAAGTACTTCACTTTTTTGTTACTCTACCTTTTCCAACCTCCATTCCGTCTCTTCCCGTTTTTCCAAAGCTATGGTTTCACAGCGAGACAACAATCTCGTAAAATTTATTTCTAATCTGGAAGCCATGTTTGAATTGGCACTCCTGTCGCAGCATTATGACGTAGAGGTGAAAACTGAAAATAAATTACGTGGACGGGTCTGAAAGCCACGGTAGTTATTTTAGTTTTATAAATGTGGAAATTGCAAAATCTTGAATAAAAAAATAAAAATATATCTGATAAGCGAATTTATTAATGTTACCGCTTACTTTTATCCTACAACACTGACAAGCCATTATAAATATATATATATATATATATATATTTAAATATATATATATATATATATATATATATATTTAAATATATATATATTATATATATATATATATATATTTATATATATATATAAATATGTAATGTAAATATAAATATATATGTAATATAATATAAATATAATTAAGTCAGTTTCAGTTCATATTATATATTTTACTTTTAGAAGTTTTACTTAGGCTATTTGAGATCCAATTAAAACACAGCGGCAGATTTTTACTAGCATCACGTTCTGTATTAGCATGTTAATAGTAATAACCATTACACTTTATGTCATTCAGTCCCAACCATTCACTCTCTGATACAAACCACCACATTGTTCTCAAAATCCAGACAAGCAATCATTCAACAGCAGTCAGAGAGATACATTAGTATTACATTTTATACAACTCAGAGATGGCTACGTTTCAGAAAAAAGTCCCATTTAAATGGCAGGTGTTTACTTTAGTGAGTTTGAAAATGGAGGTCATTACAGCTCCTGCGACATGGTGTGTGATGCGATTTGTGTCATTTAAAAGGAAAAAGTGGCGTGTGCTGCTCCGGTTTCCCTTGGCTATGTTAAGGCAATGACTTCCTATTTAATGAGTTGTTGTGCAACAAGTTTAAAATGAAAGCAGAAAGAGACCTATGTCCAGAAGTGATGAATGCTGCAGCACAAGTCTCTATGTGAATGCTAGGTCTTTGTTTCAAACATGTCCTGTGTCGGTTCAGTACAAATGTGAGACGTTATTCCCCAGAAGCATAACCTCTCACAAAATTGGTTCAACAATAATTACAAAAACAAAAACAGTTTCTTAAAGTCAGCATACTGTACATATATCAAGGCACTAGCTAACATTTCGGTAAGCATGCTGCTGTCACATGCTCATTAGAAGAACTAAGAACTAGAAAAGTGCGACTGGAACCTGTCTAATTTATCTTGAATTAGCACAAATGTGTTTAAAAAAAACAGAGCAGGTGAAAGAAAGTATTTCTGGTCCATTTTAATTAGGCTATTAGAATTATAGCCTGTCCACACTGGATTTATCAACAATAACAATATATTAAAACCATAGAAAAGGTGCTTGGCAACAACTGGTCCAGTTATATTTACTGTCATACAGGGAAACAAGACAATTTTGCAGTTCCTTGACTAGTTGGCTCTGATTCGAGAAACTGTAATAGCCTCTGTTTTCTCACAATTTTTGTGATTCTTAATTCCTCTCCCATCTTTTATTTTTTGCTCCTTTAGTATCCCAGGTCGTTGTTCATAATGCTTGTTCGACATGATACGGTCTTTTCAAACATCATCCATGGAGGGTATTTCCGGATCAGAAAAACGTCTCTGGCCATTCTGAGTTTTTTGCTGGTGCTGAGGTGTGGGCGGAACCATGGAGATAGAAGAGGAGGAGGAAGAAGAAGAGGCTGGGCAAGAGGTGAAATGCAGCAGCAGGTCACACTCAGGGCTGTCAAAATACAGAGACTGAGTAGTGTCTTCGTGGCGACTAGGCTGCTCTTTTCTATGACTAAAGTACTTAAATGTTTGATTTCTCAGAGGTGTGCAGCTCTGAGCAGGAGAGAAGGAGGCAGACTGTGACACAACACCCGGGGAGAGTTTAACTGTGTCAGGAATAACACGATTGTGCTGCTGAAGCGAATGCCTAAGAGAGGCATCGGAAGATTCAGATGTTGTAGACGCCAAGGAGGAGATGAAGGAGCTGGAGCCTGTAGGGCTGAGTTTGCTCAGAGAAGTGCAGCCACTTAGGCCACTTAATAATTTGGGTCGCTGGGTCAGTTCAGATGGTCTGGGTGGGCGAATTGGAGTTAATCTCTTAGATAGGTGTCCACCTTGTTCTGAAAAAGAAATAAAACAAAAAAATGACTTTTTTTGCAACTACTTACTGGTTTGATTCCCTCTACAATACTGAGGACAAAACCCAATTGAAGATCATGCAGCCACACAACAAAATGTTCAGTGCCCCTCAATGAGTGAAACATTTGAATTAGTAATAGTGTGAAATTAGTAATAGTGTGTGAAATTGAGATTAAGCATACTTTTTGAGATTAAGCATACTTTTGTGCCACACATGCATATGATGTGTGTGCACAAAAACATACACATAAGACACTACAGGGTTGCTGTTTATCCAACCTGCTTTGTTAGAGAGAAGACATCACCGCCCCATCACCATCACTGGTCCAGACCTGCACCACATAAGACAGGAAGGGCCCAAGGTAGGTTTGGTCAGAAACCCACAGGTGAGTGATAGACACAGAGAAGGAAGGAAGGTTTTAAACTCTCCCTAATACTGACCTTCAGGCTCTGAGCTGTGAGCTGAGGAGCGCTGCTGCTCATCCAAAAGACTTTCAGAGCTTAGTGACGCTTCAGAGTCCAAATTCTCTTGGTCTGAACCAGGCTGCTCCATCTCTGGAAGTCGGCAGGCGAGGTACTCCCTAAAAAGACACGGCAAATGTGGCATTACAAAAATGTCTGCCTAAAACTACAAGTCTATAAATCAGAGATTACAGAAACATCTTTACTTCTCCTGTTTGATGGACTTAATGCGCTCCATCAGGTTCTTCTCCGCCTCGGTTTCGGAATCCAATGGCACAGTTACAGGAACAACACTAAGATCAGAGCTGACTTTCTCATGAACCTACAGTGAAGAATAGTTAGTCATTAGATTCTTCCATAAAACATCAAAATATCAACTGTACAAACACACACGGCTAAGACCCTGGAACCAATACCAAACTTTGTTAGTAAGGAATATAAAGTGGTGTGGTGCATCTGCCATTCATGCATTTGCATTCACTTTGCTGCGTTTTGACAAAGATAGAGTTTACATCACCACAAACCAACAACTGACAAATCACATGACTTTCAAAGCTTTGAAACTTAGTAGTGCTTTGCAAGTCGCATTGTTTATTAGAAATCTTTTGTAAAAGGTTCATCCTTCACAGCTCAAGCACAATCTCAGGCAACATGCAACTACCAGTTAGTTTAGAAAAAAATATATAACATATGGAAAAAAGAAATAACTCAAAACACCAATAATAAATAAATAAATAAATATAAAATAAATAAAAACAAGAAACAAGCGCAACTGCCAATGCATGACTGAGTACTACATCACTACAGCTAGTACTACTGTGCCAGTAGAGATACATACCACCACTCCTTTGTAAGGAGCTGAGAACCTGAGAGGTAAATGGCAGAAGTGCTAAAGAGAGACAAGGAACAATGCCTATGTTACCCATATGGCCTGATAAATAACACCTGAAACTGACCGTTTGGACTTAAATATACACTGTCTCTACAAAGAGAAGTTGAAAGTATATCAGGGAATTGTTGTGCAGAGCATATAAAGCAGAGCATTTTCTTACCGTGTTTTGTCTGTTCAGTTTAAGCTGGTTTACAGCCAGAGTCTCTGCATACTCAAGCTGCTCAATTTCTTCCATCTTCTCATTGTAAAGTCTGATCTGCTCAGTAATAAGCATCTCCACACACCTGGAGGAGCATGAGGTCACTTCATTACTACTCTACTACTGTCTGTTACAGAGTCTGAAAAGAATATAGCTTACATGGTGGTCTTGGCAACATCTTTCATGCTAAGGAGTGGGTCGGCATTGTCAGGGCACCGCAGGATACATGGAGCAAAAACTATGGCCAAGGAGTTTGGAGACATGCGGTTGTGTGCCTCTTCTTTACATACCCTTCAGAAAAAGCATCATATGTACAGAATTATTACTCATTTAAACAAACTCTTTATTCAAGTGTGGTAAAATACAACATAATAATCCCATATTCAATACCTCACAAGATGAAAGATAAGTCTTTCTAATGTGTTGAAGTTTACTATAGGTAGCTCCTCCAATATTTTGTAAATTGCCTGAAGTTGTTCATGCTTCTCCGGCAATTCTATGAAAGTAAAAAGTATATTAAATTTCGCCTTTCCCAAAAGATCCTTCAAAAACTGAAAACTAAAAATACAGCAGCAACACTGGTAAATTCTACTACTCTACTCACCCACTGCGTGCAGGAAATCATTGTAATGTGCGAAGGTCATCAATGGGTCCGGCAGCTCTCTCAGCCACTGTTTAACAAGTCCTGTGACTGTGTGGATGGGATAATCTTCCAGACACACCAGATGAGGGTCTAAATAAAGAAAGGTGTTAAAATCAATATAAACTTAATTTCTGCAAAGAGAACATGTCATGAGTTTGAGATATAGTCTTAACCTGTTTCAAGTCGCTGGTGCAGTTCTTTCATTCGATTGGCAGAACCTGATTTGCGGTAGATGCCTTCAGTGTAGAGGCCATGCATCTCCACATGCTCCAGCATCATCTCGAGCACCACAGGCACCGGGTTTTTATCATTGACCAGGTGGCACACACGTACCCCAAAATGCAGTCCTCCAGACTCTTCATCTCCCTGAGAATTAACCAACCAGAAGGATTTAGTAATACCCCAAAACATTTACATACATTTTAAATATAAACTTGGTTTTGGAAAACAAACCTTTTTGGCACAGAATGTGTTGCAGTCTGTGACTATTTTGCTGAGGCACTTTTTGTGGCAGACCATTTTACAACCTATAAAAGAAAACCAGGCAAGTTTAACACAGAATGAGCGGATTTCAGATATAACGGAAAAGCACGTAAACTCACAGCTGCACATGTAGGCCTTCTCCATGCCCCAGATATAGGAGGTACATTGGTCACATGATTGCATAATGTTGACCTGATAGTTGACAAAAACATGATCCAAGGGGCCTTCCATCTAAAAATGACATTATAATAAAGTTTAATAATATTAAACATTATAATACTACAGGAAAAACTCTTCTCCTCACTTACCATTTTATCCTTTTTCCGTCTTTTCTTTCTAGCTTTGGTAGGCTGAAAAAAAAAAAAAACAACAGCCAAAGAGCACAGTTAGTAATGCTGATTAATATATTTAGATGAAAAATGTCACAGAGAGTAGGTCTTGCTTCACCTTGACTGGATCAGCCTCCTCTTTCTTTATCTCCCCTCTGATAAAACCATCCAGCACTGACTGGAACAGGTTCACCACCAGTTGGACTTCTGCCTTTGTTTGTCATCAGCCAGGTGAAATACTTTGTTCTTATAGCCTGTCATCAGATCCTTGTAGCCGATGGTGGGTTTCTGGCGATGGGTAGGGGATGAAAGAGATAATTAATGAATCAAGTGCAAGGACACATCTAAATCAGTGTCGGTCAACAAACCTACCGGAAGAGAATACATGGCTTTGATTGTCTCCCTAAACTGCATTGTGGCTGTTACAAAGATTGCTTCTGTGGCAGACAGCGATTTCCCTCTAGATCGGAAATCATTTACCTGTAGAAAATAATCTGCATGTATCATGTTTCTAAACTCTGTAGAATAGGATATTAGCTGTAGTTGACTCTAATTTACCTGATTGCCCAAAAATTCATCTAGATGGCGCAGTTCATTGGCATTAGTGATTTCGCGATCCAGAGAGGCATTCCACTGCTCTGACACTCGGGTGGCACGGCTGATCTTTATGGTGGGGTTGCGACCTAAACTTTTGCCTGAACGGTCCCCGTGTGTTTGAGAAACTGGACGAGAGGAGTGTCCTGATGGTAAAAAGAAATAAAACAGGAAAGATAAAATTATATTTGTTGTATAATAAACAGTGCAGGAAAACTGAACCAGCACTGCACGAGCCTGCACAGATCTATATTTACACAGAAAGCAAACTGCAGGATCAGCTTAGTCCTGGGAATAATACAGGTAATACACATGTTTTCTGTGTCTCAGGTCAAGGCTTGTGTTAGTGCACTGTAACTGAACTGTAGAAAGTGTTGTTGTATGTACATTTATAAAAGGCATTTCAACCATTTTTTTAAACCGACATAATTAAAAAATGAGAAACAGAATGTGAATAGGTATACATTTGGACTGAAGCCTTTTAGGCTGACCAATTCCTTTCACTGTTTTGTCATTTACCTTCCCCTCCAAGTGATTTTTCACCAAAGATTGGTGTAATCTCCCCATTATCTGGAGTCTGCGCTTCTTTATGTGGTCGTTTCTTTAAAATCTTGCTGAAGAAGCCAACCGGCCTGCAGGGCATAGAGACAGAAGTATGGTCATAAGTAAAAAGAAAATATGCAGGAAGTAACTTGACCATTGACCAAAGAGCATTACTTGTCTGGTGTGGATGGAATGAACTGGGATAAATCTTGGTGACCTGTGTCATAATGTCGTCTTCTAAGTGAGCCTCCCATTGAGCCATCTGCATGGCTTTCTGGATGAGCAAACTAAACAACAAAAGAGTTTTAAAGCTCAACAAACCAGTCTGACAGGTGAAACATTCCATTATTAACTTATTAATATTACCTCAGGAGGTGAAAGAGCACCAGCCCTTTCTGAACTTGGAGACAAACTGTCTATAGATGAAGATCTGTAAACAAATTTGCATAAGACAGAGTACTTCCAGGAATATATCCGTTATATTATATATAATAGTTTTGATTATTAAATTATGTTTACAACAGTATTTTTAACTTTTAAGGATATAACACATTTGAGGATATCACACATTTGAGGAGATAACACACTCTTGATGCTGTGATTTTAGACTTAAAAAAGGTATCTGAAATAATATTATTGTGAGACAAGTGTTCAAGTACAATTTAGTACATCATAGACGCTTTTAACTATTTGTGGATGGAGACAATGCTTGCAAACTTACAGTTGTTTTTTCCAAGCGTCATTTCTTCCTGATGGAGGAGTGACAGTTTCCCAGTTCTCCCCCTCACCTCTCCATCCTTTCCATTTCTCCGGCTTCTCCTTTATTGCCCCAGAACGGCGCTGCAGGTTTACTGCTCCAGCTCCTTCACTTACCCCATTTTTGTCAGGATCAACCTGTGGCTGTAAGGACAAAGTGGACGGACGAACGGGAGCAGCCCGAGGAGGCGATGTCTTTTCCTCTTTCTTACTACCTCTGTCATCTTTTACTTTCCAAGCCACAAAAGTGTATTGGTCCAGCTCCTTGCTATCAGCTCGCTCTTTTAGCTTGGAAGTCTCCAGACTTTTGGTCTTCAGTGGGGAAGGTTGATCCTTACTGGTTGTTGGGGAGGAGGAGGCAGCCGCTCGTTCGCTCTCTCTTCGATTGTGTTCAAGTCCCCTTCGCCTCCTTTGCTCTCTCTTCTCCTGACTCCTTGTGGGTTGGCTTCTGTTACTATCACGGGGTCCCACTTTCTTTTTATAAACAATTGAAGCTGGGCTAGTAGAGTCTGTAGGATCCTGTTTATGCTCATCTTCACGTTGACGAGTGGGTTCAAGTGCAGTGGAGGGTGCAGTCTGTTCTAGCGTTTCCTTTTTCAAATCTGCAACATGTTTTTTGTCCTGCAGCTGGGGTCCAGCCTCAGCCACTGTACCGTTGATCTCCAAATCATTCTCTTCCTCTCTTTGCTCCAGCTCTTCATCCTGTGAACTTGTGGCAATTTCTCCATCCTCTAATTCTTGTATAAAACGTTTTTCGGGACTTTGATCCAGCATTTCCTCGGTGACCAGCTCTATATCTGGATCCTCTCGCGTTTGAGGCTCTCTGGCTCGTCTTTCCTCCTCTTCTTTTATCTTTTTTTGTGCTGCTTCTGCTTCAGCTTGAGCTTTTCTAGCTGCTTCTCGTTCTTCAGCTCTTCTCCGTGCCTCTTCCTCCTGAGCTTTTCTTAAGGCTTCCTCTTCTTCTAATCTCCTCCTGGCTTCCTCCTCTTCCCTCCTTCTCTGTTCTTCTTCTCTTCTCCTTTGAGCTTCTCTTTCCTCTTCCTCTCTTTTTTGTCTCTCTTCTCGCATAGACTGGCACCTAAATACAAAGTTAGATTAAGTAAGTTCTCTTTTAGTTACATACAGTTTTATAGCCAATGTTTTTAAAATATCTTACTGTATTTTACTCTATTTAATCAAGAACACTATTCAAACATCTCAACAAATTAATAATCAATTAACAAAGCTCATTAAACTCAAATTAAAAAACAGCAAGCTTTTAAAAATATAGTTACCTTCTGCGTGCAGAGTGGCCTCTGACCAGAGCTTGTATTTTGGTAGCACCTTGTCTTTGACAATGGTACTCTTTCCTCTGTCTGTGCCCCCTCCACAAAGCCTGGATTACAGTAGCAGCTCGTTGCCTACGCTCCTCACAGTATCTACGCCATGAACGCTAAAAGAAAGTGTATAAGAAATACCTTAACCTTTACCGAAAATAAAACTCATAGTGCATTTTAACTCATTGTACTTACTTGTATTACGATAGTTGCATGTCTCATGTCTAAGAACTCTTTCCTCTGCAGTCGAGCTTTGGCCCAGCGCTGAAGAAAGATGATCTTATGCATCACATCCTTGTGTAACGCGTCCTGAAGCAGCTGCCGCTCCAGCTCTTTCAAAAACACCTGATCAGAAAGAAGGATATTTTATATGATCATTTATATTTCTATACGTTTAAATACAATTGCAACAAAAAGCCTATTTCTGTACTTTAGTTTTGCCAATCTGGTATGTGGTGGGGTCAAGGGCCATCTTCACAAACAGTGCTGAGATAACTTCTTTTGAGGCAAAGGCATTCTTGGGAAGCAACACCCTGTAATGTTCAAGGAAGTCCTGAAACAAGAAGAAAAAAGCATATACTTATAATTCTGCTACATTGAACAAATAACACACTTTTTCTAACTGCGTGTTTTTTTACCAACTGTGTCATACCTGAATGTGTACTTTGCTCCGTAGCCTGACCTTCTGATACGGACAGTTTCCAGCATTCCTGTGTATCGCAGCTGTTGAACCACCAAAGTTTCATCTAGATACATCTCCTTCTGCTCATGTAGAAATCAAAGACATTTAAACAGTTAGTTAATTCTGAACTAACTAATTAATTTCTATCATCATTTCCAAGAAAACTACAACAGAAATTATTTCATTATGAAAACTTCTACCTTCTCAGCATTGGAGCGAATACAACGAATGAAGTAAGGCTCTGCTCTGTTCAGTGTCTCTAAAAGCTTGGTCAAAGAGGTCTGAAAAATAGAGAGAAGTATAGAGTATACTTTTGTTAGAGCGAGCATTTAACAGGCGTTTCTTTGTAATCTCCATAATGAAGAGGTAGTGTTACCTGGAACTGGGCACTGATGCTTGGAGGCTTCTTCTTCTTGTGCAGATGAAGGAGAGATTTGGTGGTGCGGTCATGTAGTGTCAGACTCACAATAAACTTCAGAGACCGAGAATCCAACAGACTCTGCACATCATGGTAGAGCAAGTTCAAGGAAGTCATTTGTAAAAACAAAGCAAAACTGTAAGAAATCATTATTACCGCCAATAAGTCGCAATTACGCACAGTTACCTTGGGAATGATCTGCTTCTGTTTTATGTGCTTGTTTTTCCTACAAAAAACAGAAAAATAATAAAGTGAGTCTTAACTCCTGAGGTATTAACAATGAGACAATTTGGTGAACGGTGTGGGTGAAGCCAGGTTAGTTCAGACAGGAGCCCACTTCATGCTTTGTCAGTCAGTGACAGAATAAGAGGCTGCACCTGAAAGAAAAAATGAATGCCGACAGGGGCAAGATATGATGAATAGAAATACGTATAGAGGGAAGGAGGATGGTAGTATGCTGCAGGAAATGTAAAATCTAAAGCAACCTAACAGATCATCTAAAACAAACATGCTAGACTGTCCTACATCATTAATTGCTTTTACTCTGGTGCCATGGATCAGACTTCAGAACTGAAAATATGTACATGCTGAAAGCTTACTATTCTTTGGCTTGCATGCCTCATCATGTACTAACACACAATGTTCATGCAGCAGTCAGTGAAAGTATTCAAGGCATTACAATTATAGCTTTAAAGATCACTAGACTACAAATTGAGCTAATTGTGTACTGTCTGGTGAAGAAAATACTAAAGATTCAGATTCAAACATGTGGCATAAAAGGTCTATTGTCAGAGCAATGGACTGGTTCAAAGTGAGAAGCATTAAGGGTAGTGTTTTCTGTCTAAGCCAGTGAGACTAGGCAGATGCGGAGAAGGGCTGACACCAGGTCTGTCTGCAGACTCACTGGAGGACGTGCCGAGGAAAACGGAGGCGACCCCAGGACTGCAGCAGCTTACGAGGGTCCTCACCATCCAGCTGCAAGTTCTTAATGGAGCTGATGATCTGTGCATGCATGTCTCTGATTAAACCACACACAGGAGTGGACAGGAGAGGGGAGTGTACCAGGGAAAGGGATGGGGAAACAGGGGCAGATTGATTTTTAATACATAAGGAAAGAAGAAAGAAAAATCTAAAGCAAGGTGTGACAGAACCCATTGTCAGAATTGCTCAGGAGAAAACAACACCACCATTGTTATCTGAGACAAGAACACACACACACACACACACACACACACACACACACACTGGGGGTCTGCTATCAAGAGGCTTTCACACTCCACTCATCCATGAAGAATAACCCACAAAAGGTTTATTCATGTTTATATGCATAAGCCACAAGACACACGCAACCTCCCAACCATGCTGCTTTATCCCAAGAACTGAAACACACACAAATATAGAGAGAAGGCAATTGGGGCTTGACGGAGCTGTATTCACACCCTTGTCCCGTCCACTGAGGAAGTTAACATGCAGAGCTGAGGTTCATTGTGGTTGGCTGTCCGTTTTCATGCTTGGCCAGTTATTGGCTGTGTGACTGTAAGCTGGTGGGATTTATTTTGCCATCTGTTTAATCAAGACTGTTACTTTGGACATGGATTTGGTGAGGTTAATTTGGAGACTTTCCTGTCTCAAGGCTAATTCATGCAATTATTTCTGATACTTACCATAGTTCACCATAAAACACAAGAGGCCAGACAGAAAGAAAAATCTGAAGCCCCCAAGTGAATGTCACTTAGGAAGACCCTCACATCTCTGTGTTTGCAGACCGGAATTTATTATTTTATGATTGAAACAATCTCTTGCTCTTCAAGAATTTTGAATTTAGATCTGAAAACACTAGTGAGAGATGCGGTCAACATTTTGACTATTCACAAGAGAAAACAAACTTCAGGTTTGGTTCTAATATCAGAAAGCCGTCTGCTTGACTTAGGGCCACCACAGTTGATATAAGTAATCCAGGTGCCTAATCAGAGTAGGCCTGTACAGCCAGAAACAATCTTTTTTTTTTTTTTTTATTAAATCAAGGAATATGAGGTAATGCAAGGTAAAGAGAATCATTGTATATTGAAAAAGTGTAGAAAAACGCAAACTCAAAAAGTACCAAACTATAATGTACTAATAAATATAAAATACTGTAGTGTAAAATATTATTGTGATTTTTTTTCTTATTGCCTGGCCTCGTGGGTTCATGTTATTTCTCTGGCCACAAATTTACTTACTTCTTATTCTCATAGCTAGCAAAGATGTCTTCAAAGGCCTCTAGAGAGCGCTCCTCTGAGTGATCAAAGCAAAAATCGAGCATAGAAGCTCCACTGTGAAGGGGAGAGGAAGAGGAGAAACCACACACACTGGGGTCACCAAAAGGTGGAGAGGGCTAGTACCAGGACCAAGATGAGGTGAGGAAGGATCTGCTATTTTAATGGTAAAAACTTCAAATGAGCACTGAAGATGAGAAAAGAATCGTCCTGCCTCACCTCGTAAAGTAGGAAGTCTATTTTACAACAACAATAGTATATAAGTGAGTATATAACCAGAGTAAACCACAGAGAGTGAACCAACACGCTACACTCCACAGGTACTCAGTCAGAAACATACTCCTCATGTAACAGTCAAACAAGTCAGAAATCCAGTCCAAACACAATTAGGTGAGGAATTTTTCCGTCCACACTTTACTTACTTGTATATTCTTTCAATTGGAGTATTAGATCGCTGAAGCACTCCGAGAGGAGTTCTTAAGGCAGGCCGGATAACACCTAACAAATACAATCAATTAATTTGAAAGATGAACAAAATAAGGAACACTTGCAGCTCAGTTTTTTCAGTTTTCTTTTTTTGATCTATGTCATCAGAGAGCATAAATAGTCTACCGTATTGATTGACAGACCAATTTGTGCAAGCCTAAAGCTATTCAGGTAGCAAATTATCAAAAGACAGAAGACTGTGGTACAATATCTTGAGTGTAGTAGTTGCTGTTTGCACTGTGTACCTGAAGTCTTGGCAGCCCATGCACGGCCAGCTTCATTGAAAGCAGCAATCCCTCTAATAGTGGCACGCAAGATGCCCCACCGAAACATGGCCACGGGGTCCATCCCAATGAGCTGACGCACATAAGCACGGTCACTACTCCTCAACAATGCCACAATGTCTGGACGCATGTGATCAGTGTTCTTTTCTCGGAAATCCTGATGAGGGTGCAAACATATTTAGATTATTAATGTTAACACTAGGGTTACATACATTTCTCATTGTTAATTGTGGTACCTTTATTTGATATTTAACTCTCCCAGCGAAGTGTTGAATGACAAATGCAGGCTCCAGAACTGGTGTGGGGACAAAGTATTTGTTTCCCTGGTGCTGCTGCTTGAACTTGGCCAATAAGGTTTCTTCTGTGGCATGTGGGAAGCTGTAACACAAGGAGGTGATGAAAAGAAATATACCCTCAAAAAGCCAAAAAATAAAGTGTAAGAGAGTGGTCTTACTTGCTCTCCTCATCCAGCAAGTAGAACAGGCCAGTGGGCTTTTTACTGGTGAGGTGAATACATCCCACATTATCAGTGTAGTCAATGTTGTGCCAAGTGATACCCTCTGCTTTGTACTCCTCCTGGATAATGCAAAAGTGAATACTGCAGTTAGCTATGAGCTCTTAATCATTGTGACTATTGTGCACTGTGTAAAAGATGCCACAGGCCTTTTTATTTAATAATAAGCCAGCAGAATAGAGCAAAATACTTTGAATGCCAATATATGATTTAATTTGAGAATTTCACTTTATTCACATCATTGTATTAATACAAACAGCAAAGTGGATGGTGAACACAAGCAAATCGGTTGGTGCATACTTTTGAATTTCATGTAAGGAATGAATAAACAAAATCCAAGTTGTCACCTGTTCCAGATTGAAGATGTGATGGTTGAAGTAGTATTGCAGCTGCTCATTCGCATAATTAATACAAAACTGTTCAAAACTGTTGTTCTCAAAATCCTCAAAACCAAAAATGTCTAGGACACCAATGGACAAGCACTGGAAAACATTAAAGGGAACAGCAACATATAAGGAACAGCAAGGAAACACATAAACAAATACAACCAGCATTCACTGATCAAATGTTTTGTCAGCATGCAATTTATTTACAGTAAAATATGAATGATATACATTTGTCTACAGTTGACCATGTTTTATATGAGGCGTAGGTGTCTCACCGGGACAGATTCCTCCATGTCTTTCTTGTTAAGGAGTGCATGATTGATCCGTAGAACAATCCAGTCAAACAGAGCACTGTACAAAGACTTTGCCATAGAGTCTCTGGCTGTTATAGCCTAAAGTAAGTAAGATAATATTAGTATTCTAACTATTAGTAGTATTTCAATTTTGTGTTAACAGGAATAATAAAGAGGCGAATATAGACTAAAAAGGTCTGGGACTTGTGAACTTCCGAATGAGGAATGATTTTTTACCTCAGAATTGCTGTAGGACAGAATCAACTTGTCATTCACTGTCACTGTTTTCCTCTTGGTCAGAGCTTCAACTAACAACTCCTCTTTAACCTAAAAGTGAACCAGCAAAGATTAATGCCGACAGCTAGACACAATTAAATAGACTGTCACCTAAAGCTTTGTGCATCACCTTCAGCAGGTCAGAGAGCGTAGCCAACACATCTGGAGGTCCCACATCCAAACCCTCATCTCGACCGTTTGATTTTATCCTGTAGGTCACGTTCCCCAGATACAAAATGGCCGACAATACAGAGAAGATCCTGCAACAACAATAGTTATAAGATGCATGCAGAAACAACACATTGCTGTCCTTGCAGGAATTCCCTGCCCTCTGAGATTAGGAATGCAGAATCTCTTAGTATTTTTAAATCATTACTTAAAACGTACTATTTTAGGATAGCTTTTATGTGACTCATTTTATTATTCTTGCTTGTTTTACTTTGGCTTTTTAATTGATTTTATTGCTTTGTGTATCTTTTAATTTTATATGTATGTAAGTGTATGTTAAGTGCTTTGAGATTCCCATTTAAAGGCTATATAAAATAAAGTGCTTTGTGGCTGGAAGGAAGCCCACCATCTCCATTGCTTGTTGCAGCCGCTCAAAGTCATGTCGCAAGTCTTCCTCATCTTCTACCTTAAAGTTTTGCTACAAACAAAAGGGTAAGTTAGTGTGTAGTACTGACTAAAACAAACCAAAGAAGAGGAAAACAAAGAAAGCGTCCTTAAGATGCAGTATGTGAATGAACCTGGTAAACATAAACCAGCTCATACAACAAGTTGACACACCTAATGAGCACGGTGTGGTCCATGTGAACAGAATTACCTCAGAGGTTGAATTACAAAACAATGACACGGGAGTTTATTAACAGCTGTACTTTAAAACACTACCTGCTTGAGGTAGGAGTATTCTTCAGGTGGCAACAATTTGAACTCTTTTCTTTCTTCCCCTGAAGCACCCAACAGCAGGTAGTAAAACACATGGTAATTCCTGGAAAACAGCACACAATGTTTAGGTTCTGTCTTCAGTATACTTATCTGAATTGGTATTAAATTAGATGTAACCAGCCAAACAAAAAGAGAATTAATTATCTGTTGTTCATTATGTACCTAGCAGAACACAGGAAAAAAAAAGAGTGCTTATGAGTGCTGACAGTTTTTTTCCCCCTTTCATTAGCGTCAACAAACTGTCAATCACCATGTCTCCAAATATGGGGCTAAATTATGCCGATATCCGTTTTCCACTTATGCTATCATGTGGCAGGTAAGTGGACAGTTGACAGTGCTGCACTATTAAAGCCAACGGAGTAATGAGTTTCCACATTTATCACAAACAAACAATGACATCATACAGGCTCAGTGACTAGAGGTGTATCTTTTCTGTCTAGTGTACACAGACTAGTTGCAGCCTGAAGATTACACACACGGCTTTGGAAATGAAAGGTAAGTATATTTTAATAAGAAACCTAAACAGGAAACCTTGATGACTAACACCATTCCCACTTAAAGAAGCTTAGGTCCAAATGCTCAATCAAAGCTCCAGTGGCAGATTGCAGTTTAAGATATGTATACTTTCTGGAAAAAAAAAAAAAAACAACAACACTAATGTAACAACAAACTGCCTTTTAGAATTTTTATGTTTAAAAAGAACATAGTTTTGACATAGTATTTTATAACATTTTATACTCTGGTGGAGCTGATGTATTCTTTTCATGCTTTCCAACACTGCAGTAAGGCCCAGGCACTCTGAACACATTAATTATTAACTATGGAACAATATTTGTTTGCAAATTAGACATGCAAGTAGCAGCAGACTAGTGGCATACAGCAAATGTTAAAGTAGCAAGGAAGTACTTAAATTGGAATTCAATAAAAATAGCAATTGTTTATTATAAACCTATTGCATGGCATATTTAAGAAATACTATGAAGGATGCACATATATAGAAACAACACAAGTCTTGCAATGCAGACATTGTATTAAAATTGATTTATTAATGTCAATTACTGAAGATAATACAGAATAAGCACATGCTCCCAGAGATGCCCATGTTTGTTCAAAGGTCTTTAAAGCGTTGTGAGAGTCAGTTGTGCTGAGAGGGCAATCCTCAGCTGATTCTCCTCACCTTTCGTTATTTTCCCTGGAGACAAGACGAGACTTCTCAAGTAGATACTTCTCTACCACCGCCCTAAAAACACCAGAAGAAGGGGAGGGTTGGAGGAAATGAGGAAGAGAAAATCAATGAGCAGGATTCACTTAACAGTAATGTCACACAGCTGAGTCTCCTAAAAATGGGCTGCTGGTAAAACACAAAGGACGACGCAGGAGGGGAAGTGAAGGCAGAAGGTTGGAACAATCAAAGAATCCACATCAAATGTTCAAGTATGGTTACATGGCACGACAAATGGCTGCCACCGTAGAGTGTACTTTACCAGAGGTAGGCTTTTAGTCACAAAGCACTTAGCCACTATGCAGAGCCACAACTCCATAAAGTTTTCAAAATGAGAATTTATAAGTCAGTCTGTGTATTTCTATACCTACTCAAAAACAACAGTGACGCCAGTCCTTGTGACATACTAAGAATAAAGCAATGCTGAGAGAACACACTGCTTCATGTGCTTCTACTTTGTCCACTGACTAATACTCAATAGTCTTTCGCAGTATAAACTATACCGAGTGTGATGTGGAAAACTGAATAAATCTGAGTTAGATTGTAGTTTATTTTCCTCAGTAATACAGGTATTGTGTTGCACAAGGCAGAGATGGAAGACTAAGTCCTCATTTTTGGGATTCATGACTCAACTTGGACATATGCTTTAATGACTAGACTTGAACTTGCAAATTGATGACCTGGACTTGGACTTGTTTATTCTGTGACTCGACAAAGACTGGTGCACAATGGACTGCTTAGACTTGGATTTGGGCGCCTGCAAGTGACACGCACACTTAGGATGTTTATTTCTACAGTCAATGCACAGTGTGGCACAGTGTTCCAAGGGTGCCACTTCAGGCGCAGCAAATTTTCACTTTGGTAGACGATAAAGTTCTATTCTAAATACCCTGCTATAATGCAAATGTTTTAAAAGATAAACATTTGCTCTTAAAATTGCAGTTCCAACAGAAAGAGCAAACAACAGACAGGGAGAGCATACATTGCCACAGAGATAGTAAAACAGAGTTATGTTTATTAAGTCTACAAAAGCCTATATAAGCACGTACAATGATATTAACCATTTTTAACCCCAAGAAAACTGAACATGTCCAGTTTACGGTTTATGGGATATAAGAGTCTGGGACCACTAAAATCCACTCACCTGATTGGATTACAAACCCCACTCAGGGTAATAAATTCAATAGAGCACAATGAGAGCAGGCACCATTAGGGGATAATCAGGTTGGGATGCCCACTTAATGCAAAATCACAAATAACAGCTGCTGCTTCCAAATGCTATTTTTAGTGTAATGTTAACTTCAGTATTAGTATATCTTACGTCACAATGTTTTCTCTTCTCATGCAAAAGCTATGTTCCTGTTAAGACTCTGAGCAGCAGCCACTCTGTCTTTATGAGGAAATGGGGAAGTTACACAGCTAACCAGACTTTGACAAGAAGCAGACGGCTGAGAAATAGGAAGGTCATTGTGGTCATCAATATTTCAATGCACATACAAACGTCAGTAGGAGTCACATGACATAGCATAAAAAGACCAAAGAGGAGGATGGGGGCTTGTTAATCTAGGCAAGAAGCTAGTGTCAACATGTAGTGTTTACTCACCCTCTGACTACACCAGTCTCCAGGTAATTTACTTGGATGAATTTACCAAAACGGCTGGAGTTGTTGTTATGGGCCGTCTTGGCGTTTCCAAAAGCCTGGCAGAGAAAAACATTAATGAATAAGTCCACACGGTTGTAAAATATACTCTAAGTTTAAAATGTTAATTTATTGATTCATTCATTTGCATGATTAGAGTCCTGCATCTTAGCCTCTGCCTCAGCCTGTAAAATGTTTTCTAAAATCTTTTTTAAAGTTCTGGGAAATGTGTCCTTTCCACCCACATTGACCAGTACTTGCTCCCCATCATCTAAGTAGAACTTTAAAATGGAGATAGTGTCATATTTTTAACATCGTTATTTGGACTCTTGGGATTTTTATACTAAATCTGAGGAATATTGAAGAAAAGACGCTCAGCTCCTATTTTACAAAAAGAAAACTACCATTTGGTGTTGACAATGCCTTTCAGTGGAATAAGCTAACAAATGCTAGAAATGACTAAGATTTTAAGTCCAACTAGATTGTTTTACACAAATTTAATGACAACAATAAACCTGAAAATCTAAACCCTTTTTCGATGGATGTGAGAATGACACCAAAATTGGGTGATTTTTTTTTAAGTGAACGCATCTTCAGGCACACTGCCTGAAGTCATGTTACCATGACCACAAAGAAACTAGATAGATTTTCTTTTCTTAGAATCCAGACTGACTGGGTCAGTGTGCATGTCAAATGTTGCATATGTGTTTGTGAATGTCTAGGAGGAAGGCATCTGGGACTCGTTGTCCCCCTTTGGCCTCCACAAACTCACAGCACATCAATATCGTTTCTCCTTTTCCCTCTCCTTAACCATGTGTGTGTGCATGTGTGTGTGGTGTGTGTATATGTGTGTATGTGTGTGTATGTGTGTGTGTGTGTGTGTGTGTGTGTGTGTGTGTGTGTGTGTGTGTGTGTGTGTGTGTGTGTGAGAATAAAAAGCAACGTGAGAGAAAGCATGCACAAGTCAGTGATGATAAATTACTTTGAAACAGAAGCTCTAAAAAGCAAAGTCCGAACAAAAGAGGCAATTGGCCATGCTCACGTGTTTTCAGCTTATTTCTGGTAGTGCAATATTCCAATATTCTACAAATCTATTAAACAAATATATTTGATTGGAAGTTGGAGCTAATTTACTGGATAGATGCCCTGGGCAATGCAAACCTCCACTAAGACAGCAGGTCTCAGAGAGCACTGATATAGCAACAGAATACCACTTGGTTTCCTTCTAGTTTTACATGCTCGCATGGTCACAGCTAGACTGATACACTCACAAACAAAAGAGCACCACAGGGGAAGTTGACTCAGTGAATGTTAAATAGGCACTGCATTGTATCTTTCCAGGCAGTTGCAGGATAAATTTGATACAGTGCTGTTAGGGTTGATTAGAGTTAGGGGTCACAACAACGTACACACCCGTCTGAAGGGTGTGATTGGGATTCCTTATGAATCGTTGACCCAGATTTGTGCTTAAGTAGATGTGCCATGGTTGCACGATAAGCTCTTTTATTTTATGTTCACCCAATTTACACAAAGTTCAATTTGCTCTCTGGGCTTATACCTAATAAGGAAGCAAATTTGATTTTAAAAGTAGGGACCTCATGATGCAAGAGCTATTGCTTGTTTAAGGATATGGGAAAAGTTTTTTTATCCATGACCAAAATGATCCTCAACTGAACATGGACTTGTTCAGACCAAGCACAAACTACTTAAACTTTCATCTCACCAATCATCAGTGTTCTCACTCTGTCTTTAACATTTCAACTTTTTCCAACAGGGCTTCTGGTCTAATGCACTGTTTCTCTCCCAATTATTCTCTTCAGAAAACTTTGTAGCCTAAAACCCTGAGAAATCTCTGCAAAACGAGAGCTGCAACACCACGGAGAGAATGCTAAACATGCCACAGCGTCATTCGTATTCAAACCTGCCCATTGGCCTCACATTTGATTGGCTGGATGGCCCAGTAGGTATGAGGAAGTGAACCAACAGTTTGCAAAGCCATGTCAATTGAAAAACGTGGTTTATTCTGTATTTTTTGAAAACGGGGGTTGATCCGAAGCATTTAATAAGAAAGTGAGCTGAAGGGGAACGAGAACACAAGGCCATACTTCTACAGCTGTGACTTATGGAGCCTGGACTCATCTAATTGTCATGTGTATGTGTCCAGTGACCGGACACATACACATGACACATACTGGATATTTGCTATATCTGCTATTCCTATTCAGAGTCTTGTTGGCTTTTCTGGCACCTTATTACTTTGTACATTTCCACTTAAACTGAGTAAATCCCAGCAGAAAAAAGAGTTACAAACACCCCCTAAAAGCACATAAACACACCTCTTACCAAACAAATGAGAGAAGTGTCTCGAAACCAGAGGGGTTTATGAATTTTTGTCTCAACAAGCAAAAATGGGCAAGACACAGGGATAGGATACATGACATACCAAAAACAGCATTCAACACTACAAATGCTCATATAGCACATCACACACAAGGACATTTTCACCTATTTTCTGTGGTTCAGATGACAATAAACAGAAGGGATCTGAAAGCATTCCTTTGCAAGTTTATTTCAGTTAGGGCCATGACAGTCGCCATGACAACCGCGGTAGTAAGTCACCAACGCCATGACGGGACTTACAGTGACACTAACACAAATGGGCTACAAAGTTTTGTACTATAAAATTGTGACAATCTTAACAATTGCAATAGCAGTGGGTAATAAAAGCCTATACATTTTACTATTCTGTTTTATTTGGATCATAAGACTTTTTATTAGGCTATATTTCTCAAATTACTCAAAAATCCGGTAAAGTCCGGTACAGCTGCACATTGCTTGTCTATACATTCATCATCCATTATCAGTATATTGTCAAATTCAGGTCCTCTATCCTCCACAGATCCAGCAGCTTTACAGAAATCTATCAAGTTAATTTAAGCTAATAAACTGCATCAAGGCAGTCTGGTAAATGACAGCCCTCTTAAAACACTGAACACAAGCAGAACACAAAAAGACCAAAATACATTTAACACCTTTTAAAGGATAAGATCACCACCAATAGTTGGTCCTAGTGGAACAAAAAAAATGCCACCGCCCTAATTTTAGTATAACTATTAATATCAATTGTGAGAAATGAACAAGATCTTTCAGCAAGGATTCAAAATAGCCTTGGTTAACCGTTTCCACATAAACTGCCACGGCCCTGACACCGACTACAGCACTGGTACGTTAACAAAAGTCTCTGAACAGCCCAACTGCCACAGACAGTTCCCACATTCAGAGAACAACTGGCACGTGAGTAAAAAGTTTTTAATACAATATACAAAATAGATTTTCTAGTATCTACATAATTGCTGGTAAAAGCAGTGTTAATGCAAAACACCTGTAGTATTTAGAAACAAGATAACTACGGTTTGTTGTTGTCCACAATTAGAAGAGATGCTTTAGTGGGATCACATGACACTGGCAGTGAAGCGGCTATGTCCTCCTCTATGTATGGCCTTTTTCCAAGTTGGCAGACACAATATCCTCCAAAATACACTCAAACCCCTCACCCTATAATTAACTGAGCAGTTAAAGAATATATTATTTTAGTTAAAACAACAGCTTTAAGAGCTCTTTGTAGGTCTGGCTTAAAGTAAGGCTGAAGTTTTATAAAATAAAATCAAATGCAAAAGCTTAATGTGTCATACGTTTTATGTAAACACAAAATGTTCCGCTGCATGACAAATACAATTCTCCAACTATAATAATGTAAAACTGAAATTCAAAAATGAGCATTTGTACTAAAATAGAAAAATGTTTTACTAGGTTTTACTGGTGCATTTCTACCTATACTAGGGCTGTGCAATATGGACAAAATAATCCTATTTTTAATGAATATTGCAATAGCGATTTTGGCAATTTTTTTGCTTTTTAAATATGCTTAGAACGTGCATACACTACACTTGATACATTATATCTACCTCATTAAGTACAATGTAACACACTGTGTAACAATAATATAAAATAAAATAAACAAATTGCACCTCAACTTAAAATACCCAACAGGCATGTAAACAAAAAAAAAAAAGTGCCACAGTGTTTGCAAAGCCAGTAATGTGCTTTTGGGAACTGCACTCCTAACTCTTACTGTTTTACAGTAGTTTCACAGAAGGAAATGTATGTTTTTCTTAATAAAAACTAACATCTCTACCTTGTCAGGTTTGAGCCTGTTTCTGTTCTCATCAAGGACGTTTGCAACGGCACTAAATAGTCTCTCACTGTCCACAGAGCTGCAGGGGGCACTGAGATACTAGGTTGCAACAGCAGCCATTAGAGGGAAGCTGAGTAGCATGTTCTTTCCAGTACTGAAGTGGGTCACTTTTCTTAGGGGTGTCTTTTCTAAGAGGTAGGTCTGCACTTAACTTTCTGCTGATGTGTTACTCACGGACTGCAGACATTCTCGCGCTTTCTGCTTCAAACTGCTTCCGTGTTCTACTTTGCCGGCATTTAACCCAATAGCGTCTCTGCAACACGCGTTGTTGTCATGCCGCACGCGTTGCCGTTTCTGTGTGGAGTCAAAAGGGTGTAACTCTGTGCCACCGCATAACTATTGATGTGTTATTAATGATGATATATATGTACATTCTCATCGAGTCCTGATTGGGAGGTAACGTCCGATTCCGATTGAGTCTTAAATCACGCAATCGAATCATCCCTATTGTATAGCAAAATAAAGTGTCTCCAAACATTTTATAAAAGTTTGTATACATTTAAACTGCATCACATCATGTCCGAATTGCACCCAGCACTGGGAGCCGAGTTGTGTTCCAAATGACCAGTAAGCTTTTACCGGCCAATTACAAATTAAACCGGCTAAAAGCCAGCACATGCCGTCATATAACGTAAACTCTAATTCTGAATGAAAATATGAAGAAATTAATCAAATTGCAGCCATATGCAATTTAGAAATTGCATGTACTCAGACTTATTTTAATATTAAATTGTTTGGCAGAGGGTAACTAATAGAGACTAATAGGGAAGCACTAGTTATAGTTTTCTAACATGTAAAAAGCTGTTTTACCAGTTTGTAACCATTATATGCAGCCCCACCCAAGGCTACAGGAGTACCACATCAAACCTTGGCCTGTGGTGTGGTAACAGTGCCACAAATAGAGCCTGGAGTAGCCTTAAGCATGCTGGTGGATGTCAGCTGTATATTTCCTAAACTGCTCAGTCTTCAACATGTCTCTTAGCAAGATTATAGTCAGCCCTTTGTGTAAATAATGTAAATGAATGATTGGTATCTATGACAGAGCCTTAAACTCAGTAATGCTAGTTTTGACACAATACAGCCTGACCAAATATAGCCAGGGAAGGAGGTGCAACCCATAACTAAGAGATAAACAATAGATCCCGAGTTTGAATGGTCAGCTACTCCTCTACACTTCCTGAACAACAATACACTACTGGTCTCTCTACGCCCCTCAAGGTTCGCAGCTTAAGTCACAGAGTAAGAAACAAGCGTTGCTACTTCCCGTGTCGTAGCTGCTTCCTGTTAAAGAGAGTTCCGGATGATAGGAACTTCCTGACAGTAATCATACGAGATGGACTGGCATGAAGGGGACCGGAAATTGTATTAACACAACATGGGTTTGAGTTTTGGCTCATTATAGACGGGGAAAAAATAAAAACTAAGCAAGTGTGCTTAAAAATGGAGTTTGAAATATGTGTTTCACTGAATGCAATTGGGTACTTCTTGTCTGTCTCTACAATCAACAAAATTAGGTCATGACATGGAGAATAACCGTACAATCAGGTCAAAAGAAAACAGAAGCTCTGGAAGAACTATGCAACAAGAGGATTAACCAGTTAAACAGGTTTATTACCAACGCTCATTGCTCTGCAAATGACTTTTTGTTACACTGTCTTTTCCTCTGCCAGCAGCACACAGCACATCGTCCAGCACCACAAACAATGATCTCATCTCCTCAAAATGTAACTCAGGCCTGTGACACAACCCCATATATAATGAGGACACCAATACAGTTTAAGATCAAGAATTACACATCCCCCACCAAGCACAACACATGCAAGCTATATTTTCTATCTATATAGCTACTTTATAAAACAAAATCTCTGTGCGCAAGTGCCTGCCAAAAAAACAATTACCAGTCTTAAAAATTGTATTTGGATTTTTGATTTAATTACAGACTTCCTCTATTGACCAGTAAAGACTAAATAAGTCTCAATGTCTGCCTCTGCAACCACAGCTCTGGACTGGGCTAACAGGCAAAGCACAGTCAGAGAATGAACAACAGAGTGGCAGCACATCTGCCACAGGGATCATACTCTGCTGATGAAGGGGGAAAAACCACTCCATCTCATCTCTCCATAGACTACTTCATCTGTCAGAAAAGCAGCAACCGACTCTGACAGACTGACGCACATCAGGGGAAAAAAGCCACACTTCGTATCTCGTAGCAGCAGTGGTTATTCAAATGTGTGATACTGAGGCTCAGAACAGCCGATGGATAGATCCTACATGCCAGAAGAATGGTATTAAGCATTTTTTATTTTAATATTAACCAAAAGTTATGATTAAGTTTAAACTCCACACTTTTCCTAATATGTTCGGCCCAGCAAAGCTTTAGTTCCACAATTGGTAACACTTTAGAGTAGGGGGCACATTTTATCATGAATTCATGCATAACTCATGCATGAGTACATGAGTACCAGTGTTGGAAGTAACGACGTTAGAGTATAACGGCGTTACTAACGGCGTTCATTTTTCAGTAACGGAGTAATCTAATTAATTACTTTTCCCATCGTTGTAACGCCGTTATCGTTACTGAGAATGTAAAGTGTTGCGTTACTACAATTTGGTTGAATAAAGCGCGAGGTGTCATGCTTTGGCTACACATCAGCTGCTGCTGGAGAGAGCAGGGGTGGGGATGATGACACCGCTGCAAAAGAGATGATTGGCTAACGCGTTCTCACTGCGCGCTCTGACTTCCACTAAACACAAGACAGCGCCAGCGACAAAGGCGAGGAGCCGGGGAAATTCAAAGGTGGCGTTCTCGAACTGGAAGTACCGGCACTACTTCTCGTTAATTGAAATTAAAGGCAAGAATGTTTCTGTAACATGCGCGCTATGTCCAGGAAAAAGACTTTATCCACGTCTGCCTCAAGTAACTCAAATCTTATGAAGCACCTCACATCAACACATGCTAACACGACACTTGTTACTGCTGCTAACCCAAAATGAAGCTAGCATGAGTTCCAGTGAAGGAGACAGAGCCACTGTTAAAACAAGCAACGCTCGATTTTACGTATCAGCAACAACCACTGGTTTACTTGTTAGATGAGTATTTTAGAATAGATTAATGAATTATTCATTTTCTTTGAAAATTAACAACATGTTAATCTACAGAGAGAGTTGAATTGTGTTTTGTTTATTGTGCAATAATTTACAGGTACACAGATTTGCACTACTTAATGGCCAGGTCTCCCTTTGTTTCCTTTTACACAAGTTTACATTTGTGTGACTTAATTTTACTATTTTATTTTATTTTCAATATTTTTATATGTTTTTATTTCTATGTATATCATATGACAGACTGCAATCTATCGAGTTGAAATAAATACCAAATGTTCTAAAATACTATAGTGTTTTATTCTTCAATCAGTTAATTTAAACATCTTTGATATTTAAGCTGTTATAGAACGTAATACCTTTATAGAACATAAAAAATAACTTCAGTTACTTTGCTGAGTAACTGAGTTACTTTTACAATGTGGTAACTGAGTTACTAACTCAATTACTTTTTGGAAGAAGTAATTTGTAACTGTAACTAATTACTTTTTTGAAGTAAGATGACCAACACTGATGAGTACTAGTAATGCATGAATTCATGATTAAATGTGCCCCTACTCTAACGTGTTACCTTCCAATTTATATAATTCCTCATAGTATTAGTTTTTTTATATACAAATTGGTAAAATCAGGAACTTGCTCAGAGCGTCCTATATCACTTTGGTTGTAGTTTTTGTTTGGTCACCCGATGCTGACTTACAAAGAAAAGGTAAATACAAAACATCTAATATCTTTGAGTGCAAAATGCAAAAGGAGGAGCATAGCTGATCCAAACAAAATGTGTAGTTTTCAAAGTCAAGCCAAAAATGACTTTGATTCTGCACAATTTGTTTGCATGTTACCATGTATGATGCACACAAAACAAACTGGTTCCTCAAAAAAACAAAAACAAAAAAAACAATTTCAACATGTTTGAGAAGCAATTTAAAAACAGTTAATAGAGGAACTTGAGTTCCACATTTTCATTTCTTCATTCTAGCTAAAATAATGGCCTTCAGCTGGTTTTCGTCTACTTTCAGAAACACATTGTATCCAATTATTGCTTTATGATCATTTGGCTCACTCCAGTTGGCCAGTTCATTTAACTATTTGTAAAACATACACAACAAAAAAAATTATTAGTATGGTAAAGGTCTTCAAACTGTGTCTTACCTCCAGGACTGGCCCTGCGCCCAGAATAGTCCTCTCAACGCCACTGGCATAGCCCTTTTGGCTGAGTGCTGTCAGACAGTGGATCAGGAAGTTGGTGCTCTGGGTCTTGCCTGAGCCACTCTCTCCAGAGATGACAATGCACTGGTTGACCCTTTTTTCGAGCATGGCATAGTATGCCACGTCTGCTATAGCGAAGATGTGAGGCTCCAGTTTTCCCAGCTGGTGGTTCTCGTACATCTTGACATACTTAGGGTTGTAGATGGGCAAGAACTTAAAGGGGTTGATGGCGATGAGAATGCTGCCTGCATAGGTGTATATCTTTTTCTTGTAGAAGCGCATGCGAAGATTATTTAATATAGTATCCTCATTGAGGACAGGGAGGTTGCAGAGGTCTGCCAAGTCATCCTGTGGTGGGGGTAGGAAGCCCCTCGCGGCTAGTTGCTGTACCTGCTGTTCCTTAGACAGCGGCGGGAGGTGGACATAACGAATTGTGCCATCCTTGTTCCTTTCCTGTATTGGAGTAAAACGAAGAGTTAACAGGTTACTTTAATAGTTTTTTAAAAACATTCACAAAAAGGACACATATCAGTTCATTTATAAATGTTACTGTGAAATGTACAATCAATAGCATTAAACAGAGTGGTGGGAAATCAAATCCACACAACCAGAAGTTAGTATAAACTGTACATTGTGTTTTACCTGCAGTAGGAAGTAGAAACCCTGACTTTGAGGGTGTTTTTCCTGGGCTTTCCGAGGCCATAGTAGAAACCTCTGCACCGGAAGATCCCCAGCCTCTAGCACCCACTCTTCTCCTCCACTTTCCTTTACTTCTGCCAACACATAAGAGCGACTGAGGTCCAGCCCCAGCGCAAACGCAGCATCTGAGATTACCGAGGCTGCTGTGACATCCTTCTGCACACTAAAGAGTGAGCAATTAAAAAAAAACATGAATATTAACAACACTAACTAATTTATTAGACACCATCACGTTGCTTGTACAGTGTGGCCTACGGACTTGAGGATGCAGCAGGCAGCGGACTGGGCAGCCAGCCGTGGGTAAATCTGCAGCAGGTAGGAGCGGTTGTCGTTATCATTAAGGCTAGCTGGCCCACCTCCCCCTCCTCCTCCACCTGCAGTCGTTGCCATGGTGGCAGCGCCATCTCTGACACTCATCCTGGGCCAAGGGGAGTGGCCTCAGCATGCCGCACACACTGCCTCCCTCTCACCAGGCAACACCTGAAAATGAGAAAAAAAAAATGGATGAATGACCTTATTATATACTTATATTATTATTATTATTATTATACACCTCACAAAATGTAGAGGTCAAGCACTCATTCAAATAGAAAAAGGAAATACAACGTCCAAGTGTCACAGAGAGCAGTTCAACACCAACTGTGTGCTGTGATTTTACATATTCAAAACTATCCGCTTCCCTAGATAAGCTTATATAGATGTATGTGAAGAGTGGGAAAAGACCTGACAGCCTTAACACAGAGATGCATTGACGCAAAAAAAATTTATAATAATAATAATAATAATAATAAATAATAATACATTATTAAACTTCTTAAAACCTTACACTGTGTTCACAATAATTAGGCATGTGATTATTGTAATCATATCATAGTTTTATCCATTATTTCAACTCCAAGTTGTATAAACTTGAATCCTTATTGGATTTAATGCATCTCAGGTGACGTGTATTTGTGTAATGAGGGAGGGTGTGGCCTAAGGAGATCAACACCCTATATCAAGGTGTGCATAATTATTAGGCAGATTTTTCTCAGGAAAAATGGGCCAAAAAAGAGATTTAACTGACTCTGAAAAGTCAAAAATTGTAAAAAGTCTTTCACAGGGATGCAGCACTCTTGAAATATCAAAGATATTGGGGCGTGATCACAGAACTATCAAACGTTTTGTAGCAAATAGTCAACAGGGTCGCAAGAAATGTGTCGAAAAGAAAAGATGCAAATTAACCGCCAAAGATTTGCAAAGAATCAAACATGAAGCTACCAGGACCCATTATCCTCCAGTGCTGCCATATTCCCCCATCTCTGTCTGCCCCAGGTGTGAATGTGTGTGAATGGGGTGAGTGGAGGCACGATGTAAAGCGCTTTGGGTGCCTGAGAAGGGTGCAAAAATGCGCTATATAAATGCATACCATTTACCATTTACCATTTACCATATTCCACAACTGCAACCTACCTGGAGTGTCAAGAAGGTATTCAGTTCTCAGAGACATGGCCAAGGTAAGAAAGGCTGAAACCCGACCACCTCTGAACAAGACACATAAGTTGAAACGTGGGCCAAGTAATTTTCTGAAGACAGATTTTTCAAAGGTTTTGTGACTGATGAGATGAGAGTGACTCTTGACGGACCAGATGGATGGGCTTGTGGTTGGATCAGTAACGGACACAGAGCTCCACTTCGACTCAGACACCAGGAAGGTGGAGGTGGGGTACTGGTATGGGCAGGTTTTATTAAAGATGAGCTAGTTGGACCTTTTCGGGTTGAAAATGGACTCAAAATCAACTCTCAAACCTACTGCCAATTTTTAGAAGACACTTTCTTCAAACAGTGGTTCAGGAAAAAATCTGCATCTTTCAAGAAGACATTGATTTTTATGCAAGACAACGCTCCATCACATGCATCAAGGTTTTCCACTGCGTGGCTGGCCAGTAAAGGCCAGAAAAAATAATGACATGGCCCCCTTCTTCACCTGACTTAAACCTATTGAGAACTTTTGGGCTCTACTTAAGCAGGAAATTTACAGTGAAGGTAAACAGTACACGTCTCTGAACAGTGTCTGGGAGGCTGTGGTTGCAGCTGCACAAAATGTTGATTCTGACCAGATCAAGAAACTGACTAACTCCGTGAATGGAGTTTTTTATTTTTTTAATTTCAGAGCCTAATAATGGTGTACATGTAGATATTCTCTTAAGAAAGCCAAAACTTCACTTTTACTACTTAAATGTTCAGGTTTAAGGGTTTAACATTTTGGATTAACCACGAGCACTGTAGTTGTACAATAACAAAATTAATCCTCAAAAATACAACTTGCCTAATAATTGTGCACAGTGTAGTTGTGTCTTGTCAATTCAGTGGCTTCTTGCTTACACTTATAAGTGGATGAAGAATCATGTGATTTCCATCTTCTTGCTACTCCAAATATGCTTATGATGACTCGTGTCTAAAAGCGCTACAATGCATCATGTCCCATGTGAATTTAGGTTGCTTTGCCGCAACCCTGCAAAAGAAATATTAAGCCTGTTCCCATCAGCAAACAAGATACACATGCAAGAGAAGCTTAAAACAAACCACAAATGAAGCAATGGCTGATTTCTCTCACATATAGAGCACAACACCAGCATCTGTATTCTGTCTGGTTTAGATCGTTAGTTTGTTCTATCTTTACAAACAGATGCAGATTTTTGGCTGTGGTTGTACTGGAGAAGGGGGAAGGACACTTTGATGTTTTTTCAGTGAGAGGTCACTGTAGTTCAAAGTGAACTCAGCAGGTTCATGCACTGACATCGAAACTCAAGATAAAAAGAAGGAAGGAAGCAATAGAAAGAAAAGCATTATCATTTGAACAGTGTGCATGTGTGCAGCACGTCTTGCATGACTTGCCAGTTGTCTTTCTTGTCTGTCAGAGAGTCTAGCACTGTTATATCCAACTGTATTTAGAAACAGGAAAGGCAGGTGTAAATAATGAATTTTTGTTATATCTGACCTATTTTTAGCAGCTTGGGTTTGGGGATCATGTGGAAGGTCACATGTATAGTAAGTTTAAGTCAAGTTAAAGAATTACAGCTTGCTTCCCATAAAAAGGAGCGCTCCAATTGGTCGACGCTCAGTTATTTCACAGTTACTGTTAATTTGCAGCAAAACGGCTCAAAAAAAGACAAAAATAGAGAAAAGGGCAGCAAACTAATCATGGATAAATGTTGGGTATGCTTTGAAGCAATGTTTACCACAATGATCAAAACCGCAATCATAACTTGTACATCAAAACCTGCAGAGAAGCATTTGTTTTACATAACACAGTGATGTGTCAGGCTGTAGTCTTGATATTAGACAGCCAGGCTCAAATAACTAAACAACTGGCAAAAAGAACTCCAAGAAGTTTTACATTACATCACTGTGTTTTTAAAGCAGGCAGTAGGCCTGCTAATGAAAGAGCATCACTTTTGAGGACTACTGTAACAAACACAGAATGATGAGCTACAGTTAAGTCTGGACCGTGATGGGATCATGTAGCATGGCCCTGCATCTGTAATGGATGCTATGTAAACTCCCCCCACTTAAGAAAACAAGAACCTGGTTTAAATCACTGTGTGGCAGGCAGACGGCACTGCTTTGGTAACCAGATCCACTTTGATGAGCTTACAGTTTAGTATGTTTATCATTCAGCCAGAGACCATTTATTTTGCCAACCTAAAAACTAAGAAACATTATAGGAGCAGATTGGTCCAAAATCAAGCAAGCCTAGGAGAAAATAGCCTTAGAGTTTGCAATTTCTCCATTTATGGTTTGTTTCACTTTCCACATAGCTTCTTTACATTTTCCTGTCTGTAAACATTAGGTAGCAATACTCAGTTAAACTGTAGAAGGACAATGAAAATATTTTGTTTGGGATCCTACAAAAGTGATCTATTGCTCTGTCTTTAAAATGCAAGAACAGGCCTCCACGTACAGTACTATGAGTGTACCCGGTATAAAGTGAGCTCTGAAATCATTTGGGTCACATTTGGTCACATTGAAGAATTAGAGGAAAATAGAGCAACTTGAGAGTCATGAGCTTGTGCTGATGCCAGATGAGCTGACCACAGTCCCAGAGGCATGTAGCTCTGTAAAACGCCAAGGCATGCAAAACTACACAGACCACAGAGACGGCATCATCATTAGGCTCCATCATGGCTGTTTCTGCTTTAAAGTTGTTCAACTCCTGAGCTGCCGTATGCAGTGTAACAACTGTAGCAAATTCTCTCTTTTTGTGCGTCTGTGTGAAAAGAGAAAAAAGAACTGCAAAAAGACTGACAGCAGAGAAAGGTAAACACTGAGACAAAAAGAGGGAGGTCCCTGGAGACATTCAAAGCAGACTTTGAGATAATGAAGTTTCCCCCCGTTGAAAGGGATCCTCTGTTAAGTTGGCCAGAATTTCACAGATAAGACACCCAGTCTGCTTTGCGTAGGCTTAGCCTGGCACTTTAGCTGCTTACAGCGAGTTGAGAGGAACAACAGAGCCTCAGACTACAGCAGAGAGTAATGAGGGATTCCTTAGTAGATTAGCTTAACAAACCACCAAGGAGGTCATGTGTAGCATTGGCACAGATCACCCCTAGTTGTTCTTACTTTGTTTAAATTATAAAATATTATATTTTTTATTTATTAACATTTCTAACAGGAAAATCGCCAAAAGAACAGAACACAAAGAACAAATAAACAAACAAACACCAGTCCAGCACAGTCCAAGAAAACAAGAAAGGGAATAATTTTTTAAGTCTATCATTAGTCCACCACGGCGCTGCTTAGCACTAAAGCTACAGCAGCGCCAGGAAACCGTTTCAGTTCAAGTCTGTGCCAGTTTGATTTTGAGGGGGTCCAAGACAAGGCTGAAAATGTTTCTTCAGGCAGCATATATGAGGATATCCAACAGTCTGCTGGAGCCGGAACAAAAATGTTTCTATAGCCCTAAAGCAGCAATACAAGATCCAAAGAATTTAACTGTTTCTAAAGCATTTTTGTAGTTATGTACTTGTACTACTACTACTTAGTGGTTGGGTAAAACCATTATTTGTCAAAAAACTGTTTATTCTTTTTAACAGAAACTAGGGCCTACATGCACAAAAGTGGACACAAACGGGTTTGAATGGTCTGTGATCTGTTTGCTTGTAATCAGTGTGTGTGTTTAAAGGTAAATGAGTTTCTGGGCTCTTCACAGACCCTTGCATCTCTCATCCAGTGCTGCACTGATGTTTCTGTATTCTGAGTCATGGGAAAACTGCGCTGGGTTTAAACCGACTAGTTTTTGTGCACTTATGCTTTTTGTACCTTGTGTTGCTAAAGTTGCTTCCATTGTTATCCTCACTTGTAAGTCGCTTTGGATAAAAGCGTCTGCTAAATGACTAAATGTAAATGTAAATGTAAATGTAAATGTAAAAGCAAAAGAATTGTCAAAGGATCTGCAGGAAAAAAGTAACTGAACTGTATAAAACAGGATAGGGATATCAAAAGGAATTAAGAATACTATTGGGATGCAAAGAAAAAAACACAAATAACTTCAGCTGAAATACAGGACTCTGCGGTGTGGCTGTTTCAAGATGTACACTCAATAAGGAAGCACTTAATGAAAAATGGACTGCATGGTCGAGAAAGCCATTACTACAAACAGCACAGAGACAAGCCTCAAAACTTCTGGAACAAAGTAATTTAGAGTGATGAGTCCAAGACTGAACTTTTTGGCCACAAACATAAACGTTATATTTGGAGAGGAGTCAACAAGGCCTATGATGAAAGGTACATCATTCTTGCTGTGAAACATGGGGGATTGCTGATGTTTTGGGATGTGTGAGCTACAAAGGCACAGGAAACTTGGTCAAAATTGATGACAAGATGAATGCAGATGGGACGTACTTGGATGTTCCAACATGACAACGATCCAAAGCACAAGGCCAAGACAACCTGTCATTGGCTACAGCAGCATAAAGTGAAGGTTCAGGACTGGCCATCTTAGTCTCCTGACCCTAAATATCATTGAGCCACTCTGGGGAGATCTCAAACGTGCAGTTCATGCAAGACAGCCCAAGAATTTACAGGAACTAGAGGCTTTTTGCCAAAAAGAATGGGCAGCTTTACCATCTGAGAAAATAAAGAGCCTCATCCACAACTACCACAAAAGACTTCAAGCTGTCATTGATGTTAAAGGTGGCAACACATGGTATTAAGAACTGTATGTAAACTTTTTATCAGGGTCATTTGGGTAGTGAGTTTTTATTATGATTTAAAAAGAATAAACAGTTGTTTGACAATAAATGGCTGTGAAAAAAAGTTTTTTGTGCTATTATTCATATTCTCTGAAAAATCATCAAACAAACAAATTCTGCCAGGTTATGTCAAAGTAACTCATAAGTAACTTATGAGCACAATTTACAAATTTAAATAATTGTGAACTATTGCCCAGATATGTGCTTGCAAACTTGAATGCCAATAAGCTGACTTGTCTTTATGGCTTTGGCTTATGGTTTGTTTATGACCACTGTGAGTGGTAGACTCTTTCTCATGAGCCTCCTGTCAGACAGTTACTCTGATGCATACACTTAAGGCAGTATAAACAGTCAGCAGCGCTGAAGCCTATGCTGGCAGGAAGTAACCAACCCAAAACCAAATATGGGCCAAGGAACTTTACTACGGTCTGTTTTCTGACTTAACTTCACTGTCTCACAGTGTGTCTCACTATTACACACAAAGAGGTTAGCCCAGTGATGTCAGTCTGGTGAGTAGCTGTAGACAGGGAGACTCCCAATATTTTCTCTGCAGCGTCACCAGAAATATGTTAATAAAACCCTTTGAACCAGATAAGAACAAACATATTTTTATTCTCGACATGTTAATTGAGAATATTTCTGTATTTATTAACATTTAACAACTTATAACTGTGACTATAGGACTATTTAATAAAGCCAAACAATAATTCTTCTCCGTTTGTTCTGAGGCCAGGCCTTCAGTGACAAGGTTAGTGACTAAAAGTGATGCTACCCTCCTACTCAGGTAATGGTGTAAATGAGACATTTCTGAACTGTGACTCACTCACGATGAGAAAAAAGTGTTAGAGGTATCTGTGAACTAACAGGGTATGTTTGGGTGAAGCATCACTAAAATGGGAAACTGACATGCCATTTGATAAAAACACAGATAAATAAAATAAACAACATTACATAAATGACCTTTCAAAGACTTTTAAATAAATTGTGTGTGCTCATTCCGAATGCAACCTTTGTGTGATAAATAACAGGCAGAAACTATGTTAGGACTGGGAACCACCTGAACATCTGTGTTTAAGTTAAATATAATCAATTTGTTTGACTCTGAATTTCAAACATTTCCACTCAGTTCCTCTCCCAGGGGAAAGTGGAGCAGAGGCCATTGAAGTATCCATCACCACTGCTCCTCTCTGCACATGACCTAATGGAGATGAGAGGGGCTGGCTGCTTGCCAGAGTAGGTTGCTTTGTCCCACGGGTACAATGAGAGACACTGGAAAAAGACGTGTAGATTTAGTGTGTGTGTGAGCTTGTGCGTTTCTCCCTCTGGCTTTGACTCGCTGAGCGTTTGTGCGCTGCTACGAATTTCATAAATGCACTCGGAGAGGACTGCTCTTGTTGCTGCTGTGTAGTCTTAAATCAGCCCTGGGGTAGACTCTATAGTAAGTTCAGATGCCCCCAAAAAGGCTGTGAATGGGTCAGAGCCCTCCCACTAGAGCCATGTGGCCTATTCAGAAAGGCACTCTTTTGTTTACAACAGTCCCGAACCTCAGAGAATTAACTCATCCTGCACACACTGGGCTTGATAAGATGAACACAGATAGAGAAAAGAGAGAGATAGGGAGAGTGTGAGGGGAAAAGAAAAAAAGGGGGCACTAAAAGCTCATCTCCTCCCCCAGTCTTAAGGTCAGGTCCCGGGACAGCTATCCATGAACAATACAAGCCGTGGAGCATCTGCTGCTGCTGTATAAAAAGTATAAAGGAGTTTTGGAGCAGACTTTGACTTGTTGATATTATCCCAGTTGCACACGAAAGCAGTTTGGAAGCCATTTTGTTTTGACTTCTAATTCAGAAGAAAATAAACAAGCAAACATCTCTGTCAGTCCAGATAAAACATGATGGCCAAGTGCTAATCGATGTCAATGAGGCCATCAGAAAGAACTTTATTGATCTGCCACTTCCAATGTCATGCATCTGACTCATGTATTGACAGACTCATACTGGCTGCTGTTCATTTAACATCCCTCCGAGGTAGGTATGACCCTCTATCACACTGCAGTCTAGTCAAGCTAAAAGTGGTACACATGGCCCAAGATCCCTGATTTAAAAAATGTGGATGACCTATTTTTGAACAGCTTGAGATTATCACTGTGTAACTCCAGCACTTCCACATGTTTCTGCTGCTCGAGGCAATCCAACATTAGTCTCAGCCACTGCTTAATAAACTCCTACTTTATGTACATTTCACAGCAGGTCAGTAATCCAAGCGTTCTGTGCACAGTCTTACACTACTCCCCCGGCGTTTGAATGCCTCCTGAAGCGCGTCTCCGGCTACTTGTATGCCTCCTGTCACGGCAGAGTCGCTCACAAAGCCTTCCCTAATGCTGCCCTCCTGTGCCTGCCCTACAGCCCCCTGCAGCGTGGCCCCTTCTGCTCCCCACCGCCTGACATTTGGTACTGCTGCCCTAACTGAGTCCAGATGCCAGGTCACGCTGAGGAAACGCTCTGTCCTGAACTCTCCATAAATACCTCCACCCCTGATGCTTTGAGTTTACATCTGACGCACCTTTAAAGTCCTGTCGCCATGTCAACAAGACCAGAAAACAAACCCCCATGCAAGTTGCACAAATCAGAAAATAATTCCACTACAAACCTGTCTGAGCAGCAAAATAAACAATAAAAAAGCTCTTAATGCAAATTCCCCAACCTTTAATGTCTATACAACATCTGTATTACTGCCTTCTTTTCACAGATACTTTCATGTAAAGGTTAAAACTGGGATAAGTAGGCACTATGGCAACAAGATGGTGTAGACACATTTATGTTTTCAATCAGAGCTGAAACTCTAGATTCAAAGCAGTATGAAATACACTAGGCAAATGAGGCCATAGCATGTCTGTCTTAATGTGAGCCAGAAGGTACTGCTTAACCTGATTGGCTGTTTAGGGGCTCCACATTGGTCAGCGTTGACAGGAGATTCCGGAGAGTTTTCTGCACTAGTCATCTTATCCATGTTGGACTAATTTTAAGGTTTAAACCAGTTCAGCTTTTGGAAATGTATCTACAGATGTGAGTTAAGGCAATAGTAACATTAACAGTAAAACGATGTATTAGCGTTTATTAATTTTTATTAGTGGGATGCTACACTATTCCCGGCCTATCCCCTAATGGTGTTTATGAGGTAAGCAGCTGCACTTAAGATGGTGCATGGTTTAGGAAGCACTTCCTTCTCAGACAGTGTGTGATAGACCACATGCACAAACACACACAAAAACAGAGCATGCCGTTTGAAGATGTGGGACAGCTGCCGGCACAAACCAGGAAGAGGGGGAGAGGAAGTAAAACGGGAAGAAGGCAGACCTAATGGATCATTGTACAAGCTTACTCATATGGTCTGCACTGCTTTAAAAAAAACTTCCCAAACTCATGATCCTATTGTGGCCCCCGAGAATAGCCACTGTACTGCTCAAAGTTCACACTAAAGTAATCTCATCGCCCACCAGAGCCACAGGTTACACACACTCAGCTTTGTCCAGACATCTTGGGTTTTGGCCAATCTCATGAAATAAAAATGTCCACGTCTTGACTGAAAGTTTATGTGTGGGTGGTTCGGAGTTGGGCCAACACAACTGAGTGTTTACAAGTAGAGTCCAACATTAATAAGACTCACCCTACATTTTTACATGTTTTGAACTCAGTCTGAACTACAAAACAGGACAAATATCAGCAGAAGGCTTACATTAAAGAGCTTGCCTTGACGAATGTGTAATCAAAGGGAATAATAAAAGGGAAAAACATAATCAGAGACAATGTAACAGAACAAATGGTTTGAACTGTGGCTGCCTGGTATAATCTCGTAAAACATCTTCCCTGTGGTGTAACCTGATGATGTTTGGGTGGTCTGGTAGATGACTTGTAAACAATAAGCATCTAAGAGGAAATATGGGGGGAGTCATTTTAGCCTATCTTTTTTGTTTATAAGTATGTAGAATAAAATACTGACAAACAAACAAAATTTACTAGACTAACAAGCAATGGCAAAACAACTTTTACAGTAAGATAAATGACTACGGCTGGAGTTTTCTCAAGTCTCATCATGTCTGGTAACAGTGCTGCTCTCCCACCTGGCCAGGCATCTTGTGTGATTTCTCTGAAGGTTAAATGTATCTTACATATGGAGGCATTCATCAGTGACCAAAGGCAGACAGCAGAGTAAAAATAGACCAAAAGCAAACAGAACAGTGCGGGACTCGGCCAACATACGAGCACATGGCCAAGGTCTACCTTTCCTGTTCCAACTCTACAGCTTCTCTTTCCATTGCTACTTGCTACTTTTGCTTCTCTTCTTTTGTCACTCCCCGGAGCGCTTCAGGCATCTGGGCAGGGCTGCTGTTAACAGAAGGCTCCATGACAGTTTAGACTTCAACTATGTTTAATCCAAGCATTTGTCCTGTGTTATATCTGGCAATGTATAGTGTATACTTTACCAGCCTAACATGCCAGAGCTGTCAGTATGGGAACTCATGCTCAACATTCTTGACTGGTGAAGGCTGACCCTGGCACAGTGCGAGTCAAACACCCAATGCCCATGTTAACACACTGCCTTGTCTTTGGCATCTGTAATGGGAACGATTACTCACTTCATACAACTTCACTCGCTGAGGTTTATAGTCTAAATTAGGGCTGAAGCGATTCATCGAATAAATTCCATTACAAAAATGCCTTGATTATTTTTATTTTGCCGCGGGCACGTCCATCCATGCCTCTGGCAGCTAAAGCCACTTTCACATCCACTGAGATCCGTTCCAATTGAATTCTTGTGCTCTGGATGTATGAACAAGATCCACCCAAACTTTCACACCTGGACCTGATCCTCCAGGGACCCTAGTGTCAAGTCCGGAGCGTTCCGTTGTGCAAACAGTGTAGTGTCTGCAGTAGGCCTGCACGATTCTGGTAAAAATATGAATCACGATTTTTAAGCTTAGAATTGATATCACGATTCTCTACAACGATTTTATTTCTCATGAAATGTAATGTTTATTGCACACATGAACCATGAAAAAACAAAACAAATTGGAAGTACCAAAAATATTTGTTTTGGCACCTATAGAACATTGCACATCACCACAAGCCTGTAAACATAGAGGCTTCAATGAATAAAGAAGAAACACTCTTTAACTGCTTGCCTTTTGTAAAATTAACATTCAACTGGCCATTCAAGTAGGTTACCAAAAATAGAAGTTTAACGCACTGCGCTGAATATGACCTGAACATGGCTCTAAATAGGCTAATTGAAACATCATTCAACATTCTGAGGGTTCAGTGTCTAAAGAAAAGGAGCAATTGGCCATTGAAGTGCAGTTGCAGTATCAAAAACTAATAATTTATTTTGAATATATAGCGGCACCTTGTCTTTAATTGCTGGTTGTGGTGTTACCTTGCGGTGCAACAAGGGCAAAGCATACCTTGCAAATCACACCAGATTGACCCTCGTCTTCTTGCTTGCTCTTCTTCCAAAATACTTCCACACCACCGAATGTGAGCCTTTTTTCGGAACAAGTTGAGACTGAGTGGTTGGCTGATTCTCGTCAAAGGGCCTGGGTTTTCATCAATATCTATTTTGTTTATTTCCGAACTACCGCGCTCGCTCGACGAGTGAAACACGAGACTAAAAGGCGCTTTGTCGTTGGCTGAGGGTGACATCCTGTGATTGCGGTCCTTTCAAAATAATAGGCTGATTTTTATTTTATTATTTTTTTTTTAAATCGAAGTCATTTAAAAATTAAATCGTGAACAGGGTGAATCGAGATCGCGATTTTATAATGATTTATCGTGCAGGCCTAGTCTGCAGTCAGCTGATAACAAGAACGCTGCGAGTCTGGAGCTGAACCCTTGTACTCTCTGCAGCTGTTTGAACTTTACTTTAAACTGTTTGGTTATGGTCCTCACATGTTCCAATAACTGTCGTTTCAGTATTAGCGCAAGAATCGCCATCTCCGTGAAGAACTTGGCTCATTTGTTTGTTAGCTTTGTGTTAGAGCCGTCAAGCAAAGTGAGCACCAACCCCGCGCTCCCCCTGCTGTAAACTTTAAAAGGCGTGACATTAAAATGTGTAGCTACAGCACTAGTTTACATCACATTGCCCTAAAAGAGAAATGAGTTACAAATATAATGTTTATTTTGCTTTCAGTGACTGGGAAATTTCAGGGATATATGAAGGTATAGTCACACAATAAATCTTTGCAGTGCGTTTTCCATCAGAAAAAAAGACAGGCTATAGACAGGTCCAACCGCTAGCCTACATACAGTCTTCAGTCACAGCGGGAGTCGGGTCCAGCTCTACAGATGCCTTTGAGTTGCCGCGGCCAGCTTTGGCGGAACCCAGTGTCTGAGAGGGATTAGGCGAGACAGACCAACATGTCGGATATGGACCGCTGTCTACTTTTAATGCTGTGTTTGAGCAAATGTGGGATCAGGACAGTTTTTACAGCGCACCGACAGACACAACCGTAACACTGTCCCCACCTTAATACGGCACCGGGATTAGGGGGTGTGGAGCACGGCTCCAGGTAAGTGGTGCATCAAATTAAAAGTTAAACATATCTTTCTCTGAGTCTTCTAATAACAACAGCTTAAAGCAACCACAACTGGCGGTTTACTTGAGTGACATTACTTAGCATTTCAATTTAAAACCCTATTCTACAACAATGGGGACACGGCAGTAGCTCAGTGGGTAGAGCGGTCGTCCTTCAACCGGAAGGTAGGCGGTTCGATTCCCGCTCTCCCCACAGTTCATACTGTCAGTGTGTCCTTGGGCAAGACACTTAACCCCCCTTGCCTCCAGTGGCTGTAACACTGGTAATTACATTAGAACAATGTAAGTCACATTGAGTAAAAGAGTCAGCTAAATTAATAAATGTATATGTAAATCACATTTTGTCAATCTGTAACAAAAACAGTGCATATTGCATATAATGTATTTTCCAGTGCTAGTAGTCAGTCCGATTTGAGATTTTATTTAAGATCTGCAAATCTGGAAAACTTGGTGGAGAGACAGTTGAAAAAGTCATGAAGCTCAGACAGCCCACACTTTATGTTTCTGGTCCTCATTAACCATTTTGACAGCATTTCAGGGCAGGATTATGGTAAAGAGTACCAGTACAAAGAGCAGCAAGAGCCTCAGGGTGTGCCTTCTCATTGGCCATAATCCAGAGCCAAGGGACGGGATCAGTGTTGGGGAAAGGGGGGGTGGCACTCAACACAGCCATTAAGTAGTCAATGAGCGTCACAGGTTTCATCTCAAGGTGAGGAGTGGGCAGTGACTGACAACAAAGTAACAGGATGTCAAAGTGAAATCTGAGCTTTACAGCCAGTTTTGGTTTTTATACATAATGCAAAAGGCTGCATATGTCACTGCTCTGGAAAAACACTGATGAAGCAAACAGACATTGCAAGAAAAAGTGAATTTGTAGCGAGTAGACTATACCGTCTCTTATATTGAGGTCACAAGTTGTAGGTAGTGGATTACTCAAGACCACTCTTCATTGTAAGAGCAGCTTTTAAAGCTTTACCTGCTGTAACTTATTTATCATACATCATTATTCTGACTGGATTGAAAACCAATCTTCAAAATGGTGGTGAGAATGGACTGAGTAAAGAAACATTTGTGTTAGTAACGTTATAAATATGAAATTAATCAAACTGTGCAAAGCCAACACTATTTGTAAATTAATAATTCATAAACTTCCATCAAAACGTCCTGGGAACACTACTCCAGCAAAAACGGTCCACTCTTGCTACTGCTTTACTTCAGTGTGGAAAATTCGAGAGCTACAGTAGATTTTGGTTAAACCGTTACTTGGCTTAAACTGTGCCTGTAATCACCATGTAAACACACAAATCTGGTGTAATCAAAAGCATCTTCAAGCTTTGATTCTAATCATCTTGAGTGTATGAGTTTGAATCTTGCCGTAGATAAGTAAAGGCTGAGGCACAACAAACACTGTAAGTAGGCCATCTTTAAACAGTCTTTGTGCCTTTTCCTCACTTCTACCCTGTCATTACTGCTCGAGCTATTTATAAAACCCATGAATTCAGCTTGCCGCATGGAACAAGCCAAGTTACCAAGGAGTTTGTGGTATTGATGACATTAAAACCTCACCGCTCTCAAACTCCTTGCCCCCTCTCCTTTTGTCTTCCCTCACTGCCTTCACGTCACTTCAACCATCTGGTCCAGTTACTGCAAAATACAGGTCACTGCAAATCCAGAGGCTTGGTTAGCAGCTTTCTGCAGATAATAGGTCTATTGTTACAACTTTATTCACAAAAACAGAGACTTTGCATCACATTATTGGCCTGAGTGAAACAAACTGCGGGTGTTCTCATGTAACTTATGTCTGTAATGTTTTTATTTGGATCACTTCAACTGCACACCTAAATAGGGGACATAAATGGAATGACATAACAATGGAAAATGGGGGCAGGAAAATCACCGCAAACAAATGGAATGAAATAAGGTGGGACTTTGTCTTTGTCTACAAGTGTAACATGTCAAAAGTGTGCTCACAAAAGCCTGTGTCCAACTTCTCCTTCATAATCTTTTGTTCTTCATTAATCTACTCCTCCAATTTCATGCACCTATCCAACTTGATTTGCAGTCTATGGCAAAGCTTCATGGGAACGGCCAACAGAGACAATTACAAAAGGCAGGATCACCTTTAACTCAAAGTTAATGAAAGCAACACTAGTCATTTCCATGATGCACGCTTGCTGTTATATACAAACACATGCCTCTACATGTCTGACCACTGTTGCCAAACCCTTGGCAACAAGCCATTCACTTGTGCTTCTTTAGAGGAAAAAATAATAGCTCCTCAGAAGAATAAAAATACATAGCCAAAAGATTATGTTTAATCTTTTGATTTTGCAAGCCTTACTTTACTCCTCGTTGACGCGTATTGGAACAGTTAGGTCAGGTCCCACCGGAGACTGTACTGCAGTGGTCTGTAGAGAAATGAGGCCATTTCACAGAGTAGTGGGGTGCTGGTGTCTCCACACAGGTAAAGCCTACATCAGCTCAGCAAAGTCTTCCAGCTGCACATAGAAACAACATACGCTGTCGAGAGGCTCATTATAAATCACTTTGCAGCAACAGCACAATTAAACTAAACCAATTCTGATGCCCTTGATTTGGTTTCTGAGTCAAAAACATCTGTCAGTGTGGGACTGATACACTAATCCTGGCAGATATAAGATATTAACCAGAAAAATGTGACAATAAACAAGACAATAATCTTCTCACCCTTCATTGCCATCCACGTCATTACCCTTACTAAACATCTTTTAAAAAAGAAATAGCTCTCCAGTTACATTATTTGTCAAAACCGACAACAATACAATGTGGCTCAGCCCTACATTTCCCAACCGTGCCTTACTACAGGGCAGAACGCATGACAAAAGCTTTGGATCGTCAATCGCTGCAATACCTCGAAGAAATCCTGACATAGCTGTGATTGGATCAATTATCTTTTCATCCAGTTTCGCCTGCATCAAGCAGGCTGTGCAGACCAATTAGGAGCCATGGCCGAGCTGGAGATGTGATTGGTTTTGTGCTCCCCTCCCCCTTCCAATCCTCAACCACAGTCAGCTCTGTGTCTTTGCACAATAAAAAACATTCGCATAGAGCCATATGGTTTTGTTCCTTTTGCAAATAGCAGCTTTGAACAAGGGGGTTATAAAAAAAATAGTTTTCTGAATAATTTTGACCAGTGTGTCTAAAGTACATTACCAATACATTAAATTAAATTAAATAGGTAATGATATTGATAGTTACTGTCATTAGTAAGAGAGACAGAATGCATTCAATAAATAGAGATTTAACTTTATCCCACACTAAGAGATTAGGTTAATAATTAGATTTTAAATATGACAGATGGGGCTTATATTGTGGTGAATAAGCTGATGGTTGATTCATAGCAGTGAAGCTGACAGAGCAGTCACAACACTCCAGCCTAACTTTTACTTAACCAACAGCTAGGGTGTGAATATGTTCTGACACTTGTGGATTAGGGGGGACATGTGGTTGACCAAAAGCTCAGATAGAAGTAAAGATACATCATTTCACCAGGAAGCTACATGTGTGTCCGGCCACCAGTGCTGTGTAATCAAATTTTCAAATCCAAATTTCAATTTCGGTTTCCAACAATCACAAAATGTAATCAAGAAAAAAAACATTATTATTTTACATGCATTCTGTTTTACACGACGATGCCTGCACCGCATGTCAACACCACAAGATTGTGTAAGTGCACTACATTTGTGATCTTCTTAATCTTAATAATATTTCTGTTTATTTTTACGCTATTTATTTAAACATTTGAATGTATTTATTTTAAGGATAATTCACGGTTTTGTTAAATAAATCAAACATATTTCCAAAGTTAATACGTAACCTTGTAAAATAATCGTAATTTAAATACTGACAAAAATGATCGTGATTATGATCTTTTCCATAACCGACCAGCCCTACCGGCCACTGGAGGAGAGCAACAGTAAACAGAGAAGAGTATGAAACAGAGATGGAAAACAGAGAAGTCCTTTTACAGTATTCAGAATTCATGTGCATTTAGGTTTACAGTATGTTTCAGTGAACTTTCAGACAACTCATAAGCTGTCACAGTTTGAAAATAGGAGATTTAGACATTTTCTTAAATATTGCTATATTGTATCACTAAAGCCATGCAATCATAGTGTTCCCGGGCATAAATTGCAGCCATGCAGAGCAGATAATAACTGTGATAACATACTGGTAATTATCAGAGATACTAGGCTATTCTGGCTGATTTGCTGTCGCACAAAAGGTCTGTGAGCACTTTCCTTTAAAACTCAGTACGTTTTCCCCAAACAACAGCCTATTGACATGTAGGTTAGTCACGTTGCGCTGTAGGCCAGGGGACATTGTACTGCAACAAGTCAGCCTACATTCTCAGGTCAGTCATATTGGATGTAATAACTAGTTATTTGTCATTAACCGAACAGGAAACGAGCTGTTTTGAGCCATTATCACTGCAGTCACTAGGAGCCACAGGGGAAGGGGAAAAAAGGGAGTCTCGGGTTTTTTGCCACACAATGATAATACACTTTAAACTAGGAACCAGCGACATTTAGCGCAATAACAAGCCGCATTGACTAGCTGCTAACTTCCTTTAAAAATATTGTCAATCTAGGGAAACGAAACGCGTATTTCGACCAAAAACAAAGCTAAAGGAACCACGTTCATTCAGCTCTCAAGAAGCCATTACAATTTGAAGAACAAGCCCGACCAAACCCCCAGTGAAGAGAGAAATGGACGTACCTTTCCCGGTTGTTTTTTTCATTGTCTTTGTGTAGTCATTGATTGCATTTTCCTCAGCGATTGGTGAATGAAATTAAAACGTACTCGCAGCTTTTCTGTATCCTTTCTCCAAATAAATGAAGGTAGACTTTGTATAAACGAGGCTAACAACAACGGTGGACTCTCACACAAAGCTCAGAGTTAAGTCACAAGCTTAGGCAGAAAAAGATAAAACACACGGCATAAAACAGTCGCCGAGTAACAGACTACGTTGTACCAAATAAAATGAGATAAATAATCCTCAAAAGTCCATTGTGTCCCAACAGAGAGTGGGTATAGACCGGCTAACACGGCTAGCCAGGCGCTACTTCCTTTCTCTGAGCCCAACAGCAGCAGCTCTGAGCGTGAGTGAAGAAAAAGTTGAGGGAAAAAAAGGCACAACCAGATTCAACGAAGGCACCCTGTTGCTCGACTCCATTGGTTACGGCGCAGCGCCCCCAACAGGGCAGCCGCGGAGGTACAGCCAGTGGGAGTTACGTATGCGGACATTAGTCAAACTATCATTCAATTTAGAGGTAATAAAACTGTGCATGATTATTAGGGCGACGTATATAGACAGAAAACATTTAGTACTTTATTAACCATAAAATAAAATGATCATTACTAAAAAAAAAACTAGGAGTCTGACGATGGACTCATTCTTTATCACGCAAATCACTGATTACCTGACAGGTAGACCTGACTGCAGATTTTAACCATAACTCTGAGTCCTGCCACAAAAATACTCTGATGACACAGCAATAGTGGCTTCCATCAAAGATGGACAAGAGGAATACAAGAACCTTATGGAGAACTTTTATAGATGGAGCCAAGAAAACTTGGAGCCCTGCCCCTTTAGCTTGATGCCCAAAAGTGCCCTTTTGTCAAAGGCACATTTTAACAAAATGTATATAAACTGATCTGAA